>OX453303.1:16769888-19169888 GCA_949710035.1 Crambus lathoniellus | reverse complement strand
TTTTGAAAATTTGATTATTTATTTATTTTATTGCTATTTTGGTTGGATAGCAATAAAATATTATTTATTTTATTGCTATCCAACCACATCCCACACTATGGGGTACCTAGACAAGAATAAAAAATTACATACCCACTTTACGTGTAGGGGAGGTAAACTAAAAAAAAATATTTTTCAAAATTTTGCTTTACCACTTTGTTGGCGTGATAAATATGTATATTCATGCCAAATTACAGCTTTCTAGGACTAAGAGTCTATGAGCTAGACTGGGGTCTAAGAGTCTATGAGCTAGACTGGGGTCAGACGGACGGACAGACGGACATGGCGAAACTATAAGGGTTCCTTGTTGACTACGGAACCCTAAAAACGTCAGCTGGCTCTATGTTGGTGGAAAACCCGTCCGCTGACGTATTTAAATAAGCGATCGGCGCTCACGCCTGACTCTCATGCTCCCTATTTCACTGCATCAGCTGACGACCTTTCCACCAACATAGAGCCAGCTGACGCTTTTATTTATTCAAAATAGCATGTAAACTATCATCTGACACATTTTCAAGTGAGAGGAAGTGAATTTTTTTTTGCATGTTCCTATGGCCAGCTAACGAATAATCCACCACGGTACGGCTAGCTGACTTTTTTTATCATCTAATAATTGCGTTAACTATCATTTAACAAATTTTCAGTCGGGAGGAAATGACTGAAAATAAAAATGTTTTTTACGTGTTTGAGGGGCTGCCGCTACACAACCCACCCACGGAGCGGCAGCTGACGTTCACCATACTTCATAATACAACTCTCTCAAGCATTGCACGAGTTTTCGCTCGAGAGGAAATGACTGACAAAATATACTATCTGGCTCACGGTCTATAATATTTAGGATCGTGTAGAAGTATTTTCAAAAAATTGCTATAGTTTTTGAATACTAAGTGATTTTGTGTTTTTTTGCCTAATCTGCAAAATCGGTCTCACTCCCGCGCGCGTCGCTTTCTCATTGCTATCTCGCTTCAGCATAATTTTTTCGAGTATCGCTAACTATTTAGTAATCTGTGGTATCGCCTTTACTACTGCAAACGCGTCCGGGAGAAACGGCCATCCGAAGCACGGTGGAGCTCGAGAAAATAAATTTTTGGTCACCAATTCTGTGATCAATTATTTTGAAATTAGCACCTCTCCGATCGCAGTGCACTAACCAGTGCGCCACGGATTCCCCATACCAAAGAATACTATAATATTACTAACGTAATACTATGATAAGAGGAAAGCTATTACGATCGCTGCAAGCATTTTGTTCGCTGCAATTCACACTATGAATGGTTGATTAAATAACAGTGACGTGAAACAGTCCACTTACAACTTTTATCTAGATCTGTTTCACGGATACAGATCCATTTCAATCAAGGCAATGCGATGAAGCACTGTTTTTTTTGTAATGTTTTTATTAAGTCGACGCAGTATTGGCTTTTTGATAATGTATTTATGTTATTTTGTTCGCCCGTTACCTACTTCATATCGTTATTTTCGTTGAGCAAGAAAAAGTAGGTACCATGATTGGGTCTTTCGTCCCGTGTTGTTGTGTTTTTATACCGTACATAGCCTTACCTACAGAGCCGTACCTACAGTCGAATTGACTCCGCGTTTCCGCATTGCAAGCATTCACCACGGGTATGCAGTGGCACTGCACAAAAGACCCAACCAACCCCTTTTTTCTCTGTTCCATTTTCATCACATTCAATTACAGCTAGGTAATTAGGCTTAATTGACACTTGATACAACTGATACGTGAGAAAAACCAATTAAAACAATCCGACCCTTCCTTGGTAAGGAAGGACCCGACGATGGACGGCTGCCAATTTGTAGTGGTTACCTAGTCTGTGACTTTTACTCATTTTGTTATGAGCACTTTAACATATTAAAAACACAAAATTTGCAATATAATATAACACACAATATATTCAGTGTGGACTAATACCACAAAGTAAGTATGCGGCTGTCGCCGAAGCTAATATTTTCCAAGTTATTTTTAACGAGAACAATCCTTTAATTAATTTTGTGGGGAAAAAATGTATTGTTTGTTCGGTAGCGTAATATCGAGCTGAGGCAACGATGTGTAAGTACTAGATTCTCGGCAATGTATCAGAGACTGAAATTCGCTGCGAATTATCCCGCCAACGAGATATTAACGAGGTCAAAGAATATTATATTATACACACTAAACGAGGTCGAAGTTGTGACGATAAATTTTAAGATTCCATGCATATATGCTATAGGACTTTGTGTGTATATTCTGTTAATTTCAAGAATGTTACAGATAAATGTACAGTCAAATTAAGTAACAAACTTTGATCGTTCGAGTGGTTTCGTTGAGGTTGATTCCTGTTCGAATTCGAATTAGTGAAATAGATAAGCTGTGCTCTTAACGACTTAATGTGCTCAGAATGTAAATAATGTTATGGTGCCACAATCTATTCTGACCAGTTAATTTCTGGAAGTAAATGATTTTTCATACGGCTTTCAGCCGACACAATCCATCGTGACAGCAAATTTTGTATTGCAAGAGGACGCTAGTACCACTGTCATCGTGTCAGATACAAATGCTAGCCCCGCAACGTATTGTCATAATACCTGATAGAATAGTAGCGCATTTAGTTCATTCTTGAATTTCGAAATCAAATCTGGCTTCATGCGTCTATGAGAGAGCCAGATTTGATTTCTGAAACAGCGCTCTTTATCTTCATACTGTTTTACCACAAGTTTGTACTTTGCTTACCCGTTGTGTGTTCACAAAGTACCAATATTTTTTCTTTCTTTATTCGATTCGTTGAAAAACTTTTGTTTAAAATAAGATACTGCTGAGAGTAAGAATGAGGTTTATAAATCAGAATTCCGAATGAAATAAAACAAGTCACATTAATTAGCAAGCACTCCGTGATAAAATATTGTAAAAAGGTTATTTTAGCCGTCTAAAATTTGCTCATTTGGCCGAACTGCCGGCAAAATACTAGAAACAATTTCCATCCTATAAGAAAGAAATAAGTACATACTTGGATCTTGCTACTAGCGCCGAAATACCCTTCAAAGGAGTCGACAGCTGTGCAGTTGACTAATTCCAGGATCCTCATCTCTGGAAACAGGTGCTGGATACGGCCAGCGTCGATGCAGGCGCCTGTCCACTCCATCAGTCGGAGGTGGGTTATGTCTGTTCTGAAATAACAATACCTATATTAGGAAGGTCATATTGGTGCTGTACACCGGTAAACGGTTGAGTAGAGTGCTACAAACTTGTCTGACCCAGTGGAAATTTATGGAACTAAAACAGATTCATGCTTAAGGCGACCTACAGTACAGTCCGTTTCGACAGAACATTTTGTATTGCATGTGGCTCCTCCACTACCCCTGTCACCGGCTCATATAAGTTTGTAGCAAAAATCAGCTGTTCCATACAAAAGTACAACATCGAGTCGACTGAAATGTATGGAACAGCTGATTTTTTTTTCGCGATTCCATGGTTGGCCCCATAGTGAAAGTTGTTCATATTGATGGGCACTAACATCCCCTAAAATATTTATGCTAATTAAAATTTAGTGGTGTATAGTTGACTCTACACTATCGGTGTTGTTTCTAAATGGACGTGAAGTGACACGCCTTATCATACAATACAATACAACTAATTACATTTTCATTTCTATGAAAATTTCACGACTACCTTAATAAATATACAATAGAGCGCCTCCTTTTCTTCACTCCTATGAGCTCAACCCAAAATGTCTGACGACACAACAACATACAAATTTCTTGCTGACGACCATGGAACTGTAGACATACAAATTTCTTGCTGACGACACAGATGTCACTGACACGTAATATAACGCTGTCTACCACGCCACGGATGTTTAAATGAAGTTCAAGGTGTTCATTAAAAGCAGAAGTGAACAAGCTAAGTGTGTTGTTTCTTTCAAAGAAGCGGATTCAGTTTTACATCAATAACCATTTATCATCATCTCAGCCGTACGACGCACGGTGGGCCTAAAATTCGGCTTTTATAGACTTAGGGATTTTAATTTTCAAGTGCGGGTTTTTTGCCGGGTATGACTTCTATTAGTTATTTAGAACTATATACAAAAACGATAACTGAGTTAATTTTGCACCATAACGAAGGAATTATATTTTTTTTCGATAAATTTGTATGAAGGTGGTATGAATTTTTTTATTATCTCATAAAACGGGAAGGAAAACAGTAATATCCTTACAGATGGTTGTAGTACTGATTATTTGTGATTTTTTGACATACGCCACATAACGGTCATCGATGCTGATTTTTTAAAAGAAATCATCGAAATATCTGCTTCCAGGCAAATTTACATACAGTTTTTTGAAATTATCATAGAATCGGTTGGATTTCTGCCACCTCTGTAAAGCAGCTCGAGTGTATCTCCGACAAAATTCTTTGAGAGTTACTTGTTCTTCGGCAGAAAGGCAATCGCCTATGCGAGACACAACTGCACCAAACAAAACTTCATGATTAAACGAAGTGCCATCAAAGTCTATTTGGCACCTTTGAGAGACTGCGACACTGCCCAGGTATCGACGAATCAAAAGCTTTCTCATAGTCCATAAATGCCAAGCATCGTGAAAAGTTATACTTTAGTCTTCTGTATAATTTGCCGCAATGTATGAATGTGGTCTATGGTAAAGCTTTTTCGGAACCCGGCTTGTTCGGGAGGTTGGAAGTCGCCGAACCTGCGAGCAAGACGATTCGTAATGACTTTCGAAAACAGCTTGTGGATGTAGCTCAAAAGCGAGATGGGTTGGTAGTTATTCAAGAGAGTCTAATCGCCTTTCTTGAAGAACAGCATCACATCCCTATTTCCCTTGTCTTGAACGTTTGCCCTCGAGGATGACAGAATTGAAGAGCTTCTGGAGGATTTTAAGTAACGGCTTACCGCCCGTTCTCAGAAGCTCCGCTGTGATTCCGTCATCACCCGCGGCCGGTTTGTTTTTTTTAAGTTGCTTCAGAGCCAATCTAATCTCATACCAGCCTGTACGAGATTAGAGTGGACGTCCGGCATATTTTCTATATAGTGTCTGTTTAACTTGGCTCATGAACCATTAGCCAAGGAGAAAAAGCATTTTTTGTATTGAGTCAACTTGAAAACTGTTAAAAGAAAAATTATTTCATTTTTCAAAACCATTATGTTATTTACCTGATATCGAACATCCACTCTCTTGTAATGCCATTTTTACAGATTAGTTCTCGTTCCACTTGTAGGCACTGAGCTCGTGAGGCATAGTCGGTCACGGAACATGATCTGTTATTGACCAGGTATTCTGTTTCATTTCTTCGCCAGGCATGAGGTCCTGGAGTCACCATGACTACCAGGGTAAACGAGTAAACAAGTTGTGGTGCTGCTGAAAAAGAAATAAAAGAATGATATTACGGTTGATATTTTGACAAATCGGTAATCTATAGCGGTAACAAGCATACCCACTTTGACACATGGGTTGTATGTTCAATGCCCACCTGAGCCAAACATTTTATACCGTTAACCAAGTGTTCATGTATTAGCATAGCATTGCTCATAGTAGGCTTTGCAGAAAAACCTGGTCAAGCGTGCCAGAAATTGGCACGCTTGGTTGAAGAATGTAGTCTGAGTAGTTAGAGGAAGCGTGAGAAGACATGTAATATGAGAATAATAGTTAGTGGAAAGAATTTAAGTGTTCAGGAAAAAATATTTTCATTTACGTACGTGACGGTCGTACGAGTGGCCGTAACTACTTGCATAACCAATATAGCGCCGCAATAAAGTTTAAATACCAATGAACATCGCTGTGTTTTTTTTTTTGTTATAAAATGGCTTCTTCCGTTTTTCACAGAAATTCCGCCAACGTCCCGTAATGAAAGAAACACGGTACCTATATAATTTGTGAACACGGTTATTGAGAATATGCCCGGTGAGAATCGTAAAGTTTTCGGCCTTGACACCTTTGACTCTGGAGACAAACACAAAGCGGTACGGTACGGTAAGACAACACAATGCAGATATAATTATAATATGTATATAAATTACATTTCATATTTAAATTATATAAAGGTATGTACAGTTTATAATTTTATATTATATTTATTTACATATTTACAGAGTAGAATGAAGGCTTGCCTAACATCGCTGTGAAAGAAACACTACTTCGAGCTTTGACATTTGAATAATAATTTTAAAGGTTTTTCATTTTCCATCAACCGCTATGCATTACGGCAAGTTCGCAAGTTGATTGTATACATTTATCTATCTAAAAATGAATCTTGCTAAGCGCAAAACTGGACCAATTCGTCTTTTTTTCATATGTTCATTTATAGTCGGGTGGCTGAAGAAAAATTTGTTTTGATATTATTAAAGTCTGCAAATTTTTTATATATTATTATGTTGTAGAGTTATACTCCAAAAAATCATAAAAAACTAGAACTTGCTTTAGATAATATTTAGATATTTATATAGAAGTGTAAAAAAATAGTGAATATAGAATTAAAATGGAAAGTATGGATAGCATCTTGTATAAAATGTTTATATCTCAGTGCTATTAAGATTTTATAAGCCTCATGTACTAGGGACATACCTAAACTGAAAAATGCTTTTAATTTGGTAAATATTGATTAAAAATATCCTGATATTGATAAAATATCATCTAAAAGTACTACCTTACTGGTCTGTAAAATATTATAAAATTAAACATCATGCGTAAATAAATATATATTTTTTTTGTCATGGTGTGGCCAATATTGAATTATAATTTGTAAAGTTGATGGTACTATATCACATTAATGTAATGAATAACTACACAAAAGATTATAAGTGTAACTTTCCAGCTTTCTATTGAGCGATGTATAAAAAGAATTTATTTCCGAACGCTTTGCTAGATAGGTATAAGGGCGCACGCGCGAGACTCGCGACGACCGACGCCAACGCGGCCGCGCGGCATCGGCAATTGGGTATTTGACTAATTTTTTTTTATTGACTTAAAATATTAATTTAATTAGTAGTAACACAACATAGGTATTTATTTTCAAATATCTTGCATATTTTCAGCGGTATAGAGCATCAAACTTACTAATTAGACAAGGAGAGCGCTATAGAAATGTGACGTCACATTTCTAGAGCGCCCATATAGCGCCATTTACTATGGCCATACTCTCGCAATAGAAAATTTCGTTTTTAGAAAGAAATAGCTAGAGTCACAATTAAGTAGCTCATAATTCTCTTGTTATAATACATATTGAATTTCTTTTTTCATATTTGTTATTCATTAATGTTATATTTTCGCATGTCATAATTAAATATCTACATTTCAACAACAGTCAAACACCCAATTCGGCAGCACGAGCGAGACGCGAGCGGGCGCGCGCGGGCGCGCGCGGGCGGTGCGATGCAAGACATCTGCGAAGTGCAAACTAGTGTATTTTTTACGAATACCTTACTTTCATAATACTTACTTACATAATTTTTCACAGTCTGTTCCTCTTAATATTATAAAAAAAAATTATAGCTAAACCATCATAAATAGTAAATTATTTGAGACCCTGGGAAGGATTATAATAGGCTACTTTTACTTTTTACCACAGGAAAGTATCATATTCCCACGGGAAAACCAGAAGTATAAGGTATTATTTGTTTGTCCGTTTCTCACATCAAAACGGAGCGACGGATCAATGTGATTTTTGGTACGGGGTAGATTGGGAGCTGGACAGTGATGTAGTTTATCCCGGAAAATATCACATTCCATGAGGATAATGTCGTGTAGTACACGCGGGCGAAGCCGCGGGCGGAAAGCTAGTAAACCAATAAAAAATATAAAATATCTACCTACGTATTTTTTATTTTATTGCCACTTAGTACCTACCTACAAAAATCTTAAGTTTGTATGATTCTACCTACCTTCATTATACACCTTGTTGTGTAAGTATTTTTCATCAGGGGGCATGGCAGTGTCTCCCGCCAAGTCGTGCAGGCAGACCAGCACGGCCGGCCGTACACCCTTTTCTCGAAGCAACTCAACGCATTTTCGAGCACTTGTTAGGGACTACCTAAATTTTATATTACACTAGTTTTCCGCCCGCAGCTTTGCCCGCGTGGACTGCACAAGACGTTATCCCGCGGGAATGTGATTTTTCCGGGATAAAAGTAGCCTATGTTCCTCTCCAGTCTACAAAGTATCTGGGTTCCGAATTTCAGCCAAATCCGTTCAGCCGTTTTGACGTGATTGAGTAACAAACATACAAATATCCCAACATCTAAACTTACACATTTATAATATTAATATAGTACCTACTTCTACCCTACACATACCCTACACCTACCTTACACCTACCCTACACATACCCTATAACAACTCTACATCTACCCTACACCTACCATACACCTACCCTACACCTACCCTACCTACACCTACATATTTATAGTCTATAACTTTATTTCTTTCTTTTATAAAGAAAGATATTATATATTTTTCTGACTGCAGGGTATTTGGTGGGGAGGGGATGCAGAAAAGGAATAATTGGAACAAAGGGGGTTTAAAAACGCTTTTAACCAGAATAAAATTATAAGCACTAAATAAAAGCCAGTAGATAGCAACAAAAACTGATATATTTTAAAAGTATCAATTTAAATTTCAACATTCATCAAAAATCTAGTTTTGAACCAACCAACCACCTTTTGAAACCAACTTTTAAATTGTAAATCCAGAGAAAATACGTCTTCATTTAACGACCAGAGCTCAGACTTGAAATCACCTTCATTTTTCAACAAAACCTACGACTCTGGTTCTGGCAGTTTCCATCATTCGAACTTTAAAGACACTGGCTTTACAAATGGCTTTGAAACGGATGACTCCAAAAAAAGCAAAGAGAATAGTGAAAGTAATATTTTCAGTAGCAACTTGAGTTACCAAAGTGTTCCAAATAAAGATTCGGGTAGAAATCCATTTGAGAAATATTTAAGACCAGAAAATAGTATAAACGGCAAAGGTGGTTATGAATCAAGTGCCATGATAAATTCAATTAGTGATAATAGTTTCCACAAAAAAGGAGGAAATATTGAAACGGTCAACTATTAGTGAACACCAGATCAATGAGGTAGAAGAAGTGAAAACAATAAAGAAACTTATATTTAATGGGTCTGATTATGAAATGAAAATTAAAACAAAACCATTTCATTCAGACGTTAATGGTACGAGTAAATATAGTTCGCCAAACACAAGCCGACAGCATAATCCTAAAGTCCATAATATTCCTATAAATAAAGAAACTGAAAGTCCTGTTAGTCCCAATACTAAATCCGAATATGAAACGAGAAAATACGAAACATATCAACACTCTACGACTGAAAGTCATGGAGCGGGAACCCTGATTGGTAAGTTTGTTGGCACTTAATCAAAGCTAGTTCATAACACAATTTAAAAAGTTTCAGTGACAGTCTAAATTATTTTTATACTAGCTGACCCGGCAAACGTTGTTTTGCCATATAATAGTGGACCCGGTTACCAACATCTTGTGTGTGTGTTTATACACCAAAAGTTGCTTACACCAGACAACAGATAGCGCTCGTTACACACTACCAATAAAGGGGCCCAAGCTTGGTCTCTATTTCTTACTATAAAAAATTACTCTGAGAAGTTGAGTGAGTGTCAGACACAGACCTCTATAATACAAGTACAGTGCCACAACCTTTTCTGTTCCGGTGACAGTGGCGCTACGTACGTTTTTCTTTTTTTTGTAGCAATTTAACCGGCCCTAACTTCTAAGAACTTCAGCCGCCAGCAGCGCTATGGTTGGACATCAACTTGACAGCAGAATGACATTAAAAAAAAACACGCCAGTTTCACATTTTGGCCACCGGCACAGCAAAGTTTGTGGCACTGTACGCTGTATTATAGAGGTCAGTGGTGTCAGATAACTCTGCGCGCATGCGCGACTGGGGCATTTTTAGCGCTAGCTACAGTACATTTTTTTATCCTAAACTTATGGAAAAGATTAGTATTCGGTTTTGACCGCGCAGACGTCAGTGATTACATACTCTTTGGAAACGGCATTGGAAGAAATGACAGTTTTGTATCGAAGGTACGATAATTAAACGATCTTTCATAGAAAATTACAATTTTTACTCAATTTTCCAGAATAATAAGTAGCCTATGTTACTCTCCAGCTCCCAAACTATCCCCATACCAAATATCACGTCGATCCGTTGCTCCGTTTTGACGTGAAAGAAGGACAAACAAATAAACAAACAAATAAACAAACAAACACACTTTAGCATTTATAATATTAGTATGGATAGTATGGATTTTGTGTAGCGTGCCGTCAAGTGCGACGCATTCATATGAGGAAAGTTTAGAATGGCTCTATTCAGAAAGTATTTTTAAAGTTTAATACAGCTTTGGATTTGCAAAAGTTTCGTAGTTTATAAGCAATCGTAGAATCACGATTTGAATTAATCACGTTGACTTACTTGTTTGTTTGATGAAAGATTTTGTCACTTAGAACTGCTTGTTTTAATTGATTATTTATTATATGTGTTTTTGATATTTTTGTTGAAATACGCTTAGGTAAAGCGGTTTGTGAAAAAAGAAACACTTATTTGTAACTTACGCAAAAAAAAAACACAAACCATGCACCGCCTGCCCGCCCGCAAAAAAATGCACATACCTACACGCCACGAAATTATTAGTGCACAATAATCTGCAGCTGCAGATAGCAACACAGCGAGACATCTTGCACCTTCACGGATTAGACTACTCTACACGACCGTGTTTATTTCGCCCCAACCGCGGCATCCTCAGGAATTGTTAGACCGTGCCAGATCTAGCACCGAATTTTTCGGCGGGCGGGCGGAGCATCTTGCATGTTTTGTTTTTTTTTTCGGAAGTAAGCTACATATAAATATTTCTTTTTCACTTCTCATGCTTGTAAAGGTCGTGTTTATGTTGGGTATAGGCTGCATAAAATCGCTTTTTATGCTCTAGTGCATAAAGTAAAATCTTCGTCTATGTCACAGACTCTAAGACAAAGGTCGTCAGGTAAACAGTCACACACGCAATTAAACTTCGTTAAATAAACTTGTTGTTTCATTCTGTTTCTCAATTTTTGTACAACATCCATGTTAAATTACTAAATAAATAAAACTAGGCAAAATTAATGAGTTTTGTAAGAAATAAGTATTTCAAGAGCATTATGGACTACGATCTATGCTAAGTAACTGTGCTGCCACTTCCACGTATAAAAAAAGAAAAAGAAAGTTTTCCCGCCAATATGACGAAGTCTTTATTTTTTCTTTTTTGTAATATTGTAATTTATTTACCTCACACTCGAAGTGAAAAGCAGAGTGTATAACTCGTACATAAAACCCATTTTACCCTCGAATTGACTATCCATCCTCGCCTACGGCTCGGGTGGATATATACGTCTCGGGTAAAATGGTATGTTTTATGCACTTGTTGTACAATCTACTATTTTCACAATGTTTTCTTCTTGTTTTGACTTCCGCCAAGTGACGCCTGATTCAATCAAATACAATTTATATATTTATTAGTCCAACTCTTCAGCTTTATAATATTAGTTTAGATTTCTAATAATAATTATTAGGTATTTATGTAGGGTCTTACTAACAGCTCTTGATATTCTAATATATAAAAATCTCGTGTCACGGTGTTTGTGGTTGCGCTTCTCCAAAACGGTTCGACCGATTTAGTTGTAATGTTTTTTTTCTTGGTAGGTACGAGAATAGGAATAAGACAAAATTTTATACCGCTATTGCTAAGAGCTGATTATTTTATACCGCTATCGCTACTGATGAGCTGTTTTGTAAGAGTGCGACATACGCCGTGACACGAGATTTTAAAATATTAAAAATCAAAATTGCTATTTAGGTTGAGATTACAACACTTGTGAACGTCAAAGAAGCTACGCCATCGGTTCGCAAATCCTACGGCGGGAGACCTTGCAAGGAGAACCGACAAGAAAACCTTTAAGGGCAATCTTTTTCTCCCTGTTATATTTTATACAGAGTCGTCAAATTGAAATTGAATTCCATCACAATAGAATACTTAATTTAAGTAGTTACATTTGCTCTTAATATCATATAATGTAACAGTAAACAATTTTCAACTATACAAGAAATCAAATATGTCAACATGTTAGGCGTAGCTGAACTTGTAGATCCATCAGTAAGTATTGTAAGATGGTTCAATGGGTTATGAATGGCTCTGGAAAATAAATATAACAGTGAGATGCAATTTTGTGACTTTATTATTACACCGAGAATACTTAGATTAGAAGACTTGCGGCACAAATGCAATTGAATTCTCCGTTATTATTCTCCTTTTCTTTGGAAGGGCTTGAAAATCGGATAACATGAAATGGGTCGAGCAAATTACACTGGTCCGCTTGAGATCTCAGGTTTGCTTATTATTGCAAAAACTTTTCCATAAATTCCTTAATTCAGGATTTTTAAGGAAGCTGTAAGTGCGATAAATAAACAATGAAATCAAACTGTATTCATCATATTTTATCTAAAAAAAAAAGACTACCGTGGTCGTAATCGATCGGACGGGCCTATTATTTTTATAACGTATATTGTACATCGCAGTGTATTTAAACATGATGGTACGGAACCACAGCCATCTCTATCGTCTTCTACAAGCCATGCTATGATACGGAACGGCAACATTGCTGTGAACCGGTTTACTCCTCTGAGTACTAAATCCTATGGAGGTGGCATACCTACGAAAAAGTGAGGTAAGTAAGTCACAATGTAAGAAAATCTTGGAATTCAATTTTAAACTACTTTTAATTGTCGTATTAATCGGTCCGTCAAAATCGTTCCAGCCGTTTCAGAGATTAGCCGGAACAAACAGACAGGAAAGCCGCTGGATGCGGGCAGCGCAGGACCGATCGTTGTGGAGATCCTTGGGGGAGGCCTATGCCCAGCAGTGGGCGTCGTTCGGCTGACATGATGATGATGATGATGATAGAAGATATGCCATCTCCATAGGATTCAGTACTCGAGGTTTACTGGCTGTTTACCTGTCATACGGTGCAAACGGTGTCAAATCAGTTCACTTAAAACTACGTTGCCAACTTTATGCGCATGGCTTGTAGAAGACGATAGAGATGGCTGTGTACGGAACCCTTAAACTCTTGAACGGACGGCACTCTCCGGTCATGCGGAATCGAGTGAAAGAGACGGGTATAACCTGCAGGTGTCATGTTTGCTCGACAGAGTTATATGGGCGAGCGGACCTGTGCCCGTAGTGTAAGTTTTTATGTCAAAAAACGCAAACTATTTCGAATGCGTATTAATGTCAATTTGTATGAAAACTGTATAAGCGCCTCTAGCGGCGAGTAGCGCGCTTATATAGTTTTCATACAAATTGACATTAATACGCATTCGAAATAGTTTGCGTTTGCTTGACATAAAAACTTACACTCGGGGTACAGATGTTTCTGAACGAATTCGACAACTATTTAGGATAGAAAAATGGAAAATGAAGTATTTAGAAAAAATCGACCCGTCTCACAGACGACTCCGTAGCTCAGTGGTTAGAGCAGTCGCCCGGAAAGCGAAAGGTCGTGGGTTCGAGTCCCATCGGAGCTGGTTGTGAGACGGGTCGATTTTTTCTAAATACTTCATTTTCCATTTTTCTATGATAAAAATTGCATTGTGAATGCAAAAAACTAAAAATTAAAATAACTAAGTATTTAAGAATAAAATATACGAATTTGGTATTTAAATGTAATTAAATAGCAATAATACGATAAGAATTTACTTGCATGTGAAATTTTACACCATCTTTTTGTTAACTTGATGTTCCAGACTTTTTTCTACAGCAAGAAACTGAGCAATTCGGCATTTTTAATACTGCGGCGTTCACTTGCGCGACTGGACTCGGTCTACATAGTAAGAAATCTAGTAAGAAAACTAGTTTTTATAAACGCCAATGCACATTTTAACGGAAGGTTTTTATGGAGAGAAAAAACAAAAAAAATGCGTGGAAAATAGTAAAAACAACACTTTTCTTTTCCCATACAAACCAGCTGTCAAAACGGATCAACGTCTCGACGCGACGGAGCTAGAGAGTCACATAGGTTACTACGATCCCGCGGAATAACGGTTATAGTTCACGCGGGCGAAGAAGCCGCGGGCGGAAGGCTAGTGTATAATAATAGTAGATTGTACAACAAGTGCATAAAACGTATCATTTTACGGCGAGGGTAGATATTCAAGTTTTTTTTATACGTGGCATTGGCAGCACAGTGACTTTAGCATAGATCTTAGTCCATAATGCTCTTGAAATACTTATTTCTTAGAAAACTCATTAATTTTGCCTAGTTTTATTAATTTAGTTACATGGACTATGTATAAAATTTAAGAAACAGAATGAAATAACAAGTTTATTTAACGAAGTTTAATTGCGTGTGTGACTGTTTACCTGACGACCTTTGTCTTAAGAGTTTGAGACTAGACGAAGATTTTACTTTATGCACTAGAGCATAAAAAGCGATTTTATGCAGCCTATACCCAACAAAAACACGAACTTTACGAGCATGAGAAGTGAAAAAATAATTTTGCATCTCTCAGATTCGGAAAGTGATGTATATTTAAACTGAGCAGCGGGTCCAAAACTCTAGGGTGGAAAAGAATTTAAAAAATAGAACTGAATTTGGTTACAGTCAACCATAGAGTTACCTCATCGGCAATGAAAAAGTTTTCAACTGATTTTGTATGGGGACGGGACTTGCAAAATAAAAAAAAAAGAATTTTATAAAAACGAGTTTTTTTTATTTATACATCTCTCAGATTCGGAAAGTGATGTATATTTAAACTGAGCAGCGGGTCCAAAACTCTAGGGTGGAAAAGAATTTAAAAAATAGAACTGAATTTGGTTACAGTCAACCATAGAGTTACCTCATCGGCAATGAAAAAGTTTTCAACTGATTTTGTATGGGGACGGGACTTGCAAAATAAAAAAAAAAGAATTTTATAAAAACGAGTTTTTTTTATTTATACTTATCTCAAAAAGAGATTTGAGAATATCTCAAAAACGGTGCGTCGTAGCGTAGCTAAAATCTAACGAAATTTTCAACCCCCTATGGTACTCCGGGGATACTTAGGAGGCATCCGATAAACATAAAAAAAAAATTTTGTTAAAAAATGTTTGTGTTATTTCAAGACTTAATTTCTTTTTATACCTATTATAGAAAAATTAGAGAAGGCGAAGCACCCCGCAACCTTTTTTTTTATTTTTCTAGGTAGTTTTAGTTGTCTTTATTGCTTTTCTTATAGAGGGGGATGAAAAGCAGAGTGTATTTACTTTCCTTATATTCGAAATGAAATGTAGAGTGTATTACTCGGCCGCAAAATTATTTTCACCTCGGACGACGTATATTGAATCCCTCGCTGCGTTCAGGATTCTACTCTAGAATCCTTCACTGCGCTCTGGATTCAAAATAGCGCCCTCTCGCCGTAAATATGTTATTTTGCTCCCTTGTAATACAATCTACCTACTATTTAAATAATTATATATATTTTTACCACACTTTTATTAGCTTCACTTGTAACTAAGTCACAATGTAAGAAAATCTTGGAATTCAATTTTAACCTACCTCTAATTGTCGTATTGATTTGAAACTTAGCGAGTCTATATAAATCCGATGACAATACAATAATTTGCTAGTATCGAGCTGATCTGATGATGGAGTCAAGAGGTGGGCAATAGAACTCTTCAATGGCTGCTAGGAAACCCCTCGAGTTTAGACTTATTTGTTTTGTTCTCATAAGACCTATTCGCTACACTTGATGGTGAGGGTCTGATGATGGAGCAGGGAGGAAGCCAGTAGCACTTCTTAATGACCACTAGGAAACCCCTCGAGTTTGGGCTCCGTTGTTTCGTTCTGATGAGACTTATTCGCTACACTTGGTGGTGAGGGTCTGATGATGAAGCAGGGAAGAAGCCAGTGGCACTCCTTTATCACCAATAGGAAACACCTCAAGTTCTGACTCATTTGTTTCGTTCTGATGAGACCTATTCGCTACACTGGGTGGTGAGGGTCTGATGATGGAGCAGGAAGGAAGCCAGTGACACTCCTTAATGACCAATAGGAAACCCCTCGAGTTTGGGCTGATTTGTTTTGTTTTGAAAAGACCTATTCTTTACACTTGGTGGTGAAGGTCTGATGATGGAGCTGGGAGGAAGCCAGTGAAACTCCTTAATGACCACAAGGAAGCCCTTCGACTTCTGGCTCATTTGTTTCGTTCTGATGAGATCTATTCGCTACATTCGCTACATTCAGTGACTGAATAGACGGTTATTTTGTACTTTTTAGTCTCTTCCTAAAAAAAGTGTGTTTTTTTAGTTTTTTAAACTACATATTTATTATCATTTAAGTCACAGAGTAAGGTTTGATAATTCTACAACATGGGTTTTCCACTATTTAATTTCACTTCTATGAAATTTAATATTCGCTAGTTAATAACTTTTGTGAATGTAAATGAAAGTCAATAAATTTAATAATAACAGATATATTGTTAAATAAGAGGAAAGGAAATAAAATATTGTACTTATTGGTAAAACGTTACCCGGAAAAGGAATCATAATTATATTGAGAAAATAAATTAAATATGATGTTACAAATAACGTTTAGGATGTCAAGAAACTCTGAAAATGTCGACGAGGCACGAGAAATATCCCGATCATAAGACAATAAGAAGCTTCGATAACTTTTTTATTTAACTACTCGCTTTTCGCTCGTGGCGGCGACGACGTTGCCCTCGTGATCAAGACGATGTTTTTCTGAAGGAATGAGATAATTTTCCTTGAGTAAAAAGTACACTTTACATACAATAATGGTCATTTTACGTAGGTGTGTATATGTCGCAGGGATATGAGGAAATCAGAGATTTCACGAAATCCCTAGGGATACCACGAAATCACGCAAGATGTGGAATATTCTTATTTATGACGTCTTCTTCCTAAACTTCCTAGGTATGATTATAGGTAGGTATAATTATAAGAAATTATTCATTGTTTGCTATTATACTTACTTATATTATATTATATAATATTATCATTATTAAAATTACCATTTGTTTCTTCACGTCGGACTAGGCGAAGTACCTTGAATGAGTTGCCACCGAGGGAAGCAACACTTTATATCGCCGCCCCAGTGAAAGTACACATCTACACACTTGGGTTTCCTTTATTTTTTCTTAGCAACAATGTATGTGGCATTCCTTGTCTTAAAACGATGACACGTGGCAATTTTTACGTGGCGATTATTTTTTTGCATTCGTTGACGTTCATCTGGGACGGGAAATGTCAAGGTGACACATGCACAGATGCATTGGCCCGTGATTGGCCATTGATGCACAGATGAGTTTTACTTTTGACTCATGTCAGGTAAAATAATTTGCTTCAAACTACCATCCAATTTGTTATTTTTATTTTAATTTAAAGTTGTGTGACTTGTGTGTAAAATTAAAGTTGGTTATAATATAGGATAAGTATTTTTGTATTAAGGTTTGACTTTTTTCTTTTGTAATTTTTGTGTATTTTAATTTGTTTTTAATGTTATTATTATTAGCCCCACCGTCCTTTGTGTTTTAGCTCTGTCAGAAAAACAGCGCCTCTGTGTCTTTCTGCCCACCTCTGAATGACACAGAGGTATTATGCTGAGACAGGGAGTTTATTGGCCCCACATTACAAAACAAGACAGGTTAAATTTCTTTTTTTTTCACTTTAATTTTTTATTTTCTTTTTACTTTGTTTATTACCAGTTAATTTAAATCTTATGTTCTCATTGTTTTATTATTTTTTGTAACTAATCACGTGTGTGTCAATAAATGTAATTTCTTTCTTTTTTTTCTTAAACAAGTTCAGTGATATGTCATTTCACTAAACTAAGTCTAGTGAAATGAAGAATGACTGAAGAAAGACAGTAAGCTCACGGCTGCAGGTGACAGGTATGAGCGAGTTTGTATCGGAAGTCCTGTAGAAACTCTTTTCTGTAGAAATTTCTAACCTATCACGTGTTCTACAGGACTTCCGAGGCAAACTCCCACCTCTGAAATCCACTTTTCTGACATTTCACTAGATTTAGTTTAGTGAAATGACATATCACTGAATTTGTTTAGGAAGAAGACGTCGTAAATAAGAATATTCCACATCTTCCGTGGTTTCGTGGTATCCCTAGGGATTTCGAGAAATCTCTGATTTCCCTGCGACATATATAAAGTTGAAGTTTTTAATGCTCGCTGCGTCGTCGCGCCCTTCGCTTCCATCTTGGTATGAATTGGGCCTATGTCGCCATGAGTGACGCTGTTGCATATTATGTTAACATTCTATTTTTAAAATAAATAAATTAACACTCGAGTGATGAAGATATGTCTTGTTATGGTCGTGACCGGACACTTCACGAGAAATCATGAAGATAAAATTATTGTGACCTTCAAAGTTTAGCACCAGGACGATAATTCAAGAGTATCCACATGGTTCGGTATTGTCATTATTTTTATATCATCGATACCGAACTGAAATATCTTCGAGAATGTGTTTTGTGAAAGGCTTCGATCGTCGATATCTGCAGTGATCAAAGGACATAAATACTATAAATAAATAAAAAAAACCTCTATACTATACTATACAGGCTGAGACAAAATTACGTTACACCGACCGGTGAGAATTCTGACATTCACGAAGATGGTTATTTATTATAATTACAGTTTAAAATTATAAAATTCAAATATATAACTTTAGTCCTAGATCCCAGACCCGCTAGACCAGAGTTGACCAGACTTTACTTAATTTAATTAATTAAAACTTTATTACACAAAAACAATTTACAATTTTAATTACATTTCCTCGCAAAACCTAATGATAGGTTTGTCTGCGAGTTAGTATAGTCTAGTGCAGTTTTGTGAAAAAGTCGTCTAAATCGTGAGTTTTAATTGCCACTCCTCTAAATACCAACGACTGGTATCGTTGGATTCGTCGTGGTCTCCAGATTACGAAACTGTGAGTCGTAATGTAAATTTTTGGTGGAGGGGGGAGGTAGGGGGGTTAAAGATGGCGGATCAGTACTTAAGTTAAAACGCTCTAGTCTGAGAAATACTGTACCGATTTCTTTGTTTTTGGTCTCATTTGAAAGAGGATAATATAAACTAAAACTCATTAATAGACATTAAATACTGTACTGCACTGGTTGAAGCGCAATAAAGGAAAACATATATTTTTTACTTAATTACATTTTTTTTATTGCGAATAATTCAAAAAATAGTGATCTTTGGTGAAAATTATGTTACATAAAAATGATAGGAAATTTAATAACCTATTCAAAAAGGTAACTATCTTTACTCTAAACATATGTACGACCATTTAATAGGCTTTATAACGTAACACGGCGCAGCATATCCGAGCCACCGCGACCGGGAAGCCGCGGGTCTATGTCTTAACTAAATAGCTCTATTCTAAAAAATTCTAAACCGATTTCTTTGTTTTTTATCTCATTTGAAAGAGGATAATATAGACTAAAACTCGTTTATAGACACCAAATACTGTACTGCACTGGTTGAGGCACAATAAAGGAAAACTTTTTTTTTATTTGATTATATTTCTTTTATTGCGAATAATTAAAAAAATCGTAAGTTTTCGTGACAATTATGCCGTATATATTTTTTTAAATTTAATAACCTATTTAAGAAGGCAAGTATCTCTACTCTTACATTATATACGACCATTTAATATATTTTATAAAGTAACGCGGCGCAGCAATACGAGCCTCAGGCGACCGGAAAGCCGCGGGTCGTTGCTTTAATTTAAACGCTCTATTTGTTAAATATTATAACTTACTAATGAAATATTTTTGTAGACAAATATCTTAACTAGGTACTTACTTATTTAACTGTCCAATGTATTGTCATAATTATTATATTGACTGATACATACGTCTTGATCAACGTGACAAACACCTTTCATACAATTTTTTTCTTATTTTTTTCACAGCCATATCTAGCTGTTCGGCATCCACTTTTGCACTGGCATGCCACCAACTCTAGTCCTTTAATAGATATTGGAGACTGGAGGCTAGTTACTGTTATCAAATTACCCTCTCTTAAATGCTAACCCTAAAGTTCTGGTGAAGGCAACATTTGTAATGCATTATCAGCAATTTTCCAAATGAATGTCTGATAGTTTGCTCTTTGTAGATGATGGCCAAGTGCTTCGGATCTGGTTGGCAACTTTTCTAAGCTATTTATGTTTACAAACATTGCAGCTCTAAGTTGATCGATTTTATTTATCTCTACTAATATTACACAGAGGAAAGATTTGATTGTTTGTTTGCTTCGATTAGGCTCCGAAATTACTGGACCGATTCAGAAAGTTCTTTGACCATTAGACATAGGCTATATTTTATCCCGATATTCCCACGGGAACGGGTACCACACGGGTAAAACCGCGAGGATCTGCTAGTACTTAATAAATAAGTAAAATTTTATCATTATTTTGGGTGACACCGTATTTTCTTTACCTATATATTTTCTCTATAATTTGGTTTCGTATGAGTGTACATTTTTAAAACAAACTTCGCAGCATTCTCTATTTCATCATCTTAGAGGTGTGTATTATTGCCGAATGTTTTTAAAAGCTCATAGTGTTCCAATAAGACAGGCTAACAAGCTTTTTTTGACAACCCAGCGAAAGAACTCGTTGTATCATCACAGCCTGTGATGGCGTGGTAAGCAAGCAGAGACTGCTTTTCAGCACCAAGACTCCTGCTGATATCGTGCACAGGAACATATTTAGGTAATGTGGCTATGCCACATTAAACGCATACTTTGTTTGGTAACTTATCGATATGATGAATCAGCAAAAGCAGAACATTAGTATGACGACTCTGAATCACTACTGTTTCAAATACTCGCTGGGCAGCACAGAATACTAAAATAGTACAAGTCGAAGGAGTCTTGGTGCTGAAAAGCAGTCTCTGCTTGCTTACCACGCCATCACGGGCTGTGATACAACGAGTTCTTTTGCTGGGTTGTCAAAAAAAGCATTGTTAGCCTGTCCTATTGGAACACTATGAGCTTTTAAAAACATTCGGCAATAATACACACGCCTATGATGATGAAATAGAGAGTGCTGAGAAGTTTGTTTTAAAAATGTACACTCCATAAACTAATAGTGAAATAAATAAAATCGATCAACTTGGAGCTGCAATATTTCCAAACATAAATAGCTTAGAAAAGTTGCCACCCAGATATGAAGCACTTGGCCATCATCTACAAAGAGCAAACTATCAAACATTCATTTGGAAAACTGCCGATAAAGCATTACAAATGTTGCCTTCACCAGAACTTTGGGGTTGGCATTTAAGAGAGGGTAATTTGATAACAGTAACTAGCCTCCAGTCTCCAATATCTATTAAAGGACTAGAGTTGGTGGCATGCCAGTGCAAAAGTAGATGCCGAACAGCTAGATATGGCTGTGTAAAAAATAAGCAAAATTTGTATGAAAGGTGTTTGTCACCTGTCAATCAAGACGTATGTTTCAATCAATATAATTATGACAATACATTGGTTAGTTTAATAAGTAGGTACCTACTTAAATACCTAGTTAAGATATTTGTCGAAAAAAAATTTCTTCAGTAAATTATATTATTTAATAAGTATTTAAATGCTGTATTCTGAAATAGAGCGTTTAAATTAAAGCAACGACCCGCGGCTTCCCTGTCGCCTGAGGCTCGTATATGCTGCGCCGTGTTACTTTATAAAATCTATTAAATGGTGGTATATAATGTAAGAGTAGAGATACTTACCTTTTCGAATAGGTTTTTAAATTTTATAAATTTTTATACACCATAGTTTTCACAAAATCTTACTAATTTTTTAATTATTCGCAATAAAAGAAATGTAATCAAATAAAAAAAAATGTTTTCCTTTATTGTGCCTCAACCAATGCAGTACAGTATTTGATGTCTATAAACGAGTTTTAGCTTATATTATTCTCTTTCAAATGAGACTAAAAACAAAGAAATCGGTTTAGTATTTCTCAGAATAGAGCGTTTTAATTATGGCATAGACTCGCGGCTTCCCGGTCGCGGTGGCTCGGATATGCTGCGCCGTGTTACTTTATAAAGTCTATTAAATGGTCGTATATATGTTTAGAGTAAAGATACTTACCTTTTTGAATAGGTTACTAAATTTCCTATCGTTTTTATGTAACATAATTTTCACGAAAACTTACTATTTTTTGAATTATTCTGAATAAAAAAAATGTAATTAAGTAAAAAATATATGTTTTCCTTTATTGCGCCTCAACCAGTGCAGTACAGTATTTGATGTCTATAAACGAGTTTTAGTTTATATTATCCTCTTTCAAATGAGACCAAAAACAAAGAAATCGGTTCAGTATTTCTTAGACTAGAGCGTTTTAACTGAAGTACTGATCCGCCATCTTTAACCCCCCCTACCTCCCCCCTCCACCAAAAATTTACATTACGACTCACAGTTTCGTAATCTGGAGACCATGACGAATCCAACGATACCCGTCGTTGGTATTTAGAGGAGTGGCAATTAAAATTTTTACCCTTAGTACTAGGCTGAACTAGACTAGTAGGTAAGTTATTTACTTACGTATATTATATTATCTTATGTGTTTTATAATATATTAATCTAGTTACAAAAAATACTTAGTGTATTTACTTACTTAGTTATGTATGTGTATCTATATCTAAACTAATAGTATTACGGAGCAAAAGATTAGATTTTTTGTTGTTTGTTTGTTTGCAATGGATTAACTCAAAAACTACTGGACTGATTTTAAAATTCTTTAAAGCTACATTACTCCCGACCGACTCCCGAGTGACATAGGCTATATATTATACCGGTACTCCCTCGGGATCTGGTATCACGCGGGTAAAACCGCTGGAAGAAACTAGTCACGAATAAAATGTCAGATGTTATGATTAGTGAAGAGTGGTTTTAATTTAATGAACAGTTCGCGCAGACATCTAAAATGTGCTTACAATTTTGTGTGTCAGTACTACAAATGCTTATTAACAGAGCAAAGCAAAAGAGCAATCTCATGCTCTAAAAGTACGCCAATATAGCCCTAAGAAGCGAGACTAAAGTAACCACTTTAGTCCCTAGGCAGTAAAAAGTAATTAGGTTTTTAATTTCCTTCCTATGACATTATACAAACTCAAACAGCCAGTAAATATACTATTATTTGTGAAGTGTGGACCATCTTCATTGCGAAAATTTCTTTTTTGTTTCATGGTTTTTCCGCAAGGAAGGTGGCGCCATGTGTTTTAAATTATTAATTTGTGACTGGATTAGAAGAAAAAACAGACCGCGAGTTTTTGGCGATCGCAATTTGTTTCATAGTGGATTTCGTGACTCAAAATAGGTGTGGTATCGTGCCCCAAGTATCTACGCAACTGGACGATATGCGGTAACGTGGTGCCGAGTGTTTTATTATAGTGGTGACTACCTCAGCAAGAATTATCGAGAAGGCTGCTGGCTTGACACACTTGACGCCAAATACTCCAAGGGGCATTGGAATGTAACACACCTACTAGTCCGTGAGCCAGCAACAGATTTTACTGACCAATTTCCTCTCAAGCGAAAACTCGTGAAATGCTTGAGAGAGTTGTATTATGAAGTATGGTGAACGTCAGCTGCCGCTCCGTGGGTGGGTGGTGCAGCGGCGGCAGCCCCTCAAACACGTATTTTTTTTTTAAGTCATTTCCTCCCGACTGAAAATTTGTTAAATGATAGTTAACGCAATTATTAGAAGATAAAAAAAAGTCAGCTGGCCAAGTCCAGACACGCAACTGTTGAGCAGAAACAGCTGCCAGCTTATTTCATTAAGAGAGATCGAGAAGAAATGGGTTACAGTGACTATCATCTAATGTGTATACCTACACATGACATGCTTATGTCCAGTCATGAGCAATAAAATTACTGTTTCTGTAACTTTTTAAGTTATAAGTGGCAACAACGGGGCAGTGGCGCAAAGCGGAGCATCTGCCCTACCTCATCATCATCATCATCTGAATATGATGATTCATCAGCCATTTAACTGCTGGGGCACTGGCCTTCCATATATGGATGGATAAAGAGAATGGGCCATGACCCACCACGCGGGCCCAGTGCAGATTGGTGCCAAGAATTGGTGGTAAGTACCAAGAACTTTTAGGTACCTACATAAGATGATTTGGGTTTATATACCCTATTTACCCCCTGGATTTGATTTTCGGAAAATTACGAAATGGGTTGCCTATTTGTTATTAACCGACTTCAAAAAAGAAGGAGGTTATCAATTCGTGTGTATTTTTTTATGTTTTTATTAACCGACTTCAAAAAAATCGGCCAAGTGCGAGTTGGACTCGCCCATGAAGGGTTCCGTACCCACTTAACGTACCGATTGCCTATACCTAGCCAAAATTCCACTATCGTTTTCGACAGCAAAATGTAACTTAATATACCTAACTACTTAATAATAATGTCTAGACAGTAAAAAATACGGTTCTACAATATTCAGAATTAATTTTTTAGCTCTCCGCGCACACAAAGTGTCGATGACGCTTTTAAACTATTCGTCGGTACTTACTTATCATATCTAATTACTTGTTGACCTTGATGACTATTTTACTACATATAAAATACCAAACCAACACAATTGCAACCTTCCAATAGCACCCAAAAAGAAAACATATAGGGCCCACTTACCTTTCAGTCGTTGATAACACGAAACTAATAATATATAAAAATTCTACCTTAATCATTTAACTTTAAAACTCTTAGGATGTAAAAAGAAACCAAAACTAATGACTAATAACGTTTACTTTTGATAAAATTCAAATAATAAAACTATGTTTCAGATTATTTCACTGCCTTTTACACTGACTTCTATATTTAACTTAAAAATATTTACAACGTGAAAAGAAATCGAAACAAATGACAAATAATAAACGGCGGCTAACCAAGCTCTCAACATAACACAAAGGTTTTTATTTTTTATTGTTTTAAGGTCAATACCAATTGACAGCCATTTCAACATGTGGCACACTTGTAAAGTTTTGATCCTCATCAGATGAAGCAACTTTTGCGCACCCTGCGATTTTGAAATTCTATAAAAACGAAAATTCGCTCCACCCTAGTCTGTTGTATTGGCGGACGCTTTAAAGAAATTGAGAGTGTATTAAAATTTGTTCAAACTACTTAGTGATATGTAACTAGGTATTTAATGAGATATAATGCATTCCAGCAATGCAACGCCAACACTTCATTTTTAATGCAGGGTAAAATTTGTATGAAGATATATAAGGCGATGCTCGTACTAAAATATTATTTCGTTCTTATTTATTTAATTTGGTTAAATCTGTATGACAACCCATTATTAGTTGTTTACATGTTTCACTTATGTGTCCTAAATAAATGAGTGTTGGGAGTCCCAATCCAATAGATAAGCTGTCATCTAGTTGCTTATTCTGTGAAAAATACTTCTACATATTTCCTCTTTTCATTTACTACATTAGTAGGTAGGAACTGAAATTTCCTTCTAACTACGTTACTTATTGTTCCGATAATAAATAGATTTTAATAAATTATCAGAACATTTTATTTCTTACATAAAATAAAAAAACCTAACATTATAATTTTTTTATAATGTCATTTTTTCATAAGCTTAACTTCTATGAAAACCATTGAACTTATTTTCGTATAAGTAAGTTATACAACGTGGTATCAGTTGTGGAATAGAAAAAAATGAGTTGTAAAGTTTAAATAAGAATGGTATTAGAATGTGTCATTCGTTGGGAATATACCCACAAAAATACCTTAATCCATATCTAAGAAGTTTCTGTCGAATCTGGCTATTTTTACTGCAAACATCTTTACCAGAAGAAAGCTACGCAATACGTGAGTAAGAAAAACATTGTTTTATTTCCCATTGGAATACATATACCTACTACCTATAGGTATAGTTTCGTGGGAATTCTTAGATGTCAAGTTGCGGGCGGAAGCTAATATAATGTAAAATGTAAAGGTCAAAAGGGTACGAAGGTATATATCCATACTAATATTATACACGCGAAAGTAACTTCGTATGTCTGTATAAAGGGTGTTAGGGGCACTGTTGCAAAAACTTAAACCATGGCTTCCGACCATCATGCTGAACAACGTACAGCAAAAAAAATATTTCGACTCTCCATACAAAATGTCCGAATAGTTGCTACATTTGTATGAAAAGTCGATATTTTTTTTCATTTCCCACAAAAAATTCTTGCTGTGCGTTATTCAGCATGATGGCCTGAATCATGGTTAAAGTTTTTGCAACGGTGCCCCTAACACCCTGTATAAGTATACCACATTAGGCGGAAAACCGGCTACCTACGCCTCAGATTTTTAATTTTCATCCTTGTATCGATGTCTATGTGAACTCTTATAACTTAACAAATAATTGGTTGAAGCTACAATAAATACGGCACACTCCTCTCTTCAAAAATAATTGTAAACAAACGCCATGATTTATAGCGAATAATTGACAGTCCAGCAAAAAAGAAAACAACAAAGAAAGATGGGAAAATGGGACGTTTAACCAACAGAATCGGAATACATTACATATAGCTTATATTGAGTACTTTATCTCGAATAACCTGGGAACTTCTACCCAAGAAAGTCCCCAAGAAGAAGTAGTTATTGGAGAACAAGTTAGTGTAGATATAGTACCTAGTAGATTAGTGCGTGCTAACGCCACAGTTGAAGACATTCAATGTTGAACAATTTAAAATGAAATATTTAGAAAAAGTCGACCCGTCACCGATGGGACCATTGGTAAAATAATAATAAACCAATAATAAAAATAAATAATGTAGTTTAAAAAACTAAAACAACACACTTTTATAGGAACAGATTAAAAAGTACAAAATAACCGTCTATTCAGTAACTGAAATTAAAAAGCGTGGTGCGCGTTGTCAATATTAAGTACTTACTTGAAATGCATGCTTTGCAAAGGGCGCACCACGCTTTTTAATTTCAGTTACTGAATAGACGGTTATTTTGTACTTTTTAATCTGTTCCTATAAAAGTGTGTTGTTTTAGTTTTTTAAACTACATTATTTATTTTTTACTTTTATAGTTTAATAAATGGCAAGCCATGGATGGATGGTAATAGATTTCACAGTCCATTCATGTGTCTGCCCACCACGTAAACATTATAACTCAAAGGCGTGATTGTATGTATATAGTTTTACAAATTCAAGTAGAGTCTATAAGTTACCGGATGCGCGAGCCGAACCCTTACTTCCTCCTTGCTCCATCATCAGACACTCGCCACCAAGTATAGCGAATAGGTCTCATCAGAACAAAACAAATGAGCCCAAACTCGAGGGGTTTTCTTGTGGTCATTAAGGAATTTCACTGGCTTCCTCCTAGCTCCATCATCAGACACTCACCACCAAGTGTAACGAATAGGTCTTATCAAAACGAAACAAATGAGCCAGAACTCGAGGTGTTTCCTGTTGGTTATTAAGGAGTGCCACTGGCTTCCTCCCTGCTTATCCATCATCAGTCCATCACCACCAAGTGTAGCGAATAAATTAAATCAGAACGAAACAACGGAAACCATACTCGAGGGGTTTCCTAGTGGTCATTAAGAAGTGCCACTGGCTTCCTCCCTGCTCCATCATCAGATCCTCACCATCAAGTGTAGCGAATAGGTCTCATCAAAACAAAAAAAGGGGGTTAAAGTCGAGGGGTTTCCTAGCAGCCATTGATGAGTTCTATTGCCCAC
Source organism: Crambus lathoniellus (assembly GCA_949710035.1). Classification (NCBI taxonomy): domain Eukaryota; kingdom Metazoa; phylum Arthropoda; class Insecta; order Lepidoptera; family Crambidae; genus Crambus; species Crambus lathoniellus. The sequence goes on along the minus strand of OX453303.1, from coordinate 19,142,054 downwards.
CTCTTGACTCCATCATCAGATCAGCTCGATGGTAGCAAATTATTGTATTGTCATCGGATTCATATAGACTTGCAAAGTTTCAAATCAATGCGACAATGAGAAGTAGGTTAAAATTGAATTCCAAGATTTTCTTACATTGTGACTTAGTTACAAGTGAAGCTAATAAAAGTGTGGTAAAAATTGCATTGTGAATGCAAAAAAGTACTTAATTCAATTCAATTCAATTTATTTATTGGTTCATAAACATGGGTATTACAAGATTTTAGGTAGGTAGGTATACAGAGTATCGCAAAGTTTAGCCATGATTCACCAAAAATTTAAATAACATTCAATGTTCTTATTTTAAAATCTCTGAATATATACTTTTAGGTGGTTTTAGACTCTACGTGGTCTTCTCAACATTACCTTTATAACAGCTCTTTGAGCTCGTTCCAAAGATAGCATAGTAGAAATACCAACTCCTCCCCACGTTACGATGCAGTATTGGAGCAAACTTTGTACCTATGTATTACAGCATAGTAAACGCATACTATAAATGTATCCTGATCTGCGGACCTTAATTTTCTGAAGATGGGTATAAGCTTTCTAATGCGACCTTTCAGGTTTTATGTGTATGTAACAGAAACAGTGTTTTAGTACATTCTGTAACACTGGGCTAGAATTATAATGTCCGAGGATAAATTTTATGTTCGCGCGAATTGTAATGTGAGTGATATATCTACTTCTTAATAACTTTTATTCAATAAGTAGGTACAAAAGTCAAATCACAAAAATGTTACAGATAAATAATAATAATAAAAAAAACTTCGTCGTCATCTCCGGTTCAAGGTTCCCATGATACCGGCTGCGTTGCCGCACTGTATTGCCAGGGAAAGCCTTTGAAATATATCTACTTAGATTTATTTAAAAAGGATAATACAATCTGTATCAACATGGGAACCAATAAACCAATCGAGCGATCTTGATTGGGTAGCCAACAGGTAATATATAAATAGAGGTCAGTGGGTAACATGGCATTGGCATGTCATTGAGAGTTATGTCAAGTGTTAGGCCGGTCACGGACGCGATACTCGCGAGGATTAGGATCATATTGGATTGGAAATTGGGTCTAAAATTAGTAAATAACTAAGATTAAAAAGTCCGAGGCCGAATATCATGTTGCTGTGAATAATAATGCATAGGTATTGAGCTGTTGCTGCTAACGAGGTGATATTTTTTTCTGTTTGATGGAGACGATAAAAACTCCACGTTTATTTTATATGCATTTAATTATTTAGCAAGGCGCACCCTGTTACTTGTACAAAGATGGAGGCAAAGATAATGACCAAAGAGCTTAGACTAAATACTGAGGTAACTGGAGAGTGCAGTACTAAAACGTTTTTGTGGCACTGTGGCGGTCTTCCGTCTCACCTACACTTTGAAAAAATACGTTTGGTCATATGAGACAAGTGACAACTGACAGCCACTACATACCAAATGTCAAATTTGCGGGGTACACTTTTTTATTCAGGCTGAAAACTCCAGTTTCATAGTACAAACTCCTTGATAATGACAAACCTGGCTGGGTTGCTAGGCTGCAAAAATATAGATTAGACTATAACATAAGTACTTATTATTTTATATTTGCATCACTGTTGTAAAGTAACAAATGCCTACCTTCACAACCTTTCACAACAAACAACTTTGATGAAATTGGAACAATAGACATTGGAGAATGACTACTCTTTGATGCAAACAATAAAGTGGTTAATAATATAACTGTGTTTTACTATTATTTAAATTTTTACTTTTTTGCATTCACAATGCAATTTTTATTATTGAAAAATTTAAAATGTGAGACGGGTTTTTTTCTGAATACTTGTAAGACTAACGCCCGAATTCTCGAACGCAAATCATCTTTGGGAGCGTCTCAAACATCATGGCATCTCTTTCATACGTTTAACATTTAAAGTGACAGGGCGATGTTTGAGACGCTCCCAAAGATGAGAAGCGTTCGAGTATTCGGGCATAATAAACATAAACGATGCGCGATGGTTGCATTTATCTTTGATGAGAGTGAATTTCTCAGCCGAACATCTGAAAATGCAGTACTGCTTTACAGATATAATACCACGAATTTTTTCTAGACATTAAAGATATATGTGTCTCGATGAACTAACTTGAATCAAATTCATAAAACTAACAAAATTTTGTGAGAAAAATCAATAAGTGACAAATTGTCAGTTTCTGTGTCTTGTCCACAATTACTTTGACACACCATAATTCACCTCTCAGTAGTGTAAGTTTTTACTTAATTGTTATGTTTATATTATGGTGTTTTCTGTAATTTTCTAAAACTAGAATTATCTGTTGAATTGGGGGTAGACGCTAACATTTATAAGGCAAGGCAGCCATTTTATTTGGTTAGTCTGGTTCGAGCCGTGAGCGGTGTATAAGTTAAGTAACTATTCCGTTGTTTCATATTTCTCATTCCTTGTTTTTCTTGCTGTTTAATGCTGATGTATTGTCTAGTAAATATTGCTGAAGATTTGCCCTTGTTTGAAGGATATTCGGTAACTTGTTAAATGTAAATGCTTATTTGTTGATAATATTAAATTAAAGTTTTCCTTATCGGTTTAGAATAAATTATGTGAGTACTGAAGTAATATAAAGTAACAGTTTATAGAAAATGCTTGATGATATTCGTAAATGTTGTTTAATCTTTTATCATGAAAAGTAATGTTGTTGTAAATTTTGTGAAATGTGTTGTATGTTCAACAACGACATGATTATTTGTAAATGTCGTTGTTTCTGTTAAAGCTGGTGAGGTTTTTTCGCCCGTTTTTCTTGTCAGCTAAAAGATGTCCTTAACGGGTGGTAGGTAAAAAAATAAAAGGACGATTTAAAAGAATAAAATAGTTTATTAGAGATTTGAGATTTTTAATAATCCTGACCTTATTGAAATAGAAGCTTTATAGTTTTATTTATAGTTATTTGAATAGTTTAATGCTTTTATCAGAATAGTTATATTTAGATTTGAGATTTTTATTAATCCTGACCTTATTGAAATAGAAGCTTTATTGTTTTTTTTATAGTTAATTGAACAGTTTACTGCTTTTATTAGAATAGTTCTATTTCTATATTATCCGCCCTAAATCTATCAAGCGCGTCAGATTTTCATAGGGGGATAGGGGGTGTTCGGTGCATCATTATTTATTTTTAAATTGTCCTGTTGCTGTTTTTTTAAATCAGCAGGTATTTCCACGGCAGTAGGTACTTACTTAAATAATCTGTTGCACTGCGTGTGTTAACCGTAATACAGGCTTCAGACCATCATGCATGATGGTCTGAAGCCATGGTTAAAGTTTTTGCCTAATACCCTGTATATTGTTGGTTCTAATGGGAACTCAATTTATAGAGTTATTTTTGTGGCGAATAACTAAGCTGGCACTCAGCCCCCTAATTCACAAACCGTCGGAAACGCTCCCGGCAGCTGAATGTATTTTGTCTCTGTCACTCACTATAGGATAGACAAAGACAAAGCACATAATTTGAATCCTATTCCGTTTCCGACGGTTTGTGAATCAGGGGGCAGTACTGATTGACATCATTCGAAAGTTTGAGATGTTTTTACCTTTTTTAATCTTCTTTACAGAAAACACAATTTATTCCACTATCACTCATACTGTTGTCGTTGTCAATATAAATGAAACTATAGCCTTTCGCCCGCGGCTCCGCCCGCGTGGACTACACGACGCGATCCCAGAGGAATGTGATATTTTCCCGGGATAAAAAGTAGCCTATGTCCTTCCTATCTAACTATCCCCATTCCAAATTTCAAATCATTTTCACAAACAAACCGGAGCATTCGTACCTATCATACACTAGCTGATCCTCGCGGTTTTGCCCGCGATTTACCCGTTCCCGTGGGAATATCGGGATAAAATATAGCATATGTCACTTGGGAAGAATGTAGCTTTCTAATGGTAAAAGAATTTGCTAAATCGGTTCAGTAGTTTCGGAGCCTATTCGATGCAAACAAACAAACAATCAAATTTTTCCCCCTTATAATATTAGTATAGAGTATAGATTAGTATAGATAACACAAAAACGTGGTTTTTGGACAGCTGTAATGGTGTCATAGCGTCAGACACACACATGAAGCTCGACTTAATACTGAGGTAACTGGAGAGTGCAGTACTAACACTTTTTTGTCACCAAAAATTACACAGTGGCTGTCTTCCGTCTCACCTACACTTTAAAAAAATACGTAAGGTCATATGAGACAACTGACAGCCACTACATACATAAATGTCAAATTTGCTGGGTACACTTTTTTATTCAGGGTGAGAACTCAAGTTACCTCAGAGTATTAAGTCGAGCTTCATGGACACACACATACTACAGATGATCTGTGGTGTCAGAATGCTGCAGTGTGGAGATGGTGCGAGACAGACAGATAGAAGAAAAGTGAAATTAAAAACAAATTAAAATGTAAAAAAAGACCCTCTCATTATTTTCGTATGTGTTTGTAAGTGGTGGCCCAACGCTTATACATTTGATTGAAAACTAAATCGCTTTATTTTTTTAGTTCGTGATAAGTAACCAGCTTTCAATTTCAGAAAGGCATGATCTACAGTGATTTAAAATGGGTTTTTCGGAGGTAAATCACCTGTCTAAGGCCGGCTTAAGCGACGCAATTATAACTTTTATACCATTTAATTAAAAGAGCTTTAACTTACTTTGAACAGTTCATAGGAGTTTAATGATTATAACTCTTCCAGTGACAAGTTAGGTTTAAGTTACTTTAAGTTTGAACTATTTCTGGCATTTTAAGTTTTGGATACTGTTAGTAATATTTCTGTATATTAACTTTGAATCGAAAAATTTTGCTTTGAAACAAATCATATAGGTAAATTACGAGCTTCAATTTAGTTACAGTTTTCAGACGGTGTATGTTAACTATTCTTGGTGATTTTTACTTATACTTAGGTATTACTTAAAATAATAAATACCTATACTAGCTGTTGCCTGTGACTCCGAACGCATTGTGTAATGATTTCTGTTTTGGTTTAGTTTATTGTGTCTGTTGCTATAAATTGCCTAGATTTTATGATGCAATTTTTGAAGTCACATGCTCTAAAGGGTCTCTGTCTGTCCCTCTGTCCCTTTTTCTCAGGAGCGCGTGGAGGTATCAAGCTGAAATTAATGTCCAATACTCAGGTCTGCGATCCCTTGGAGCAGAGAATCAATGAAATCAGTAGAAAACTGAACTGACAGACAAAAACTTCAATATCTATCGTTTTGGTGTCTATATCCCGTATACATGAATTAGTAGCAGTAATTTTATTATTTCTCAATAATATTAGTGTACAGTTTTGGGTTCGTTACTGCTATATTAAATGTATAGAATACAAGTATACTGACATCCCATTCCCATGGATAAGTAAGTATATCATGAAAATGGAAAATAAACAATTTTTTTTCAAAAAAATTAAACCGCCTTCAAAACAAAACTGCAAACAAAACTACAAACAAAAAACTAATTTTCCAAAAAACACGTAAAAGTGAAAAATAAATTGAATCATTCAATTCAAAGTACGAAAGTGCGGGACTTTTTCTAATTAATCTTGAACTTACTGATCTAACTGAAGTCGGTGTCAAGCCATATCATAATATGTATTTGATAGGTATCACTTTGCGCATGAGATTTTGTGTATTATTGATTCACTATTTCTTGTTACTTTCGGCTTGACACCGACTTCAATCAGATCAGTAAGTTCAAGATTAATTAGAAAAAGTCCCGCACTTTCGTACTTTGAATTGAATGATTCAATTTATTTTTCACTTTTACGTGTTTTTTGGAAAATGAGTTTTTTGTTTGTAGTTTTGTTTGCAGTTTTGTTTTGAAGGCGGTTTTTTTTTTTTTTAATTTGTTTATTTCTCCATTTTTAGTGTAAGAAATCTACCATAAGAATCGCATAATGAGCAAGCGTAGCGCAATGTGCAACGACTGTAGCCCATATCTAAATTAGAATACTCAGACAAGCACCACCTTCCAACTCCCAACTGTTATGCAGTTTCCTTCCACCATCAGCTAACCTAAATTACTTGAAAGAATACAACCTAAAGTTCTATTCGCGCTTGTGGTACTTAAAAACAGACTTTAACTCCTAAGCGTTTTTTTATTTTATTTATTCACAACGGGGTAGCACATAGCCTTCATCACACCTGATGATAAGTGGTGATAAGGCTGAAGGTGGAAGCGCACTACTCCCGGAATCCTCAATAACTGAGGAACTGGCTATCTTATCTCTAACTGCCGGAACACAATAATGCTGAAAACATCATTGTTATGGCGTCAGACTTAGATAAGATGGTGGTAGCTAGCCAGAAGGACTAAGAACAAGTCCTACCTATGTACCCCCACTGGGAATCGAACCCGGGACCTCTGGGTCTGAAATCGGTGGTATGAACCACTAGACCATAGAGGCGGTTAAAAGTTAAACATCACTCCCCCCCAAAGGCCTGGTTAGGGACGATAAAAATCAGGAAAACGTACTTGTCTTCCAAAGCGAGTTTTCTTGATTGCTTTGGTAGGTGTGGATGGAACGTGAGTTGGTGTGTTGGTTACCGTCTCTGGCGACTTGGTATTTGGCGGCGGATTGTTATCCCCGTCGTCAGCCAATATAAACGCCGGTTTCAAGCGATCAATAGTGACGGTGACTTTGTTACCTTTTAAAAGAATTTTAAATACTTTATCTCCACGCTCCAAAACTTTATGTGGACCGGTGTATGCAGGCTGGAAAGGAGCACGCGATGCGTCTTCTTCTACGCAGGAAGACGTGATCAGCGGTAGCTAATTCCTTAAAAATAAACACTCTACCCTTATAATGTCGAGAAGCTGGCATCGGCTGTAGTTTTTCGGCGAAAGCGCGCAAGCGTGCGGTAAAATCTGATACATCAGTAGTACCAGTTTCGCTAGGGTCAAAAAATTCGCTGGGTAGCCGTAGCAGCTCGCCATAAAGGAGTTCCGCTGAAGAAGCTTGTAAGTCCTCTTTAAAGGAACTGCGGACTCCCAGTAAGACAAGTGGTAGACTTTCGGTCCAGTTCGCATCTGCATGGCAAGTAATAGCTGCCTTGAGCTGCCTGTGGAAGCGCTCAACAAGGCCATTACACGCAGGATGGTATGCGGTAGTGCGTCTGTGCTGGAAACCCGCTATTTTTGCCAGATATTTAAACAGTGCGGACTCGAATTGTCGACCACGATCTGTTACTATATCCAAAGGGCAACCGAATCTGGAAATCCAGCTCATCATAAGAGCCTTGGCCACAGTCTCAGCAGTAATATCCGTGATTGGGACGACTTCAGGCCACCGGGTAAAACGATCAACAGCCGTTAAACAGTACCGGTAGCTGTTTGAGATGGGGAGAGGGCCAACCAGATCAATATGCACGTGCTTGAAACGTGCGCGCGGTAGATTAAAATTGCCAATTGGTGCAGAAACATGCCTACTTACCTTTGCACGTTGGCAATGAAGGCATCCTCGAGTCCACTCTCTCACGTATTTTCTTATTCCGGGCCAAACGAAACGCTGAGCCACGAGTTGAGCGGTCGCGGTGGGGCCCGGGTGACTTAGAGAGTGCAGACTGTTAAATACTTGCTTGCGTAATTCTTTGGTAACGAAAGGCCTGGGGGTCGTTGTACTAACATCGCAGTACAGAGATGTACGACTCTCAGGTAAGACCAACTGTTGCAAGCGAAGAGAGGAAGAGTTATTAAGGTAACCAGCCAATTCGGGATCGGATGACTGGGAATGAGCCAAATCCTCGAAGTTAATTGGAGCCTCCAGTGCCTCGACTCGAGATAAAGTATCGGCGACAATGTTGTTCTTACCGGCTATATGCTTTATGTCGGTCGTGAACTGGGAGATATAGTCCAAATGACGATATTGGCGAGGCGAACAGTTACGTTTCCTTTCACTGAAAGCATAACTGAGCGGCTTATGATCCGTGTATACCGTGAAATGTCTCGCCTCCACCATATAACGAAAGTATTTGATAGCTTCGTATATGGCGAGCAGTTCACGGTCGTAGGGAGAGTATTTGGCTTGAGATGAGCTAAGCTTACGGGAAAAGAAAGCAAGAGGTTGCCACTTACCATCTTGTAATTGTTGGAGAACGGCCCCAATGGCTAAGTCCGACGCATCTGTCACCAACGCTAACTTGGCTCGGCAATCAGGATGAGCGAGCATAACGGCATTGGCTAGACTTTCTTTGGTGTCATTGAAAGCCTTCAGAGCGTCACCAGAGAGATCAATGGGGGTTGAACCTTTAACAGTGCCAGTAAGAAGCGCGTTAAGAGGAGCTTGAATTAGGGCGGCTTGGGGCAAAAATCGCCTATAAAAGTTCGCCATTCCTAAAAATCCCCTTAACTGCTTGACTGTTTTGGGTGGTGGAAATTGGCGTATGGCTTGTACCTTGGTATCCAAGGGTCTGGTACCGCTCTCCGAAATTTGGTAACCTAGAAAGGTTACCTCGGGAACTCCAAAGACGCATTTGGATACATTTACAACCATACCGTACTCCTTAATCCTGGTAAACAATTGACGTAGGTGATCTTCGTGCTCGGCCTCACTACGGGAGAATATTAAAAAATCGTCCAAGAAGGTATAAACGAAATCCAGCCCGCGAGTCATCTCATCCACGAAACGTTGAAACGTTTGGCCGGCATTGCGTAGACGTCATAAAAGGGAATTCGTACATACCGAACGGGGTGGTGATAGCTGTCTTCGGTATGTCTTCCGGATGGACAGGAATCTGATTATACGCCTTCACGAGATCTATGGTGCTAAAAATCTTACAGCCCGCAATAGAATGAGCAAAGTCGTGGAGGTGTCTAATCGGATACCTGTCAGGAATGGTCCTGGAGTTGAGCTGTCGGTAATCCCCACAGGGCCTCCAACCATTTTCTTTTTTCGGGGCCAGGTGCAGGGGTGAAGACCAGGGACTCTCTGAAGGCCTGGCTGTACCATCAGCCAGCATGGCCTCAAACTCTTGCCTAGCCACCTTCAGCTTGTCAGGTGCCAGACGTCGCGGCGCGCTAGAGACAGGTGGACCAGGTGTTGTGCGAATGTGGTGTTGCGTACTGTGTGGTATTATGCGGTGAGTGCCAGGTGGTCGCGTTATCTCAGGAAATTCCCGCGAAAGCAAGCTATGAAAGCGAGATTCACCAGTCGATACCTTTACAGAATTAATACCACAGTTAACAGGAGCAAAAGAAGCAGAAGCAGAAAGGCTAGTGGTATTGTCTACAAGCTTTTGATTTCTACAATCTACCATTAAATTATAAAAAGATAGAAAATCTACTCCTATAATTGGTTTCGTAACATTCGCGACAACAAAGCGCCAAGAGTAATTCCTACGTAAACTAAAATCTAAGTTAAGGTGGTGATAACCATAAGTGTCGATGGTCGTCCCGTTGGCCGCGCAGAGCTTATATGAAGTTGGGGCACGACGTTCACGCAGCAGAGTTCGGGGGAAGACACATAGATCGCTACCTGTGTCGATCAGGAATTGTATCTTCGTCCGTCTGTCAGTGACGAACAGGCGACCAGAGGATGGGCTATCAGCTGTCGCCATCACCGACTGCCCCTTGCGTTTCCCGACTTCTCATAGTCACAAGGCTTGATGCAGTAATGAGCCTTGTCCCCGTGCTTCGAATGGTACCAGCAGGTAGGGTGCTTACGATACGAAGATTGGGATCTGCTGGAGGACCTGCGACGTTCGCCCTGTTGACGGCTCCGGGGTCGAGATCTTCTGCTGTCTCGGCTGCCGAGGTTACAGCTCTTCAGTTGCTGGCGTAGCTCGGCGATTTCTCTAGTCAATCTTCGAGCCATAATCGTTGCTAGCTGAAGCAACTTGAGGTGCTGAGGGTACGATGTCATGGATGCGGTCGGCGATATCGGCGAGAGTTTCCAGCTCTGCAGTTGGTTGAGCAGCCAGTACGGTCTGTATATTCCCGGGAAGGCGGCTCGACCAAATTGTGCGAAGAAAATCGTCCGAAATCTGGTGACCGGCGAGGCTCTGCAAGTGCCGAAGAAACTGGGATGGCTTGCGATCTCCCAGCTCTTCGTGCATCAGTAGCTGCTGCACCTTTTTTTCTTTAGAAGCACTTAGACGCTTTATGAGCTCGGCCTTAAGCTTCTCGTAACGGTCACTAGTTGGTGGTTTCGCAATAAGATCCTTGACCTCACACAGGAACTGACGGTCTAACTGTCCGATGACGTAGTGAAATTTCGTCAGGCCGTTGGTAATTCCAGCAATCTGGAACTGTCCCTCAATTTGCGAAAACCATATTTCAGGCTCCTCAGGCCAAAAAGCAGGCATCCGAACTCCCACTTTAAAAATGTCGGATGACGTGTCGGATGACGTGCGTGCAGTGGACACGCGCTCTGTGGTGTTTTCTGTGTTATCGCTGTTGTCGTTCGGCATCTTGTAAATTACGCAGTTAGATATTCAATTCTACGTACTTTTTCTCCGCCAGCGCCGGTTGTGTTCAATACAGGTCACCACTGTGGGGGTATGGTAGTTTTTATCACCGTCGACTTACTGTACTCGAACAGGATAGGTGGTAAGACAATCCAAACACCGCACGTTGACTCACACAGTTTATTGCAGGCTGGCGTAAACAATAAGTAATAGATGTAGGATGTACCAATATCATACGCATACGAAAAACACTGCTTTCACCGGTTTAACGGGAGCGCGGAGCGACATGCATTCGCCGTCAGAGATAGGTCAAGACTGGTTGATGCGCCCGATAGTCGGCGCGAGCGCCGCCTGCAGAACAATAGGAACGAACGAATGGAATCCGGTCTCGATACCGGGTCCATTATACTCGCACGACAACTTGGCACAACATTTAAATAAATTACGTACGAGATTACGTTTTATTATTTAAAATGTTTTATATGTAAATATAATTAAGCTAATAGTTTACTTGTATGTAATAAATCCTTATTTTAATTGTTATAAATATTAGATGGTAAATATGTTTTATATATTATTAGTTTTGTGTAATTATAAATGTATATGTTTTATAAAATAAATAATAATATTTTATATATTAATAAAATGAATAAATAGTGGGAATACCCCACAAGGCGTTAAGGAGTTTTACCTTCCATCATCAGCTTACCTAAATAACCTAAAAGATAACAACTATAAATATTTACGCATCAACAATATTTAAAGAATTCTCCAACTCCCAACCATTGAGGAGTTGTACCTTCCATCACCAGCTCATCATCGTGAGATGATGACTACCAGACGCAAATACTTGAAAATTGCTTATTTATAAACCACTAGCGGCCGCCCGCGGTTTCACCCGCGTGGTTCCCGTTCCCGTGAGAATATCGGGATAAAAAGTACATATAAACCTTCCTCTTGAATCACTCTATCTATTGAAAAAAACCGCATCAAAATCCGTTGCGTAGTTTCAAAGATTTAAGCATACAAAGGGACATAGGGACAGAGAAAGCGACTTTGTTTTATACTATGTAGTGATGATATTAAAGAAATCGTATCGCGCCCGTAAAATTTAGTATTTTATTAATATTTCCGATGACCATCTGTGTTTCTCATTATGAGTTCCACTACACTAGTGCCCGTTTGCACTAAACTCGGGTTGAGCTTGTCCTAGATAAGATACATCTTAGTTTAGGAACAGCCTAAAACAGCCGAGCTAAAATTTTTGTTTGCACTGACAGACTACGTCGTAACTTAGTCATCGCCTTGCTAAGAGAATGAATGAATAAATTCAAATATTAATTGTTTATGGATTTCAAAACTGGCGAGGTAAAGTAGGTCACTGGACATTTTTTTGGTTGAAACTTCTCATTGATTCCTTCGTGAGTTAAAAGGAGACAAAAGCTAAGGTGTTGTCTATTTTATTTGGTAGGGGTAATTCACCGAGAAAAGGAAAAGTCAACTGAGCTCAACTGTCAAGAAAAACATAATACAGTTTTTTTTAAATAAATGATGAACGACGTATGTCACATGTGTTGTGTCTTTATTGTTCTGAGTGTCTCTTGCCCGTTTGCACTAAACTCGGGTTAAGCTTGTCCTAGATAAGATACATCTTAGTTTAGGAACAGCCTAAAACAGTCGAGCTAAAATTTTTGTTTGCACTGACAGACTACGTTGTAACTTAGTCATCGCCTTGCTAAGAGAATGATGGCGAGGTTAAAGTTGGTCACTGGATATTTTTTTGGTTGAAACTTCTCATTGATTCCTTCGTGAGTTAAAAGGAGACAAAAGCTAAGGCGTTGTCTATTTTATTTGGTAGGGGTAATTTACCGAGAAAAGAAAAGTCAACTGAGCTCAACTGTCAAGAAAAACATAATACAGTTTTTTTTAAATAAATGATGAATGACGTATGTCACATGTGTTGTGTCTCTATCTAATAATCAAAAATACAAAAGCCACAAGCTTTTCTGTTCCGGTGACAGCCGTGACAGAGGAGTCACTTGCAATACGAAATTAGCGGTCAAAATGGACTGTCGTATGAAAACTGTTTTAGTTCCAAAGATAATCACCGGAACAGAAAAGCTTGTATAAACAAATAATTATTTAAGTACATTAGAAAGCATTATTATGATTAATAATTGATTTATTTATTCGTTATGTCATACGATATTGTATTCTCGATAATCGATTCCGATAGTGAATTTAATCTGTGATTCGGAACGTCAGTTGAACGGTCGAAGGAAAAAGTGGTTCTATGTTAGGCGCCTTTTTGACTCCCTTATCAGTTTTTGTTAAAAATAAGATATAAAAATGTGTATTGCTATAATTATAATTAGTTTAAAAGTATATGGTGTTTGTTTTACTTCCTGAGCTACGGTTTTAGCTTACAATCAGAAGTGGTACGTGTTCACACGCTGCAATTACGACAAAGGATTGTTAAGGTCAGTGATAAGATTTTACGTTTTTCCATACATATCTACGAATTTTGGAGTGAATAAAGTGAGTGAATACATACAATAAACAGAGCTGTGAAAGTTATGTGATAGGTGATATCGATAAATTGTTTAACTTCGGTGTTGCGTTGATTATTCCTGATGCAAAATGAGGAGACGATTTACAAGTAGTCTTGAGCGTTAAGTTTATTTCTTAGATATTATTTTAATGACTATGATTCTGTGTGTGTGTAGATATTACAATAAACTAATACTGTAAATTGCCGTTTAGTAATATTGATAGTGATTGTTTTGTGAACATAAAGGTACTTATATAATCTACTTTACTTACCTTTCCTATACTTTGCACGATTTGAAGTAGTCTTGAGCTTTAAGTTTATTTATTTTAAGTATAAATCTTTTAATACCTAAGTATGATTGTGTGTGGATATTGCAATGCAATGAATTAATACTGCAACTGCCGTTTGTTATTTTGATATTTGTTGTTTTGTGAACAATACAGTCATTTTCTTTACTTACCTACTTTTTTATAAAATTTGTTTATACCTATTTCTAAATCGGTATCGTTAATCATGGGGTCTGACAGACGTTCTCGATCTCGTGATAGACGTTCTTCTAGAAAACGTAGACGACGCCGTTATTCGTCATCCACATCTTCTAGTACATCTGATTCTGGTTCATCAAAATCAGATTACAACCGCAAACACCACCGTCGTAATAAAAAATATAAGAGTAAAGCAAAGTCAAAAGGGCAACATAAAAAATCTCGTCGTACAGTTACTCCACCAATAAGAAAACAAACAGCGCTACCGACTGTATGTTCTACTTCTCAACCACGTACTGTGACTGTGACTCCTCAAGTATTGCCTAATGATCAAACAAATAGTTCTGTTGATTCTAGTTGTCAAATACCTGTTTTTAATAGTAATCAGCTGTGTGTTAATAATTCGCTAGGCACTGGAAATACAAGTCTGTCTGCTGCATATCCCAACTTACCCATAAATTCATTTATGTCACAAATAAATGTTATACCTGAATTCGATCCGAATGATGGCCTTCAGAATATTGAATTGTGGATACAAGGTAAACGAATGTGCAAAAATTTATGCGTGGAATGACACGTAGGTGTGTCATTATGCTTTACCAAAATTATCTGGTTTGGCAAAACGGTGGTATCAGGGACTTCCTTCTGTCTTATTTACATGGGAGCAATGGACGGAAAAATTGAAAGCTGCCTTCCCTTCCACAGAGAATTACGGGGATCTTTTACAAAAAATGCTACAATTACGATGTAAAATTGGACAAGCATTAGATGTGTACTATTATGATAAAATGAATCTTATAAACAGATGTGACATTACTGGACGCAAGGCTGTAGGGTGCCTAGTGCATGGTATAGACGATAAATTTATAAGAATGAGTGCAAACTCATGTCGATTCGAGGAACCGGAACTATTGTTTTCTTATTTAAAAACGATTTCACAAAATGATAACCATTTCAATAATCAAAAACGGAAGATCCCTTTTAATAGGGAGATTAGAACTATTCCGACACATACTAGTTCCGATTCCCCGAAAACCGAGAAGGTTTGTTTCAATTGTGGAGAGGTTGGACATATTCGGCCGCTTTGTACTAAACCGATGAAAAGATGCAACAATTGTCGACGAGTTGGGCACACAAGCGGTGAGTGTCGTATTCCTCCATCCCAAAACGCGACGATTGTTCATGACAACAATAAAAATAACCTTTTGGCTATATCTAATTCAAGTAGCGATAAGGCGGTTATGCACATCCAAGCGACCGATAATGACGTTGTTCAGATCCAGTCTAATGAGAGGGAAGTAGAAAAATATTACAAGGACATACATATTGATGGCATATTAAAACATGCATTTATTGACTTGGGCAGTAATTGCTGTATTGTTAAGGAAACTGTGGCTAAAGAAATTTATGGACAGTGGGAATATAGAACCCAATTACCCAACCTTAGGGGTTTTGGTAATTCTAGCGTCAGACCACTTGGTACAGTAAATAGTTTAATAAAAGTTGATGAAGTGGAGGCAAAAATTGATTTGGTAATAGTAGCCGATCATTATATGTCAGTTGACATTCTCATAGGACAAACATTTACCGAAATTCCCAATCTGCTTATGATAAAGACGTCAAAGAATCTTCTGTTTTATTCCGCTCCAAGTAAAGAGTGCGTTCCTATTGATAATAAAATCAGACTTCTTACACGGACTGAGTGTACTATTGAACCTAATTCAGCGTCACCCGTTATGGTTTGCACGGAAAGCCACTTCACTGGGTCACTGTTTGTTCCACCTGGATTTTGCTCTCTTAAAAGCTACATAGTTTTACCTGGATTATACAGTTTTAATGATGGTATTGGTTTTATAATGATAGCAAACACTGCTGCATTTGACCTTAGTTTTTCTGAGGGTCATCCTTTAGCTCGAGGTTCTGGATATGACGAAGTAAAGGAACCTAGTATTAATTTAACCACCATGTCTATAGAACAGAATATTCGTTCACTGCCTACCGAAGACATAGTAGTAGGAGCTCAACTTTCAGACACTGAAACAAACAAGATACGTGAACTTTTACATAGATATCGAGATTGTTTTGCATTGAATCTTTCAGAACTCGGTAAGACGGACTTATCAGAGATGACGATTAAATTGAATGATGACAGACCTGTAGCCTATAACCCATACCGTATGTCACATAAAGAAAAAGAGCAGTTAACGGTTATAATTGATGATTTGCTTAAAAACGGTATAATTCGTGAAAGTAAATCATCATATTCTAGTCCAGTGTTATTAGTTAGTAAGAAAAATGGCCAAAAACGTCTATGTGTAGATTACCGAGCCCTAAATAGGAAGACACTCAAGGACAAATACCCCCTCCCACGTATAGAGGACAAACTTGATTGCTTGGGGGGCAATCGGTATTTCACAAGTTTAGACCTTGCTTCTGGATACTACCAGGTCCCAGTAGCAGAAGATAGTAAGCATCTAACGGCATTCGTCACTCCAAACGGATTATATGAATTCAATCGAATGCCGTTTGGACTGGCGAATGCCCCAGGTGTTTTTCAAAGAACCATAAACACGATGCTCAATGGAGTAGGGGAAAAGCTGGTTCTTGCCTATATGGATGATTTGTTGGTGGCTTCAAAGACGATTCAGGAAGGTTTAGAGAAACTTGAGAGAGTATTTGATCTCTTAAGACGAGCTAAACTTACATTAAACTTGAAAAAGTGTGTGTTTTTCAGGAACAAATAGAATACCTCGGTTACGAAATAACCAAGGATGGTATAAGACCCGGTTCTCATAAGATCAATGCCGTAAAACTTTTCCCAACACCAAAGAACGTACATGAAGTTCGCCAGTTTGTTGGTCTCGCGAGTTACTTTAGGAAATTCGTTCCAAAGTTTTCCGTCATTGCGAGACCACTCACTGTGCTGACAAAAAAAAATGAGCCATGGCGTTTTGAGTCTGAACAAATAGCTGCGTTCCAGTCTCTAAAAGACATTTTGTCTAGTCGACCTGTTCTTGCTTTGTTTGATCCTACTGCTCGATTGGAGGTTCATACGGATGCAAGCAAACTAGGCCTAGCTGCAATACTCATGCAAGATGCTGGGAAGGGTCTCCAACCTATAGCATATTACAGTCGACAGACCTCTCCCGAAGAGCAAAAATTTCATGCATATGAGCTGGAGACCCTTGCCGTCGTTACCGCTCTAAGTAGATTTCGTGTGTATCTGATTGGTGCAACTTTCACAATCGTGACTGATTGTATCGCAATAAGATATACAATGACTAAAAAGGATTTAGTTCCTCGGATTGCCAGGTGGTGGATCGCTATGCAAGAGTACGATTTCAATATAGAATATCGTCCCGGCTCTAAAATGCTCCACGTTGACGCATTAAGTAGAAACCCGATTAGTGCGGAGGGTGCCACGTTCAGTGATGATGATGTCAACGTATTCCGAATCGACGTTGATGAAGTGAGTGCCGGAACAGATGAACGTTGGCTGCAAACAGTCCAACAATCTGACCCAGAGCTGAAAAGAATAGTCGAAATTCTTAAGGACCCTACCAACGATAATATTGTTGAAATAAAAAATAACTTTACCATAAAAAATAATAAACTTTATCGATTAGTAAAGGATGGTGACACAGTCAATTTACTTTGGGTGGTGCCGAAATCTGTACGGTGGCAGATACTGAGAAGTAACCACGACAGTGTTGGCCATTTTGGGTATGAAAAGACTTACGATAGGATACGTAAAGTATACTGGTTCAAAAAAATGCGTAGATTCGTTCAAAAATACTGTAAGGCATGTTTGCATTGCGCTCTCAACAAAGTTCCTGGCGGCCCTAAGGAGGGCATGTTACACCCTATTCCCAAACCTGACAAACCGTTTGATACCTTGCACGCGGATCACTGTGGACCATTCCCTGTGAGTAAAAGGCAAAATGTATACATATTGGCGATAATTGATTCATATACAAAATTTATCTTCATTAAACCTGTCAGAAATTGCAAAACAAAAACCACCATTGCAGTATTTGAGGAATACTTTTCGCTATTTGGTACACCTAGGCGCCTTATTACGGACAGAGGTACAAGTTTTACTAGTCACGCTTTTGCTGAATTTGTTAAAGAGAAGGGAATAACTCACGTACTGAATGCCGTTGCAACTCCGAGAGCCAACGGCCAAATAGAGCGCTATAATCGCACTATTTTAGATGCTTTAACTGCCACTAATCATGGAAAGCCAGACAGTGAATGGGATATCGCTATACCTAAAGTACAATGGGGCCTCAATAATACCATAAACAAGGCTACTGGTAAGACTCCATCGGAGCTACTTTTTGGTGTAGCTCCAACAGGTGTTTCAGATGGTGCTATGAACGCCATAGTATCAGAGGCCCACAATAATCTTGACCGATCTGAAATAAGAGAAGAAGCGGTAAATAAAATGAGAAGCGAACAATTTAAACAAAAATCCCGTTTCGATAACAGTCGGAAAGAGGCAACAAAGTATAATATTGGAGATTTGGTTCGCGTTGAAAGAGAGTTAGGTAATCCCGTACCTGGACAGAGCAAAAAATTAGTGCCTAAATGTAGTGGACCTTACAGAATCATTAAAGTCCTCGACAACGATAGGCATGAGGTCGAAGATACGCCAATTACACGTCGTGATGGTAGACAATCTTACAAATCGGTATTTGCGGTGGATAAAATTCATCCGTGGCTTGTGTTTTCCAATGACCCCATGGAGAGCGATACTGATGTCGAGGAAAGTTAGATTACATATATTTTTTTTAATGTATTATGCCTTAATGTCTATTTTATAAATCTTTATTGAGAATAACTAGCCTTAATGGCGCTTAGCCCAGAGTGGCGCTAATTATATCTAGTCTCAATTGAGTTTAGCCCAATGTGGCGTTGTAATTAGCCTTAGAGGCGTTTAGCCCAGAGTGGCGTTGTATCTAGCCTAAATGGCGTTTAGCCCAGAGTGGCGTTGTAATTAGCCTTAAAGGCGTTTAGCCCAGAGTGGCGTTGTATCTAGCCTAAATGGCATTTAGCCCAGAGTGGCATTGTGTGTAATTAGCCTTTATTTTATTTTATTTTTATTTATTTGGAACAAAAAACAATTACATAATTACGCTAACTTATGTGACAAATGTTAGAACATAGTACTAATTATGTAACCAACAACATTGTCCGCAGAGTAATATTAACTTAAATAATAACATGCATGCTACTGAGAGAAAGTAGGTATGTAGAATATTATTCCAAAGATAAAGTGCTTAATACTTAATTACTTTAAGATCCTTTTGTGTAACATTTGAATACCTATAACTATATTTAATTTTAAATTTTCTTATTCTATTTCTAATTCCAAATGAATGCTATTTTTAAACTGGTTAAGAGACATTTGAAATATATCTATAAGAGACATTTTTTTATTATACGAGTACATGATACGACGCAGCGGCGCGCGTTGGCCTGCTATGGTCCTACTAAATCTGGGTGCAAATGTGCCATGTGTACGAATGTCACGAATGCGCTGAGAGCGACTAGGTAACTGATAGAATATGTGGTCGGTCAACTGTGTACAATCAAAGAAGTTGCCAAGGATTTTGTACAAAAACACTTGGTCCAAGAACAGTCGTCTGGACTCCAATGATAAAAGGGAGTATTTTTTCAAAAGATTAATGTACGATTGTTTTGCATGATGGCATTTATAAGTAGCAGAGCGAAGAAATTTTTTTTGAACCATTTCAAGTTGATTAATATACTTATGGAAAAAGGGATTCCAAACTACTGATGCATATTCTAACTGTGGTCTTATTAGTGACTTATACAGTGTTAGGTATGTTGAGGGTTTTTTGAAATCCTTACAGGTTCTCATGACAAATCCATATAACTGGTAAGCTTTATTTACTATACTATTGATATGTGTATCTAAGTGTAACTTTGAGTCAAGAAGTATGCCCAAATCTTTAATCATTTCGACCTTTTGTAATTTTGTGTTCATAAGTTCATAATCAAAATTAACAACTTGAACCTTTTTTGTGAAAGTAATTTTTTTACATTTAGAAATGCTCAACTGCAGTTTATTTTTAGTACAATATTGAGAAAGACGATCTAAATCCTCTTGAAATTCTAAGCAATCATTAATGCTTTCTATATCCCTATATATTTTAAGGTCATCAGCATATAAGAGAAAATGCGTGTTTTTAAAACAACTGCCAATGTCATTGACGAATAAAACAAATAATAAAGGTCCTAATATGGATCCTTGAGGTACCCCAGAAGTAACACTTATTTCATCAGTAGATGTATAGCCATTAACAACCACCCTTTGAGATCTGTTAGTAACATATGAGGAGAACCAGCGCCACAAACTACCGCGTATACCATTGTATGCAATTTTCTCTAGCAGTATAGTGTGATCCACCCTATCGAAAGCCTTACAAAAATCGGTATAAACAGCATCCGTTTGACGTCCTAGATCTATATTCTCGAATAAAAAAGTTGTATACAAAATGAGGTTTGTGACAGTGGAGCGATGTTTTACAAATCCATGTTGTTCTGGTATTATGACGCGATGCAGTATAGGATATATGGCGCTGTGAACTAATCTTTCTAAGACTCTCGAGAAGATAGAGAGCAGTGAAATTTGTCGATAGTTCTCAACATCATTTTTTGAGCCATTTTTATAAACAGGTGTAACGTTAGCTATTTTCCAACAAGAAGGAACAATCCCTTCCTTCAAACTACGGTTGTACAAATAAAATAATGGCTTACTGATCGACTCGGCAACCCTTTTAATAAAAAAGGGTGGAATTTCATCAGGGCCTGGACCTTTAGAAACATCCAAAGACTTTAAAATGGCAACAATGGTATCCTCAGAAAAATATACATCAGATATCACTTCACAGTTCTCTGTGTAAGAAGATGTATCCGGTTGCTGTAATTTATTAGCATTTTTTTCATAAACTGAGGCGAAAGACTTTGAAAATAAATTACAGATAAGTTCCGGACTAGACACCTCTTCGTTTCCATAATGCACAGTGCTAGGAATGCCAGTTTTTTTTTTATTTCTGTTTACGTAAGCCCAAAACAACTTCAAGTCCTTTTTAATTCCATTTTCTAATGACTTAATGTAACTGTTAAAGCATTCCGAAGAACGTTTATTAAACCGCTTCCGATATAAAGAAAATTGTTCATAATGTGATATGTTATTATAAGTTTTCCACTTCGTCCAGGCGCGCAATTTTGATTTAAATATGTGAATCAGAGGGCGAGTGAACCATATAGGATATTCATTGGACTTAGTAGGTCGCATTGGAATATGTTCCTTTATAATACTAAATAAAATTTTATAAAAAATGTTTGTGGCTGATTCTAAAGAAATTCCCTTAAATTCGTTCTCCCAATCGATACTACGTATAGCATTATTTATGTCGGTATAATTACCTTCTATATAACGGTACTTTAATGTAGAAAGTCTAGGCATATAAACTGTTTTTAAATTAAGTAACAAATGCGCACTAAATGGGGGGTGTAACGAGTCAATCGTTGGCACTAAGGAAGTTGTTGAGGGTTCGCAAATAGATGTTTCATCATCTGTTAAAAAGAGGTCAAGTGTGCGGTTTTTGCTGTTCAATGTAAAATTATACTGCTTACAATTAGTTACTGATAAAAAATTAAATAAAAGTAGGCTAGTAGGATCACTATAATTATTCAAGCTTAAGGCCGTTAAATCAGAAGAAAGATTATCCCACTGTATTTGAGGAATATTAAAACCACCGAAAATATATGCATGATTTACATCGGGTAATAATATATCTTTCTGTAAGGATTGAAATAACCTCTCATAAACACAGGGCGATTGTTTGGGCGGTATATATAAGCCACATACTAAGTTATACCCACTAATTGTCGCACTGCAATATAATTTAAGTAAAACATAATCAACATTACCTGGAAACACATTTTGATCGCTCAAACCCGCATTTAAGGTACATCGGAAAACACATAACTCACGGCGCACACCAATTAAAACGCCACCACCGTCAGACTTACCACTGACTTCCCGATTTCTATCACAACGAAACACTGTATAACGTGAATCCATGAGCTCATTGTCTGCAATACTGGGCACTAACCATGACTCTGTCAATATAATTACGTCAAAACACTCCGCTAGAATATTATTAAATAATTCATTAATTTTTGTACGCAACCCTCGGCAATTCTGATAAAAAACACTAAGTGTAGTAGCCATTTTCAATCATAATTAGTAGTAAAGACAGATAGAACATAATAATAATTTTGATTTGAATAAATGTTAGGTACCAATGTAAGTTACCTACCACTGTGAAAATAACTAAACACATACACAACAAACACATTCTACCACCATCGCTAGCGCTCCTATAAGTATCCAGTTCATAACTTAGATTTGTTTTGAGTATAATAATTATATAACATTGACAGTAATCGGGAACGAACATAAAATAAAAGCTACTATAATATAATGAACATCTAGCATACTTTGCAATAAACAAAAACTTTAAGTGATAACTCGTACACGATTGATTTTTATATTTAATTGTGATAACCAAATATATCCAAGAAAAAATTACGTATTTTTGAGAAAAAATAAAATTATTAAATATTGTATAGCAAATAAAAATATTAAGGGTATTCAAATAATTAGTCACATTACCATCGTTCAACAGGCCACAGCGCGCAACTTGTAAATATTCTACAGAGTAATGAAGAAAACAGAGCGCACTTGCTTCACTCACGTCTAAACAACAAAAATTTATAACATTTAAGTCATTGATCCTAAAACATTTGAAATTAAACGTTTTTTTTTTAACTTTGTGATTGTGATCCTGGAATAAGTGGCTTGATTTTAGATAGTTCTTCTTCTGAACGTATGGCGAATACGGGTGATGTTTCCTTGGCTCTGACGAGTATAACGCCGTTTTTAACCCATACATAGCGGTAACCTTTTTCATGGGCATCATCTCTGGCTTGACGAAAAATTTTTTTGTTGAGCAACGTCAGGTGTTCGTTGACATATATATTTCGTGGTGATCCAGGAATATCTAATTTGTCTGAAGTAATTCCCTTCATAAGGCGGACAGCAGATATGAAATTGTCACGTTTAATTTGACTACAAAACTTGGCAATAATATTTCTTGGCCTTGAGCTTTTTGGATCCATTTGAGCAACACGATGAATTGCCACAATGTCATGGCTAGACAGTGGGTAACTAACGACCTTGGCAATTTTTTCTATTAATGTGACTAAGTTTTCACCGCGCTTTTCAGGCATATTGCTTATTTCTATATTGCAGTTACGCGATTTCTGTTCTAGGTCCTCGATTTTAGATTGTAGCTTAGAGATAAGTTCGATTGGTTGAGATTTGACTTGCTGTTCAACCTGAGCTAGCCGCGCACTAATCGTTTGTGTTTTACTATTAAGGTCATCGTACTTTTCACTTAAAAAGTTTATTGATTGTTTTATGTCTTTAAACTCAGTCAAAATCAAAGACAATTTCTCATCCTGTCTATTGAACCAGCCTTCAAGCTGTTTGTTCATGCTGGCTTGAAACAGTTGAAAATCATTTCGCATATCACAATCAATATTTCGTGAAATACCCTTCCTCTCGGTCACATATGACGGCGACGATTGTGATTCCATTGAAGAATTATCGACACTCATGTCTCCTCGTCCAACTTGATCTTCAGCTTGACTTATAAAAGTACAATCGAGTGTTGTCATAATGCCAGTAGTTAAAATGTCTCTGTGTCCGGGCACTACTCTGTGCAGATGTCGTATAGCTTCGGATAAGCGTGTGAAATGCAAACGCGCGGGAACCGTTCTTCTTTCTCGCACTTATAGCGAGTATTCGCGTATAGCTGATAAGCACTGCACCGACAATAAACGACACAGCCAACTATCACAGCAGCGCACGACGGATTTACGCGCAGCCTTAAAGGCGTTTAGCCCAGAGTGGCGTAGTAACTAGCCTAAATGGCGTTTAGCCCAGAGTGGCGTTGTGTGTAACTAGCCTTAATGGCATTTAGCCCAGAATGGCGTCGCTGTAAGAAACTAGCCTTAATGGCGTCTAGCCTAAAGTAGCGTTGTGTATAGCATCAACGGTGTTTAGCCCACGGTGGCGTTGTATCATAATGAACTAAACCCTATTATAGATCATATTATTTTATGGATAAATAAGTATCGTTTTATTAACACTAGAGTGTAAACTAAATTAAAATTAATAATAATATAAAAAAAATAACTTAATTAGACTAAAGTAAAATATTAATAAATGTGAAAATTATCTAAATGAAGTTGTTTAAACAGTTATGTAATAATGTATGTATTACTCAGACATAATAATAATAAGGTTTTTCTTTTCTTTTGAATACTTTTTACAAGATCTCGTACGCAGGGACGCGTACCTTGTCAGAATTGGCCGAATATAAACAAATAATTATTTAAGTACATTAGAAAGCATTATTATGATTAATAATTGATTTATTTATTCGTTATGTCATACGATATTGTATTCTCGATAATTGATTCCGATAGTGAATTTAATCTGTGATTCGGAACGTCAGTTGAACGGTCGAAGGAAAAAGTGGTTCTATGTTAGGCGCCTTTTTGGCTCCCTTATCAGTTTTTGTTAAAAATAAGATATAAAAATGTGTATTGCTATAATTATAATTAGTTTAAAAGTATATGGTGTTTGTTTTACTTCCTGAGCTACGGTTTTAGCTTACACTTGTCGCACTACTCTTTGCCCACAATGCCACAGAAAATAACCAATGATATAGGTATTTCTTAAGCCTTAGGTGCTCGATATTGGGCCCGTAAGTTAAGAATAGCCTAAAGTGCATTTAAGAATGTCCTAAGGTTAGTGCAAAGCAATTTTTTGTTAAGGATGTCTTAAGTTAGCTAGGAAAAGACTTAGGCAATTCTTAAGTTTAGTGCAAACGGGTATAAATGGTGCTTACCAAAAGCGAGTGCTTGAGTTATTTAAGAAAATACAAAATCGCTATAGGTTTGCCTATAAAATTTGAAGAGTTCCCTTGATTTCACCAGGATCCCATTATCAGATCCTGACCGTATGACAATGGGACCAATTTGTAACTATATACTTTTGAACAAAAAAAGAATTTCTAAAATCGATTTATAATTGACAAAGTTATGAAGTAACAAACATTAAAAAAAAATTAAAAAAAATCCTCCTCCTTTTTTTGAAGTCGGTTAAAAAATGCAAAGAAGTCGCGCACGAAGGGTTCCGTACCATTATCTATTTAGCATTAGACACTATTTATATCGTACAATATTTAAGAACAAGAAAAAAAAACAAAAAATCACGTTTGTTGTATGGGAGCCCCTCTTAAATATTTATTTTATTTTGATTTAATTATTTAATTTTAAAGTGAATAAGTATACAGTATTCGTACGGCTGAAATGATGATGATGATGATGAAGTATACAATTAAATATTCTGTGAATATTTCAAGCGTATATCTGTTGCCGTTATTAATATCGAGCAAAAAACGGCAAAAAAACACGTTCGTTGTATGGGAGCCCCCCTTAAATATTTTTTTCTCTGTTTTTACTATTTGTTGTTATAGCGGCAACAGAAATACATCATTTGTGAAAATTTCAACTATCTAGCTATCACGGTTCATGAGATACAGCCTGGTGACAGACAGACGGACAGTGAAGTAATAGGGTCCCGTTTTTACCTTTTGGGTGCGGATTCCTTAAAAATATGAAAAGTTAGTAAACAGATAAAAATTCAAACAGCAAAAATGACACGGAAAAGGATGGTTAGGAAAATGTGGTCTCGGTCAAATGTTCCGGAATCACTATTATGTAAAGGACATTGCTTTGTCTGCTCTGCCATAATGCCAACTTTTTTATTCAAATTTCAAAGCAACTCCACGTTTTACAAAATACATCTTCCTTATTACCACACTTTTATTAGCTTCACTTGTAACTAAGTCACAATGTAAGAAAATCTTGGAAATCAATTTTAACCTACTTCTAATTGTCGTATTGATTTGAAACTTTGCAAGTCTATATGAATCCGATGGCAATACAATAATTTGCTACCATCGAGCTGATCTGATGATGGAGTCAAGAGGTGGGCAATAGAACTCTTCAATGGCTGCTAGGAAACCCCTCGAGTTTAGGCTCATTTATTTTGTTCTGATGAGACTTATTCGCTACACTTGATGGTGAGGGTTTGATGATGGAGCAGGGAGGAAGCCAGTGGCACTTCTTAATGGCCTCTAGGAAACCCCTCGAGTTTAGGCTCATTTCTTTTGTTCTGATGAGACCTATTCGCTACACTTGATGGTGAGGGTCTGATGATGGAGCAGGGAGGAAGCCAGTGGCACTTCTTAATGGCCACTAGGAAACCCCTCGAGTTTGGCCTCCATAGTTTCGTTATGATAAGAATTATGAGTCGCACTTGGTGGTGAGGGTCTGATGATGGAGCAGGGAGGAAGCCAGTGGCACCCCTTATAATGACCAATAGGAAACACCTCGAGTTCTGGCTCATTTGTTTCGTTCTGATGAGACCTATTCGCTACACTTGGTGGTGAGGGTCTGATGATGGAGCAGGTAGGAAGCCAGTGACACTCCTTAATGACCAATAGGAAACCCCTCGAGTTTGGGCTCATTTGTTTCGTTCAGATGAGATCTATTTGCTACACTTGGTGGCGAGGGTCTGATGATGTGATGATGGAGTTGGGAGGAAGCCAGTTGCACTCCTTAATGACCACTACGAAACCTTTTGAGTTTGAGCTCATTTGTTTCGTTCTGATGAGACCTATTTGCTACTCTTGGTGGCGAGGGTCTGACGATGGAGCAGGGAGAAAGCCAGTGGCACTCCTTAATGGCCAATAGGAAGCCCTTCGAGTTCTGGGTCATTTGTTTCGTTCTGATGTGACTAATTCGCTACACTTGGTGGTGAGGGTCTGATGATGGAGCAGGGAGGAAGTCATTGCCACTCCTTAATGACCACTAGGAAACCCCTTGAGATGGGCACATTTGTTTCGTTCTGATGAGACCTATTCGCTACACTTGGTGGCGAGAGTCTGATGATGGAGCAGGGAGGAAGTCAGTGGCACTCCTTAATGACCACTAGGAAACCCCTCGAGTTTGGGCTCATTTGTTTCGTTCTGATGAGACCTATTCGCTACACTTGGTGGTGAGGGTCTGATGATGTAGTAAAGATGAAGTAAGGGTTCAGCTCGCACATCTGGTAACTAATAGACTCCACTTGAATTTGTAAAACAAATACATACAATCACGCCTTTGAGTTATAATGTTTACGGGGTGGGCAGACACATGAATGTACTGTGAAATCGATTACCATCCATCCATAGCTTGCCATTCATTAAACCAAAAAGCAAAAAATAAATATGTTTAAAAAACTATGAAAACACACTTTTATAGGAACAGACTAAAAAGTACAAAATAACCGATTATTCAGTAACTGAAATTAAAAAGCGTGGTGCGCCCTTTGTAAAGCATGCATTGAAGTACTTAATATTGACAACGCGCACCACGCTTTTTAATTTCAGTTACTGAGTAATCGGTTATTTTGTACTTTTTAGTCTGTTCCTATAAAAGTGTGTTTTCATAGTTTTTTAATTTTTAAATGCATTTAATAGATAATGAGACATTAATATGTCTCATTATCTATTAAATGCATTCTTAATAGATTGTTTACTAAAAATATTTAGCTTTGCTAAATAGAGTGTTGTTTACTATACTACCCTATAGACACGACGATTTTTCAGGAAAAATATCAGTCGTAACTCTGATAGAGAATTGGAAGCCCTGGGCCCCAAGTCTGCTAATTTACAAATGGTTCAATTGAATCTTAATTGGATCTCAATAGCGGTTTTTGACATTTTTGGTATTCTGCTGCTAACTTAAGACCAATGGTATACGACTGAACTGCCATTGAACTGCCATCGGAATATTTGCTAGTCTGCTCTTCAATCGTATTACAATCGTATTCTACTCTCATTTGACATTTGTTTGACAGGACTCTCAATGGGGTATGTATCATAATAACTAAGGTCATTACGACTAAGACCCAGGTAATTACAGACCAATATCTATTTTACCCGCCTTGAGCAAGATCTTTGAAAAAATAATACTGGAGCAATTATTAACTCATTATTTTTACTTTAAATAACCTCTTGCATAACAAACAGTTCGGTTTTACGAAGGGTAGGTCTACTACTGATGCCGGGGTTGCACTTCTTAAGCATGTCTTTGGGGCCTGGGAGGGGTCGCAGAATGCTCTTGGCATATTCTGCGACTTGTCCAAAGCTTTTGACTGTGTAGATCATCGGACGCTGCTGTTGAAGCTAAATCATTACGGTGTAAAAAAATAATGCCCAAAAACTATTACACTCGTATCTTAGTTCCAGAACTCAGACAGTTGATATAAATGGGGTGAAATCAATGGGTTCTGATGTAAAGCTAGGTGTACCTCAAGGGTTTATCTTGGGCCCTTTCTTGTTTTTGGTTTATATTAACGATTTACCTTTCTTTGCAAATAGCTTATGTGAGATTGTCTTGTTTGCTGAAAATACTTCCTTAATATTTAACATTGACAGAAATCAATCTAATTTTGACGATGTAAACAAAGCACTCTCGGAAATACTCACTTGGTTTAGTTTTAATAATCTACAGCTTAATGCAAAGAAAACGAAATGCATTCTATTCTCTTTACCAAATGTACAATCTCCACCCGTAGAAATTGTAATAAATAATGAAAAATTAGATTTAGTTGAATCAACAGTCTTTCTGGGTGTAACTATAGACAGAAAACTTCAGTGGCATTCGCATATTGCTGCATTAGCTGGTAAGCTCAGCTCTGCAGCTTACGCTATTAGAAAAGTTAGACAGTTAACTGACATAGAAACTGCTAGGACTGTATACTTTAGTTATTTTCATAGCATCATGTCATATGGCATTCTTTTGTGGGGATTAGCAGCTGACATTAATGCTATATTTATTCTGCAAAAACGAGCAATAAGGGCCATTTATCAACTAAGCTCTAAAACTTCTCTTAGGGAGAAGTTCAAAGAAATTGGTATACTGACAGCTGCATCTCAATTTATATTAAATTGTATTATTTTTGTGCGTCGTAATATTAACTTGTATACTAAACATGGCGTTTTGCATGGTTACAATACAAGAAATAGGGATAAACTTTCAATGCCTCAGTACCGATTAGAGAAGGTACATGGGTCTTTCATGGGTCAAGGTATACACATCTTTAACAAGATTCCAAGTGATATCTTGGAGTTACCCTTTGAAGAGTTTAAGAATCATATAAAAAATTGCCTCCTCAAGAAGGGCTACTATACTGTAAGTGATTACTTAAATGACAAAGCAACTTGGTCATAAGCTGAGAAGGATTTTTTCTCTAGTTAGTTGTGAGTCGTGTTTTACAAAATTATTAATACTGCGTACATTCTTATATTGGTTTCTGCGTTTTGAGATGAGAAGTTTGAGTATGTCATGCTCTCTGTAAACATTTCTGCGGTGGTGTCGTGTGAGGCGGGTCGTTACGTTCCCTAAAATATGGTTGAGCGAAGCGATGGCTGGTTCATGCGTCATGCTCGTGAACGAGTGCCACCAGTGGGATGGGTCTGCTCCTGGCTTCTTGTCTCAAAATATGCAGATTTTTAATGTTTTATTGTTATTAGTTTTATTTTATCGTGGCTTGTATGGCACTGTTTATTATTGACTCTTATGTTCTTAAACTATTCAAAGTTTTATTACCCTTGTTTGGCATTTATATTTATTATTTTATTTGCTACGTTTTTGGTTGGTGTGTATTTTAAAGAAACTACCTTTTGGATGTCTATTTCTTAGTTATTGAAAATTATTTACTGCTATGATTACCGGGTTTTTTTATTTTGTTTTTAAACTTAAGATTAATTTGTGATGGAAAGTGACTTTACATATTATATTATGTTAAAGTCACTTTTCAATTTGACGACTCTGTATGAAATATGACAGGGAGAAAAAAATAGCCCTTGGCGAGTTTCTTGCCGGTTCTTCTCGTTACAAGGCCTCCCGACGTAGGATTTGCGAACCGATAGCGTAGCTTCATTGACGTTCACAAGTGCTGTATCAGCCTAAAATGAATAAATGATTTTTGATTTTGATTTTTGATTTTGATATGGTCGAAATAACTACGATCGATTCACATATTTTCGTAATGACTATTGAACGACTCAACTACTGTTAATTTCACCTACGGTTGATTGAACTACAGTTGATTCAACTAACGGACGATTGGCCTAATGTTCATTTCATCTACTGGTTGTTTCGACTATGAACGACTCGCCTACAACAAGCTTATGAATTGGAAAGTTTATTAAATGGATTTGGGCGCGTTGGGTTGGTTTTTTTGGTTAGGGTGTCGCAAACATAAAATTTTTGACTGTTTTAGTATGAAGCGGGGACTTGCAAAATTTTCAAGAATGAATTTTATAAAAATGCAAATATCTCGAAAACGGTGCGTCATAGCTGAAATCTAACAAAATTTTCGATCCCCTACGGTACTCCGGAGATACCTAGGAGGCATCCGATGGACATATAGAAATATTTTTTTTAATTTAACTGCTCAAAAAGTTTTTGTTATTTCAAAATTTTTATATCTTTTGGGAAAAACAAAAGGGGGGACAGGGGGCGAAGCCCCCCGCCAAGGGGGCTCGGGGGTCGAAGCCCCCTGCCACCCAACAAAATGTAACAGACGTTTTAGGTTAGGTTAGGTTAGAACAGTGACCAAAACGCCGCGCGAGCCGAGCGAGCGAAGCGAGCGTGCCGCGGGAGCGGCCGGCGAAGCGCCAGAATCGACTTTATACACCCCCCCTACCCCCTACTTCAGTTTAATAGGAAATGGGAATATATATATAGTCGTTTCTGGCGCATGTTCATGTAAACCGAACATGCTCGTCGCTTCGCTCCTCGCACCTAACAGCAATACAGTCACGACCAATAATATGTATACAACATAGGACTATATCATATTACAATATTGAATGACTTCTGTGACACTGATCGTTTTCTTTTGGAACGCTACAGTGTGACAAAGTTCTTTGTTGTATTGTATACATAATATTATTGCTCGTGTCTGTACATGAGTCACTATTTTTAAACTTAATAAACCGTTATTTTAAAAATTAGTTATTTTAAAAATAGGTGTAACGACCAATAGTTATTTTGAACAGTAGGTCTTTTGACCGTAGTTATTTCGACCATAGTCGAAACGACCGTAGTTATTATGATACATACCCGAAGGTAACTATCCAACTGAGACTCCATTACGATTCAATTACGATGACGTACAAGTTTTTATAGAATACCCAATTTGTTTTAATCGTAATGGAATCGTAATTGAGTCTCAATTGAATATCAATAGAATCTTATTTAAATTTAAATTAGCAGACTTGGGGCCCTGTTAGCATCCATAGTGACTTATCGTGCGTGATACGGAAATATTTATCATTGTCATTGAACTTCATATCATCAACATCTAATAAAGATAGATAAAATAAATAATCCCGTACTACGTTGTACCCGCGTGGTACACGTTCCTGTGGGAATATCGGGATCACATATAACCTATGTCACTCAGGAAGAATGTAGCTTTCATAAGGTCAAATAATTTTCTAAATCAGTCCAGTAGTTTCGGAGCCTATTCAATTCTGTTAGCTTTAGCATAGTTCTACTGCAGTATTTTATTTTTCTACAATGGTAACATTGATAACGGTTTGATTTTAGTTGACGTTTTTCGTTTTGTGTGACGTCACTTTTGCCTTTTGGCGGGCAACGCTTACGCTGACGCTCTCAACTTCTCAAGGGAAAAAAAGAAAGGAAAATGAATCTACAAGAAAATAAAAGAAATCGTCGTGGAAGGTATTGATTTATTCAATATATTAGAAGTGGAGTCTAGTTTACGCTAATCGCCAATATGCTGCGGCCTACCAAACGAAGGTCAGAGTTTTGTGATATTTTCCACGTTGTAAACTTATTCAAAACAATGTGAAAATTCATTACACGGTCATTCTCACGACAAGGTGTTCTTTGTATAATTTCCATCACGTTTTTTATTTTTCAATTAATTCTCTAAACCTGCAATTAAATTTAGAAAAGACGTTAAACTGTAGAAAATTATCTATTTGGCACTTCAATGAAGTGTCTGATTTTTGGATTTACGAACTAACAAAGTTTTGGGCGTGACGGAAATTATAAAATTGCTCAATAAATTTTTTATATCTTATTGTTATATGACTCAAACAGAAAATGAATACTATCTTATATATATATAAAAGGGAAAATCACTCACTCACTCATCACGAAATCACGAAAACTACTAGACCAATGAAGATAAAATTTGGCAGGAAGGTAGATTATGACTAGGAGAGGTCCACTAAGAACGGATTTTGAGAAACTCCCTCCATGAAGGGGTAAAATGGGGGGGTTAAGGTTATATGGAAGTTCGTCATTTCTAAACTTAGAAGTTTGAAAATTGGTACGTTAGATACTGGTTATAACTGAAAATGATCTGCGTAAGCAAAGTTAAAAAAACTCCCCCCTAATGGGTAAAATGGGGAGATAATGGTGAAATGGAACTTCCACAATTCTGAACATAGAACAATGAAAATTGGTATGTTGAATACTGATCACGAATGAAAATGATCTGCGTAAGTTAAGTTATAAAAAATCCCCTAATAGGGTAGAAAGGGGGGATTAAGGCTTAATATGACAACTTCATCATTTCTGAACAGTATGGAAATTGGTACTGGTCATCATTAAAAATGATCTGCGTAGGCAAAATTAAAAAACTCTAATAGGGTAGAAAGGGGGGTTAAGTAAAGGGGGGTAGAAAGGTTTTGTCTAAACTTGAACGATTGGGCATTAGAGGTTTGAAGCTGCAGCTTTTCCGTGACTATTTGTCGAATCGTACTCAATGTGTCTCCATTGGGGATAATGTCAGTGATTACCTAAGTATACAGTATGGCGTGCCCCAAGGCAGCATTTTGGGGTCAGTTTTGTTCTTAGTGTACATTAACGACCTTCTAGATCTTCATCTTACCCAAGACAAGTTAATATGTTATGCCGATGATACGGTACTTCTCTTTTCTAGCAATACTTGGGATAATACTTTCTATTTGGCTCAGAGTGGTTTTAACGAAGTTTCCAAATGGCTCAGGCGTAATGTATTGACTTTGAAAAAACTACATACATCACCTTTGCTATGAGAAGTACTGGTCTACCTTCCCCAGGATATTACATAAAGGCGCATTGCTGTGATAACTACGGTGTGTCTATGTGTGTATGTCCAACCCTTCAGAGTTTCACTAGCGTTAAGTACCTTGGACTTCTGCTCGATTCTTCACTGTCCTTCAGGGAACATATAGCAGCCTTAGCGAAGAGAGTACGTAAACCTGTATATGTCTTTAAGAACCTGAGATTCGTTGCTGATACTACTCTTCTTAAACAAGTGTATCTCTCACTTTGCCAATCTATTATAAGCTATGCTATAATTGTCTGGGGTGGTGTTGCTAAGTCGACGATTTTAACCCTGGAAATAGCGCAACGGTATATTTTGAAGATTTGTATGTTTCGTCCAATTCTTTACCCTACTGCACTTCTATACAAGGATTGCAAAGTCCTAACAGTCAGACAAATTTTTATATTGCAGCTAACTCTCAAGCAACACTCCCGTCTAAAATATGACAAAAATTTTGTAACTTCCAAACGTAGAAATTATAATGTCTTTCGTCCCAACATCTTTCGCTAAACATTCCTTTGCTCAAAATTTCTTTAACCTTCTTGGTCCTTTTATATATAACAAGCGGCCGCCCGCGGTTTCACCCGCGAGGTTCCCGTTTCCGTGGGAATATCGGGTTAAAGAGTATCCTATTTGTTATTCCAGTCTATAATCTATCTCTGTTGCAAATTTCATCCAAATCCGTTTAGTAGTTTTTGCGTGAAAGAGTAACAAACATCCATACATCCATACTCACAAACTTTCGCATTTATAATATTTGTAAAATTGACACTTTAGACCACCAGACACCGAGCTTTGTAGCCAGGTAGTATAGCCATTATGTATCGAAGCGTCTCAACAACTAAGCTTGCCTTCTACCTAGCCTCTAAGCGTGCCACCTGCGGTGGGCTTATCAGCACCATCATCAATCCATTTTAATTTCCCCGCTGCTGAGGCACGTGCCTTCATATAAATGGATATGGAGAACTGGCCATGACCTTTCACACGGGCCTATTGCAGTTATGGGGTATTTATTAACCAATCCAAATGCAGCCAGAACCATCGACTCATCGTGTCTTCCGAAGCACCATATATCAGCCATCCCGTGATAGACCATTGCAAAAGTCACATAACCTCAGCTATCTCAGGCCGAGCACGCTACCCACTGCTCTATATACAAAATTTCATGAAAGTCAGATCAGTGGTCTATGGATGAGAAGGTAACGATACCTAGACAAATAGACAGGAGCTACATTTGCATGAATAATATTCGGACATTCTCCTACTCTTGAACTACCAAAATACAAAAAAATCATTACAGTGCCACAATCTTTTCTGTTCCGGTGGCCAAAATGTGAAACTAACGTATTTTTTTTAAATGTCATTTTGCTGTCAAGTTGATGTCCAACCATAGCACTGCTGGCGGCTGAAGTTCTTAGAAGTCAGGGCCAGTTAAATTTCTATAAAAAAAAGAAAAACGTACGTAGCGCCGCTGTCACCGGAACAGAAAAGGTTGTGGCACTGTACATCTTTTTATTGTAGCATGGGTCCTATGTCAGCTCAATCGTGCAGAGCAAAAAGCTATTGGAATAAAACTAAAGAAAATCAGTATTATTCATTTTTATGCAGTTTCTGCTAAAAAGTAGACTGGAATAATAAATAGGATACTCTTTAACCCGATATTCCCACGGAAACGGGAACCTCGCGGGTGAAACCGCGGGCGGCCGCTAGTACAATATAAAATAAACCTTACATGTAATTGTACAGTTTACAAAATAACTGAATGAACAATTTTGGGAGTCAAGGAACATTTGTGTATGTTATTAGGTATTTTATAATTTGACGGAACCGGGTGACATAAATTAGGACCACAGCCACAGGACACATTTGAATGGTAAGGAATACGGTATATTGGTTCAAGCATGAGGTCTACAACGAATTTCTGCTTAAAATAATCGAACTAGCTAAATTTGTATGCATTTCAAAACATTAATTAAAAGAGCGAACGGAAATTAGAATAGTACTAAATCATGCAAACGGAAATTAGGTATTTACATTCGTAGCTCGCCAGCGGAACCGGTGACACAGGACCGTGTCTTCGGTTGCCTGCCTCGGCACTAACTGAAGAAAGACGATGATGACGTAGGGATGGAAATTACTTACTCTGCTAGTGAGATATTCGCTACTTTTTGACTGGTGACGGAATTATGTATAATGAAAGGACAAACATATTTTTCGTTCTATCTAAGAAAATATACTATTTAAACAGATATTTTTTTGTGAATAATAAAATGTATTTATTAACTTCCCAATTGTATCGACTGAAATGTACCAATCGTAGCTAACTTCGCGACTGTTGAAGCTAGAAAGCTTGATTCTGGGTTCCGGACAGCGAAAGGAACTTAGAAGAACACTTAGAAAAAAATATTTTGAGTGTTGTTTTACCAAATTATGTGTATATAATACCAATTCATAAAAGGCGATTGCTGAACGTAGTCCCAAAAAAAATCCAGCTCGAAAATATTACAAACTAGTCAGATATTTGTATGGACGCTCAAAAACCAGGCCTGCTGAGATTGACCGTACATACGTTTAGAGAGAAAAAAAATTAAAACAGCAGCGTGAGTAAATATAGTAAGTAGTAACAAAGTGATTTTAATTCTTTATTGCTAACAACTTATAACATAATAAAAGAAAAAAATGCTGTTGTGCTTCTAGTGGATGACTAAAATAAAGTAAAATTTAACTCATATGGTGTCCTAAAATATGAATTGGTGTTGTAATAACAGTTATAAAGTGTAATAGATGTGTAGATAATGTTAACTAAGTGATAATGATAAGTGATAAAAGATTATGATTTATAATATTATTTGCTTAGTTTACTAGGAAAATGTTGTAATGAATTGGTTTGCGGTTATTTAGTGAATAAGATTAAACAGTGAACAAAATTAGTGCAAGTACCTACATCATAGACTAGTATGTATAGTATTATATTATCTGTGATCATAGGTACTTAGGTAGTTGGAATTTAAATGCTTTAATTGCTGCTTCTTTTTAATATTTGAATTGACTACAACAATATATCACAACTTTTGAAATACAAAAAAAAACAAAGTAATGACTAAAATCACTTAAACTTTTATGAAAGCTGACATAATTTTAAGAAGTTTTTTATTTTTTTTATTTTTTATTTTTAAAGAAGGTTTACAGCTATCAAAAGCACAGATAATTTCAAACTAACACCTCAAAGCCAATTACAAACCCTCATATATAAAAAATGAGCATTACATTATCATACCTACAAAATAAAAACAAATGAATTAGTAGTGAAGTTTATTCTTTTAAATTAGTAAAGTAGGTACCTATTCAGTGTTTAATTTTTTTCGTTTATCTCAGTCTCTAGAAATCTAAACGAAGGCATCGTGATTCAAGTCAAGGTGGTAGTGACCATAGTTCGGTTTTATTTCGAGTGATAAGTAGTCGAGCATAGCACAAAATTGCATGGTGAATGCAAAAAAAGTTAAAGCAATTTAAAATAAGGTATATAATATAAGATAGGTAGGTAATTGTTGAATAAATCATTATTCAAGAATTCAAACAAACAAACAATCAAATCTTTTTCACTTATTAATATTAGTATAGACATAAAGGTAAGTACTTATAAGTATAAGTATTATATTATATATTATAGTATAATTACAAGTATGTAGGGTAAACCAGGTATACTTACGTGCTCCAGTCGATAACGCGCCCCACTCGCAAAACTCACAGATGCATTTTGAATTTGGCGCTAATTTGACCCGAACACGTTAGTTTAGTCATTAGTCACTAAACTAAGGTGTTCGGGCTATTTAGTAATCTGTGGTTCAGTTCAGTGACTAAACTGACGTGTTCGGGTTAATTAGGGCGCGATATCGACTGGGGCACGTATGCCTGGTTTACCCTATTAAAAATTTCAGGACATTAACTGTAACCACATTTTGCTAACAATAGGTTCGGGGTCCTTTAGTAGAAGAGAATTTATAAAATCAATAGAACATTGCTGTTATTATGATTGTTGTATAGTAGAAAAATATGAGGATATGTTTGCATTTGTAATTGGGTATTTCTCATGAAGCCAAATTACCCGATATATCTCTCTGTACAATATCCATACTTATATTATAAATGTGAAAGTGTGTTTGTTTATTTGTTTGTCCGTCCTTCATGTCAAAACGGGGCATCTTACTAATATAAAAGTTCGTATTTTATATAGAATCAAAGCGATGTCATTACGACAAAGAACTTCTTTGAAAGTGATAAGTTTTACAGTCTTTGAACATCGCGTCCCTTACAGCTTTTAATAAACAAGGACTTTACTGCTAACATCCAGGCGAAACAAGAATTAAAAAGTTCTTAATGATCTCCCAGTTTTCAAGAAATTTACACTTCTTAAAACTTTAAATAACTCACAATAACTATTAATAAATAATTCACAATTTTATAATCAAAATATAGAAAAAAATGTTTCCATATCATAGACTATCTTTTTTCAGAATTCTTACTTTCCATAGGTGTAAAAAAAAAAGTTTCAGTGGAAAGGATTGCTGTTATTAGATATTGTTAAAAAAAATCATTAGTAGTTCCGATTATTTGTAATACTTATGCGTTTCTACAAAATACATTAAACTAAATTACAATTTCTATATGAAAATAGTTGTTTGAAAGGTCAAACTAAAAATTAAAATAATAAAAGTCTACGGCTATATTTTGATTTTGCCACTGTTTACCTACCTACATCGGTAAAAAATAATCGATTTTATATTAACTACCCACAAACTCTTTTATTTTGATTATTTTTAATAACAAGTTATTTTATTTATAATTCAATAACAATAAAAGAAAAAACTGCTAATATGTACTGTTGTAGTTGTTGTATTCTTCATTATGAAAGTATCTTATTAAAATTGTTAATTTAAGTATTGTAAGTTAATAAGTTATTTTTTTTGTCAAGTAATTAAATAAAGCGCACTGACTAAACGTGTTCATAACATACATAGGATTTTTAAATGGAAAAAGTTATTCAATTATTGTCGCACACAGCTATAGAACAAGCATTTCAATTTAACTTTATCTCATAAACAACAACACTCACCCTTCATTGTGAAAGTATCAAAAATAATATTTTATGTAATGTTCTTCTAAAATTTCGTCAATTCACTTTTATTCAACTGTATATTTATTGTGATAAGTTTATATAATTTGCATTTTTTTAATCATTTAACTATTAAATACCACTCATCTAAAAGTCTAAAGTTTCGGAACATATACTTTCGGAAAAGTTCCTATTTCGCGGAAAAGCGGCCCGTTCTGCCCACGATCAGAATCCGACTGAAAGCCTGAAAATGAAAATCCCGCTCAAACCTTGTAAATCTCTTCACACTATCATCGTTACTATGTGAACTCTAAGCGAAGGGAATAAGGTGCAACTTCTTTGTGGAAATTTCGTGTTTTTCATGGTTAGTATATACTTGTTACAGTTTGGTCAATCAGTTCATCTAATTCGCTACTTGATACTGCAAACAATGGATATTTCTGAATCGTATAATTTTGATATTCAAATTTAAGTAAAGTAGGTGTAAATTCCGTCTTGATTATCAAAGTAAGAATTGTTTTTGGGCAAATCTGCGCTTCCGTTTACTGCTACATTCCTATTAAAGATTTTAATTAAAAAAATTTCGTTGAGCGGATCTGTCCCATACACGCACACTACCAAAGGAATAATATTTGTTTGCGTTTTTTTAAGAAACAATAGAGTATTTGACTGTTGTTGAAATGTAGATATTTAATTATGACATTCAGAAATATAACATATTGAATAACAAATGTGAAAAAAGAAATTCAATCTGTATTATAACATGTGAATTATGAGCTACTTAATTGTGACTCTAGCTATCTCTTTCTAAAACGAAATTTTCTATGGCGAGAGTATGGCGCTATAGAAATGTGACGTCACGTTTCTATAGCTCTCTCCTTGTCTAATTAGAAAGTTTGATGCTCTATATCGCTGAAAATATGCAAGATATTTGAAAATAAATATCTTTGTTGTGTTGCTACTAATTAAATGAACATTTTAAGTTAATAAAAAAATCAGTCAAATACCCAATTGAGATAAGTCTAATATCTTTCTTCTACATTTTTAAAAATCAGTGTCAAAGGAAAATTCCTTATGTTTCGCGCAAAGAGGATAATTTTAATTTTGTTCCTTTTACAAAGTCTTAAGGAAAGGTCTTCTGTTTATTTTGGTAAAAAAGAGAAAATGAGCAATTTCCCTATTAGTAAGTAGAAGTTTTATGAGCCCGCGTCAACCTTCGCTTTTGGTTGAAATATTTTTTTATAAAGAAAGAAAGAAAGAAGAAAGGACGAAAATACATTTATTAGCGACACACAAAAATAACGCATGGTATAAGTACCTACTTACTTAGAAAAAAAAAAACAAAACATCACGAAAACTAGAGTAAGTTTGTCGTGTGTGTGATGCTAAAGGTAAGGTAAAGGCCCATTTATACCGCACCGCTCCCACCCAACCAATGTATGAGCAGTCAAATATAGACTTAATGTCGTGCTCTGTAGACGCACTTTAGCTTGCGGCAGGCTCACTTACCGCGCGCTGTCGGCGCGCTGTCTGCTATTGTATATTGTTACGTAAAGTGCATCTACAGTGAACGATATTAAGTCCATATTTGGCTGCTCATACTTTAAATGAAAAAAACTGCGCCCGCCACCGAACTCTTTCCTGTAGTTTCTTCTTCTAGCTCTGTCTTCTTCTAGCCGCCTCTGTGGTCTAGTGGTTCATACCACTGATTTCAGACCTAGAGATCCCGGGTTCGATTCCCAGTGGGGGTACATACTGTTTTCGGTTTGGTTGGTGGTAGGACTTGTTCTTAGTCCGCCTGGCTAGCTACCACCATCTTATCTAAGTCTGACGCCATAACAATGATGTTTTCAGCATTATTGTGTTCCGGCAGTTAGAGATAAGATAGCCAGTTCCTCAGTGACTGACGATTCCGGGAGTAGTGCGCCTCCACCTTCAGCCTTATCACCACTTAACATCAGGTGTGATGAAGTGCTACCCCGTTGAGGATAAAAATAAAATAAAAAAAATAACTTCAAGTGGCGGCGTTCGTGGCTCGTACGCGGGCGGACGGTAGAGGGCCCTGCCTGACTCAACACAAAAACTCCTGGCTCATTCGTAGGTGGAGAATGACCCAGAAACGCTGTTATTCTGCACGGGCAACACAATGACAACCAGCTATAATCAAACAAACTAATTATTAGAAACAAAAAAGAAAACATCAGGTGTGATGAAGGCTATGTGCTACCCCGTTGCGGGTAAAAAAAAACACTAAAGGAATTAAAATAAATATCACGCAATGAACCGACGCGACGGACTACAATCGCGCCCAACTACAGTCCGTGGCTCACCGGGCTGGATCCCAAATCCAGGGAAAAAAGAAAGTGAGTAGTACTTAATTACGTAAGTAATTTAAAACAAGATGTCTACGATCTGTTTATGATATCATGAATGTTGTCATTAATATGACGTGGCTGATGCTACAAACACGTGAAAAAGGTGCAAGATATACAGAGCGTCCCAAAACTATGCTACATGGAGGGCACTACTTTTATTTTAGATGCTATGTTACTTAGAAGCAATGCTTAAGTTAATTGGTACAAAAATTTTTTTTTTTAGATTCAGTGGGTTTGATTCCCACTTCAGACAGGCGATCATTTAAAATTCTTTGAATGCAGTTCGTTTTCTTTTTAAAATTCGGGTCGTTACGTTGCCTAAAATATGGTTGAGCGAAGCGATGGCTGGCTCATGCGTCATGCTCGTGAACGGGTGCTGCCAGTGGGGTGGGTCTGCTTATGTCTACTTGAGACCAGACAAAGGTGTTCGGGATATGGTTTATAATAGTAATAAAATACAGTTTTGTGAGCGAGCTGGTGTGTCTCATAGTAGTTTTGGTACTCGTGTCTTACAGTTACAGCAATTTTTCTAATTATTGTTTTACTTTAGGCTGGGATTTCCCAAAATATGGTATTTTAAATTATGAATTACTCGTAAATCACAAGTACTTAAAATTTGGAAAAAATATATGTTATTTATTATTTAATCTAGTGCTTCCGGCCATTTTTTTGATTGGTGATATTTGACTGTGTCAAATAAAATCTCAAACATCCGTCTAATCGTTATCCAAATATCCTACTTATTACTTGCAGTATACCTACTTGGTTTTAGTTAATGAAAAATATACGAAAATAATTGTCTTTGAATAGCCGGGGGTTTTCGGCCGTCATAAGTTATACATTTTTATTATTTAATTTTTTATTGAATTTTAAGTGATTCTCGATTCACAGTTCATTGCCGACTGCCGCTGCGTCCGCGTAAAGGGAATCGCGCGCGGCCAAGCAAACGTTAGCGTGCCTATTTCGGTCGGGAATCATCGCCTTAATATTTATTCAAAAATTCCTTTTATTTGTTAATACTTATAGATTTGAATATACGGCGCAGCTTGCAGTTTCCTTTTTATTAATCCTATAATATAATGTGAATAAGAATAAGATCTGTGCGTCCATTAAACTATTTGATTCCTTGTTTAGTTGAAAACTGTTTACTGTTTTAGGTAATAATTAAAATTGTACTTACTTAAGCGGTATTCTGTATTGTGATGGAAAGTAAGCTTACTATTATATGAAGGTCATTTTTCAAATTTGACGACTCTGTATAAATCAAAAACAGGGAGAAAAAAACCCTTGGCGAGTTTCTTGTCGGTTCTTCTCGTTACAAGGTCTCCTGCCGTAGGATTTGCGAACCAATGGCGTAGCTTTATTAACGTTCATAAGTGTTGTTAAACAAACCTAAATTGAATAAACGAAATTGAATTTTGTTTTTATTTAATAAAGATGAAATATCTTCAGTATTTAAGGTACTTTCCCTCCATGTGGCATAGTTTTGGGACGTCCTGTATAAGATGCCATCTCGAACGGCGTCAACCATATATATATTGGGGGTCATCCCAAGGTTCTCAGGCCGAGCACGTAAACTATAAGTAAATAGTTTAGGGCTTTGATTCTCGGCCTGCGATCGTTGAAGTTGAGCAACTTTCGTAATGGTTGGTCACGGGATAGGTGTGCAATGTTGGCGTTAGAAGGGCGTCTAAATGAGAGTTGAGTGTGTGCGAGTAAGTATACACACACTACAGGCACCTACAGGTGACCAAAAATATATTGTCACGAGCTCGACCGTGCTTAGGAAGGCACGTTAAGTCGCTGGTCCCGGCTGCGTTTGCAGTCATTAACCACTTGTTTGTTGAACTGTCATTTTCAAATCCTCCCACACTGGATGCCGGAATCCGGCAAGTTAACAGACAGGGTTTTAGCGCGCTCTTTATTTTATTTTTAAATGGCAAGCTGTTCATAAAATCATTGAATTTTCAGCCTAGATTATACTTTACATACTGTTTTTTTGTTTAAAACAAAACACACGTTTAATTTTAAAATAAAATTCAAAAAACGATTTTCATTTCAACATACTGAGCATTTGGCGGAAATCGTCTTTCAATAGACAAGTGGTTAATCGCAGCCGGGACCAACGGCTAAAAGTGCCTAATACCCATCAATCCACATTTAGCCCAGGTGGTGGGTCATGTCATGACCCATTCTCCTTATCCGGGGAGGTCTGTGCTCTAGCAGTGAGGACTTATAGTGGCTCATGACGATGAATGGATTTATGACGTATTCCTGTTAGTTTTAAATAAGGTTAATATCAACAGATTTTACTCATGTAGTGTACGTTCACCTAAACGTTATCGTTTTTGAGTTATTCGATGGTCTTTTTATAGATTAGTTCCGAGTTGAATCTGATTGCCTTTGAAGTTAATTAAAGATTTGATGTCTGGCGATGCATAACGACTCAGTAAATTATAAATACAGGGTGCGCCCACAATAAGGAGTTTCGCAGCGTGTCGTTTCACATTGTTATATTGGTACTATTTGGTAGAGTATAGACAACCTAAAAAGATTTACAGTTGTAAGACTAAAACAGAACAACTATTACATACGACATAAGGCTTTTATTACCTATACTTAGCTTATGCGCCGTCAAAATGTATGTAATATAAATTCTTATAAAAGATAACGTAGGTATTTATCAGTTAGGTAATGGCATTGAGCTATATCGGCGACTTTGCCTCTCTGTCGGATAATAAATAGGTAAGTATGTCATTCAGAGAATCGCCGACCTTAACCTTTTCTATAGCTCGCGGGGGTTTTGAACGACACCCTTAGGCGGCCTCATTTCCACCTGCAAGTAAGTCATCTGCGATAAATGTCCGACAGTTACAAAGTACGTAGTCTACACTTGCAAGTTGCTATCGGACAGACTGTCGGACATTTATCGCAGAAGACTTACTTGCAGGTGGAAATGAGGCCTTAGTCAATAACCTTTTTGACTAATTTTATTTTATTTTATTTTATTTTATTTAATTTTTGGCACAGTCACAAGATACAAATCACAACTTAAAAATAGATGATTACACAAAAAAAAACAGAATTAAATCTGTAAGTAACCCTATTACAACCGCGCACAACATTTAACTATAATATTTTTTTATATAATGCGTCTAACTAGCCTGAAAGCAAAAGAAAAAAACCAAATAGTAAATTATATTAAATAAAATTTCAACGATCTCAGGCCGAGAATCAAAGCCCTAAACTATTTACTTATAGTTTACGTGCTCGGCCTGCGAACCTTGGGATGACCTCCAATATTTTAAATTGGAGGTCATCCCAATGGTTGACGCCGTTCGAGATGGCATCTTATACATGGCGTCCCAAAACTATGCCACATGGAGGGAAAGTACCTTAAATACTGAAGATATTTCATTTTAATTAAAAAAAAAAACAAAATTCAATTTCGTTTATTCAAATTAGGTTGGTACAACAACACTTATGAACATCAATGAAGCTACGCCATATCATGCCATAGAAGAACAGGCAAGAAACTCGCCAAGGGCAATTTTTCTCTCCCTCTCTTATTTCATACAGGGTCGTCAAATTGTTATCCTCTTGAGATCTTCACATAATAGTAAGGTCACCTTCCATCACAATCTGAATACATACTTAAATTGAGTACAATTTTTCTTATTACCTAAGACAGTAATAGTATATTTTATATCGAGGGACTAAACGAAGCCATTATATACCAGAGGTGGTTTTGGCTCCCGAGCGTGCGAGGGAGTCAATGAAACCGAGGGTATATTAAGTTGGCGTTTAGTCTCGAGGTGCAAACTGTACTTTTCACTTTGAGTGCGAGAAAAATAGTCAATTTAGTACAAAAACATTTAATAAGTATTACTTAATAAAATAAAAATCTCAAAAGATTTTTACTTGAAGCTAAATGTACAATTCGAATTATTTGTAATATTGTAAATAATTGTCGTCTTAGGAATATTTACACGCGTATTTGTAGACTGCATTTGAGAATTTTGGGTTGACAGCTCTGTATAAGTGGGACTTTCTGGCAGAATTTCGACATTTCTTTCCATCATATTTTAAATATCCGACTGCCGATATTCATTCGACATATCGCGGGACGTAGACGTCCTGGGGCGTCGTGGTCCTTGGGGCTCATTTTTTGGACTTATTTTAATCCCAGATGTTAGTTTCTTAGTGATATTAAACTTGTTTTGAATGGACTCCTCTATGTAGTCTTCAGCTACTTGGTCTGACTTCCAACCACCATGTCTCTTAATCGTGG
The DNA here is from genome assembly GCA_949710035.1 of Crambus lathoniellus. Classification (NCBI taxonomy): domain Eukaryota; kingdom Metazoa; phylum Arthropoda; class Insecta; order Lepidoptera; family Crambidae; genus Crambus; species Crambus lathoniellus. The sequence continues at coordinate 19,097,412 of OX453303.1, read as the reverse complement.
TGAGGTTTGCACCTGAATCTGCCAATAGGGTCGCCGACGTTCTTCGGAAGCAATGTCCTGTGTAGAGTTCTGGGTTTGGCAGATTCAGATAAGTCGCAATTTCTTTAGGCATGCTACCGATTTTGTTTTTACCTATGACCTGTTTGGTGCATTTTCCATTTTGGTAGTTTATAAAAAAACGATTGGTGGTTACGTCACTTGGCCTTAGTTGCTGATATGTTTTAACTATTTTTAAGTACTCTCCATTTATTACGAATTTTCTCTCTTTTTTTGTCTTAGTACAAGGCAAGTTTATAGCCTGCAATGAGGTGTCACTTTCGACATCGGCCAAAGTAATATTCACCAGTTCTATTCCTCTGCATGGGCCACTTATACCGAAAATCAAGGCAACCTGTAAGTAAACAAAGTAAATGTGACAATCAACAGTTTATATAGGTATGTACCTAAATAAAAAGCATGGTTATATAGGTAGGTACATAAACATACCTTGGTCGCCAAGTATTTTTCATTGGGAGCATTATTTAAAAAAGTTTCTATCTCCTGAGCCGTAAATACTTTGGACTTTTTAGCTTTATGACCGCTGGATAAGCGCTTTAGAAACGAAGTCAAATTTGTGAATGTCTTCATGTGCATTTCATGCTTCATATTCATTGTCGACTTTAACATAGAATACGTACTCCACAACGACGATGGTTGATATTTTTTTCATCAAATATTTTAGAAAAAAAGTATTTTCGCTAAAAGCGAAAAGTCGTGGGTTCGAGTCCCATCGGAGCTAGTTGTGAGACGGGTCGATTTTTTCTAAAATACTTCATTTTCCATTTTTCATGTTTCTTATTCCTCCAGTCCATAAAACTTTTGTAAGTTTTTAGGTAAATCTTCCGCGATTTTGGCGGCAAAAGATTATCTATTATGATTTTTGCTCTTTGCTCGACGTCAAACTCATCACTGTCACTGGACATTCTTATTAAATTTATTTAAAACCGAATTAATATAAACTACACTCAACTAAAATTCTGAAATTTTCGCGGTCAGTTTTTTCTTCTAAACCAGTCACAGATTAGGTAACAATTTAAAAACATTGACGCCACCTTCTTTGCGGAAAAAAATTGCAACTTAAACTCTCAACATTTTCGCAGTATATTTATTGGCTGTTTGAGTTTGTCTATGACACATGAAGGAAATTAAAAAAGTAATTACTTTTCACTCCCTAGGGACTAAAATGGTTATTTAGTCCCGCTTCGTAGGGCTATATTGGCGTACTTTTAGAGCATGAGAAGTGAAAATAATGTTATCTAAAGAAAGAATCAAATAGTTTAACGGACATACTAATCTTAATCATATTCACATTATAGGATTAGGTACTAAATTATAAAAATATGTAGTTTAAAAAACTATAAAAACACACTTTTATAGGAACAGACTTAAAAGTACAAAATAACCGTCTATCCAGTAACTGAAATTAAAAAGCGTGGTGCGCGTTGTCAATATTAAGTACTTGAATGCATGATTTGCAAAGGGCGCACCACGCTTTTTGATTTCAGTTACTGGATAGACGGTTATTTTGTACTTTTAAGTCTGTTCCTATAAAAGTGTGTTTTTATAGTTTTTTAAATTACATATTTATTTTTTACTTTTTAGTTTAACAATTAATGGCAAGCTATGGATGGGGATGGTAATCGATTTCACAGTCCATTCATGTGTCTGCCCACCCCGTAAACATCATAACTCAAAGGCGTGATTGTATGTATTTAGTTTTAGAAATTCAAGTGGAGTCTATTAGTTACCAGATGCGCGAGCCGAACCCTTACTTCCTCCCTGCTCCATCATCAGACCCTCACCACCAAGTGTAGCGAATAGGTCTCATCAGAACGAAACAAATGAGCCCAAACTCGAGGGGTTTCCTAGTGGTCATCAAGGAGTTCCACTGACTTCCTCCCTGCTCCATCATCAGACCCTCACCACAAAGTGTAGCAAATAGGTCTCATCACAACGAAACAAATGAGCCCAAACTCGAGGGGTTTCCTAGTGGTCTTAAGGAGTGCCACTGACTTCCTCCCTGCTCCATCATCAGACTCTCACCACCAAGTGTAGCGAATAGGTCTCATCAGAACGAAACAAATGAGCCCATCTCGAGGGGTTTCCTAGTGGTCATTAAGGAGTGTCACTGACTTCCTCCTTGCTTCATCATCAGACCCACATCACCAAGTGTAGCGAATAGGTCTCGTCTGAACGAAACAAATGAGCCCAAACTCGAGGGGTATTTTTGAGGTCATTAAGAAGTTTCCCTGGGTCTTCCCAGCTCCATCATCAGACCCTTACCGCCAAGTGTAACGAATAGGTCTTATCAAAACGAAACAAATGAGCCCAAACTCGAGGGGTTTCCTATTGGTCATTAAGGAGTGTCACTGGCTTTCTTCCTGCTCCATCATCAGACCCTCACCACCAAGTGTAGCGAATAGGTCTCATTAGAACGAAACAAATGAGCAAGAACTCGAGGTGTTTCCTATTGGTCATTAAGGAGCGCCACTGGCTTCCTTCCTGCTCCATCATCAGACACTCACCATCAAGTGCAGCTAATAAGTCTCGTCAGAACAAAACAACGGAGCCCAAACTCGAGGGGTTTCCAAGTGAACATTCAGAAGTGCCACTGGCTTCCTCCCTGCTCCATCATCAGACCCTCACCATAAGTGTGGCGAATAGGTCTCATCAGAACAAAACAAATAAGCCTAAACTCGACGGGTTTTCTAGCAGCCATTGAAGAGTTCTATTGCTCACCTCTTGACTCCATTATCAGATCAGCTCGAAGGTAGCAAATTATTGTATTGTCACCGGATTCATATAGACTTGCAAAGTTTCAAATCAATAGGACAATTAGAAGTAGGTTAAAATTGAATTCCAAAATTTTCTTACATTGTGACTTAGTTACAAGTGAAGCTAATAAATTAAAGTGTGGTAAAAAAATAAAACCGCCTTCCAAAAAATCACATCAAAACAGTAAGAAATAATTCCTTACCAAATAAATAACGTAAGTACTTTGAAGTCGGGCGTGAAACATGTAAATTTTTTTGTTGTTTTTGTTAAAACCCGCCCGACTTTATGGTTAAAGAATATTTATTTCTCATACGAAATACAAATTTCACTTACTGAGAAACATAAACAACTTAAATAAACTTAAATAGGTACAAACGCACAAACTTAAAATATGAAAAAAAACAAACACATAAATTGACAATAACATTGCGGGTTGACTAAAATAAACATCAAACAAATGCTGTTTGACGCGTACGATACGAATCGAACCGAGCGCAGTCTTCGGTCGTCATCGTCATGTGTCGTTACTTTGTGCTAACATGGATGTAAGACGCGGCTGAGCGTACTGGACGCGGCAATGATGCATTCTGAATGTAAATGAATATTTTCTTAGTTTTGTTGATATTTGAATGCTGTTAAGATTTATTAATAAATTGAGAGTATTAAAACTAATTGCTAAATTATAATGAAAATATGGAATCTTTACTATAAATTTATGGAGCATCAATTTTTGAAGAAATAATTATTTAATGTTATATATTGAAATATTTGGCAAAAACTTAATGTATTATAAATAGTAACATTAATAATAATATATATACCTACATATATATATTAATTAATTATTATTAGCATCATACATTTATGAATTTCATTTTGTAGCCAGTTTTAAGATAAATTTTAATTATGAATTGATCTGTTATTTTATTACCTTTTGAATTTTAAAAACGGTTTTAGTTATTTATTTTAAAATATTTATTTATAATATGTTAAAGAATTTAAATAATTTTTATTTTGTTAATAATGTGAGCTTTAAGCAACCGTTTGTATGAAGTCATTGATTTGGTGTTTTTTATAGAATCTGGTAATTTATTATAAAGTAAAACTCCATCATAATGAATATTATATTTACCATAGTTTGTTCTAGGATGACGTGAAACAAGATCATTAGCTCTTTGTAATTGTTTTTTTAGAATTTGGTGTTTTTTCGTAAATGTTATATTTGTATTTATGTCACCATTTAATATTTTGCGAATAAGTACACAAGTAGCATAGACATAAGTTTGGTATAAACTCAATATCTCCGTTTGTTGAAATATTAAAAATAATTTTTATTTCACTCTTTTTAGTGCATCGTGCAGGTATTTACGTGTATTCTGGTAAATAGGTATGTGATCAAACTGAAAACCTTCTTTTTTGAAGTCGGTTAAAATACCTTGAGGTATCCCCTTTTTAACAAAACAAGAATCATCTAAATCGGTTTATAAACAAAGGAGTTATGCCTAAAGGTACGTATTAAATTCACATAAAGTGGTAACGAAAGGACAGTATTTTCAAGATTTCCTAAAAACTACTGAACCGATTTCAAAATTTAAAAAAATGGGACCAACTTGGAAACCAACCTGATGATTGTAATAACGTTTCAATCTTTTCAATCGGTCTATCCGTCTTCGAGTAATCGGTGGACATACACAAAAAAAAAAACATACATACAGACGAATAGAGAACCTCCTCCTTTTTGATTTAGAAGTCGGTTAAAAAAACTGCATGCTGTGCCGTATATTCAAAATTTTAAATCTTTAAAATCTCAAGGTATCTCAAGGTTTTCATGTCAACTTAATATTGCTGACGCTACGCTCCTTGCAACCTAGTTTATTGAACTATTTATATTACGGTGTTTAAACTGATATTTTTCAGTTTTGGTTTTAAACCTAAGTAGGTACTATAAATTTCGATAAAGCTCCTTATCATATGGAAAACAAGAAGTATCAATTTATTGTATTGCCTGGTGGATAGTATGTAACGAATGTTTATTTTATTTTATTTATTTAATCTTTATTGCAAGACACAGCAAATGGCGGACTTAATGCTAATATGCATTCTCTTCCAGTCAACCGGAAAGGGTGTCAGGGAGAAAATGAACAGCGGCAATAAAACAAAAAGTGACAATACAAAGAAGAAAAAAAGTAACTAGGTAATAACAATGCAAAAAAAAAGTAAAATTAAATAACAACTTACAATTTGTAGATGCTTATAAATATATGAGTTTTAATACTAACTAAACTAACAATCATGTTATATATAATTTATACAAACACATACACATATTATATATACAAATATAAATATATATATAGAATATAAATAAATATATATATACATATACATATCTAAATAACACATAAGTCAGAGCAGATTTATCAAGATTAGTGTAGACAGCTCAAGTAATGTTCGCGGACCATTTTCCTGAAAACGCACTTACTGGGTGCACTACGGATGCTTAGAGGCAAGTCGTTCCAAAGTCGTACAGCCGAAACGGAGAATGATTGGGAGACGAAGCCAGAAGAGTGGGATGGTGTTTTCAAGAGAAGGTTGCCACTAGAGCGAAGGCTACGTTCATGAGAGTCGCCCAGAAACTGAAATCTAGATTTCAAGTAATCTGGGGTAAGTGGATCGAATAGGATATTGAAGAGCATGCAGACAACTCTAAGGTTCCTACGCTCGCGAATAGGGAGCCATTTGAGCTGCTGACGGTGTTGAGAGATATGGTCGTATTTGCGTAATCCATATATGAAGCGAATACAGTTGTTAAGGAGACGATCCAGCTTACTGAGAAGGTTTTCATTGAGGTTAGTGCTACAGACATCAGCATATTCAATTATAGGCAAGACAAGCGCCTGTATATGAGCAATCTTGGTACTGGGAGAAAGAACTTAAACCTATAGAGAGATCTAAGTGCATTAGTGGCTCTGAGAGATACTTGTTCGATGTGATCTTTCCAAGAGAGGCAGGCATCGATAGTCAAACCCAAGTCCTTCACTTGTTGTGAATAGGGTATAATCACGCCGTTGAATACCAAATTGTATTCAATGTTGCTCGCACAGAACATGGAAAGTGAGAAAAAATCTTTTCGTGTTCTGTGGTTGCTCGTTTTGACGTGTCACCTTGCCTTTCTTATGATGCTGAAATAATCTTCGTTCAGCATCATAAGAAAGGCGAAATTTTAGAAACATCACACCTAAAAGTTTCCTTTCGTGGTAAAATTTTAAATTATTTGTTCATGGATAATTTATACGTCAAAGTTTGACTTGGTTAATTAAGAAGTTATTTATTTATAAGGAAGATACCCTTCAATTCAATTAGAGTTGGATATTATACAACTTGGAGATTATACAACCGAGGAGCCCGTGGCGCAGTGGATAGCGCGCTCGGCCTGCGATCGTTGAGGTTAAGCAACGTTCTCAATGGTCGGTCACGGGATGGGTGACCAAAAACTTTTCATCTCGAGCTCCTCCGTGCTTCGGAAGGCACGTTAAGCCGTTGGTCCCGGCTGCACTTGCAGTCGTTAATACCCACCAATCCGCACTGAGCCCGCGTGGTGGGTCATGGCTCATTCTCCTTATTCATCCATAAGGAAGGCCAGTGCCCCAGCAGTGGGGACATTAAATGGCTGATGATGATGATGATTATACAACTTCTAAAGTCGCCTTGTTGCGCTGAAAATTAAAATAAAAGTGTTTCTAGAACCTGCTTAATGCAGCTTCATCATTGGCCACGACATCTTGACAGATGATTGTTGCAGTGTCATCAACTCTGTGTGGTGATGGTGACTGTGGTGCGACATTTTCTTCGGTGGCTCTGTAGTCCAACGGCAGCTCGACATCTTCTTCCGCATCTGCCACAAGTATAACGTGAGTCTGGAGGCGAAGTGGCAGCACGTCTCAGCCTTTTCTGCTTTAAGTTATCGAGCCAGGCTGTGTCATGTTCCACCATTCCCTTGGATATATCACGTCGCCATTCTGGTCTCATTTCTTCGCGTTCTTCCCAGCAATTCGCGTCTATGCGAAAAGCTTCCATGTCTCGTTTACAAGAGTCCTTGAACCTCAGCATAGGGCGGCCGACTGGTCTTCTAGCGTCAGCAATTTCTCCGAGCATGACATCCCGTGGCAATCTCTCAGGACCCATACGGTAGACCCATACGGTAGACTGAGCACACGTCGCCACAAATCTAATAACAATTTATTAACTTCTAAACCAAATTCCTCTAAAGACCTATTTCCTTGACGACAGTTATGTAGTTTATTTAAAATTGCTAAGTGACTCTTTATGGGTAAAAGATACTTTTTCATATCAATAATTAAACTTTCCACATTTTCATAATCACTACATAGTATAAAACAAAGTCGCTTTCTCTGTCCCTATGTCCCTTTGTATGCTTAAATCTTTGAAACTACGCAACGGATTTTGATGCGTTTTTTTTAGTAGATAGAGTGATTCAAGAGGAAGGTTTATATGTACTTTTTATCCCGATATTCCCACGGGAACGGGAACCACGCGGGTGAAACCGCGGGCGGCCGCTAGTAAGATATAAAATGATATTTGTACTCCAAAAGTCGTGTTTTAAGCACAAAATTAATTAAAGATTGTTGTGAATTTGCATCAAGAATGCTACTATAATACTCTACGTTACTAATTAAATAATGTGTTACATGCTCTTGACCCGTCATCACAGGTATCAAGGCTAAAGCCACTTCTAGATCAAATTTCTCAATTTTTTTTATTTTTTTTTAGTTACAAACAACAATTAGCACAGTTAAATATCAAATCTTAAATTACTTAGCTCCAAAAATAGAGATATTTAAGTATAAAGTGAGTAAAAAAAACACATAACTATCAAATAACTATCACATATTATTATCGTTGAACCCTTGTAAAATTCAATACACAAAGTAGGTAGGTACTTTCTTAATTTACCTTTTTGAAAACAAAGTATTTTTTTTTTCAACAAATTAAAGTTTACATAAAATAGTAAGTGCCGTAAATTGCCGATAAAAATAAACTACAAAATAATAGGAAAAAAATAATTATGAAACCAAGTTTAAAACTTACGGTTTTGCCAATTCACTTATAACGAGTACGTCGAAACCTTTTCCATAATGTAGCCGATTTTCTTCATTTTTCGTAATCATAGCCGAAGTCGGACATCAGTCATTGCTTGCCTTTGGTGAGCCTCTCTTTCTTGGTCGGAATGACATCTTGGTGCAGCTGGTTCCTTCAGCTGAACGGCTTCTTAATCCCGCTCTCGAATCGCGTTCACGCACTACCACAATTTTGCCATGTCCCATCATGGTCACTATGGCGTCGCGAGATTTTCTTTCTTCCTAGAATGGTGGCTAGGCGATCATGGTCGCCGTGTGGGGTTCATGACCATGAAAAATTCTGTAGTCACGGTCGCCATGCAAGGAGGTGGGGTCGGGATGTTAAGTAAGACACTCGTCCATTGTGATGAATGAATCTCATTATCTTTTAATGTTTCATCTTATATACTAATAGTATCAGAGATACGTGATTAGAGGAAGGACACCTTGATGATTAGAGGAGACCATAATTATCACGTACTATTAAGTATTTGCTGATAATGTAATTCACCATATCACAACTGCTTGTTTTATTACTTTTGGGTGGGTATTACGAAAACGAGGATTTTAAATAATTATACAATTTTCAAGTTATCTAAAATATCCATACTGACCAATTCCTCGAGCGAGTAAGATCTTCCTCAATTGAGGTAGGGCAACAGTCACTCACGTGAGCTTAATTGCAGGAGTAATAGTAAAATAAACGTTGAAGACAGTCAATATTGGGATTATAATTAGGTTAAACTTTTTTGCATGCACAATGTAATTTTATTATTGAAAATGAGTACAAATTATTAAACCATAAGGACAACCTTTTCCGCAATTGATTTTAATTGTAACGCCATGAGGTATACATTATAAAGTACCTATTTTACTTTCCTTATCTAACTGATCTTTTCTTTAAAACAGGCACACTGCACTTTCGAGTACTTTAAGGGGTCATAAATTATCAAACATTGACACGTTTCGTCCAATAAATTGGCCTCCAATATAAAAAGTGTGATGGTTTGAATAGGATACGAAATGTGTTGCCACTTATGGAACGAACTCTCACTGGAAATGATATAATAAATAATGACACTAATGTCTTCACCATGCCCGTTATCAAGTAACAAAGCCCTTGTTGTGGACTAGCATGTGCAAATTTGAGTAGGATGAAGAGGTTGGAAGGGATATCGGCGACGCTAAGAAAGGGCAGCGTGGGTTGAGGATGGGGGTCTAGGGTCTAGGCTGCGCCCGCGCACAGACGAAAATTAAAGTAGCCTTTAAAAGCTCGGAAAGTGATAAAGAATGCGACTGAGTAGTTAGTTGGAGACTATTCTTAGGACAGTGAATAATTTGAGTGATAGTGTATTAAAGCTTAGTAAGTTGTTCCTAGCAATCCGGTGAGTTTTTATGAATCTTATTATTTATTTAATGCTTTGTCTGATGTAGACTGGCTCCAAGATTTGTCAGGCCGAATGTATATGCGTACATGCGGTGGGAAAATATACCTTATTTGGTTATCGGGGGGTTACACTATAAAATACGAAATACTAACGTACACTCACCAACATCTCTACATACTTTACAAGGACATCATTATTTTGGAGTTAGTTCGGCAATTCAAGAGCATTATGACAGTTGTCCCATCGCAAGTTCTTTCCGGTTAAATGATTTAAGTTAAATGTTTGTTTTTACGTTTACTGTACTGTTGTATTTGTATTGTTTTCCTTTATTTATGTACCAAATTAAGTGGAAACATGATGTAAGTGGTCGATGTTATAGGTTGACGCGGATAGCGTTGTAATTCTAGAAATATCTAGGAATTCTAGGATTATAATAGGCGTCACTGCGTCAAACCTAAAGATCCAACCACGCTGAATATTATTTTGTAACGACAAGATGCCAATAACTTTAGTAATTTGGCTGGCCTGTTAAGATTTCTCCTCAGGGTCATCAGGTACTCAGAATCTTCCATGATCATAGTTTTGATATATTTTCCTTTAAGTGGGCATTAAACTCTACCCATGCACCAAATTTCAGGTCTCTAGGTTTACGGGAAGTATTAGTTCTATTTTGACGATGACTCACGACTCACTCACCCAGTGAGTCAGTATCGAAATAGCAAAACATTGCTTTCGTATAACTTGAGAAATAAATCAGCAATAAACGTGAAATTTTGAAGTCCTGTATGTGCAAATAGTTTACTTTATGACGATAATTTCAGCGTTCTAAACCTATCCAACGGTCTTCAAATAGAGGCTTGAAAATACGCTGAAATGGTTCCAGTAAAGGATGATGCAGATAGTTTGAGAGGTATTGTCTTGTTTGTCATAATATTCGAAAAAACGGAACCCTTATAGGATCACTTTGTTGTCCGTCTGTCTGTCTATCTGTCTGTCCGTCCGTCTCTCTGTCAAGACCCTTTATCTCAAAAACGCGTGGAGGTATCGAGTTGAAAATAAAACCATATTACTAAGGTCTACGGTCCCTTGAAGCTGTGAAAAAATTAAACTTCTGAGGTAACGTAATAAAAGGATAAGGGCGTTTATGTCGCAAAAAACGCATATTTCGACATTCTCAAGAAAATCAAAATTCATAGGGTAGGGCAGAGGTATCATTTGTGGCCACTAAGGATTTTTTGACTTTTAAGCACTAAGTACTAAATGGTCTTAGGTATTTAAGACACAAATTATATCTTAAATTATAGATTAAGTAGAGCCCTCGGCCCTCGGTGGGCGAGCCCGACTCGCACTTGTACGGTTTTTTTATCTTTTTAGTTCACTTTAGTTCGTTAGTTACTCGTACATTAAAATCCGTCAAGGCATTCAAAAGTTAATGGTGGAATAAAGAAACTCACGATAGGCTAGCCGAAAGTGGCGCCCTCAGAGGTTTTTATGTAATAAGTTACCAATAGAAAAGGATTTTATTATAACTTTACATGGAATTTATTAGAGCACATACGCCCGAATTCTCGAACGCAAATCATCTTTGGGAGCGTCTCAAACATCATGGCATCTCTTTCATACGTTTGCTATTTAAAGTGACAGGGCGATGTTTGAGACGCTCCAAAAGATAAGTAGCGTACGAGTATTCGGGCATAAGTCTAGTATTTTTAGAAGGTATCGCTACATTCCCTCGTAGAAGTAGATAGCAAATGTGTCATAAACGGTCACTTTTAGCAGTTTTGCTATCTACCTACTTCTAGCAGTGCCTACGAGGGAATGTAATGATAGGTACCGTCTAAAAATACTAGACTATGTAAAGGTCTATTAAAATTGTGTATTAGAATTACAATATTTTATAATTACAATCAAAATATACCCCTCGCGAGTAATTATTAAGGGCTACAAGGGTTCCGTATTTTGCCATTTGGCTACGGAACCCTAAAAATGGGGCAGTTAAAAACGGGAAACGGGATGCCCATTGTTCAATGATTTGGAAGTGATGCCACATGGAGAAATGGTTGCCAATTGGTACCCTGGTATGGATCATAAATAGAGATCGGATAATCGGATGCATATTTACCTAAAGTTAAAATTTAGGTGTGGAAACGATGTCTTTAGCATGAGCTATTTATTTTAAAAAATCGATACAAAAGTGCATTCCATAACAGCTAACACCCCAACAACTTATATATGCATCCGATTATCCGATCACTGATCATAAAACAATAAAAACATTTTAGCCATCGTTTATGGAAGAAATATAGCCTGTTCTCAAAAACAGGCAAAATACAATACTTTTCGGATATACTCGTATAGGAAAAGAAATCGTACAGTCGCCAGCACGTCAGGTTACTACAAACTGTCAAATTTCTTTAAATAAAATTCAACCTTATGTCGAACAGATAGAGTTCAGTTTCAATTAATAAATTTTGACATTTTGTAGTATACCACTTTTTATTAATACCACTTCTTTTTATAGGGTAATATATAAATAAGTAATAACATAAAAAACTAGTATTGACATAATCCTTCTCTTGGGCACTATTTCTCTAAAATATGTAATAATTAGTTAATAAGTTACAATTTTCTTTCTTTCTCTTCACATGAATTGATAGTATAAGTAGGTACTATGTTTGCTCTTCGACACACTTTTAGCACAGTTTAAGAGCCGGCCGATCAAAATCAGCTGAAACGGCAGTCACCGTTAAATCGCTGGAGTTCACAATTATTTTCAAAACTTATTACAATATTTGTAATTACTATCATAAAGGGTGTGTTTACAATGTATCTCTATTAATAATCTAAAATCATTTACAGTATAAAAGATACAACTACGTAAAGTTGCACAAAATATGAGAAAACGTGTGTAGGCGTTAAGGTAAAACTGAATAAAAAAAATCGATATATTAGATTCAAAAACCCACTCAAACAAATCTCAAAAGTATTAACTACAACTCATCAATTGTTTTATTTTTATAATATGCTTTGGTTATTTAATTATGATTTTTTTAAAACGCTTCATAAATCCGCCATACAAAATTACTATGGACTCGAGACGTTGAATATAACAAGCGAGCAACACACGAAATATTCACAGTCGCCCACGAGAGCTCAGAGAGAGGCGACGTTTCGATGCGGAGCGATTTGACTAATAGCCGCTACACACGCTCCTATCCGACCGCCGATTTGGTCTGCTCCAGACCAAATCTGGACGTGTGTAGCGTAGTCGTCCGACTATAATTATTATTATTCATGTTTGACGCGGTCGGCCGGATTTGGTTCGCACGAACTTCACTTCCTACCAAATCGGAACGTATGTAGGCTTCCGACCGGACCAACTTGGCAGTGTTGACAATTTTGGAGGTTTTCCCCTAGATTTAGGGAGAAAATATGTAAAAACGGAAATATTTAAGGCAGATAGAATTACTTTAAGGGATTTTCAGAGGATTCAATTTAATGCTCGTTCGTGAGTTTTACGTAGGACTGAACGAACGAAAGGTTTAAATATGGCCATTTATGAAAAAAATATTTTTATCTATTAGTTTTTTTTAGAATATTTTATTTAAAAACTCGCAATTTGTCGTAAAACTAAATATATATAAAAAGGGCATAAATAAGTGCTGCTTCTAGTAAATATTTAGCATGTTTTAGTATTTTTTTGAAAATAACAGAAAATTAAAAAATAATGAAATTGTTTTTTTTATAGTAATAAAACATTGAAAACCGAAAATATATTTTTTTTATTTATTTATTGCAAGCAAATTGATGTTTTCAGTATTTATAAATAATTATAATATTGGGAGATTAACAGTGGCAGGCAACACTGCAACAACGGCTAGGGGTCGGCCAGACCAAATCGGAACGTGTGTAGCGCCGACCGATTTGGTCTGGCAGATTTGGTTTGAACGTGTGTAGGCGCGGTTCAGATCTGCAGTGAAGTTCGCCCGCACCAAATCGGCGGTCGGATAGGAGCGTGTGTAGCGGCTATTAGAAAGCGTTCGTTGCCTATCGTGTACGTATTCTTTGTTACACGCAGCAAAACAGCGCAAGTATAAATTTGCATTATTTTTATTTACTCAATTTTGGTTTTGATTTATTCTTATCACGACTGCTCAAGGAGTGTAATGTGTGTGTTTAGGGTTAATGTATGTATGTTTGTGTGTATGTATGAGAGTTTCTTTATTCCACCATAACTTTTGAATGCCTCAAAGGATTTTAATGGCTAAAGATTTTTTAAATACTCAAAATGGTGGACGTGTGGTGTGGCACTATAAAAAATGAAGTTTTTTCCTTATTATAGCAATATGGGTTTCAAATGAAAGGCTTTGACGAGTACATTTCAAAAATATATAACTTGTATGCATAATCACTAAAAATAAAAATATAAAAATTCATAATATAAACATAAAAAATCACGACTGCTAAAATCGACCTAAAAAGTAAAAAAAACAAAATCTCATTGCAGTCGGGGTACCATGCTGTGGAATTCTTAAATTTAAAAGGTCCCCCTACTGCAATGAGACCTTGTTTTTTTTTTACTTATAAGTTCGATTTTGTAAGTCTGTTTTAATTTTTTAAACTAGTTTTTTCCTATGTTAGTAACGAATAAACTCAAAAACTACTGAAACGAAATAAAAAAATATATCCCTATTAGAATGCTACATTAACCCTGACCTGAGTAACTTATGCTATTATATGGACCCGGTAAACTTCGTATCACCAACATATAGATAGACAGATGAAAATAAATAATCGCGAAGAAGTTTTATACACTGCCTGCCACAAATATCACTTATTAAAAAGTAGGTGTCAGTGATTAAAATACTCTTTGACATACCTCTTTGGAAGCGGCTATTGAAGAAATGACAGTATATCGATTTTCTACCTATACAAGATAATCACATTTATTTTATAACTAGCTTTCCGCCCGCGGCTTCGCCCGCGTGGTCTACATGACGTTATTCCGCGGGAATGTGATATATTTCCGGGATAAAAAGTAGCCTATGTTCCTCTCCACGCTACAAAGTATCTGTGTCCCAAATTTCAGGCAAATCCGTTCAGCCATTTTGGCGTGATTGAGTAACAAACATCCAAACATCCAAACATCTAAACTTTCACATTTATAATATTAATATAGTAGGATTTTCTGGAATAAAAAGTAGCCTATGTTACTCTCCAGCTCCCAAACTATCCCTATACCAAAAATCGAGTCGATCTGTTGCTCCGTTTTGACGTGAAAGACAGTCAAACAAACAAACAAACACACTTTCACATTTATAATATTAGTATGGATATATAAAGATAAAGATTAAGTACTTTGCTTTTTCATGTTATAGAACCAATTGCAATAATATGTTTAATTTCACTTCGTATTTTATTGACTATTCATTCCATCCATAGGTTTCTACCAATTCTACCTAGTTGACATTAATTATCACAGAATAATGAGTTACAGTGCCACAAACTTTGCTGTGCCGGTGGCCAAAATGTGAAACTAACGTGTTTTTTTTAATGTCATTTTGCTGTCAAGTTGATGTCCAACCATAGCGCTGCTGGCGGCTGAAATTCTTAGAACTCAGGGCCGGTTAAATTGCTACAAAAAAAAGGTAAACGTACGTAGCGCCGCTGTCACCGGAACAGAAAAGGTTGTGGCACTGGACTGTACTGACTTTTACCACCGACACCGTACCGATCGAGCGAGCGAGGCGGCATTGGGCGTTTTCACATTGGACGATAACGGTAACGACACGATATTACACCGATATCGTCCCGATATCGTCTGCCGATATCGGCACGATATCGGCACGATATCGGTGTGTGAAACGATAACCAGCAGCTTGCTATGCGGTTAGTCGCATTACGCCAGCTAAAGTAACCGCCCGGCTCCAAGTTTTATATTAGTTATTATACTAGTATATTCGAGGTAATAATGGGAGCAGTAAACAAATTACGTTTGCTTTATCTTTTATATTTACGGCGAAAAAAACGATATCGTCAAAGAACATTTTGGGTTGATCCTATTCTTCAAGTGCGATATTTAGAGGGAATATATTACCTTCTCTTCGATAAACTGTGTGCGCGAAGTAAAATGTTTTATAATTTTTTTCGAATGAGCCAGGACACTTTCGAGGACATTTTATTTATTTGGTGGATCAATAGTTAAAATACCAATTATGAAACTATTAATAGCTACAGTAAACCAATTATAGATCCACACCAATAAGGCACATTATTTTTACATGCACATATTACTTACCTATATAAAAAAAAGCGCCTTTAAAAAAATGCCACCAAAAAGTAAAAAATAAATAACACCTCTATACTGAATTAACACCAAATAACGTAAGTTATTTGATTTTTTATTTCCCAAGGTCGCGGGAAGCCGCTGGATGCGGGCAGCGCAGGACCGATCGTTGTGGAGATCCTTGGGGGAGGCCTATGCCCAGCAGTGGGCGTCGTACGGCTGAAATGATGATGATGATGATGAACGTAAGTAAGTACTTTAAAGACGTTCGGGCACTTCAAAGTACTTACCTACTTAAGTTATTTGTTGTGAATACAGTATTAGAGTTAGAGGTATTATTTCTGACTTTTTGGCGGCATTTTTTTGAAGGCACTTTTATTTTTTATAAAAATATTTTTTGTCATTCTTTTTAGTGCATCATGCAGGCAATTTTCGTGTACCTACCTATTATCTTGGTAAATAGTACCTATAGTATAAACACATCTTAGATTTCTGCGCGAACTGTCCATATAAATAAAACACTTTCACGGATTTTTTCACGCAATTTATTTAACAACAACCAAGTTGTTAAATAAATTGCGTGAAAAAATCCTCGATAGTGTTTTATTTATACCTATAGCACAGAATAAGCAACTTTTCATACAGTAGGCCGACGGAGACGTCTAGACAGGTCAATCGTGCGGGGCTTGCGGGGTGAGACGGGGGAGTGGTTGTCCCGAGTTACATACAACGCCGTTCATAGTAACTCGGGACAAGTCTTCCAGGGCTATCACGACTTTATCGTTATAATTTATTTTTAAATTAATATTATGTTGCATACGACATGTAGTGTGAGTGAGTGCAAATCTTCATCTCGCTTATTAAAAAAAGGCAAATTTCCAAAATCCAAGATGGCAGCCAACTTTTTTGTTTGTGAGCCGATTTTGATGAAACTTGGTTTTTAGTACAATTTTGACAAGAAAACAACAACGCAATGTCAAAAATAAAAATAAACCAAGATGGCGGCCAACTTTTTTTTTGTAAGCCGATTTTGATGAAACTTAGTTTCTGGTACTATTTTGACAAGAAAACAACAACGCAATGTTAAAAGTATAAAAAATCCAAGATGGCGGCCAACTTTTTTGTTTGCAGGCTGATTTTGATGAAACTCAGTTTCTGGTACTATTTTGACAAGAAAACAACAACGCAATGTTAAAAGTATAAAAAATCCAAGATGGCGGCCAACTTTTTTGTTTGCAGGCTGATTTTGATGAAACTCAGTTTCTGGTACTATTTTGACAAGAAAACAACAACGCAATGTTAAAAGTATAAAAAATCTAAGATGGCGGCCAACTTTTTTGTTTGCAGTCCGATTTCGATCAAATTCAGTTTCTGGTACTATTTTGACCAGAAAACAGCAACGCAATATTAAAAGTATAAAAAGATTCAAGATGGCGGACAAATTTTTTGTTAGCAGACCGATTTCGATGAAACTCAGTTTTTGGTACTATTTTGACAAGAAAACAGCAACGCAATGTTAAAAATATTAAAAATCCAAGATGGCGGCCAACTTTTTTGTTTGTGAGCCGATTTTGATGAAACTTGGTTTTTAGTACAATTTTGACAAGAAAACAACAACACAATGTTAAAAGTATTAAAAAATCCAAGATTGCGGCCAACTTTTTTGTTAGCAGGCCGATTTCGATGAAACTCAGTTTCTGGTACTATTTTGACAAGAAAACAGCAACGCAATGTTAAAAATATAAAATCCAAGATGGCGGACAAATTTTTTGTTTGCTGGCCACTTTCGATTGAATTCAGTTTCTGGTACTATTTTAAACAAAAAAGTGCCCGGAATGTCGTACAAAACTCCCGAAGAAAGATAATACAAATACTCCGGTGCATGAACGAGCTTCCTCTACTAGTAGTCACCTAACAAAAACAGCAGCTATCAACCCTATAGCTATGGACAAAGATTTCGATTCTCAAGATCCAAACGTGACTCAACGATCAACACTGCGCACACGTGCTAAAAATAATTTGTTACTAGAGCCGGTGAGCCCGAATACGATTGTAAATTCAGATTGCGGCAGGAGCGATATACCTGAAATAATCAGGAAAGAAATAGGCGCAGCAATGCGTTCTGAACTGCCGTCATTATTAAAAACACTGTTTGAGACTAACTTGAAGGTGATTACGACTCAACTGGAAGCCCTACAGGAGTCTGTTAAGTTTATGAGTGATCAGTATGAGGATTTCAAAGAAAGTATGCGCGTTATTTCTACTGAGAACAAAGCTCTAAAAGTTGAGTGTACCCAGCTGCGTGAAACGGTTTCTAATCTCTCTGATAGACTAAACACAATTGAACAGCACATGAGGGATTCAAACTTGGAAATCCATGGAGTCCCTGAATTTAAATCGGAGAATGTCGTTAACATTGTTAAACAGATCGCACAGGTTGTGTCGGCCAAGCTATCAGACGAAGATATACTTAAATGTACACGTGTTGCTTCGATGAACAAGATGGGGCAAAGACCGCGTGCAATTATTGTTAAGCTGCGGAGCAGTCGATGTCGCGATGAAGTGTATTCAGCGGTTACTAAATTTAACAAGGCACATTCCAACGAGAAATTAAATTCATCACAATTGGGGATCGCGGGTGCAGTATCCAATGTTTATGTGAGTGAACACCTTTCTCCAGCAAATAAAGCCTTGCATGCTGCTGCTCGTATAAAATCACGTGAACTTGGCTACAAATTTATATGGGTAAGAAATGGTAACATTTTTGTACGTAAGGACGAAAATTCATGCTTCATACACATAAGGAATCACCAAACCGTTTCTTCGTTGGAATGAAATCACGTCGACCTGATTATTCATGTAATATTTAATATGTTTTCTTTTGTTTAAATTCAATTCTTTAAGTTCATTTTCTATTTATTACCAAAATGTGCGTGGCATAAAATCCAAATTGTTAAATCTTTATAAATCAATTTTATGTTGCAATTATGATATCATATGCTTCACCGAAACATGGCTTGATGAATCAGTTGGTTGTAAAGAGTTCGTTGACGAGCGTTACATTATTTATCGGAGGGACCGTCCTGTCAACTTCTTGCGCAAATATGGAAAAAACTACGGGGGTGGTGTTCTTATAGCAATAAAAAAATGCATTTTATCAGAGCATAGACCTGAATGGGAAACCATGGTGGAAGACTTATGGGTGGGCGTAAGGTTGCACAGCGTATGGATAAATATTTGTACAGTTTATTTACCGTCTTACTTGTCTTTTGAGGACTATTCGTACTTTTTAAATAACTGCGAAAAGATTTTATCTTTGAATTCTAATGACAAATACTTTATTATTGGTGACTTTAATTTAGGCGATATGGAATGGGATATCACAACAGGATTTCCGCATAAAGTTCCCGATATTAAATCTGCCTCATTGAACGAATTTATGGTCAGTGCTAATTTGCCGCAATTGAACTTTGTAACTAACCAAAACGGCAGAATATTAGACCTAGTATTAGCCAGTTCGGAACTATCATGTTCAGTTAGTCGATGCACCGAAATTAGTCGCATAGATGACCATCACCCTGCCCTCGAAGTCACAATTTCAAAACAAAGAAGGCATGTACTAAAACAAATGGTAGCCCCGAGGTATTTGTTTCATAAAACTGACTATGAGTCTTGTGTGGCTGATCTACTGGACATTGATTGGGAAAGCTTTAAAGATCTATCGTGTGACGATTTTCTTTTAAAATTTTATAATATTCTTTGGGAGATCATTGAGAAACATACACCTAAGAGTAAAATGGGGAAATCCAGTTATCCGGTTTGGTTTAGTCCTAGCTTAGTTAAAATGTTCAAAGAAAAAGATCGCTATCACCACAAATTTAAAAAGTTCGGAAATCCGCGTGATTTTGATGTGTTTACTATGCTACGTAACAGATGCAAATTGGCATTAGATAATTGTTTTAAATTATATATATCGCGACTCGAGGAAAATATGGCTTCAGATATTAAATCATTTTGGCGTTACACAAAGGCAAAAAGATCTACCAATGATCTACCAAAAAAAATGCAATACCTTAATTATACCGCCGATTGTGGGCCAGATATCGCAAAACTCTTTTCAAAATATTTCTCTTCGGTATATAATGGTCCTCATTCTTCATCTTATGTACCGGACTTTGAGCAATCTAATGTGACCTTATCTACAATTCAGATTTCAGAAAAATCTATCAAGGCTAGCCTTGAGTCCATTGACATTGGCAAAGGCGCTGGGCCCGATGGAATTCCTCCTATCTTTTTCAAACGATGTTCTAAAGCTTTAATAAAACCATTAAACATTATATTTAATAAATCTTTGAATAACGGCTACTTTCCTGCCTTGTGGAAATTGACCAAAATAGTTCCCATATACAAGACAGGTGACAAAAAATGTGTTTCGAACTATCGCCCAATAAGTGTACTCAATTGCCTAGCTAAAATATTTGAAAGCCTAGTCTATAAATTCATTTACTCACACCTGAAAGTCGTCATCAGCCCTCATCAGCACGGGTTTGTAAATTCGCGGTCTACAACTACAAATCTTTTAAGTTACATGCACTACCTATGTTCCGCATTTGATGGATCAGGACAAGTAGATTCAGTATACACAGACTTCGCCAAGGCGTTCGATCGCGTTGACCACCGGATACTTTGTCTTAAAGCTGCGCACCTGGGTATTCACGGTTCGCTTTTACAATGGCTTCGGTCTTATTTACTTAATCGCAGCCAGATTGTTACAGTAAGTGGTTACGAATCGCCTCCATTTGTTGCAGATTCCGGCGTTCCGCAGGGATCGAACCTGGGGCCCCTATTGTTCCTGATTTTTATTAACGACCTTCTGAGTAAGCTGAAATGTGAATGCTTAGCCTTTGCAGATGATATCAAAATCTTTCGCATTATAAACTCACTTGATGACTGCGCTGCTCTGCAATCTGACATCGACACAATGACTCAATGGTGTCAAAACAATAACATGTCCCTCAATGTAGAAAAATGTTTATTTATTACATTCACAAAGAAAAAAAAATACATACAATCTTTTTATTCCATACAAGGAATTCCATTGAATCGTGTTGATGTGGTTCGTGACCTGGGTGTGTGGTTTGACTCTAAGTTATCATTTAGAGTACATTATGATTCCATAATTTTAAAAGCAAGGCGAATGATGGGATTCATTTATCGTATTTCAAAGCCTTTTAAACTAGCTCGCAGTACAATGATTCTGTATACTACCTTGGTCAGAAGTCTGTTGGAATATTGCAGTGTTATATGGGCACCCCAATACGCTAACCATATAAATAGGATTGAGGCAGTTCAGAGGCGTTTTGTTCGTAGCCTTACTTCGAAACTAGGGTTGAGAAGAGAATTATCTAAGTATTCGGAACGGTTAGGCAGGTTCAATTTGGAATCACTATACGTCAGACGTCAAATCAACGACCTTATAATGCTTTTCAAAATTGCCAATTCTAAAATGGATACTGCTATATTAAGCCATGTTTCTCTGAAGGTTACTAGTCGGTCTAGTCGTAAACAACATTTGTTTGTGGAGCCGTTCGCAAAAAATAATGTCTCCCTTAACAGCCTTATAAATCGCTCATGTAAGATGTATAATATATTATGTAAAAAGCTCGATATATTTCATCAGAGTCTTAATACATTTATTAAAACAATACGTGATAACACAGGATCACTAGCACAGATTCTTGATTAATAGGTACTTAAAATTTTATTATATAATTTACTTTTTGGTTTTTTTTTTCTTTTGCTTTCAGGCTTGTTAGCCGCATTATATAAAAAAATATTAAAGTTAAATGTTGTGCGCGGTTGTAATAGGGATACAGATTTAATTCTGTTTTTTTTTGTGTAATCATCTATTTTTAAGTTGTGATTTGTATCTTGTGACTGTGCCAAAAATTAAATAAAATAAAATAAAAATAAAATAAAAACCAAGTTTCATCAAAATCGGCTCACAAACAAAAAAGGTGGCCGCCATCTTGGATTTTTAATATTTTTACCACTGCATTGCTGTTTTCTTGTCAAAATAGTACCAGAAACTGAGTTTCATCGAAATCGGCCAGCAAACAAAAAATTTGGTCGCCATCTTGGATTTTTATATTTTTAACATTACGTTGCTGTGTTCTTGTCAAAATAGAACCACAAACTGAGTTTTATTGAAATCGGCCTGCAAACAAAAAAGTTGGCCGCCATCTTGATTTTTATATTTTTAACATTGCGTTGCTGTTTTCTTGCAAAATAGAACCAGAAACTAAGTTTCA
Source organism: Crambus lathoniellus (assembly GCA_949710035.1). Classification (NCBI taxonomy): domain Eukaryota; kingdom Metazoa; phylum Arthropoda; class Insecta; order Lepidoptera; family Crambidae; genus Crambus; species Crambus lathoniellus. The sequence continues at coordinate 19,075,475 of OX453303.1, read as the reverse complement.
TTGAAATCGGCCTGCAAACAAAAAAGTTGGCCGCCATCTTGGATTTTTTAATACTTTTAACATTGTGTTGTTGTTTTCTTGTCAAAACTGTACTAAAAACCAAGTTTCATCAAAATCGGCTCACAAACAAAAAAGGTGGCCGCCATCTTGGATTTTTAATATGTTTACCACTGCATTGCTGTTTTCTTGTCAAAATAGTACCAGAAACTGAGTTTCATCGAAATCGGCCAGCAAACAAAAAATTTGGTCGCCATCTTGGATTTTTATATTTTTAACATTGCGTTGCTGTGTTCTTGTCAAAATAGAACCACAAACTGAGTTTTATTGAAATCGGCCTGCAAACAAAAAAGTTGGCCGCCATCTTGATTTTTATATTTTTAACATTGCGTTGCTGTTTTCTTGTCAAAATAGTACCAGAAACTGAATTTCACCGAAATCAGCCAGCAAACAAAAAAGTTGGCCGCCATCTTAAATTTTTATATTTTTAACATTGCGTTGCTGTTTTCTTGTCAAAATAGTACCAGAAACTGCGTTTCATTGAAATCGGCGTGCTAACAAAATAGTTGGCCGCCATCTTGGATTTTTTAATACTTTTAACATTGCGTTACTGTTTTCTTGTCAAAATAGAACCAGAAACTGAGTTTCATCGAAATCGGCCTGCAAACAAAAAAGTTGGCCGCCATCTTCGATTTTTTAATATTTTTAACACTGCGTTGCTGTTTTCTTGTCAAAATAGTACCAGAAACAAATCGGCTTACAAACAAAAAAGTTGGCCGCCATCTTGGATTTCTTTATATTTTTAACATTGCGTTGCTGTTTTCTTGTCAAAATAGTACCAACAACCGAGTTTCATCGAAATCAGCCTACAAACAAAAAAGTCGGCCGCCGTCTCGAATTTTTTAATAATTTTGACATTGCATTTGCATTATTAAATTATATTATTAATTTAATATCGCAATACCAATGTACCCACCCGGGGTCGTAAAAGGTCCACGGTCACATTTTAAAGTGACAACCCTTACGTACTTACGTAAATACCTATACAGGCGTCAGCATCGCCCAACTTCAAGGGCGTCGTCCAACTGTATAGAAAGATTGCTTAAACTGTGCCTATAGTATGTTAGGAATGTACACATAAACCGCATCAATCACAAATACTCATCTGATGTAAAACGTATCAAAATCGATTCAGCCAAACGTGAGATATTCACGGACAAACATACATAATGTACAAACAATACAAAACATAATGTACAACATACATAATGTATAAAGGGTCAAACTGAGAACCTCCTTTTTCAATGTCGGTTGTAATACCAAAACCTTCTCCTAAATGTAAGAAATACTTTTCTGAAAACCCCATCTCGCGGACAAACCTTCATACATACATACGGGTCAAACTGAGAACCTCCTTTTTTGAAGTCGGTTAAAATACTAAAACCTTATCCTAAATGTAACAAATACTTTCCTGAAAACCCGCTTTAAATCAGTTCAGCCAAAAGCGAGATAATCGCGGACAAACATACATACAAAAAAATACAGGTCAAACTGAGAAGCTTCTTTTTTTTGAAGAAATAAATAAAAAATAATAACTTAAAAATTATTACTATCGTTCGGTCATTTTCGATATTACATACTCGAAATAGAAGGGAGAGGTGAGGCGGGAGGAGATCCACCTCCTCTCTCCTCTCCACCAATCAACAAGCAGGCATAATCGTCGCGGAACTCACACCTAGCAAATCAAGAAACAAGCGCTACCTAGCGGTGGCTTTTAGCGTAAAAACCCAAAAATGCAGTAAATAACAGATAAACTGTTAATTACCCTTGGTTACTTTCGTTAATAACCGGCTTCGCATCTTCCGCACTTGTGTCGTCACCGATATCGGCACGACAGACGATATCGTTGACGGTAACGACACAGTGTGAAAGCATTTAGTAGTGATTGTATGAAACTGCCAGTCCGACGATATCGTGCCGATATCGTGTCGTTACCGTTATCGTCCAATGTGAAAACGCCCATTAGTGTGCGTGATGACGCACACACAGGTCGAATGCTGCTCTAATACCTAATCTTCGCCCGCATTAAAAGCTCGGTGCAGTCTTATAGCCGCTACACACGCTCCTATCCGACCGCCGATTTGGTGCGGGCGAACTTCACTACAGATCTGATCCGCGCCTACACACGTTCAAACCAAATCTGCCAGACCAAATCGGTCGGCGCTACACACGTTCCGATTTGGTCTGGCCGACCTCTAGCCGTTGTTGCAGTGTTGCCAGCCACTGCTAATCTCCCAATATTATTATTATTTATAAATACTGAAAACATCAATTTGCTTGCAATAAATAAATTAAAAAGAAAAATATTTTCGGTTTTTAATGTTTTATTACTATAAAAAAACAATTTCATTATTTTTAAATTTTCTGTAATTTTCAAAAAAATACTAAAACATGCTAAATATTTACTAGAAGCAGCACTTATTTATGCCCTTTTTATATATATTTAGTTTTACGACAAATTGCGAGTTTTAAATAAAATATTCTAAAAAAAAAACTAATAGATAAAAATAACCTTTTCATAAATGGCCATATTTAAACCTTTCGTTCGTTCAGTCCTACGTAAAACTCATGAACGAGCATTAAATTGAATCCTCTGAAAATCCCTTAAAGTAATTCTATCTGCTTTAAATATTTCCGCTTTTACATATTTTCTCCCTAAATCTAGGGGAAAACCTCCAAAATTTTCAACACTGCCAAGTTGGTCCGGTCGGAAGCCTACACACGTTCCGATTTGGTAGGAAGTGAAGTTCGTGCGAACCAAATCCGGCCGACCGCGTCAAACACGAATATGGTCGGACGACTACGCTACACACGTCCAGATTTGGTCTGGAGCAGACCAAATCGGCGGTCGGATCGGAACGTGTGTAGCGGCTATTAAGCAATCTTTCTATACAGTTGGACGACGCCCTTGAAGTTGGGCGATGCCGACGCCTGTATAGGTATTTACGTAAGTACGTAAGGGTTGTCAATTTAAAATGTGACGGTGGACCTTTTACGACCCCGGGTGGGTACATTGGTATTGCGATATTAAATAAATAAAATAATTTAATAATGCAAAATGCAATGTCAAAATTAAGAAAAAAATTCAAGATGGCGGCCGACTTTTTTGTTTGTAGGCTGATTTCGATAAAACACGGTTTTTGGTACTATTTTGACAAGAAAACAGCAACGCAATGTCAAAAAAATTAAAATCCAAGATGGCGGTCAACTTTTTAGTTTGTGGGCCGATTTCGATAAAACTCGATTTATGGTACTATTTTGACAAAACAGCAACGCAATGTTAAAAACATAGATTTAGAATGTACAAGATACACAATGACGGCTCGAAGACGTGACAAAAAAAATTATGTACATGTGTTGATGAATGTCTATGTGTGAGTTAAAAATAGTGTTGTCCAGGATATACTTTTACATTATCGATTGTTTCAGTAGGTAGGCCTTGTTATGTTATACATCGTTCGTCAGGAAACCTTAAGTTGGTACCTACGTCACGTTACTAGCGCCCCCAATAGAAATAAATCATTTAGGTACTCTACTTACACAGACTACTAAGAAAATAATAGGTACTTATCTCAAGGACTTGGATCGAAATTATTGAGTGTGTTATTATTGAGCAAATATCTAAATATATAATCTGCTTTTTAAATATTTTAGCCGAAAGTATAGACAATAACTTATGTTTGTGTAAATGGTCAGAAGTCGGTTAGTGGTAAAGAATTAGTAAATTTACACTTAACAAATACGTTTTAAAGCCGGTTTTGTTGTTCTTTTTAATATATATTTTTGTATGCTTATTATTAATTTTAATTAGTTTTATTACATAAAAGATGGCATCCGCGGAAGATCAGCAGCGTCTTGTTTATTACCAGGATATAATATATCCTGGTAAATGCTGAGCGGAGACCATTTTGATGCATGCAAATAAACTTTTGCGGAAAATACTCAATTATTTTGATTTAAGTCCTTGAGATAAGATTGTGATGAGTAAATGATTTATTTCTACTAGCGGCGCTTCTGTGAGTGACGATCCACTGCAACGCTTAAAAATCGAACAGGATATAATATATCCTGGTAAATGCTGAGCGGAGACCATTTTGATGCATGCAAATAAACTTTTGCGGAAAATACTCAATTATTTTGATTTAAGTCCTTGAGATAAGATTGTGATGAGTAAATGATTTATTTCTACTAGCGGCGCTTGTGTGAGTGACGATCCACTGCAACGCTTAAAAATCGAAGAGGCAGCGAAAAATAGAATTCACCAATTTGACTGTGACATTTAATACTCTCTCAATGTGGTGAGACGTTTATTAATACAAGTACAGGTAATTAAAACACTTTGTGAGGGGGTTTCTTCTTAGAAGTCTTCGGAAGTGCAGGATAACGTAGTTGAAGCAGTAAAAGATGGTATGATACGGGTAGCAAGAAGTTTATTACAAAGCAAGCCGATAATTACAGTAATGTATGCAGTAAGCGGGGAAGGGAATGTTCCAACAACCTTTTCCAATTAGGACGAAGGCGTCAGATGCGTGCCTAATATAATGTAATGCAAGCAAAGCAACTGTTTCGGTATAGCTCTTTCCAGGAGGACGAGAGTAAAGGTGGATGCAGTAGCGTAAGAAAGCTTTGTAGTTCCAGTACAGCTCTTTCCAGGAGGACGAGAGTATTTATATGAATTCAGTAATAGCGTAAGAGAGCTTGATGAGCTTGAACAAAATTTGTGAGCTTCTGGGTTAGCTCGCTCCATCGTGAATCCTGTCTTAGCCCACCATGGGCTTGATTGGGATCAAGAGCAAACCCATTAAAAGTAAAAAAATAATACAATGATTCAATTTTACCTCTATTTCAAGAATAGATAAATAATAATAATGTATGACGTCGGCAATCTATCTTACCTTCTACTTATCTACGATTTCAACATAATCTTGGCTAAATTACTTTGTATTCATGTCAAGATGTCAATAAAAAACAATTGTTTTTATCGATACTCGTGACGTCACCGCTTTGTCAAGCACTAGCGTAACCATCAATTTACTATTTATATTTAATTTCTTCGCAAATATTGTTTTAAATCACGATTTACACTGAAACAGAACAACACAATTTAATATTCTACTGTAAACATCTTTTTCTGAGCCGATTACTGTCAGAAATTTGATAAATTAAAGTTCGAAAACTTCCAATGATAAAATCGTTTTTACCTGTGAAAAGTGTATTTATCCGGATTATTGCGTCTTGTAACTCCACATTCACGTACATTCACGTACCGAACATGTCACCATCATTGCACTTTTCACTTATAATCGAAGGATTACTACAAATATGCACAAATTGTAACGAGACGTTGAACAGCTGGGACGCTATGGCCTCTTACTCGTGAAAATAGTGACATAGCGGTACTTATTTGCTGTCTTTTTCTCTCTTGGACATTTATAACTTGATTAGGATTTCTCGCTCCCACGCTTCGTAGATCTTTTTGCGTAGCGAAAAAATTCTAAATCTATGGTTAAAAATATAAAGAAATCCAAGAAGGCGGCCAACTTTTTTGTTTGTAAGCCGATTTGTTTCTGGTACTATTTTGATAAGAAAACAGCAACGCAGTGTTAAAAATATTAAAAAATCGAAGACGGCAGCCAACTTTTTTGTTTGCAGGCCGATTTCGATGAAACTCAGTTTCTGGTTCTATTTTGACAAGAAAACAGCAACGCAATGTTAAAAATAAAAAAAAAATCCAAGATGGTGGCCAACTTTTTTGTTTGTGGGCCGATTTTGATGAAACTTGGTTTTAGTACAATTTTGACAAGAAAACAACAACACAATGTCAAAAATAAAATAAAAAAACAAGATAGCGGCCAACTTTTTTTATGTAAGCCCATTTTGATGAAACTTAGTTTCTGGTACTATTTTGACAAGAAAACAGCAACGAAATGTTAAAAGTATTAAAAAATCCAAGATGTCGGAGTTTTATCGAAATCAGCCTGCAAACAAAAAAGTTGGCCGCCATCTTGGATTTTATTATACTTTTAGCATTTCGTTGTTGTTTTCTTGTCAAAATAGTACTAGAAACTGAATTTAATCGAAATCGGCCAGCAAACAAAAAATTTGTCCGCCATCTTAAATTTTTATATTTTTAACATTGCGTTGCTGTTTTCTTGTCAAATTAGAACCACAAACTGAGTTTCATTAAAATCGGCCTGCAAACAAAAAAGTCAGCCGCCATCTTGGATTTTTAATATATTTAACATTTCGTTGCTGTTTTCTTGTCAAAATAGAACCAGAAACTGAGTTTCATTAAAATCGGCCTGCAAACAAAAAAGTTGGCCGCCATCTTGGTTTATTTTTATTTTTGACATTGCGTTGTTGTTTTCTTCTCAAAATTGTACTTAAAACCAAGTTTCATCAAAATCGGCTCACAAACAAAAAAGTTGGCCGCCATCTTGGATTTTTAATATTTTTAACATTGCGTTGCTGTTTTCTTGGCAAAATAGTACCAGAAACTGAGTTTCATTGAAATCTAAGTTTTATCAAAATCGGCTTACAAAAAAAAAGTTGGCCGCCATCTTGGTTTATTTTTATTTTTGACATTGCGTTGTTGTTTTCTTCTCAAAATTGTACTTAAAACCAAGTTTCATCAAAATCGGCTCACAAACAAAAAAGTTGGCCGCCATCTTGGATTTTTTTATATTTTTAACATTGCGTTGCTGTTTTCTTGTCAAAATAGTACCAGAAACTGAGTTTCATTGAAATCGGCTCACAAACAAAAAAGTTGGCCGCCATCTTGGATTTTTTAATACTTTTAACATTGTGTTGTTGTTTTCTTGTCAAAATAGTACCAGAAACTAAGTTTTATCAAAATCGGCTTACAAACAAAAAGTTGGCCACCATCTTGGATTTCTTTTTATTTTTAACATTGCGTTGCTGTTTTCTTGTCAAAATTGTACTCAAAACCAAGTTTCATCAAAATCGGCTCACAAACAAAAAAGTTGGCCGCCATCTTGGATTTTTTTATACTTTTAACATTGCGTTGTTGTTTTCGTGTCAAAATAGTACCAGAAACTGAGTTTCATTGAAATCGGCTCACAAACAAAAAAGTTGGCTGCCATCTTGGATTTTTAATATTTTTAACATTGCGTTGCTGTTTTCTTGTCAAAATAGTAGGTACTAGAAACTGAGTTTCATCGAAATCAGCCTGCAAACAAAAAAGTTGGCCGCCATTTTGGTTTATTTTTATTTTTGACATTGCGTTGTTTTCTTGTCAAAATTGTACTAAAAACCAAGTTTCATCAAAATCGGCTTACAAAAAAAATGTTGGCCGCCATCTTGTTTTTTTTATTTTTGACATTGTGTTGTTGTTTTCTTGTCAAAATTGTACCAAAAACCAAGTTTCATCAAAGTCGGCCCGCAAACAAAAAAGTTGGCCGCCATCTTGGATTTTGGAAATTGCCTTTTTTTTAATAATCGAGATGAAGATTTGTACGCACTCACACTACATGTCGTATGCACCATAATATTATTTAAAAATAAATTATAACGATAAAGACGTGATAGCCCTGGAAGACTTGTCCCAAGTTACTATGAACGGCGTTGTATGTAACTCGGGACAACCACTCCCCCGTCTCACCCCGCAAGCCCCGCACGATTGACCTGTCTAGACGTCTCCGTCGGCCTACTGTATGAAAAGTTGCTTATTCTGTGCTTTTAGTGTTCGCTCTCGTACATAAAAATGTAATATGTTGGATAGTCGTAATTGGCCTACAGAATCTTTTATTCAATACTAGCGGCCGCCCGCGGTTTCACCCGCGTGGTTCCCGTTCCCGTGGGAATATCTGGATAAAAAGTACATATAAACCTTCCTCTTAAATCACTCTATCTATTAAAAAAAACGCATCAAAATCCGTTGCGTAGTTTCAAAGATTTAAGCATACAAAGGGACATAGGGACAGAGAAAGCGACTTTGTTTTATACTATGTAGTGATGTAATGAGCGATTTTCTGAAAGGCCATTTAAAAAAAAAAAGCTTCCAATTGCTTCACTAGATGGCGTTGAATAAGTATGTACATGTCTATGGTATATTTTGGTATGAAACATATTTAAATTAATTACTTTTTAAAAACCCAAAGGAAACTAATAATATATTAAATAAGTACTACTGTGAGGAACAGAAACGAAATAGGTAAATTTAAAGATTTAGGTAAATAAATAACATCTGTCTGACGTTCCGTTTTACGTAAAAAAGTCGCGTCAAAGTAAAATTTATAACGTTCCGTTCCTTCTAACTGCATAGGTGAGACAGCGCCATCTAGTGACTGAGCTTTCAGAAAATCGCCCATTGCAAATTATTTTGAGCTGTGTACTACCCCTATTATAAATAAAATAAAAAATAACTACATTTAACTACATTTTATCCACATTTTATTTAAACGAAATCAAACAATAAGTCTTATTTTTTGTATGTGCGTTTAATATAAATAAAAAAATATTATGTTTTAAAAAATATTATAAACTAAGACAAATAATAATAATTCATTTAGTACTAATAGTCATCGTCATCTGAATCATCTTCATCAGAGTCGTCATAACTAATAAAAATTAAGTTTTGGCAATTTACATGGATCTTCCATGGAGATCTTCTTTAGTTTCGTTTAAAAATGTCAACACATTATTGATGACAATGCGCGCCTTTTGATGAATATTCACACCAACAGATTGAAATTTGAATGACATTGACATGATGTTGAATGGTCAAATTTCAAAGAACGAATGAAAGGCAATAAATAATAAGTCGGTATTTAAAGGCTGCCCACAGTATTGTAATTAACTAATTCGCTATTTACAACTCATTTGTTAATGAGGGTAATTTTGAAAGATATCCATCACTGTTTCAAAATTACCCTCATTAACAATGTGTAATAAAAGTGATCGTCTTTTAATTGTTTTGAGAAACATACTTTACTCACTATTTTTTTAGTTCCATCTTTAGCATAAAATAATAAATAAATAATTTCTTACAATCACACCAATTAATTATCAAAGCCCATGTAAATTTTGTTTAGAAACTGTGTCATGGAAAGCTTGATAACGGATAAATATATATATATATATATATAAATACTTTTTGTTTGTAAATACATACATAATATACATAGAAAACACCCAGACCAAGACCAATAGACATGTTCATGCACACAAATATTTGTCTTGTTCGGGAATCGAACCCGCGACCTCTGGCGCAGAACGCAGGTATCCTACCCCTGCGCCAAATTGGTCGTCAACGGAGCATGTGCTCGACTCAAGCGAAAGACTACGCAAAACATGTTGTTTAGCGAGACATTGCGACTAGTATAGTTGTTTGAGCTGTGAGTTACATCCATACTTCCATACTATACTATACTATACTATACTATACTATACTATACTATATACTATATACTATATACTATATACTATACTAGCGGCCGCCCGCGGTTTCACCCGCGTGGTTCCCGTTCCCGTGGGAATATCGGGATAAAAAGTACATATAAACCTTCCTCTTGAATCACTCTATCTATTAAAAAAAAACGCATCAAAATCCGTTGCGTAGTTTCAAAGATTTAAGCATACAAAGGGACATAGGGACAGAGAAAGCGACTTTGTTTTATACTATGTAGTGACTATACTATACTATACTATACTATATACTATATATATATATATATATTATATAATATTATTATAAATATAAATGCGAAAGTGTGTTTGTTTGTTTGTTTATTTGTTTGTTTGTTTGTTTGTTAGTTTGTCCTTCTTTCACGACAAAACGGAGCAACGGATCGACGTGATATTTGGTATGGGGATAGTTTGGGAGCTGGAGAGTAACATAGGCTACTTATTATTCCGGAAAATTGTGTAATTTTCTATGAAAATCGTTTAACTATCGTACCTTCGATACAAAACTGCATTTCTTCCATTGCCGTTTCCAAAGAGTATGTAATCACTGACGTCTGCGCGGTCAAAACCGAATACTAATCTTTTCCATAAGCTTAGAAAAAAAAATGTACTGTAGCTAGCGCTAAAAATGCCCCAGTCGCGCACGCGCGCAGAGTTATCTGACACTCACTCTACTTCACAGAGTATTTTTTTATGTAAGAAATAGAGACCAAGCTTGGGCCCCTTTATTGGTAGTGTGTAACTAGCGCTATCTGTTTTCTGGTATAAGCAACTTTTGGTGTATAAACACACACACAAGATGTTGGTGACCGGGTCCACTATTATATGGCAAAACAACGTTTGCCGAGTCAGCTAGTTATTTATATTCAGGAATCGATTGTAGATTGTAGGCCTTAAGCTTCCGGTAAAATATAGTACGATGGTAAGGTGGTTGGTAACCCTACAAACTATTCTTTAAGGAAGAATTTGACATGTGCAATTTGTGCAAACTAAACTTTCTAAAGTTCTTGGGATTTGGAAAAGTACTGTGAGGATCTTTATTTAGAAGAAGTAAAAAGTATGGCTAGAATCCACGCCATAAACCCGGGATTCGGAGTTAGGCCCCGTTTACACGGGCGCTTTTTGGACGCTTTAAGGCGCCGATTCCCGAAAATAGGGTATTTTAAATTATGGATTAGTCGCAAATCGTTTTGACATGTTGATTTTGTTATGATTTTAATTAATTTTCCTTGTTAATAATTATGTTTTATACTCATCTATGTATTTTCTATACAATTTTATTGTTAAATGGAATAAATGAATTGAATTGAATTGAATTCTCCAGGCTACAGAGTAGGTATCTGTGTCCCAAATTTCAGCCAATTCCGTTCGCCGTTTTGGCGTGATTGAGCAACAAACATCCAAACATCTAAACTTTCACATTTCTAATGATATAATTAGTAGGATAATTAGGTAGCTGTCACTTAAACATAGTTACAAGTGGAATTTTACTGTTTGTTGTATATTAATCGTCGCGGTGATCTTTAGACATTGTTTGAGCGCTTACGTAAATATAATACTTAGGTATATTTTTTTAATTTAGAAGTAAATTTGTGTTTTAAGTTGTAATGGCGAATTTAACTTCCACAATGTAATCAAAACGGTAAGTTTTTATAAAATGGTTTGGGATAGCAATTAATTTGATTGATGTTTTTTTTATTTACAACCTGTCCTACTTATGAAATAAAATTTGTGTTTTGTACAATATTTCCATCGGAAGTGTCTCGAGCAGGGTAGCGTACCTGATACTCAGATTATCGAAACGATATTCGCTGAATGTTATCCAGGTCTACGCTCCGACCTCGAAACACGACGATGTCGAAGTGGAGGCTATGTATGAGGAGATCTCTAAAGCCATGCATAGCTATAAAACCCACTACACGGTTGTGATGGGGGATTTCAATGCAAAGTTGGGGCAACGTTGCGGTGATGAGCTGAGAGTGGGGCAATTTGGATTTGGGCAACGGAACGATAGAGGCCAGATGCTGGCAGACTTCATGGAGAGGGAGAACCTCTATATGATGAACTCCTTCTTTAGGAAGCCCGTAAGCCGCAAATGGACCTGGATCAGTCCGGACGGTAAAGTAAAAAACGAGATCGATTTTATCATGTCGACGAAGCAGCACATATTCAATGATGTCAGTGTGATCAAAGCTGTTAAGACAGGAAGCGATCACCGTATGGTGAGAGGCACATTGAATATCGATGTCAAGCTCGAAAGATCGCGACTGATAAAATCCACGCTCCGACCAATACCAGCTCAAATTCAAAACCCCGAGTGCTTTCAGCTCGAGCTTCAAAACCGCTTCGAAGCCCTTGAGAACAGCATAGACGTGGACGATCTATACAACATGGTGGTGGATACTGTCCGCACGGTAGGGTCTAAGTACTATAAAACCGGCCGTCCCAAATTGAAGAAACTCTCCAGTCAGCCTCTCCTACTCATGGATCAGAGAGACGAAATGAAGCTGCAGAACTCAGCAGATGCCCATCGTTATCGGCAGCTCAATAGACAGATATATAAGTCTTTGACGCGCGACCTTCGCCAATTTAATACCGAGCGTATTAAAGAAGCCATTGAGCGGAACAAAGGCTCCAAAGTGTTCGCGAGATATCTGTCTATCGGGCAAAGTCAATTGACGAGGCTGAAAACTAAGGAAGGTAGCATCGTTTCGTCAACACCTGAAATCCTGGGAGATTGAGAGTTTCTATGGACAGCTATATTCCACGCAAACACCTGTTGAAAGCAAGGCTAAAGACCCTAGAGCCAAGCTTACCCGACACTATACAGAAGATATCCCGGACGTCAGCCTGTACGAGATTAGAATGGCTCTCAAGCAGCTTAAAAACAACAAGGCGGCGATGACAGAATCACAACAGAGCTTCTGAGAGCGGGCGGTAAGCCGATACTTAAAGTCCTCCAGAAGCTTTTCAATTCAGTCATCCTTGAGGGCAAAACGCCAAAGGCATGGGGCAGAAGCGATGTGATGCTGTTTTTCAAGAAGGGTGATAAAACTCTCTTGAAGAACTATACACCCATCTCGCTTCTGAGCCATATCTATAAGTTGTTTTCGAGAGTCATTACGAATCGTCTCGCTCGCAGGTTCGACGACTTCCAACCTCCCGAACAAGGGGGGTTCCGAAAAGGCTACAGTACCATAGACCACATTCATACGCTGCGGCAAGTTATACAGAAGACCGAAGAGTATAACTTGCCACTTTGCTTGGCGTTCGTGGACTATGAGAAAGCCTTTGTTTCGATTGAGACTTGAGCGGTGCTGCAGTCTCTCCAGAGGTGCCAAATAGTGTGAGACAGGGAGATGTCATCTCTCCCAAACTGTTCACAGCTGCGTTGGAGGATATTTTTAAGCTGCTGGATTGGAAAGGATGCGGCATCAACATTAATGGCGAGTACCTAACACACCTACGATTTGCCGATGATGTAGTTCTTATGGCTGAGACCTTGGAAGACCTGAACACAATCCTCGAAGATCTCGGTAATGCTTCGCAAAGAGTGGGTCTTAAGATGAACATGGACAAGACGAAAATCATGTTCAATGCCCATGTTGCACCCGCTCCAGTTAATGTTGGGAACATTACACTCGAAGTTGTTGACCACTATGTCTACCTGGGACAGACAATCCAATTAGGTAAGTCCAACTTTGAGAAAGAGATCTCTCGTCGAATCCAGCTCGGATGGGCAGCGTTTGGGAAGCTCCGGCATATATTCGCGTCCGAAATACCTCAATGTCTCAAGACGAAAGTCTTTGACCAGTGTGTGTTGCCAGTAATGACTTATGGAAGTGAGACGTGGTCTTTTACTATGGGTCTCGTAAAAAGGCTCAAAGTCACCCAGCGAGCAATGGAGAGAGCGATGCTTGGTATTTCCCTGCTCGATCGAATCAGAAATGATGAGATCCGCAGGAGAACTAAAACAACCGACATCGCTCGAAGGATTGCATCATTGAAGTGGCAGTGGGCGGGACACATAGCGCGGAGAACCGATGGCCGTTGGGGCGGAAAGGTTCTCGAATGGTGACCGCGTGCCGGACGACGTTCCGTGGGCAGGCCCCCTACAAGGTGGACCGACGATCTGGTCAAGGTCGCGGGAAGCCGCTGGATGCGGGCAGCGCGGGACCGATCGTTGTGGAGATCCTTGGGGGAGGCCTATGCCCAGCAGTGGGCGTCGTTCGGCTGACATGATGATGATGATGTACAATATTTTAATATAAAAAATTATGATAGATTTTTTGATCGTTATAACGATCGGTAGTAATATGGGGGTGTTGTTTTTGACTTTCAGGCCAAGACATAGGTACTAAGATCAATCAGTCAATGAAATCATCGATGAACTAGAGCAATTGAATGACGATACCTACCCCATTTCCAAGAAATATGACTGTTTTACCACCAGAAACGCAAATGTCGATGTCACAGACGAAGATTTGGGTGACGAAAAGTATTTTACTTTGAACGATCTCGCAGGTAGGGATGTTATTGATATTTTTATTATGATTGCTAACGTTTTTCTCGTGCGTTGAGTTGTTGTTACAACTTATATTTTTTAGGTTCTCAACTAAGAGCATCTGCAGAAATTGATAACGGGTCTGCTGACAGTGATGAAGACGACGAACCTGTGTATTCTATGGCCAAAAGGCATCGGACCACAGAAGAAACTCTAATTGAAGAACCTAAACCTAAGCCATCGACATTTAGTGCGGATCATGTAATTAGCAGCAAAATATAGGAGTAGATAGGTGCGATCAAACATCGGTCTATATCGAACAAATGATATTCTTCTTTATTATCTCACTCTGGACTGACATGGCTACTCACAATGCCTGGAAACTGTACAAAAGTAATGGTGGAGAGTATGATGATCACCTTACGTTTCGGAGACACTTAGCCAGGAGTATACTAGCAAAATATAAAAAAGATAAACGCGGCCCTTGTCCATCTCTACGAAATAATAGGGCTCAGGTTCACTTGTCAAATCTTTGTCGTGTTATTAATTTGCACCCAAAACTATTTTTCATAACCTACCATACTCCTAAAGTGAACTAATTTGTAAATCAATAGATTTTGAAAACACTATAAAGCCTTTTTTCATTAAAACAAGTCTGTTTTATTTCATTCAAATAGGATATAGGTAGTCGGTAAACGGTAAACTGGTTCTTGTATCAGCGTTGACCTACCCGCCTACATACTGATCGTTATAACGATCCACATTTTCCGAGCTTTCCAGACAACTCGGATTTTTTTTATTATTTTTTCGTTGTTACTACATACATCAAGGTTACAATATCCAAAAATCAAGGAAATACGAGACAAAAAATAGTTTCAGTAACAAGTGGGTTAAGCCAGCTTTCTACGCTATAAACGCATTTTATAATGATTAATACAAACATTTGCGATTCATACAATAATTTACATTTATATTTATTTACAGTACTTTTACAATACTAAAATGAATTAAAATACAAACAGATTAGCCTTAAGCCATAAATTACCATACAATGTAATGTAAGCTAACAGTAAACAAGTACTTGGGTATTATATGTTTGCTTGTGGATACTATTGGGTTGGGAGGTTGCAATTGCATTGGTTTGTAGATAGTAAAATTTCAAGGTCGACAAATAGTTTAGAAAGTAAATAATTAGGAAGGATAGTTTGAATTTTAAACTATTCGCTCACAGAAGTGACTTATAAAAGCGTCATTGACACTTCTGTGCGCGGAGAGCTAAAAAATTAATGATATTGTAGAACTGTTATTTAATATCTGTTTCCGTTGTAAAACTTACATTTAATTTCATTACATAGAAATTCTGTTAAGTACTTATACCTATTTGGGTTTATAATGTAACTTTGTCATTCTTACAAACACTAGAAAAATCGAACTAAGGAATAGGTACATACTTTTTAAAGTTGCATTTGCAATGAGAGCTTGTTTTTAGGGTTCCGTACCCAAAGGGTAAAAACGGGACCCTATTAGTAACACCAAGGCCCAAGCTGTATCTCAATAACCATGATAGCTAAACAGTTGACATTTTCACAGATGATGTATTCCTGTTGCCTCTAAAACAGCAAACACTAAAAACAGAATAAAATAAGTATTTAAGGGGGGCTCCCATACAACAAACGTGATTTTTTTGATGATACGGAACCCGTCATGCGTGAGTCATGCGTGAGTCTCGCACTTTGCCGGCTTTTTAACCGACTTCTAAATGAAAAAGGAGGAGGTTCTCTATTCGTCTGTATGTATGTTTTTTCTCTTTTTTTTTTTTTTTGTGTATGTCCACCGATTACTCGAAGACGGCTGAACCGATTGAAATGGTTCAAACGTTATTACATCAGGTTGGTTTTCAAGTTGGTCCCATTTTTTGAAATTTTAAAATCGGTTCAGTAGTTTTCAGGAAATCTTGAAAATACTGTCGTTTTCGTTACCACTTTATGTGAATTTAATACGTATCTTTAGGCATAATTCCTTTGTTTATAAACCGATTTAGATGATTCTTGTTTTGTTAAAAAGGGGATACCTCAAGGTATTTTAACCGACTTCTAAAAAGGAGGTTTTGAGTTTGATCACATACCTATTTACCAGAAAACACGCAAATTGCCTGCACGATGCACTAAAAAGAGTGAAATAAAAATTATTTTTATAAAAAAATTAAACCGCCTTCTAAAAAACCACATCAAAAAAGTAAGAAATAATTCCTCACCAAATAAATACGTAAGTTCTTTGAAGTCGGGCGGGTTTTAACAAAAACAACAAAAAATTGTACATGTTTCACGCCCGACTTCAAAGTACTTACGTATTTATTTGGTGAGGAATTATTTCTTACTTTTTTGATGTGGTTTTTTAGAAGGCGGTTTAATTACATTCGATTTTGGCAGACGTGTTTTATAATTTTTAAATTATTAATTTTCATTTTATTCCTTTTACTGATTGATTACCTATGTATACAATATTATTTTTGATATAAAATATACACGTCGAAGCTTTTCATTTGATAACCATATTGCCATACTTAACATAATTGAAGAAAAAATAATTTTCATTTAATTTTTTACGGCGCTACGTCCGCCATATTGAATTAAAAAAATACAGTGTTACTCGGGACACCCGGGGTGACAACGTTTTTAATGATAAAAATCCGATAAGGCATTCAAAAGCGATGGTAGAATACAGGGGTTGGATTTTAAAACAAGTCGCCTTCTTTGAGGTTAATTGAGGCTGTGGAGGTGTTTGTGGGCTTCGCCTAAAATGCTTTAAAGCAAATTTAGCTGCCGGAAATGAGTCATTTTTTTATTAATTTTTTTTTTACGTGAAATGAAACGTTAATTAGGTACTGCATTTTATGAAATATGTTTTTTAACTTGAATTTTGCGTGAAACGAAACGTAAAACAAAAACCACCATTTTGATTAGTTGGCTGACATAACATTAGACAGATTGCGTCATTCATTCCGTTGTGATTCCGTTGCTTCTTTCTTGGTGTGAATGTGCTTAGTAATCAAACTCGTGTTATTTTCATCGTGGTAATTTTAATTCTGCACCGAAGGGGGCAGGGGCTGGGATTTAGAAACCGTGACCGTAGGTCACGTGATAGGTGCGAGGAGCAAAGCGACGAGCGTGTTAGGTTGACATGAACCCAGCGCGCGAGCTGAGCGAGCGAAGCGAGCGTGCCGCGGCAGCGGCCGGCGAAGCGCCAGAAACGACATTATCTCGGAAACTTATAGGCGGCAGCGATTTTCATACTAAACTTCTATCGCTCATAACTCGAAAACTACGCAACTTCGGTAGGAGGGGTTTGAAGAGGAGTGTCACCTCCCTCCCCCCCCATCCTCCTCCCTCCCAAAAAATTCCTATTGAGGCGTCTTGTAACGATTTTCATACTAACTTCTATCGCTTATAACTCGAAAACTACGCATTTCCGGCAGGTGAAACTTGAAGAGGGGGGTCCCCTGACCCTCCCCTCCCCCACCAGCCTCCTAAAAAAACCCTAGCGAGGCGACTTATTTTAAGATTTTTACCGAATACAGAAACTGACAATACATACATACACGCATTCGTTATGAATGATTCATACATTACCCCTAAACACAATATACTCCTTTTTTGGGCAGTCGTGCTAAAACAAAGTTACTTTTTTGCTGACGAAAATGATAGTGCTATTTTGGCGAGGAATAAGAAATCGGTATGTTAAGAGAGTACGGATTACGGAACCCTTCATGGGCGAGTCTGACTAGCACTTGGCCGATTTTAATATTGTTTTGTCTGCGTCCGCAAAAATGTACGAAGCGAAGTTCGAAAATGTTTAGTAGGTAGTCAGTAGAAGCAGGACGAGCGGTATGCACTGCCGTCTGGCTGGTTGGGTCATACATAACCAGATTACCACAGGGCCAGCCAGCTAGGCTAGTGCATTGCAAGGCTTGTGCCCGGATGCAACGCTCCCGTTGTGACGTGCCGCGTGTGTCGATCCAACAATTTTTGTGTAAACAATAAAAATCAACAAATTATTAATATAAGTGACAAAGTGATAATTGTGAAGTGAAAAAACACTGTGACTTGTTGAAGTTTTGCTCGTGTTTATCGTTTTGGATAAAGGATATTTTACAAATTACACATTTCGAAGGTAAATATTTTAAATGTTATTTAATAACGTAGGGCAGAAGCTCCGGTTTTGGCAACTGTACCGGTTTTGGCAACTGTACCGGTTTTGACCACTTTTTCCTCTAAAAGATTTTTAAATAACTTTTCGTTATTTTTGCCAAAGGCAATTAAAATAAGGTATTTTATGGTAAGTATCAATAACAATCGTTAGAATTTCTTATGTCAACAGTACGATTTGTTTTTCAATAAACGCCATTTTCTGTTCTACAATTTTTTTATACGAAAACTTTAAGAAATTTGCTAAACCTTTATTTTTTTACAATTAAATTGTTGTTTAGCAATTGATTGGTTTCTAGCACATTAGTAGAATATATTGAGTTAAATTGCGTTTGGTTTTGATTTTTCGCTAGGTAAGTAAGTATACTACAAAAGTTTGATTATCAATAAGTGGCCAAAACCGGAGCATTTGGCACCTCTGATACATTTTGTGTAAATAATACTTACAAAAAACTATTTTTCTTTTTTAAATTTTATAAATATACTTAAGTACTTACCTTAAGGTTTTCTATAATTTAAGATATAATTTGTGCCTTAAATACCTAAGAACTTTTAGTACTAGGTAAATAGTGCTTAAATAAAAAAAAAAAAAAACTTTAAGTGGTCACAAAGGGCCTCCTTACTTACTTTACTTAGTTTGACTAACAATTTATCGTCATTTATAGACATAATAGATTACTCACATCACAGCCCGCAATTAATAAGTTTGTATGATAGGCTAAATAAGATAACAACAGATTTGTGTATCTTTTAACTGATATGTTTGGAACGTGCGCACATGTGCCAAAAAAACAATAGAATTCAATTGTTGTATTTTAAGACGCGATCATTAAGCAGGTAATTAATTAAACTAAAGTGCAATTTGTGTTTCTAAACAAACGGCCTATTCGTCATCAAAAATGTTACCTACCCACATTCATACCCATTTTCATTACCTTTCTATTTTACAAGCTTTTTACTAACTTGCCATGTTAGTAAGTTAGTTAGTAGGTATGTTAGTTAGTTAGCGGGGGACAAATCTTGCAAGCTTAATAGGGTATTTTACTGTTGTTGAAATGTAGATATTTAATGATGACGTTAAAAATTATTGCAATTAAGAATAACAAATGTGAAAAAATAATTTGAATCTGTTTTATAATAAAAGAATTATAGTCTGTTTGATTTTGACTATAGCTGTCTCTTTCTAAAACGAAATCTTCTATGGCGTGACTATGACGCTACTAACCCACTGACGTCACTAAGATAGCGTCCTGTCCTTGTCTAATTATAAAGTTTGAAGTCCTATATCTTTGAAAATATTCAAGATAATTCAAAATGAAAACTTGTTTTGTGTAGCTAATATTTCGAAAAACATTTTAAAGAAATAAAAAAAAACAGTAAAATACCGTATTTGACCCACCTCCCAGTGTCCGATGGAGCGGAAATTTTGTATGCAGGTTTGGTTCAGGATGACAATACAATATTTAAGTACAGTCAGCAAAAAAGCTTGTCATGAAAATGAAATTATTACAAAAAACTTATTATGTCATATATTGTCATAACGTTGTTTAACGTTTTAACATCACTGAAAATTAAATTTCATAGTCATATCATAATGAGTACTTACCTAATGAAATGACAAAACATTTTAATACATCAATTTCTGGAAAAAATATTCCTACGCCAGATAATATATATAAAATTTTAAATATATTTTATAATAATAAAATAATTACCCATGATATTGTAGGAATACCGACTGTCTGATTTAGTTGTCATGTTTAAGTTATTACCTACTTAAGAACAAAAAAGTGAATATGTTTCAAGCTACAAGCAATCCACCATATGTCCCTTATTTCTAACAAAGTTAGTTATATTAAGTTTATTACTAATTGAATAATTTAAAATGAATTACTTACCTATTTAGAAAAAATCCCTGTTTAACATCACAACCAGATCCAATGGGATTGCTGTTGTGAGACGGGTCGATTTTTTTTAAATACTTCATTTTAAATTTTTCAATAAGTAATTAAAATTGCATTGTAAATGCAAAAAAAGTAAAAATAAAAGTTGAAGTTTAGCCTGTTACTACCGTTTCATTTTGTTTATGTTACTCTTTCTTTTTGCCATAATACGAGTATGAATGACTATTATGAATTAACAATATTCAACTTCCTCACTGTGTTTATCTCATGTGTTTCTTATCAACAATTCATTTTATCCTGACAACCTACGGTCGCTGATAAGGTTTTAAACTTAGGTCAAAATCCATATTGTTGTATAAGATAAAGCCACAGAATAAATACTAGTCCTTAAAGCCCATCAAAGCCCAATCACTCTAATCCTAATGTAAACCTGCGTGGTTTTTTGTGAAAAAACTTGTATTTTATTTGGTAAAAAAATATAGCTACGCACAGTACAATCAGGGACACTTTCGGTAAACCGCGTCTTGCCTCGCCATTCACGTGCAGACCTGTTTACTATTTGGTTATGTTTTAAACTAGAATAGTAAAATAGAAGTACCTACTAAAAGGGTAGATTATACGTTGGGGGTTCCTCGACCGAGATAGAACTTTTATTTTTTGGCTTTTTTGAGTTTTTTTTTGTGTCGGGGGTTTTTAAATTTTTATTTTTATATCATTATTTTTAAATTACACACAAAATTAAGGAAGTTAGTCAGATCCGCTCATCAACTAGAAAAGAGTTGATGATCTTCAAACAGCTGAACAGATATTCATGAAACAAGGCTAGAACACTTAAGATAAAATTATCTATGACACAAAAAAAATTAAACGAACATCGGTTCATCCGTTTGGGAGCTACGATACCACAGACAGATAAACAGACAGACACGTTAAACTTATAACACCCCTCTCTTTTTGCGTCAGGGGTTAAAAATGCATAAACATCAAGGCAAATGAACAGTGAGTCGGAAACACACTTCTGTGTTGTAATGTTGTGATGCGCCACAAGCATATATCCAACTCCTTCTAATCCTACTTCCTACTAATATTATAAATGTGAAAGTTTAGATGTTTGTATGTTTGTTACTCAATCACGCCAAAACAGCTGAACGGATTTGGCTGAAATTTGGGACACAGATACTTTATAGCCTGGAGAGGAACATAGGCTTAGTTTATCAACTGTACATTTAAGCTTTTAGGAGTTTCATTTCATTATTAGGTATATACTTTTGTTGGTAGTAGGTACTAATTGCAGGTAGTCGCGTTATCAGTGCTAATCTGTGATAATAAAAAAATTAAGATACTTATATATTTACACTCGATGTTAACCGCTAGGCTTGCTTCTGGCAACGATTGTTTCCAATCTGTGTCCTCAAACTTAGCTTTTCGCAACAATCGTTTCCAAAAATTATGTTCTGTTAAACGACTTTAAACTGTATTTTAAAGAGAGTAAAGTCCATTTTAAACGCTGTTAAACCAAAGACTAATAGATTATCTAATTTCTGAGTGCATGTTTGCCAACATAATAGAACATTTTTTCTATGAAATTAAGGAGTGAAGTTAGAAGTGTGTGACAAGTGGCCATATTGTGCAACTGCTTGTAGATAGTTTTAGTTTCTAAATATATATTTTTTACCACAATTAGTATTATTTCTGATTAAATAGAAGAAATAACTTTTGTTCTTAACAAAAACAGTAAAAAACAATATACTTATCACTCAAAATTTTTCACAATTTTAAGTTATTTGACTGAAACTGGAAAATGACGCTCAACCTTATCTTTAGTCTCCTATAAAATATTATACATACAACTATGGTCGAAAAACAAACGTTATTTTATTCACTATTTTATCATCTGCACAAAACGGTAAAAAAAATGATGCTAGGCCACTTGGATTGATTGTAAATCGAGTTTTAATGAGGGCGACCGCGCCGAGTGAAATGTGTAAAATTTCAGAAGCAAAGTTCGCGGACTTTTTGCAAATCTAAAGCAAGCGAGCGGTTAAGTAAAGATAAGGCTAAAGGTCGAAGCGCACTACTCCCGGAATCCTCAACCACTGAGAACTGGCTATCTTATATCTCTAACTGCCGAAACACAATAATACTGAAAACATCGTTGTTAGGGCGTCAGACTTAGATAAGTTGGTGGTAGCTAGCCAGGCGGACTAAGAAAAGAAGGCAAACACTTATCAAAAACTAGGAAAATGCAAAATGTAAATAACTAGCTATCCGCCCGCGGCTACGCCCGCGGCTTCGCCCGCGTGGACTACACGACGTTATCCCGCGGGAGTGTGATATTTTTAGCCTATAATCCTCTCCTGGCTTCAAAGTATCTGTGTCCCAAATTTCAGCCAAATCCGTTCAAGCCGTTTTAGCGTGATTGAGTAACAAACATACAAACATCCAAACATCCAAACATCTAAACTTTCACATTTATAATATTAGTAGGATGCTAAAAATGTAATGCCTAGTCCAATGTCGTGTGATGTCAGAAATGCGCTCAACTCAGGAGGTATAAGCAGCAGATGTTTGACCAGCTACCTACACTGATATTCTGTTGAGCGCAGTTAATGCGCAGTAATGACATCAGGACACCATAATATGTACAAAAGTTATATAGAAACGTGAAACATTTAAAAATATGAACACTCAGCACACAGACACAAATAAAATTTAAACATGAATAAAAACACGGCAGTAGGTAGGTATGGTTCGTTATTCCTTCGCCTTGACATAAAAGGCTTTAGCTTATCTTCGGCTTCTTGGAAGTTAATAAAGAGAAAAAAATATATAAGTATATCCTTGAGCATGATTTACATAAAGTCTGTGAGACAGTGGCAGTATCTCTTAAAAACAGCTAAAGGCCTTAGTCAAAGCTGTTAAAATTGTAAATCGATTAATTACTCATCATAAGGCGATACTCGGAAAAAGTATGGACTTTTTGATATGCACTATAGGATGGTTAGAGTTGTTACAAATCTAGTAAAAAGATAGGTAAGTAGGTATATTATATTTCTTTATACCTTAACTAGACTTGTAAAGATTCAGCAACACTGATGCTTTGCCTCGATACTTTATCTTTTTGAAAAGACAATAAATTTAGGATCTTAAAGAATTTTTTTTAAAAAAACGCTATAGTTTTTTTACTACGAAGTGATTTCGTGTTTTTTTTGCCTAATCTGCAAAATTGGTCTCGCTCCCGCGCGTGTCTTTTTCTCATTGCTATCTTGCTTCATCTGTGGTGTAGTGCCAGCCCTCATTCCCGTAAATATTATTTTGGGAAGCCAGCATTCTATTGCAAAGCATCCGCGATAAGCGTTAAAAAATCGGCCAAGTGCGAGTTGGACTCGCCCATGATGGGTTCCGTACCCACTTGTCGTTGTCTTTAGCTAAAAAACTCCACTATAAATTTTCGTTCGCAAAATATAACTTTGTTTTTATACTGTTTGTATGACACAGTTATATTTGCGGTTTTTGAAAATATTTCGAAAAGTGCTTACTTTAACCCGTTCAAACCAATTTTGTTGAAAGTTTTGATTAAAATCTATCTTTCAAAAGATTGACTTTGAGAAAAAATGGTTTGAGAAACCTTTATGTCATTTTTAAAGACCTGTATGGGGAGGGAGCCAACCTATTTTTTTTTATTTTGTAATGAAATTCACAGAATTCATCTACGTACCAAGTTTCAACCGTGTTATATTTATAGTTTTGGAATAAAGTAGCTGTGACCTACGGACGGACGGACAGACAGACAGAAAGACATGACGCCCGTGCGAATGAGGGCTTACATCGAAACATTCAAGGAAAATTCCCAAAGCAAATGGGACTTAAGTACTGTTATTCTACCTGGGAATATGGCTAACTTTAAAAGTTGTGACTGGTAGTTACTGATTTAGTTTATGGAAAGGATCCACGTAACACCCGAATACTCGAACGATACTCAAGTTTGGTAGCGTTTCAAACATCGCCCTGTAGCATTAAATTAAATATGAAAGAGATGCCATGATGTTTGAGTGAGTTGCTCCCAAAGTTGAGTCGCTTTCGAGTTTTCGGGCATAAGTACCACATACTCTTACAAAAACCCTGAAACCTGAATCCTGAAACTTGTGCGTGTGCGTGTGTGTGCGTGTTGTTGTAAGCGTGTGCAACTGCAAAGAAATATCGGGGGCTCGACAACCAAATCAAAACATGGTAAAAAATGTAATATTTACAGTGTTAATGACCATGTGAAAGTTTAAAAAGTATTTTAGACAATATAACTACGACATATACCTATTACCTACATCAATTCCGACGTATTATTAACTGAGTGATTTACCATTATTTACCATTTTCATAGCGCGATTTCTCCTTCGCGGGAGATTTAAAAACTCACGAGACCGCCAAGTAGTTACACACCGATATATCACAAAGTAACTAACGCGGGCGATCGCAGTAATATGTGGTAATATGCAGAAAAAATCGGCCAAGTGCGAGTCGGACTCGCTCATGAAGGGTCCGTACCCACTTAACGTACCGATTACGTACACCTGACAAAAATACCACTGTCATTTTTTGCCAGAAAAAAATAACTCTGTTTTTTATAATATTCGTATGAATTGTTTTTTATAATATTCGTATGAATGACAAAGTTATGTTTGCGGTTTTCGAAAATGGGGTGCGATTCTCTAACGATGTTTCACCGTCACATCGTCGTTCACTTCGATTCCTTATGTCAAAATTCATAATAAACAAGAGAAAGTTGGGCGAAAAAGAACGTCGAGTTTGTTGATTGAATCTTAGAGAATTGCACCAATCTATATATATAAAAATGAATCCCTATTTCCCTTGGTCACGACATCACGCGTGAACGGCTGGACCGATTTGGCTAATTTTGGTCTTGAAATGTTCGTGGAAGTCCAAGGAAGGTTTTAACGGTGAGAAAATAGGGGAAGGAGGGGTAAGTAGGGGTAGAGTAGCAGTAGGGTAGAGGTAGGGTAGGGTAGGGCTAGGGTAGGGATAGGGTAGGGATAGGGTAGGGGTAGGGTAGGGGTAGGGTAGGGTAGGGGTAGGGTAGGGGTAGGGTAGGGGTAGGGTAGGGGTAGGGTAGGGGTAGGGTAGGGGTAGGATAGGGTAGGGTAGGGTAGGGGTGGGGTAGGGTAGGGTAGTAGGGGTAGAGTACGGGTAGGGTAGGGTGGAGTAGGGGGTAGGGCCACGGGAACGAAGTCGCGCTGGGTCAGCTAGTGTGTTATATATCTCAAAAACTTGTAAAGCCTACTTAGCTGTGATAGTTTTCCTTTTAACTTTGTCATATGTACCTACTACTTCTGTTAAAGCTGATGAGTTTTTTTCGCATGTTTTTCTTGTCAGTTAAAAGATGTCCATAACAGGTGGTAGGTAAAAAAATTTTGGACGATTCATAAGCATTAATTTTTTATGAATAAAAATATATGACTTTGACTTTAGGTAATCTAAAAAATGTTTTTCAAAATTTTACTTTACCACTTTACCGCTTTCTAGTACTAAGAGTCTATGAGCTAGACTGGGGACAGACAGACGGACAGACGGACATGGCGAAACTATAAGGGTTCCTTGTTGACTACGGAACCCTAAAAATACTCCCCAAGCTGGGCAGCCATTTGGTCCAAATCTCAAACAAAGACCGTCATTGTCTGTCTTGCTTGTGGTATTCTGTTCCCCAAGGTTCTGTGGTTCAGTGGTCCTGAAGAGGAAGAGTTACTTTCGCATTTCTAATTTTGGTTTTTGAATTAAGATCGATCATGATACGGATCGGGGTGTAAGTATCATGCCATGCTAAGGCATGATCGCGTATCATTTGCATCCACAATAGCGAAAATGATACGCGTCTCGATGCCACGCGTCGGAGATCTGATATTTTACACTAAAATTATACAAATGTGGACCCAGCTTTACGTATGAAGTTTAGGAGCTTCGAGCAACGCGGGCCTCAAAAAGCGACTCTCTTTGAAAAATCCTTTTCATCGTACCGGCCGGCATAGAGATAGTACCTAATCACTACGTTTTAGTACCGGTCTGTCTTTTTCAAAGATAGCCGCTTATTTCACAGTAACAATGAATAGATAGTCAATTGTTTAGCTGCGTTGTTTATCAGACAACACCTGGACAGCAAATGTCTGACAGTTCATTGTTTTTATTTTAGGGCAGGCAATCGAGCACCGCGGGCCTTCCGTCCCGGAAGACGGAAGCATGGAAGGCCTGCATTGCTAGAAGACTGTAATCGACAAAATTATTATTAGTAGTGTACGGTACACTACTAATGGACTTGTACCTGTGTACCTACACCTGGGTGGAATGCCCTGTTATTAGATGGTAAATAAAATGTGATAAAAAATTATGCAATAAAAATTTATGAAATTATTCTACTGCAATGAACCACAGAATATAATTATAATAGTACTGAACGAAAAAGTACCGAGAGAGCAGAACATGTTTCGTAACATACATTTATGCTGTGTAAACCATGGAAGTATTAGGTACCCATGTATTACCTAAACAGGAATGCGCTGTTGCAAAGCCATCTTCTATCTCACTCGTTGCAGTAGGAGCAAGCAGCCGAGAAATAATAGCGGGCCATGGCTGTTGTGAAAAAAGTGTGCCGAGCGAGAGATTACTCAGTGTTCATTTTGTCTCTTTCAACGATGACGTGACGATGACTACGATGAGTGACCATACTGTCGCCTATTTGGGTCATTATTTGGGACACGTTTTTCAAGCGGCATCGCTTATAAATAACTAGCTTTCCGCCCGCGGCTTCGCCCGCGTGGACTACACGACGTTATCCCGCGGGAATGTGATGTTTTTCCGGGATAAAAAGTAGCCTATGTTCCTCTCCAGGCTACAAAGTATCTGTGTCCCAAATTTCAGCCAAATCCGTTCAGCCGTTTTGGCGTGATTGAGTAACAAACATCCAAACATCCAAACATCTAAACTTTCACATTTATAATATTAGTAGGATGGAAATCGAAAAGTCAACAAGCTATTTCTTTTTTTTGCGCAAACCTGAAAACCTCTATTAACTGGGTAACTGATTATTATTTCATTATTGTTATAAATTAATATCGTTAAAAAATAAAATACCCCCATTCTTTGATTTTCGTGGAGTGTCCCAAGCCCCGATCTGGTCACTTCGTAAATTATATATTTTAAACTAAACGCTACATGCTTACCAAAAAAATAACACTAAGTCCTAAGAAGTTTCCAATGCTATAAAAAAATTTACTATAATTCTAAAAGAACTACATTTCCTAAAAAAAATATGTAACTGTCCGCTGGTAGTTGGTGATTTGCGTGGATCATTATAAATTCACTAATACATCTCTAAATTCGCAGCCCTATGTTGCGTCATTCTTATTCAAGTTACAACTAGTCGCGCTCCGGCGGCCTGGCAGAGAGTTTGTGTGACAGTGCGTCGAGTTTTCGAAAAATAGAGGTAAGAACCTCGTTGCGTGGGTTTGGTTTCTCCAGTCTCTGTGGATTTATTTATTTAATAAAATATTGTAGTGAACAAATATAAGGTAACGTAACTTATATTTAAAACACAGTTTATTTGCTTAAAAGATTTTTGTATATTTTTAGCATAAAGGATTTATTTTGATTTACGTGGTCGTGATTTGCGTGGTTTACGTGGTAGTTTTTACCTACGCATATTAGTTTTTGACCATGCAAATGAAATAACTTTGAATTTTGTACAAGTTTATATTTATTATTTATTTAAACGAATTAGCATTTAACTAATAAATGCAAATTCGATTAAATCAAACTTAAAATGATATTTTCAATAGTTTTAGGTATAATCACACAGGCCACTGCGATATGATCGTACTATCGGGAGCTAAATGAAACCCGTGTTTTTCTAGTGAAGTGTAGTTTAATACTAGCTTATTGAGGAGACAGTACATAGGTAATATACTTAGGGCTTACACACTACACCTATCCCCTTAAGGAAAAGAAAAAAAGTACAATTAAGTTTTGTTTTTCTTTACATTCTAAAAGGCTTAGTACGATTCTTATGTATTAAATCTACCTTACCATCTTTCAGTATCTTAACATTAGGTTCACAATCTTCAACTACTACATAAGGACCGTTAAACAATTGATCCATTTTATTGTTACTTTCATTTTTAACTAACAATAAATCATCTTTACTATAAAGGATTGGTCTTTTATTTTTGTCATACAGCATTTTTCTTTCTAGTTTAGTTTTTCTGAGGTTTTTACGTGCGTCATTATGTGCTAATTGTAATCTATATTTTAACTCTAGTGCGTAATTATCTGGGTTATAAAGTGGATCTAAATCATCCTTAAGCCTACTAGGAATATTACATGGCTTACCAAAGACTAACTCGTAAGGCGAATATTTTGTTTCCGTGTGTACGGTAGTATTGAAAGCAAAGCACCAAAATGGTAGCCAGTGGCTCCATGAGAACGTATATTCGGAACATTGGATACGTAAGAAACTACGCAGATGTTTATGCGTATTTTCTAGTGCACCTATACTCTGATGGTGATAAGCTGTGGAGTGAATTTTCTCTATCTCTAACAACTTACACACTTCTGCCATTGTCGCCGATACGAACTCCGTTCCTCTGTCTGATGCTATGATCTTTGGCACTCCATAACGTAATATAAAATTACTTACTAATGCCCTGGCAACAGTCACTGTGTCCTTAGATGGTAGTGGGTATGCCTCTACATACTTGGTGAGCTCACACTGGATTGTAAGTATGTATTGGTTACCTTCATCATCTTTATCCAGAGGGCCAACGAGGTCTAAAAACACCTTCTCGAACGCCGAAGTTGCTGTTGATGTTATCACCATGGGTTCTTTATAACTAATAGAATGTTTCATTAGCTGGCATTTCTTACATCTACTTACGTATTTCCTAACATCTAATTCTAATTCTGGCCAGTAGTACTTACATTTAATGTTGTTCACCATTCGCCGAACTCCAGCATGACCACTGGATGGCAAAAGATGGTAATCATTAAGTATTACTAATTTATCGTC
Organism: Crambus lathoniellus; assembly: GCA_949710035.1. NCBI lineage: Eukaryota > Metazoa > Arthropoda > Insecta > Lepidoptera > Crambidae > Crambus > Crambus lathoniellus. The sequence goes on along the minus strand of OX453303.1, from coordinate 19,046,312 downwards.
GTTTTCCGTGATTCTCGTAACGTTACGTAATATATGTATACGTGGACCGGTCCATTCCCTACTTTTTATTTCTTTACATAACTCATTTATGAAATTATCATTTTCTCTATCTTTTATCATACATATTTCTTCTATTTTTAATTTTTCACAAAAGTCTCTTAATATGCTCGCAAATACGTCTCGCGTGAAATGTGACACATAGTTAAGGCTTATGTATATTGTCAGCTGACTATCTATATATGCTAGACATTTTTCTTCTTCACTAATTTTACCTTTCTGCCTCAGTTTTTCTAGCTCTAATCCTGTTATAAATTTCATTTTTACAGAATTGTTCGGTTTTCTTAATATTTCCACAATCTTTGGTTGATCAGGCCTCTGATTCTGGGATATATTAGGAATAATTGTTGAACTCTGTTGGTCCAAACTTTCGTGCCTTTCTTTTTCTTCTGCTTTCTTTTTCTGTGCCCTAGTTGTTACTAATATTTTTTCATGCATTTGTCTCAAATCGTCTGAGGTTATAATTACTCTACTTAGTGCATCCGCTACCACATTTTGTTTTCCTTTTATGTATGTAACTGTATAGTCATATTCCTCTAATTTTAACCTGAATTTTAACAAACGACTCGATGGGTCCTTGATACTGAATAAATATACCAATGGTTTATGATCTGTTACTATGACAAACTTTCTGCCGAATAAGTAGGGTCTAAAATACTTCACACTCTATACTATGGATAATAATTCTTTTTGAATAGTGGGGTAATTTAATTCAGCCTTATTGAGCGGTCTACTTGCATAGGCAATGGGTTTCAAATCTTTATTACATAAAACTGAACCGATAGCTATACCGGACGCATCTGTTTGAATTACAAATTCGTTTTCTTCAGAAAAATCTGGATATTGCAAAAGTGGTGGAGTACTCAGTGCTTTTTTCAAAATTTCAAAAGATTGGTTACATTCATCGCTCCAATTAAATTTTATGTTCTTTCTGCATAGCTTATTTAATGGTATAGTTATGTCTGCAAAGCGAGGTATGAATTTCCGATAAAAATTACACATAGCTACAAACCGACGAACTTCACTGGAATCTTTTGGAATAGGAAAACTATTAATTGCTTTTACCTTTTCTGTATCTGGTAATACCCCTTCAGCTGTCACTACGTGACCTAGATAAACTAATTCTCTTTTTAAAAATTCACACTTAACGGGGTTAATTTTTAAATTGACTTGCCTCAATCTTTCGAATACATTTATTAAATTTTTATTGTGTATCTCTAAATTACGCCCAAATACGATTAAATCATCCATATATATAATACATTGCTCGTAATTCATACCTGACATTGCAACAGACATGACTCGTGAGAAAGCGCTTGGGCTTATTTTTAGACCCATGGGTAGTCTCTTCATCTGATACTGTCCTGAACTAGTTGTAAAAGATGTTACGTTACGACTTTCTGGCTCAAGGTCAACTTGGTAAAAACTTTGAGTTAGGTCTAAGTGACTGAAATAAACACATCCTGATAACGAATCTAACATCTCAGTTATATTAGGGAGTGGAAACTTATCATGTTGTATAATTTCATTAACTTTTCTGTAATCAACTACTAATCTCCACTTTTTATTTTTCTGATCATCCGTTTTCTTTGGTACTAAAAGTGTTGGACTATTCCATTCACTACGTGATGGTTCGATAATATCGTCCTTCAACATATTTTGAATTTGTTTTTCTATTTCAGGTTTCATAGACTGCGGTAATCTGTAAGGCTTTGAATATATAGGACTAACATTTGGTTTTATATTTATTGATTGAGTCATAATATTAGTGGAGCCAAGTTTGTCTCCATCTATGTGAAAAATATCATTGTACTTTACGCAAATCTGTTCAATAGTTTTTTGTTCTTCTGGTTGTAAATAGTTAAGTTTTAAAATTAACAATAGCCTTCTTATTCTATCTAAATCATGTTTAACTTTATCATAGTAACAAAGATCGTAATTATTCAAAGTTTCCAATCCTAAATCGAAAAGTGGTAATGTAACATCTTTTTCGTTCGTATTTAAAACTTTTATCGGTACCTTATTATTTTGAACCTTGACTATACTTCCTGCTAAAAACACGTTATCTGACAGTTCTTTCGGATGTAATACAAAATCGCCTTCTAATGAATCGACATCTACAGGATAATTTTTTTATCAGTGCACAAATTTTTAGGATCGTCTCAGATACGATAAGTGAATAACTTTCTCCTAGAAACATGGGTCGAAATACGACAAAAATTTTTGGACTTCCCATACTAATTCGATCACGTGATCAGTCCGATTTGTATGAAAGGTCAAAAATTTTTTGTCATATTTCGACCTATGTTTCTAGGAGAAAGTTGTTCACTTACCGATTCTGAGTCGATCCTAAAAATTTGTGCACTGATAAAAAATTTATCCTGTATAAAGTGAATAGATTCACATCTAGCCGGAATTAATAACACTTGTTCACTATGCTCCTTTCTATAAACATTTATTTTAGTTTCAGATTCATGCTTATACAAGGTTAACTCGTTCCTCGACATATCTATGTTTGCGCTGTAATTTCTAAGAAAATCCATGCCGATAATACCGTCTGCACTACATGGCATGTTATTTAATACATGTAACTTGGAATGAAATAGTACTCCGTTTGTTGCTTGTAAAGCGATATGTGCAACATGGTGGGAACAGATTCTACCACCCATTCCCTCGATAATAGTATCGGTATTTTGTAAGTCTAAGTTTATCGGAACTTTGTTTTTATGTATAACGGATATTGTTGCTCCCGTATCTAAGAGAAATGAACATACGACGTTATCTATTTTAAAATTTACGTAATGCAAACCTGCACATGTCAAAATTTTATGCACGAAAAAACTGTGACGAGGGTGGTTGTGCTGACTCACCATTATTTTGATGATGTTCTGAGCTAATAGAGTTTGTCATGTTAATGTACGCTGTTCCGTGCTGTGACGGAATCCTTCCTCTTGTAACACGATGACCTCTAACCCTGGTCTGGGCTCTGCCACGTGGGTTGTAGTTACCACGAGAACTGCTCCTTTGACTATAGTAATTCGAAAAATTACCTCTCTGTATTGGGTAGCTCCAATGACTACCGCGATGCCAACTACGACCTCCTCTAACTCTAGGTTTACCTCTTATGCTCATAACCATAGAATTAGGAGTGGTCGACAGCTCCTCGTCCTGTGCGGCGCGCACGGCGTCCTTGAGGTCGCTGTAGTCTCGAGCCGCGATGATAGTCCCCAATCTGCGGTTGCGAAGTCCATCTTGAATCATTTTTTCCGTCGTCTCCTCCGTTCCGTCCATCACTGGAATCAAAATACTCGCCGTTTTCAAATCAAACGCCATTTTGCTTATGGTTTTGTCTTCATCTAAACTGTAACTTAAGATTTTTCTATATATATCATGTATCTGTTCCACTAATTCCTCAAAAATATAACCTGAAAACTCAAGCGGCAGTTCTTTAACCTTGATATTCTTAATTAATTCCGTACAAACTAGATAGATTTTCTTAGCCCTTTCTATTTTTTCTAAACCTACTTCTTGCTTTCTCCTTATTGGTCCTAATTTCCTAAGATCTATTCTTATACAATCTAGTTGTTCATATATATCATTTATCTGTTCCATTAGCCATTGATGCTAATTTTAGAACTACTCTTAATTCATTTTGGAACTAAGAATTTTAAAACTCTGAAATTATGCTAACCTATTCACACAAAAACGCACGTAAGAACCTGATATTCTATGTTTTTACTAACAGTTTTCTTATTACTATCTTTTTTTTTCTGATAATACTTACGAACAAACACAAAAAAAAACCTTATTCTAATTCACTCACTTCACTGCATTTTTTTTTTTGCACTTTAGTTTATTTATTTGTAATATATTTAATTTCCGCACTTTTGTATGGCCGTATTTCGCGTAGACAGAAGGGAAACGAAAGCTCGACGAAATACCACTTTTAATTCAGACGATATCTTCATCTGCGCCTCTTTGTTCTGGATTCTTCTTCCTCTTAAAAGACAGACGCTCACGCAGGCGTGTTATATAATCATTTTATCTTCGTTTGTATCCACGACTTGGTACGTTTCTTACACAGTTTGTACAGCAAATACAGCATTCCAATTCCAACGATCACAAACAAGGAAATTATCATAGCTTGATTATTATTTTCGGCAGATAATGCTGCGGCGGCGGCCGAATTACCCGCTCCGGTTTGGTTGATAATGATCTCCTTTTCTTCCGTCTTGGAATAATTTTTCCCCATCTTTTTGATGTAATGGTACAGCTTGAAAGTTTGAAACACGTTGAAATTTGCAACACGACTTTAACACGCTCGATCGTCCACAGTGTGACTGTGTATTAAAATGTAACATTGTAACCATTGTTCATTATTGCAAGTTCAAGTTTCACAGTTTCACACAGGGCACACCTGCGGGCCGCGGGAGCGCAGGAATGTGCACATTCAGCGACGCGACGACGCGGCGGCGCGGCGCCCTGGCAGGGTCGCCATGCGATATGATCGTACTATCGGGAGCTAAATGAAACCCGTGTTTTTCTAGTGAAGTGTAGTTTAATACTAGCTTATTGAGGAGACAGTACATAGGTAATATACTTAGGGCTTACACACTACACCACATTGAATAGGTAGGTTTTTTGGACTGATTCTGATAAAAAACGATTTATGTACTATACTTATTTACCTATTTTTTTACCTTAAGTTAACACAATAACTTTTTGCAATATTAAGTAACATTAAGTAACTCATTTGAGAAAGTTAAATTACTACTTTCATTTTCGTGGGGGTATTTTGTGATTTGCGTGGCCTCCACTTTTTTAACCTCGGTTATCTCTGTAAGTATATCGCTCTCCGAGGTGCCTCCTCTATAAAAAATATTATCTTTACGTATATTTTAAGATTTTGGTACTTTGGACCAAAATCTTGTCGTAATAGAGTCGGGTATACCACTATTTTTTTTAACCAGCGAATAATAGCTTTGTTTTTCATAGTGTCCTTTATTTTCGATTTTTCAATAATAAAAATTGTATTGTGAATGCAAGAAGAAAAAATATAAATAACCTGAAAGATTAGATAGTTCTTTTGCTATTATTCATTATTTGTAATTTAAAAACGCAGAAACATATTTTATCTTAAAAATACTAATTACCTACATTCTAATTTCAAAATTTAGGTTCATCATGTCAGCCGAAATAGAAATAAATCATAGATGTATTATTCCTGTAGATGGATCACAAAATTTAGGTTAAATAGAAATAAAAATGTTCAAAGAGTATTTATCCGCCATTTTGGATAAATACTCGAGTAAAAATGGATATTTATGAGTATTTATGCATTTTTAGTATTTATCCGGATAAAAACCCATCACTAATTGGGATTGGGACTATCAGTTACGGGGGGACTACCGGCTAAGAAATATGGATTTAGGTATGGGCTTTAACTGTCATTTGATTTCCTTATTTTGGTAGATTTTTGCTGCTGTGTTCTGTTGAACGTCGCTAGCTTAGTTATCGTTATACCTGACGTCACAAAACAAGGAACTGATAGCTTTTGAATACTCAAAGCTAATAGCGGCTACTTTCTTTATAAAAGTGACTTAAAGTTCCCAAAAACGTATGAAGTTCATACCCATAAAGTTACGCGGTAGCCCCCCTGGCGGGGAGTAAAGTTAGCCGTAAACTAAAAATAGTGGTCAAAAGCTTATCAATCCTACAGATGCGATATAGTGTTGTTTGATAAACAGAAGAGGCAAATGCACACCAGCGCCCTCCATTCCCACAACGCATTTCTTTTCCCATTGATAAGTAAGTAGGTACACAAAACAATAAAACGATAATAACTTACAAAACATTGTTTTATTTTATTAAACGTCAATTACAAATTTCAAAGTGCAATTATTATTCAGAAAAAACTTCCTTTCAGTCTCGCTGGACGGCCGAGCTATTGTTATTAGTATTCTCATTTTTATTCATTAGGAGGCGTCCATAATTAACGTCATAAACTATAGCAATTTGAAAGCAATTTGAGTTAGGCGATAGGCCGGAGGGCCACCTTGATTGTATCTATGCTATATAATAATATCAGGAACAGACAAACCCATGTTTAGGTCACCCTAACCTACATTTGAATTAGACAAGGATAAATTGTACAGTTACAGCCCACTCGCTCGGCTCGTTTCGGGTTTTGCGTATAGGATAGTTCTTAGTCATTGTAATAAAGACTAGTTTTGATAAATCTAACAGTAAATACTTTGAAGAGAACGCATTCCTGGGTGCCTACCATCAACTCTTATTGCGATTTTGTTTAGGACCTAAACCACAGCCGTCTCTATCGTCTTCTACAAGCCATGCGCATAAAGTTGGCAACGTCTTTTTAAGTGAACCGATTTGACACCGTTTGCACCATTTGACAGGTAAACAGCGAGTAAACCTCGAGTAATGAATCCTATGGAGATGGCATATCTTCTATACATCTATACAAATAAATAAAATGTAACATATGTTTGTAACATTAAATAACCGCTTTTTACCACGTGCATATGACTAAATACATATACCAAAATGACATGTTTTTCAATTTTTGTCTGTCTGTCTGTTTGTTCCGGCTAATCTCTGAAACGGCTGGACCGATTTTGACGAACCGATTAATACGACAATTAGAAGTAGTTTAAAATTGAATTCTAAAATTTTCTTACATTGTGACTTAGTTACAGGTGACGCCAATAAAAGTGTGGTAAAAAGCACTACAACTGAACTACAATTGAAACACTATTGAGACACGATTGTGACTTAACGTTAGCAGTCTTGGCCCCCTGTTTTATTGTTCAGACGTCCGCGTCGAATTTATTTTTGATATTTTTATAACATAGCTTAGCGACAGACATCTAGTGACAGAAAAATATAGTGAAACTTGTATTCATAATGCTGCGGCTACATTAGCGGCCGATAATTCGTGCGAGTTGTCGCGCTAAAATTATCGTTGTCGGGCATACGCGATGTTCTTGTCTACATTAGCGGGCGAAGCTTCGTGTTGCGTTGTCGCGCTAAGTATCGCGATAAACCTGTCAAGTGCAAGCGATATTTACTTATTTTATTTCTAATTATTAGTAGCACAGCCCTCTCTATCGTCTTCTACAAGCCATGCTATGAAGCGGAACGGCAACATTGCTGTGAACCGGTTTACTCGCTGTTTTACCTGTCAAATGGAGTGTAAATATTCTTCTTATTACCTATCTTATTATTTAAAATTATAATTAAAATTACCGGCATCTATTTATATTTAAACGTGCTTGTAAAGGTTTCAAAAAGGTAAATAAATATACATTTCATAAGAATCATGTCTAAATCGAGTGGACGCTTTTCATCTACGTGATAAAAGACGCTAAATGAATCAAATCGGGTTCTGCTGTCATTTTCTTCCAACTCTTTCTCGCACATAGGTTATGATGTATGGATTTGTTTCTCACTCGCACCATTGTCCGTCTATTACCCCTAGTATAAATAAGTTTATGGTGTAGTATGCCTCACTTTTTCGTAAGTATGCCACCTCCATAGGATTTAGTACTCAGAGGAGTAAACCGGTTCACAGCTTGTTGCCGTTCCGTATCATAGCATGGCTTGTAGAAGACGATAGAGATGGCTGTGCCTAAACTGATCTGCTTCGCTTATTCGTACCACGACAGCTTAATATCAATGACAGCGACTCAGTCATCATTCAATGACATTTCACAGCCGCTAAGCTGTCAAGAACTCTTATTTGACTTATAACTCGGCCAAGCACAGCCTTCTCTATTGTGTGGGGTAAGCTAACATGACACCTGCCGGTTATACCCGTCCCTCTCACTCTCCGGGCATGACAGAATCGAGTGAAAGAGATGGGTAGAAGAAATAAGGACACAAATCGTTCGGTCGTTTACATTTAGCAATTCATTTGCGATCCAGTTTTTAGAAGGTCATAGTACGAAAGAAAGCAATTCATTTTAGGAACCTATTCTGCATCGCGCTATTTTTGAATCGTTGTCTTAAAGTTGATGGTAGGCACCCTGTTTAGGTAATTAATACTTCCATGGTGTAAACAGCTTGTGGTGCTGGCTGGTAGAGAATATAATATAAGTAGATAAGGATTATTATGAAAGTTCATTGTCAGTGTCAAGATGTTGTCAGTCAAGGTACGATTGACCATAGATGTATTATTCCTGTAGATGGATCACAAAAATAAGCTATAACTCACCCATCCTTTACCCCTTCTAACACTATCAAATTGTCATAAGATAGAAAGAGACATACATGTTAATCTGTTGCGTCGAGATTAGTGAATGTCTCCATTTTGACTATGCAATGCTAGATGATGATGATGCAATGATAGTGCTGTGGTTTTTTTTTGTATAACAAGTTATCGATAAAAGATGTAAAAATAATTTGAATGCAATGCGATACATACCGCCGGTTGCACTAAATTTTTTTTACATTATACTTTTACAGGGTTTATGGTTTAAAAATGTAAGGGATTTGACAGTTTTGACAGCAAAATTCAGTTACTTTTTACGAATTCGTAAAATGAATATTTTGGTGCAACCGGCTGGCTGATAAAATTACAATGTACTTATATGTATATATCGCAGGCGTATTGTATATTTCACCGTATTACATAGCAACTAGCTGTATTGGAAAGCAGCACCGCATTGTAATGCGGCGGATTCAAGATACGCCGTATTCAATACGGCTGATCGAAAGTACGCCGCATTGAATAGAGCGCTTCGCGATTTTCAATGCGGCTAGACTTAATGTAATTGGGCGGTTCATAATCCGCTTTTCTGACAGTTTTTAGTACTAATCGTGTCCAAAGTGCTCACGGCCTTAGAATTTTGTTTATGCTATGCAACTTCAGCATAGGTCGAATATGGCAAAAAGTTCTTCCCTCCAGACAAAAGCGCACGCTCAGCTGATCGATCTAGTGTGGCAGAATATTTTTTTTATATTTCGACGCATGCTATGGTCCAAAGAGAAAGTTGTTCAGTTTCATGGTCTAAGCAAGCCCTTTAATTTTGAATCAGTGCCAAATATGAAGTAGGTAATATAATTATACTTGAGGAGATCGATGAGTCATTGGTACGCGCATTCTGCATCCGGTCGTTGATGTTAAGCAACATTCGTTGCGGTTGGACATCTGAATGGTGACCAAAACTTTATTATCTCGGTCTCCTCTGTGCTTCGGAAGGCACGTTAAGCCGTTGGTCCCGGTTGCATTAGCAGTCGTTGGCACCCTCACTCACCAATCCGCATTGGCTTCGCGTGGTGGGTTATGGCACTTATGGCCCGTTCTACCTGTGGTGTTTTCTTGCACAGGGAAGGCCCAGCAGTGAGGACATTAATATAATAATGATGATAATTATACAATTTATACTAGGAGGTATAGTCGTAAAACTGAACGAGATTTCTAATCAATTTATTAAATTAAATAATCTGCTGAATGATATCAAGTAAAAAAATACAGATTTCACGCAAATTTTTATACTTTTAATGTATTCAATTTTTTGTATAAATCCACAATTTGCTTTAATAAGTGCATTTTGTTGCGAAGGTCTCCAATCGTCGCCGTTTCTTACGTTTCTTATTCACGTTTCCTTCACATCGACGGCGGCGCGGCGGTGGGAAATCTGTTCAGAATTGAGAAAAATTAAGTTTAAATACAAAATTGTTAACACTAAATTTTTTTATCGATATTACATAATAAAATCGGACTACAACACTATCAGGTTGGTCAAATGTCAAAAAATCCCAATTGGCTTTAAATTATATATTTTTAGGCTAAAAACACCCGATTTTCTTCAACCAAGTCAATGTTAAACTGTATATACACGTACAGCGATTTAGTTTTTGCAAATTTGCTATAAAAATGTGTTCGCAAAAACACAAAACAATGAGTGTGACTTACCTCTGAAATTATATGTGTTCATTATTCTCTTTCAAAACACTCACTTTGCTTGAATAACCGGGAACAGTACAGGCTATTCTTAACAAACAACAGATTTACCGCACCACACCATCAAATCTTTCTATATTTTTGTACAAAAAAAGCTTTTCTTTCTGAAGCATTTGTTAACCAGCTGGTTAACAAACAAATATGACGTTTACTTTCAAGTGGCGCGCAGCTCATTAAGACGCACACGTTGGGCTATTGTTATCTCTTTTTAACACACGACATGTCGCCTTTTGAGAGACGAGAGTCGATTATAGAAGGAATTGTTCATTTTCTTATGCTCCATCTACAGGAATAATACATCTATGCGATTGACAATAAGTTATACCTAGTAAGATATATTGTAAAATAATGATTAATATCCTTAGCCTTGTTTATATTTAAAGAAGCCATTGTTAAAACGAGGTGATTTTAGGAAACGTGATTCACCGTCCACGTATAACGCAGTGACATAAAAATATCAAGACTACTTAATGCCTGCCTGTGACTTTGTTCGCGTGGTGTTTTTTTGTTTCCGCGAAAGATTTATATTTAGGACAAAACTAGCCTAGGTATGCCTTCTTCGCCATAACTTCATATTATCAATATATTAAAAGCCTCCTAAATTATATAACTGAAAACGTTTTAGGCAGTTCTTTTCGTATTAATAATAAACTATTTTAGCTAAGCTGGTTGTACCCCTCATATCAAATATAATATAGCTGAACCAACCACCAGCCCCGCAGGTAACTTTCAGGCGGGACACTTACAGGGCTTTTTTCTTTTACTTTACCCTAGGAAGCCTGAGCGGCCCTAATGGACCAGGCGAATTATATAGTAATTGCTGCCTTATTTCTAAAATAATAAGGTAGCGTTTCAGTTTGGCCCCGTTCGGCTGCACAGGCGTTTAGCATTGTGAATGCATAAAAATAATTTAAAATCTTAATAACTTTAGTTGTCTTCGGGTGTAGGAATTTCCTAAGACGGTCCAGTAGTTTCAGAGATTACTTAAACCTCACAAACTTTATCTCTTCATAATAAACTCACCAACCAGCACTGTCACTTGGCCAAAGTGCAATTTTCATACAAACGTAAGTAGGTACTTACTTCGGAGTCTCTAGATAGGAAACTTATTATATTACACATCGGGAATGATGTTTACGTCAACGGTGAGAATAAATACTCAAAAAGTTATAAAATCAACGTTTCAAAATTAACAAACTCTTCCAAATTTTCTCGCAAATTAAAAATGAAAACAATAAATCGAGCTTCCCGCTCCATAAACGTTAATATTGGGACCCTTAGGGCCGGTTTCTAAATTGAAAAATTTAAATTGAGCACTACTTAATCACAAAATAATAATAAAGTTCAAAATTTGTATGGTTGAGTAACATTTAAGTAGTTCTGAACTTCGATTTCTCAATTCAGAAACCGGCCATTAGTCCGATTGGTTGGTACAAACTACAAGTAGCGGCAGCGGCACGTTAGTCTAGTGCTGACCGTGACGTGGAGGGGATAACTGCGCAATTTTATGGTATGGCGCAAGGCCCAAAATTCCTTATTTTTGACTTCTGCTCCATGTTTCGGTCAGCGCTAGACTTACGTGCCGCTACTTGTAATTTTTTGAAAGTTTGATTCGACATACTAAGTATATATTTTACCCTTTCTTTTGACGTAAAAATCATTGCAGAGAGGCAAATAGTATCAAATACCAATCAATTATAATATACATCTGTGAGGGTATGTATCATAATAACTACGGTCGTTTCGACTATGGTCGAAATAACTACGGTCTAAAGACCTACTGTTCAAAATAACTATTGGTCGTTACAACTATTTTTAAAATAACTAATGTACGAAATCACTACTGGTCATCTCACCTACGAACAACTCACCTACGGTTATTTCACCTACGGTTGATTGAACTACTGGTCATTTCACCTACGGTCAACTCACCTACACGGTTTATTAAGTTTAAAAATAGTGACTCATGTACAGACACGAGCAATAATATTATGTATACAATACAACATGGAACTTTGTCACACTGTAGCGAAAACGAAAACGATCAGTGTCACAGAAGTCATTCAATATTGTAAATGACATAGTCCTATGTTCTCTTCGTGACTGTATTGCTGATAGGTGCGAGGAGCGAAGCGACGAGCATGTTAGATTTACATGAACATACCGCGCGAGCCGAGCGAGCGAAGCGAGCGTGCCGCGGCAGCGGCCGGCGAAGCGCCAGAAACGACTACTTATACAGGATAATTTTTTTATCAGTGCACAAATTTTTAGCATCGACTCAGAATCGATAAGTGAACAACTTTCTCCTAGAAACATGGGTCGAAATACGACAAAAATTTTTGGACTTCCCATACTAATTCGATCACGTGATCAGTCCGATTTGTATGAAAGGTCAAACAATTTTTGTCATATTTCGACATATGTTTCTAGGAGAAAGATGTTCACTTACCGACTCTCAGACGATCCTAAAAATTTGTGCACTGATAAAAAAATTATCCTGTATACATATTCCCATTTCCTATTAAACTGAAGTAGGGGGTAGGGGGGGTGTATAAAGTCGATTCTGGCGCTTCGCCGGCCGCTGCCGCGGCACGCTCGCTTTGCTCGCTCGGCTCGCGCGGCGTTTTGGTCACTGTTCTAAGCTAACCTAACCTGAAACGTCTGTTAAATTTTGTTGGGTTTAAATTAAAACTTTAAATTTTAAATTTAAATTAATTAATTTAAATTAAAATTTTAAATTTAAAATTCAACAAAATTGAAAATTACCTTAACTAATAGCTGCGTTTTTTTTTCAGAAAATAAAAAGGGACGAGCGCCCAAAACCTAACTGAAAATGGATGCTGGTAAGTCATATTATTGTAAAACCCGCGTCATTGTTGCCCGCTATGTTGTAATGTCACCAGTGTTATTGTAATAATTTTACTTCGATCGAGCTGAAAGGAGATCAGTTAAATTGAACCAAAAACTAAAAGTGTCGCCCAAAGAAAATAAATTGCGTATTATTCTTGTTAACACTGTTACGACATTTTTTTGTTATGACGTCAACAGCGTACGACTAGTGGCCAAGCAATTATTTAAGTTTGAAAATTACTTTTTTTACTCATTTTAAATGAGAGATCAGTCATGTAAAAGTGCCGGCTAACGAAAATAAATTGCAAATTCTTGTTGTAAACAGTGTTACGATAATTTTTTGTTATGACGTCAACAGCATACGTACGATTAGTGGCCAAGCAGTTATTCAAGTTTGAAAATATTTTTTTTACTCATTTTAAAATGGGATATAACAGTGTTACGATAATTTTTTGTTATGACGTCAACAGCATACGTACGATTAGTGGCCAAGCAGTTATTCAAGTTTGAAAATATTTTTTTTACTCATTTTAAAATGGGATATCAGTCAAGTAGAAATGCCGGCCAATGAAACTAATTTGCACATTATTATTGTAAATAGTGTTAAGTACGATAATTTTTGTTATAACGTCAACAGCGTACGATTAGTGGCCACGCAGTTATTCAAGTGACAAAATGTAAATTTTTTCATTTTCAAACTTGAATAACTGCTTGGCCACTAATCGTACACTGTTAACGTCATAACAAAAAGTAATCGTTACGCTGTTTTCAATAATAATATGCTTTTTTTTTGTTGGCCGACACTTTTCCTTTTTAGGTCCAAACATGGTATGAAGTGTGACTGATCTCCTTTGGCACGTAGATAGGTATTACGACTAAGGCTTCCGCAAAGAAAGGATTTTTTAAAATTAAAGCTCGTAAGAGAAAGCAACGAGGGTATACGTCCTCTGAATAAAACGCGGGCGAAGCCGCTGGTAAAAGTTTAAATTAAAGCTCTAACAGAAAGCAACGAGGGTATACGTCCTCTGAATAAAACGCGGGCGAAGCCGCGGGTAGAAGCTAGTTATAAAATTAAGTAAAGCAACTGATTTTTTTTTGGAAATAATTACTTTCTTTGGTCAGTAATTTCACTAGAACAATTTTATTTTAATATATATCACTGCTCATACAATATTACTGAGAAATTAACTACATGTACTTAAACATTAAAGTCTGGCGTCCAACACGGGTTACTAAACAATTCAATTTTTGCAGATACAAATGAGATGGAATGTTTTGACTTCAAGAAGCAATTCAGCGTAGAAATAATTAACGTGGATGAGGAATCCGATGAATCACAAGATATATTTCTTCCAAAACAGGAACAAATAGCTATGGAACCAAATATTGAAATATCTAAAACTACGACCGAAGAAAAAAAAGAAACTAAGAGACAAGCCGTCCTAAAAATTATAAAAGATCAGATAGTTCGAAAAAAATCTAACGACTCTATAAAAAAAAATTCTATACAAAAGAATAAAAAGAAAAGTAAAAAACATAAAAAAGATAAGAAGGAAGATAAGAAAATTGCAATTAGTAAAGAGAAAGACTTAAAACCTATCGACGAAATGGAACTTGTACCTCAAACTTTGCCTTCTGATAAGCCTGAAAGTAAAAAAACAGAAATAAATAAAGAAGACCTATCAAATAAATTGGAGGAAACAAATGGTTCGTTGCAAAGAAATAGGCAGAATGATGAATACCACCAGTATATTAACGATCTTTTGGCTAAAGTATCCGAATCTTTAATACATATTTTAGAAGCTTATTACAATCATGTTGCCAATTTGCAGGAATATAATAGTAAAGTCTCAGGGTTCAAAGAGTCAGAGTCAAAGAGAAAATTTACACGGATTAAACAACATTTTTTTCAATTGTCATATTGTACCACTAACATTATAATTTTATCAAGAGAAAGTGATAGCCAATTCACTGAAGATTTTTTGAAGAATACTGTGAAGTTAGCAAAACAAAAAAAAGGTTTTAAACTAACTGTTCAACAGATACAGCCACTATACTACGAATTAATATCTTGGGTAAAACAGAAAAAAGAACTGCAGAATTTACCAATGCGTTTAATCCCTCCTTCAGACAATTTACCAGAGTTACGTAAACAATTGTCTCAACCGACAGTTTCGTCATCAATTTCTACAATTCCAATCCATGTCATACCAAAGGTCTCTATTTTCAATTCAAATTTACAAAACAGAGAAATAAAGATCAGTTTGGAGCCCAGTTCGGAAGAGAACACAACTAAAATTCAAAACCATCCATCTGTACAAACTTCTCAACGACAGTTTGATAAAACATTACATCCAGGGTTCCATCAAACTGGGCAGATGTATACAGATTCAGATCCATTAAAGTTTTACAATTATCAAATGAGCCGGTATATAAACGAAGTAAGACGTAATGACGGACTTTGTAATATTCCTCAAAGGCCCAACATGTTAGAAATGACTGCTACTACGACAAACTTATTAATGAATAATGTTGCTAACCAAAGTAAATGTATGGCAGCAAACTGTTCTTGTCAAAACCAACAACAGTCTGGTGTAGCAAATCCGATGAACATGAGATTTCCCGCCCTACCATCGTATGAGCAGTCTTTTATTTGGAAACATGATAACGTGAATAGTCATCTAAATAATAGTGCTGAAACTAATGTGGATACCACACGATCATCCGTGTCTACAGATAGCGGATTTATAAGTCCACAACAGGAGAGCCCCTTGGAGAATATGGTAAGTTGCTATGATAAAACAGCTTTCCATTACTTGCCCCTCTGGTACAAGTACTACTATTCAAACACGTTCTATGGAAGTGAGGCGTACCATAAACAACATTTTCACTTCTCATGCTCGTAAAGTTCGTGTTTATGTTGGGTATAGGCTGTATAAAATCGCTTTTTATGCTCTAGTGCATAAAGTAAAATCTTCGTCTAAGTCTCAGACTCTAAGACAAAGGTCGTCAGGTAAACAGTCACACACGCAATTAAACTTCGTTAAATAAACTTGTTATATTATACTGTTTCTTCAATTTTGTACATAATCCATGTTAAATTAAGTAAGTACTAAATTAATAAAACTAGGCAAAATTAATGAGTTTTCTGAGGAATAAGTATTTCAAGAGCATTATGGACTACGATCTATGCTAAAATCACTGTGCTGCCACTGCCACGTATAAAAAAAAGAAAAAGAAAGTCTTCCCGCCAATATGGAGAAGTCTTTATTTTTTCTTTTTTGCAATATTGTTATTTATTTTCCTCACACTCGAAGTGAAAAGCAGAGTGTATAAATCGTACATAAAACCCATTTTACCCTCGAATTGACTATCCACGTCTCGGGTAAAATGGTACGTTTTATGCACTTGTTCTACAATCTACTATTGCTTAAAAGTTTCTAAAGAAAAAAATGATGATATTTATGTCATTTTTTGTAGTAAAGAATTTTGAACCAAAATATGTAATTTGTCTGACAGTTTTTTCACTCAATGCAAATTAATGGTATCGTCATTCCTTGGTATATTTAGGACAAAATGAGATCTTTGAAAAATATTTGCATTAAATAATAATTCACACATTCACATGTTTTTAGATTAAAATTGTGCATTTTCACAGACCCCGACCAATGAAGACTTACAGAATACAGTGACTCCTTTGATAACCCACGTGACTTCGCTAAACCCTAGAGCTTTGCAAATAGCTGAAGGGTCTTGCCATATTTGTCGACTGCCTACTAAGAAAAAATGTCTGGGCTGTTACCAAGTCTACTACTGCAGTTACCAGTGTCAGGTACATACCTACCAGTTTTGTTTGTAAATCGATATTCATATGATTTGGATTTTGTATTCACATTTCATAGTTTTTCATAGTTTTTTTCACACTACTCAAATTGTTTCAAACTTATCTCCTCTGTGAAAGACTAACGGCTCATACCTTTGACGATTCATCAAAAACTCGAAGCTTTATGTATGCTAAAGACTTTTCGCGATTCGTGATGCTTGTGAACATAACCGCTGTCAAAAAAGACAAATAGTGAAAAAGACGATTCGTCAAACGTCCGTCAGTCGTCTTCTGAATGAGCCGAAAGCTTTATGCCATCATATCATATGTCATTTCGAAATGAAAAGAGTTAGTTCGCGTTTTACATAATCAGCTTTATTATAGGTGTTTATGAATTATAACACGTCTGTCTTACATTAAAGCTGCTATCTGCGTACAGTACTGTGTAAAAGAAATATCTTTGTTTGAAATATTAAGTAGGTACAAGACATTGAAAATGAAGTATTAGAAAAAGTAAACCCGTCTCTGAACTAACTCCGATGGAACCCACGATCAGTGAAAGGTCGTGGGTTCGAGTTCAATCGGAGTTAGTTGTGAGATGAGTCGATTTTTCTAATACTTCATTTTCTAGAATTTCAACAATAAAGATTGCATTGTCAGTGCAAAAAAAGTAAAATGAATTGTATTTGTTTCAGAGGTTGGACTGGGGCCAACACATGAACCTCTGCAAATACTATAAATCGGCGAGTCGACCAACACCAAATTTAATTCAGTTGCCACATCAATAAATGATTTTGTTACGTATTTTATTTTGGTTTTTCTAGCTGACCTTCATCTATCCTTACTTATATTTTTTATCTATCTATCTATCTATATATATAAAATTCAAAGTCCTGACTGACTGACTGACTGACTGACTGACTGACTGACTGACTGAGATATCAACGCACAGCCCAAACCGCTGAACCTAGAGACTTCAAATTTTGCACATAGATACGTTATACAGTGTAGGCATCCACTAAGAAAGGATTTTTGGAAATTCCACCCCTAAGGGGGTCAAATAGAGGATGAAAGTTTGTATGAAAGTCCGTCAGTTTTGAAGTTAGGATCTTTAAACAATGTATTTAGGTTGGCAATTGAAAATTAAGATTTACCTGTGTCAGCGTTTTTGACAATTCCACCCCAGAAGGGTTGAAAAGGGGGATGAAATGTTGTATCTGGAAAGTCCTTCATTAAATTTATTATTTAGGCTTATGGTCGGAAAGTAAAATAAATAAGCAAAAACATGTTTCGTATTTTTTCGAAAATCAACCCCTTAGAGATTAAATGGGATATAATAAACCTAAAAATCGATATTGATGTCGTTATTGATGATTTATGGGATGACGATTGCAAAAATGGCATTTATTTTGATGTTTAACACGCTGGACATAATTCAACCCCTAAAAGGTTGCAATAGGAGTGAATTTTGAATGAAAAATCAGGGGTAAAATAGACATTTCAACTTGAAACTTTGTAGGCTTACTTCTTAAAACAAATAGGCAACACATTTCGTACTTTTCCCAAAATCAAACCCAGGGGGTAAAATAGGGGATGAATATGTGTATAAAAGTCAGTCAGTTTTGAAGTAAGGATCTTCAAATTTTGTATTTAGACTGGCAATTGAAAATAAATATTTTCCTGTGTCAGCGTTTTCGACAATTCTACCCCCGAAGGGGTGAAGAGGGGGATGAAATGTAATGTTGTATCTGGAAAGTCCTTCATTAAATTTATTATTTAGGCTTATGGTCGGAAAGTAAAACAAATAAGCAAACACATATTTCGTATTTTTCGAAAATCAACCCCTTAGCGGTTAAATAGAATAAATAAACCTAAAAATCGATATGAATGTCGTTATTGAGGTTTTATGGGATGAAGATTGCAAAAATGTTTAACACGCATTTATTTTGATGTTTAACACGCTGAACATGATTCAACCCCTAAAAGGTTGAAATATGGGTGAAGTTTTGAATGAAAAATCAGGAGGTAAAATAGACATTCCAACTTGAAACTTTGTAGGCTTACTTCTTAAAACAAATAGGCAACCCATTTCGTAGTTTTCCGAAAATCAAACCCAGGGGGTAAATAGGGTATAGAAACCTAAATCATCTTAAGTACCCTAAAAGTTCGTGGTACCTTAGCTACTCAGAACTAACTTTTTGGTTGTGAAACAGACACTTATTATTAACTAGCTTCCGCCCGCGACTTCGTCCGCGTGGACATTCGAGACAATACTTAGGGGACAAATAACCAGGATAAAAAGTATTATATGCTTTAATTTCATAAAAATCCGATCAGCCGTTTTTACGTGATTAGGCAGGTCCTCTCTCACCAAGTGAGCAGCCTCGTGCGAGGCCCGCCGCACGTGGCAAACGTTCTGTCCATTGTCGGCTTTAAAAGTTTTAGAACTTTTTCCGGAATCTTAGAACGTTTCCTTTTTTTTTCTTTTGTCAATCTACAAACTCGACAAAAGCGGGTCAGAAGACTCTAAAGCTCGGTGAATCAAGTCAAGGACTGGTTGTTTTGCGATTGAATTTACGAGTGTGATGCTCACGATCGTAGCGGCAAAATTTGTTGCGTGATTCACCGGCTTATGAATCCATTTGATTGAATCAGGCGTCACTTGGCGGTAGTCCCTAACCATTGTGAAAAACGAAATATATGTAGCTTACTTCCGCAAAAAACACAACATGCAAGATGCACCGCCCGCCCGTCCGCTCGTGTGGGATTTGGTGTTGGTTTTCACAGGAACTATCTCCTGAGGATGCCCCGGGTTGGGGCGAAACACGTGTAGAGTGAGTTATTTAAATTTTTTACTTTTTTGCATTCACAATGCAATTTTTATGGTTGAAAAATGGAAAATGAAGTATTTAGAAAAAAATAGATTTAAATTATTAATTAATTAGAAAGGTAGATTTTTTCTAAATACTTGTTTTTCCATTTTTCAACGTGTAGAGTGGTCTAATCGGTGAAGGTGCAAGGTGTATTGCTGTCTTGCTAAACGCAGGTATTGTGCATTGGTATTTTCGTGGTGTGCATGTGCAATTTCTTGCGGTTGTGCGGGCGGTGCATCTTGCATGTTGTGTTTTTTGCGGAAGTAAGCTACATAATATATTTCGTTTTTCACAATCATATAATTTCAATACCAATAAAATTAGTAAGTAGTAAAAATATTCAATCAAATTGAGAGCCTCCTCCTTTTTCGAAATCGATTAAAAATGCTACGACTAGTTTTGCAAGTGTGATATAATCATTTGAATAATCTCGTTTACTTCAAATGACGATTTTATTAAAGAGCAGAAGAAATAAATCAAGAAGGTTAGTGACAACCCTAGACAAAAATTTCAAAAATGATATCTCATCACCCCTTTATTATTTTTAGCTGATATTTTTTATTCAAGTGTTAATTATTATTGTTAATTTTTTCCATAATAAAGAAAATGCGGTAATTTATAAAGAGACCCACAAAAATTAATAATGACTTTTTGCTAAAAACATTTATTATGGCTTCATTATCCGTATTTCGTATCTAGTTTTTGGCAATATTATAGTTTTTCATTTTCTTAATGAGAAGATATTTAATTTATTCGTAACTGATGTATCTGAAAAAAGATATTACATTTCTATGGTTTCTATGGGTTTTTCTCGATAATGAGAGATTTTCTACCAGCAAATTAAAATGAAAAAAGTTTATTTATTAGCTCGATAGATGTCGCTGACCGGACATGAATCCACTCACCTCTATTGTTTATTACCACACAGAGATGGGCCTACTTCTCGAAAGATACAACTTCGAAACTTCGAAATGTAACATGGACTTGTAAATTCTGTTTCACGAAGTAAATAACAAGTGTTTTTTACGGTAACAAAAAAGAGTGTCATTGGAATACCTAATGACATATAAATGTGTGCGGGACAGATTATTATGATTTATTGTGTTTAGAAATAAGATAATTCCTTGAGTTGACCGTTGTATAATAAAATGATATTTTTGTGTGTATTTTACTCCCTCTGCTAGGTTGAGATAAATTAGATAAGTTTTATTTGTGTTGTATATTGTTTATAATGTTAAAATAATTTGTAAAATGCAAAGGGCTCTCGATACGGTATTGCCTCGACGTACCTAAGGTCCGATTCGCTATCTCGCTCACTCGGGATATGCTCTTCTAGTACAGCCGCGCCTCTAGCGGCACATCTCGGAACTCCCTTACACGCGGACTGCCACAATTCCGAGAACTGATTTAGCGTTGCGCGTGTAAGCCAATTCCTTGAATTCTTTTGTGTGAAAATACGTGGAAACAATTAGAGTCGCTATAAATATCGCGTGCCCTCGCATTAAGATTCATTCGCATCCAGACATTATAAGAAGAACAATAAAGTCACTCTGCCCGAACAAGCATCAACAACCAGTGGTTTTCTTCACCGTCCGGAACCCCTCCGTCTCCGCACAGTTTATGTACACCGGGGCTGCTACCGCTCATAAACGGCCGGTCCCGTACAAAATGCATTGGCTTATAAATATTTTTCATTTCTCATATTCGAAAAGTGATGTATATTTAAGGCCTAATCAGACGAAGGACTATTGTCTCCGTGGGACAAAAAGTCCCTGTACGTCCAAAATATTTCCTCCGGGTACTTGTCACGGACTCAACGCATATAGTGTGCGGTCATTTGTTGCCCGAAGACGTACTTCACTATCAGGCGCTCAATGCAGACTAAAGTTCGTTGTGTGCGTTGTTACGCCTATTTACGTTTGTTCTATTCTTTTCGGGGACTACCGCGAACTTTTGTCCAGTCCAGTCTTTCGGTGTCCGCCGTACTTTCTGGGACTTTTTGTCCGCGGTACTTTTAGTTCTTTGTGTGCGTTATTCGATACAATTTATAAGAGATCTATATCGATGGACAAAAAAGTACTCGGCGGACAGTCCCTCGTCTGATCAGGCCTTTAAACTGAGCAGCGGGTTCAAAACTCTGCATTGCACCCTAGGATGTAAAAGTATTTTTAAAAATAGAACTGAATTTGGTTACAGTCAACCATAGAGTTATCTCATCGGCAATGAAAAAGTTTTCTACTGATGTTGTATGGGGTGGGGGGGCCGGAACTGTTTCAAAAATGAATTTTATAAAAATGAGAATATCTCAAAAACGGTGCGTCGAAGCTAAAAACCCCGGAGATACATAGGAGGCATCCGATGGACATATAATATTTTTATTTTTTTGTTTAATTGAACTTCAAATTTTTTAAATATAATAAAAAAAATAGAGAAGGCTATTCCCCCCGCCACCATTCTTTTATTTTTCTAGGTAGTTTTAGTTGTTTTTGTTGCTTTTCTTATTATGAAAAGCAAAGTGTATTTACTTTCCATAAATTTGAAATAAAAGTAGAGTGTATTACTCGGCCGCAAAATTATTTTCATCTCGGGCGACGTATATTGAATCCCTCGCTGCGTTCAGGATTCTACTTTAGAATCCCTCACTACGCTCGGGATTCTCTATAGAATCCTTCACTCCGCTCTGGATTAAAAATAGCGCCCTCGCCGTAAATATGCTATTTTGCTCCCATGTAATACAATCTACTATTATCTTAATGTCAATGTCACTGACATTACACTCGTAATAATAGTGAATGATTTCTTTTAAAATGGCCGCCAACTTGTGATTCTGATGTTCTACTAGAGTAAAAATACAAGTACTTCACTAGCTTTCTTACATAATTGTAGACTTGTAAAAATGGTTAAACAGGGCCCTTGCCAGCAAATTTAAAAAAAGCAAACCCATGTCTGATGAACGCCATCTGTTGAGTTTTTTGGAACTAACTTTTTTCTTTTTTAATCATCTGTCAGAAAATCCCTCATTGCAATATAACCAAAACTTCTTTAAAAAAATTGTCGTTGTCTTTGTTAAGCCTCCAAAATAGTAAAAGCTATCAAATAAACACATAAACTGTACTTGGCCGCAACTAAGCCTGAATTACATACTGTGCTATGTGATATAAATTTTTAATCTGTTAATACTTAGGTACTGTTTATGTAATAAACACGGTATTTTTTATCACCCCGGATATTTTTAGGGATTATTTTACTCATGAAAACAAACAACTTTTATTATTTTTATTTATACTTATTATAAAACTGTATGCGATTCTATTCAGGGGGTTTGCCGGTACAGTGTATACATTTAAAAGAAATATAAAAAAAATACCACCAAGGGTCTTCTTAAACGGAACAGATACCAAAAATATAGTTTTTGAATTTTTTGTCTGTCTGTCTGTTGTCCACGTTTCAGGCAAAAACTACTGAACGGATTTTAATGAAACTTTTTTGTTATATAGCTATTAGTTGTCGCCAACTTATAGGTAAGTATATAACTTATAGGCCGATGTGAAACCATAGCACTCCAGCCAAACTATGAGAGATATAAAAATACCGTCTTATGGAAAATTGTTGAATGTGATGAGCATTTTCTATTGACGTACAAAGTTTGAAGGTCTTGGTACACCTGCCTGGCTAGCATTACCGTCATTATATCACGCGATATGATATAGCACGTCTTGCTGTCTTGCTTCCACCTTAGTGGGGTAGGTAAGCAAGACAGCATGACGTGCTATATCATATCGCATGATAAAAGCCGTTCATGCTAGGCCAGCTGATGTGGAACCCTAGCAGCCAGGTTAAACTATATGAGATAGCATCTTAAGAGAAGTTGTTCAGCGTGACAAGTTCTTTCTTTTGACATACTGTTTGTATTGTTTGTATATCCGTCTTTCACGTCAAAACGGAGCAACGGATCAGCGTGTTTTTTTAGTAAGTATGTGGATAATTAAGGAGCTCGAGAGTGACAAAGACTAATTGATATCCCGGGAAAATATAACTTTCCCTCGAGATAACGTCGTGTAGTACAGGCGGGCGAAACCGCGGGCGGCAGGCTATGTGAAATATTTTTTTAATGTGTTAATATGTATCATAGCGCTAAACTAATATATATAAAATAAATACACAAAAAACGAAAAACCTTACTAGCTAAAAAAATGAAAAATGCTGCCAAAAGTCACTATTCCACGCGAACGAAGTCGCGGGCACAGCTAGTACTTCTATATGTACTTACAGGAAAGATTTGTTTTTTTTTGTTTGTTTGTTTGTAATGGGTAAACTGAAAAGCGACTTGACCGATTTTAAAAATTCTTTCACCATTATAAAGATATAATAATATAATCCTTTTGAGTGTAAAGGCGCGCTTACACCCTGTTGCCGAGATACGGCCACACAATACCAGTGGGGCGATTCTCAGATATAAAGAGATATCTCGAATTCGACATCGTCAAATTCGAATACTAATCTTTTCTATTAGCTTTAGACAAAAAAATTTATAGAGCTCAGAACCATAGATGTATTATTCCTGTAGATGGAGCATAATAAATATATAGTTTAAAAAACTAAACAAACACACTTTTAATAGTTACAGACTTAAAAGTACAAAATAACCGTCAATTCAGTAACTGAAATTAAAAAGCGTGGTGCGCGTTGTCAATATTAAGTTCTTGAAATTCATGCTTTGCAAAGGGCGCACCACGCTTTTTAATTTCAGTTACTGAATTGACGGTTATTTTGTACTTTTAAGTCTGTAACTATTAAAAGTGTGTTTGTTTAGTTTTTTAAACTATATATTTATTTCATTTCTTTTTAGTTTAATAAATGGCAAACCAAATTAACATTAATTAATGCCACTGGCTTCCTTAATTAGATGTAATAAATTACATAATTAGGTACATCACTACATAGTATAAAACAAAGTCGCTTTCTCTGTCCCTATGTCCCTTTGTATGCTTAAATCTTTGAAACTACGCAACGGATTTTGATGCGATTTTTTTTAATAGATAGAGTGATTTAAGAGGAAGGTTTATGTACTTTTTATCCCGATATTCCCACGGGAACGGGAACCACGCGGGTGAAACCGCGGGCGGCCGCTAGTTTATAATAAAGTATAAGACTAATTTATTCCTCGCTGTTCCAACATAAGATCCTCACCACCAAGTGTAGCGAATAGGTCTCATCTGAATGAAACAAATGAGCTCAAACTCGAGGGGTTTCCTAGTGGTCATTAAAGAGTGCTACTGGCTTCCTCCCTGCTCCATCATCAGACCCTCACCACCAAGTGTAGCGAATAGGTCTCATCTGAATGAAACAAATGAGCCCAAACTCGAGGGGTTTCCTAGTGGTCATTAAGGAGTGCTACTGGCTTCCTCCCTGCTCCATCATCAGACCCTCACCACCAAGTGTAGCGAATAGGTCTCATCTGAATGAAACAAATGAGTCCAAACTCGAGGGGTTTCCTAGTGGTCATTAAAAAGTGTCAGTGGCTTCCTCCCTGCTCCATCATCAGACCCTCACCACCAAGTGTAGCGAATGGGTCTCATCAGAACGAAACGAATGAGCCCAAACTCGAGGGGTTTCCTAGTGATCATTAAGGAGTGCTACTGGCTTCCTCCCTGCTCCATCATCAGACCCTCACCACCAAGTGTAGCGAATAGGTCTCATCTGAATGAAACAAATGAGTCCAAACTCGAGGGGTTTCCTAGTGGCCATTAAAAAGTGTCACTGGCTTCCTCCCTGCTCCATCATCAGACCCTCACCACCAAGTGTAGCAAATGGGTCTCATCAGAACGAAACGAATGAGCCCAAACTCGAGGGGCTTCCTAGTGGTCATTAAGAAGTGCCACTGGCTTCCTCCCTGCTCCATCATCAGACCCTCACCACCAAGTGTAGCGAATAGGTCTCATCTGAATGAAACAAATGAGCCCAAACTCGAGGGGTTTCCTAGTGGTCATTAAGGAGTGCTACTGGCTTCCTCCCTGCTCCATCATCAGACCCTCACCACCAAGTGTAGCGAATAGGTCTCATCTGAATGAAACAAATGAGTCCAAACTCGAGGGGTTTCCTAGTGGTCATTAAAAAGTGTCACTGGCTTCCTCCCTGCTCCATCATCAGACCCTCACCACCAAGTGTAGCGAATGGGTCTTATCAGAACGAAACGAATGAGCCCAAACTCGAGGGGTTTCCTAGTGGTCATTAAGAAGTGCCACTGGCTTCCTCCCTGCTCCATCATCAGACCCTCATCATCAAGTGTAACGAATAGGTTTCATTAGAACGAAACAAATTAGCCAGAACTCGAAGGGTTTCCTATTGGCCATTAAGGAGTGCCACTGGCTTTCTCCCTGCTCCATCATCAGACCCTCATCACCAAGTGTAACGAATAGGTCTCATTAGAACAAAACAAATGAGTCAGACTCAAAGGGTTTCCTATTGGCCATTAAAGAGTGCCACTGGCTTCCTCCCTGCTCCATCATCAGACCCTCACCACCAAGTGTAGCGAATAGGTCTCATCAGAACGAAACAAATGAGTCAAAACTCGAGGGGTTTTCTTGTGGTCATTAAGGAGTTTCACTGGCTTCCTCCCAGCTCCATCATCAGACCTTCACCACCAAGTGTAACGAATAGGTCTTATTAAAACGAAACAATTGAGCTCAAACTCGAGGGGTTTCCTAGTGGTCATTAAGGAGTGCCACTGGCTTCCTCCCTGCTCCATCGTCAGACCCTCACCACCAAGTGTAGCGAATAGATCTAATCAGAACGAAACAAATGAGCCAGAATTCGAGGTGTTTCCTATTGGTGATAAAGGAGTGCCACTGGCTTCCTCCCTGCTCCATCATCAGACTCTCACCACCAAGTGTACCGAATAGGTCTCATCAGAACAAAACAAATGAGCCTAAACTCGAGGGGTTTCCTACCAGCCATTGAAGAGTTCTATTGACCACCTCTTGACTCCATCATCAGATCAGCTCGATAGTAGCAAATTATTGTATTGTCATCAGATGCATATAGACTTGCAAAATTTCAGATCAATACGACAATTAGAAGTAGGTTAAAATTGAATTCCAAGATTTTCTTACATTGTGACTTAGTTACAAGTGAAGCTAATAAAAGTGTGGTAAAAATATGAACGATTCTTTCTATAATCGACTCTCGTCTCTCAAATGGCACATTTCGTGTGTTAAAAAGAGATAACAATAGCCCAACGTGTGCGTCTTAATGAGCCGCGCGCCACTTAAAAGTTAACGTCATATTTGTTTGTTAACCAGCTGGTTACAAATGCTTCAGAAAGAAAATCTTTTTTTGTAGTAAAATATAGAAAGATTTGATGGTGTGGTGCGGTAAATCTGTTGTTTGTTAAGAATGGCCTGTACTGTTCCCGGTTATTCAAGCAGAGTGAGTGTTTTGAAAGAGAATAATGAACACATATCATTTCAGAGGTAAGTCACACTCATTGTTTTGTGTTTTTGCGAACACATTTTTATAGCTTACTGGTCCGTATTTGCAAAAACTAAATTGCTGTACGTGTATACACAGTTTAACATTGACTTGGTTGAAGAAAATCGGGTGTTTTTAAGCTAAAAATATATAATTTATAGCCAATTGGGATTTTTTGACATTTGACCAACCTGATAGTGTTGTAGTCCGATTTTATTATGTAATATCGATAAAAAATTGTAGTGTTAACAATTTTGTATTTCAACTTATTTTTTCTCAATTTTAAACAGATTTCCCACCGCCGCGCCGCCGTCGATGTAAAGGAAACGTGTATAAGAAACGTAAGAAAAGGCGACGATTGGAGACCTTCGCAACAAACAAGAATATGCTCGATGCACTTATTAAAGCAAATTGTGGATTTATACTTAAAAAATTGAATACATTAAGAGTATAAAAATTAGCGTGAAATCTGTATTTTTTACTTGATATCATTCAGCAGATTATTTAATTTAATAAATTGATTAGAAATCTCGTTCAGTTTTACGACTATACCTCCTAGTATAAATAGTATAATTATCATATTAATGTCCTTACTGCTGGGCTATAGGCCTCCCCTGTGCATGAAAACACCACAGGTAGAACGGGCCATAAGTGCCATAACCCACCACGCGAAGCCAATGCGGATTGGTGGGTGAGGGTGCCAACGACTGCTAATGCAACCGGGACCAACGGCTTAAGCTTAACGTGCTTTCCGAAGCGCAGAGGACAACGAATGTTGCTTAACATCAACCACCGGATGCAAAATGCGCGTACCAATGAGCCATTCGATCTCCTCAAGTATAATTATATTACCTTCTTCATATTTGGCACTGATTCAAAATTAAAGGGCATGCTTAGACCAAGAAACTGCACAACTTTCTCTTTGGAGCATAGCATACGTCGAAATATTGACGTAGGAAAATATTGACGATTCATAAGTACATGCTTATTATGTCTATGTGAATAAATAAATATTTTGATTTGATTTGATTTGATTTGAAATATAAAAAAAATATTCTGCCACACTAGATCGATCAGCTGAGCGTGCGCTTTTGTCTGGAGAGAAGAAATTTTTGCCATATTACGACCTATGCCGAAGTTTCATAGCATAAACAAAATTCTAAGGCCGTGAGCACTTTGGACACGATTAGTATAAAAACTGACAGAAAAGCGGATTATGAACCGCCCAATTACATTAAGTCTCTAGCCGCATTGAAAAGCGCGAAGCGCTCTATTCAATGCGGCGTAGTTTCGATCAGCCGTATTGAATCCGGCGTATCTTGAATCCGCCGCATTACAATGCGGTGCTGTTTTCCAATACAGCTAGTTGCTATATAATACGGTGAAATATACAATACGCCTGCGATATATACATATAATTTTATGTATCGCATTGCATTATAATTATTTTTAATTTTTTTATCGATAACTTGTTATAAAAAAAAACCACAGCACTATCATTGCATCATCATCATCTAGCATTGCATAGTCAAAATGGAGACATTCACTAATTACGACGCAACAGATTAACATGTATGTCTCTTTCTATCTTATGACAATTTGATTGTGTTAGAAGGGGTAAAGGATGGGTGAGTTATAGCTTATTTTTGTGATCCATCTACAGGAATAATACATCTATGCTCAGAACAATAACTAAAGCTATAGAATCTGAACCTGAAAATGTCACAAAAATGTCTATAGTTTTTAAAAATACATCATAACGCGCGACATTCACGTCGATTAGCATTCGTCGTTGCAAGTCGAGCGCTGGCGTTAGTACTATTATATATTCTGTGGCGCTGGGCAGCACTATTATTTATTCTGTGACTGGGCGTAGATATTTGTTTACAAAAATCCATTTTATTTTGACAGTACGCGCCATATTTGTAACTTGGCCTGTGTTGTGTGCCAAGTTATGTGGCGTGAAATATCTCATAATGTTCTCTCGCAATAGATTGCGCGAGAATCACCCCCCAGGAAATATGGAGTAACATTCGCTCCACTTAATTACTCTAGATGAGCCATAGGTCAGCACAGGCCAACTCTAATTCAACAAAATCGGCCAAGTGCGAGTCGGACTCGCTCATAAAGGGTTCCATACTCACTTATCGTACTCTGAGCGAGTACAGCCCCAGTGTACAACACCAGTGTTACAAAACGGTGTGAGAGCGAGTCCGTTGGGCATGTTATACTGTGCGGATGCAGGGGTTCTGGAGTTGAAGAAAACCAGTGGTGCTTCGGTCAGAGTGGCTTCTTTATTGTTCTTTTTATAATTTCTGTAGAGCGAATGAATCTAATATGCAGGGCATGCGATATTTATAGCTCTAATGGTATCCACGAATTTGAACAATAAAATTTCAAGGAATTTTATCCTTGCACTGCAACGCTAAATGATTCCGAGAATCGTAGCGTTCCACGTGTAAAGGTTTCATATTTTGCGCCGTCTATTTAATTGTTGCGCGGTGTGAGGGAGTTAGAAGCACGGAGTGAGGGAGATAGCAACGCGACGTGTTAGTACCACAGCCATCTCTATCGTCTAAGACGATAGAGAAGGCTGTGGTTAGTACGCGTAGTGTTTTTTTTTTGCGTCGACCGAACCGAACACAGAACATTCAAAAAAAAAATTTTTCCGTGTTCTGTGGAACCGAACATCCGTCCATTTCCTATCGAAATAATCGCACGTCCGGCAACCTTCCGGACAACGGGGGGAAGGAAGGAGGCAGTGAATCCTCATGGATACCATTACAGCCGGCTGTAACTACAACGCGTACTGCGCTACTTCGTGGCAATACCGTATCGAGAGCCCCTTGTATTTTACAAATTATCCTTAGCTAATATAACAATCTAAACATACGAATTTTATTATAAACTAGCTGACCCAGCGTGACTTCGTTCCCGTGGCCCTACCCCCTTCTCCACCCTACCCTACCCGTACTCTACCCCTACCCCTACCCTACCCCACCCCTACCCTACACCTACCCTACCTTTACCCTACCCTACTTCTACTCTACCCCTACTTACCCCTCCTTCCCCTACTTTCAAACCGTTAAAACCTTCCTTGGACTTCCACGAACATTAACTTCTTCCACGAAGACCAAAATTAGCCAAATCGGTCCAGCCGTTCACGCGTGATGGCGTGACCAAGGGAAATAGATTCATTTTTATATATATATAAATAGATACAAACACAATACAAATGAAAACCTATCCAATCCTATCTAAATTATCGGTCAACCTATCAGAGGGAGTAAAACTACACACGGAAATATCATTTTATTTTACATCGGTCAACTCAAGGTACCTAGATTTACAACATTTACCCCACACGAATAGATTTGATGAAAAAAAAAATGATTCTTTCAGTTTCATGTAAGTATAGGGAGCCCGCCTTAATTTTTATTTTTACAAGCTTTTATTTAACTTGCAGTGTATGTATGCATGTCCGTTCGTCAAATCTTACAAGCCTTATTTGACCGACTTCCCTGTGTCCAATCGAGCTGAAATTTTGTATGCAAGTTTGGTTCCGATGACAATGCAATTAAATATATAATCAGTATAGTTATCAATTCAGAATTCTTGCAAATTTTCAAGTTCTATATTCTTGTTTTGTTGTGATGGTTACTTGACACATTGTCAATGTACCATAAAGTTATAATCAGCGAGCATTCAGCGAGCGCAATCTTCATACAGTGCGTGTCAGATAACTCTGCGACTGGGGCGTTTTTGGCACTAGTTACAGTACATTATTTTGTTCTAAGCTTATGGAAAATATAAGTATTCGATTTCGACCCCGCGCAAACTTATCTGACGCACACTCTAAATTCAACTAGTAATAGAACACACGTCCCAACCCGACACCCGATTTGAATTGGTTATTTGAGAAAGAACATGAGTTGGGAGGCAAAAAACTGTCTGTTAAAAACATATACCAAGCAGTAAAAATGTTTGATGCGGTTTTGAAAAGTATGCTACGAGTATAATATACTATTTACATAAATTTGAGATTATCAAATTATTATTATTTCTATTAAAACAATAATTTAAAGTCCCTGGACCTAGGTTTTTTCTCAATTACTCGATTAAAAAAAATCGACATTTAATTAAAAATGAAGTTTCCCTGTCAGTTACAGGCCACTCGAAATAGTTTTGAAGAATTTTTCGTCATTCTTTTGTGACAGGTATTTGATAAGAAAAAGTGATGTGATACAAGGCCTTGTCCAGTGATGTGATACAAAGCCTTGGCCAAGGCCAGATTTGGTGCAGCTTTTTTTATTTGATTTGATTTTGATTTGGTATGAACGTGTGTAGCACGGATTATATTAGCTTTACAGCAAAGTTCGTCCGCACCAAATCGGCGGTTAGGTCTGGTCTGGACGTGTGTAGCCTATCAGACCCTACTAGGTGTCACTCATGTGTCACTTTCCACCATGTAATACTTCCATGCTTTGCACATAAATAGTTCACTAAAGTATACGACAGATGGCTCCAAGTTAATACAAGCATTAGTCTACCTACAGAAAAGAAAAATCCTTTTTTTCTATAAGTAGGTATACTATGTTTATCAACTTTGATAGAAACTTAAATGTGTCTTGTTATTACTTATGTATTTATTTTTGAAATACTTACTAAAATTTACAGCTGAAAATCAGCGTTTGCTTGCGTTGCAAGACAAGTAATATGACGCTGAGCTGCGACCATTGAGTACTGCTGCGGCACACACACACATTTTTATTTGGAACTTTTTGTCTTATTGGGTCTAATTTGTGTTTTCTATTCTTGTTCGTAATACAGTGCTACCTACTTTTATACCTATGTAAATATGCCTTGTATTTAATGAATATGGTGTGTGTCTGTAGTAAGAATCTACAATCCCTTTTTGGTGGTAAAATATATTTGTGTGTTTGCAGACTTGATGCAGTTGAAGAGCTAGACTGTAATAAATTAACTGGCAAACGACCATGCAATAATGATGCATTAAATGAAATGAAGCGACTTACAAACACGTCCAATAATAAATAAAAATACAAAAATAAATTATATTTAAAAAAAACCTTTTATTTAAAATCAAGCTTTTATTCAAATGTCCTAAAAAGAATAAAATAAATTTTGTATCAAGTCAAAACCAACAAATTTATTAAATTAAACAATCTATATGTTTTAAAAGCTTGTCGCGAGATTTTATTGTTACTGGGCTACTTGCACTAAACACAAATGCTTTTACTTATATTTGACATATGAAATTAAAGCGACAAGCTTTTAAAACATATAGATTGTTTAATGTAATAAATTTGTTGGTTTCGACTTGATACAAAATTTATTTTATTCTTTTTAGGACATTTGAATAAAACCTTGATTTTAAATAAAAGGTTTTTTTAAATATAATTTTTTTATTTAAGTATGAAATTTGTAAAGCGGTTTATTGAATACGAATTAGTATCTAATATCCTCAGTGTCTAAACTTGAGCTTTTTATACATGTTGCAACGTTAATGTGATTTTATCACATTTTGTAATATTAAAAAATATAAAAATATAAGTACTAATTACTAATCTAATTACTAAATACTAATACTTGTGGGAGGCTTATGCCCAGCAGTGGGCGTCGTACGGCTGAAATGATGATGATGATGAAGTACTAATTTGTAAATATTTAAAAAATTGCTTTCTTGTGGTTGTAAATGAGGCTATTAAATATCATTTTATCTATATTTCACAAATAATGATTCAACCGTATGTTTTGAAAATGATTTTTAAAGTGACTGAAATATAATGATGGATGTGATATATTTTTAGAATCGGCTTAGTAAGCCCTTTCATTAGATACCACACACAATAGGAACAATATTTTTTTACCCATACAAATAAAAAATGACGACATAACCACAGAATATAAAATAGTACTTCATAAATCCTCTCCTTTTTGTTTTTTTTTCGTGCTACGGGTGAAATTAATTCGTATTGGCTAAAGATCAATCGTTCCGATTTGCATGCTTTTAACACCATTTGCACCTTTTTTTGGCGTACCGCTAGGATTATGAATTAAAGTGGTGTCTAGTCTAGCCATAAGCCCGCGAGTGGCCTACACGGCACGATTCTGTACGGCGTACGGCCCGCGACGCGTGTTTTAAAACTCAAGCTATAGAGATAGATGATTTTTAAAAGTAAGGTTTCAAAATGTCCATAAATTAGGAAATTTGGAAACTAAGATTAGAAATTCAACAAATAGTTACTTTGATAACCTTGATTGGTAATAAAATTTTAAATACATACTTAATTACACAATCAAGCTCGTCCGTTTATAGGTACCTACGTATAACAAAATAGTAAAAAAAAAAAATTAAAATATACCTTATGCTTATAGTTTCAAAAAATGTACCAAATACATTGATTATTTGCTAATGGTCACCCTGTTGTTAATAAGAACCATTTGCAAATTATTGTGGGTAGTACTAAAAGTAGATTGTCATTCGGGTCTTTACGGATAAAGTGAAACTATTTATATACAACTAGCGGCCGCCCGCAGCTTCGCCCGCGTGGATTACACGACGACGTTATCCCGCGAGAACGTGATATTGTTCCGGGATAAAAAAGTAGCTTATGTTCCTCTCCAGGCTACAAAGTATCTGTGTTCCAAGTTTCAGCCAAATCCGTTCAGCCGTTTTGGCGTGATAGAGTAACAAACATCCAAACATCTAAACTTTCACATTTATAATATTAGTAGGATAGGATTAGTAGGGTAGTAGGATTAGTAGGAAGTAGGATAACTAGCGCTCCGCTCGCGACTTCGTCTGCGTGGACACCTTTTTACCCCCTTAGAGAAGGAATTGCCAAAAATCCTCTCTTAGTGCTCCCTTACACTCCCTAAGGAACATACATGCCAATTTTCAGCTTCTTGCGCCCAATAGTTTCGGCTGTGCGTTGTCTGTCAGTCAGTAACGCAGGAGTTTTCTAAATAAAGATAGAAATTAATGTTTAATATTGACAAGGTGAGACAAGGAAAGGAAACACTATAAAATAAATAAGTAGGTTATCGTAAGTCAGAAAAATGGGAATTACTTCGAACTTTCTTGCTATAAGGCCGACCTTACACTTGTAAGTTTTACTCACGTAAGTTGCTTTTGTGAGCGACTTACGGTAAATTTTGCAAATGTAAACACTCTTTGTAAGTTCATTTGTATGTGAAGTTACTTACATAAAAATTACGGAAGAAACTTACAAATGTAATTTCGGCCTTAGGTCCTTTAAGGTCATAGCCCACTTATATTGCACCGCTCCTACCCACCCAATGTATGAGCAGTCAAATATGAACTTAATGTCGTGCTCTGTAGATGCACTTTAGCTTGCGGCAGGCTCGCTTACTGCGCGCTGTCCGTGCGCTGTCTGCTATTGTATACAGTGTGCCTCTCGATATGGTGCACAAACGAAAATGGCGTTGACTATACCCGATTTTATCGACAAATAAAATAAAGAAAATATATAATAAAAATTAAAAATTCGTTTTACATAATATTTAAAAAAAAAAATTAATGTCTTTTTGACATACCTACAAAATTAATCATTTTCAAACCAAAAGATATATCGTTATGAAATGCATGAAATGCAACTTCATTTGGTCGATTAACACTATTCAACATTGACTTTTTTTGTTGTCGTCCGCAGATAACTGTGTATAGCAAGCAAACGGGACAGAATAGAGCGTTGATTTTTTTACCACACTTTTATTAGCTTCACATGTAACTAAGTCACAATGTAAGAAAATCTTGGAATTCAATTTTAACATACTTCTAAGTGTCGTATTGATTTGAAACTTTGCAAGTCTATATAAATCCGATGACAATACAATAATTTGCAACCATCGAGCTGATCTGATGATGGAGTCAAGAGGTAGGCAATAGAACTCTTTAATGGCTGCTAGGAAACCCCTCGAGTTTAGACTCATTTGTTTTGTTCTGATGAGACCTATTCACTTAACTTGATGGTGAGGGTCTGATGATGGAGCAGGGAGAAAGCCTGCGGCACTTCTTAATGACCACTAAAAACCCCTCGAGTTTGGGCTCCGTTGTTTCGTTCTGATGAGACTTATTCGCTACACTTGGTGGTGAGGGTCTGATGATGAAGCAGGGAGGAAGCCAGTGGCAGTCCTTAATGACCAATAGGAAACCCCTCGAGTTTAGACTCATTTGTTTCGTTCTGATGAGACCTATTCGCTACACTTGGTGGTGAGGGTCGGATGATGGAGCAGAAAGGAAGCCAGTGACACTCCTTAATGACCAATAGGAAACCCCTCGAGTTTGGGCTCATTTGTTTCGTTTTGATAAGACCTATTCGTTACCTTTGGTGGTGAGGGTCTGATGATGGAGCAGGGAGGAAGACAGTGGCACTCCTTAATAACCACTAGGAAACCCCTCAAGTTTGAGCTCATTTGTTTCGATCTGATGAGACCTATTCGCTACACTTGGTGGTGAGGGTCTGATGATGGAGCAAGGAAGAAGTCAGTGGCGTTCCTTAATGACTACTAGGAAACCCCTCGAGTTTGGGCTCATTTGTTTCGTTTAGATGAGACCTATTCGCCACACTTGGTGGTGAAGGTCTGATGATGGAGCAGGGAGGAAGTAAGGGTTCGGCTCGCGCATCCGGTAACTAATAGACTCCATTTGTATTTGTAAAACTAAATACAAAAATCCCGCCTTTGAGTTATAATGTTTACGGGGTGGGCAGACACATAAATGGACTGTGAAATCGATTACCATCCATCCATAGCTTGCCATTTATTAAACTAAAAAGTAAAAAATAAATATGTAGTTTAAAAAACTAAACAAACACACTTTTATAGGAACAGATTAAAAAGTACAAAATAACCGTCTATTCAGTAACTGAAATTAAAAAGCGTGGTGCGCCCTTTGCAAAGCATGCATTCAAGTACTTAATATTGACCACGCGCACCACGCTTTTTAATTTCAGTTACTGAATAGACGGTTATTTTGTACTTTTTAATCTGTTCCTATAAAAGTGTGTTTGTTTAGTTTTTTAAACTACATATTTTTATTACAAAGCAGATGCAATGAAGAACAAGAAAATATGGACAAAAAAAAACTATAATGTATAATGGGATTATTTTGCAAAAATCGCTAATAATGAAAAAAGGGTAAAAAAATTCTCGAAAATGTTTGATTTTGTCTCATTTTCTTAATGTTAGTCATCTTTTAGGAATTCATTTTACTCTTCCACTTATTTTCCAATCCTTCACAAGTATTTTAGCGTTTATTTTATGACGATATCTCTGTTGGTTCAAAAACTATTAACTTTTTATGACAAAAGGACCTGAACGCAATTTTATTTTTAAAATACCATCTATTAGGAATTCATTTTACTCTTCCACTTATTTTCCAATCCTTCACAAGTATTTTAGCGTTTATTTTATGACGATATCTCTTTTGGTTCAAAAACTATTAACTTTTTATGACAAAAGGACCTGAACGCAATTTTATTTTTAAAATACATTGTAACATGAGCAATATTATTTTTTATTTTTTTTTAATATTTATTTTGTCGATGAAATCCGGTATAGTTAACACCTTTTTCGTTTGTGCACCATATCGAGGGGCACACT
Source organism: Crambus lathoniellus (assembly GCA_949710035.1). Taxonomy (NCBI): domain Eukaryota; kingdom Metazoa; phylum Arthropoda; class Insecta; order Lepidoptera; family Crambidae; genus Crambus; species Crambus lathoniellus. Next base: position 19,009,606 of record OX453303.1, on the reverse strand, counting down.
GTATATTGTTACTGTAAAGTGCATCTACATTGAACGATATTACGATGGTTAGTGGTAGGACTTGTTCTTAGTCCGCCTGGCTAGCTACCACCATCTTATCTAAGTCTGACGCCATAACAATGATGTTTTCAGCATTATTGTGTTCCGGCAGTTACAGATAAGATAGCCAGTTCCTCAGTGATTGAGGATTCCGGGAGTAGTGCGCTTCCACCTTCAGCCTTATCACCACTTAACATCAGGTGTGATGAAGGCTAAGTAGCACTTAGCCTTCATCCGTTTCAGCCCGTTGTGGATAAAAAAAAAATATTAGGTCCATATTTGGCTGCTCATACTTTAGTTGGGTCGGAGCGGTGCGGTATAAGTAGGCTATGACCTTAAGACGCCGTTTCGACGCCGTTCCAGACGTTTCGACGCCGACCCGGCCGAATGTGGCCACACAACAATGGAATAGTAGACAAGGGAGCAAAATTACATATTTACGGCGAGGGCGCTATTTTGAATCCAGAGCGCAGTGAAGGATTCTAGAGTAGAATCCTGAACGCAGAGAGGGGTTCAATATACGTTGCCCGAGATGAAAATAATTTTGCGGCCGAGTAATACACTCTACTTTTCATTTCGAATATAAGGAAAGTAAATACACTCTGCTTTTCATCTTCCTCTATAAGAAAAGCAATAAAGATAACTAAAACTATCTAGAAAAATAAAAGAAAGGTGGCGGGGGGCTTCGCTTTCTCTGTTTTTTCTATAATAGGTATATAAAAAAATTGAAGTCTTGAAATAACAAAAACAAATTTTAGAACAAAAAAAATTTTTTGAATTAAAAATTTTTTGAATAAAAAAAAAATTGTCCAAAAAAATTTTTTTTTATATGTCTATCGGATGCCTCCTAACTATCTCCGGAGTACCATAGGGGGTTGAAAATTTTGTTAGATTTTAGCTACGCTACGAGACGGACCGTTTCTGAGATATTCTCGTTTTTATAAAAAAATATAAAAAATTTTGCTAGTCCCATGAGTCCCGTCCCCATACAAAATAGGTGAAAACTTTTTCATTGCCGATGAGGTAACTCTATGGTTGACTGTAACCAAATTCAGTTCTATTCTTAAAATTCATTTCCACCCTAGGGTGAAACGGATAGTTTTGGACCCGCTGCTCAGTTTAAATATACATCACTTTCCGAATCTGAGAGATGAAAAATCTATTGTGTCTCATTTTACCGGGCTTGAAGAATTAAAGATTAAGCCTTACTGATGCTCTCGGGTAGGGAGTTCCACAAACGGATAGCGTGAACAGAGAAGGAGTATGTAATGTATGAGTCAAAGTTAGTAGAATGCTGTGGAACTTCTGAGGAAAGGTTACTCGCAGAACGCAAAATACACTGCAAAGACGAGGAATGAAAGGAGAAACAGGTTTTGAGATAAGGTGGAGAAGTTAGTAAGAATAGTAGGGAATAGAGGAGCGTAAGAGTGTAAAAGAAGAGTTTAGTAGAGTATGATAGTACCGGCGAATAGGGGGCCAGTTGAGTTTAGGACAGAATTGAGACACATGGGCGGTCATACTTACGAAGGTTAAAAATAAATCGAATGTAGACATTCTGCAGTCTAGCAATTCCTCGGACAGATCCGTGTAACAGACATCAACGTAGTCAATTATGGACAGCAGGGGGGCTTGCGCTAGCATTGTTTTGGTCCCGATCGGCAAAAAATTGCGGAGTCTGTTAAGCGAACCGTATGCAGCAAACACTTTCTTTCTCATTGCTTCAATTGTGGTCTCCATTACAAATTTTGATCGAAAATTAAACCCAGGTTCTTGACGGTTTTCAAGAACTGGATAGGAGTACCATCAAACATCATTATTGGAAATTGGTCAAAATCAATTCTAGAGACGCAATAACGAATTACCGATTATTATACACTGAGTTTTTAACGGATTGACGACTACACCAAAAGACTTAACTCCAACTGCTGATTCGTGCTAAGTTTTTAGCCGAAACTGCTTGTGATAACTCTACCACACTTTTATTAGCTTCAACTAAGTCACAATGTAAGAAAATCTTGGAATTCAATTTTAACCTACTTCTAATTTTCGTATTGATTTGGAACTTTGCAAGTCTATATGAATCCGATGACAATACAATAATTTGCTACTATCGAGCTGATCTGATGATGGAGTCAAGAGGTGGGCAATAGAACTCTTCAATGGCTGCTAGAAAACCCCTCGAGTTTAGGCTCATTTGTTTTGTTCTGATGAGACCTATTCCCTACACTTGATGGTAAGGGTCTGATGATGGAGCAGGGAGGAAGCCAGTAGCACTTCTTAATGACCACTAGGAAACCCCTCGAGTTTGGGCTCAGTTGTTTCGTTCTGATGAGACTTATTCACTACACTTGGTGGTGAGGGTCTGATGATGGAGCAGGGAGGAAACCAGTGCCACTCCTTTATCACCAATAGGAAGCAAATCGAGTTCTGGCTCATTTGTTTCGTTCTGATGAGACTTATTCTCTACACTTGGTGGTGAGGGTCTGATGATGGAGCAGGAAAGAAGCCAGTGACACTCCTTAATGACCAATAGAAAACCCCTCGAGCTTGGGCTCATTTGTTTCGTATTGATAAGACCTATTCGTTACACTTGGTGGTGAGGGTCTGATAATGGAGCAGGGAGAAAGCCAGTGGCACTCTTTAATGGCCAATAGAAAACCCTTCGAGTCTGGCTCATTCGTTTCGTTCTAATGAGACCTATTCGTTACACTTGGTGGTGAGGGTCTGATGATGGAGCAGGGAGGAAGCCAGTGGCACTTCTTAATGACCACTAGGAAACCCCTCGAGTTTGGGCTCAGTTGTTTCGTTTTGATGAGACCCATTCGCTACACTTGGTGGTGAGGGTCTGATGATGGAGCAGGGAGGAAGCCAGTGACACTCCTTAATGACCGCTACGAAACCCCTCAAGTTTGAGCTCATTTGTATCATTCAGATGAGACCTATTCGCTACATTTGGTGGTGAGGGTCTGATGATGGAGCAGGGAGGAAGTCAGTGATACTTTTTTATGACCACTAGGAAACCCCTTGAGTTTGGGCTCATTTGTGTTGTTCTGATGAGACCTATTCGCTACACATGGTGGTAAGAGTCTGATGATGGGACAGAGAGTAAGTCAGTGGCACACCTAAATGACCATTAAGAAACCCTTCGAGTTTGGGGTCATTTGTTTCGTTCTGATGAGACTTTATTCGCTACCCTTGGCGATGAGGATCTAACGATGGAGCAGGGAGAAAGCCAGTGGCACTTCTTAATGGCTAATAGGAAACCCTTCGAGTTCTGGCTTATTTGTTTCGTCCTAATGAGACCTATTCGTGACACTTGGTGGTGAGGGTCTGATGATAGAGCAGGGAGGAAGCCAGTGGCACTTCTTAATGACCACTAGAAAACCCCTCGAGTTTGGGCTCATTCGTTTCGTTCTGCTGAGACCCATTCGCTACACTTGGTGGTGAGGGTCTGATGATGGAGCTGGGAGATAATAAGGGTTCGGCTTGCGCATCCGGTAACTAATAGACTCCACTTGAATTTGTAAAACTGAATACATACAATCACGCCTTTGAGTTATAATGTTTACGGGGTGGGCAGATATATGAATAGACTGTGAAATCCATTACCATCCATCTATGGCTTGCCATTTATTAAACTAAAAAGTAAAAAATAAATATGTAGTTTAAAAAACTAAGAAAACACACTTTTATAGGAACAGACTAAAAAGTACAAAATAATCGTCTATTCAGTAACTGAAATTAAAAAGCGTGGTGCGCCCTTTGCAAAGTATGCATTTCAAGTAAGTACTTAATACTGACAATGCGCACCACGCTTTTTAATTTCAGTTACTGAATAGACGGTTATTTTGTACTTTTTAGTCTGTGCCTATATAAGTGTTTTCTTAGTTTTTAAACTACATATTTATTATTTAGTACGACGACGGTCTGCCCGCTTCCAACGACCCTAATAAATTACACGGTTATCGCATACATTTGAAACTTTTGTAAGTGTTTAGAGCCATTCATTTCTCAGACCTGTGCGCCTAATCGCTCTAAAGTTTACATTTGTGAGTGCACGATCAAAAACAACGCGTCGGGTCGCACCGGTCAGCAAAAAGCGCCGTGTCAGATTACACGCAGGCTCTTATTGCGTGAAAACGGAAAGGTTAAATCTTTCATAGACATTAATTTAATGAAATAATGCAAGTTCCCTATTGTGAATCCTGGAATAAACTTGGAAATAAGCGTAAGTTAATGTCATCATCATCATGTCAGCCGAAAGACGCCCACTGCTGGGCATAGGCCTCCCCCAAGGATCTCCACAACGATCGGTCCTGCGCTGCCCGCATCCAGCGGCTTCCCGCGACCTTGACCAGATCGTCGGTCCACCTTGGAACTGGCCTGCCCACGGAACGTCGTCCGCTACGCGGTCGCCATTCGCGAACCTTTCCGCCCCAACGGCCATCGGTTCTCCGCGCTATGTGTCCCGCCCACTGCCACTTCAATGATGCAATCCTTCGAGCGATGTCGGTTCTTTTAGTTCTCCTGCGGATCTCATCATTTCTGATTCGATCGAGCAGGGAAAAACCAAGCATCGCTATCTCCATTGCTCGCTGGGTGACTTTGAGCCTTCTTATGAGACCCATAGTAAAAGACCACGTCTCACTTTCATCGGTCATTACTGGCAACACACACTGGTCAAAGACTTTCGTCTTGAGACATTAAGGTATTTCGGACGCGAATAGAAAGAAAGAAAGAAAGAATAATCACTTATTTGGGACATCACGACATAATAATACACAAAAACACATTAAAACGTTCGGTACCTATGTCCCAAAATGGTCCCGACTCAGCATTATGCTTGGCTTGTGGCCAGCGCTGATCTTCCGTCGGGACCGTATTTGGTGGGGCTGCGAAGCCAACACAGTCGGACAACATAACAGGACTGAAACACTGAGAGGCCAGTGCCAGCAAAAACAAAAAAAAGAAAAAACAGGCATAGACAAGTGAGTGACTGCCTATCTATTTTAGTAGGTAGCAATTAATCAGGCTAGCGTCAATGAGAAAAGAAAAAAAAAGAATAAAAGTTCTACTTTTACTTAAAAACTAAAAAAAACGACTAGAATATATGCCGGAGCTTCCCAAACGCTGCCCATCCGAGCTGAATTCGACGAGAGACATCTTTCTCAAAGTTGGACTTACATAACTGGACCGTCTGTCCCAGGCAAAAATAGTGGTCAACTTGGAGTGGAATGTTCCAAACATTAACTAGAGCAGGTACAATATGGGCATTGGACATGATTTTCGTATTATCCATGTTCATATTAAGACCCACTCTTTGAGAAGCATTACTGAGATCTTCGAGCATTGTGTTCAGGTCTTCCAAGGTCTTAGCCATAAGAACTACATCATCGGCAAACCGTAGGTGTGTTAGGTACTCGCCATTGAAGCCGATGCCGCATCCTTTCCAGTCCAGAAGCTTAAAAATATCATTCAACGCAGCTGTGAACAGTTTCGGAGAGATGACGTCTCCCTGTCTCACACCTCGCTGGTAGTTAGAGTTGTTAGGATAGGATTAGAGCTCTGCTTCTGTAATCGGACTGAGGGTGGCAGCGTTTTGGTATAAGTACCTCAGCACCTCGATGTACCTGTAGTCTATTTGGCACTTCTGGAGAGACTGCAGCATCGCCCAGGTCTCAATCGAATCAAAGACTTTCTCATAGTCCACGAACGCCAAGCAAAGTGGCAAGTTGTACTCTCGGGTCTTCTGTATAACCTGCCGCAGCGTATGAATGTGGTCTATGGTACTATAGCCCTTTCGGAAACCGGCTTGTTCGGGAGGTTGGAAGTCGTCGAACCTGCCAGCGAGACGATTTGGAATGACTCTCGAAAACAACTTATAGATATGGCTTAGAAGCGAGACGGGTCAGTAGTTCTTCGAGAGAGTTTTATCACTCTTCTTGAAAAACAGCATCACATCGCTTCTGCCCCATGCCTTTGGCATAGTGCCCTCAAGGAAAACTGAATTAAAAAGCTTCTGGAGGACTTTGAGTATCGGCTTACCGCCCGCTCTCAGAAGCTCTGTTGTGATTCCGTCATCGCCTGCCGTCTTGTCGTTTTTAATCTGCTTGAGAGCCATTCTAAATACTAATCTCGTGCAGGCTGACGTCTGGGATATTTTCTGTATAGTGTCGGGTAAGCTTGGCTCTAGGGTCTTTAACCTTGCTTTCAACAGGTGTTTGCGTGGAATATAGCTGTCCATAGAAGCTCTTAATCTCCCTCAGGATTTCAGGTGTTGACGAAATGATGCTACCTTCCTTAGTTTTCAGCCTCCTCAATTGACTTTGCCCAATAGACAGATCTCTCGCGAACACTTTGGAGCCTTTGTTCTGCTCAATGGCTTCTTTAATACGTTCGGTATTAAATTCGCGAAGGTCGCGCGTCAAAGACTTAGATATCTGTCTATTGACCTTTCGATAACGATGGGCATCCGCTGAGTTCTGTAGCTTCATTTCGTGTCTCTGATCCATGCATGAGTAGGAAAGTCTGCTTGGAGAGTTTCCTATTTGGAACGGCGGGTTTTATAGTACTTAGACGCTACCGTTCGGACAGTATCCACCACCATGTTGTATAGATCGTCCACGTCTATGCTGCTCACAAGGGCTTTGAAGCGGTTTTGAAGCACGAGCTGAAAGCACTCGGGGTTTTGAATTTGAGCCGGTATTGGTCGGAGCGTGGATTTTATCAGGACGTGATCTTTCGAGCTTGACATCGATATTCTTACTTAACAGCGTTGATCACACTGACATCATTTTTGACTTTACCGTCCGGACTGATCTAGGTCCATTTGCGGCTTACGCTTACTTTGCATTGAAATCCGCCATCACGACCGTGTAGTGGGTTTTATAGCTATGCATGGCTCTAAGGATCTATCTACTCATACATAGTCTCCACTTCGACATCGTCGTGTTTCGAGGGCGGAGCGTAGACCTGGATGACATTCAGCGAATATCGTTTCGATAATCTGAGTATCAGGTAAGCTACCCTGCTCGACACACTTCCGATGGTGATCACAAAGGACTTGTGGACGATGAACCCGACACCACCTAGAGACTGTTGGCCACCCTCCTGGTGGTAAAGTAACGGATTGCAGGGTAATCGAGTCCTCCCCCTCTCTTCGGACTTCAGATAACCCAACCCAATGATATCCCAATGTAACTTACTAATTACCTCTTCCAATTGTACGAGCTTCGTGTCGAGCTTCAATGTGCGCGTGTTGTAGGTTGCCAGTTCGAGTCGTCGTTGTTGGTAGCCGGATCTAATCCGGGGATCCGTGGTAACTTGTTTCTTCTCTTTCTTTACATTGCGGACAGATGGGGTCTTCTGTCCGTTTGATCACACTGATAGGTGTCTGTTTAGTGGGCAGTTTCCAGTAAGTACACCTACAATCGTTATTATATTTCTCCTACTTTATTTCAGAAGTTCTCTTGTTTTCTTCTTTCTTCTTTTAATCATGTTCGCAAACTCCAGTATCACGAATACTTCCGCCTGCAATACGCTGGTGTATTTGCCCAGATTAAAAGTAGCTTTTATAGTGTTGGGTTTAGCTATGTATACCTAGCTAACGATAGCCCAGTTGATTCTTTTCTTGACCCATCAGTGTAGCATACTGCAGAACTATCCAGATTGTCATGTTCCAGTCTTCTCTGGATCTGATGCTTATTCTGTACTTTTTGTCGAAGATCCTTTCCTTTTTTATTAGGTCATTGTTAACTAGTACCATAGATAGGTTTTTTCGTACTTTTTCTCTATTTCAGCGTGACCTTGATCATTGTGCCTTCCTATCCATAGGTAAGTGCTTTTCAGCCTAAACCATTGTTCTGTAGCTTTCTTTTCGATTTCAAGATCTATTGGGCTATGGCCTAGTATCATTTCTAAGGCGGCCGTTGGAGTTGTTCTCATGGCTCCCGATACCATGACGCTAGCTAGTTTTTGTACCTTAGTGAGTTTTTTCTGTTGTACTCTAGTTTTGCCTTATGCCACCATGCTAGTGCACCGTGGAGGATTCTCGGTAGGATGATTGCCCTATAGATCCATTGGACCACTTCGTATTTCATGCCCCAATTCCTGCCAACGACTCTTCTGCACTGCATGAGAACTGTCATTGCCTTTTTGCTAGTTTATTTTATGTGTGTATAATAACTTAGGGTGCTGTCTAAGACTATCCCTAGGTATTTAAACTCCTTTACTAATGTTAGTCAGTTGGTTAGTTTGTTAGTTAATTAGTGGGGAAAAATCTTGCAAGTTTAATTTGACCCACTTCCCAGTGTCCGATGGAGCTGAAATTTTGTATACAGGTTTGGTTTAGATGACAATACAATAATTAAGTAGATTCAGCAAAAAATCTTGTCATGAAAATGAAAATTTTACAGAAAACTTAGTTAAGTTAAACTTCCCAAGCCAACCTATTGTGGTTGGCTTGGGAATAAATTAAGCTTTTCATTGATATGTAGTTCGATTTAATAACCTCAGAGGGTAGTAAGAGGGATTCGCCGGTTTCGGACCACTGCCGCGACGACTGTGCTAACTTTCAATCCTACTAGGCGCAAATCAAATTGATACCTACCGCCTGCACACGCAATACAAAATCTATCACAAACAGATTTCTGACAGTATAGATACAGGTATTAGCACGTTCACTGCCGTCTCGCTTCCCAGACACAAATAAAAAATCTATTGTTTGTCGGACATTTCGTGTTCAAAGGTTTAGTAGACCCATCATAAACATATTTCTAAATGGTATTGTTTAGATGTAGGTACAAAAAATGCTGCCCGCCAACACAAAGGGTATTGTTTTGATGCAGGTATTAACACGTTGACTGCCGTCGCTTCCCAGACACAATAAAAATTCTATTGTTTGTAGGACATTTCGGGTTCAAAGGTTTAGTAGACCCATCATAAACAGATTTCTAAAGGGTATTGTTTAGATATTAATAGACCCATCTTAAAGACACATTTCTTGTTAAAAGCATAATCTTTACGGTGGGCTTGTACTCGTTTCAATTACATGCAGATATTAACACGTTTCAAAGGTTTAATAAACCCATCATAAACATATTTCTAAAGGGTATTATTTAGATGCAGGTACAAACAATGCTGACCGCCACCCACCCCCGCCAGCCACAAAGGGTATTATTTTGATGCAGGTATTAACACGTTGACTGCCGTCTCGCTTCCCAAAGAAATAAGTCTACTACGTTAGCAACACATACACTTTTGGAAACCATCCTCGTGGATAATAATGAAAAAAAAATATAAGTGGTATATTCATAGATCTCACAAAAGCATTTGATCACGTCTCTCACTCATTACTAGCAAGAAAGTTCGAAATTAAAAATGAATACTCGAACCCACGACCTTTCGCTTTCCGGGCGACTGCTCTAACCACTGAGCTACTGAGTCGTTATGAGAAGCGTCGAATTTATCCAATAACTCTTACTCGCTGTATTGTATAGTCAGCGTTAATTTCATCAATGTGGAGATATTACTACCCCCACACGCGAAAGAAATACCTTTCCAGGTATTTGACAATCGCTAAAGATGAAATTACTATTGCAAGTTATTTTAATTTTTAGTTTTTTGCATTCACAATGCAATTTTTATTACTGAAAAATGGAAAATGTAGTATTTAGAAAAAATCGACCCGTCTTACAATCAGCTCCGATGGGACTCGAACCCACGATCTTTCGCTTTCCGGGTGACTGCTCTAACCACTGAGCTACGGAGTCGTTACGAGAAGCATCGGAGTCCCATCGGAGCTGATTTGTGAGACGGGTCGATTTTTTCTAAATACTTAATTTTCCATTTATCCACACGTTAGTTCAGAACTTAATATAATAATAATAATAAAAAATAATATAAATAGTTTATTTCTCATCACAAAATTATAAGCACTTATAAAGTTAAAAGTATAAAGTAACTTATAAAGTACACTTATAAAGTAACGAAAATTATTTAAGCTTACAAGTTTGTGTGAGACTGATGCCTGAGGTGGACAAAAAATATCCGTGTTACAGGACATCAGGCCCCCACTCTCACGAATTAACCAATGTAATGCAGACAGATTTTAGTTACAATATTTCAAACAAAAAAATAATTCAATAACAAAATAAGCTCAACCTGTACATGCGCACTCACACTATCATAAGAATTACTAATAATACGCATAGCATTCGCTTGTGTCACGCGTACTTACTTTGTGCTTGTGTTTGAAAGCGTCGCCCGCTCATGTGTGCAAAAGTAGGTACGCTAGTGTAAGAAGTCGTTGCAAAAGTAGTGGTTGGTTAATGATTTTGTGATTAGGTAACCAAGTTGTTTGTCATTATTATCTCGCAAATTAACCTGCAAAGAGTACCCCATTTTTTGCTGACCTCTTTAGTATGACTTGTAGGTTAAGCCCTGAAAATATTTGACACTAATTACAGGGCACTTTATATACAATTTAATAAATACTAAAATTTACATTTTATATAAAGACATTGATATTGATGAAGTGACACAAATTTAAACTTAAGTATATGAACAGGTAAGCAAGCAAGCTTGCACGCAGGCTCTATTCAGCTCGAGCTGAAAGCACTCGGGGTTTTGAATTTGAGCCGGTATTGGTCGGATCGTAGATTTTATTAGTCGAGATCTTTCCAGCTTGACGTTGATATGCATGCGGTGATCGCTTCCCGTCTTTACGGCGTCACAACGACATCATTGAATATTTGCTTCCTCGTTGACATAATAAAATCTATCCCGTTTTTGACTTTACCGTCCGGACTAATCCAGGTCCATTTGCGGCTTACGGGCTTCTTAAAGAAGGAGTTCATCATGTAGAGGTTCTCCCTCTCCATGAAGTCTGCCAGCATCTGGCGTTCGTGGCTCATTCGTTCCGTTGCCCAAATCCAAATTGCCCCACTCTCAACTCATCACCGCAACGTTGCCCCAACTTAGCATTAAAATCCCCCATCACAACCTGGGTTTTATAGCTATGCATGGCTTTAGAGATCCCCTCATACATAGCCTCCACTTCGACATCGTCGTGGTTCGAGGTCGGAGCGTAGACCTGAATGACATTCAGCGAATATCGTTCCGATATTCTGAGTATCAGGTACGCTACCCTGCTCGAAACACTTCCGATGGTGATCACGTTGTTGACAAGGGATTTATGGACGATGAACCCGACACCACCTTGGGACTGTTGGTCGCCCTCCCAAAGGTATAGTAAGTTACCGGATTGAAGGGTAATCGAGTCCTCCCCCTCTCTTCGGACTTCAGATAACCCAATAATATCCTAATGCAACTTACTAATTGCCTCTTCCAACTCTATAAGCTTCGCGTCGAGCCTCAACGTGCGCGTGCTGTCAGTGTTGGTAGCCGGAGCCTACCCGGGGATTCTTAGCACCCCCTGCCCCGCCGTAACCGTAGCCGCTACCGTAGCTAGGAATAGCGGGGCCGCCGGGGACTGGGGGCCGATTTCTAGTGTGTGTAACCATTTCGGGGGGTTGTGCCATAATCGCCACGCTTGGCAGGCGGGTTGGCGATCGCAGTATGGCTTGCTGTTAAATGGAGACGCTGCTGCCCATCTCCTTTGGCAGTTTTCCCTCTGTCGGCTCTTACGACACCCACGAGAAGAGAGGGGGTAGTGCTATTCTTTTTATGTGCCGGCACTTCACGGCACCATCCATTACACTTAGGTATTCAGTCATGATTTAGATTCATAAAGCAGCTGATTGAACAAATCCAAATGAGAACTATATTAGTCAAGCTCAGCTGGATTTTTAATAATATACAAGCAATTAATTTATGAGTCTTTTCTCAGATGACACTGATAATCTCAAATGTGTATCTGCAAGTCAGTTTGAATTAGATGCTCATAAAACGTAGGCCTTGACATTATTATATTCTTTATTGCACAAGTAACATCATTGTTGACATTCACAGGTAGGAACGAAAAATTTTGATTCGTTTACTAAACAGGTACTAAGTAGTCGTGTCCGTCAAGATGGCGGGATCAAACATGGAATCCAGATAATTTTGATAAGTATATAAACTACCTAATTACTACTATTTGCTACCTTCAGTGAAATAATTGCTACCTTGATATTTTTAAAGTTATAAGCAAAATGATTTGGTCTCGCCATCTTGATATCAAGATGGCGGGATCAAACTAAGCCATTCGCTGTTATTAATTACATTTGATTTTAATATTTACTACCTCTTTGCTACCTACACATAGTCATACCTCAAAGTTTCTGTTGCTATAATTTTGAAGTTATGAAATATAAATTGTGGTCTCGCCATTTTGACGATCTCATTTTATTAAAAGTACAATTAGTTAATATATTTTTTAATACTTATAATTTACTACCTTATTTCTACTTTACCGTACAGTAATTGAAATTAATTTATTTCAAGTAATTTTGAATAAAATAAAAAAAATACTTGTCACTACTTTTTTATTCTATGGTCTATATTCCTATAATTTTTGGCATAGTATGTATCAGTGTTGGCATTATTCGATTACTTTTTCAATTTGGTTGATTTAATCGTGATTGAAGTTAGTCATGACTAAAATAGTATAATAACCAATTAGCGGCCAACTTTTTTGTTTGACTATGAGTGCAAATCTTCATCTCGCTTAATTTAAATAAATGCGTTAATTTTCAAAATCCAAGATGGCGGCCAACTCTTTATTAGTGGGCCAATTTTGATGAAACTCGGTTTTTTGTACTGTTTTGACGAGAAAACAGCAACGCAATGGTAAAAATATTATAAATCCAAGATGGCGACCAACTTTCTTGTTTGAGGGTCGATTTTGGTGAAACTCGGTACTTGGTACTATTTTGACAAGAAAAGAGCAGCGCAATGTTTACAGCATTAGCCATTTGATGTCCTCACTGCTGGGGCACTGGCCTTCGTTATGAAAGGATAAGGAGAATGGGCCATGACCCACCACGCGGGCCCAGTGCGGATTGGTGTGTATTAACGACTGCAAATGCAGCCGGGACTAACGGTTTAACGTGTCTTTCGAAGAACGGAGGAGCTCGAGATGAAAAGTTCTTTGGTCACCCACCCGTGACCGACCATTGCGAAAGTTGCTTAACCTCAACGATCGCAGGCCGAGCGCGCTGTCCACTGCGCCACGGGCTCCTCAAATGTTGCTCAAATACAAACGGCTCGCAATGTTTAAAATATTAAAAATCAAAGGTGGCCGCCAACCATTTTGTTTGTGGGCTGATTTCGTTGGAACTCAGTTTTTGGTACTATTTTGATAAGAAAACAGCAACGCAAGCAATTAAATACATAAATGTTACTATTATCACAGTACAACGAATTTTTCCATACAGTAGGCCGACGCTCTTGAAGTTGAGCGATACCGATGCCTGTATAGGTATTTACGTAAGTAAGGAAGGATTGTCACAAATTTAGGTCGATGCAATAATAGGTCTTCATATTTTAAAAAACATACTTAAAATATGGATCGTGTGGACATTTTCATTTTTCCTGTTTGATTAAATAAACAATAAAACCATTTTACGTCATTTAAGCAAACAAAAAGTTTACAAGTTGGCTGAGTATGTTTTGTTTAAGTACTTATAAAGTTATCACATATTAAACGCCTCGCAGTTGCTAAACTAGTAACAAGTTATTTATCATGTCATGATCCACCTATTATTATACGGTCAATTTCGTATAAATGAAAACTTCTAATAATTGCTTAAAACTTATGCATAAATATTAACTTTAAGATAACATTTTAGACATTCTTTTATTTATTCTTACATTTATATCATATTTTTTATATTAAAAATTAATTCAAGTTTTAAAAAATCCTAATAATTATTTTAAATAGAAAACGCTATTTTTAAAATATTATTTTCGTTTGTTTTCAGTTTTCCTCATCATAGAGGGGTATAAACCTAGATTTCTTCACTCGTCCCGCTCTCGTCCCTTGCATGCCTGTCACCTCACGTCAGGTGCGACAGACAATAGCGTTCTGCGAGTAATTAGTTTTATTAGAATTACTCGTAAAATAAACATTATTTTTGCAAATCGTTAATAGGGTCGCTAGATAATATAGTTTGATATTATGTATTATTAGTATTAAAGAATTGGCAATTAATTTAGAAAAATCATATAACTTTACAAGATTGCAAAATATCCTTCATTTATTTAATATCATTTTGAAGATATAAATTTTTTTTTGTTAATATCGAAATGAAAATCTTGAAAATGATATTAAATAAATGAAGGATATTTTGCAATCTTGTAAAGTTATATGATTTTTCTAAATTAATTTTTATCAAAAACAGTCAAAGTTTATCGATCATCATTAATTAATATATCCAAAGTGAAATTTTATCAAAAAAAAGCGATCAGTTTCAAAACAACAATTTCAATAATAATTGAAACTTTGAACGCAAAAAGAAAAAAATTGTAGCATGAATCATCATAAACTTATTTTTCTTGTCAAACTACCAAATACCGAGTTTCACCCAAATCGACCCTCAAACAAAAAAGTTGGTCGCCATCTTGGATTTATCATATTTTTACCATTGCGTTGCTATTTTCTCGTCAAAATAGTACAAAAAACCGAGTTTCATCGAAATTGGCCCACTAATAAAAAAGTTGGCCGCCATCTTGGATTTTGGAAATAAACGTATTTCTTTAAATTAAGCGAGATGAAGATTTGCACTCATAGTCAAACAAAAAAGTTGGCCGCTAATTGGTTATTATACTATTTTAATCATGACTAACTTCAATCACGATTAAATCAACCAAACTAACTAATCGATTGAAAAAGTAATCGAATAATGACAACACTGATATATACTATGCCAAAATTATAGAAATATAGACTATAAAATAAAAAAGTAGTGACAAGTATTTTTTTATTTTTATCAAAATTACTTGAAATAAATTTATTTTGAATTACTGTACGATTAAGTAGAAGTAAGGTAGTAAATTATAAGTATTAAAAATTATATTAACTAATTATACTTTTAATAAAATGAGATCGTCAAAATGGCGAGACCACAATTTATATTTCATAACTTCAAAATTATAGCAACAGTAACTTTGGGGTATGACTATGTGTAGGTAGCAAAGAGGTAGTAAATATTAAAATCAAATGTAATTAATAACAGCGAATGGTTTAGTTTAGTCCCGCCATCTTGATATCAAGATGGCGAGCCCAAATCATTTTGCTTATAACTTTAAAAATATCTAGGTAGCAATTATCTCACCAAAGGTAGCAAATAGTAGTAATTAGGTAGTATATATATTTATCAAAATTATCTGAATTCCATGTTTGATCCCGCCATCTTGACGGACACAAGTAGTCGCTCTCTTGTAGTCTATTAGTTGAAAATGCATCCTTCCTAATTCAGTGATGCTTTAGTTTTCGTTAACTGTGTCTTCGAAATAACAAAGCTAACAGCAGCATTTTATCTTCAGAATCTATTTTGTAACTGAGCTTATTATACTCGTACGTTGAGAATTCGCCGCGTACACGCGTCGAAGGCGCAGCGAATTCGCAACGCACCCGCGACGTCTTCGCTACGCGTCCGCGGCGTCTCGCTGCGCCTCCCTTTCGCTTCAAATATGCTCGCAAACCGCTATGAGACAAGCGATTTGCGAGCGTTTTCGACGGAGGCGCAACGACGTAAAGTTCTTACAAGCAGACCATTTTTGGAGGCTTATCGGGCAAAGCCGGTATTCATATGACATGGATTCCGAGCAAGGAAGGTTACACGCTTGGGAGAAGTGGTGAGAAGTATGATGGTATGTATCCTGCAACTGCAAGGCATACGACAATGCACGTTTCAAGACAGTAAGTAACAGAAGATGATGAACAATTTAAACGTTATTTTAATTTTTAGTTTTTTGCATTCACAATGCAATTTTTATAATAGAAAAATGGAAAATGAAGTATTTAGAAAAAATCGACCCGTCTCACAACTAGCTCCGATGGGACTCGAACCCACGACCTTTCGCTTTCCGGGCGACTGCTCTACCACTGAGCTACGGAGTCGTTACGAGAAGCCGAATTTATCCAATACTTCTTACTCGCTGTATAGTCAGCGTTAATTTCATCAATGTGGAGATATTAGGTACTACTTCATTTTCCATTTTTCAATTTAAACGTTCATAAAATGAATAAAAGTCAATGGACCGGTTTCGAAATGTTAATAAATCTCACGCAGAAAATTCGTTTGTAGTTGTGTATCTTACGTGTGTGTGTGTACGCCTTGAAACAATGGCAAAACGGAAGCTTCAAGTATTATTACATTTTCTGTCCTTGCTTTATAATTAGAGATCGGATATTCGGATGCATATTTACCTAAAGTTGAGGTGTTGGCTGTTAAATGCACTTTTGTATCGAAAAATCGCGGGATTTCGGAATTGACAAAATATAGTGTTTTGGTTATATAGATTCAAATCTGGTATTTACATATATTCAGTCAGATCTTGGCTAAAATGCACTTTTGTATCAAAAATATATCTAAAAATAATAATAACTCCTTTATAATTTTACATTTCTTTACATACTTTTTCAAGTTTCGAAACATATCTCAAACGAATAATAAATAAGAAATTATAAAGAAAAACCATTCAAGTTCTTGATTATTAAAGTAAAACAGCATCACCAATAAAATCCCGCGATCAACTAACAGTAGTACCTGTACTTACCTATCGTATTAAAGGCTTAAGTAAGTTGAATGTTTAGGAAACACAGTATCTATGTAACTTCACTGCCTCCTACCACGAACGTAACTCATTGGCATACTTAAAGTTGCAAGTACGTATGTACCTAAACATACACCAATCAACAGAGAAAACATTTTTAAACAACAAATAATCTTTGACAAAAAGTCGTAAATGATGTACTTTTTGAAATAATAATTATACAGGTACGTAATAAAATTGTATCGCAGCGTTTTGTGCAGGAAACGCGTGCGACAGCCCACTGCTGATCGGCTCGGTTACGAGCTACTTACCGGTAGGCACATAGCGCGTGACCTTGAGCGAGTGAGGGCGTTTGTGCACTACACTGAATTTTACCGATCCGGAAAAAAACGGATGCTTGTATTTTAATAATTAATCATTAATAATAGTAAGAATTTATTTATTTCGTGTAGTTTAGGGTTTGAAACATTGAAACAACACGAAATAAATAAATCCTTACTATTATAAAAGATTAATTATTAAAATACAAGCATCCGTTTTTTTCCGGATCGGTAAAATTCAGTGTAGTGCACAAACGCCCTGACTGGGGCCTGCCCGGGGTTGGTAACGGGCGGAAGCACGGCGTGTCTCGTGTCTCACTCTGACGCGTACGGATACGTCTGTGCAAACAATAGAGAAGGCTATGGTATTTCATAATGAATGCGAGTGAGACGGCAAATTATACATATACCTGCTTGTGTGCAAGTAGCGACCCGAAAAGGGAATATAGACCCATAAAGTATTATTGTAAGTACTTATTGTTTTATTTAAACTAACACTCACTACTCTTCCTCTAACACTCTACATACTCATAAATCGCATTGGGAACTTAACAAAACTACAAGTAAATACGTACCTATGAATAGTTGTGTAAGTAAGCCCGGAATCCCGGAATTTATAAAAATAAATACCACATGCTAAAGGCTTCGTTTTTACACCATGTTACCGACTAGCTTTGCATTCCCGAATTTTATTTTATTTTATTTTATTTTATTTTATTTTATTTTATTTTATTTTATTTTATTTTATTTTATTTTATTTTATTTTATTTTATTTTATTTTATTTTATTTTATTTTATTTTATTTTATTTTATTTTATTTTATTTTATTTTATTTTATTTTATTTTATTTTATTTTATTTTATTTTATTTTATTTTATTTTATTTTATTTTATTTTATTTTATTTTATTTTATTTTATTTTATTTTATTTTATTTTATTTTTAATTAGATATGCATGTATACTATGAATTATAGTTATAGTTGTAATACAAAACCGTGCCATGCCAACCTAACCTAACCTGAAACGTCTGTTACATTTTGTTCCCCCTTGTGAGCCCCCTTGGCGGGGGGCATGAGGAAGAAAAAAAAATTTTTTTACATGTCCATCGGATGCCTCCTAGGTATCTCCTGGGTACCAAAGGGGATCGAAAATTTTGTTAGATTTCAGCTATGACGCACCGTTTTCGATATATTTTCATTTTTATAAAATTCATTCTTGAAAATTTTACAAGTCCCCGCTCCATACTAAAACAGTCAAAAATTTTATGTTTGCGACACCATAACCAAAAAAACAATTAATAAGCTTGTTGTAGGCGAGTCGTTCATAGTCGAAACAACCAGTAGATGAAATGAACATTAGGACAATCGTCCGTTAGTTGAATCAACTGTAGTTCAATCAACCGTAGGTGAAATGAACAGTAGTTGAGTCGTTCAATAGTCATTATGAAAATATGTGAATCGATCGTAGTTATTTCGACCATAGTCGTAATGACCGTAGTTATTATGATACATACCCAGTATTTCAGCTATAGGCCGTCAACAAAGTTTCTATTTTCTCCTTTGTTGTTAGAATTGATTTAAAACGTTAAAATTAGCACAAACGTGCAACCATTTTATTTTGTAGGTAGTCAGTTGTTTTTATTATGAAATGCCTACGCATATAATAATGTTACCTGATATATTTTGACGACCGATTTGGCGCAGGGGTAGGCTACCCACCTTCTGCGCCAGTGGTCTCGGGTTCGATTCCCGAACAAGACAAATATTTGTGTGCATGAACATGTCTATTTGTCTTGGTCTGGGTGTTTACTATGTATATTAAGTATGTATTTACAAACAAAAAGTATTTAAGTATATATTTATCCGTTATCAAGTTTCCATGATACAGTTTCGTAATGAAATTAAAATGGGGCTTAGATAATTGGTGTGAATGTAAGAAGTTATTTATTTATTATTTATTTATTTATTGTTTATCATTATTAGGTGTTCTGTTATGTAAGTACGTGTTGATTTATCGGGTCCCAAGTGGCATTACCGAGAAAGAAACGTGTTCCGAAACTTTGTTTATGTTCACACTGAAATCTTAGCTCGACATAAAACCGTTATTGTTAAGGATCATAAATGCAAATGCGCCGCCTCGCACTATGTGTAACACGCACGCTATAGTATTTTAAAGCCGTAAAAGCATAAGCGAGTTAAAATATACCAATACCTGTTAATTTTAATTTTGATTTATAATGATTTAATTATTTGGATAACAGGGATCTATAAGTGTTAGTAAAAGTAAGTAATGTACTATTATGTACGAGTAAAACAAAATACATAATTTTATTTGTAACAGTTTGTATTTGTTTTTATGTTTACAATACGAAAATTATCGACGTGATTTTTGGTATGTGGTTATTTCAAAATTTTACCTTACCATTTTGTCAGCGTGATTAATATGTATATTCATGCCAAATGACAGCTTTCTAGTACTAAGAGTCTATGAGGTAGACTGGAGACAGACAGACGGACAGACGGACATGGCTAAACTATCAGGGTTCCTTGTTGAGTACGGAACCCTAAAAACGAGTATTTTAACTGACTACTTACGATCTTAAAGCGGGTTATGATTATGTTATTATGACGTAACGTCTGGCCGTGCGTCGGTACAGACGGCGGCACATCAGACTATACATGTTGACCTTGAGAGCGCCTTTATACCCTACGTAATATAAGCTGTTATAGTATTTCAACTGTTTAACTTGATGTGCTATCGCGTGTACATGGCACAGAATAACTTTGGGTAGGTACCATTCAGTCGTGTGTATTCCGTGCCCTGTACCGAGGCCAGATATTACGTCATAACTCTCTTACAGATCTTTAGTAGGCAGTTAAAATACTCGCTCTTTACTCTGCCGACTACTACATTTATCTTTAGGGTGTCAATTCGCACGCTTTTAAATTAATTTCGTGCGAATCGCCTACAGAAAAATAATATTATCGAAAAGTGTCGATCCGCACATTTCGTGCGAGTTAAATTCGTGCAATCATCCAATAACTCAAAAAATAATTGTACAAATACATTATGTAGGTATTTCGAGTGTAATCGCGGCACATATGTATGACGTCAACGAAACATTTTTTAAGTCGCCTTTTTAATATGTCAAGCTTAACAAATCACTACATAGTATAAAACAAAGTCGCTTTCTCTGTCCCTATGTCCCTTTGTATGCTTAAATCTTTGAAACTACGCATCGGATTTTGATGCGTTTTTTTTTAATAGATAGAGTGATTCAAGAGGAAGGTTTATATGTACTTTTTATCTCGATATTCCCACGGGAACGGGAACCACGCGGGTGAAACCGCGGGCGGCCGCTAGTATTTTATAAATGTGTTTATATATTATTTATTGTTCTCCATACTTCTTTACTTATATTATTATATTAGTGCATTATAAATATAATATAGATAGTATAAGTGCAGAAAAATGCTTGTTGAGAGTAGAACCACAGAATAAATAATAGTGGTAGAACCTATCCGAGGCGTGCAATTACTTAGAGGTTTTAAAAGTTACTTGGTCTGCAACAAAAGATGGGGCAGTTATAAAAGATAATAAGGATGCCAATGTTAGAGGTTTTACCCAGCACATGTTGAAATGGTGAACAACAAAATTGGCAATGACCTTAAAACAATAAAAAAACAACAGTCTGAGAGTTATTCTTTAGGGAACTAGGTATTTGACATGTGCAAGCCAAACTTTTTTTTTATTTTATTCGGAAATGTAGTGTGAGAGTCAAAGATCCATAAAAAATAATAGGATGGTTAGGACTTAGAAAGGCTAAGTTTTTAAACACACCCGGCACAAAAAAGAACTCAAAAAAGTTAAAAAATAAAAAAATTCTCGGTCGGGGCCCCCCAACGTGTGACTACAATATATACATATAGGTACAACCTGTATACCCTCTCTCATCTCTTTGTAAGGTTCATTGTCGCATACCGGCCCCGATAACTTGTATCTATAGTAGGATAGTAAGCAGATAAGGCGACCGTTCATGACGTAATCGTTTGTCCGAGCTCATTTGAGTGTCGTTTCGTTTGTTTATATAAATGTAATAATAGCATCCTCTGTGTGAGACCCCAGTCTTTTGTTTTGATTAGTTGTAATTCCAAGACAAGATTAATATTAGAGCTTGGAAGTCTTGCAACTCGGGCAGTTGAGTTTTTGACTCGTGAACAAGCGCAAGTGTACGGTTTTTAATGTAAAGAGACTTATGAATTCCAATATATTATTTTCATTTAATCTAATTGTGTTTTAGTTGATACTTGATCCACTTATGTCTTAAAAACAAATGGCAGTAAATTTTTAGTACATAAAAAAAAACAAACAGACCTCTTACAAATGGAGGTCCTTACTAATACATGCCAATACATTTTAATCTTGTTAGCGACCGATTTGGCGCAGGGGTAGGCTCAAATATTATAGTATTCTTTGCCAGTACCTTCTGCGCCAGTGGTCTCGGGTTCGATTCCCGAATAATACAAATATTTTGTGTGCATGAACATGTCTATTTGTCTTGGTCTGGGTGATTACTATGTAGGGCAGAGGTACCCTTTGTGGCCACTTTAAGGATTTTTTGACTTTTAAGTTCTAAGTACTAAGTGGTCTTAGGTATTTAAGACACAAATTATATCTTAAATTATAGATAATTTATCTACCTTTAAAGGTAAATTTTCAAATTTAAAAAAGTTAAATAGATTTTTGTATATAGTCCAAAATGTGTGAGAAGTTCCAAATGTACCGGTTTTGGCCACTTTTTGCTCTTAAAGTTTTCTCAACAACTTTTCGTCATTTTTGCTACAGGCAATTAAAATAAGGTATTTTATAAATGTAATAATAACAACCGTTAGAATTCCTTATGTCATATACGATTTTTTTTCAATAAATTCCAGTTTCTGTTTTAAAAAATGTTTTGTATAAAAATTAAGCCAGAATAAGCCAGAACCGGGGCTTCTGCCCTATATTAAGTATGTATTTACAAACAAAAAAGAATTTAAGAACCTATATATTTATCCGTTATCAAGTTTTCCATGATTCAGTTTCTTAATGAAATTAAAATGGGCTTAGATAATTGGTGTGAATGTAAGAAGTTATTTATTTATTTATTTATAATCTTACATTTTAGAATGAAATCATAAGATCCGTATGCACTTTGCGCACGTGTTAAACACACGAGTGGGCGCCGGACTGCGGGAGTGGCACAAAAATGACCTTGAATTTGTAATGCGCAGCTAATCAAGCACAGGACACGCTAAGTTCGGAATAACAACAGTGGATCTGTCAGACCCTACCAGGCATGCCAAGGGTTAAAATAAAAAAATTTAAGGGTGGCTCCCACAGAACACGTGGCTCCCCAGACATTATGGAACTGAAACTAATATTTTTTCATCAAACCATTTGTTTGGGTTGTCTACAGACTTTAAAAATAACATTTAGATTTCATGAACCACTTTTTCTCAGTTAATATCCAAACAAAGCCCATCAACTTCCAAAGTTGGCAACAATACTACCTGTTTCATCATAATACAGGGATTTTAAACTTAAAGGATGAGATTCACACATCCACTTTGTAATCGACTTGGACCTCCGAATGAACTGGCTGCTGTCAAAAAGTAACAAAATAGTACCATCAATACTGAGAAATTAATGATACTTAGTAATTACTAGTAGTACTAGGTCTTATGGAAAAAAAGCTGCACTTTGTGATAAAGGAAAGCCGCTTTGCACAGTGATACTAGGGACCAAAATAATCGATTTCACCCGCAGCAGCAAAAGTTTCATTCCTTAGGAACAGAGATGGCGCCACTTCTTTAAAAAAATAATTAAAATATTCTACAAGCCAAACCACCGCACCGATTTTGATAAAGTAGATGTCAAATGAAAGATAATTAAATAATCTATCAAAGAAAAAATATATTGTAAAATAATACATTTGAAAATGCTCAAATATTAGCTTTGCTTGGAAAAATATTGAGAAATTTGTCGGATTTTACTGAATTAAAAAAAAAAATTGTTCCGTGGGGTATCTTTTTATCCACTAATATTGTTGACAATTTAATAGAGTATTTGATAAGACAAACTGCTTGTCGATATCTTTAATAATTATGGAGATATAAGATTACTAATGAGGGCAGTAATTTCTCAGGCGCACCGATTTTAATGATCTATGTATGAAACTTTTTTTTGTCTTTATGCATATTGCATATTTCTTATATGCATTTAAAAATATATTTTAAAAAGTATGTGAAAGTTTATTTTTGTGAAGTTTAAAAAAAATATGTCAGAAGTTTTACTTTAAAAATACCTAATGCAAGTAAAATACATAACAAAATAATTTTATTTAATCATAAACTTCTTTAAAACCGACGATGGTACTGTTTGAACTGAAAAAAAACAAAATCTTTTTATGTAGTACAAAATGCAATAGTTTAATGATTTTAATTTAAATAAGTATCTATTCAATGATAAAGGTAATTGTTAAATTTTATTGGAAATAATTTTGAATTGTGTGTCTTTTATACATTAACCTTGGATTTTCACAGCCACTATAAAAAAATTTGCACTGAATACGACATGGTAGGCCGATGCATCGACAGCTACCAGCGCATAGTATTGCAAGGAGTTCTGCACCCGCAAAAGTCGAGAAGGTTTAATTTTGACCCTACTAAATCGGCGTAGCAGTGAACCATTTAGGAGTCAATCCCCCTTGTGAATTTTTGTGCCATTCCCAAGAAGATGGACATGGAATTGAGGCTCTTAAAATCAAAGCGTTACCCCATAAACGGTCGGCTTGGTAAGCTGCACGCAAGGCATGCTTGTTGAGTGCGGCTAATGTTGGGGGTAGGCTTGTCACTAGCCTATTTTTGCCGGCAAACATGTCTTTGCGTACTGTTTGCCGGCAAAAATAGGCTAGTGACAAGCCTACAGCATTGACACTGTTGGAGCATCATATATTTTGCAAGTAAATTTCGAAACAATCTAACTATTATTTAAATGCATAATACTTTCCTCTTTTAAGCATGAAATCCGTTCCAATTGAGCCATTGCCTCTTTGGAGAGGGTATCTGGTGGATAAGACATGCTAGCAAAAGCTGTTCTTACTTCAGGGTATGACCAGTATGACATCCACGTCTAGAAACAAGATTTTTTCCCTTTCGAATTAAAGTAAGACGTGATGTCACACCCTGTAAAAGCATGAAACCCTCGGAGTGCAGTAGACATATTGGGACCCAAAGCATTGCTCTCGTATTAATTTCTTGGTTTCAAATTCCTGGATGGATTTTCTCACACTTTTTTTTGGACATAAAAATAGGCTAGTGACAAGCCTTCCCCCGACATTAGCCGCACTCAACAAACATGCCTTGCGTGCAACTTACCAAGCAGGCGATATGTGGGGTAACGCTTTGAATTTAAGAGCCCCAATTCCATGTCCAGCTTCTTGGGAATGGCACAAAAATTCACAAGGGGGATGGACTCCTAAATGGTTCACTGCTACGCCGATTTGGCCAGGTCAGAGTTAAACCTTCACGATCATTGCGGGTGCAGAACTTCCTGCAATACTATGCGCTGTAGCTGTCGATGCATTGGAACTATTTTGTTATTTACTCAGACTTGCTTTAGGTATTTCTAAAGTAAAACTTCTGATATATTTTTTTTAAACTTCACAAAAATAAACTTTCACATACTTTTTAAAATATATTTTTAAATGCATATAAGAAATATGCAATATGCATGAAGACAAAAAAACGTTTCATACATAGATCATTAAAATCGGTGCGCCTGAGAAATTACTGCCCTCATTAGTAATCTTATATCTCGATAATTATTAAAGATATCGACAAGCAGTTTTTCTTATCAAATACTCTATTAAATTGTCAACAATATTAGTGGATAAAAAGATACCCCACGGATTAATAATTTTTTTAAATTAAGTAAAATCCGACAAATTTCTTAATATTTTTCCAAGCAAAGCTAATATTTGAGCATTTTTAAATGTATTATTTTACAATATATTTTTTCTTTGATAGATTATGTAATTATCTTTCATTTGACATCTACTTTATCAAAATCGGTGCGGTGGTTTGGCTTGTAGAAATTTTTAATAATTTTTTTAAAGAAGTGGCGCCATCTCTGTTTCTAAGGGATGAAACTTTCGCTGCTGCGGGTTAAATCGATTATTTTGGTCCCTAGTATCACTGTGCAAAGCGGCTTTCCTTTATCACAAAGTGCAGCTTTCCGACGAAATATCGCCATAAGACCTAGTACTATAGCTGACCCGGCAAACGTTGTTTTCTCATATAAATTTTATTGGACACGAACTTCGTATCACCTGCCTGACACAATGTCACTTATTAAAAAAAAGAAATCCTAAGCGGCAAAAATGTCAGTGATTACATAATCTTTGACATACCTTATTCTCTTTGGAAGCGGCTTAAAAATGACGGTTGTGTGAAGTATGACAGTTTACCGGTTTTCTATACAAAATTACAATTTTTATTTTATAATTTCCTGGATAAAAAGTAGCCTATGTTACTCGCCAGCTCTCAAATTATCTCCATACCGAAAATCTCGTCGATCCGTTGCTCCGTTTTGACGTGAAAGACGGACAAACAAACAAACAAACAAACAAACAAACAAATAAACAAACAAACAAACACACTTTCACATTAATATTAGTATGGAATGTTTTTCCTTACCTTCAACACTTCAACACCAGCCCCCTGATTCACAAATGGTCGGAAACGCTCCCGACGACGGCGACGCAGCGGAATGTATGCACTATCTCTCACTAACTATAGAATAGACGAAGACAAAGCACAGAATTCGATTCCGATTCCGTTTCCGACGGTTTGTGAATCAGGGGGCTCATACACATAATTGGGCCGTCTGCCCAAGTGAGCGAGAATGATTAAAGACGCATAAAAACTACCTACCTAATCCAACACCTTTCCGCCGTCAGAAAATAAGTTACGACTGGTGTTTCTGAGATCTTGCTCAAACAAGCAAATTTTTAATATCAATATCACATTTTTTATCAAGTTATCTATTAGGAAATGTTTTTCCCTATCAAGCTTTTATTCACGTCATCTGTTTGAAAATCTTGGAACTAAAATTACTCGTATAAAGCATAGAAGATTGCACGCTCGGGGGTAAATTTTTGGTTGCCTCGAAAGGTCCTTCAAGTGCGTTTTTCTGTCTACAGATGGCGCTGTAAAATGTAGAATTTCAGATAACCCAGATAAGCAAAACTCTTTTTTCTCGTAGATTTATTAAAATTTCTAAAAATATGAAAGACCCGTTTCAAACAAATTAAACAATGATGCTAGATTTTTTTATTTCTCAATGGGTCGGTCGCACTGACCTCTATAATATTACTTAGAGCATTCAAAACCCTTTAACACATTATTAGAGGTCGGTGGTCGGTCGGCTTAGGTACAAATATTATTCTGTGGCTTAGGTAAGTTACATGGAGCTAGACTACATACTGAGGTAACAGTATTACCCATGAAGTTTGACTTAATACTCTGAGATAACTGGAGCTCTCACCCTGAATAAAAAAGTGAACACCAGGAAATTTGACATTTAGTATGTAGTGGCAGGTAGTGGCTGTCAGTTGTCTCATATGACCATACGTATTTTTTTAAAGTGTAGGTGAGGTGAGACGGAAGACAGCCACTGTGAAATTTGTGGTCACAAAAAATTGTTCGTACTGCACTCTCCAGTTACCTCAGTATTAAGTCGAACTTCATGGTATTACCACGTTTAAGTCTATCTCCATGGTGAGTTATGTACCTACTTACAGTGCCACAAACTTTGCTGTGCCGGTGGCCAAAATGTGAAACTAGCGTGTTTTTTTTCAATGTCATTTTGCTGTCAAGTTGATGTCCAACCATAGCGCTGCTAGCGGCTGAAGTTTTTAGAAGTCAGGGCCGGTTAAATTGTTACAAAAAAAAAGAAAACCGTACGTAGCGCCGCTGTCACCGGAACAGAAAAGGTTGTGGCACTGTACCTACCAATATAAAAATAGGGCACGGAGTAAAAATTAATAGTTATTCTCCTATTCCAGTTGATTATGATTTCTTTTATTAATTTGTAGAATAAATAAAGATCGAAAATCTTTTCTGTTCCGGACAGGCAGCGGCGCTATGTATTTTTTTCTTGTTTTTGTAGCAATATAGGCAACCGGCCCTGACTTCTACAGCAGTAGCAGGCAGCAGCGCTATGGTTGGTCAACAAAATGTTTGTATTTTTTTTCTAGTTCCAGTTTTTGGCACCGGAACAAAAAACGTAGATTTATTTTTGGCTTTTTGTGACAAAAGCTTTCAACATATTTATCTTTCTCTATGGCTTTCAAAAACTTCACAGGCTGTCATCAAATCACACGTTTTATTTCCTTGAGTAATATGTAATCATCACTACCGTTTAAGTTTTATTTACCTAAACTACAATAATATCACATTAGATAGCGTCAAATTTTAATATTTTTCATCTATAATAAATAAGCACAAACTAAGTACCTACCTAGGTATGTCCGCAAAAAATGAAAACACAAAGTCATCAATACTTGTGGTCTTTGAAAGAAAGTTTACAGCTAATGAATTTCAGCGTTTAAACAATGCGTATGGAAAATATCATGTAAAAGGGATCTCGAAAAGTGCCACTAGTTTTAGGAAGAAATTTGATGAGAGAGGTGATTTTGAACCCAATGTCCAGAGACATACCGCTCAAATTTACAAGCTTGTGCAGGCTATCAAAGATGGAAATGAGCAGGAAGGATTGGTCATCAACAAGTTTCTGAACAATGTCGAGCACATGATGGAAAGTCTAAACAATGATTTCGATAAGCTCAAAAAAATTTATCAGAACGTTATGAATAAACTGTTGGATTCTAAAAAGTGAATTCAGTTGTAAAGTATTATTTTCATTGGTGCATGGAGTGATCTTATTTATGAAATTTCCAAAACTTACAAACTGGTATTATTACTTTGTTTTATTACATGATGTTGATTACACGATTTCTTAAATTTTCTTTTTGTTTCTTATTTTTTTAGCTTGAGATGAACCTAAATATTTTTAAGTAAGTACTCAAAATCGCAACAGTTTGTTGAATTATATAAAAAAAGTTATCTTTACTAATACCTATTATAAATAGGAAAGATTTGATTTGCATCGAATAGGCTCCGAAGCTACTGGACCGATTTAGAAAATTATTTGACCAATAGAATTCTTCCCGAGTGACATAGGCATTGACTTAAAAAGTGACTTAGGCTATATTTTACAAGCATTTATTTAACTTGCAGTGTATGTATGTATGTATGCATGCATGTATGTCCGTTGGGGTCAAATCTTGCAACCTAAATTTGACCCACTTGCCAGTGTCCGGTTGAGCTGAAATTTTGCATACATATTTGGTTTGGATGACAATACAATATTAAAGTAAGGTCAGCAAAAAAGCTTGTAATAAAAATGAATTTGTTATAAAAAATCTTATTTATCCCGATATCCCCACGGGAACGGGTACCACGCGGGTGAAACCGCGAGGATCCGCTAGTTTTATAATAAAACTAGCAGCAAGCAACCAGCAAAAAGTAGACAGCCACAAGACACATTAAGTTTCTTCTATTACTTATTGTTATATCCATACTAATATTATCCTTACTTCCTTACTTTATATTATAAATGCGAAAATGCGAATCCGTCTGTCTGTGTGTTACACAATCACGCCTAAACTACGGAACCGATTTGAATAAAAATTAGTACAGATATAGTCTAGAGCCTGAGAAAGGACATAGGCTACTTTTTTATGTGAACAAAGGGCTGTAAGGGGTTGAAATAGGGGATGAAAGTTTGTATGGAAATTACGTCATTTTTAAAGCTAGAAGCTTCAAAATTATTTTATAGGCTTTTGATTAGATAAATAAATACGACATTCAAAGTTTGTAAAAAAAAACTACCCTAAAGAGGGTGAAAACAGGGGATAAATTTTTTCGTGTGATGACGTCGGCAAAAAAGTTTACGGAACGGATTTTGATGAAAGTTTTTTTGTTATTCAGCTATTGGTCCTTGCCAACATATAGCTATAATTTATTTTGAAGATCGCAATTTCTGATGTGGAACCATAGCAGTCCAGCCAAACTATGAGAGATATAAAAATACCGTTTTAAGCAAAATTGTTAAACGTGATGAGCACTTTCTATTGACGTACAAAGTTTGAAGGTCTGGTACACCTGATGTGGAACCCTAGCAGCCAGATTAAACTATATGAGATACAAACATAGCGTCTTAAGAAAAGTTGTTTAACGTCATGGACATTTTCTATTGACGGAAAAATATCGAAGGTCTGGTAGCCAAGCTTAACTATAAGAGATACAAATACAGCATCTTAAGAGAAGTTGTTCAGCGTGATAAGTATTTTCTTTTGACATACAATATATACTAATATTATAAATGTGAAAGAGTGTTTGTTTGTATGTCCGTCTTTCACGTCAAAACGGAGCAACGGATCGACCTGTTTTTCTTAGTATGTGGATAGTTTAGGAGCTAGAGAGTCCCATAGGCTAATTTTATCCCGGAAAAATATCACATTCCATCGGAAAAACGTCGTATAGTACATGCGGCAAAACCGCGGGCAGAAGGCTATGTGATATAAATGTTTAATGTGTTAATACGTAGGTACTGTTTATGTAATATATACGGTATTTTTTTATCACCCCGGATATTTTTAGGGATTATTTTACTCATGAAAACAAACAACTTTTATTATAGGACCAACACTGAAATCGCGAAATAATATCAGCTGTTCCATACATTTTGATTAAATATTTTTTGCACTTTTGTATGGAATAGCTGTTTTTGCGATTTTAGTGTTGGTCCCATAATATAAATTGTTTGTTTTCATGAGCAGAATAATCCTTTTAATTTTATCCGGGGTGATAAAAAAATTACCGTGTATATTAAGTAAATAAATAAAATAATTTATATAAATTATAAAACTGTATGCGATTCTTATTTTAATTTTTAGTTTTTTGCATTCACAATCCAATTTTTATTACCGAAAAATGGAAAATTAAGTATTTAGAATAATCGACCCGTCTCACAACCAGCTCCGATGGGACTCGAACCCACGACCTTTCGCTTTCCGGGCGACTGCTCTAACCACTGAGCTACGGAGTCGTTAACCACTGAGCTAACGACTGAGCTAACGACTCCGTAGCTCAGTGGTTAGAGCAGTCGCCCGGAAAGCGAAAGGTCGTGGGTTCGAGTCCCATCGGAGCTGGTTGTGAGACGGGTCGATTATTCTAAATACTTCATTTTCCATGTATGCGATTCTATTCAGGGGGCCACCTACCGGCAAAAATTTATGGGTATGGACATGGGCTTCATTTGACATTTGCCCTTAAAAGCACAAAATATGGGCATCAAATGTCAAATGAAGCCCATGTCCATTCCATATACCACCAAGGGTCTTCTTAAACGGAACAGATACCAAAAATATAGTTTTGAATTTTTTGTCTGTCTGTCTGTTGTCCACGTTTCAGGCAAAAACTACTGAACGGATTTTAATGAAACTTTTTTGTTATATAGCTATTAGTTGTCGCCAACTTATAGGTAGGCTATAATTTATTTAGAAGATCGAAATGGCTGATGTGGAACCATAGCAGTCCAGCCAAACTATGAGAGATATAAAAATACCGTCTTATGGAAAATTGTTAAATGTGATGAGCATTTTCTATTGACGTACAAAGTTTGAAGGTCTTGGTACACCTGCCTGGCTAGCATTACCATCATTATATCACGCGATATGATAGCACGTCTTGGTTCCACCTTAGTGGGGTAGGTAAGCAAGACAGCATGACGAGCTATATCATATCGCATGATAAAAGCCGTTCATGCTAGGCCAGCTGATGTGGAACCCTAGCAGCCAGGTTAAACTATATGACATACCTAGCATCTTAAGAGAAGTTGTTCAGCGTGATAAGTTCTTTCTTTTGACATACTGTTTGTATTGTTTGTATATCCGTCTTTCACGTCAAAACGGAGCAACGGATCGGCGTGTTTTTTTAGTATGTGGATATTTTATGAGCTAGAGAGTGACAAAGACTAATTGATATCCCGGGAAAATATAACTTTCCCTCGAGATAACGTCGTGTAGTACAGGCGGGCGAAACCGCGGGCGGAAGGCTATGTGAAATAATTTTTTAATGTGTTAATATGTATCATAGCGCTAAACTAATATATATAAAATAAATACACAAAAAACGAAAAACCTTATTAGCTAAAAAAATTAAAAATGCTGCCGAAAGTCACTATTCCACGCGAACGAAGTCGCGGGCACAGCTAGTTATATTATAAATGCGTCTCTGTCTGTCTGTGTGTTACACAATCACAACTAAACTACTGAACCGATTTGAATGCATTTTGGTACAGAGATAGTCTAGAGCCTGAGAAAGGACATAGGCTACTTTTTATTCCTGAAAAATATCACCTTCCCGCGGGATAACGTCGTATAGTACACGCGGGCGAAGCCGCGGGCGGAAGGCTAGTTGATTAATAAACGCACAAATTATCCCAACTAGCACAAAATGCCTGCTTAAGACCTATATAGCGTATATAATTACAGTTAGAAGCTGCAAGAGTCAGCTGTATAACGCGCTATGCAACCCTTTTGCAGCTGCTTTAGATCTAAAGGGGCGAAATTAGAACCAATTTTAATAGATCCAGTAGAGTTTCATAATAGTGCATGTAATTTCTTACAACCGCTATTTTCACTCCTTATGCACCCTATTGGCAGTAATTGAATGAACGAACTTCAGATCCACTCATTATTTCATTCACTCCGAAGTGTAGATTGCAGCTTTCAGTGCAAATTGTGACTTTCATAAGTATTTAATTTCTTTTACATGTAAGATGTTTTTATAAAATTATGGCTAGGCAGCGTGTAGTGAAATAATAAAATGGTGGATTTGTAGTGTAAATATACGATTTAAGTTACGCGGCTTGTTTATGTGATAAACATCGGCAAATTTAATTTACTGTGAAACGTGTATGGTGTTTTTGGAGTAAAACTAATGGGCCCTCAATTTATTGAAGATATTACGAAAATTTAATGAATTTGTAACTGCGGGTCAATTTTTTTTATCTTAATTTTGATAAGTATTACACTGAATTATATTTATTTATGGATAATTAACGATAACATGTTGTTTGCGATCATACTAAATTGTGCCGTGTGACCCGTGTGTTTAAATAAACAGAAATATATGAACAAATAAAATAAATGGTTTCAGAAAATGGCGTCTATATTATTGCAGCCTTGCTTTCTAGTTTTCGCTACTGTAGCCCCCTTTTGCAGAAATGGGTGACAAAAACCACTGTTCGGAAACTCCTAGATCCAATTAAGCTGCTAAATTCTTTCTTCTAGAACTTCTACCTCCATAAAATCTCCAAGAAAGTGAATATTATAACCGAGAGTGTGAATTTGATGTGATATAAAGCTCGCACCTGCATTGCAGCACATACAATAAATATAATTTAGGGATCTGCAATCTTTGCTGGAAACCCTTGATGTTTGAATTGTTTGATTTATTAAAAAACCTAGTACCTAGTCTTCTGTTACGTATAAGTACTATTTATGATCTCTAAAAATCAACTTCGAGGGCAATGCACCTATAGTTTGTAACTTTAAGAATTAATCGTAAAAAAACAAAGTTTGTTAATACCTATTAAGTTTCAAGAAAATACGACGACGAGAAGTTATTAAATAATAGAAGGCATAAATCCGGATCGAACAAAAAAGTATCATTAAAATCTGACTAATAGTTCTCGAGATATGCTTGGACATACAAACAAACAAACATTCAACTACTTATACAAAAACTTTTTCCCGAATGTAACAAATATATTACTGAAAACCGCATCAAAATCAGATCACCCAAACATAAGAAAATTGCGGACAAACGTACATACATAGGTACAGGTCAAACTGAAAACCTCTTTTTTGAAGTCGGTTAAATCGAATTAACCTTTTATTTAACACGTTCTCCATTTGATTGAAAAGCTATTATTTTCTATCATGAAGCACTGCAGACTCCATAGTAGTTCCACAAAATGGAATTTTACGAGCTTATAGGAACTAATTTTACCTCACAGGCATAACAGACACCATAAGAAGTAAATTAGACACAATTTCCTATCCTATGCAGAACAGGGTGGTATAGTATGCCACGCGGGACCGTAATGCAACTAAAAGTGCCAATAAATATGCAATTATAACTACAATGTAGTCAATGGTGGTCTGAAATGCTATGCGAAACCATTATGCGACTAAAAGTGGCAAAAAAGTTACAAATCTAACTATTGTGCAGTTACTGGTACCATAAGGTGTCACAAAAATACCTTAGGTTCCAGCTGCGGTCATAGCTATAATTTTAGCTGATATCGAACTTGTGCCTAGTTCTTACTCCGTTATGCCACCCCTATAGACATTGAAGCTTTAAGGAAAGCTGCATTTTTCACTAGTGTGCTAGTTGGGATGTTATAGCTGAAGTTTCCAATGCCATTGCAATTTGCTATTAAGTTTGCAAACCCAAAAGGAACGACAATACTAAATCCGAGAAACATAAAAAACAAGTAATACAACGAACAAAAAAAGATATTTTAATCCAGACTCATTCCATGGGCATCGATCGTTCTGTAATGCCTCAAACGATCCCGGTTGGAAGCATAAATCCAGCTATAATATTTGGACGTTTCATTTCCTTCCTTTGACATTAATGTCTGCAATGGCATTTTAATGAAGGTTATAAATGCATAGTAGGAATTCTATGGGCCCACGCCCTTTCGGTTATTATGAAGAAGGTGTATACGGGAGCGTCTCGCCTGTTATACCTAGCTCTAATCCCCGTCAAACTTTTAATGAAGCAGTGCTATCGATTTCCAATTTTCCGCTATAAATGATGTGTCTAAGGTAGTCAAAGACAGGAGCTTTATTTAAACGTAACTATGGGTACGTTGTAAGGTGTCTTGTTTCCTTTGCTTGCATCTGAATTTTGTCGCAAGTAATATCCTTGGGGGAGGCCTACGCCCAACAGTGGGCGTCGTTCGGCTGACATGATGATAGAGATCCCACACAGCAGTTATATATAATCCTTACTTATATTATAAATGCGTCTCTGTCTGTCTGTGTGTTACACAATCACACCTAAACTACTTAACCGATTTGAATTAATTTTGGTACAGAGATAGTCTAGAGCCTGAGAAAGGACATAGGCTACTTTTTATTCCTGAAAAATTCACCTTCCCGCGGGATAACGTCGTGTAGTACACGCGGGCGAAGCCGCGGGCGGAAGGCTAGTTTCTAATATACGGTCGCCAGCACGTCGGGTTACTACAAAATGTCAAAATGTATTAATTGGAACTGAACTCTATCTGTTGGACATAAGGTTGAATTTTATTTAAAGAAATTTGACAGTTTGTAGTAAACTGACGTGCTGGCCTGGGTGCCTACCATTAACTCTTATTGCGGTTTTGTTTAGGAACCTAAACTGATCTGCTTCGCTTATTCGTACCACGACAGCTTAATATCAATGACAGCGATTCACTGATCATTCAATGACATTTCACAGCCGCTGAGCTGTCATCAACTCTTATTTGACTTATAACCAACTTATAACTCGGCCAAGTTAACATGACACCTGCAGGTTATACCCGTCCCTTTCACTCTCCGGGTATGACAGAATCGAGTGAAAGAGACGGGTAGAAGAAATAAGGACACAAATCGTTCGGTCATTCACATTTACCAATTCATTTGCGATCCAGTTTTTAGAAGGTCAGAGTACGAAAGAAAGCAATTCATTTTAGGAACCTATTCTGCATCGCGCTATTTTTGAATCGCTGTCTTAAAGTTGATGGTAGGCACCCTGGACTGTACATATAAAAATCTCGTATTACAGTGTTTGTTAGTGAACACCTCCGAAACGGTTTGACCAATTTTAGAGCTTTGAGAATTGGTCGTATCGTAGGCTACTTTTTTGATGAAATTCCACGGTAAAGAAGCCCCGGGGCCAGTGTATATATTCTTTGCCGGGGCGCAGTTAGTAACGTTATATAAAACATATTCTATTCTAATCTTTATAACATTTTGTTACATCACTTACAACATTTTTTAGAGAATAATATAAACGCTCTCCCATACAAGCAACTGGTTCAACTCGTTGATTATGTTGTCGTGGTCAGGTCATTGATTTCTAACAGCTGATTATTTTAGCGATTTTGAGGCTGGCCCCATATTTAAAAGTTATTTGAATTGATTGATAAAATTAATATTTAGATTCAAAACCCTAATTAACAAATAGGAGTTTCTTTAAAGGGTAAATTAGAAGAAAAAGTAAAGGTTTGCAAACAGTGTTGCTTACTTTTGTACTGTACGAGCGACATTATAATTGGGTGTGTAATATATTATGATATAACAACATTTTGTATAATACTCACAAAATATAACAACACATTACATAAAATCATTTCATATAACGTTCATTTTGTATAATCAACGAATGATATAAATTCAAAATATATAATTTTAAACCGTATAATGAACATTTGATATAAAACGTTTCATATAATAAACATTTACTATAACACTTACATTCTATAATATTTAAAACACATAATGGTTATATAACATAACAACATTTCATATAACGTTCATTTAGTATAATCAACGAATAACTATTTCTGGCGCTTCGCCGGCCGCTGCCGCGGCACGCTCGCTTCGCTCGCTCGGCTCGCGCTGTTTTGTTCATAGTTCTAACCTAACCTAACCTATTATCAATTGTTTTGTCACCGTTGTGGCTTTTATGGCGGGTGGCTTCGCCCCCCGAGCCCCCCTTTCGAGCGCACTGTACCCCCCATGCCCCCTAGCCCTTTGCCTACCCTATACATTTAATTGACTAATTGATGATTATATAAAACAAAATTATATCAAATGAAATTATTACATATGATGATTATATGATACAAAATTATATCAAATGACCGTTATAGCAAATGTGTTTTATATAAAATATTTTTATATACAATGAGCGTTATGTCAAATGATATTATATAAAATGATGATTATATGAAATAAACATTATGCAAAATGAAATTAGTTGAAGTGTTGTTATGACAAACGTTTATTATGTCATATGAACGTTATTGAAATGAAATTATAGCAAATGAAATTATATCATTCATTACGCACCCATTATAATTTGTTTCTTTAATAATATTTTACTTGGTCAAAATGA
This sequence comes from Crambus lathoniellus, assembly GCA_949710035.1. Lineage (NCBI taxonomy): Eukaryota > Metazoa > Arthropoda > Insecta > Lepidoptera > Crambidae > Crambus > Crambus lathoniellus. The sequence goes on along the minus strand of OX453303.1, from coordinate 18,973,200 downwards.
AACTAAAATTAGGTATCTAGTTTCTGTGGGAACACTCTCCACGCGAGTTTTACTCGGACCCTCAGATACCTATATGATCTGAGCCTGTCTAAATCTACCTAATTATATAAAAAAAAACTTTAGCACGACGCCGACCGACGTAAACGTGACGCTTATCTAAGTACATAAATAAATATGTTATGTTGCGATAATTACTATTATATCAAGGTTGCTATTCTGCGAAATGCTTTAGTAATTTGAGCTTTGCGATGAGATTCCAAGTATCGTACCTACGAGTATAACAAAAACTTGGTACAATTACTACTGTTGCTGGTTTCAGGTGAACTAGCAGTAAAAAATTGTAGTATATTAATAAGTTAATAGAAAAATTTATTTATTTTACTTTCAGAATAAAACTAAATAAAGTTTTTTTTTTCAACTTTTTGATTTGATGAAAACTTCAACTACCCATTGGAACTCATTGTAGGTACCTCATATTTTTCCCGAAGTGATGTTAGTAGTAAGTATTTGCTTCTTATTTTTCGGTCAAAGCCAGATTAACATTGATCCAGTAGCTACATAACATACAAGCTAACATAAAATCTTCCATCAATAATATCACTAGATACTACATACTTACAGGTGATCTGTGACTGATAACACCTCACGGGCTAAAACTTTTGTTCTAGACGGAGAAATAAGTATGTCACGAATGTTGTTTTTGTTGTGACTGATAACACCTCACGGGCTAAAACTTTTGTTCTAGACGGAGAAATAAGTATGTCACGAATGTTGTTTTTGAGACATATGCTTGCTTTTGGTAAATTAACTTCTAAGTTATTTAAATTTTGTATTTTCTAAGCATTCCGTAGGTATTTTTAGATTTGGTAAGTACAGCTTTTGTAGCTGTTGAGTTAAAAGCGTTTTTGTCAGCACAGTCTGTCAATGGACAAGTGAACTTGGACTGTTCAGTGGTTAACAACATAATAATATAATAAAATGTTTCACATTGTCAAGGAGCTATAATTTTTCAGTAAAAACAAAAATATGCTTATTATTTTAAACATGCGTTGCCTGCAATAAGTCTAATAAAAAAATATCTTTGAGTATATGTTACGAATCAGGCTAAATGTATTTGCTAAAAAAACATATTTGTAATAATATATTGCCTTATAAAAACTTTGGACACGTGTTCTTTCTAAACTACATAATATATGGGACATTAAAAACAATACTTACATGTTTCATACATAAGATTGGACAAGTGTTCCTTCCAAACGATATGAAAAAAAAACGTATCGTATACTATAGTATAAAACGTCAGAAGACGTAGTTTTTAAGGCTAATATGGAAATAGGCCTAAGGAACAAGATGCGTTCAAAAAGTGGCATTTGTGTTGTTTTAAAATCACACGATTCAAATATGAGCGCTTCTTATTTGCTGACACTCCCAACTGTTTATGTAGGTGGTATTGTTAATCGAAGCATAAAATATCTTTATTTCGCTATAGGTGTACAGAATAAAAACAAGCACTTAAGTAATTTGAATTCACCCAGTAAGCAGAATATAATGCTTGTTACAAGTGACTTCACTTTACCATAACTAAAATCATAGTTATGTTATCGAACATTTATTAAAATATTAGATAACGGTAACAGATAAAAAAAACAAAAATATGTAGTTACCCTATCATCTAATTAGCTGAAAGCGTAAAGCAGGTAAGGTAGCTTTTATGCCCGCGGTAGTTAACAAAAAACTTATTTCGTGCCAATCCAACACTGGCGCCAGTCCTGGCATGGAGTAAAACAGCTGCTAACGTACTGGCACCTAAAATTGGCCCCAGTTACTATATCAATGTTTGAATGTTACATCTGCTATCTATAAATCCAAGTAAACACGGTTTGCCACGCAAGTGTAATGCAAAGAGGTATATTTGTTTTACAAATATTTATTAAAAACGAAATGACAATATATTCTGTTAGGTCTGGACTGCAATCACTTTTTCAGCTAGTTCGATACACTGCCGCATTAGTGTAACGTAACTTTCCAATATTACACGTTCTGTAATAAGAAAATAAAATAAGTATGGATTACAATTTCTTGCGAGGAGAGTTGTTGAGATGAGTATAAAATGGAGTCTTTCACTTGTTTGAAATTAAATAAAAAAAACATTGTTTTATGATTATGACACCAGTCGACCACAGAAATTATAACTGTATCCAAATTTTTATTACAATGGTATTTACTATGGAAGTTAAATTTTTCCAAAGCCTGAGTTAAAAAGATGCAGTAGCTCGCACCAATGTCGCTGGCATTCCAGCACTAGCTTCATGTAAACGTTATTTTGTGCCAGTCCGGCGCTGGCCTTGTCATGATATAAAACAGACCTACTTACTGGCACCATTTTTAGACGCCCAAAATTGTCAGCGTCAGCATCTGTATCAATCGAAATCTACCATGAGGTTCAATTAAATTGCATTCTTCAAAGGTTCCAAATAACGCGCAATCATTCAAGGTATTTGCTTCACATTCAAAGAACCTTCACACCACAATAGCATTAACCTGAATACTTCATGTAAATCTCACCAAAAATTTAAAGGGACACCGCAAAACCCTCTCTTTCGTATCGCGTAGATAAATTATACACATGGCCTCGAATAATAGACGGAGACCGTAAACCAAAAAAAGCTGTGACATTAACAGATGTGGGTAAATCAATTCGGAACGGGCTGCAAACAGGGACCCGCGTCAACGCACGGCCTACCAGCCACGATTGTTTTGTGCAAAATTGATTTGAACCCTATCTGTGGGACATAAATTTCAATTGTGAAACGATATTTCAGCTCTCATCGCGACTATCTCCACTCCGGACCATCAGGGAGCGACTGTTGTCATAGAAAACAGAACGGCCAGCGTCGACTGAGGTAAACATTGGCTTTGTCAAATATTATGCGGATGAAATTTCAAGTATTCTTTGTTTAATCCCACGGAATGTTGCTTCGGTATCCCTCTTATTATTTTTCTTTTATTTTTTCCCCTTGACGGAGTTTATTGTTGGGTCGCTACGAGGTACGCTTACGCAATATTTCTTATGTGTGTTTGTAATACAAACCAAAAGTAATTTGTGTATCTCGTAATGGAGTCGAAAAGGTTTCATAACTTGGATTCGAACTGAAAAAGGTAGGTACATTTAAAAACGACGACCTAATACCTATATATACCTAAGTAAATACCCAGTATGATTCAAGTGATGAAGTTCCTAGTGTAAAAGAGTTTAATGCTGGTTTAATACCTTTTAGAAGATAAGGTAAAAAAAGCATTTGAGATTTCCACTTTAACGTTCTACTCGTAGTTAAAAGAAAAACTAAGTTCTTCAAACACCGGACCAAGTTGTCCCGACACAGAGGTATTAGGGTGTTTTAGAGTTCAGGTCAAAAACTTTAACAAGTGGATGCAGTAGCCGAACACGGAGAGAACCACGAGTGAACTTACAAACTACTTGACCAACTTCCAGCCGATAAGCAAAAGGCACATTAGCATTTTTCGAAACCCGTATCAACATGGGGTATTAACTGCTATAGGCATTAAAGGGGTCCAGGGGGGAGTTTGGGGGGATAGGGTGTCCGTCAGTTGATCCGATCGTGCCGGACGAGCTGATTGATGACGCCGATTAGTGATGCCCAAACTCGGTCCGGAATAAATTGTCGAGCGTTTTTGCACTGAAAAGTCGATGCTTTTTTGTTAGCGGCCATTTTAATGAGTCTGCGGTCAGTGCGATTGTTGTGTGAAATTCTGCAGCACCACACGCTTCTCTCGATGCGTAAAGCGAGCGCTTTTTACCTGCGCACTGTAGTAGATTTTAATTAAGTTGCAACGATAAATGTTTAAAGAAGAAAAAGCGTACGTTTAGCCGCAGCTTAAATTATGTGGCTTGGACACTTTATTTTCAAGGTGGTTTTGTTGTGATTTTTTATAAAAGTAGGTACCTAATTAATGCTGAAGCTTACTTAGCATTATGTAAGTATGTATATTTATGTAAGATATAAGATTTAAAGACTTGGTAGTTAGGTACGTACCTATGTCTTTTAGGCGTCTTTGTCATGTAGTATGGGACCAAATATTAAGTACTATAGAAATAACTTTTTATAATCATTAACTTTATGACTACTCTGCCACACCCATCATTAAAATTTAAAAAGAATAAAGTTGTTAATCGATGTTTTAACAGCTAAGACAATGATTTAGATTATACATTTATGTTTATTTATATATGCATGAATTTTTATTTTGAATAATAACGAGCACAATAAACATTCAACAAAAGCAATGACATTTACAAAAAAGACAATCGCAACATTTAAAATAATTTTGTATAATACTCAAGTTCACCATTTTCCTGTATCTTTTATAACTACGATAGCACAGAATATATAATAGTACTAACGTATGGATGTGGCTGCGGGGCTGGAAGTACCTACTTATATCGTAAGTATCGATATAGTAACTATAAATTAAAAGACAAAAATTATGATTTTTTTGATCTCTAACATTAAGGGTAATTTACAGTCACAAGCAATAATATGTACATAACATAAAACAATGTCATTATTAAAATATCTAATGATTTTTTATCCACATACAGTTTTGTTTTGGAGCGTTTTAATTTGACAAGGTTCTTTGTTGTTCACACATTATTGCTCGTAACTGCAAAGCTGACATGAAAAAAATAATACTTAAGAGCAATTTTCGATTATCCAATTCTTCTATTCTATCGATACAAAGAAAATAATTATTCCCCTGAAACTATTGTAGGAATACAAGCCCACTAAGTTGCTGAATCATGGGCGGCACCTCTGTTCCGTTTAAGAGTTGAAATAATTTCAGCTTTACGCTTTATTTATTTTCCATAATGGAAACGTGAACCAGCATTTTCCCGTTACTTACACACAAAACGGTCGGCCATGTTTACAAAGGATTTTACTGAAAAAAACTTTCAGTAGCCACTTGTTAATAATACTTTTTTCCATGTTTTAGACTTTTTAACTTGCTTTGACCGTTGGAATTTACAGTATCCGCTATAAATTATCGACAAGGAAAAAACCTATAAAACCTATTATTAAGTATAGTATAGTACCAGGAACTCAGCCGCCCTGACCCTGAGTGAGTTGAAAGCTTGAGCGTTAGTATGAACCAAAAAGTTATCTTTCGTTTTAAAAATATTTTTCTTATACCTACTACTCAAAACAAAATAGGGACCACTGGGTTTTTTATACAAACATGCGCACTTTATCGTCTTATAGATAAGTAACTTTTTGCATCTCTGCAATTATTTTTACGTCGATGGAAAGACCAAAAGCTCAGTTGTCAGTCAGTCAGTCAGCAGTGGACGTCGTTCGGCTGACATGATGGTGAGCGGTTTTTGGCAATTTTCGTAAATGCGTTTGGTCTCTCCATTGACGTTAAAATCATTGCAGAGATGCTAAAAGTTACTCATCGATGAGACGCTAAAGTGAGCACGTTTGTATGAAAAAAGCCCAGTGGCCGCCTCTATTTGTATTTAATTTGAATCTTATAAAAAATGACATCTATCAAGTCCAAATAAAATAAATATTGATTGTCGACGACGCACTGCATGCTGCTGGGAGCAGGGCACGATGGAAGGCCATCATCAAAGAAAAGCTTCTGGAAGGTGGTGGTCACGACCGAGACCCCCATACATAAGGAATACGATACGAGGAGGATCTAGCTCAAGATAAGTTCTATAAGAACTTGGGTTATGAATACTGAACCTGCACTTTTAATAAAAGTCTAACAAAAAATAAAATACTCAAACAAATTACAGGGTCAAAAAATTAAATTACTGTACCGAAGATAAAGAAAGGTTTACTGGGACGAAAGCTGACAGAACTAAGGTTGAGACAAATGGGTCGTGAACAGTTCGGCTCATTAAAACACTCCGACCAATGGATCGATTGTCCAGTCAATTTGTACATTAATGGCTCAGAAAACGTTCTCATTTATAACGAAGCATTTGAGAAAATATTTGCAAAGATTATATTATATTAACTATAAGATAATTTACTAGTAAGAAAATTTAGGTTTATTATTATTTGAATGGAAGGGGCTATGCATCTCCCGTATGTAGTCTTTGCGACATACACGATCTATTGTGACTCGCCACCTGGTTAAAGTAACTGTTTTAGCCTGGAGGCTTTCAAGAAGTCTAGAATACTCCTAGCTTTATGAGTTTTAATCTCCCTCTCCTTATAATGTGCCAGTCAACCCAGATGAATACTGCGTTTATGGATAAGGGGTTCGCAGTCACACAGAAGGTGCCTGGGCGTTTCTCTCCTGTTTACAGTAGCAGCAAACATCAGTATCACTCAATTTCATGTGAAATTGGTGCCTGTCTACTTTGCAGTGGCCGGTTAAGGCGCGGAATTTTAGTTTTACTCGCTTTCTTTTGATAAAATAATGAAAGAGAAAAAAATTACTTAAGTATTAACAATAAAAAAAAAATGAGTAGTTTATGAGATGTCAGAATGATAGGTAATCTGAGCTGTGTTTCCATACATCTGCCAGATAAGGCGCTACTCGGAAAAATATGGACTGTTTGATTTAAAACTACCTATAGGACGGTTAAAGTTGTTACAAATCTGGTAATAAGATATATATTTCTTCATACCTTTATCTAGATCCGTATAGTTTCAAAAACACGATTTTATGATTTTGCCTCGACACTTTTTCTTTTCGAAAAGACCTCTAAAAAATACGAACATTCAAGATTATTCTTAAATGGGGTTACTTACACTATTGGAAATTGGTTTAATTAGTGGACACCAATAATATTCAGGATCGTATAGAAGCATTTTTAAAAAAATCACTGTAGTTTTTTAATACGAAGTGATTTTGTGTTTTTTGCCTAATCTGCAAAATCGGTCTCGCTCCCGCGCGCGTCGTTTTCTCATTGCTATCTCGTTTCAGCACATTTTTCCGAGTATCGCCTTAAGCTAACAGTTCCGCGCAGCTCCACTTATGTGTAAACGCACCCATACCTACATATTTTCTTTTTTTTTCTTCAAAATTGACTGAGCTATTTAACAACGAAAGTTAATTTATAGTTATTAAAATAATATAATATAATGACATTAATAAAAGTAATATTAACATTTTATGCATTCACAATACTATTCTGTAAGTAAAGGAAAATTGTGATTATAAAAATGTTTCTTTCGAATGCGAGGGCCTACAACGTTGAAAAGTGATGGCAAAATTCGACGAGTCTCGTAAGCCTTTCGGTCCGACCGACCGACCATCAGAATTTTTCCTTTACTTACAGAATAGCAATGTGAATGCATATTGCATAAAACAATAGAAAATCTTAATTTAATGACTGTTTCATCTTAATCGATTGTCAAACATTTGTAAAAATGTTTTAACGCAGGGTTCGAATAGTCGTGTAAGCCTTTCGGTAGCTTAGTTGGTCAGAGCATCGGGCCGGATCCCGGGAGGCGCGGGTTCGAATCCCGTCTGAAAGCTACTTACAGGCTCGTGGTTTTTACTATCACATTTTTCCTATACTTACAGAATTGCATTGTGAATGCACAAAAATAATTTAAAATCTCAAATACAATACCTTTTGTAATACCATACAAGTTATACAATGCCAGATCAATGTCAATGAAACGCGAGACGACGGCGATAATGTGCACTTTTGGCGCCATACTATAAGCATTCTCAATACAACAAAACAGATAGTTAGGTACAGAAGTAAATCTACATTCAAAGTGCGCTCGACCAACGCACACATAGACACCGCTCAAAGACACGATATCTCGGACCAGTTGGAACCAGTGCAAGCGCGAGTGTCATCCGCTTGAGACACGAGTCTCTGAACTTTTTGTGCAAAAAACACGTAAAAGTGAAAAATAAATTGAATCATTCAATTCAAAGTACGAAAGTGCGGGACTTTTTCTAATTAATCTTGAACTTACTGATCTGATTGAAGTCGGTGTCAAGCCAAATAGATATTAATATTAATATGTATTTGATAGGTTACAATTTACACCACTCTGCGCATGAGATATTGTGTATTATTGTTTCACTATTTTGAAATGAAATGAAATGAAATGAAAATGAATTTTGAAATTGAATTTTAAGTATTCGTTCTTGTTACTTTCGGCTTGACACCGACTTCAATCAGATCAGTAAGTTCAAGATTAATTAGAAAAAGTCCCGCACTTTCGTACTTTGAATTGAATGATTCAATTTATTTTTCACTTTTACGTGTTTTTGGGAAATGAGTTTTTGTTTGCAGTTTTGTTTTGAAGGCGGTTTAATTTTTTTGAAAAAAAATTGTTTATTTTTCCTTTTTTAGTGTAAGAAATTTACTATAAGAAACCGCATAATGAGCAAGGGTAGCTCAATGTGCAACGACTTTAGCCCAAATTAGAACACTCAGACAAGAACCACCCTCCAACTCTTAACTGTTATGCAGTTTCCTTCCACCATCAGCTAACCTAAATGACTTGAAAGAATACAACCTAAAGTTCTATTTGCGCTTGTAGTACTTAATAACATACTTTAACTCCTAAGCGTTAAAGAGTTTTACTTTCCATCATCAGCTTAACTAAATAACCTGAAAGGTAACAACTACAAATATTTACGTATCAACGATATTTAAAGAATTATCCTCCAACTCCTAACTATTGAGGAGTTGTACCTTCCATCACCAGCACTGGTAGTCATCATCGTGAGATGATGACTACCAGTCGCAAATACTTGAAAATTACTTATGAACCTTAAAGGAATCGTATTGCGCCCGTAACATATTTAATATTTAATTAATGTTTTCGATGGCCATATGTGGTCTTCATCATCAGTTACTCTTCACCAAATGGTGCTTACCGAAAGCAAATGCACGAGTTACTTAAGAAAAAATCAAAATCGCTATAGGTGTGCCTATAATATTTGAAGAGTTCCCTTGATTTCTCCAGGATGCCATCATCAGATCCTGACCGTATAACAATGGGACCAATTTGTAACTATATGCTTTCAAATCAAAAAAGAATTTCTAAAATCGGTTTATAATTGACAAAGTTATGAGGTAACAAACATTAAAAAAAAAAAAAAAAAAAAAAATCAACCGAACTGAGAACCTCCTCCTTTTTTTGAAGTCGGTTAAAAAATAAAGCAACAAAAAAGGTATTATTTATTACTGTTCATTGGACGGTTGTTCAAATTCAACAATAAACGGTAAGATCAGATAAGATAGAAAAGTTATGGTATTTCCTATATTATACAGTATTAATAGTATTTAATTCCAGCAATAAGGTAAGAGCGAGTCGCCCCAATACAAGTATATATATATTCCTATCTGGGGTTGCCTCACGCAAATTGTTGTTAACAAAATTATTGAGTAATAAACTTTATTTTATTTTATTTTTATTATTTTTATACAGTTTTTTCCCGTTTCATTCTCAAAAATCAACCAAACAAATAGATACGAGTGCAACTGCCACGATAGTTTTTTGTGCATAAGCTAAAGTTGACAACCCTAGCGCGTCCGCTGAGCGTAGGCATGAAAAGTAAAGTACATCCATGTAATTGACTTCTGTACATATCTGTTTTGTGTCAATACATTGTGTAGAAAATATTCAGCGTATACGAAGTGTTAGATTTTGACGCGTCTACTAACGACTACGTAGCTCAATGGTTGGAGCATCGCCCGAACAGTGATAGGTCATGGGTTCGTGTACGAAAAATATTTTAAATATTTTTTGGACTTTGGATATTTTTAATCTTGATTATTTTATGCAGACTGGGACCGATATTAGATAAACGACATTTAATTTACTGTCGCATTGTCGTCTTCACATTGTATAAACAACCTTACTAGTTGTAGCATAAAAAAGAAAGAAATACATTCAATATTATATAGTTACCACCATCATCACTGTAAGCAAACCTTTCGAAATTGACAGCGTCTTCTAACGGTATTGACGCCAGAGGAGCACCATCAACCGCTGAAATAATAAAATACTACTATTAGATGTTTGTGAATCTTAACAAATTATTATCATTTTTTAATCTCAATTACATACGAGTATGCTCAATAGTTAAAAATATTATTAAGCTGGATGCGGGCAGCGCAGGACCGATCGTTGTGGAGATCCTTGGGGGAGGCCTATGCCCAGCAGTGGGCGTCGTACGGCTGAAATGATGATGATGATGATGCTCAATAGTCGTTCGGCTGACATGATGATGATGATGATGAAGATGCTCAATAGAACATTTCATCACATTGAATATGTTCCGAAATACTCGTAAAATTTGTACCTTTGCCCCCTGGCGACGCCCTTGCCTTTGCCTTTTTGTTACTTATTATAATATAGTACACACGGCGGCACATCAGACTATACATGTTGACCTTGAGACCGCCCCTTTATGCCCTTTGTAATAAAAGTATCGCAGTTTAACTGTTTAACTTGATGTGCTGTCGAGTGTACCTATTAATCTCCGAAGACAACTGAGCCCCTCTATCGGTTAGTTGAGGCAACTGTTGAAAGTATGTGATTCTTACGCTGTGAAGCACCGGTTAAGGTACTCATTGAAAAGAAAAGCGAGTTCATGTTTTAAAGGCCAAACACCAGCCCAACTTTACCACCACTATTATTAAACAGAGCACCTTTGATTTCAACCGTGTCACACAGTGAGACACATACTGCCCTCATAAGCCAATTAGCGGTATCTCAAAAAAAACCATTTTCTGTTTTTTGTTGCAATGAGTCACACCAATGATTTTTGTTATCAGCATATCTAAAAAATATGTTACGCGAGAAAAAAGAATATGTTTTTATTTTTTTCCTACCTTCAAAAATGTCTGAGATACCTATTGAACGTTAAAGTACGGCCTCCGAGGAAAATTCGGGTGAACCAATGGCTTTAATGTGTGACGTCACATCGCGAGTTGGCCCTTCATATTCTCCTTTGGCTATATAGTTGCACTCTCACGGTTTCGCAATAAATTTATTTATTTTTCTTTTAGTCGATCAATGATCAATTTTGTATTGAGCCCATGTGAAAAAACACCTTCAAATATATTATGTTGTATTTTCGTGATTAATAAATTAAATCAACTTTCGCCATGGCGGACGTTATTCAGTCAATATACTATATCTATGGTCAATATAAATAGCAACCGTCAAATTTCGATCAACAATAACACGAAGCCATCAAATGGAGAGTAGGTGACAGTTTTAGAGTGCGGCTGCGCGCGGTCGAAATCGAATACTAATCATTTACCATAACCTTAGAACGAAGAAAATGTACTGTAATTAGCGCCAAAAACACACCAGTTGCGCGAAAATTGCGCACGGACGGACTCTATGTACAGTTGGACGGAAATCACCCGCAGCAGCCTCAATCGGAGATGTCACTGCGACATGACGTCATCGCAATAGCGCGCAAGGAAAGCAAATTTACAAAAGCTGGTGAAACTTTGCAACGCTGTAACTTTGGAAATCCTGGACAGATTTCGATGAAACAAAAACTGTTAAAAGATAAAAGATAAAAAATATTCTTTATTCACTTAGACATAATAAATATGTACTTATGAATCGTCAATATTTTCCTACCACCCATTCAAGACTTTTTTAACTGACAAGAAGAATGGGCGCAAGAAACTTGTTATTACTTGCACGAGTACGCGCATTAAATGCAATTTTTATAGTCATATTTTGATGTGTTGGTGTGACTCATTCCCTAGATGCTATATCTCACCCAGAAACCATCTATAACCACAGAATAATATTTGTCTAACTGTAAAGGTCTCAATAAAAACAACGTAGACTGTAGTAACTAATTTGTGAATTTATTTCGTAAAAAAAACTAATGTTTTAACAATCCAAGAAAACGCAGGTGTCACATCGATACAACGCGGGAAAAAGCACTATCATTTTGACAACAGCTGTCAATGTCATATTTTGATTTCCTTTTTTTTTTTGTAACTTAAACCATAGACATAAAGTAACTGCCTTAACATTCCGCCCACCAAGGACAGAATGTCCTTCACCGCCCACCATGACATCTGTAATGTCTCGAATTTAAACAAATTGTTTCTCTAACCTATTAAAGGCAAACAAGCAAAACATAATAAATATTAATCATTAACTGGTAAAACACAAATTTTGGATGTAGGGCGTTTTATAATAGAATTTTTACATTTTATAAGTACCACTCTGGTTATTCCATCGTTACCAGGATATTTATCCAAAACCTTGCCGAACAACCATCTTGTTGGAGGCAAGTCGTCTTCTTTTATTAAAACAATATCCCCAACTGCTGGCTCAGGAACTTTATAAACCCATTTATATCTTTGCATAAGATTGTTTAAATATTCGTTTGACCACCGACTCCAAAAGCTCTGAAGCATCGCTTGTGTAACCTGCCAGCGTCTCAAAGAATTTAGATGGGAATTTTCGTAATTTGCCTCAGGCACTGTTAGTAATGGTTCTCCTATTAAGAAGTGACCAGGTGTAATGGGAATAGGTTCTTCTGGATCATTATTAATCATCGTTAATGGCCGTGAATTTAAACAAGCTTCTATTTGGGCTAACAGTGTCGACATCTCTTCATAGGTCAACGAAGATTCTCCGATAACACGTTTTATATGATACTTGGTAGATTTTATACCTCCCTCCCACAACCCACCAAAATTGGGTGCCCTGGGCGGTATAAAATGCCAACTCGTCCCTTGCATAGCCAGAGAATCGACTACTTCTCTAACCATGCTTGATTTTTCAGCATTAAACATATCTTGTAACTCTCTTGAAGCGCCCACAAAATTTGTGCCATTGTCACTGTATAAGTTAGCACACTGGCCACGCCTTGCGACGAAGCGTTTGAAAGCTTCCAAAAAACCTCTTGATGTTAAATCACTCACAACTTCGATGTGCACCGCCTTAGTGACCATGCACACAAACAAGCAAATATAACCTTTATAACCTTTGTGTCCTCTACCCTTTGATGTTCTCAGCATTATAGGACCTGCATAGTCAACGCCGCTGTTTATGAAAGCCCTAGCTGGTGTGACCCTTACTGAGGGTAAAGACCCCATAAGCTGATTTTGTACTCTAGCCTTGTGGCGAATGCATGTGATACATTTGCGGATGTGTTGTTTAAACAAATTTTTACAGGCAACAATCCAATACGCTGATCTTACGTAATTAAATAATAACCGTACATCGCCATGTAATGTTTTCAGATGCGCGTCAGCAATAATCAGTCTTGACAAAGCCGATTGATGTGGCAGTATGATTGGATGTTTGACTGTCTCGTTTTCTTGTGACTGTGAAATTCTGCCACCCACTCTAAGTAATCCTTTATCGTCTAAAAAAGGAGTTAACGATAAAATTTTAGAATTTTTCGATCTGATTTGTCCAAATGATTTTAATTCCTTGATGTCTTGTGCGTATTCCGCAGCTTGAGCTAACCTTATACACGTATTTAAAGCTTCATCTAACTCCAATGCACTTAGACCGTTGCTATTGAGTAAAGTTGCGTTTCTTCTTGTAACAAACCGTCTGCAATAAGCTATGACACGAACTAACTTTTTGAGCGACGAATATTTATCTAAAATTGATTGATCTACCGTGCCTACATGAACCTTTAAGGATTTTTCTTCTTGAGTGTCATTGTTCTCCAATTTTGTGTATGTGATATTTTGTTCTCCTAAAAACCTTGGACCAAATTTCCATATATCCAGTTTAACCAGTTCTGCAGGTGTAACGCCACGGGATGCACAATCTGCAGGATTGTCCTTCGTAGACACGTGAGCCCACTGTGTAGATTCCAGAGTTGTTTGAATCTCCGCCACTCTATTGGCCACAAATGTCTTCCAATTGCTAGCATGCTTACTCAACCAGGCAAGTACTATTGTTGAGTCCGTCCAAGCTCTGATGCTACTTTTTGGAATATCTAAAACCTCAGCAATTTCTACCAATAACTTAGCCACCAAAACAGCCCCACATAATTCTAAGCGTGGAATGCTCACTTGCTTCACCGGAGCGACTCTTGTTTTGGCACTTACTAGTCCGACATGAATCTCACCTGACGCATTAATTACGCGGAGATAAACGGCAGCCGCGTATGCAACTTTGGATGCGTCTGAGAATCCATGTAGCTCTATAACCACATCGTCTGTTTGAGTGCATAACCACCTAGGAATATGAAACTCAACTAAGTGCGCTAACTCGTGACGGTAAGTATTCCAGTCATCTACTATATCCTTGGGAGGTTCTTCATCCCATCCTGTTCCTGCCATCCACAATCGCTGTATAAATATCTTTGCTTTTATGATGCAAGGTGCTATCCATCCTAATGGGTCGAACAGACGCGATACGTCTGATATAATCTTTCTTTTTGTTACAGGTGCGGATAGCGGCGGCAATTTCACCGAGTACTCAAATTCGTCATTGATTCTGTTCCAGGTAAGTCCCAATATTTTTATTATATCGTTTAGTTTTTGTTCTAAATTCCTGTTTCCCTCTTCTGTTTGTTCTGTTTCTTCTAGGTCCTTTCCAGCTTGTTTCTTTTCTTCTGTTTCCTTTTGATCTAATACCCTTATTAACTCTTCTTTGTTACTCGACCATTTTTGAAGTATAAATCCACCTTCTTTTAGAAGTTCACTCATTTCCTTAACTAGCTCTACCCCCTCTTCGACTGTTTGACATCCCGTCATGAGGTCGTCCATGTAAAATGACTTTTCTACCCTTTCTGCAGCAATTGGATATTTGTCCTTGTAATCTATAGCAACTTGGTTAAGAGCCTTTACCGCTAAGTAAGGGGCTGAAGCCGTACCGAAGGTGACGGTGAGTAATTTATAATCCTTTACTTTTTCTTCTGGATTATTTCTCCAAACTATACGTTGATAGTCACAATCTTCATTTGCCACTCTTACCATGCGATACATTTTTACAATATCCGCAACTATACAAACAGGATATCTCCTCCAGTTCATGATTAAATGTCGCAAGTCTGGTTGCAACGTAGGCCCAACCATTAAAGTATCATTTAATGAAACTCCATTTTTATTTTTGCAGGACGCATCAAACACCACTCGCACTTTAGTAGTAGACTTGTCCTCCCTTACTACTGCATGATGCGGTAAGTATACTGATTGATCTTTAGTTTTATCAGGTTCCGGTATTAACTTCATGTGATTCAACTGTAAGTATTCTTTCATTACCTCTGTATAACTTTCCTTTAACACTTTATTAGTAGCAAATTTTCTTTCTAAATTGTTTAATCGTTTTAAAGCTATTTCACGCGAGTCTCCATTCTTGCAGGAAGGCTCCTCTTCGCGGAATGGCAATTTCACCACATATCTCCCATCTACATCACGACGAGTGGTTGCCGCGAAGATGTCCTCGCATCTTTGCTCTTCTACCGTCAGCATTTTGGATGTTAATAAAGTTTCCGATTCTTCCCAAAAGAGTTTTAAATCAAATTCCTCTACACAAGAATGCAAAACTGTTAATCGGTTTTCCTCTGTACCTGTATTTACTGGGCCAGATATTATCCAACCAAATGTGGTGCACTGTGCCACTGGCGAACCCATAGGTCCCCGTAACACACCTTCCTTTAATATCTGACAATATACCTCGGCTCCCAGTAAGATATCAATTTTGTTTGGTATGTCGAATTGCGGATCAGCCAAATAAACCTGAGATAATTCAACCCAATTATCTAAAGACACTCTTTGTGCTGGTAAATATGAAGTAATATTATTAAGAACGAATGCCTTCACCTCGATTTTAAAACTCGGATCTTGTTTAGATTTCAATGGAAGTAACACCATATATCTTGATAACACAGGAGAATTTTCCCCACCTAAACCTGATACCACATTTGTCACTCTAATTTTCTTTAATCCCAAACCTTGGACGGTGGCTTCGGTCACAAACGACGCTTGTGAGCCCTGATCTAATAACGCCCTAAATACCTGATATTGACCTGTTCTACCCTTAACCTCAACCAATGCTGTTGCTAACAACACATGATTGTTCTTATTTTTTGCACAAAAAACCATATGATTTGCCGTCTCGATTGAACGTAAATCCTGTTGTGTACTGTTGCCCTTGTTAACTTTGCCCGGAACTTCTTCAACCGCTTGACCTACAATCCCTGAACCAACAGTTGAAGTGTTGACATCCCTTGGGTGGAGCAAGGAATGATGACGTTTCCTACAAACTCTACAGTTAATGGGTGTTCGGCAAAATTGTACACCGTGGTTGCTGCCTAAACAATTAAAACATATTCTATTTTTCATCACAAAATCACGTCTATTTTCGTACTCTAAATTTGCAAACTTTTTACAAAAACATAACTTGTGTTCTTCACCACAAAACTCACAAGATAATTTTTGAACATTAGTAGCGTGTAGAGCCTTAGTATGACTCACATTGTGACTGGTACGTACATTAGAAACTGACTGTTTACTGACATGTTTAGGTTCAATACATTCCAACGCACGAAATCTGTCATACAAGAAATCTTTCATTTGACTATAAGTAGGCAAACAATCAGAAGCTACAGTTTTTGAAATGTGCAGTTCCCATTCCTTACGTGTCTCGGGGTCTAGTTTTAAACTTAATAAATGTATTATAATAATGTCCCACGTAGACACATCTATACCTAAATTGATTAAAGCACTTAGACAATCTGAGGTAGTATCAATAAATTCTTTCAAAATATTTGCTGATACAGTGGTAGCATTTCTTTGACTTAAAAACCGTTTTAAAATGTTGTGTGCAATATATTTTTTATTACTGTATCTTTGCTCTAGAAGTTTCCAACACTGTTCATAATTAGCATCGGATACCGGTGTATGTCTAATAAGCTGCTCTGCCTCTCCCGTTAGATACCCTTTCAAATATTGCAAACGTTGAACATTATCAAGAGATTGATTTTTGTGTATCATAGAAACAAATAGATCTCTGAATGTAATCCATTCTGTATATTTACCTGAAAACTTTGGAATATGAATTTCAGGCAACTTTACTTGAGATTGGGACGGATAACTTGATTTATTTTCTACCAACTCTTTGGGTATCTTAGATAAACATTTCTTTAATTCACCTTTATATTCTAAAAACCCTTCTTCCGTTCTATCATACACATCATCAACAACATAAGTCGCTGTATTTAATACTTTAGGATCAGATTGTTGTAATAATTCTTTATGACCCTTTCTAAATTCAGCCCACATCTCATGCAATGCTTCTAACCTGTTATCTATGTAATCTTTAGTTAAACGCTCCTTAGGCGATTTTTTGAAATTATTTCTAGCCTTAAAAATTCTTGTTGATAAATCGTCTTGGTAATTAATTAAAGATTCCATAGTGGGCACGTTGGTGGACACACTTGTCGTAAAATAATCGCACAACACAGTAAAAGTTAAAAAGAAAAATAACTTTGAAGATTCTACAACGATCGCTTCTCAAAAATTTTACAATACTAGGGAAAAATGGGCAATGATTCCCTGCACTCCAGTTTGTTTACTTAAAACTTAAAGTATACAGCTAATTTGTTACAATTATTTAAGTCCTATTGTTGAAATTATTCCAAGTCCAAAACTTGCTTTTTCACTTTTCTTGATTTTCAAAGTTATGATGAACAAACAAAGACTTATATGTAGTCTTTGTGAATAAATATCAAAGTACTCACGTTTGCACTCCACTCACACACAGATTTATCACTGCAGTTGTACAAAAAACCTCTTCATCATCTGCAGGGACCTCTATTAGTGATCTCCTAGTAACGCCGAGCACACAGCACGCCAACCGCAGCGCTCCTTGCTGCCTCAACTTGTAATCGTTGTTGCAGCTAACTCGTATCCCACGAGCTGAAAGCCTGGCTCCGACCTGCGCTTCTCCTTCCACTTACTCTGTTTGTTGCTGCTGGCTGGTACAGCCTGTAGCAATTCACCACGAGTACGGGTTCAGTGGTACAGACCTACTACCACTGTGCACTTCACCAAACAAGCTAGCCTTTTTATTCGGCTCTGATGGACCATGTAAAGGTCTCAATAAAAACAACGTAGACTGTAGTAACTAATTTGTGAATTTATTTCGTAAAAAAAACTAATGTTTTAACAATCCAAGAAAACGCAGGTGTCACATCGATACAACGCGGGAAAAAGCACTATCATTTTGACAACAGCTGTCAATGTCATATTTTGATTTCCTTTTTTTTTTTGTAACTTAAACCATAGACATAAAGTAACTGCCTTAACACTAACCTTACCTTACATTTTTAACCACAATGGCCGTATATTATTATATTTTAATTAAATTTTACTTACAGGGTCACTTAAAAAAGTTCCTAATTTTGACGAATTTAACTAAAATATTATAAACTACATTACTTATCTATTATAAATTTGACTAATTTGTAGAACGCGAATCGAATTACAAAAAGTACAAAGATTTTAGGGGATGATAGTGTCTATCAATACGAAAAAAATTTACTTTGAGGCCATCCACGGAATCACGAAAAAAAAATCAGCTGTTCCATACATTTCCGTCGAGTCAATGTTGTATTTTTGTAAAATTTTGAATTTTCATGACAAGCTTTTTTGCTGACTGTACTTTAATACTGTATTGTCACCTAAACCAAACCTATACCTATACAAAATTTCAGCTCCATCGGACACTGGGAAGTGGGTCAAATTAAGCTTGCAAGCTTTGTCTGTTCCCCACTAACTAACTAGCAAACTAACTAACATGGCAAGTTAATAAAAAGTTCTCGAATGTCACCTTTTGAGATGACGGCTAATCACTGAAAATCTGTGTGATAAATGATATTGAAAGGGAACGCATAGCTCTAGCAGTTCGTGGTAATATGTTAGTGCATATGTTTGCTCGGTGTTTGGTACCTGGTAAAATCACACTTGAAGGCCTACTGCCAAACATTTTACACTAGCAGCCTATGGGCTCCAGCGAAAGGTCGTGGGTTCGAGTCCCATCGGAGCTGATTGTGAGACGGGTCGATTTTATCTAAATACTTCATTTCCCATTTTTCAGCCTATGGGCCACTTTCACAGAAAAAAGCTTTAGTGCTCTGCGGGTCCAGTACAATAATATATTTAGGGCTCTTTTCCGGCTCCCTCGTTACTGTAGCGCATCTGGAATGTTTGCTGATGCCAGTGCCAGTGTGGGGGATTTTAAATGCTCTAATGCGCATGAAAATTGAAGTTTCGGATTCGTGTCTTTAGTTTGATAAATGACAGATTTGGTATTGCCCTGTTCAGCAGATTCACGGGACTTGTATGAAAATTTTAAGAAATTTTTATAGATGAAATTTATCATAAACCTTAGTTTTTTACAATTAAATTGTTGTTTTGCTATTGATTGGTTTCTAGCGCATTAAAAATATAGATCTAACCTGTTTAAAGTTTGACTATCCATAAGTGGCAAAAACCGGGGTATTTGGCACCTTTCACACATTTTGTGTACCTAATATACGAAAAACTATTTTACTTATTTCATCATCATTTCAGCCGTACGTCGCCCACTGCTGGGCATAGGCCTCCCCCAAGGATCTCCACAACGATCGGTCTTGCGCTGCCCGCATCCAGCAGCTTCCCGCGACCTTGACCAGATCGTCGGTCCACCTTGTAGGGGGCCTGCCCACGGAACGTCGTCCGGTTCGCTTTACTTATTTACGTAAGTATATTTTACTTATTTAACTTTTAAAATTTTAACTTTAAAGTTCGATAAATTCTCTATAATTAACGATACAATTAGTGTCTTAAATACCTAAGACCATTTAGTACTGAGTGCTTAAAAGTGAAAAAATCCTTAAAGTGGCCACAAAGGATCCCCTGCTCTATATTAAATCACGCCTGTTTCCCATGGGGGTAGGCAGATACTTTGGATCGCCACCTTCTACGATCCATAGTAGAGATAGAAAAAAAAATATAGTTATATACAGTAGAAAGCCGCATTATCACAGAATAAGCATTATTCCTGAGTGGCAAAGGCAATATTTTATGCCGAGATGCACGCATGGGCATCACACGGATGAAACTTTCGTGAAGCAGAGCTACATAGTGATTGATTTATTGAGAAAGGCCTCTCAATCCTAATTCTAATGAAATTGTTATATGAAAAAATAACACAGTCACGATTAATAATATGTTATGTAAACACATTAGGAATAGTCCATCACATGACAAAGGTCATAAAGGTCAATATCGAATGACTTCTGTGGCGCAGATGATTTTGTTTCTGAACGCTTCTATGAGACAAATTTTTATGGTATAAACATACATATTACTGCTTAAAACTGTACTTGTGAAGTATAAACAGCAATCAAATAAGAGCATATACACGTTACCTCTCGGCGTACCTGCCTCAACGTCCGGTCGCGCGGCGCCGGCCACCGGAAGCTGGTCGCCTGAACCCGTACGGTCTGCCGCTGCAACGCGTATGGTCATATTTTATTTATTACTGCTGCTATTAAACAGCGTTTGCTTCGTCTGACTGACAAAAGAAAGCGGGGAAATAATTTTGCAAGTTATAAGAAAAGAAATTAATGTTTCGCCCGTGACTTTTTCGTCTTGGAATTCAGCTAATATCATTGCGCCCAAGAGATAACTTTACATTTTCGCAGAACCGATTCAGTCCTTATAGAAAAATGGAAAATGAAGTATTTAAAAAAAATCGACCCGTCTCACAACTAGCTCCGATGGGACTCGAACCCACGACCTTTCGCTTTCCGGGCGACTGCTCTAACCACTGAGCGACTCCGTAGCATTGTGAATGCAAAAATCTAAAAATTAAAATAACGATTCAGTCCTTTTTCAATATTAAAATGCATCCAAATTGGTTCAATGGTTAAGGCATGAAAGATAATAGAGTTACTCTCGCATTTAACACTGTTGGGCTGGGACACACACTTGACTTATGGACAGATAACTCTTTATCCTGACTTGGCCATGCATGACCCATCACGCGGGTCAAAAACTGATCAGTGGGCATTAACTGTAACCGCAGCCGGGACCAACATTTTTCACATTTATGTCATTTTATTTATTAGAATAATATGGCTTAATCCAGTGCAGTGTATCGGTGCGGCGTCCGGTCGCGCGGCGCCAAGCGCCGGATTATTATTCTGTGGCCGGATGCGAGATTCAAGTTATCCGTATTAATTTTATAAATGAGACAGTAGCTCTATCTCTCTGTTATCCATTCAGCTAAATAACTGAATCAATTTAGCGTACAGATGAATTAGATTTTGGAAAAGGGCATAACCATTTGAAGTGGCGGGTCCAGATATATCCATCACCGTATCGGTATCGCCGACGCGTATCATGATCTCATATGATCGGATCGGGCAAGTGATACATTAGTGGACCCGCCTACACAACCAGACCTCCGTGAACGGTAGTTATGTGGTCACCCCGTATTTTTGGATCACTTCCTGCGTTCCTGCTCCCCCAAGCCTTGGATGGAGCACCAGAAAGGAATACAAAACTAATAAACCCCTGACTATGTGCTCACCTAGCTCACTTTTTTTTTTTTCACCAAGCTACCCTGGAATAAGTTTAGGAAATATACCTACGCGTTACCTACCTATTTAGCTAGTCCTATATGCACTGGTTTTATTCAAATGATGAAGATCATTGATTAATTTATTAGTTTTCGCGTTGTCATTACGAAATCTAAAGTTATCATGGTAAAAATCTTAAAATAAGTCGCCTTGCTAGGGTTTTTTAGGTGGTGGGAGGGGGAGAGGAGGGTCGGGAGACCTCCCCTCTTCAAGTTCCACCTGCCGGAAATGCGTAGTTTTCGAGATATGAGCGATAGAAGTTAGTATGAAAATCGTTACAAGTCGCCTCAATAGGGGTTTTTTTGGAAGGGAGGAAGAGGGGGAGGGGGAGGTGACCCTCCTTTTCAAACCCCACCTACCGGAGTTGCGTAGTTTTCGAGTTATGAGCGATAGAAGTTTAGTATGAAAATCGCTGCCGCCTATTAGTTTCCGAGATAATCGACTTTCAAAATTCGCTCGAGAGTACGCATAAAGTCGTATCTGGCGCTTCGCCGGCCGCTACCGCGGCACGCTCGCTTCGCTCGCTCGGCTCGCGCGCTGGGTTCATGTCGACCTAACACGCTCGTCGCTACGCTCCTCGCACCTATCACGTGACCTCCAGTCTACGGTTTCTAAGTCCCAGCCCCATAGTACCCCCTTCGGTCCAGAATGAAAATTACCACGATGAAAATAACACGTGTTTGAGTACTTAGCACATTCACACGAAAAAGCAACGGAATGAATGACGCAATCTGTCTAATGTTATGTCAGTCAGTGGTTTTTGTTTTACGTTTCGTTTCACGCAAAATTCAAGTTAAAAAACATATTTCATAAAATGCAGTACACAATTAACGTTTCATTTCACGTAAAAAAATATAAAATTAATTTAAAAAAATGACTCTTTTCCGGCAGCTAAATTTGCTTTAAAGCATTTTATGCGAAGCCCAAAAACACCTCCACAGCCTCAATTAACCTCAAAGAAGGCGACTTGTTTTAAGATCCAACCCGTTATCATTAATCTATAATGAATGTATTATCCTTGTATACCTATTAGGTACTTGTGTTTGTGTAACACGATGTGGTTCATTCAAATTCTCTCGAGACTGGTTTGATACAGAAAATATGTTGGGTACCTACCTACATTTGGAAACGTCTCGCGGCCAGACACTGTACAAAAATATAACATATTTTGATCTTATTGGATTTGCTAGCGCGAGCAAAACTGCAGGTAAAAGCTAATACCTGTTAAATCTTATAGGTATGAAATTATTATTCATTTGAAGAAGAGAATTGGCATAACTTAGCGAAAAGTTAGACAGAATGGCTTCAGTTTGGTTATATTCGCCGGTGTTACCTCACTCCTAATCAAGAAAGACCTTAGCCTGACTTTCAGACACTAAAGTTTGATACACCAATAAATTACTTGGAAGGTTTTCTTCTATTATATCAGCCATTTGTGAGTGAACACCGTCCAATAAGTTTTATATATCTTGAACTTAGACGAGATTTAACCTATTACAATACACAACAACTTATAAAGATCTTACAGATTTTGTGGATAAATACGAACAAAATATTATAATTATTTCAATAATACAATGTACTACACATAGTTATGACATGGTTGACATGACACTATTTAGACATAAACTTTACTCTTTCTTTGAAATACAAACCTAAAACAAAGAGCACTTACCACAGAACAGAAAAAAACAGTACTTTTATATGTAATTAAATACAGGGCGTCCCAAAACTATGCCACATGGAGGGAAAGTACCTTAAATACTGAAGATATACAATTTTAGTGAAAGGAGACTTCATTTTTATTTTAAAAAGAAAACGAACTGCATCCAAACTATTTTAATTATTCGCCTGTATGAACTTGGAATTGAACCCGCTGAATAAAAAAATATTTCTTTAATTTTATGAAACCGATCGAAAGGTTCGATTATACCTAAGCATTTCTTCTAAGTAACACAGCATCTTAAATAAAAGGAAGACTACAAAATTTAACATTTAATGTTGAATAACAAGTTTGTGCAACGTTATGGATAGACTTTTCTGCGTTCTTTTCTTTTTTTATTAACATTTCAATGTATTACTAATGAGTGAAGATTGGAGCAATTAATAACTAATTTCCCTATCATAAGTGTTTCCTATAATGTGTTATGTAACACCACCTCGATTGGTTTAAAAATGTTTGAATAATTTGGTGCGGTCTATTCCACCATGTGGCATAGACCGCACCAAATACTGTAGATAGAAAATTTTATTGGAATATGACTATATTTTTATTTAAATAACAATACGAACTACATTCAAAGATTTTTTAAATAATAGCATGTCCAAACCGAGATTCGAACCCGATCCAAATTATTCAAACTTTTTTAAACTTTTTTTTTTAATTACATTCACACCAATTGTCTAAGCCCATTTTAATCATTAAGAAACTGTATCATAGAAAACTTGATAACGGATAAATATATATACTTAAATACTTTTTGTTTGTAAATACATACTTAATATACATAGTAAACACCCAGACCAAGACAAATAGGCATGTTCATGCACACAAATATTTGTCTTGTTCGGGAATCGAACTCGAGACCGCTGGCGCAGAAGGTGGGTAGCCTACCCCTGCGCCAAATCGGTCGTCTAAACCAATCGAGGTGGTATTACTTAACATATTATCGAACACTTATGTTAGTGAAATTAGGTAGAATTGCTCCTTCATCTTCATTCTAATGAATGAAGATTGGAGCAATTCTACCTAATTTCACTTTTGATTTACAACTTTTAATTTAATGTAATACATTGAAATGATAAAGTTTTGAGCAGGACAGCCACCGAAAAGGCTATTCATAAATAACGTTACACAAACTTGTTATTCAACATTAAATTTCGTAGTTTTCCTTTTACTCAAGATACTAAGTTACTAAGAGAAAATGCTTAGGTATAATTGAGCCTTTCGATCGGTACAAAAAAATGAATGAAATATTTTTTTTACATTCAGCTGGTTCGACTCCCAGTTCAGACAGGTGATTATTCAAAATTGTTGGAATGCAGTTCGTTTTCTTTTTAAAATAAAAATGAAGTCTCCATTCAGTAAAATGTTATATCTTCAGTATTTAAGGTACTTTCCCTCCATGTGGCATAGTTTTGGGACGCCCTGTATAGTTTATTTTATTAAAAAACCTGGTCTTGGTTGCTGTACGGTTCACCCATACATAATAGAGGTCAGTGCCCATACATACAGCATTATTTACATTACCATAAAATACTTCAGTGAAATTATTAAGTACCTTTTCCCATTGTTGCCCGTGGTCCGATCGCCGAGTTCTACTGGTCGATCCATTGGCAATTTTTTTTGCCTTTGGTTCTTTTAATCGGACCACGGGCAATTGCACGTTGTTCTACTGGTCGATCCATGGGCAATATAATATTTATAATATGAAATGGAAAGCATTGTTAATTATTTTGGTAAAAATAAGCAAATTACAAAAATTTCACACAGATTGCATTTATATGATGCACTTATAGAATGTATGGTCTTTAGTCTTACCCTGTTCATAACGAACGGAACGATAAAAAAAACACACACATGGAAATGGCCGGCGGCGTACGCTTTCGTGTTTTGTTGGTGTATTTATTTCTAGTTTTCGAGTTATTTTCAGAGCTAGAAACGTCGAGTTCAGCTTGCTCCTTCGTTTTTGTGTTGAAACTATCCGGACCCTGGACTTCCTGTGCGATATAGACGCTTTATTGTGTTGTGTTGTGTGTGCTAAACAAAATAATATGAAAACAAGATTGGTGCGTTTTTTTGCCCTTCCTTTGTTTTCTAGCATGAGAACTGTGAAAATTTAATCATCATCATCAGCGTGTATGTACACGTGACTATTGTGACGTGACTGACGTCACTATCAATGATATCATCTATACGCTTATAGTTTCCCGTTAGGAAATACAGATGGCGCAAAATCAGACATCAAATCTGTCATGCATTAAAGTCACGCGAGAGGGCTCTCTTTTCCCTATATATTACTTTACTCTTTGGGATAGGGACACCCTCAGAACAGCTTTAGTTATTGTTCTGAGTGGACATGGTGGTCATGTTGTGACGTCAAGCTGTCAAAGTGCTGTCAAACTAACTTCACTTCAGTATGGTGTGCAAAAAAATCAATTTCCAAAAACAATACACTGCCTCAATAAAACAAAATAAATTGATAATAATTATTTTTGGTTTGAAATTTGATTTTAAATGATATACTTAGTATATTACCTACTAAGAAGTAGGTGGATTTAAAAATAAAAAAACCCGTTTTTAATGTGGCAATACATAAACCGCGGTCTGCCAAAAAAACTTTATTTTTTTGCACTTTTTTGCGAACTGGTACAATTCTTATTAGAGTGAGGTTTGTGAACAAAACCCTTCCTATTCTAATAATAATCGTTTTCTACTGTTTGGTTTTTGATAATTTTACATAAGCACAATATTTTTAGTTCAATGGAGTTTTCATCATTTTTTGTTTATTCGTTTGAGGTTAAAAAATTACTTATCAATAATTTTTTTTCATGTACTTACTTACCTAATTAAGTCTTTTTTCTTTCTAAATAATGTTAATTAATAGAAGTACCTTAGATAAAGATATTTATCTTGGTACTACTTTTCCAGTAGAACCAGTACCAAATTGGTAAAAAAGTTGGTAGTAAAAGTAGTAGTAGTATTGGTACCAATACAATTACATATTTTTATAACGATGGTCCGATTGATAGAACCACAGGCAAAAAAAATGCCCATGGATCGACCAGTAGAACTCGGCGATCGGAACTCGGGCAACAAATGGTTTTTTCTTTAAAAGACTATTTGGCACTACCAAAATTTGTTCCAGTGACAGCGGCGCTATGACCCTTTTTCTTTTTTTTGTATCTATCAGTTTAACCGGCCCTAACTTATAAGACCTTCAATCAGCCACCAGCAGCGCTATGGTTGGACATCAACTTGACAGCAAAATTACATTAAAAAAACACGTCTGTTTCACATTTTGGCACGGCTGCGCTGACATTTCAGGCAGCGAGTTTGCCTCGGAAGTAGTTGACCTTTAAGTTTTGTAACACGTGATAGGATAGAAATTTAAGCGCAGCGAAGCGATCGCCTAAAATTTCGTGGGTTTTTTTGGGAAACCATACTTATGGACTTTTTCACAAGAAAATAAACCACGACGTGTTCTACAGAACTTCCGAGGCAAACTCGCTCTCTAAAATGTCAACGCAGCCGTGCTCCTTACTGTCGCGAGACGCTCGTCCCGCAGGCGGGGTTCGGGCACATATCACCTGTAGTAGCAAGCTGGAGATATCTGTAAGGCATGCCAAAAGGCTCAGATGCAGAACCGTTTTCATTGGTTGTTTACCCACATGCGGGGTGCTGGAGATTACTGATACGCATTATTTTTCATATCATTGGCCGAATTTTATCCTTATCCTTACTTTATTATATAACTAGCTGTGCCCCCGACTTCGTCCGCGTGGAATACTGACTTTCGGCAGCATTTTTAATTTTTAAGGCTAATAAGCTATTTTGTTTTTTTTTATTTATTTATCCTACTTATCCTACTAATATTATAAATGTGAAAGTTTAGATGTTTGGATGTTCAGATGTTTGTATGTAAGCTAGTTTAATATATATTAGTACAGCGCTATGAATGCTATGATACATATTAGCACATTAAAAATTTACATAACATAGCCTTCCGACCGCGGTTTCGCCCGCATGTACTACACTACGTTATCCCGAGGTAAAGTGATATTTTTAGTCTATGTCACTTTCCAGCTCCTAAACTACCTACATACTAAAAATCACGTCGATCTGTTGCTCCGTTTTGACGTGAAAGACGGACATAAAAACAAACACACTTTCCTATTAATAATATTCGAGATAGTATGTCAAAAGAAAATACTTATTACGCTAAACAACTTCTCTTAATATGCTATATTTGTATCTCTTATAGTTTAGCTGGGCTGCTAGGGTTCCACATCAGGCGTGCCAGACCTTCGATATTTTTCCGTCAATAGAAAATGTTTATTACGTGAAACAACTTTTCTTAAGACGCCATGTTTGTATCTCATATAGTTTATCCTGGATGCTAGGGTTCCACATCAGGTGAACCAGACCTTCAAACTTTGTACGTCAATAGAAAGTGCCCATCACGTTTAACAATTTTCCTTAAGACGGTATTTTTATATCTCTCATAGTTTGGCTGGACTGCTATGGTTCCACATCAGATATTACGATATTCAAAACAAATTATAGCCTATATGTTGGCGAGGGCCAATAGCTGTATAACAAAAAATGTTTCATCAAAATCCGTTCAGTAGTTTTTGTGTGAAACGCGGACAACAGACAGACAGACAGACAAAAAATTCAAAAACTATATTTTTGGTATCTGTTTCGTTTAAGAAGACCCCTGGTGGTATTTTTTTCTATTTCTTTTCAATGTACAGAATTGGATCGTTTACAGTTTTATTATAAGTATATAGATAAATTATAGCCTATATGTTGGCGAGGGCCAATAGCTGTATAACAAAAAATGTTTCATCAAAATCCGTTCAGTAGTTTTTGTGTGAAACGCGGACAACAGACAGACAGACAGACAAAAAATTCAAAAACTATATTTTTGGTATCTGTTTCGTTTAAGAAGACCCCTGGTGGTATTTTTTTCAATTTTTTTTCAATGTACAGAATTGGATCGTTTACAGTTTTATTATAAGTATATAGATATGTTGGCGAGGGCCAATAGCTGTATAACAAAAAATGTTTCATCAAAATCCGTTCAGTAGTTTTTGTGTGAAACGCGGACAACAGACAGACAGACAGACAAAAATTCAAAAACTATATTTTTGGTATCTGTTTCGTTTAAGAAGACCCCTGGTGGTATTTTTTTTTTTTTTTTTTTCAATGTACAGAATTGGATCGTTTACAGTTTTATTATAAGTATTGGATCGTTTACAGTTTTATTATAAGTATATAGATATGTTGGCGAGGGCCAATAGCTGTATAACAAAAAATGTTTCATCAAAATCCGTTCAGTAGTTTTTGTGTGAAACGCGGACAACAGACAGACAGACAGACAAAAAATTCAAAACTATATTTTTGGTATCTGTTTCGTTTAGGAAGACCCCTGGTGGTATTTTATTCAATTTTTTTTCAATGTACAGAATTGGATCGTTTACAGTTTTATAATAAGTATATAGATATAGATGAATTATAGCCTATATGTTGGCGAGGGCCAATAGCTGTATAACAAAAAATGTTTCATCAAAATCCATTCAGTAGTTTTTGTGTGAAACGCGGACAACAGACAGACAGACACAAAAAATTCAAAAACTATATTTTTGGTATCTGTTTCGTTTAAGAAGACCCCTGGTGGTATTTTTTTCTATTTCTTTTCAATGTACAGAATTGGATCG
Source organism: Crambus lathoniellus (assembly GCA_949710035.1). Lineage (NCBI taxonomy): Eukaryota > Metazoa > Arthropoda > Insecta > Lepidoptera > Crambidae > Crambus > Crambus lathoniellus. Next base: position 18,944,163 of record OX453303.1, on the reverse strand, counting down.
CTTACAGTTTTATTATAAGTATATAGATAAATTATAGCCTATATGTTGGCGAGGGCCAATAGCTGTATAACAAAAAATGTTTCATCAAAATCCATTCAGTAGTTTTTGTGCGAAACGCGGACAACAGACAGACAGACACAAAAAATTCAAAAACTATATTTTTGGTATCTGTTTCGTTTAAGAAGACCCCTGGTGGTATTTTTTTCTATTTCTTTTCAATGTACAGAATTGGATCGTTTACAGTTTTATTATAAGTATATAGATAAATTATAGCCTATATGTTGGCGAGGGCCAATAGCTGTACCTATAACAAAAAATGTTTCATCAAAATCCGTTCAGTAGTTTTTGTGTGAAACGCGGACAACAGACAGACAGACAGACAAAAAATTCAAAAACTATATTTTTGGTATCTGTTTCGTTTAAGTAGACCCCTGGTGGTATTTTTTTCTATTTCTTTTCAATGTACAGAATTGGATCGTTTACAGTTTTATTATAAGTATAATAATAATATTTTTGGTATCTGTTTCGTTTAAGTAGACCCCTGGTGGTATTTTTTTCTATTTCTTTTCAATGTACAGAATTGGATCGTTTACAGTTTTATTATAAGTATAATATAATAATAGATATTAGAATTGCGAAAGTAACTCTGTCTGTCTGTGTGTTACGCAATCACGCCTAAACTACTAAACCGATTTAAATGAAATTTTGTACAGAGATAGTCTAGAGCCCGAGAAAGGACATATAGACTACTTTTTAATTTCAATTTTCAATTCAATTCAATTTCAATTTATTCAATACAATTGTGTGCATACTGACTTACAGTAGTCCCAAAGCGCCAGTATGAGTCCTATCACCAATCAAATCAATTACAATACGTACCCCCACTGGGAATCTAACCCTGGGACCTCTTGGTCTGAAATCAGTTGTGTGAACCACTAGACCACAGAGGTGGTCAGGAATGAAAGCCGTACGAATGAAATTCTATTATGATAAGTTTAGATAGAATGTATAATAATATTATTAGGCTCCTACAAATGATTAACGGTAAATATTATAATGACAATAAATTGAGGTCATTGTAATATCGCTATCCGAACTGGAATGTCTCCAGTCAGCGACAATGAAATTCGAGATCAAAGAAGCAATTTCCTTTATTACAAAATGCCGTGACGAAATATACGAATACAACTAACTAATCAGCAATTTTACGGCTTGCAATAAATTTTATATATAGAACTTGGTAAGGTTTTGCGATCGTTGTCTGAACTAATTTTAATAAAAACAGTCACAACACCGTTTTACTTTGTGGTTGCGAAATGATGTTTTACTTTAAAATAATTTACAAAGATTTCTTATATTTGATCGCTCATGAAATTGTTAATTTGCTGAAATCATGCAATGCTTAACAAGCGAATGCATTTTGTTTTTAAATCTTGATTATGGAGTTGTAAAATATGATTGCTGCTGCAATCATATTTTACAATTTCATAATCAAGATAAAAGCCAGAGGTCACAATACAAACGTTTAATACTTTTTTATGAATAATAAATAATTAAATATCGATTTAATTTCGCAATCACTTTTTGTGAATGAAAAATATAATCTTTGGCACACGTCCATAACGTAAAAATTGACGATAAGTGCTTAATTTAATCCACCAGAGTGATATCGCGGTGCGACAATATATCTTCTTCTTCTTCTTCCGGCCTTTTCCCATTTTACTTGGAGTCTGTTCTCTTTATCACTTTTCTCCAGAGACATCTGTTCTTTTGCTGTAAGTACCTAAGTCGTTCACCAAGGACATCCACGTAAGACGTAGCCGTAACCTTACCATTCTGATTCAAGTCAAAATCATAACGAATCTTCTGGCCATTATGATTCCCTGATCGCAGGCGCGACTCCACTAGCTTATCGGGAAGGCAAAAAAACCTTTGCTGTAGTTATCTTGGTTAGGTGTTCTATTTAAGATCTCTTAAATTAATAACCTGTCAATTATGATTCTCGTTATAAAACCTAATTTTATATGCAATATAAACAACAAAATATAACATAAAAGTACAAATTCAATATAGGCACTTCAATAAAATTCAAATTCTAAATTTCTTTATTCTATTTAGGTTGTGATTACAATACTGAACGTCAAAGAAGCTACGCCATCGGTTCGCAAATACTATAGATAAGTAGGTACATACCTACTACCTTGCGAGATCAAGCGGCAAGAAGCTCGTCAATGGCAATCTTTTTCTCCCTGTTATATTTAATACAATGTCGTCAAATTGATAGTAATGTCACTTTCCATCACAATACTTACAGAAAACCTAATTTAGGTTGTTACATTTGCTCTTAAAGTAATATAATTATTTAAGAGTAAACAAATTTCAACTAAACAAGAAATTAAATAGTTCAATGGACATAATTACTATCTCATTCAATATTAAATATTCCGCGAAACGGAATAGACATCGAGGGCTGAAGTCCCGAAGACAATACAATGGCTGTTTATTTATATTTGCACGGCTAAGTCCTTCCGTAAAGCTCGTTATGAGGACAAAGCCATTCTGTTTATTACCTCTCACCTGGCGTGCCGTTGTTGCTATAAAAAGCGAGATACGAAAAAAAATTTGCTTTAATTAACACTTGAGTCAGGAAATACATGCACGAAATTTTCAAAAACGTTCGTGTTGTAGCGAGGCAACATGTAGGGCAGAAGCCCCGAAAAGTTATCTAAATAAGATTTTGTTATTTTTGCCAATGGCAATTAAAAAAAGGAATTTTGAAGGTGATAATAACAATCGTTAAAATTCATTATGTCATACCTTTTTTTTTCAATGAGCGCCATTTTTTGTTTATTTATATTTCTATGAAAAAATTTGAAAGTCAAGGATGATAAACTTTTTTATTTTAGAATAAAATTCAAGAATTTATTGCATTGAAATTGATTGGTTTATAAGCACATAAGAATAAATAATAAATTAAAAGGATACATTTGGCGCCATTGCGAATGCAACTCATCCTAAGTCCTGTGGTTACAATTGTGCATTACGCCCGTTAAGGGACTAATCAAAAAGTACATAAGAGCATAATAAGCAAGCAGTTTCAATAAAAAAATATTTAAAAAAAAAAAAACAGCCTTCAAAAATTATTAATTAAATAATTTTTATTTCACTCTTTTGGTGCATCATGCAGGCAATTTACGTGTATTCTGGTAAATAGGTAAGTGATCAAACAGAGAACCTGCTTTTTTGAAGTCGGTTAAAATACCTTGAGGTATCCCCTTTCCAACAAAACAAGAATCATCTTAATCGGTTTATAAACAAAGGAGTTATGCCTAAAGATACGCAATAGATTCACATAAAGTGGTAACGAAAACGACAGTATTTTCAAGATCTCCTGAAAACTACATAACCGATTTCAAAATTTCAAAAATGGGACCAACTTGGGAAAAAACCTGATGTTATAACGTTTGAATCATTTCAATCGGTTCAGCCGTCTTCGAGTAATCGGTGTACATAGGTACATATAAAAAAAACGCAACGAATAAATAACCTCCTCCTTTTCAATTTTTGAAGTCGGTTAAAAATCGACATATTTTGATGTAGTTACAGACGCTATACCTACTAATTTTGCTTTGCCCTATAAAGGGTTAACATTTTTAACGAAATGCGTAGAAAATCAAATTTTTTAACTGTACTTAAAAATTAATAATTCTAAATGAAACCGTTCCTGGTTTCATCGTTGTTAAAACTATCAAAATCCACAAGAAGCCACATCGGACGCTTCTATTATTCTTTTTTGTTAAACACTAGCGTTCCACCCGCGGCTTCGCCCGCGTGGATTACACGACGTTATCCTGCGGGAATGTGATGTTTCCCGGGATAAAAAGTAGCCTATGTCACTCTCCAGCTCCCAAACTATCCCCATATATACCAAAAATCACATCGATCCGTTGCTCCGTTTTGACGTGAAAGACATTTTCATAATTTATTATTAGAATGAATATCAATATTAAAAATTTTACAAACGCTAAACATTTTGTATGACATTTCATTACCTATACCAAAGTCAATTACCAGCGGAACGACGAGAACGTATGACCCACCATATTTCATAGAGGATAATGATAACGTTCATTTTACTTCATATTCGTAGATGGAAAAAAATCATTAATGTACAAAATGGAAAATGTGAATAATAAAATGTGTCGTAAATATTCTTTTGTTTTCACCTTTTCGTTTTTACATTGTTTTAAGACAATTAAGACGGTGAAAAATTTAATATGGAAAATACAGAATATGACGACGTCTTTTTTACGGCCGGCGGTAATGCTTTAACCCGGTATCATGGGGATTAGGTCAAAATGACCCGGGCGTTTTCAGTTTGCTTATAATTTTAAAACTATTTGCAACGATGCTGTTGCTGGAGTTATTGATTCCCGCTTCAGGTTTTTGATTTTTTTAGAGTATTTGTTCAAAGCCATGTTCATATAAAAAAGGAATTATTGTTTTTAAATTTTTCGGTGTTTTATTGCCTTGATAACAGCGAAATGATTCTCAAAACCAATATTATAAATTTTTACAAATTGATACCTACTGACTTATATTACATTATCTAGATGGGTAATAGTAACCCCGACGTCTATGTTACAATTTTCCACCCTCATGAAGCTGGTGTAAATGCCTTGCCCATGTTTACACGCATCATGAATAGTGAAAAATGACGTATACGTCTTAAAACACGTATCGTATTTTGAAACGGTGTTGGACCAGCCCTAAGAGCATGACCATCATCATCATTATATCACGCGATATGATATAGCACGTCATGCTGTCTTGCTTACTTCACTAAGGTGTAAGCAAGATATAGGCTCTTTATCACGCGTCAATAGTCGATAAAAGCCGCTCATGCTAGGCCGGCAGGATTCATCCAAGATTGAACTCTATCAAGATTCTTTGAAGAATCGGCAATGACGGATTCTCTGTGAATGAGCCCCTATAGTTACCTAGAATAATTACTGTAACTGTCGAGCCATAAACTTAGCTCCTTTATTAGTACTAAATTCCTAATTGAGTCATTTCGAAGTATTGATCTCTGCTGGCGGACCACAACTTAGTTATTGGCCCCAGACTGACCTTTAATTCGACCTTTTAAAGTTCTTAAGACTAATGAGAAATCATGACAATTGATCTGTTGTGTTTTTTTACTTAAGTATGTTCAAATATTATAGGCAATAGGTAAATAGTTTTTTTTAAATATTTTCAGGAATTCAGGAGCCCCTTATTTGCTATTGAGTTAATTTTATTACCTTAATTGATATCGGGAACGTCGAAGGTTTACACGGTGGATTCTTGATTTATTTTGAGATCAATTAACGTTTGACATCAAAGAGATTCATCCTTCATTTGAGTTGGGCAAATGAGCGGGAAAATAGGAGAAAATTGAAAGAGAAAAGTTAACGGTATTTGGGAAAGAGAGTTGTTGGTAAGTTGAAACGGATGTCTGTTTTGATTAAATTAATTGAACAGGTGCACCGCGATTGAATTGGTATTAGATTCTCTTTTCACCTTTCATTTTACAAATTTTTTTTTTGTGTTACAAAATCAAGACTAGCTACAATACAAATATATGAATACGTTAGAATATTCGAATTATGAACTCATACCAGATAATACAATATAACACACGTTATAATAATATCATAGCATACTTTAATAGGTGGTAGTTTATGTGTCTGTTGCAAAATTAGGGGTATTAAAACACGAGTGTTCCATAAATAGTATCTCACGAGTGTTTTAATACCGAGTTATGTGCCGTCTCATACACTAGTATAAGTTTAAGTGGTAAAGGTGTTAGAACAACAATGGGATTATGAAAGTTATGATATTATGATAAAAATATAATGATCACGACAGTAATGTCTCTTTTTCAATATAAATGTATTTTATTTCGGTCTGAAAAGCTTCGAAATGAACAGAATCATAGTAAGTCTCAAAAAATTACAAGTAAAACCCAGGAAAGTAAAAAAAGTCAAGAATAACCGACTAAAAAGCATTTTTTTTTGCTACAATGACACAAGTATTTAATAAGAATTGTAGTATATACTCCAGTACTCTATAAAGCTTTTCTAGAAATGCGGAATACAGTATAATAAGAAGAGAACCCATTTCAACAGTGTGCTTAAGAATTATCGGCATGTCCACACACAGCTCCAAATATCTATTGAGGGTAGGGTAACCATGCCTCTAAACAGTTTCGGATTTTGAACTACATTCTGATTCGGATTCTGAAATCTTAAATATTTCAATTTTAACATAATTTCATGCATTGGAAATCCGGTCCTATGCTTTAAACCTGTGGGCTCTAACTAAAACCCAGTCCAGAACTACGCGCGTGTAAGATGCGTTTTGACATAATATTATGTACATCGTCAGTTCAGTATTGGCGCTCCGCGTCTTGTCTGTCACCTGCCACATTGTAATGTAATCAAAATTGCTATTGAAATCGTGGCCTTTTCTGGACAAGCGCTAACCAATTAAGCAAATGAAAGGCGTTTATTACCTAATGCGGAGTTTCCACGGGCTTAGTACTTGCCAATTAGTAGCTTGTCTTGATTAGTGACAAGTGAGAAGTTACAACTATTGTAACTGTTTACTTACACGGTGGTGTTAGCAGATCGTATTAGTTACCTGACATCCGTTGCAAATGGATCGCCGCTGCCTAATATTGCGCAATGTGTCGTCGTTTGTATTTGCCACCAAGCACTTGTCGTCGTGGCTAAACAGCCACGGCACCACAAGTGACAAGTGCTTAGCGACCTGTGGTGGGAGTAGTCTTCTTGTCACTTAGTAAAATAGGACGGGCTTCTATTCATTCGCACTGGTAGTGTCACTAATACTAAGCACTTATTTAGCCACCAAAAAAGTTGCCTCCGAGGCACTGAGTAGATCGTCTGCATTAGACGTAAAGGCCTATATATATATATATATTCAGCCTGTTTACACGTCGAGTGTTAGAGTAAGTGACAAGTACTAAGCATAGCTACTAAGCCCGTGTAAACTCTATTAGTCCATCTCACTGGTACTTTTTTAAATTATGTGATACAATTTTTGTCAAGAAGAATATATCCTAGAGTTTTCCATGGTGCCCCTTACTGTGGGCCCGTAAGCTGGCAAGTGGCCCCCGATAGGCGCAGGCCGGTAGTTTAGCGCCTTAGTCCATCTCACTGGTGCTTACGGCATCCCCAACTATCAGCGTGTAATACGGACCAATAGCTGAAGACGAGAAAAAAGACCACAAGTCGGAAGAATGGAGTTTTTTTTTATTGATATTTTTGTATTTAATAAGATTATCGGGCTTAAGCCCGGGCCCGTAAGCCGGCAAGTAGTCCCTAATAGGCGCAGGCTGGTGGATTAGCGCTTATGCTTATGTCCATCTCACTGGGTGCACTGCGGATAGTTAAGGGTGCACACGGCATCAATGACTATCCGCGCGTGATTCGGACCATAAATGATGGACTATGAGCTATGGACGAGAAAATTATCACGAATGAAAATGGAGGTTTTTTAAATAATTGATAATATTTTGTCTAAGATAAGATTATTTATCCTAGACTTTTTCATGGTGACCCTAACTGTGGGCCTGTAAGCCGGCAAGTGGCCCCCGATAGGCGCAGGCTGGTGGTTTAGCGCCTAAGTCCATCTCACTGGTGCTTACGGTACCTACCCCGTAATATCTGCGTGTGTACCAATAGCCATGGACGAGAAAATGACCGGAAGCCGGTAGAAGCTCGGCTTTTCTATTACAGAAATAATCAGTACCTACCTATTTTACTTTTTTGGATTAACAATTCAATTTATATTATTGAAAATTAAGTATTAGAAAAAATCGACCCATTGCACAAAATATAGCTCCGATATGACTCGAATCCACGACCTTTCACTGTCCGGGCGAATGCACTGTCCGAGCATTCAATGCTTCATTTTCAATAGGTACTCTATACTTAGCTTTGTTTTGTACTTTTCAATTTTAATTTGTAAACTAAGTATTTTTAATTCAGCGAATCAATATCCGAAAAATCAACTTGGATACAACTACTTTAGTCTAAAACAGGTTATAATTGCAACTTTTCGCCACTTTGGTTTGATTGTATGAAATGTTTCTCGGCGCGTGGCTTGCTACATGCGCTCACTTTCATACTAACCAATAGACTTGATGAGCGAGACATATTAGTAGCGGAGTCAAAATTGAAATAAGTAAAAATCGTAAATATTACGAAAAGCGGGATTTTTACCATGTCCTGATTTGTAGTCGAGCTCCCGATATTTCGGCGCAGTTGCACACGCCATGATCACGGAGTAACAGTTCTCCATGCTTTTCGTAATATTTACAGTGTTAATGACCATGAAAGTTTAAAAAGTTATTAAGTAAAAATCGGCCAAATGCCAGTCGGACTCGCCCAAGAAGGGTTCCGTACCCATTTAACGTACTGATTACCTACACTTGGCCAAAAAACCACTTTTCGCCAGCAAAAATAACTTTGTTTTTCATAGTGCTTGTATGAATGACAAAGTTATATTTGTATATTTGCGGTGTACGAAAATGTGTTAAATCTCAAAAACTGCTTAGGTACTATATCGCGATCGAACCAATTTTCATTGAAAGTTTTTATTGAGATCTACAGCATATATTTTTTTAGATTTTTCACTCTCTTATTTTATACTTTAGACCTATACCTGTCTAAAACCCCACACGAATATGTTTGATGAAAGTACTTATATTTTTTCAGTTTCAGTTCCATGTAAGTATATTTTTTTAAACATCTTAAAACAGTTTACAGAATATAATTATCTACATACCAAGTTTCAACTGTGTAGTCTTAGTAGTTTTGGAATAAAATGGTTGTTACATGCGGATGGACGGACAGACATGACGAACCTATAAGGGTTCCGTTTATAGGTTCACTAAAAAAGGTTCATTTTATCAGACAAAATTTTTCTTCTCCATTCTCGCACTTTCTAGTTTTCACATTTCTCAGAAATTACATAAAATACCTATGTTAGCAATAACTTTGTTTTTTTTAGAACAAAAATTATTTTTATAAAAAAATAAAACCGCCTTCTAAAAACCACAGCAAAAAAGTAAGAAATAATTCCTCACCAAATAAATAACGTAAGTACTTTGAAGTCGGGCGTGAAACATGTACAATTTTTTGTTGTTTTTGTTAAAACCCGCCCGACTTCAAAGTACTTACGTTATTTATTTGGTGAGGAATTATTTCTTACTTTTTTGCTGTGGTTTTTAGAAGGCGGTTTTATTTTTTTATAAAAATAATTTTTATTTCACTCTTTTTAGTGCATCGTGCAGGCAATTTACGTGTTTTCTGGTAAATAGGTATGTGATCAAACTCAAAACCTCCTTTTTCGAAGTCGGTTAAAATACCTTGAGGTATCCCCTTTCCAACAAAACAAGAATCATCTAAATCGGTTTATAAACAAAGGAGTTATGCCTAAAGATACGTATTAAATTCACATAAAGTGGTAACGAAAACGACAGTATTTTCAAGATTTCCTGAAAACTACTGAACCGATTTCAAAATTTCAAAAAATGGGACCAACTTGGAAACCGACCTGATGTAATAACGTTTGAACCATTTCAATCGGTTCAGCCGTCTTCGAGTAATCGGTGGACATACATAAAAAAATAAAAATAAAAAAAAACATACATACAGACGAATAGAGAACCTCCTCCTTTTTGATTTAGAAGTCGGTTAAAAATAATAAACTGAATATTCACGTGAACCATCAGCTTGTAACACAAAATGGTGTACATCTGAGCATAACATCTCCCTCCACATATTTTAGAACTTGACATTAGATGTTTCTGTAATGTACCACCAGTTAGTCACGTAGGCATGGTTATTTTTCTAATGTTTTGTTATACTTTCTCAGTGATAACTAAGTCTTTTGGATTCAATCATTAATTAATAAACTGACGATAATTATGTTGTTTACGGCTCAATAACGATTTCTTTGCTATTCGTCCCTAATAGAATAGTGATAATAAAGGAATATAAATAATGGTATACATCACAACACCCAGTCAGTCTTCTTAGTTTCCTCGTCCTTCGCAGTACTCTCGAGTCAGCTCAAGCCAGCAACAATGCTTAGTTCATAGAATACTTTTATCTAACCTTCGGGTGACGCAGCGCCAAGTTGTTAAGTAAGCAAGTATTCTTTGTATTTGTGTGAACTAATAAAATAAACTTTTGTGTAATTGATGAACAGCACTTTCCTAATGTAAACCTGCGTGGTTTTTTGTGAATGTAGCAAACAACTTTTGTATTTTTTTGTTGATTTGGTAATAAATTAAAAAAACAGACTTTATATCTCGTCCAGTTTCCCCCTTGACACCACAACGCGCATCATTTCTATGAAATATAGTTAAGTTATATTTATTTACTTGTTACTCACACGTACTACGATCAATCATCAACCAACCCATTTACTTGTCACACGGGCATCATCCTAACTCAATTACCTACAGTTTATCACAAAATGAACATTATTTTATATAGGGTAACACGTCCCATGCTTTACGGGTAGTAGGTATGTGACACGTATTAGTTTACACCTCAGTGCGCTGCATGAAATCGCTATTTGTTTCCCTTTGCGTAGAAGAAATTTCTATGTTCCCTTGCGAGTAAAAAAGAGATCGATATATTTTATTATCGTCATTTTTACTATAGCTAAGCCCCTAAAAAATAAAATACGGGAAGTATTGAGGCCTTATCGCATCAAAATAATTTGGTTTCACTTCAATGCTATACGGGAAAAATATACCCCGTACGCTCCACCCCGTCAAAGAATATATGACCCCGTACCGCACTGAGGTGTGTAGTGGGCGCAAGTCATAATCATAACTCATTTGTAGTGATATGCGCACGAGTATTATTTTACCCGCGAAGTAAAAATAAGTAAACGAAGTCGTAAACGACTTGTGCTTTGCGATTCCGGTTCCGATGAAGACGAACGAATATTTTATTTAAATGAAAAGTTATCAACACCAACGTGTTCGAACCTTCGCAAGAATAAAAATATTTTTATCAGTCCTAAGGGCTAGGTAGGTATTACACGTGAAGTGGGGATGCAATTTTTTTTTCTTGTTTACCCCATAGTGGCGGATGTTATTGGATAGCAATTTAAAAATATTGTCGGTTTGTGAAAACAGTTTTTTTATTGAGTTTTAAAATGTCATGAGTCATGTGTGCCCCCCCCCCCCAGTCAGCCAAATGGTTGTTTTTGGATAACTGAAAAAATTCACAGTGGTTGTATGTATGACGAAGTTAAAAGGAAAACTGTCACAGCTAAGTAGGCTTTACAAGTTTTTGAGATATTAACACATTTACAAAAACCGCAAATATTACTTTGTAATTCATACAAACACAATGAAAAACAAAGATAGTTTTTTCTGACGAAAAATGATAGTGGAATTTATGTTACGTTAAGAGGGTACGGAACCCTTCCCGACTCGCACTTGGCCGATTTTTTTATAAAAACTGGGCAGACATTTGATCACCATTTTGTTTATTAACAGGATGTGATCTAAGATGTTGCATGATTGCCCAGGGGATGCCTCTTCACTCTGGCCTTGACCATACCACACGATACCAAGGTTGTAGTTATCGGGGAACACATAGGCAGGCAACGCATTCCATTCCTTAGGGTTCGCTAGCTTTATTAACAGGATGTGATCTAAGATGTTGCATGATTGCCCAGGGGATGCCTCTTCACTCTGGCCTTGACCATACCACACGATACCAAGGTTGTAGTTATCGGGGAACACATAGGCAGGCAACGCATTCCATTCCTTAGCGGTTCGCTAGCTTTATTAACAGGATGTGATCTAAGATGTTGCATGATTGCCCAGGGGATGCCTCTTCACTCTGGCCTTGACCATACCACACGATACCAAGGTTGTAGTTATCGGGGAACACATAGGCAGGCAACGCATTCCATTCCTTAGCGGTTCGCTAGCTTTATTAACAGGATGTGATCTAAGATGTTGCATGATTGCCCAGGGGATGCCTGTTCACTCTGGCCTTAACCATACCACACGATACCAAGGTTGTAGTTATCGGGGAACACATAGGCAGGCAACGCATTCCATTCCTTAGCGGTTCGCTAGCTTTATTAACAGGATGTGATCTAAGATGTTGCATGATTGCCCAGGGGATGCCTGTTCACTCTGGCCTTAACCATACAACACGATACCAAGGTTGTAGTTATCGGGGAACACATAGGCAGGCAACGCATTCCATTCCGCTCTCCTTAGCGGTTCGCTAGCTCATATCTTTGTTTGTTGTAATAGATAAACTCAAAAACTACTAAACCGATTTTAAAAGTTCTTTCACCATTAGAAAGTAACATTCTTCCAGAGTGAGAAAAACTATATTTTATGTCGTTATTCCCACAGTAACAGGTGCCACGCGGGCTAAGCCAATTGCGTAAAATAAAGTCGTTTCTGGCTGTCAGTACGCTCAGAATCTAAGCCTTAGATCTTTCAAACTAAGCAATCAATATACAGAGTGATTCAAGAAGAAAGTTTTGATATATGTAGGTACGTTATAAATATTTACAGCTTGAGCGGGTTGCTAGTACCTATAATACGACAAGCATCTATTCCAATGATAATCTTTGGAACTAAAATATTTTGATACGACACGGTTTATTTTGACAGCTAATAGAGAGGAATGTGGGACTTTATGTATATCTATACATATAATAAAACAGAAACGGAAAAAAAGTCTGTACATGAAAGATTTAAAAAAAATAATTACTGCTATGTGATGTGTACAGGATATAGACCCCAAAACGATAGATATTAAAATTTTTGTCTGTTTGTCTGTTTGTCTGTTTGTCTGTTTGTATGTTCGCTTTTCACGCAAAAACTACTGGACGGATTTTTACCAAATTTTGTGAAGTAATAGCTTATAACCCGGGTCAACATATAGGGTACTTTATATTTAATAAAAACCCCTTATTCCTACGGGAAAATACAAAGACTGATTCTTACTAAAATAGATGGCGCCACATGATTATGAAAATACGTTATATTTAATCGCTGTCTCAATTAATAATGAATCATGTTATTTTTTTTTACCTGCTTCAAAACATAATATAAATTGAAACCCATCCAGGCACATATAAAATCATAAAAATAATTTCATGTTATTTACGTCATTATATCTACTAAGCAATAGATGGCGCAGGTAGTCAGTAAGATATACCTCTCACAAAAGTACATTCGAATGATTATTTTAATTAGGGTGAAAGCCCTCTCTGTTGCCACTTTAAGATGTTTTTCACTTCTTTCGCATCATAACTACTAAGCAATAGATGGCGCAGGAAGTCAGTAAGATTACGATATACCTTTCACAAATGTACATTCGAATGATTATATTAAGTAGGATGAAAGCCCCCGCTGTTGCCACTTTAAGATGTTTTTCACTTCTTTCGCCTATGGTCTTAAGTAGGTATCTATAAAATACAAAATTTATATCTAAAATTGTCAAGAATGTATCTTATACTTTTCTTAACATTTTTAAATTCTTACAATACAATAAAACTACTTAAAAAAAATTTACAGACTCCAAAAAGTATTTGTCAACTGAAAAGGAAAAATATAATATCTATAATTTAGGTACCTTTTTGAGGTCGGTGCCAGTCAGTTTATTTTTTTTAATTACTTTTTTTTTCTTTTTTTTTTAAGTTTTAGTGAATTGTACTATAACATACCCACGGAAACTACTAAACTGATTTTGATGAATCTTAGACTGTTGCCAAAGTTAGAATACACCTAATTTAAATCAAATAGAACCATCTCGATATTCCTTAAGATTTCGAGAAATTCGTGGACAAACATAGTAAAAAACATATAACTAAGTATTCATATAAGTACTTACGAAATTTAGTTTTATTTTAGTTAATTAAAAACCTATTTTTTAAACTTAAAATGTGCGAAGGGTGCCGACTGATGTGTTTTTGTTAATCAAATTTTAAAAGATACATCGAGAAATCAATACTTAACTAACTTTGATAAAATAAAAGAAACATCTAATTCGATGTAAACTTAATTATTACTATTGTTATTATGACTTAAAAGTCATAGATAAAAAGTATACTATCAAGCAAAATTTATTAACGAAATGTTTTAAGCTAAGTAAGCACTCGGGGCAGTGGCCAAAACTGAAGTTTTCACCCTATTGATGTAATATTTCTATTTCGCATTTCCACTCGACGCTAGATGTCGCTACAGTAAGTATAGTGGTGCCACAAATATATCCGACCCGGTGACATTGGTCGTGGAGGAGCCACTAGCAATACAAAATTAACTGTCAAAATGGACTGCCGGCAGTCAACAGTATATTTAGTACCAAAAACTAACCACTGTGTGAAATAAGTTTGTCGCAATGTAGACAAAATGTCACCAATGTAATTTTGAAAAATTTGCTCATAAACGCTAAGTGGCCAGTACCTACGTAGATACCGACACCTACCTACCATTTTTTATGTCATTTAACCGGCTCTGGCTACTTAGGCCTTCAGCCGTAGGTACCATCCATGAAGTTCGACTTAATACTGAGGTAACTGGAGAGTGCAGTACGAACAATTTTTTGTGACCACAAATTTCACAGTGGCTGGCTTCCGTCTAACTGGCACTCTGGCACTACATACTAAATGTCAAATTTCCTGGTGTTCACTTTTTTATTCAGGGTGAGAGCTCCAGTTACCTCAGAGTATTAAGTCAAACTTCATGGTACCATCCAATAAAATAAAGGAATATTAAAAATACTTTTCTATCTAACTTATTTATTCATTTATTTACTAGGAAAGCTTACATAAATGATGTTAAATTAAATAATTAAATGGTATATCATTACATTTTATACCTGTTACTTCAAGAAAGTTAATTACAAGCTCTCACAAATAGGAAATGTCTCCATATCAAAATACTAGCCTTCCGCCCGCGACTTCGCAAGCTCGGACTAAACGACGACGTTATCCCGCGGGAATGTGATATTTTTCAGGGATAAAAAGTAGTCTAAGGCAGCCATTACACAGTCCATCCAGATCGCGATCACTGATCGTGATCTTGATCGCGATCGAGATTTACTATGTAGGTGATTAACGGTTTGCGATCAAGATCGCAAACCGTCAATCACCTTCGTACACAGTCAATCTGGATCGCGATCATTGATTTTGATCGCGGATCGCGATCCAGTAAGCCTAGCATGACCACCCAAAACGTGATATGTATCGCATGATAGAGCGACTTATCGACATTCAAACGTCAAAACCCATAGTCTTTTGACAGTTAAACCGGATAACTTATCATATCATATCGAATTTTGTTGGTCATGCTAGGGGGGCTGATTGACTGTCTAATGGCTGCCTAAGTATGTCACTTTTCAGCTGCCAAACTATTCCCATTCCAAAAGTCACGTCGATCCGTTGCATCAATTTTGACGTGAAAGACGTATAAACAAACAAACCCTCTTTCACATTTATAATATTAGTATGGATACACACAATCTCTTTTTCATTTTATAGTAAAAATATGATTGGTCTGATATTATGCATTACTAAGTAAGAACATAAATTTTAGCTTGATACCTCCCACGCATACTTGAGAAAAAGTTTCTTGATAGGTAGACGGACAGATCTATGAATGAGGGCTATATACTACTTATGTTCATGCAGCATTTGATAACAACATACCATGTTCATACCCTAGCCTGCATATTCGATATTCTTTAGACCCTTTTAGTAGATAATAGGATTTCAAGAAGAGCGTTATGAAATCTGAGCAACAAACACACATAAACTAAACTAACACAAAAGTCACTACACCGCGCGTACGAAGTCGCGGGCAACAGCTAGTTTATAATAATTTTAGATACAGACACCGAATCGGAGAAGTTGGTATCATATTGAAGCGAGCAGGTACAACTAAGTACCTAGATGCACTTCGATCCGCTGCATTGTGTAACTTAATGCGAGTAATGCATCCGATATGAGATAGTTAAGTAGTTTCCGATAGAGTAATGCTTACTGAAGCGCATGTATTTTGCTAGTTGGTTTTGCAATATTGCTATTTGTGTTTAGTTATTTAAAAGACAAATGACCATTTAGACAAACGTTTCGTTATTTAAATAACAAAGAAACCCTTAACATATAATATACGCATATTATGTAGAATATGCACGAGTCGAAATAATTTAGGCCATTTGTTTTAAAGTTAAAAATCTAGACGAATTATTTTTTTTATCCCCAATGAGGGGTAGCACTTCGCCTTCATCTCACCTGCTGTTAAATGAAGATAAAGCTGACTCCCGGAATCCTCAATCACTGAGGACCTGGCTATCTTATCTCTAACTGTCGGAACACAATAATGCTGAAAACATAATTATTATGGCTTCAGTATTGTTCTGTTGTGGCGAGCTGGTAGTGCGATTCCACTTTCAGCCTTATCACCACTTAACATCAGGTGTGATGAAGGCTAAGTGCTAACCCGTTGAGGATAAAAAAAACATAATGTGAAGAGTACAATGTTGTAAAAATGTTGTAACGCGTTATAAACATATCAGACAGGCTGACTGGTAAAAACGGCTCGTCGATACATCGGTTCGGGCCCAGTGAGTCTGATCGATGGCGCCCCGATATTTGTCAGCGCGACCCGCGTAAAATATGCCGGAGCCATTCGACAATGTACTACATTATATAACTGTACTTTTATATGGAGATGAAGATTTTAAAGGGTTTAAAAATGCCTGTTCATGACGATAATAAAAGCTTAAAGTTTGGAAATTATTCTATAACCTAAATTTAAAAAAAATGTGCTTGAACATGATGGGTCGGGAACTATGGACAGCCGAATGACAATTTATTCGCGCACGATGTGATATGGATTCAAGTCTAGAGTACGCGCCACATCCATTCGCGCTCAGAGTCATCTGGCACGGACTCTTTATCTGGAGAAAATGTGCTTGAACATGATGGGTGGGGAACTATGGACAGCCGAATGACAATTTATTCGCGCACGATGTGATATGGATTCAAGTCTAGAGTACGCGCCACATCCATTCGCGCTCAGAGTCATCTGGCACGGACTCTATATCTGGAGCAAAAGCCATGCAGATCTCAGAAATTATCAGACATGGCCTTTGTCTAAGAGGTCAGATCTTATGTAATAATGATTTTACCATATTGCTTTATATGGACATCTATGTGTGGACAATTCGTATCCTACTACCTAATATTATAAATGCGAAACCTAATATTATAATGCGGATGTTTGTTACTCTTTCACGCAAAAACTACTAGACGAATTTGGCACACAGATACTTAGTAGATAGCCTGGATTAAAGCATAGGATACTTTTTAATCCCGATATTCCCAACGGAACGGGAACCACGTAGGTGAAACCGCGGGTGGCCGCTAGTTTTGTATAAATCTAACGGTACAAAGTATATCGAAATGAAAATTTCCATGTCAGTATTATTAAGAGATAAGATTATATTTTATTGTTTGTTTGTAATGGTTAAATTCAAATTTAAATTTCACTAGTAGAAATATACATAACTAACCTTTCCGCCCGCGTCTTCGCCCGCGTGGACTAAAGGACGTTATCCCGCGGGAGTGTGATAGGTATTTTTCCGGGTTAAAAAGTAGCTTGTGTCACTCTCCAGTTGCCAGACTCACGTCACCCATATCAAAAAACACGTTGATCACACAAACAAACTTTCACATTTACAATATTAGTATGGATTCCTAAGTTATAGAGGCCAAACCTTATCCCCATATTTCCACGAGAAAGGGAATCATGCGGGTAAAACCGAGCGAAGCAGATAGTCGAGCAGAAATTAAAAAAATTTGCTTCCTATATGCGGGCGTCTGTCCCTGGTTACTCCTGCCGATCGCCGACAGGCGTCAAACTCAATCACGCACTACAATTTGGACGCGGAATAAACTTGGTAAATTTACAAAGGGTTTTTGCTAACACTGTCGTAGTGCGCTCGTAATATGAAGTTCACAGGTCAGCTATTGACTTTATTGTCTTTTAACATTGTGTAGGTAGACTAGTTGTTCTATAGTGAGTGCATACTTCTGGTTTTAATGAAATTGTTTTCTGATTTATCTTTTTAAGGCGAGGATTCCCGACCGAAATAGGCACGCTAACGCTTGCTCGGCCGCGCTCGATACACTTCACGCGGATGCAGCGGCAGCCGGCGGCAGTGAACTGTGAACTCGCGAGCGCCCCGCGAATCGAAAATCACTTAAAATTCAATTAAAAATTAACTAATAAACAATTTAAAATTATGACGGACGGAATCCCTCGGCTAATCAAAGACAATCATTTTCGTATATTTTTCATTAACTAAAACCAACTATACTGCAAGTAATACGATGTTTTGATTTCGATTAGACGGATGTTTGGGATTTTATTTGACACAGTAAAATATCACCAATCGAAAAAAACGGTCGGAAGCACTAGATAAATAACTGTAAAATAACATATATTTTTTTCAAGTAGTAAGTACTTGTGATTTGCGAGTAATCCATAATTTAAAATACCCTATTTTGAGGAATCGCAGTTTTAAGGCTTAGACACAAAAAAAAAGACGAAACCCATACATCTCGTGTGTCTGTCCGTCCTTATACGTTTACAATCCAACGTACTCGTAAACGTAATCGCTACTGCATCGGATTGGGCCCCAGAATATTATTCTGTGCCAGTAGGTGTGACTAAAAGAGATATTACGACGCCAAAATTAATAACGAGTAGGTACCTACCTACCTTCACTTTCAGTTTTTTCGATGCTCAATTATTAACTTTTCACTTCTCATGCTCGTAAAGTTCGTGTTTATGTTGGGTATAGGCTGCATAAAATCGCTTTTTATGCTCTAGTGCATAAAGTAAAATCTTCGTCTAAGTCTCAGACTCTAAGACAAAGGTCGTCAGGTAAACAGTCACACACGCAATTAAACTTCGTTAAATAAACTTGTTATTTCATTCTGTTTCTTTAATTTTGTACACAATCCATGTTAAATTACTAAATTAATAAAACTAGACAAAATTAATGAGTTTTGGAAGAAATAAGTATTTCAAGAGCATTATGGACTACGATATATGCTAAAGTCACTGTGCTGCCACTGCCACGTATAAAAAAAAGAAAAAGAAAGTCTTCCCGCCAATATGGCGAAGTCCTTATTGTTTCTTTTTTGCAATATTCTTATTTATTTTCCTCACACTCGAAGTGAAAAGCAGAGTGTATAACTTGTACACAAAACCCATTTTACCCTCGAATTGACTATCCACCCTCGCCTGCGGCTCGGATGGATATATACGTCTCGGGTAAAATGGTACGTTTTATGCACTTGTTGTACAATCTACTATTTCAGAGAGTGGGTCATAATGATAATCTGTTTCTCCACGCGATGTATCTTATCTGAGGGTTAAAACCACGATCTCTTAGCAGTTTCTCCTTGATGATGCCCGTTCATCACCGTCGGCATGCAACGCACCGTAGACTGAAGCATCGGGAGTGTTGCGAATCTGATCAGACCAAGCAACGCATCGTGACCTTTTTCCATCAAGAAAATTCATGAGTAATTAATATTGGAGCAGTTAATACTATTAATTGCTCTGGTTGTCGCCTAATTTCCTGGGAATGTGGCCAAAGTAATAGAAGGATGTAGGATAGTCTTGTGGTGGTCCTGAGCTGCTAAAATATTGATTCGTTGGTCTGATGTGCTGTCAATGGTATTATGAGTACGCATCGATGCGTCCACCATCTGCAGTTTTGAGTGTACTTAGCGCCGCGCCATCTAGAAAAACAGAAAAAAACCACGGTACGAACGAGATGACCTGCCCCCCTAGCATGACCAACCAAAATGCGATATGATATGATAAGTTATCCGGTTTAACTGTCAAAAGACTATGGGTTTTGACGTTTGAATGTCGATAAATCGCTTGATCATGCGATACATATCGAGTTTTGGGTGGTCATGCATGCTAGGCTTACTGGATTAGACAAATATCACGCCAGTTTATGTTTTTAAAGGTTACACTTTATTTGAAATTGTTGAACAATAGGTTTACCTGGGAAGTCCAACTTTAAAAAAGATCTCTCTCGTCGAATCCAGCTTGGGTGGGCAGCATCGTTTGGGAAGTTACGACAGCACAAAAATCTTCGAACATTGGGTGTTGTAAGTCATGACCTATGGGAGTAAGACGTGATCGCTTACAATATGTATCATACTTATATCAGCGATCAATCAAGATAGCTATGCCTGATATTTCGAATCAGCAATGACGGGATCAGCAAGAGAACTAAGCAGCTGATGATTTAAGAAGTAGGTACGTGCTGTATAAGCAAAGTAATATTTTTAAAAAATATAGCGATTCAAAATGTAAGCTATTCTTGCATAATCTATGATAATGTGACCAAACTATTTTCACTGTTTCCAAAAGAGAGTGTCTCACAAAGAGGAGGTTATAATTAAACTAATCTATCGGACGAGTGTGTATCAAGATTTCCCACTATACTTTGGCCCCTGTATGCCGTTTTGCTGACAAAATGTCTACCTAAGTCTGTGTTGTGATGTCGCTCGAAAGCTTCCTGAATGTTATAAATTTATTACAATTTTTATTATTTCATGCAGACATATTATGAAATAATTTGTAAAAAAATATTAGTACCTACCCCGCAAAGCCATTTTTTATGGTGCTTTTGTAACACTTGGTATTACTCGTATTAGGTTGGTACATGCGTTTTAAAATCGCAGGTAAAAATAAGAATGAATTTAGCGATAAAAAAATCGACCGAGTGCGAGTCGAACTCGCCCATGAAGGTTCCGTACCCACTTAACGTACACCTAGCCTTTTTCATAGTGTTTGTATGAAGGACAAAGTAATTTTTTGAAAATGTATTATATCTGAAAAACTGCTAACTATATCTCGTTCAAACCATTTTCGTTGAAAGTGTTTACTAAGAGCTACAGCATATATCTTTTTAAAATTTTAGCTTTCTTATTTTAAAAGTTACGGGGGGGTGGGAGGGGGGGGGGGTTGACATTGAGAACAAAAATGGTTAGAGAAGCCTTAACGTCATCTTAAAGACCTATCTATATGTCGCAGTAAGATAGATAAAGCCGTGATATAGTTATTTCCCTAGGGATATAATGGGTATGTGTCCTAATAACTACGGTCGTTTCGACTATGGTCGAAATAACTACGGTCAAAAGAACTACTGTTCAAAATAACTACTGCACGTTACACCTATATTTGAATTAACTAATGGACGAAATCACTACAGGTCATCTCACCGTGCCGGCAGCGGCCGGCGAAGCGCCAGAAAAAACATTTTCGCTCGTTTTGGTCACTGTTCTAACCTAACCTAAACGTTGTTACATTTTGTTTGGTGGCCCCCTTGGCTTCGCCCCCCGTCCCCCCTTCTATTTTTCCCAAAATATATAAAAATTTCGAAATAACAAAATTTTTTTTGATCAAATTTCTAACCTATCACGTGTTCTACAGGACTACACTCCTACAATTATTTTATGAAACAAATCTTGTAATATTACTATATCACTGAACTTGAACCGTATTATAATTATATTCCTAGTAAGATAGTTATACCAAAGCGATTTATTACTATCTTACGGCACATAATTATATCCCTAGGGATATAATTATATCACGGCTTTATCTATCTTACTGCGACATATAGACACCCCAAAAGAATAGGTTAGACGAAAAAAATTTGGGGAAATGGGAATATATTGGGAGATTGGGGAGCCCCCCTTAATTTTGTATTTTTTATTTGTAAATAAAAATCGTAAATCGCGGTTCACAGAATACATCTACCTGCCAAGTTTCAACTGTGTAGTCTTAATAGTTTTGGAATAAAGTGTCGGTGACATACGGACGGACAGACAAACAGGCATGACGAATCTATAAGGGTTGCGTTTTTGCCATTCGTCTACGGAACCCTAAAAACCGCGCGTTGCTGGGCGGAATATTCCCTATGACAAAACGATAAAAGTTTCAAATAATTTTCGACCGATTTGGCGCAGGGTTAGGCTACCCACCTTCTGCGCCAGTGGTCTCGGGTTCGATTCCCGAACAAGTCAAATATTTGTGTGCATGAACTTGTTTATTTGTCTTGGTCTGGGTGTATACTATGTACTTATATTAAGTATGTATTTACAAACAAAAAGTATTTAAGTATATATTTATCCGTTATCAAGTTTTCCATGATACAGTTTCTTAATGAAATTAAAATGGGCTTAGATAATTGGTGTGAATGTAAGAGGTTATTACTATTATTATTTTCTTAACTTGTTTCAAAACTTTACTACCCATTTAATGGAGTAAAAGTTTCGTCTATCCAATCAGACATTCTTTGATAAATCTTAAAAATGTTACAGGTCTTGTATTGTCTTATGTTACGTCCCCAGGGAAATTTCGAGAGAGAATTTTATTGTAGCCCAATTTCAATACTAGTTGATTCCTGAAATGTTCTACATTTCAGTATTGTTCAATTTACCGTATTGAAAACGAGAATCATGTACATAGTTATTATTTTAACAAAAATATCAAACTTATTATTTAAAACAAAGTCGGGTTAAAAAATAACTTGATAACGGATAAATAATTAATAATATACTAAGTACTTTTTGTTCGTAAATACATATTTAATAAACAATTTTATTATAAAATAATTTTTATGTAAATACATTTTCTAACAACCACACCAATGACAAAGAATACTATAATTGCCAATGATCTAGCTCTTAATGAAGTCTTCATAAACATTTTGCATGCTTCTTACATAAGGAAAAACATGTGTACCATTTTATTTGTAAGACCGTTATATAAACCGTGTGTTTATGCAAATAAAATATTATGTTTTTTATTTTTTTTAACCACTACGGGGTAGCACTTAGCCTTCATCACACCTGATGATAAGTGGTGATAAGGCTGAAGGTGGAAGCGCACTACTCCCGGAATCCTCAATCACTGAGGAACTGGCTACCTTATCTCTAACTGCCGGAACACAATAATGCTGAAAACATCATTGTTATGGCGCCAGAATTAGATAAGATGGTGGTAGCTAGCCAGGCGGACTAAGAACAAGTCCTACCACCAACCAAACCGAATACAATATGTACCCCCACTGGGAATCAAACCCGGGACCTCTTGGTCTGAAATCGATGGTATGAACCACTAGACCACAGAGGCGGTTATGATTATGATTAAGTAGATTTCATTAAGAAACTGTGTTAAATATGGAAATTAGATAACGGATAGATACGGATGTATACTTATATACTTTTCTTTGTAAATACCTACATAGTAGGTACTTACTATACATAGATAATACCCAGACCAAGACAAATAAACATGTTCATGTACACAAATATTTGTCTTGTTCGGGAATCAAACCCGAGACCTCTGGCGCTGAAGGCAGGTATCCTACTCCTGCGCCAAATCGGTGGTCAAATAGATTATACATAGAAACTATACATATACATAAATATATTATACATAGAAAACACTCCGACCAAGACAAATAGACATGTTCATGCAAAATTTGTCTTGTCCGGCAACCGAACCCGGCACTGCTAGCGCCGATGGCAGGTATCCGTACCTCTGCGAGTCGGATTAGTTTTATCACAGATAATATGTTTTATCTACTATGTTTTATCTATACTAATATTATAAAGAGGAAAGATTTGATTGTTTGTTTGTTTGTTTGCATTTCGAATAGGCTCCGAAACTACTGGACCGATTCAGAAAATTCTTTGACCATTAGAAAGCTACATTCTTCCCGAGTAACATAGGCTACTTATAATGTTACGAACCACGAACCGGGAGGTCAAAAGAGCCGAAATGCACGCGAACGTCTACTAGTAAATAAATAAATAAAAGTATTTATAATGTAACATATTTATGATCAAATATGTCAAATCAAAATTAAATAGATTCTTCGTGTTACATAACTGTTAAGTCGATATAATAAATTTCGGTTCCATATTTCGACATCAACACTAAATCAAAACCTGTGTGAAACATAAATACATACTTACCTTTTTTATAAGAGTATCAAGTTAATTCTAAGAATATCAATATGTATGTACATTGTTTGTTTGAAGTAACCGAATATCAGTCGCTGAATAAGCTTACTGATTCGGTTAACTCTGCAGTGTCACTTTAATTACATTTCATGTGCACAGAAACGTGAGATGCAAGTGCTAATTCGACGAAACACTAATCAGCATTTCTGATCATGTTGTTTTGATGCAAGCAGGATTGCATGTTCAGGTATGTATTAATTTTAATGATTTTTAGAAAGAAAGACAGAATACATTTATTGGACACACACACTTATAAAAGAAACAACCAAACAAACAATAAATAAAAGAGAGAAAAAATAAATAATAAAAATAAACTTAAACTAAAAAAATACATATATGTGTGTGTGGGCTGTGGGCCAACAAAAATCCCGTCTCAGCATAATGCTGCCTATAATGCATAATCTTAGTTTGTAGGCGAGATGCATCCGTTCTGGTTAGGTACTGCCCCTTATCCTACTTATATTATAAATGTGAAAGTTTAGATGTTTGGACGTTTGTATGTTTGTTACTCAATCACGCCAAAACGGCTAAACGGATTTGGCTGAAATTTGAGACACATATACTTAGAAGCCTGGAGAGGAACATGGGCTACTTTTTATACCGGAAAAATATCACATTCCCGCGGGATAACGTCGTGAAGTCCACGCAGGCGAAGCCGCGGGCGGAAAGCTAGTTAGTAATATTTTAAATCAATTTTGTCAACTTTGTGGTCAAGTGGTAGAGCTGGAGGCACCAGTTTTCAAGGTGCCGCTTCCTCTAAGGCCTACGCCACACTTGACGGAACGCCAATAAAAGGTACTACTTAAAATCGGCCAAGTGCGAGTTGGACTCGCCCATGAATGGTTCCGTACCACTTACCGTACCGATTGCCTATTCCCAGCCAAAATACCACTATCATTTTTCGTCAGCAAAAAATAACTTTGTTTTCCATAGTGTTTGTATGAAAGACAAACTTACATTTGCCGTTTTTGAAAATGTGTTATATCTCAAAAACTGCTTTCTATATGTTGTTCAAACCAATTTTCGTTGAAAGTTTTTAATAAGATCTACAACATATATTATTTGTAGTTTTCTACCATATGGTAAAATAAAGTCCTCCGCCGCGTCTGTCTGTTTGTAGGTACGCGATAAATCCAAAAATTTTAGCTAATGACAGAGGCATATAAACATTTAAGGCTTGTAAAGAAACTTTTTAACTCCAATACTTAAAAAACTTTCTATCGGGAACTCGAGCGATGACAAAATGGACCGTAGCCGTTGAGCTAGAGGCAGGCTCTTGTTATCTTGGATATGTGCGGCTTGGTTGATGTCATAGACGCGCCTTTTAGCGTTTGCAACATCTTTTAGTTGATGTCAGAGGCAAGCATTTAAGGCTTATAAGTAAACTATTGAACTCCAATATTTAAAATACTTCTATCGGGAACTCGAGCGATGACAAAATGGACCGTAGTCGTTGAGTTAGAGGCAGGCTCTAGTTATCTTGGATATAAGATAAAGATAAAGATAAAAATATTCTTTATTCACTTAGACATAATAAATATGTACTTATGAATCGTCAATATTTTCCTACCACCCATTCAAGACTTTTTTAACTGACAAGAAGAATGGGCGCAAGAAACTTGCCAGCGTTTCTTAGTTAGGTAACGACATTTACAAAAAAAAAAACATATCGTTACTAATACAACAATTGCTTAGTATAAAAATACATCATATTAAACAGTGATTATGTTATGTGTTACATCATGACCATGCATTGCGGTCATTCAAATAATCGTCTACATTATAGTATCCTTTGCTCATCAGCGACTCTTTAATGTAACATTTAAATTTATGCAATGGTAGTTCAATTATATGCTGTGGAACTTTATTAAAAAAGGCTATGCTTTTCCCCAGAAATGAGGCTCTGGATTTTTCTAGCCTAAACTTGGGAACGACAAGTTTATCTTTATTTCTTGTGTTAAAGCGATGAATATCGCTCTGCTTTACAAATGTATTATAATACTTTTTCACATAAATTATATTTTCATAGATGTAATGTCCTGCAACAGTTAAAATGTTTATTTCTTTAAATAGATCTCTTAAAGAATCTCTCGATCGGAGGTTGTAAATGGCGCGAATAGCCCTTTTTTGGAGCACGAATATACTTTGGATGTTAGCGGCTGAGCCCCACAACAAAAGGCCGTAGGACATAACACTATGAAAATAACTAAAATAGACTATTCTAGCCGTTTCAATATCGGTTAAGAGCCTTATTTTCTTAACTGCGAATGCAGCCGAACTGAGTCTACTCGCCAAGGCTTCGATATGAGGATCCCATTGTAGTCGCGAGTCTAATATAATACCTAGAAATTTTGTATTGTTAATGAATTCGACCGTATCGCCGTCTAGTCTAATATGAAAATCAACTTGTCTTACATTAGGTAACGAAAATTTTAAACACTTAGTTTTCTTTGAGTTTAATGATAAATTATTACTATTAAACCAATGTGACACTTTTGAAAGAGCACTATTTACTTCGTCAGAACAGTCATCACCTCTATCTACTTTAAAGACTAGAGATGTATCATCGGCAAATAGCACCGTCTCACATAAATTCTTCGCGTAGTAAGGAAGGTCATTTATGTATATTAAAAACAACAGCGGGCCCAATATTGATCCTTGGGGTACGCCCATAGTAATGGGAGCTCCGATAGACTCAGTTTTATTAATAACTACCTTCTGAGTTCTTTCATACAGATATGAATGCATAAGGCTTACTGACATTTCAGAAACACCATAATGTTTTAACTTCCTTAATAGTGTTTGGTGATCAACACAATCGAATGCCTTGGAAAGGTCACAAAAAATAGCGATTACATCCTGCTTGTCCTCCCAGGCATCAAGTACATGTTTTAGAAATGCAACCCCAGCATCAGTGGTACTTTTACCTTTTGAAAAACCAAACTGTTTCTCATGCAGTATACTATTTAATTTAAAATATTCTAAAAGTTGAGCATAAATTAATTTCTCAAATATTTTACTTATTGCTGGTAGTATGGATATAGGTCTAAAATTTGCTGGGTCACTTTTGTCACCAGCTTTAAACAGAGGAATAATTTTACTATTCTTCATTAAATTAGGAAAGACCCCTTCACTTATACATTGGTTAAAAATTATTGCTAATGATGGAGCTATCACATCAATTATTGATTTGATGATACTTGTAGATATGCCCCAGAGATCTTCTGTTTTCTTAATATTTATTGCTTTGAATGCTTTAATAATATCTTCGGTAGTGACATAGCTAAAACTAAATGTTTCCTGGCACTTGTTCACACTAGATTCCATAAGAGAGACAGCGGTGTTGGGGCAAGAATTAAGTCTGCTAGTAGTTTCTAACGGTATTCGAGCAAAGAAACCTTCAAAAGCACTAGCCACCTCAATATCCGATTCAAAAGTCTGATCACTAATTTTTAAGTTAAATGAATTAATTTTGCTTTTTGTTTTGCCAGTTTCTTGGTTTATAATACTCCAGGTAGCTTTTATTTTATTTTCAGATGATTTAATTTTATTTGAAATATACCTAGATTTTGCCAAAGCACATACTTTCCTAAATGTTTTTGAATATTTCTTGACATATTCAATGAAGCTAGGATCACAGGAGGTCGTTTTTTGTGCATAGAGTTCAAATAACTTTCTTCTACTATTATAAATACCAGGTGTGGCCCAGTCACTGAACTTCTTACGATCATTACACTTTATAACTTTTTGTTTAAAATTGTTACTAAATTCTTTTTCAACAATATCAAATAATGATTGATAAGAGTTATTAGCGTCAGCAGAAGCTGGCAAACATTGAACTTTATCTTGTACATTATTTCTAAATTTATTAATACCACGTTTCGGTATTGGCCTGCAAATTACTTCGCGTTTAGGAGTAACATTATAGTGCTCAAAAGAAGCTAGTTGTCCACTGTGGTCGGATTTAATAATATTAATTACCGATTTCTCAATTAAGTTACAGTTGGAAAAGATGTTATCTAAGCAAGTGGCCGATGTTGGCGTAATTCGCGTCGGTTCATTAAAAGTGTGAAGCAAATTAAATGATTTAAAAAGATTAAGGAATTTACCGGAGAGTTGTGCTAATTTAATATCTAAGATGTCTATATTAAAATCTCCACAAACTACAATTTTTTTATTCTTACGACAGCATATTTTCAAAACATCCTCCATAGTGGACTCAAAGACTGTGTAATTTGCTCCAGGGGGGCTATATACACAGATTATAATCATTTGTTCAAGTTCCACGCATGATATCTCACAAATTCGTTCAACAGAGAGGGATACTATATCCTTTCGCTCTTTATATTGTGTGTTATTAGGTAAAATTATTAAAGAACCCCCCCTTATTGTAGTTTTTCTATTAAATGAACTTACAACACTATAATTATCCAAATTTAACAATAATTCATATTCTTTTAACCAATGTTCAGTAACACATAACACATCAATATTTTCACAATTTAAAAATAAACTTATTTCTAGGTCTTTGCCAGCAGAAAAGCCTTGGATATTCTGGTGTACTATTTTTAAACATTTAGGCCTTCCTCTTGTCAATACTGGGCTAGAGTATGCCTCCGTTGTCTCTAATGGTAATTTAAATTAACCATGTCAGTATTTGGATATGTGCAGCTTGTCTGATCTCGTAGACGCGCCTTCTTGCGTTGGCAGCCTCCTTTAATTAATGTCTCTGGCACACGAGCCGCACGTATCCAATATTTCGTATAAACATGACGGAAATTCTAAGTTGGATAGTGTGATTATTATAGAACTTTGAACGGTATTATTTTAAGTTCAATGTGAGATTTTTATGACAACAAATTTAATGTCTTTTGACACAAAATAAAGAGTTTACGACCGCCCGGCGCGTACTTACTTTGTGATTTTGATTAGTTACACATCTCGTTCTTGTGTATGTCGCAATTACGTTTTCATTCATTAATTTTGTTTCGCCAACTTATTTTAAATAACGTAATAGTTTATCACGGTTTTTATTGTTACTTACCACGTTTTTTATTAGGTTGCTTTCTTGTTTGTACGCAAATTTTGGAAACGATTTTATACTAGCTTCCCGATCAGCTAGAAACTTGAATCTTTGAACATAGGTCAGAACTGGATGACAATCCAATATTGCGGTGTCATTGAGCTGATCTGATGATGGAGCCGGAAGAACGCCACAGGAACTCTATGATGAAACCGTGCAACCCCATCGTGTTTCGGCACGTTAGAATTGTCTTAATACGTACTATGACTGGAGGTTCAGGGTCTGATGATGAAGCCGGAAGGCCATGTCGTAGGAACTCAATATTGAAACCATACAACCCCATCGAGTTCGGGCTCGTTTGGATGGTCTTGACGAGTACTCTATTGGAAAATATTTCTAGTTATTTTAAAGACGTGGTTTTTAAAAACTAAAATTTTATAAGAAGAGATTTATTATATTTAATTCAATTATTATTTTTTATTAAATTACTTGTCACATTGCCTATGAAAAAACGCTAGTTATAAAATAACGAATATGTTCTCAAATGATTACCAATAAATATTTAATAGTTTTACCAGCAACAATCACATATAGTATATAAATAAAGTAAATAACTTCTTACATTCACACCAATTATCTAAGCCCATTTTAATTTCATTAAGAAACTGTATCATGGAAAACTTGATAACGGATAAATATATACTTAAGTAAATACTTTTTGTTTGTAAATACATACTTAATATACATAGCAAACACCCAGACCAAGACAAATAGACATGTTCATGCAATTCAATCGAACCCGAGACCACTAATAATATATATAGTTCTAAACAAAATGTCGCGGCAAACATTTTTATTGTGTCTCCTCAGGAGTCGAATGCAGCAAAATGGCGGCGCGGCGGGCGTCCCCCGACCATTAATCTGCCACGGCCAAGGACAACCCTGATTGATGACTGATACGATGGTACCTATGTCCCACAATATCAATCACATCGACTACTCTGATTGACCAGATTACGCTGTATCGCTGGAATATGAATGTCGAGGTAAGATTTGGAAACCGAATTTCCTATTTGCACATGGGTAATATTTTCAGCAACAAGAAAAATAAGATTTTAGTAAATATTTCATTTTTATAACAAGCTTTTTGCTGACTGTACTTTAATACTGTATTGTCATCTAAACCAAAACTGTATACAAAATTTCAGCTCCATCGGACACTGGGAAGTAGGTCAAATTAAGCTTGCAAGATTTGTCCCCCACTAACTAACAAACTAACTAACTAACATGGCAAGTTAATAAAAAGGTTGTAATAAAAAGCTTTTAATAATAATTGAGATTTTAAATTATTTTTATGCATTCACAATGCAATTTTGTAAGTATAGGAAAAATTTGATACTATAAAATCCCGCCTGAAAGCTACTTAAAGGGCTCGTGGTTTTTTACTATCACATTTTTCCAATAAGTAAAAAAATATATAAATAATAGTTAGTTTTTTTTCAACAATGTTACAGAGGCAGACACACTTTAAATCGCTGAGCCACCGGAGTACGGGTTATAATTATTAAATTTCGAGATAAAAAAAAATATAATAGTTGGTTTTTTAACAATGCTACTGAAGCAGACATACTTTTGATCGCTGAACCATCGAAGTACGTAAGCAGGTTATAATTTTTAAATTTCGAGATAAGGATCGTTCACTTATAGCTTACTTCAGATTTTCCAAGTAAACTGCCAGGGCCAAAAATGCGTCAAAATCTTTTTTCAATGAGGAATGAAAATGAACTAAATCCAATTAGCCATTAGCTATTCGCTTTTTCTGAACTGACTGTTTTCATTTCTAAAGATGATTTAAAGCACTTCAGTTAATTAACATGTACGTAGCTTGTAAATCTAAGAGAATTAATAAAAAAAAATTTTTTTATTGGCCTGAGTTCACCAACAGTCGCTTACGTTAACCGTTGGTTAACCGCCGGTTAGTTGGCTAGGTAAAACAATCACGTATGTTAACCACCTAACCAAGCACCGGTTAAACTACGGTTAACTGTTGGTGAACTAAGGCCTAAGAAAGACAAATAGCCTTTATGGCTTGAATTATAGAACAACACTCAAGTGGAGATCTCTTCTCAAGTATCTTTCATCCCTTGCTAACTATACTTGAGAAGAGATCTCTACTTGAGTGACATTCTATAATACGGACCTTAGATTTGTGCGTTTTTTTTATTATTTATTACTTTTGTTTTGAATGCAGACAAAATTCGTATCTAAAGAGGAAGTTAATTAATATATCCTTAATGGAATTAGAAAGAAAAGGTAAGAATAAGTTTATTTTCTTAAATAAGACTAGAAGCTGTTCTTCGAAAACATTTTCACACTTTACTATTTAGTGTTGGACGCTGCTGCATTTTGTTAAAAATATATTTTACCTATTTTTAAAGAAAACCGAGATCTCTCTTTGAAGATAGTGTGGGTGGTGAACCAGCACGGCAACATAATTAAATTTCATTTTAATATTTCCTCAGCAAGAAAAATCTCTTGTTATATAACATTTCAGAAAATAATGATACCTTAAGGATTAAATATTAAACGTTTCATCAAAATTTATATATCATCTAAATCATATCTTTTCGCGGTAAAAAAAGTTTTCAAGTTAATCAGTAAATAAAGAGGGCGAAAAGCCTTTTTAGATCTCAAGTTCTTAAGAGTTTCAGTGTTGGTTTAACTGCCTTAAGTTATGTTAATTTTTATTACAAGATATTCACCTTAAACACTTACAAAGAAGATAAAAGTCTGAAAACTCATTATTGTACCTACCTACTTTTTACCGAAACGGCATAGAAATTAAGTTGAATCTGATTTGTCTTTCAAAAAGTTTTACAGCTCTATTATAAGAAGTATCTGCAGTGTGAAAGAAACTGCTGTATACTATTAAATTTTCACGCTGGAGTATTTTTTATAAATTAAACCATGCGGCCAACAGTGTAGGAAACATTCAGTTTCAAAAATAAGCCAAATGATGGATAGAAAACAAAAAATAAAACAAAATTTAAAAATAATAGGTAGCGTGGAGTAAATCTAGTTAAACACACCGTTGATATAATGCTTAGGGTTAATAGCATTAGGGTCGCTATCAGCTATTCATGCAATAATCCAAACTAATAATAAAAAGAGAAAAGATTCGTATTTTTGTTTGTAACGAATAAAGTAAAAAACTACTGGACCGGTTTAAAAAACTATTAAATCATTAGAAAGCTACATCATCCCGACTAATTATAAATATAGATAAAAACACAAATTTACACATCCAAATATGAGGTATGAGGCGTGGTAACATTTGAAGTTTGACGATTTTGCAGAGACGATCGCTCAATAAGGCGCCATTGCAACAAACATGCAAACGTGAAAATTTCATTTTAAGTAAGTATTCGTTAAGTGTGTAGAAAATTAAGTTAAATCTGATTTGTCTTATATGGACCTTTAACATACTAATTAGCTTGGTTAATAACTAATTAGAAACGTTTAAGTCCCTTTACTTACAGACGTTTTGCAGCGGTACAACTTCGATGTAGCATAGATGAAGTCAAAATATTTTTTTATCGTTCTGGCTTTCCGTAAGATTTTCACGTCTGAAATACGAAAATAATGATGGTTTAGAGCTAGATTTGAAGATAGAGCTACATTAAAAAAATAAATCTCGAGAGTGTCGGTATAATATTATGTACACAAACTAACATAGCCGAATAACTTTTGACGCTTTACGATTTTGCACAGACGATCGCTCCATAAGGCGCTTGGGAACATGCGCCCGGCGGCGCCCGTGAAAACTTCATAATATCCGTTAAGTTAACAGAAAGTGCATTATAACTTCTACCTGATGCCGAAGTGATGGCTCGAATGAGGACACGTCTGCGAGCTTCTGGAGCTGCCAGTATAAACATTGGGTGTGTTTTAACTAAGGCGAATTATGTGGATTGATATATTCATTATAATAATCTTGAATATAAGTGTTTTTATGACGTTAGCAGAAAGTGCATTGTAACTTCTACCCTGGTGCCGAAGTGATACTTAGCTCGAATAAGAATACATCTGGGAGCTTCTGGATCTGCCAGTATAAAAATTGAGTGTGATTTAATTAAGGCGTGTTGTTTGGATTTAAATATTCATCTAATTATCTTGAATAAGTATTATTATGACGTTAAGTTTGTCTTTCTAGTTTAAGTATGGCTGTTGTTGTCACAATAAATAAAATTAAAATTAAAATTAAATTAAAATTAACAGAAAGTGCATTGGTAACTTCGTCCTACCTGGTGCCGAAGTGATGGCTCGAATGAGGGCACGTCTAGGAGCTTCTGGATCTGCTAGTATAAACATTCGGTGTGTTTTAATTAAGACGTTTGCACACGTTTTGTAGCGGATTCGAATCCATACTAAGTATATTATAAATGTGAAAGTGTGTTTGTTTGTCCGTATTTCACGTCCAAACGGAGCAAGTGATCGTCGTGATTATTGGTATGGGAATAATTTGGGAGCTGGAGAGTGACATAGACTACTTTTTATCCCGGAATAATATCACATGCCCGCAGGATAGCGTCGTGTTGTCCATGCGGGTGAAGCTGCGGGCGGAAGGCTAGTAAATAAATATTTATACCTATTAACTAAGCGAGTAGAACCGCGCGGCGCAGCAAGTAGGTACTTAATTATTTTCATAAGAATATATTAAAATTGCCTTCGGCACTTCAAGTGAGGTATCTCCATCCGTATTTCACTGATAGCAACAAAGGTCGGTAATTTAGTCCCAATAATGCTCCTGTGACCCCTTCCTTTAATCGGGACTACTTGCCCATTGTTCAGGTATCGCAACAAAGGAACCTTTTGTTCATCTTTAGAGGAAAGTCATTCTCTTTTTGTGAGAGCGCTATTAACATTTTCGATTTCAGAGATTCGATAAAGAACACATTTTTTTGTTATAATATTTTTAGGAACGTAAAGGTAAGCGTTATAAGCGTTAAATTGAAAAATCTGACTTCTTAAGTGATTTTGCTTTGTGTCTGCCTGCATACAATCTAACCCTGAGCTTGAGTGGCCACCGACCACAACCACAAAACGCCGCAACCGACCTCTTTCCTGCAGTTTTCATAAATATTATATGATGGTGACGCAGGTGGTCGCCACATGCTACAAATCGCCGCCACTTCCTTCTTGTGGCCGCCACCGGTCACACGCCGACACAAACACAAACTGCGAAAGCAAATGGGTTAGAAAAACTATTTTTATAAAAAAATAAAACCGCCTTCAAAAAAATTACATCAAAAAGTAAGAAATAATCCCTCACCAAATAACGTAAGTACTTTGAAGTCGGGCGTGAAACATGTACCTAAATTTTTTTGTTGTTTTTGTTAAAACCCGCCCGACTTCAAAGTACTTACGTTATTTGGTGAGGGATTATTTCTTACTTTTTGATGTAATTTTTTTGAAGGCGGTTTTATTTTTTTATAAAAATAATTTTTAATTCACTCTTTTTAAGGTATCCCTTTTTAACAAAACAAGAATCATCTAAATTGGTTTATAAACAAAGGAGTTATGCCTAAAGATACGTTATGAATTCACATAAAGTGGTAACGAAAACGACAGTACTTTCAAGATTCCCTGAAAACTACTGAACCGTATTCAAAATTTCAAAATTGGGACCAACTTGGTAACAAACCTGATGTTATAACGTTTGAATCATTTCAATCGGTTCAGCCGTCTTCGAGTAATCGGTGTACATACATATAAAAAAAAAATATACGCGACGAATAGAATAATCTCCTCCTTTTAAATTTTTGAAGTCGGTTAAAAAGTAGCTACCACCGACCACAAGTGTCTACTGCCGGCTACAAGTATCGCGCGCTTCAGATAACTTTGTATTCTCTAGCACAGAATATATTATAACCTTTAGCTTCAAGTGGCAGCGTTTGTGGCTGTCGCGTGTGGCGACAAGCAAAAGTTGCAAAGGTCTACAAGTCGCGCCTGACTTTCTCGTCTGTAGCGAAACAAATTTGAATCGACGTCGCGTGAAAATAACGCGCTGTGTATAGGGTTTCAATTCAATTTCAAACCCGACTCCTAATTTATGGCTCATTTTCATTGGTCGATAACTCGGTCGTTATATAGCAAACGGGCACACCACACCCCGCAGGCGAGGAAACGACTAACGAAAGTGACAATTTGATAACGCGGTCGGCAAGCCGCCTACTTGTTGCCGCCTACTGGTTGCCGCCTGGAAAACATACTGTGACAATTTGACAATATTTTACACGACCAATATACACTATGCACTATTGACATATTGTTTCCTCATATGAAATCCGGCCAATAATATGAGAAATAAATGTGATTCAGAAATCTCCAGCACCCGCATGCCGGTAAACTACACATGAAAATGGTTCCCCGCATTCGGGACTTCATCTTGTCAGCCGAACGACGCCCACTGCTGGGCTTAGGCCTCCCAATTCGGGACTTAGGGCATGCTTTTAAGAAATCTCCCGAACCCCGCATATTAGCCTCATCGACCAGTGAAAATGAGTTTCCAGAATTAACCTTCGGTTCAATTTATGTATTCGTGTTTAGTGTATGATTTACTTTATCATTTCAACCGTACGACGCCCACTGCTGGCATAGGCCTCCCCCAAGGATCTCCACAACGATCGGTTCTGCGCTGCCTATGGAACGTTGTCCGGTTCGCGGTCGCCATTCGAGAACCTTTCCGCCCCAACAGCCATCAGTTCTCCGCGCTACGTGTCCCGCCCACTGCCACTTCAACTGAGCAATCCTTCAAGCGATGTCGGTCGTTTCAGTTCTCCTGCGGATTTCATCATTTCTGATTCGATTCCTCATTTATTTCGGCCTAAGTAATTCGATGATTTACTTAGTCCAAAATAAATGAGGCTAATCCTACTAATATTATAAATGCGAAAGTTTGTGAGTATGGATGTATGGATGTTTGTTACTCTTTCACGCAAAAACTTAACGGATTTGGTTGAAATTTGGAACACAGATATAAGATAGCCTGGATTAAGACATAGGATACTTTTTATCCCAAAATTCCTACGGGAACGGGAACCACGCGGGTGAAACCGCGGGCGGCCGATAGTACTGTTATTTATAACAATGCCATTCGGTATTATTATTATATTCGGCCAAATACGCGATTTTATTGAAAGTCTCTAACTATAGAAAAGCAATTGTTGCAAATTGCTTATTTATAAATAAGTAAATGTAACACGATGCTTTAAATTTTAGAAATGTAGAAACCAGTATCAATGTCAACTATTTTTCGCACTGTCGCGATTTAAGTGCAAAAATGGCCTACTCGACTGAACTAGGTGGCTATGTTGAAAACGATAGAAAAAAAATACAGCTTTACATTCTTGAAAAATTGATAATGAAGTATTTAGATAAAATCGACTCGTCTCACAACCAGCTCCGATGGGACTCGAACCCACGACCTTTCGCCATCCGGGCGACTGCTCTAATTACTGAGCTACGGTGTACACCTTTATTTTGGTGTTCTCAACGCCAAAATTAAGGTGTACGCGAGTCTCTCATTCCGAGGTTGACCCTTTTATTTTCCTTACGTGACTGGACTAAGTAGGATGTTTGCAAAATGAAGTTGTGTTCGACTGTTCGTTCAACCAACAAGTCTGTCTATCACCTCAATACTTTATTTGACCCTTTAATAGACAAAGTAAACGATATTGAATTCGTAAACTGGTAGGCTGGTCATACTGTCTGGCGTAATAGAACCTAATCGATCAATATCCTGGAGAACGCGACGTATTTAGCAACGTAATGTTAAAATGAAAAACTAGAGCCTTAGTATGTAGTCAATATTCTGTAGTACCACATTATCTTAATTTGAAGGAAGTTCTATTCATAAATTACAAGTAATAGGTTAAAAGAAGTAAGGAAATAAGTGGACAGGGCACGCGTTGCCACCCTGTTTGGGTGGCAACATTGTTAAGGCGCTACTCGGAAAAAGTATGGACTCTTTGATATAAAACTATAGGACGGTTAGAGTTGTTATAAATCTGGTAATAAGATATATATTTCTTCATACCTTTATCTAGAATCGTATAGTTTCAGAAACACGATTTTATGATTTTGGCTCGACACTTTTTATTTTCGAAAATACCTCTAAAAAATAAGAAATATCAAGATTATTCTTAAATGGGGATACACATACTATTGAAAATTGGTTTAATTAGTGGACACCAATAATATTTAGAATCGTATAGAAGCATTTTTTTAAAATCGCTGTAGTTTTTGAATACGAAGTGATTTTGTGTTTTTTTTGCGTAATCGGCAAAATCGGTCTCGCTCCCGCGCGCGTTGTTTTCTCATTGCTATCTCGCTTTAGCATAATTTTTCCGAGTATCGCCTTAACAATCGTTTCTGGCTCAAATGCACCTAAACGAAAATATAAGCGAATATCTGAAAAAACTGCCGATTTTTTCAATATGGCGGCGGGGGCAGAGGGCGAGGAATTGTGCATTTTGCATTTATAATGCTCACTAACCATCCTAGACAACATATAAAAAATTCAGAACTACCGGACCACTTGTAAGATAACCCCCCTTAATTAGTTTTTATTTACTGGGTTACTAGCTCATACTTTCATAAATGATTTCCCTTGGTAAGATTTTAGTTTATACAGGTTGTTGTGTTGAAGCTTGCTTCCGATGCCACGTTGGTTCAGTACTAGAGACGTAGTTTGCTCCTAATCTCTTTCTTATTTTCTGTTGTAGAGGCGAGGCAGGATAACTCGCCAGTTATTCAGCGAAAAGGGAAGTACACTACTTCCTCTGTGTCTAGGTCGTGTCTATGCTCGGGGACCGCGGCCAAACTATTATTAGTTACTGTTGTAAATTGTGTTTGCGCAACGCATCTGAGAAACTCTGTAAGCGCGATTAATGTTTCCATACAATTATTTAGTTCTGTGTTGACGAAGCGTGTGTCATCGCTTGCGCGTCAATGTTTACATTCGTACTTTACGCTGTTCCTGCATTTCTTTGATACTCGACGTCTAGCATATGTAGCGATGTGAGTCGCTACACTGTGGTTCGATTGGAATCAGTATAAGTGCTCTGAGCGCCAGCATCATTCGTATTAGGCACTTAAAACTTAAATTTTCTATTGGTATCAGTATAACAGCTTTAAATCGGTATATTTCCATCGACGCGACAGTCGGCACAATGGTAAGCAAGCTGTTAGGGCATAATGAAGGCATTGTACGTACGCCGCGGGCGGATGACGTCATTATGTGCAGCTCTGCCGACTCAGCCGACGCGCCGTGATATATGGCGGTGAAACTAGATTTATTAGTATTTTGTGCGTGACTGTACGTATCTTCTAATAATAATGTTGTTTTGCGTATTTCTCGTTAAATCTAGCTAGCTCGGAGAAATAAGACGCTCCATTCATTGGAAATTATTGTTCAGAGTTAATTAGGATTTTCAGGAATTGGAAGGTTTTTCACCGGTCAGCAATTCTTATTATTTACTAGCGGCCGCCCGCGATTTTACCCGCGTGGTTTCCGTTCTCGTGGGAATATCGGGATAAAAAGTATTATAATGTGTTATTCCAGCCTATATAATATAATATCTCTGTTGTAAATTTCATCCAGATCCGTTCAGTAGTTTTTACGTGAAAGAGTAACAAATATCCATACATCCCGATATCCATACATCCATACTCACAAACTTTCGCATTTAGAATATTAGAAGAATTAAACTTCTGTATAAAATACACATTGTGTAAGTACCTAATTGTATATACAACGCGGACTTAATACTAAAACTAACTTATTAGCACTAATCATATCAAATTACGCCATTATCAGCATTTTACCGTCCTCTCTGCTGGAGCACAGGCCTTCCCTATGGATGGCTAAGGAAAAAGGGCCATGAGTGAGCATGACCCACGAACCACGCGGGCTCAAAACAAGTTGGTCGAACGTTAGACTTCTACCTTTAAGTTACCGGAAACAATTTGCCATCGTTATCATAATCATTATATTTTTCATCTCTCAGATTCGGAAAGTGATGTATATTTAAACTGAGCAGCGGGTCCAAACTATCCGTTTCACCCTAGGGTGTAAATGAATTTTAAGAATAGAACTGAATTTGGTTACAGTCAACCATAGAGTTACCTCGTATGCAATGAAAAAGTTTTCAACTAATTTTGTATGGGGACGGGACTTGCAAAAGTAAAAAAAAATGAATTTTATAAAAACGAGAATATCTCAAAAACGGTGTGTTCGTAGCGCTAGCGTAGCTAAAATCTAACAAAATTTTCAACCCCTATGGTACTCCGGAGATAGTGAGAAGGCATCCGATAGACATATAAAAAAATTTTTTTTGTTCAAAAAATTTTTGTTATTCATCAATTTTTTTTGTTCTAAAATTTTTTTTTGTTCAAAAATTTTTTTTTTGTTATTTCAAAACTTAATTTTTCTTATATACCTACCGATTATAGAAAAAACAGAGAAAGCGAAGCCCCCCACCACCTTTCTTTTATTTTTCTAGATAGTTTTAGTTGTCTTTATTGCTTTTCTTATAGAGGGGGATGAAAAGCAGAGTGTATTTACTTTCCTTATATTCGAAATGAAAAGTAGAGTGTATTACTCAGCCGCAAAGTTATTTTCATCTCGGGCGACGTATATTGAATCCCTCGCTGCGTTCAGGATTCTACTTTAGAATCCTTCACTGCGCTCTGGATTCAAAATAGCGCCCTCGCCGTAAATATGTTATTTTGCTCCCTTGTAATACAATCTACTATTAATGTATAATACCATATCATGCATTTCAAATATTTTGCCTATCTAGCGTTGCCGAATACTTGAATCACCTTATATTCAAATCAGTTCCCTTTGTAAACATTACACCTAGCTTGTGACGGAAATAAATATGATGATATTAATTAATTAGAGGAGCCCTTGGCGCAGTGGTTAGCGGGTTCTTAACTTTAGCATTGGTCGGTCACGGGATGGGTGACCTAAAACTTTTTCATCCTCCGTGCTTCCAAAGGAACGTTAGGCCGTTGGACCCGGCTGCATTTGCAGTCGTTAATATCCACCAATCCGCACTGGGCCCGCGTGGTGGATCATGGTCAATTCTGCTTATCTATCCACAAGGAAAGTCAGTACCCCAGCAGTGGAGACATTATTTGGCTTATGATCATCATCACCATCAGCCCATATTCGTCAACTGCTGGACATAGGCCTCTCCTAATTCGCGCCACTGAGCCCGGTCTTCAGCTCTTCGCATCCAGCCCCCACCTGCCATCTTTCGCAGGTCGTCACTCCACGGTAGCAAGGCGCCCTACACTACGTCTACCTAAACGTGGTTCTCCACTCCAGAACTCGTTTGCCCTAACGGCCGTTCGGTTCTTCGAGCGATGTGACCAGCCAACTGCCACTTCAGCTTGCTTATTTTTCGAGCAATGTCGGTGACTTTGGTTCTGTGTCGAATAACTTTGTTTTCCTTCAGAGAAATACCGAGCGTAGCCCTCTCCATAGCTCGCTGGGCGTTCCAATTCTACGGTTCAGAGAAAAACCGAGCATAGCCCTCTCCATAACTCGCTGGGCGACTTTAAATTGCTGGACTAGTCCCACCGTGAGTGTCCAGGTTTCGGCTCCGTAAGTCATTCAAGATTCAAGATTCAAATTTGTTTATTCAATTTAGATTGTTATTTACAATACTTGTGAACGTCATAGAAGCTACGCCATCGGTTCGCAAACCCTACAGCGGGAGACCTTGGAGAAGAACCGGCAAGAAACTCCAAGGGTTGTTTTTTTCTCCCTGTTTTATTTCATACAGAGTCATTACAGGTAGGACGCACTGGTCAAAGACTTTGGTCTTCAGGCTTTGTGGCTGATAATGATGATGATGAATTAATTTGATTGTTAAATATTTTGACGATAGGTGCTCTATTCAAACCAAACGCTGCGCGTAAACAAATATTAAAAACGCTGATTCGCAACATGACATCATCATTGCGGGCTATGGGAGAAGGCGCCGCGCCGGTGTTCCCGGAGCGGACGTTGCCGCTATAAAGATGGTGTCAAATTCATCTTGAAACAATAACAAGAGCAGCGTTGCGGCCTAAGTTACGATTAGATTAATTCATTCCAGGTACGAGTTGGAACTGGGCGTCGAACCGCAACTGCAAGCGACAATGACGTCGCGCCATAATAATCTGGCCTGCAAAACTAAGCATCACACTTTTAAAATTGCAATCACTTTTTAAGTTTACAAGATATACTTTCTGTTACCTATGTTGATTGAAAATGTTACTAGTGTATCATCGAAAGCTGATAAAATTTGCCAAAAAACGTTTATTATTTTAAATATCTTACTTCTATACTTTGACGACCGATTTGGCGCAGGGGTAGGCTACCCACCTTCTGCGCTAGTGATCTCGGGTTCGATTCCCGAACAAGATAAATATTTGTGTGCATGAACATGTCTATTTGTCTTGGTCTGGGTGTTTACTATGTATATTAAGTATGTATTTACAAAACAAAAAGTATTTAAGTATATATTTATCCGTTATCAAGTTATCCATGATACAGTTTC
Organism: Crambus lathoniellus; assembly: GCA_949710035.1. Taxonomy (NCBI): domain Eukaryota; kingdom Metazoa; phylum Arthropoda; class Insecta; order Lepidoptera; family Crambidae; genus Crambus; species Crambus lathoniellus. Next base: position 18,902,325 of record OX453303.1, on the reverse strand, counting down.
TTAATGAAATTAAAATGGGCTTTGATAATTGGTGTGAATGTAAGAAGTTATTATACTTTAGAAAAAATAATAATTTAGAAGTGAAGTACCTACCTACTTAAGGTCGCAGCAGACTTTTCAACTCGTAAACGGATCGTAAACGTATCAACTCGAGGCAATTGCTTATAACTATTGTATAAAGTTCATAATAGATTGGACTACAAGTTTAAGCTCCATTAAAACAATAACCTAATACTTTCAGCATGTCGCTCCGTTCGGAATACAGGAAGGACTGTCAAAGCAACAAGATAAATCACTCTTCGAACAATTTATCGGAACATGGGCAGATTCAATTACGCCATCGGTTTTAATAGGCGGGGGCGTTAGTGTTATTAAGGAGAGCCATTACATGTTACGTCTACTATACTGGCTTTAGGAGTAAATCGTTGATAAATTGAGTATGTCGAAACGTTGACATACGACTCTGAATGGAGTAGACAACCCTGATCGCTCAAAGAACGTGAGCAGCACTTAAGTTTTAATACGTATTAGGGCAGTGATTTCTAGATGTCCAAGTCTTTATACGCTGACTCTTGATCGGTAAAGAGAAGCTATATTTTAATTTTGAGGAACTCCATTGGTTGTGATTGTGAGTCGTACTAAAAAAATGCTGCTTCAAAAGACTTGCGTTGATTATACTTCAAAATCAAAAACTCTGTCAAAATCTGGAAAAAACTGCGCATAACTTTCTTGCCGGTTCTTCTCGTTACAAGGTCTCCCGCCTTAGGGCTTGCGAATTAACTCGCAGACAAACCTATCATTAGGTTTTGCGAGGCAATGTTATTGAAAATTGAATTGTTTTTATGAAATAAAATTTTAATAAAAACAAAATTTTTTCATTAAAATTAAACCGCCTTCAAACAAAAACTCACTTCCTAAAAAAAACGTAAAAATAAAAAATAAATTGAATCATTCAATTCAAAGGACGAAAGATCGGGACTTTATCTAATTAATCTTGGAACTTACTGATCTGATTGAAGTCGGTGCCAAGCCATTACCTACCTATTGTTATGTATTTCACACCGCTCCGCGCATGAGATATTGTGTATTATTGTTTCACTAAATATTTTGTTCTTGTTACTTTCGGCTTGACACCGACTTCAATCAGATCAGTAAGTTCCAAGATTAATTAGATAAAGTCCCGATCTTTGAATTGAATTATTCAATTTATTTTTATTTTTACGTTTTTTTGGGAAGTGAGTTTTTGTTTAAGGCGGTTTAATTTTTATGAAAAAATTTGTTTATTTTTTCCATTTTTAGTGTAAGAAATCTTATGAGCAAGCGTTGCACAATGTGCAACGTTTAAAACTGTAGCCCATTTCTAAATAAGAACACTCAGACAAGCATCAACCTCCAACTTTTAACTGTTATGCAGTTTTTTAACCTTCCACCATCAGCTAACCTAAATAACTTAAAAGAATACAGCTAAAGGTCTATTCGTGCGTTAAGGAGTTTTACCTTCCATCATCAGCTCACCTAAGTAACCTGAAAAAAATCAACTAAAAATCTTTACGTATCAACGATATTTAAAGAACTATCCTCTAACTCCTAACCATTGAGGAGTTGTACCTTCCATCACTAGCTCATCAGCATGAGATGATGACTACCAGATGCAAGTCTAAAAAAACTTTAGAAAATCTATAAAACAGGTAAACTACCTATAAAATTTGCGGATTTTCCTCGATTTCCCCTGATGGGGGATCAAAGAGGGGGAATACCCACTAAACCCCTCACTTCTTGCTCTCTCCGCCGTCGAGTAGGTCATAATGTGGAGGGCCCGAGGTGGCAAGCTCCTCCTACGACTTGACGGTTGGCTCGATCTTCCGGGCCCCTACGCGGCGGGAGGTGACCGAGCAAGCGTGGCCATCTCCCCAGGCTGGTGGGCGGGGACAGTGCGATGCGGGCAACAGCTTACAGGCCGTTGCCCGCACCACACGGCCCCGCTAAGGGGGAATGAGGCGCTCAAAGCGCCGCATACTTGGTCCCACCCGCCTTCGTCGGAGCCGGTCTGCATGAGCATCCCGTTCGCGGATTCGCTCCGACGCCTCCTTCTGCGATATGACGTCCTCGCAGAAAGAGACTGCCGCATCCCATGACCTGTCGCTACCAAGCATGGCACGAGCCATGCTCGGCAGTGAGAGGTCCCTCCCTATCACGTCGCACAGATTGCGGCGCTGCGAAGACCAGGCAGGGCACGCTTGTAAGGTGTGCTCCGCACTGTCCACCCCAGCGCCGCAATCGTGGCACCGCGTGGTCGCCTCTCTTCCAATCCGACACAGGTATCTTCCGAAGCATCCATGCCCGGAAAACACCTGCGTCAGCCTGAAGGTCAGCGACCCGTACCTTCTTTTGCACCACTCACGAAGGAGAGGGCGGACGGAATTGATCGTCCGCCTCCCAAATGGTTCCTCATCCAGCTTCTCCTCCCAGGTGCTCATCAGCGCCACCTCGGCTTGCCGTCGGGCCACGATCGTCTCCTCGGGGGACACGCTGTCACCGCTTGCAAGCAACGCTCTGCGCTCAAAATACACCGTCCTGAGTAGCTGGGCATCCAGCTCCCAAGGAGGCGTACCCGCCAATACGCAGGCCGCGGCATGCGACATGGTCTTATACCCGCGGGCGATTCTAATGGCCATTGCTCTTTGCGGACGACGAAGCAGACGATGGTTTACGTCGTTTAGCTTATCCGCCCACACTTGTGCTCCGTATAGGGCCATACTACGGAGTACCGCCGCAAAGAGCCTCCGGCACTTGCCTCCGGGGCCCCCAATATTCGGCAGCAGCCGCCCGAGCGCGCCCGCCGCCTTTACAACCTTTGGGGCCAACTGCTTAAAATGGGCCTCAAAGTTCCAGCGCCCATCTAGCACCAGCCCCAGGTATTTAATAGACGGTCGCAACGGAATCCTTGCGCCGTCTACGACCAGCGTCGCCCCCGCTGGAGGACCTCTGCGCGGGCTCCTCGATTTCCCCTGGATTCCACCATCAGCTCCTAACTTGGTAACAATGTAACCACCTCAGGAGTTTACTCTTTCGAATAAAAAAGAATCATTGAAATTTGTCAATAGTTCGCGAAGATATTGACGTGTAAAGCAGGAACTACCAGTCAAAAACTATGTGTTTTTTCAGGATTGTGAGAAAACTACTGAACTGATTACTTTAAATTTTTCATGGGACCACACATGAACTATTTTCTTTCAGATAAAAAATAATTATTAAAATCGGTTATCAACTGGCGAAGTTATGGTAAAACATACATAAAAAAATACAGAACACTTGAGAACCTCCTCCTTTTTTGAAGTCGGTTAAAAAATAAAAACTGATGGCATAGCTTCTGTGACATTCATGGGCAACATTTCATGGGCAGTTTTTTCTCCCTGTATTTTTTGTCCATTCACCCTTCATGAAATTGTAGAAGAAAATAGCGAGTAAGTAGGTACTAGTAATTAAAGAAATAAAGATTTAAACATAGTTCTACAAAAATTGTAAAAAGAATAATTTCTTTTCTTATTTAGTTCCGTTAGAGAAAAGAAGTTTTTACCATTATTTTGTAAGAAATAAGTAGGTACTTAATATACCTAACAGATTCTAAAAAAATAATGTTTCTTTGGAGTAACATAACGGTACAAACAAGTTCTTTATGTTGTAGTACTTAGTATTTACAATTTTATTTATCTAACGCGTCGCGTCTGAGTAGTTAAAGATATGATTTTTTTTTATACTCAATAGATTTTCTGAATTCAGTCAAAATAGTACAAATCACCCTTCGGTAATACAACTATCGCAGTTCATAACAACGGCAAAATTCTAGTTTGGTTGGTTTTGCTTTTATAATGCACCTGTCACATGCCCGATTGTCGTCTGCCGTGAATGACCAAAAATGTGATATCAAATAGCCTTCTTTAAAAAGTAGGCTTTAAATTAAAATCCAAATAAAATATATCATTGGATAAATTAGCGCTAACAAGAAACAAACCTTATTTAGGTCCGGTTGCTCGTACATTTAACTTTTGTCAAAATTGACAAAAGTTAAAATTTAACTGATGTCAATTTTGACATCGGTAAAAGAAAAATACATTGGTAATTTTAGGGTTAAAAGTGTTGTCTGTACTTTTTTATTAACCTTCCCTTAATTACTAATGGCAAAATTTAAACCACCCCCACCCTGTCGGTTATTTTGACCGCCGTTAAATCTGTAATTTGACTGCTCGTTAAAGTAACCGCTGCTTCAACAACGCTTTTTAAATTTGACCGCCGGTTAATTTTACTTTAACCATAATTTAACCCTAACCAAGCTTCGAGCAACCGGACCTTAGGGAATAGTGCACTTGGTACTATAACTTTTACCTATGTATTTATTTGTGCAGTCGGTCCCAACTTTAAAAAGCAGAACTTTTCCATTTTCTTTTGCTTTGCCATAAGGCCGTTGTCTTTTAATCAATTGTTTGCGTTTTTTATATTGCAACAAAGCTTATAAACATATTATAAGGCTTGTTTAATTAGCCTCGCGGTCACGTTACAGAGGCGTAATTAAATTTACTTGTGTGAATGCACCATAACGCTAAGTAGCACTTTATTTTTACAAAGGTGACGCAAGGGCAGACGGCAAACAAAGTATTATGGGGTCACTGTCCTTCGAATCAGTTGGAATAGCTAAAACACCTGGAATTAGTTTTTGTTATTACTTCTAGAAACTAGGGACCTGTTAACTTCGAAATAAACTTTTAGATGGTGTTTCTATGGAAGTTATATTGCGTAAGTTTAAAGTTTTGCTAGTAAAGTTCAGTAAGTATGAGATTTAATGTGTGATTATTCTCAGAATATTGGTCGTAATTAGTTATACATAAACTGTTATGTCTGTAGACTTAATGAATAATTTATGAATATCAAGTACTGTAAAAATCGATAAACTATAATCAAAATTAAGAAAACCCCCTCAAAAATATATTTTTATATGATTGATGTTTTCAGCATTATTGTGTTCCGGAAGTTGTATCCCGCTTGAAAGCTACTTACAGGGCTTTGGGCTTTTTTCTATCACAATTTTTCCTATGTCCAAAAAAAGTTAAATTGGGTCATTTTTGATATTCTAAAATTTAATACACATTTTTTTCTAAGGCTTAGCGCGTCCGCGCAAACAATGCCCAAGCTACTGAGAGTGACACTCTCCTCAAAGGAAGTATCAGTAATTGCTGCTTCGCAGAGGTCAGGTGGTTGTTTGCACAGATTTAAAGGACCCTTTTATGTAGGCAACTCCTTTATTTTTTCGTGAAGAACAAAGAGCCAACATAAATGAATACTTCGGATTTTTCTTTTGTTTCTTAAAATAGGGCATGGACTTTTTAGAAAAAAGAAGTATATGATGTTATATGAGTATCAGGAATAATGTGTACAAAGATGAAATTGCGTTCGGCTGGTAGTATAAAATGAAGTAAAATTTCTCTTCTTGACACCCTTTCCGGTTGACTGGTAGGATGCCTCATAGCGTTAAGTCCGCCATTTGCTTATAGCAATAAAAATGAAAAAAAAAAATGAAAACCATAATAAGCACAACTGTCTTTTGGAATCTCTATAAATTATGTAGAAGCATTTCAATTAATTGCGCCACTTACGACTTTCCTATGTTTGACATTTAATGCGACAGGGCGATGTTTAAGACGCTCCTAACCGAGTATTCGGGCGATAGAAAGCGAGTAGATGAACCACACGCGACAGCCACAAACGCTGCCACTTAAAGCTAGAAGAAGAAACAAGTGACGACTAACGGCATTAAATGGGTGCGGCGAGATCATATACAGGGTGTTAGGGCCACCCTTACAAAAACTTTAACCATGGCTTCAGACCATCATGCTGAACAACGTACAGCAAGAATTTTTTGTCGGAAATGAAAAAAAAATTCAACTTTTCATACAAATTTAGCAACTTATCGGGACATTTTGTATGGAGAGTCGAAATATTTTTTTCATTTCCGACAAAAAATCTTGCTGTGCGTTGTTCAGCATGAAGGCCTGAAGCCATGGTTAAAGTTTTTGCAAGGGTGCCCCTAACACCCTGTATACAATATGTATGAAAACTACAGGGAATAGGTCGGTGACGCCGGCGTTTTGCTTGCTAAAACCTAGAATTCTGGTTTTGTGCCTTTCGGCATCGTTTAGAGGCGCCTTTCGATATGCCGCCTCTAAAATATGGAATAACATCCCGCCTCCCATCAAACAGATTAATTCAATTTTCACTTTTAAAAAAGAAATGAAACGTTATCTTCTTGATGCGCAGCGTGATGTAGAACCGTACAACTTCAACTTTTCTTTTATTTAGATTAACTTGGTTTTGTGGTTAGTCCCTATGAGTTCATTGTGTTTTTTTTTTCTTATTTTTTTATTTTTGTTTGTTTTATTGTTTCATAATAAGATTACTATAAGAGAGGACTGTTTTTGAAAACTGTGTTTGCAAAGAAATTATATTTTTAATTATAAACAAGAGTAACGGGACTCAACGCGACATTTATTATGAAGTACATATTATTATGTACTTACAGCTTGACGTTTCGGCTGTGTTGCAACAACCGTGGTCACAAGCAGACTGTCTGCTTGTGACCACGGTTGTTGCAACACAGCCGAAACGTCAAGCTGTAAGTACATAATAATATGTACTTCATAATAAATGTCGCGTTGAGTCCCGTTACTCTTGTTTATAATTATAATGGAACGCGAAAGTTTAAAATCTTAAATTATATTTTTTTTTATTTTTCTTATTTTATTCAAGTATTTTATTTTATTTTATTTATACTTACTTAGTTTATTTTATTTTTTATTTTTATATAAATAATATTTGGAAATTATACTTATTTATCTATGATTAATTAAGTGTGTGCCCTAATTCAACTCCTGACGCTCAGCTGTCAAAAAAATAAATAATCATAAGGTGCCAATTGAAAATCAGCGTCAGGTCTCACAAACCTGACATCATGCTGAATTGGCTTCCTAATTTGACGCAGCCGTGAGATCTGTCACTTATATTTTTTAAGTTAAGTTCTCAAAAATTATATTATCTCATGTTTGTGTCAATAAATACATTTTCTTTTCTTTCTTTCTTTCTTTCTTTCCTTAAGTACGGTCGCCAGCACGTCGGGTTACTACAAAATGTCAAAATGTATTAATTGAAACTGAACTCTATCTGTTGGACATACGGTTGAATTTTATTTAAAGAAATTTGACAGTTTGTAGTAACGGACGTGCTGGCGACTGTACAACAAAAAGTCTCGTTAAGGTAATCGTAACATTGCTACCAAAGCTGTCAAAGTGCTGCCTTTTGAATTCTAGTTCCCTTAACGACCGAAGGCAGCGCTTGCTCTGGTTTTGCATACAAAATAAAACAATAACGATCATGAGAACGAGAGTTATTCGTGCTTGGGGTACCTAAAGTTTATAGCTTCAAAAAGGACCACAGGAGAAATTATAAAGTCAATGATCAAATTCCACGAAGACAAAATCCCGGGCACTTACTACTTTTACTTATAAGCCTAGCTGCACACGAGCCAACGACCATAAACCACAAAACGCTTCACCGACCTATTTCCTGTAGTTTTCATACATATTGTGTGGCTCGTATGCGGCGACGGTAAACAACTAGACAGGTTAATACAGTTCTAAAGTCTGGCCGCTCAGAGAATCCGATCCTGACACGTAGAGAAACCATAGAAAATATACCGTTTCATTCAAAATTGAACTTTACTCCAACGAAATAAGTAAACGTCAGGATCGCATTCTCTGAGCGGCCGGACTTTAAATAGAAACAAGATGTGAGTGCCTGATTCCAACAAAGGATCGTTTTTTATCAAAATATTTTTATAAATTTACATTCTGTTTATATATTTAATGAATATTTAAAGACTATTGTGAAATATACTGTCGTATTCCAGGGGCTATATTTCAAGGTGGGCACAGTAGGTGCTTATTAAGAAATGTTGGTGCCTTATTACGAATAAGGGAGGGAGAATAATTTAGATTTAATGGCGCAGAAGATGTTATAAGCTACCTCCGGTGTAGGCATGATGAATTGGTGCAAACTTGGCTGTTTGAGATTAGTGTTGCGAATCGACTGTCAAGACTATCGAGATGTTAATGATGCGGTCAGAGGGTAATAAAATTGATAGCGTGATACAAGTTGAAAATCAGATCAGCGCCTCTTTCTATCGTGTAATAGATAAATAAAATACAATAGATATTTTGACAGCCGCACTTTGATACTTTTGATATACTCGCCATTTTATGGAAAATCTGTGTATGAGTACTTTCATCATCATCATTTCAGTCGTACGACGCCCACTGCTGGGCTTAGGCCTCCCCCAAGGATCTCCACAACGATCGGTCCTGCGCTGCCCGCATCCAGCGGCTTCCCGCGACCTTGACCAGATCGTCGGTCCACCTTGTAGGGGGCCTGCCCACGGAACGTCGTCCGGTTCGCGGTCGCCATTCGAGAACCTTTCCGCCCCAACGGCCATCGGTTCTCCGCGCTATGTGTCCCGCCTACTGCCACTTCAACTGAGCAATCCTTCGAGCGTACGTGGCTAAATGAGTACTTTAGTACTATTAAATTATAATAGTACTAAAGTACTCTCATACATGTGAATCTCTATCTGTCTCCCTCTCTCTCGGTTTGATCTTGAAGGATCTCGGTATGTCATATCATTTTTTTTATGCTCTTACGCATAAGTTGGATGCTTTTAATAGTAATATTATTTAACTATATAAGTACTTATCAAAATTTTAGGTTTCAAAATCAACTTCAGTTGCTACACATACCTATATGTAAGTAAGTACCATAAAGTTAATATACCTATCGGAAAGGTATATTAACTTTATGGTAAGTACATTAATATATTTGAGTTGTAAATAATATTATCAAGGTGTAATTAATAGCTATGTCTGTTGTTCTTTTAACACCTGCTCTTATCGTATGGAGCTATTGCTTAGCTTAATCCAATCAATATTTCTTAGAAAAATACCCATAAACAACACTTAATTTTGACTTTGGCTTAATCAATTATTATTTAAAGGAAGATAAAATAAAATAATGAAGACCACAATAGTTTTCAGTTAGCTAAGTTTAGTGCAAGCCTGGAATACACGTCCGATTTTTCTCTCCGATAGCAAAGAATACTATAATATTACTAACGTACCGATAGTCTGATCAGACGTGATTTTGATTGCTTGTTTTTACATTTTGGTTGTTAACAACCAATCAAAAGCAAACTTGATCAGACTATCAGAGAGAAAATTGGACGTGTATTTTCAGCCTTAGAACTAGTATGAGTTCATTTCATCGACAGATTTACAACAGCGCAGTGAGGATTCTTCTCAAAGTGTGAAGAATACCGATGCCAGCCAAGTAGGTAAAGCGCACTCAAGTGTTTCTTTACGATCGAACTTGCGGGAATTTTTGAAATATCGATCCAACTTCTATGTAATTCTACTTAAAACTTTTATTTTATTGTTACGATATATTAAGCCTGGTAATGGCAGTTGCATGAGAACCATATTTCTGTGTTAAATATTTGTGATATTGTTTTTTGAGGAAGAAATAGGTACAAGGAAGTGCACTTTATTTATTTTGTATGTATATGTATATTGTATGTATGTATATATTGTTTTTAGGGTTCCGAACCAAGATGGCAAAAAGGAACCGTTAAGGTGCGACTCAGTCTGTCTGTCACAGCTGGACATCTAGAAAACTACTAATGCATATGTTATAAGTTTTTGATGACGTTTGCCTTACTATTTTGCAAGTAAGAGAAAATTAAAAATACTTTTATTTTTATTGCACCAGCAGCGACTGAAAGGTGGTCTTAAAAATTCGAAGTTGGGTGCCAAAAGATCCATCAATGGATCTTTGCAATGGATTTAGGTGGACATAGGGAGCAGATTATGGGGTATCATAATTAAAAGAGCACTGCTTGCACATTCTCAAACAGTTTTTCTTTTTTTCATTAGCCGAATTGATTTGACTTTAAATGCAAAATATTAAAATGTTTAGCGAGCGCGAGCCCGGCTCGGTTGACCGGGTATTTTAAATAGAAAATGGATTTTGTGTCGGCCCAAAATTTTAAAAAGAAATGCAAAAGATAAAAGTAAGTATAATATTTCTCCGATTGATTTTATCAATAAAGTGACGCATTTAAAAAGAATCGTATTCGATGATTACTTGGGTGCTGTTTTTTTATTTATACTATTGATTCTTATCAACGCAACTTACATACAAACGTATAAATTTAACCTTTACTCTTGTAAAGGTTAAATTTAAATACATTTGTATGAAGAGGGCCATATTATTTTCAATAAATTATTTATTTGTGTTAACAAGTGTACAGCTGCCTATTGAAGGACGTTTAACTATCATGTTCTTTTCATATTGGGATCATTTGCTATTAGGTCATGTTGCTATGCTAATGGGACGAGCTGATCGCAGGTCGTTTTGCTTTTATGACATTATGCTCATAGGACGTTTTATTTATACATCCTTTCGATACGAAAGGCTTTTCTTCACTATCATAGATACAAAAATATTATGGAGGCGGTGAAAGGAGACAAAATCCCTCTTGTCTCCTTTCACCGCCTGTATGTACGAATGTATCCCGAAACGAGACTCCGCTCAGTGTCGACTGCTCTCTTAACCTTTCTCTTAGCGAAGCTTCGCTTCATCTTCTTTTCTCTACTTCAACCGCGTGTCATCCGTTTCCAACTGTTACATATCGCAGTTACATAAAAGCATATCGCAGATGATAGCAAAAGTGGTGTCTCCACGGGACACTACCTTAAGACAGCGATTCAAAACTAGCGCGATCCAGAATAGGTTCCTAAAATGAATTGCTTTCTTTCGTACTATGACCTTCTAAAAAACTGAATCGCAAATGAATTGCTGAATGTGAATGACCGAACGATTTGTGTCCCTATTTTTTCTACCCGTCTCTTTCACTCGATTCTGTCATGCCCGGAGAGTGAGAAGGACGGGTATAACCTGCAGGTGTCATGTTAGCTTGGCCGAGTTGTAAGTCAAATAAGAATTATGACAGCGGCTGTGAAATGTCATTGAATGATCACTGAATTGCTGTCATTGATATTAAGCTGTCGTGGTACGAATAAGCGAAGCAGATCAGTTTAGGTCCTAAACAGAACCGCAATAAGAGTTGATGGTAGGCACCCTGAGCGCTTATATCTCGACGACGACGAAAACTTGAAAGGAATGCTACTAGACTCAGTTCTGCAGCATTTGCTGTAAAAAAAATATCTCACCAAAATCATCCTATAAAAAACTGACCAACTCTCGCTGGAGCTGCTTATTTCTTTACAAAAAGCGTTGAAATCTCTCAGTAAAGTCAAGCCAACTCTAATGTTCCTTTCTGCGATTTCTTTATTGATATAGTTACGTTTTAATTTTATGTGACTTGTTTGTTGACTTGTGCCCACTACGAACCCACAACGTTTTTGGAATTGCTATCCAACGACATCCCACACTATGGGGTAGACAAGAAAAAAAAAATTACATACCCACTTCACGTGTAGGGGAGGTAACATTAAAAAAAATATTTTTCAAAATTTTACTTTACCACTTTGTTGGCGTGATAAATATGTTTATTCATGCCAAATTACAGCTTTCTAGTACTAAGAGTCTATGAGCTAGACTGGGGTCAGACGGACGGACGGACGGACGGACAGACGGACATGCCGAAACTATAAGGGTTCCTTGTTGACTATAAATGATACACTTTCAAAAATTGGTAAGTAAAAAGTCTTCCCTGTGAATATAATCATTCTGGTTAAGTATTTAAATTTTTACTTTTTTGCATTCACAATGCAATTTTTATTATTGAAAAATGGAAAATTAAGTATTTTGAAAAATCCCATCGGAGCTGGTTGTGAGATGGATCGGTTTTTTCAAAATACTTCATTTTCCATTTTTCAATAATCATACTGTTCATATATTCTTTGGAATAACTGGTTACAGATTATTATAATTATTGTTAAATTAGTCGTTTCTATAAATAATTGTAGCAATACATGATGTTGTAGTAAATTATTTATTCAGAGATAATAATAATTACACTAATATTCGATCGATCATGCAAAGGGACAATTTTGTACTCAATCTTTTTTTAAAAAACAAATAAATTTATTTCCAAATAAATTATATTTAAAAAAACCTTTTATTTAAAATCAAGCTTTTATTAAAATGTCCTAAAAAGAATAAAATAAACTTTGTATCAAGACAAATCCAACAAATTTATTAGTTACATTAAACAATTTATATGTAAGCTTGTCGCTTAATTTTATATGTCAAATATAAGTGAAAGCATTTGTGTTTAGTGCCAGCCCAGTAACAATAAAATCTCGCGACAAGCTTTTAAAACATATAAATTGTTTAATGTACCTAATAAATTTGTTGGATTTGTCTTGATACAAAGTTTATTTTATTCTTTTTAAGACATTTTAATAAAAGCTTGATTTTAAATAAAAGGTTTTTTTAAATATAATTTATTTTTGTATTTTTAGTTATTATTGCACGTGTTTGTAAGTCGCTTCATTTCATTTAATGCATCATTATTGCATGGTCGTTTGCCAGTTAATTTATTACAGTCTAGCTCTTCAACTGCGTCAAGTCTGCAAACACACAATAGTACATTACAGCCGAGGACAGGTAATTTGCTTACCGTACAAGGCTTGTATAGTGCTTTTCTCAAGAAATGCGAGGAAATAAAAAAAAACTGTTTAACTAAATAATATTTATTAAAATTTATATCACACATGTTCGGGCAATTATTAAATGTAAATGTTATTGTTTTCCCGGGCACACTTATGTATAAATCGCTCATAATAATATTATTTTAATGATGTATCATTAAAATAAGCCAACAACACAGATTCCGAAAACATATGCGCTTTTTTTTTACTTCTCCAAATCAGATCGTAGGTTTTCATATATCTTTCTTTTGATTTTGCTGGCAGTAAGTTATCTATTATTAATTTTGCTTCTGCTCTCAAATTTGGTGGAGTAGGTACATACGATGTCTGTATATGTTTCATTGGCAGAACTCATTTTGATAATTTATTACACAATATAAATAAACTGTATTGATATCAAATCTGAAATCAACCGCTGAAAATCATTCCCGCCGTTTTTTTAATATTGGTTTGTGAGGCCAAGAGAAACGGTCATACGGCCTATTGATACTTACTACTTGCTACTAAAATGCGCAACTTCAATACCCGCTTCTGGGCGGTAGATGGCGCTGTACATATTTCCCATACAAAATTACTCGTAAAGGATATTTTGTCTATGATAAATCTCATTTTGTTTTTTCGATTGATGTTCTTGCTAAGGGTACATAGCGCTTACAATACGAAGTAATATACTCTGTGCGCAATGTATTTAAAAAAAGTTAACCTAATTATGATATAATAATTACCTATATAATAATAATGTGGCTGTATGGTGCAAATGTCCCTTTGCTTTTTCTGTTTTTATACACAGGAATAACGAAAGAAAAAATAAAGAAAAAAGTTGGTAATAATATCTTTGGGTAGTACCATGAAGCTCGACTTAATACTGAGGTAACTGGAGAGTGCAGTACGAACAATTTTTTGAATACCACAAATAACACAGTGGCTGTCTTCCGTCTCACCTACACTTTAAAAAAATACGTATGGTCATATGAGACAACTGACAGCCACTACCTGCCACTACATACATAAATGTCAAATTTGCTGGCGACACTTTTTTATTCAGGGTGAGAGCTCCAGTTACCTCAGAGTATTAAGTCAAACTTCATGGGTAGTACCTTTTCCGAGTTAAACATTCTAAATTTGAAAATCACTGCAGTAATGAATTTCAGTAGGTACTTACTTACTGCACTAAAATCAGTGCAGTAAGTAAGTACTGAAATTCATTACTGCAGTGATTTTCAAATTTAGAATGTTTACCTCGGAAAAGTGCCACGTACTGCATTCTTTTCTCAAATATAATATTAACATTTCAGAGCATAAGTGTGAAAATATATTTTACCACCAAATAGAGATTGTAGATTCTTACTACAGACACACACATATTCATTAAATACAAGGCATATTCACATAGGTATAAGAGTAGGTAGCACTGTATTACGAACAAGAATAGAAAACACAAATTAGACCCACTAAGACAAAAAGTTCCAAATAAAAATGTGTGTGCTCCGTGCCGCAGCAGCAATGGTCGCAGCCTCAGATCATATAATACTTTAGTATTATATGATCTGAGGTCGCAGCTCAGCGTCATATTCACAGACATAGATCTAAATAGACGACGCAACTGCATCTACTTCGCGTGCCCAGCATAAGCCAAAAACGCTTATGACGGCTCAGTCCGCGTCCGACCGCTATCTCAGTGACAGGCAGTGCTGCCAACTTAGCGCTTTTCGCGCCAGATCTAGCGCTTTTTATGTATCGAAGCGCGTTTTAGCGCCTAGCGCTAAATCTAGCGCTTTTTTAAATTATATGAAGCTATATTACTTACCGTGCAAAACATAATAGTAGGTACTAAATAAAATGATTACTACCTTCTTCTAACATTGAAAGGTAAAAAAGAGAAAGATTTTACTCACATTATAGAGATCTATGAGAACGATTATGTCTCGGGGATTCCCCGCGTATTATTTTGCTTTTCTCCTCGGTAGCGAACTTCACTACGATTGTTCGTAACATTCTCTTTATTGTTGACCTACGGTTCATACAGTTCCAGCCTCATTGTAAGGCGTACATTTAGACGGTCGAGCAACCATCAGTCAATCGGTATAGAGGAACTTCGGGCAGCGTTATGAATGGTTCATTTTGATTGGCTTAAAGAATCGTGACTGATAGCAAACTGACAGCAAAACCTATCGTCTAAGGAGCGCCCAACGAGCAAATAGTGAAACCATTTGTGGTTGGCGCGAAATCTAGCGCTTTTTTCTAAAACGCCATTTTAGCGCTTTCTAGCGCTTTTATATAGCTCTGACAGCGCGTTTTTGCTAAGACTAGTTGGCAGCACTGGTGACAGGCAGCTAGAACGCTATCTAAAATTTGAAAAATGCCTAACTGTGCCATTAAAAATTGCAAAAACACCACATCTGTGAATAAACGAGTAAACGGAGACGTTTCCTTCCACCGGTAAGTAATTTTATAATAAAATTAAGCTTAATTTATTTTAAAATCAATAATATTGTTATTAAATCAAATTCGAAAACACAAAATGTGCAAACGAGTGTATGCCGCATAATTCGTAATAGACTGCGGGTTTTACTTAGCGCGCAAAATGTAACGTACTGCGTTAATAGGCAATGAATATCGAAGCGGCGTAAGTATTGTAAAGCGCGCTACGCGTAGCTTTTCAAATTTTTTAGGGACTAGTGATGTGCACTCTTTAAAACGCATTTCTCGATTATAAATTATAATCGATATGTAAAACAGAGAAATGATAATTCGTTGCAAAAAAAGATCTAAAAACGCATCCACCTTACTTATTTAACTTTTTAACCGACTTCAAAAAACGGAGGAGGTTATCAAGTAGTGTGATCATTTTTTATGTTCTTATGTTCCACGATAACGCCGCCAATTATGAACCGATTTTGACCAAAGTTTCAATTTGGTCCAATGAAAAATTTACAGTAGACGGTTCAGAAGTTTTTTCAGAATCCTGAAAAAAACACATTGTTGTCGACTGATTGTTCCTGCTTTACGAGTCAATATCTTCGCGAACTATTGAACAATTTCAATTATTCTTTTTTATTCGAAAGAGTTTACTCCTGAGATGATCTCATTGTTAGTAAGTCAGGATCTGGGGCCCTACCGCCGAACTTTCTGATCATCGGAAATCTGCCGGGCTTCAACTTGGTATTTGGTATTTGGTATTTGGTGTTGACAGTTTTCCGCATTTAGACTCATATTTGGTCCGTTATGCGTGAACATGGCTAGTCGAGCCATCCTAGCTCCTTCCAGAAGCGCAGAAGCCTCCTGGGGCGTTCACAGGCTTCTAGGAGCGACCTCACCTCTGTGAGGATTTCTGTTCGTTGTGCGGCCAAACCTACGCACTCCAGGATCACGTGGGCGGCAGTTTCCTCTGCGTTCAGGCAACCTCTACATAGAGGACTGTCTGTCGCATTCATAATAAATAGTTGTCGGTTTAAGGTAAGGTGACCTGTAAGTGTACCAACAACTATCCGGAGGTCTGGACGATTGAGACTGAGCAGCCTGCAGGTCAAACGCGGCGAGACTGCAGTCATCGCCATCTTAGACTGTCTACAGCTTGTTAGAGCTACCCAACGAGTATTATGTGCAGCACGAGTTCGTTGCCTTACCCATGAGCGCAGTTGGCTGAATGGGAGTGGCAGAATGGGTGTAGGTCCTGCCACTATTGTGGAGGATCCCATTCTAGCCAGCTCATCGGCGGCGTCATTCCCGTGTGATCCACTATGCCCTTTAATCCATTGTAGGATTACTCCGTTGTTGGATGCTAAACGATCCAAAACTTTGTGGCATTCGTAGACGATACTGGAGTTGATGGTGTTGGCCTCCAGTGCTGTTAGGACGGCCATGCTGTCGGTCAGTATGCGGATGTTTAGTTCCTTCATACCTCTAGACAGGGCCGTGGTAGCGGCGTTTATTATTGCAACACATTCGCATTGAAATATCGAACTGTGTTGGCCCAGCGCTAGTGATATTTTGATATTCAGATCTTGTGAGAATACTCCAGCTCCAGTTCCAGTCCCCATCTTGGAGCCGTCCGTATAGATTCGGACTTCATGTATGCCAGAGTGATCTCGGTCATTTTCAAATAACTGTATTTGGTATTTCTTTTCGAAAATGTATCGGGCTTCAACTTAAAACAGTTATATCGAAGTACGTAATTTCTTATTATACTATTTGCCGAAGTTATTTGGAAGATATCGATGTTCCTGGGATATCATAAATCGTTATTTTCCATTTTGGCCTGATTGCGGCTCGATTTATCTGTTTTAATTTGAAGCCCGGCAGATTTCCGATGATAGGAAAATTTGCCGGTAGGGCCCCTAATGGTGGTAAGAAGTTGGATGATAATTTTCTAAATATTGTTGATAAGTAAAGATCTTTGGTTGTATTCTTTCAAGTAATTTAGATAAGCTGGAAGCACACCCCGGGCACTCCATACAAGCGCGGCGTTTTAACTACCTATTACACAGACGCTACACAGACACACGCGTGTCTGTGTAGCGTCTGTGTAATATGCTGTGGGATGTGCTGGAAGGTAAAACTGCATAACAGCTAAGATTTGGAGGGTGGTGCTTTTCTGAGTGTTCTTATTTAGATATGGGGTACAGTTTTAGTCTTTGCACATTGCGCTACGTTTGCTCATTATGCGGTTTCTTAAGGTAGTAATTTTACTAAAATAGAAAAATAAACAAATAAAACAAAATCACTTTAAAAAACTGCAAACAAAAACTCACGTTAACAAGTGATAGCAAAATTCGACGAGTCGTGTAGGGTTTTCGGTAGCTTAGTTGGTCAGAGCTTCGGGCTGGATTCCCAGAGGCGCGGGTTCGACTCCCGCCTGAAAGCTACTCATAGGGCTCGTGGTTTTTTACTATCACATTTTTCCTATACTTATAAAATTGCATTGTGAATGCATAAAAATTATATAAAATCTCAAAAACTCACTTCCCAAATACACGTAAAAATTAAAAATAAATTAAATTATTTGAATCAAAGGACGAAAGTGTGGGACTTTTTCTTATTAATCTTGGAACTTACTGATCTGATTGAAGTCGGTGTCAAGCCGAAAGTCACAAGAACAAATATTTAGTGTAAGAAAAATACACAATATCTCATGCGCACTCTGCGCAAGAGATATTGATATATTGAGATATTATATGCTGTCTGAATCGTAACCTATCAAATACATATGGCTTGGCACCGACTTTAATCAGATCAGTAAGTTCCAAGATTAATTAGAAAAAGTCCCGCACTTTTGTCATTTGATTTAAATAATTTAATTTATTTTTAATTTCACTTGTTTTTGGTTAGTGAGTTTCAGTTTGCAGTTTTTTTAAGGCGGTTTCATTTTATTTTGAAATAACATAAACCTTTCAATTTTTTAGTTTTCCGAATGATCCTAATTTAAAAGGAAAATGGATTGAGGCGACGGGAAATAAGGATTGGTTCCCTACCAAATATAGTACTATTTGTTCAATACACTTTAATGAAGCCAGCTTTATTGAAGGGAAAAAGCGTCGATCGTTGACCAAAACAGCACATCCAACTATTGATATATTGAAAACCACAACTAATGAAGTAAGTGTGTTTTAGTATTTGTTTATAAGTATGTAAATACCTAAAAGTTTAAGTATTTAATTGTTTGATAAATTATGTTACAGATTAGAGATCCATTACTTACACCAAAAAAAGCTTCACCAAGAAAGAGAGTATTAGAAAAGGTATTGAAGTAGTTTTTCTTTCACGTTTATTTCGACGATGATGTTGCAAAAGTGAAATTGTAAATAATCTAATTTAAAACTTCAAAATACATGTTAAATTAGTTTTTATTTTTCACGTTGTAACTGGGCTCTGTCACTCCGCGTGTAGGTATGGCACCTAGTGCTCGGCGTCCTCAGCGAGGACAATATCGGCCGGGCCGTTTTTCTTGCTCACGGCATAAGTGTAGTGCCTTTTTACAGCGTTTTACGATTCTCTCACTTTTATTGTTATTATTTAATTTTTTATTTGATGACCGATTTGGCGCAGGGATAGGCTACCCACCTTCTGTGCCAGAGGTCTCGGGTTCGATTCCCGAACAAGACAAATATTTGTGTGCATGAACATGTCTATTTCTCTTGGTCTGGGTGTTTACTATGTATAATAAAAGTATGTATTTACAAACAAAAAGTATTTAAGTATATATTTATCCGTTATCAAGTTTTCCATGATACAGTTTCTTAATGAAATTAACGTGGGCTTAGATAATTGGTGTGATTCTAAGAAGTTATTTATTTATTTATTATTTTATTATTCAAGTGTAAAGATTGATATTTATAATTAATATGGTGAATTCTATAAAGTACTTTGAATTTTCTTTGTTATTTGGAACCAAATAATTGATGTGAATAGTCCGGAAATATCCATATTTTACAAAATCTTTATTTTCAAATTGCTATTTACGGTTGTTGTAGTGACAGTCAGTTTAGGTTCTTGAAGTTGACTTTATTTTCTTATGTTACCAGGATATTAACGAACCATCTACATCAAGCGAGAACACTCCAAAAAAGAAAAAAATATTAAAGAAATTGAATGTTGCTCAGCATAAAATTGAAAAACAAAAGAAAGAAATAAAAAAACTGAGGGAACAGAACCGCCGGAAAGTAAAAAAAATAATTGCACTGATGACGTTATTAGAGTGCTTGAAAAGAAAATCATTTATTAATGATGAGCAAGCTAGTTCACTCAAAACATTCAATGTCACAACTCAAGAACTCAATTCTAGACAGCTGAAGAATAAAAACGTAGTCAGTACATCAAAGTACTCGCCAGCACTCCGGAGTTTTGCTCTAACGTTGAACTATTATTCAACCAAAGCGTACAATTACGTAAGAAAGGTTTTTAACTTGGCTTTGCCTCATCCTCACACTATTCAGAAATAGTTTAAATGTATTAATGGCAGTCCCGGTTTTACTACCGAATCTTTAGAGGCTTTGAAATTGATTGCGAATAAATCAAAACATCCTCTATATTGTTGTCTTATGATTGACGAAATGGCGATAAGAAGAAAAATTGAATGGGACGGGAAGAAATTTCATGGCTATGTAGATTTTGGTGGCGGTTTAGATACCGATGAAGTTCCTGAAGCAAAAGAAGCACTGGTATTTTTAGTAACTGGAATAAATGCTAATTGGAAGGTGATCTAGAGATTGGATTTGTTTTTAATTTTGGTTGATATTGATAATTTATTTTTATTGTTAATTCCTTTAATTTTCAGGTTCCGGTTGGATATTTTTTAATAGATGGGGCAAGTGGACAGCAGAAAGCAGACTTAGTATTACAATGCCTGAGACATTTAGCCGAATCTAATATATCCGTAGTTGGTCTTACTTTTGACGGATGCCCATCTAATTTGGCAATGGCAAGAATATTAGGTTGCAAGTTGGAA
Organism: Crambus lathoniellus; assembly: GCA_949710035.1. Lineage (NCBI taxonomy): Eukaryota > Metazoa > Arthropoda > Insecta > Lepidoptera > Crambidae > Crambus > Crambus lathoniellus. The sequence continues at coordinate 18,882,111 of OX453303.1, read as the reverse complement.
CCAAATGAGATGAAAACAACATTTGAACATCCTGTAACGAAACAACCAATTGCAATTTTTTTAGATGCCTGTCATATGCTGAAGTTGGTGAGGAATTGTCTCCAAACTTATAAAAGTATTTTTGATGGTAATGGTGAACGTATTTCATGGAAATATTTCGAACACTTGAACAGACTACAAACTACGGAATTTTTCCATTTAGCCAACAAACTACGAAACCAGCACATTAACTTTCAAAATCAAAAAATGAAAGTTAAGTTAGCTACCCAACTTCTTAGCAAAAGTGTAGCTGATTCTCTCGATTTTTGCAGAGAAAAATTAAAAATGTCTGAATTCAAAAATTCTTCGGCTACTGCAGAATTCATACGAATTTTCAATGACCTTTTCGATGTTTTGAACTCCAGAAACTTAAAACTATTTGGTTATAAGCAACCACTTAACTCAAATAACAAAGCAAAAATAATGGAATTTTTGGAAAAGGCGGAAGATTACATCAAAAGATTGCAGACTTCACAAGGAGAATTGTTAACTAAAAGCGGCAGAAAAACCGGTTTCGTTGGCCTTTTGCTGTGTATCAAAAGCACAAAAACACTTTTTGAGCACTTGATTGAACAAGACAGAATAAAATTTATGTCAATGTACAGATTTAGTCAAGATCATCTTGAGTTATTCTTTTGTAACATTCGGGCTCATGGTGGAAGCAACAACAACCCCACCTCAAGACAATTCCAATCTTTTTACAAAAAACTGTTGAGTCACGTCGAAATAAAAAATTGTGATTCTGGTAACTGTGTAGAATTGGAACAAATTTCAATATTAAATTGTTCTTCAGCGGTTCAAACAATTAATGCTACTACAACACGAAGCACATTCGACGATGGCGATGATGAAGCAGATCGCACGATACTTAATATGAGTAGTATTCGTGATTTTGATGATTTTTGCAGCACATTGCCTCGAATGACAGAATTCAGTGAACAAATTATTACCTTCATCACAGGATATGTAGTAAGAGCCATTCAAAAAATTATAAAATGCGATGAATGCAACAGTGCGTTATCTTTACAAAAACCTGTAGTTGATAACACATCTTATTATGAGTTTGTTTCCTTCAAGGATAAAGGTGGTCTTGTTTATCCTACCAAAGATGTTATTCAAATATGTAGGGTAGCAGAACTAGAAATTAGACAAATAATGAATAAATCTCAAAAATTTAACACAAAACCTTCAATAAGTAAACCTGTTTTGATTAATAAGATTTTACGTTATTTTATTAATAGTAACATATTCAGTTGCCTTGCTATTCATCAATACGATCAAGCGCCAACAGAAAACCATTTGATACATTTAATTAAAGCAGTTGCCAGTTCGTATATTGACATACGTTTTCATTATTTGACTAAGCATACAAGATCTACTGTAACAAAGAGACAATTATTTAATAAGCTAATTTTATTGCAAGGACAATAAGCTTTAAGCTATAAGGTAGGTATTGTAATTGAATTAAGTTCAACTGTATTAAAAATTATTTCTAATTTATTTTTAAAACTTCATTTAAATTCGATACGTAGACATGGACAATAATTCTAATTTTTCTGTATTTTTGCATAAAGACGCTCTTTTATTACCTAATACACTGTGATTAAGCTATATAAGTTTGATGAATAATGGAGAAGTCTATAATGATGTATTAAAGTTTAGGCCAGTCATCTAAAACATTCTAGGTCGCAAAAATCGCCAGGTCCTGATATTTTGGGATGTTGTTAGTATAGATACTAATAGTGTCATACCAAATTTGCAACCTCAAAAGACCTGTGCTAATTTCGTGATGCTTGAAAAACCTCGGAAATTGTTGCTTATTTTATTTTATTTTGAAGTGTCATAGATGACTTTGCTGTGAAATGCATATTTAAGAAGTTGTAAGCCGAAAACTGAAAAAAATCCGAAAATTCCGAGGTTTTTCAAGCACCGCAAAGTTAGCATAGGTCTTTCGAGGTTGCAAATTTGATTTAACTCTATTGGTATCTATCCTAAAAACATCCCAAAATATCAGGACGTGGCGATGTTTTGCGACTTAACGCGATTTTTATGTCTACGGTGACTAGCCTAGTTGTCCAATTTGATTTTTAAATGTTGCGCATTTATTTTGGTTTCTAATTGATCCTAACCAACATACATGGGCGTAGCTAGAGATATTTTCCGGGGCGCGGCCATAAGTTTTTGTTAATAATTTCTAATCATAATTAATCCAGTTCAAAATGTACAATTTATCTTCAGTATTATTATTATGAATAATAATACTAATTGTGTCTTAAAATGTTTGCTGTTTTTATTTTTGTTCCTCCTCGCACGTTATTTCCTGTCCTTGTATATATGTTCTGCTATCTAATATCAATAATCTAGACAAGCGGTAGTGTGTCAAGAAAAGTTCAAGCTAACAGAACTGGCAAGCTGCTGTTTGCCAGTTCTGTTAGCTTGAACTTTTCTTAACCGTGTGTAACATTACACGAACCATTTGGGGCCCTCATAACTCAAAAATTATTTCACATAAACGTTATGTCAAATTTGGCTCATGTATCAAGATAAATGCAAGATAAACTCAACCTGCAAGATAAATATGTTCTCAAAATTCCACACATCTCAAATTCTTATTTAGATATTAACGTCCAAAAATCCTCAATTTTAGCATTCCGCCCGCAGCTTCGCCCGCATGGACTACACGACGTTATCCCGCGGGAATGTAAAATTTTTTTCGGGATAAAAAGTAGCCTAAAAATCCTCATTTTTAGCTTTCCGCCCGCAGCTTCGCCCGAATGGACTACACGACGTTATCCCGCGGGAATGTAAAAATTTTTTCGGGATAAAAAGTAGCCTATTTTTCTCTCCAGGCTACAAAGTATCTGTGTCTCAAATTTCAGCCAAATCCGTTCAGCCGTTTTGGCGTGATTGAGTAACAAACATTCAAACATCTAAACATCCAAACATCTAAACATCCAAACATCTAAACATCCAAACATCTAAACATCCAAACATCTAAACTTTCACATTTATAATATTACTAGCTGACCCAGCGCGACTTCGTTCCCGTGGCCCTACCCCCTACTCCACCCGTGCTCTACCCCTACCCTACCCCTACCCTACCCTACTTCTACTCTACCCCTACTTACCCCTCCTTCCCCTATTTTCTCACCGTTAAAACCTTCTTGGACTTCCACGAACATTTCAAGACCAAAATTAGCCAAATCGGTCCAGCCGTTCACTCGTGATGGCGTGACCAAGGGAAATAGGGATTCATTTTTATATATATAGATAGTAGGATAGTAGGATTAACGTCCAAAAATCCTCATTTTTATCACTAACTCACCTATATATCATCAAATCAAAACTCAGTTCCAGATGACCTAGAAAGTTCAAATTTGGCATCCAGAGAGGTAGTTACGTGAACACAAAAAAAAATAATCAGAAACTAGTAAATTTTTATAATTTTATTATAATTTAATTTATTCTATTAAGAGCACTTGCCTATAGTGCCTGTAATATAAGAATCGGCAATCAAAATTGATGACAGCCGCTCTTTATGAGGATTTTAAGGTCTTGACGTGAATATAACGAGTGGAATACCACTCTTGATTTTTTTATAACCATACATATCAGTTTTAGTACTTATGTCTACTTATAACTAAGAGTATAGTCACAGTGTTACGATATTCCCTACAGTGAGGCAACGCCTTTGTTAACGCTCGATGCTACCGCCGCGGCGGCAGCATCGCGCCCGGTGTAAGTACTTACGCTGTCCTTCGCAGATACGCAAGGGTTGTCACAGAATAGGAAATAAAATAACTGGGATTATTATTTGTAATGTAGGTATCATTTATACATATTATAGGTGTATATTTACATGATAATATTATATTTATATTTGTTGAGTTGTCAGAAAGGCAGACTATAATCGGTGACCAATTTTTTATCGCCTAAAAATGAAATCCACCGATATAGTAATAAATAGGGGGTGCCGGCTGACCTTATTATCGGTCCTACAAAAAATCTGACATGGGTGGACAGCCAAATGCAAATGTTGCTCTGAGTTGTACAAGGGAGGCCTACAAGATCGCTTGGCGAAAACGGTGTGTATAAGTATAGGTACCTACCCTAATTATTACATATTCTTAATTTTTAAAATATAGCAAATGAAGTATTGGAAAGGGTTGACCCGTATCACAATCAGCTCGAATGCTCGAGAGCATTCACCCGGACAGTGAAAGGTCATGGGTTGGAGTCCCATCGGAGTTGTGAGGCGGGTCGGCTTTTCCCAATACCTACTTTATTTTCTATATTTTCAATAATAAAAATTGCACTGCGAATGCAAAAAAGTAAAAACAATTTATTCTTAATTTTTCTTCGAAACCGGTACCAGCTGCGGAGGCACTTCCCAAATTATAACCCTACTCTTAAAATTATATGATTTGTAAAGTTTTTACCTATTAAATTATTACCTAAAATGACTTGCATCTAAAGTACATGAATCTCGCAACGCAGATCGACTAAAGAATACTTTAGTCACTCGACTTAGCATTAGTTCGGAAGGAGATTTCCCCTCACTATTAGTGTTGATGTCAGGTTGATGTCATTATAGGTACATAAAAAGTGGCACGGTCGGTTTTCATACAAATCGCTGTACTTGCGTCGTCTATTTAGATCTATGTCTGTGGTCATATTACTTGACTTGCAACGCAAGCAAATGCTTATTTTCAGCTGTAAATTTTAGTAAGTATTTAAGTTTCTATCAAAGTTGATAAACATAGTACTTAAAGAAAAAAAGGATTTTTCTTTTCTGTAGGTAGACTATGGTTGTATTTGTATTAAGTTGGAGCCATCTGTCGTATACTTTAGTGAACTATTTATGTGCAAAGTGACACCTAGTAGGGTCTGAATATAGGAACTTCGCGTTTTTTGCTCGCGTCTTATAGCCGCTACACACGTCCAGACCTGACCTAACCGCCGATTTGGTGCGGACGAACTTTGCAAATATAATCCGTGCTACACACGTTCGTACCAAATCAAATTCAAATCAAATCAAAAAAGCTGCACCAAATCTAGCCTTGGCCAAGGCTTTGTATCACATCACTGGACCAGGCCTTGTATCACATCACTTTTTCTTATCAAATACGAATATGTTTTTATTTTTACCTATCTTCAAAAATGACTGAGATATTGAACGTTAAAGTACGGCCTCCGTGAAAAATTTGGGGGAGCCAATGGAATTAACGTGTGACGTCACATCGCGATTGAGAGTTGGCGCTTCCGTATTTCTCCATTGGCTATTAGAGTTGCGCTCTCACGGTTTCGCAATAAATTTATTTATTTTTCTTATAGTCGATCAATGATCAATTTTGTGTTGAGCCCATGTGAAAAAACACCTTCAAATACATAAGTTGTATTTTCGTGATTAATAAATTAAATCAACTTTCGTAATGGCGGGCGGTATTCTGTAAATATAAATAGCAATCGTCAAACTTCGATCAACAATAACACGAAGCCGTCAAATGGACAGTAGGTGACAGTTTAAAAGTGCGGCTGCGCGCGGTCAAAATTGAATACTAATCATTTACCATAACCTTAGAACGAAGAAAATGTATTGTAACTAGCGCCAAAAACGCTCCAGTTGCGCGAAGATTGCGTACGGACGGACTCTATGTAGGTACAGTTGGACGGAAATCACCCGCAGCAGTCGCAATCGGAGATGTCACTGCGACATGACGTCATCGCAATAGCGCGCAAGGAAAGCAAATTTACAAAAGCTGGTGAAACTTTACAACGCTGTAACTTTGAAAATCCTGGACAGATTTCGATGAAACAAAAACTTTTATTACTTGCACGAGTACGCGCATTAAATGCAGTAATTTTTATAGTCATATTTTGATGTGTTGGTGTGACTCAATTGGACTCATGTTTTTTCTCAAATAACCAATTCAAATCGGCTGTCGGGTTGGGATGTGTGTTCTATTACTAGTTGAATTTAGAGTGTACGAGATGTACGAGTGTACCAGATAAGTCTGCGCGGGGTCAAAATCGAATACTAATTACTAATATTTTCCATAAGCTTAGAACAAAATAATGTACTGTAACTAGCGCCAAAAACGCCCCAGTCGCAGAGTTATCTGACACGTACTCTATGAAGATTGCGCTCGCTGAATGCTCGCTGATTATAACTTTATGGTACATTGACAATGTGTCAAGTAACCATCACAACAAAACAAGATTATAGTACTTGAAAATTTGCAAGAATTCTGAATTGATAACTATACTGATTATACATTTAATTGAATTGTCATCGGAACTTAAGGTGAATTCCAAATTTCAGCTCAATCGGACATTGGAAAGTGGGTCAAATTTAGCTCGCAAGATTTGACCCGAACGGACATACATACATACATACACTGCAAGTTAAATAAAAGCTTGTAAAAATTGTGAATTTAGAATTTTCTAAAATGTGCAGAGCTTAGGTAAATCTATTGTTTTTTTTGTGTAACGTTGTAAATACTCCAACATTAATATCTTAACATCGAATTTCGACAGTAAGATAAAAAAATTGGTAAAAAGTAGGAATTGTTATTATAAGTGAGCTGAAATTTTCTTTCACTTTTTGTGGTTTAACTTGTACCACAGTTCTACTTTAGTATTAACAGCCAATTTGTATTATGTTAGTTACTAATAATACTTCCCCTTGCGCTTAAGACTTTGGCACGCAGAGCCAGCTCCTCAGCTGTCATTTGCTTTTGACACCTGTGGGTGTAGCTATTACAAATTGCCGGTCCGCAACAATTGCTGGTTTCCATGCACTAGATCAACAAAAGAAAAACAAAACAGTTTTAACTTAGGCATAAATATATGAGTTGCAAATCTAATTTCGAACGAACTAATTTCCAGTCTGCAGTTTCAACAAAAAATTATGTGCATAATGATATCATCGATAATACACTCAGATCTTTGCATCGGATGGAACTTCTTAAGGTGTTCCATCTGATGCTTGAGTCAGAATAATTTTAATTTGCCTCATCTTTTGGTTTTATTTTTATCCTCAAACTTTAATCGCTTTTTACATAACTGTATAAGAATAATGCAATAAAATTATTAAAATCAATTATTAAAATGATACTTACAAGGCCGCCATGTTCGACACAGCTTTTAGAGGTCGCAACAGAGATCACAGAGAAACTCAATAATGCGACCAGAACAAAAACCAGAGCCTTTGCCATGTCGATGTCTTTCGTAGTAAAGTTCCAAAGGATTCTAGAGTAGAATCTCGAGCGCAGCGAGGGATTCTAAAGTAGAATCCTGAACGCAGCGAGGGATTCAATTTACGCCACCCGAGGTGAAAATAATTTTGCGGCCGAGTAATACACTCTGCTTTTCATCCCCCTCTATAAGAAAAGCAGTAAAGACAACTCAAACTACCTACCTTTCTTTGTCGTTCGGATACATCATAACGCTAGTCGGGCAAGAAAAAAAAATTGAGTTTTGAAATAAAAAAAAAAAATAAGTAAAAAAAATATATGGCCATCAGATTTCTTATAAGTATTTCCGGGGTTGCCGTAGGGGGGTTGAAAATTTTGTTAGATTTTAGCTACGACTCACCGTTTACGAGATATTCTCAATTTTATAAAATTCCGTTTTTGAAAATTTCTCGGTCCCGAAAAAAGTCCCGGCCCCATACAAAATCAGTTGCTTTTTTTTTAAGTACTGCACACCCTTTGCTACACTCCAACCAATGCTTCTTTAATTATGTTCTAAATTCAAATCTCATTGTTTTGGACCCTGTTATGAAGCTGTTCAAAATTCAAATCTCATTTATTCCCTCTTGTCATAACAGGTAAAAAATGAATCGTTTTGGACCCTGTTATTAGATAAAAAATCATCGCTTTTCGAATCGATGGGATGAAAAAAAATGTCTTACATTAGACTCGCATTGTTTTTTGATATGTACCTAACAAGTTATGTAGGGGGAGGTGGGGTAGATTGATACACAAAAATTGAAAATCAAATAAGTAACATGTGAATTATGTTATATTTTTGTTTAAATTCGAGTCAACTTTTAGCTAGATGTATAAATATTATAATGTAAAGGATAATAGTTATTTGTTATACAAGAGAGCAAAATCATTTTTCGCTGCGAGTGCTGAATTTAAATCACGAACTAGCGAAGTAGTCTAAAATTGAATCACGAGCGTAGCGAGTGATTCATATATAGACTACTGAGCACAGTGAGTGATTTAAAGGCACGAGACAGAAAATTTTGCTCTCGTGTTAAACATACAACTTTTCACCTCTACCAGCGAGAAAAGTGTTACAGGTCAGAAAAACAACATTGAAGGCAACATTTAACAATAAAGAAAACATCAAAATTACAAAATTAATAATTAGGAGTAAAATTGGTGCAATTATGCAAGTTGAAGGTAACTGTTTGCATTGCGTTCAAAAACTGCACTGCATGCAATGACGTATGTAATTTTTATGAAAACCAAACATGATATTAGTAAGTGATATAATGTTCACTTCATATTATTTATTTTAAATATTGCGTGTTTAATAAAAAGCAATAGTAGTACAATCGTATTTATATAATTTGTTAATAGAATTTATAAATTTTTCTTATTTTATATTTATATCATGCATGCGACCTCATTTCGTCCATACTCTTTATTTCGAACCTTTGGTATCCGTGTATTAATTTTTTAAGCTTTATATTTCATGTCCATCGACATAAAGCTATCTATCTATCCTTTTTGCTCATATTAATTTTAAAAGTCTCATCCTTGTCACTCTATTTCTTTTTTCTTAATTATTTCAAACTTTTGAAATAATTAAGAAAAAGGTGTAAGAAATTAAAAAAGCACTTTGCCTCACGCTCGCAGCAAAAATCGATTTTGCTGCGAGTTTTTAGGCGCCAAAAGCGCCCTTTTCGAGCTGGAGAGGTGAAATAGTAGATTGTATTACAAGGGAGCAAAATAATATATTTACGGCGAGGGCGCTATTTTGAATCCAGAGCGCAGTGAAGGATTCTAGAGTAGAATCTCGAGCGCAGCGAGGGATTCTAAAGCAGAATCCTGAACGCAGCGAGGGATTCAATATACGCCGCCCGAGGTGAAAATAATTTTGCGGCCGAGTAATACACTCTGCTTTTCATCCCCCTCTATAAGAAAAGCAGTAAAGACAACTCAAACTACCTACCTTTCTTTGTCGTTCGGATATATCATAGCGCTAGTCGGGCAAGAAAAAAATTTGAGTTTTGAAATAATAAAAAAATTACTTAAATAAAAAAAATATAAGTATGTCCATCAGATTCCTTATAAGTATCTCCGGGGATGCCGTAGGGGGGTTGAAAATTTTGTTAGATTTTAGCTACGACTCACCGTTTACGAGATACCTATTCTCAATTTTATAAAATTCCGTTTTTGAAAATTTCTCGGTGCCGAAAAAAGTCCCGGCCCCATACAAAATCAGTTGATTTTTTTTTTAAGTACTGCACACCCCTTGCTACACTCCAACCAATGCTGCTTTAATTATGTTCTAAATTCAAATCTCATCGTTTTGGACCCTGTTATGAAGCTGTTCAAAATTCAAATCTCATTTATACCCTCTTGTCATAACAGATAAACAATGAATCGTTTTGGACCCTGTTATTAGATAAACAATCATCGCTTTTCGAATCGATGGGATGAAAACATAGTTTAAGATGTGCAAGAAAATAATTAGGTATTACGTGTTTTAATACGTGTTTGAATACTGCCAGTTTAGTCTCGTGCTAGTTAGGTCTCCAGTCTCCCACAGACTTCAAATTTTATTATAAACTGTATCAACAATGTATTTTCACTATGTTTATGTTTTTGGAGAGAAATAGATAAATTTATTATAATTTTTATTATTTTTAGGTCATTAATTGTGATTAAATGGAAATTCTTTTCGTTTGGGACAAATCGTTTTACGTAATTGAGCTCCGCATCATTCACTTAGTTAAATAGTCAGGGTGATTTTCTGTTGTTAACAAAAAAGAATTGTCAATTCCTCCAAGAATTGGGAACAAAAAGTCTCTGCATGGGTAATATGATGACATAATGACTCACTGCGCAGTAACTTTACGTTAGTAGGTAAAAACAGCTGCAAGTTGAGACATTTAATTCATTCGGCATAATATAAACTGTAAATAAATTATAAAATGTTTCGATTTCTCACAGCATAATGTTATTGAACGTTTTCGTTATGGACCAACTAGCTTTCCGCCCGCGGCTTCGCCCGCGTAGACTACACGACGTTATCCCGCGGGAATGTGATATTTTTCTGGGATAAAAATTAGCCTATGTTTCTCTCCAGGCTACAAAGTATCTGTGTCCCAAATTTCAGCCAAATTCGTTGAGCCGTTTTGGCGTTATTGAGTAACAAGCATCAAAACATCTAAAGAAACATCCAAAAATCTAAGCTTTGACATTTATAATACTAGTAGGATAGTAGGATGGTAGGAAGTAGTCTTTCGAATATACTCACAGAATGGTAGCTGCGATAAGCGTGACACAATTTTTTCCGAGTCGGTTCAGTCTCTACGGTAGTTTATTCACAATTGGTTCTTTCGTCAATCCTTGGGACAGATATATACGACCACTTGAGGCACTGCCTTCTTTGTTGTTCTACAAGCCTTGCTATTAAGTTTGGCAACGTCGCATTTCGGATTGCTTTGCCAATATAATAATAATAATAAATTTCTTTTGTCTGGCGTAAAGAAAGTTCGCGCATATAATAGATGGGTCATGCCGCTACCAACCGCTACTGATGATTCCTTTGACTCAAACTGAACTGGATGCCTTGGATAGAAAAGTTCGCACATTGTTAACAGCACACCGCATGCATCAACCACGTTCATCGACCATGAGATTGTATATCCCGCGGAAGTGCGGTGGTCGTGGCTTCTTAAATGCTAAGACATTATGCAATCTTAGGAAGTATTTTCTCTAAGTCGATATGGGGTCTCATAGAGATGTAGTTGCTGTTGACAATGGACTGACTCCTCTATTTTTAGCAAAAGAAAACTGGCGCAAACCTGTAGTACTTAGTACTTCCGACCGCAGCACTGTGTGGCAAAGCAAGGAGTTACATGGCAGATTCTATCGGTCTCTTCATGGGCCCGACGTAGATTTACTAGCCTCACTATCCTGGCTCTGTTTCGGTTGTCTGTGCAATTATAGATGAGGTTGTGATGACGAATAACTACTGATAGTATATCCTAACTCGCCGAGCGTGCCATCGTCCGGGTGAATCCCTTAGACATAATCTCCGGTTGTTCTCGTCTCACAAACGGCGAGTATTTGCATAGACATAACCAAGTGGCTAGGATAATACACCAACAACTTGCTCTGAAACATAATCTTGTGGCATTCGAGGTGCCGTACTACAGGTATGCACCAGAACAGGTTCTCGAAAACAGCCATGCCACATTCTATTGGGATCGATCTATCATTACAGACAGGACTATTGTAGCTAATAAGCCCGATATTGTATTGATAGATCGACATGAACGCCGCGCAATAAAATTGTTGATGTTGCTTTTCCCCATGATGACAACCTTGTGAAAGCTGAAAAAGATAAAGAAAACAAATATCTTGATTTAGCTCACGAGATTGTTGACATGTGGGACATTGATTCAGCAATTGTTGTTCCGATAGTCATATCTGCCCATGGTCTGATAGCCAAGAGCCTCGATAAACACCTAAAGAGGCTTGCGTTAGGTGGATGGATCGGGAGTCAGATGCAGAAGGCAGTACTTCTGGACACGGCCCGTGTACTGAGAAGGTTCCTGTCTCTGGATCCTTATCCATCGGTAGCCGGGACCCTGATCTTGCTACCGTTGGGGAACTGCATTTTTGTATTTTTAAATGTTATATTTTTTTGTGTAAAAATTTAATGCTTTGAAATATAATTTTGTAAGTATTTTAAATGTAATAAAGGGAATAATAATAAATAAATCTTTAAAGTGCACTTAAAACGAATTGCATTCTTTCTTTTATTGTATTGTACTTTTAGAAATCATCCCTTTTAGCATAGTTTAGATATTGTCATCCTTTACGTAAACAATACTAAATCACTTATCCTCAAATTAACTTGCATTACTGTACTTTTAGTTATCGTCCCTTTTAGCATAGTTCCGATATTGCCATTTTTTACTCACTTACTGCTTACTCACCGTTTTCGGGCTCATTACAAATTGTAATGAGTAAGAAGGCGAGATTTATTAGGAACTTGTCCTTTACAATGTTGTCTTGTGACTACCAAGTTACAACTGACTGTTATGAGCACAGCCCGAACTATATATACAAAAAGAAAACGGTACTTAAGTAAGCAGTGAGTAAAAAATGTCAATATCGGAACTATGCTAAAAGGGACGATAACTAAAAGTACAGTACAATAGAAGGAATGCAAGTTAATTTGAGGATAAGTGATTTAGTAATGTTTACGTAAAGGATGACAATATCTGAACTATGCTCAAAGGGATGATTTCTAAAAGTACAATAAAAGAAAGAATGCAATTTGTTTTAAGAGTGGGTTTAAGTTAAGTGCTAGTTTCGCTAATACAAGGAGAATGATAAAAGAGACATTTTATGATAACTAAACAATACTAAGTTTCTAATGGTTTATGATATAAACTAGGTACTTAAAGTTAATAAGGGTATTGGAATGTGGGGTGTAGGGCGGTTATGTAACAACCGACCATTACGAAAGTTGCTTAATAACCACGATGGTAGCCCTAGCGTGCGGGCTTTTTATTTAAAAGTATATTCTTCTTTAGATCTACAGATTGTAAAAAAACTGTAACTGTAACTACGTATGTCGCGAATCAATAATGGAGGTAGGCTGTGCTCTCAAAGGATTTGCGCCGGACACTCGCAAACATTTGTCGCCCTCTTTCTGTCCATTCCGTTATGTCATACATTTCTTATTTTTTCCACTAGTTTTGTTTTGTGTACTACACCCGTGTTGAGTTTTAGGTCAACAGGTGAATTTTTTATTCTTTCATTGTTTTCCGTTTTGTTCTGTTTCTTTCCTACTTTCAAATTGAAAAAACGATAAAGACGAAATTACTCATATGCATTTCATTACTCACTAGTGATTACCTTCTCAGACAATTTTGGAGACTTGTTTTTTTTCAACAGGCAGTGTGAATACAAAAAATAAAATAAGTACCTACTCAAACTTACTCGACAAACTTCAGAAACTAAAAGTACTCATCACTCCCACTTACAAAGTGGTAAACTAAGATATTACGAACAAATATGGCTGCTATATTATCTCGACCAAAATGCAGGGAACAGCTTAATTATTTTCAAGTAGTCGTGGCTGGCCCCATGGTGAAAGTGGTATGTACTGAGGGGTTGTTCCACCACTTGAAGATTTACGGGTTATTAAAAATTCAGGGTGAAAAACAAAAGGGTACAGGGTACAAAAAAATTATTCACAGCTAGAATGACTTAAGATAACCGCCTCTCTTGTGTAGTGGTAAACACCACCAGTATAATTCGATTCCCAGTGGTTGTACATATTTTATCGGTTTGGTTGGTTGTAGGACTTGTTATAAGTCCGCCTGGCCAGCTACCACCATCTTATCTAAGTCGGACGCCATAACAACGATGTTTTCAGCATTGTTGTGTTCCGGCAGTTAGAGATAAGATAGCCACCCTAGAGTTGAGGATTCCGGGAGTAGTGCGCTTCCATCTTCAGCCTTATGTTCACTTAACATCAGGTGAGAAGAAGGCTAAGTGCTACCCCGTTTGTAGACAAAAAAAGATAAAATTTAGATTTAAGTGATTTTTTTCACAAAACGGTCACTAAATATTAAAAGAAATCATTGCTTCTATAAAATTCATATCCATTCATACCACAACCTTTGCACATTGCTTGGCATTTGTCATAGTTCACTAACCACGCATTAGCAAGAACCTTTCTTTGCCATTGAAGCGTATTTATAAAACTTATACATGCTGTGTATGGTTAGGAATATTGAAACTAAAACATCTTCTATTATTCACTTCGCTGGTTCTTTATAAGTGGCATTTTGTGAAACCTTTCTTGATAGTTACTAAAGGGCAAATGGGAAAGCTAATCGATTTCGTTCACGAATGATAGTTTTGAAATCAATTATACTTAACCACTTATTCGACGACCAATTTGGCGCAGGGGTAGGCTACCCACCTTCTGCGCCAGTGGTCTCGGGTTCGATTCCCGAACAAGACAAATATTTGTGTGCATTAACATGTATATTTGTCTTGGTCTGGGTGTTAACTATGTATATTAAGTATGTATTTACAAACAAAAAGTATTTAAGTATATATTTATCCGTTATCAAGTTTTCCATGATACAGTTTCTTAATGAAATTAACATGGGCTTAGATAATAGGTGTGAATGTAAGAAGTTATTTATGTAAGAAGAAGTTACTTATGTTTGAGTTCTTTTTACAATATTTACATGTTGCGCAATATCAAACAACTAGCGAATGCTTAGTACCCTATTATGTTGTCGAGAAATCTTATTTTGGATCGAAACCTATTAGAAATAGATGGAAATTGAAAAAGTTTATTCAACAACACAAACAAAAATACAATTTACAAAGACTGAAATGTTAGTCTCTATTACTTTTATCATTTTTATTCGGGTAAGCGATTTATACAGTAGGTACCTAAAGGTACAGTACCTATAAGTACAGTACCTATAGGTACTGTATAAATTGACTTAACAAGTAGGTACCGTAGGAGATGTAGTTACTGCAACCTAGAAGATCTATTGTGACTCGCCACCTGGTTAAAGTAGGTAACTCTTTTAGCCTGGAGGCTTCCAAGTAGTCTAGAATACTCCTAGCTTTAAGAGTTTTAATCTCCTCCGGGCGTATAATGTGTCACCCCAGATGGATACTACTGCGTTTGTGGAACCTAAACTATCGTATACGATAGTTTTCGATTTCATTGTTAGATGACATTTTGATATGAACTCAGACTAATAAAAATAGCTTGCTACTCCCTTTTTAAAAATAAACTACTTACCTGATTATTTTTACTTTTTGCATTCACAATGTAATTTTTTTGATTAGAAATATTGAAAACTAGCGGCCGCCCTCGGTTACGCCTGCGTGGTTCCCCTCTCCGTGGGAATATCGGAATAAAAAGTTTTCTATGTGTTATTACAGCTTATAATCTAACTCTGTTGCAAATTTCATCCAGATCCGTTCAGTAGTTTTTGTGTGGAAGAGTAACAACCATCCATATATCCATACTCACAAACTTTCGTAGGTATTAATTATACAGGTTGTTAGGGGCACCGTTGCAATAACTTTAACCATGGCTTCAGGCCATCATGCTGAACAACGCACAGCAAGAATTTTTTGTCGGAAATGAAACAAATATTTCGGCTCTCGATACAAAGTGTCCCGATTAGTTGCTTTTGTATGACAAGTCGATTTTTTATTTTCATTTCCGACAAAAAATTCTTGCTGTACGTTGTACGTTGTTCAGCATGATGTTCTGACGCCATGGTTAAAGTTATTGTAACGGCGCCCCTAACACCCTGTATTAATATGATGAAGTAATAGAAAAATCTGACATAACCACCCAGACTCGACTAGCTCAGTGGTTAGAACGTTCGCCCGGAAGTGAAAGGTCGTGGGTTCGAGTCCCATCGGAGCTAGTTGTGAGACGGGTCTATTTTTTCTAATAAGAAGGTACATTCGTACGTACGTAGTGTCTATCGATACACCCGAATTATTAAAGGAAATTAATATAAACACGCCTGTTCGGCAGCTACGTAAATACAATCCTCTGCGCATACTCATATACACGAACTATAGAAAAACTCGTTCTTATGTTGAGAACATGAACAAATTTTATTTAGATTATCCCGAAGTTGACGTATTCAATATTAAGCCGGTCACTTTGCGTCGCTTAATCACCACCTAATTTTTCAGCAAGGAAAGTGCCTAGTTGTTTTCATTTGTTTGTTCGCTTTGTACAATGGTAACACTCCATAAATTTTACCTACCTGTGAAAACCTGTAAATGGCTCCATAGTCACCTTATAATTATTTAAGCTATATTGTATTACAGAGCTGTAAGTTTTCCAAAAAAAAAAAACAATATTCTCACTCAACTACCTGTTTTATATTTTGCTTTGTAAAGAACACCACTTAATAATAAGTTTTTCACTTCTCATGCTCGTAAAGTTCGTGTTTATGTTGGGTATAGGCTGCATAAAATCGCTTTTTATGCTCTAGTGCATAAAGTAAAATCTTCGTCTAAGTCTCAGACTCTAAAGACAAAGGTCGTCAGGTAAACAGTCACACACGCAATTAAACTTCGTTAAATAAACTTGTTATTTCATTCTGTTTCTTTAATTTTGTACACAATCCATTTTAAATTACTTACTAAATTAATAAAACTAGGCAAAATTAATTAGTTTTGTAAGAAATAAGTATTTCAAGAGCATTATGGACTACGATCTATGCTAAAGTCACTGTGCTGCCACTGCCACGTATAAAAAAAAGAAAGTCATCCCGCCATTATGGCGAAGTCTTTATTTTTTCTTTTTTGCAATAATGTTATTTATTTTCCTCACAATCGAAGTGAAAAGCAGAGTGTATAACTCGTAGATAAAACCCATTTTACCCTCGAATTGACTATCCACCCTCGCCTACGGCTCGGATGGATATATACGTCTCGGGTAAAATGGTACGTTTTATGCACTTGTTGTACAATCTACTATTTGACGACCGATTTGGCGCAGGGGTAGAGTACCCATCTTCTGCGCCAGAGGTCTCAGGTTCGATTCCCGAACAAGACAAATATTTGTGTGCATGAACATGTCTATTTGTTTTGGTCTGGGTGTTTACTATGTATATTAAGTATGTATTTACAAACAAAAAGTATTTAAGTAGGTATAATATATCTATCCGTTATCAAGTTTTCCATGATACAGTTTCATAATGAAATTAACATGGGCTTAGATAATTGGTGTGATTGTAAGAAGTTATTTATTTATTTATTATTATAAAAAAAAATTGTTATGTAACCAAACATGATATTTTATAGATCAGGGGCCTTACTGCGAGTTGTCAAACAATGTTATAGTAATGTTGATTGCAAGACGGAGCTACACACTGCGTGTAACGCCATCTTGCTTATAATATTACTATTAGTAATATTGTTTAGCAATTTGCAGTAAGGGCCCAGAGTGTCTACCAAATGAACGTAAACCCTGGTGTGTGTAAAATAGTACTAATTGACTGTGAAACTAAAGACTCCACGTTTATTGTTCGTTTTATTAGTCATGAAGTTAGGGTGCACCTGCAAGCTATTGTGAAGAAACTTTCAACACCGATTTAGGTTTATGGTTTTCAAAGTTTATTGTCAGACATACCACAATTTTTATACGAAGTATATGGCTATAGAGTGTGCTGTGGTACATTTAAGTTGTTTTACTTAAACGCTTTCAGTTCTAGGTATTAGTTTTACGACAACCACTGCTGTCGAGTGTGTAACAGCCATCCCGGTCAATGGGCGTGAATTAAGACAAACCAAATGTTTTACCAAAGGCAGATCTATTAAAAATGACCATCGATCGTCAAGTTCTATAAGAAAAATTTAACCTAACCCTACATTATCCTTCGGGGTCCATACTGTGTTTTATTGTTTGGTTGTCTATCTGTTTGTGGCTCGTTTATTTCTCATGGAAAAGTAAAGATTCTCAGCAAAAATAGTATTATAACAGAACTGGTGGCACCCGCAAATTGTACCAACATTTTCCAGTTAGGATATAAATCCTACCTATATCCTATTCTGGGTCTATCTGATCTGTATGAAAATTTAATCCGAATGCGCTTAGTAGTTTACGCTTAATTCACAAATATACAATCAAATAAAAAGGTTAAATATCTGCACCAAAAATCTTTCAAACGTAACAGCCGAATGCGTAAAAAATACGCAGTGACGACCATATTGCTCGGTTTTCCTGTTTTTGCGTGATATCGGCAGGCGGCGCTAGGAGTGCCACTAACGACCGATGTCGCCGTCACTCGGTGAAATGTCACAGTGATTTATCATCCGATATTTAGATACTAGGCCTCCGTGATTACGGCACAGCTTGCAGGTTTAATTTCTTGTCATACAGGGTGCGGTAAAGTGGGAATTTGTCTTTAAACTATTATCAACTCGGGACCCGCCCGTCTTCGCGTAGGAATGCAATGTTACACTTCACTCTCTTCATCTTCATCATCATTATTTCAGCCGTACGACGCCCACTGCTCGGCATAGGCCTCCCTCAAGGATCTCCACCAACGAACGGTTCTGCGCTGTCTGCATCCAGCGGCTTCCTGCAACCTTGACCAGAGCGTCGGTCCATCTTGTAAGGGGCCTGCCCACGAAGCGTCCCGTCCAGTAGGCGGTTGCCTTTCGAGAACCTTTTCACCCCAACGGCCAACGGTTCTCTGCGCTATGTGTCCCGCCCACTGCCACTTCTGAGCAATCCTTAGGTTGGTCGTTTTAGTTCTTTTGCGGATCACATCATTTCTCAAGCAGGGAAATACCAAGCATCGCTCTCTCCATTGCTCGCTGGGTGACCTTGAGCCTTTTTATGAGACCTATAGTAAAAGACCACGTCTCGCTGCCATAAGTCATAAATAGCAACACACACTGGTCAAAGATCTCATAAACAAGTTTTGGACACGAATATATGCAAGAGCTTCCCAAACGCTGCCCATTCGAGGTGGATTCGACGAGAGATCTCTTTCTTGAAGTTTGACTTACCTAATTGGACTGTCTGTCCTAAGTAGACATAGTGGTCAACAACTTCGAGTGTAATGTTACGAACATTAACTGGAAAGGATGCAACATGGGCATGGACATGATTTTCGTCTTATCCATGTTCATCTTCAGACCCACTCTTTGAGAAGCATTACTAAGATCTTCGAGCATTGTGTTCAGGTTTTCCAAGGTCTCAGCCATGAGAACTACATCATCGGCAAACCGCAGGTGTGTTAGGTACTTGCCATTGATGATGATGCCGCATCTTTTCCAGTCCAGAAGCTTACAAATATCGTCCAATGCAGCTGTCAACAGTTTCGGAGAAATGATGTCTTCCTGTCTCACACCTCGCTGTAGTTAAATAGGATTAGAGCTCTGGTTCTGTAATCAGACCGACATGGTGTCATTTTGGTATAAGTACCTGAGCACCTCTATATACATGTAGTCTATTTGGCACCTCTGGAGAGACTGCAGCACTGCCCATGCAGGTCTCAAATCGAATCAAAGCCTTTCTCATGGTCAATAAACAATGCATTATAATATCATGAAACCAAACCAATTCTGATTAACATTTTGTATTAATTTTAAACAGAAAACAGTAGGTAGGTACATAGTAAAAAGAATTCTTCTTCTTGACTTTGGATTTAGAGTTGTCATGAAATAAATAAAGCAACAAGAAAAATCATGATATTGAATTCTGTAAAAAAAATACTTGCTTATAAAAATCTTCTTAAAAGCTGAATTCTATAACGGTGAAGCTTAAACAATGCTTGATATAAATATGATTTAAAGCTGAAAATTTTTCCTTGATATGAACGTAAAGCGAACACAGCATTTTATGCGATTTTTGTGAGAACGGTAAAACGTCATGAAGCTTATGCGAGACACGGTTAACACCGGCTTCATATTGTGCATTTTGTTGCATATCGAGTGCAGTTATGATTCGATAAAAAACTGTAAGTTGGTGGTAGGCCTTATTTCAAGTCCGCCTGGCTAGCTACTACCATACTATTTAGGTTTAACGCCATAACAACAATGTTTGCAGCATTGTTGTGGTCCAGTAGTTAGAGATAAGATAGCCAGTTCTTCAGTGGCTGAGAATTCTAGGAGTTGTGCGTTTACCTTCTCTATCTTATGTCACATTCGGAACATAACAGAGAAATAAAAAACTGTCTTTAAATACAGGGCGGGCTAGTATTTTTTTTTTTTATTTATTCTTTTGAAGATTTACTGACAAATATATTATTATTATTACAATCAGTAGTTTAAAACAATGCCATTTACAAATCTCCACAAATAGGTTCTAAAAAATAAGTTGCTTATATCCAAATAAATGTATCAAACTACTTAGTAACAGTATTAATATAGTTATATAAAAAAAACATTTTTATGGAACTTGAAGACTGAATGAATTTAAATTACAAAATTTTGATATTTAATAATGTATCACTGAGTAAATTTAATGTTAACATAAACAAAAAAGAAAAGCACCAGTATAATTATTTTAGAGTACATACTGAACAACCACTTGCTAGAACACTAGAAAAATATTATGTTTGTTTGGCTATAGTATAGAATGGTTTTCATCACCAAAAAACGCATTAGATAGTTGCTTCCTAAGAGAAACTGTACTAGTACAAAAGAGGTCGATATCAGCTGGTAGTGTATTAAAATTATACCTATATATTTTGAGTTTTAGTAACAATTATAAGCCTAGTAATATAAAAAAACATATAACAGTGTATAACGTTTCTAATGATACCTCTTACCTTAAAATCCGTTAAGGCATTCAAAAGTTATGGTGGAATAGAGAAACTCACATACATACATACATTAAGCCTAAATACAATACATTCCTTTTTTGAGCAGTCGTGTACTAAGAAACAACCTTATCAGTGTTGCTATCCAACGTAAACCGAGCTCACCTCTAACATGTCTCTGGTGTAATAATCCAAAATTCATCACGACCCTGGATTTTAATATGCTGAAGCGCGGGTCAGACTACTAATTAGTGAAATTAGTGTTCATTCAAAATTACCAAGTGTTACGTCTGGCCGGACGAAGGTACCAAGTACGGACAACAAAACTACTATGTTCATAATGTTGTTCTTAATTATTGACTTTTTTTTACTACCATTAAGTATAAGTAACATAAATTTAAAAATGTTGAGAAAATTCTCTCTCGTCTCTCTCGGGGGAGCCCTGATATATAATATAACCTTAAAACAACCCTCTATTTTTGTGGTCCTCCGACCGAGTGCTTAAAGTTTTTAATTTAATTTTTGTTTCATTATTTTTAAAATAAGTAGGTACACAAATTTTTTTGTAAGTAAATAAGATCCCTACCGCAGTTAACTAAAAGAGCTGATGACCTTGAAACCTCTGAACAGATCCTTATAAACTGTAGCCAAGAACAATCTCGATCACGTCAGCTTTCAAACAAAACAAAACGTATCAAAATCAGTTCATTCGGTCAGGAGCTACGATGCCACAGACGCCATGCAGATGCCACAGACCAGACAGATACATATACAAGTCAAACTTAAAACATCTTTCTTTTTGCAGTCGAGGGTTAAAAAGGCTCATTAACAAATTTTCTGAAAGTGTTTGATACGAAATTTTCAACCAGCTCCTTTCAGATTCTATGTAGGCTGTACCTACTGCTCAAACTCCCAGTCAAATATTAATTCAGGTCACATTTGCTACTTCGGATGCCCGTGTTTGAGATACAACTTTCGGACCATCGGATTTAGAATGGTTTACTTTGGGACGTGTGTTTGGCTATTTATGCAAATTGAATGTGACTTTGTAGTGTAGTCTACTACAACTGTCCGCCGTAATCCTGTGTTTCACGCACGAGCCTTGATTAATAATTTGTATTCTATCTAGAGCTTATTATTTAGAGAGAACTTTTAGAGAAAAGTATATAGAAGACAGTCGTTTTTCATTCAATTTAGTTTTTAGTTTCTTTAATATGCTATTGATTTTCTAGCTTCGATCCTAACTGGCCGGCTATAAAAAACGGCCGGAAAATGTATTATCGTTTCCTGTCATTTATGACGTAGGATCGTAAAATTCGTATCCTTTTTACAAGCTTTTTATTAACTTGCCATGTTAGTTAGTTAGTACCTATGTTAGTTAGTGGGGGACAAATCTTGCAAGCTTAATTTGACCCACTTCCCAGTGACCAATGGAGCTGAAATTTTGTATACAGGTTTGGTATAGATGACAATGCAATATTTAGGTACAGTCAGCAAAAAGCTTGTCATGAAAATGAAATTTTTACTAAAAACTTACTCTCCGTTTAAAAAATAAATTAGTCAGTGCCATATTTGAGTTTTGTTTTAGATCGTGAGGCATTATCTAGAGTTATTGTAAATTGAAGTTTTCCAGACTATCTTATCTTACCTATCTTCGTGACAATTTTCGTCTTGTTCCATTCAGCCATTGTAACGTAAATCCATCCCAACTTTCACATAAAAAATATTAGTAGGATGTAAGAAAAATGCATGCTGACAATATCTGATGTCAAAATAATATACGACCCAAACATTTAAGGGAACCCTTATATTTTTTAGCAAGAAAACATCACACAAAGTAAATAAACGTGTAACCCAAATCTCCGATAAGATATAGTACAAAAACCTTTCACTTGGTGCAAAAACTATAGCTAAAATATCGATAAACTATTCGGTACAGACGATAAATCATAGTGACATTTCAGCGACGCGGCGACGTCACTCGTTGGCTGTCGTGAGCTGCCGATAGCAACACACAAAAACAGGAAAACGAGTGAAATGGTTACGGCCGGCATGTGTTAATGCCCTAAAAGCCAGAAAAAAACTTCGAAATTCGCAATCAGATTTTTTCGATGGAAATTGAAATGGGTTGTTTGAATATGGCAATGGTAATGCATAAAAAATATTCTCAAATTCATTTTACAATAAAAGTTTGTTTGTATCGGCAACCATCGAGCATTCAAATAGAATAGAATAGAATAGAATATCGTTTATTGCCAATACTGTGTACATAGATATTGCTGATGGTATTGCATGAAACAAAGTCACAACAGTATATCCATAACGGACATGCAACATTAAAACAAAGAGACAAAGAGACTTATACCTAATTAAAATTTAAAGAATACAATTTATATAATTATCTAGGTACAGTATTATTTTTATCATAATATTCAGCAAGATTATAAAAGGGGTTTTGTAATAACCAAGCCTTTAATTTAAATTTAAACATAGGTAAGTTTAAGGATTTAATGTCTGTAGGCAGATGATTAAATATTTTGATACCAGAGTTAAAAGCACTTTTGTAGCAAATTTAGTTGTTAGTCCTGGGCACACATATATCATATTTATATTTATCTCGGAGATTTGGACGACAATACACTTTAGTTTTGAAGTATTCATTTGTATTTTGTTTGATAAATATTGAAATTTCTAATATATATATACAACATAAAGTTAGATAACCCTTTTCCTTAAAAATATTTCTTACTGTTTCTATGGAATATAAATTATAAATAATACGTAAACATTTCTTTTGTAAAATAAAAGTTGACTGTACATCTACAGAGTTTCCCCAGAATATGATACCATACGTTAGGAGCGGATAAACTTGGCCAAAATATGCAGCCCTAGCCACATCTATGGAAGTTGTTTCGGAAAGTATTGAAAGGGCATAGCAGCAACTAGATATCTTTTTATTAACTTTAGATATTTGAGACTTCCAATTTAAGTAGGCGTCAATATTTACCCCAAGAAAGTTTATTTCGTCAACTTCATCAATTTTTATGCTATCTTCTTCAATGTCTAATTTGTATGGATTTGATTTATAGTTCCTAAATTTAATAATTTTTGTTTTGGATAAATTTACATTAAGGTTAATTGAATTTAGCCACTGTAAAGTCTTTTTTAATGTCTCATTAATACTATTTTCAAAATCATTTATACTATTTGATGAATTTGGGATGAAAATGGTTGCGTCATCAGCAAACATAACACACAAGTTTTCTGTGACATTTGGTAACTGATTTATGTATACTAAAAAAAGAAGGGGGCCAAGTATGCTTCCCTGAGGCAGACCTAATACAACTTGTTTTGACTGAGACTAGATTTCTTCAAAACTTTTTAAGTTTTTGTCAAAATGATCAATTACCGTAACTTGTTCTCTATTTTGCAAGTAGCTTTTAAAAAGATTTAAGGCTAATCCACGAACTCCTAAGTTGTCCAACATACGTAATAGAGAATCATACATAACACAGTCAAACGCCTTGGACATATCAAGGAAGAGTCCAGCGCAAGGATTTTTACTATTTAAGGAACCCCATATAGCCGTAAGGATCTTATAGATAGCGAGTGTGGTATTTTTCTTTTTTTGGAAGCCGAACTGATTTTTGTGAAGCAAATTGAATTTATTTAGAAAATCTAACAATCTTTTATATAAAACTTTTTCAAATATTTTTGAGAAATTTGATAACAATGCTATGGGTCTATAATCACTAATATTGCTTTTGCTTCCTTTTTTAAAAAGTGGTTTTATTTTAGATTTTTTCAAGTCATCGGGAAATACACCACTTTGTATCATTAAATTCAAAATATGAAGAAGGGGATCGCTTATGTATTCGAGAGATGTTTTAATGACTTGCATAGGAACTTCGTCTAAGCCACAGCTTTTTTTGTTTTTTAAGCAGGCAACGATGTTTTTAAGCTCCTTTTTATCTACTGGCTTCAAGTATATGCTATGTAAATTTGGAGATGGAAGGGAATATATTTTATTTACCTTGTTAC
This sequence comes from Crambus lathoniellus, assembly GCA_949710035.1. Taxonomy (NCBI): domain Eukaryota; kingdom Metazoa; phylum Arthropoda; class Insecta; order Lepidoptera; family Crambidae; genus Crambus; species Crambus lathoniellus. The sequence goes on along the minus strand of OX453303.1, from coordinate 18,857,486 downwards.
AGCTATTTGATGCGACAAAATGATCATTGAACAGATTAGCAATATTATTTACATCAGTAACTACATTATTATTTACAGTGACATTATTGATCGTACTTTTAAATCTATTTTGCGTTGTAGTTTGATTTTTTATAAGATCCCATGTTGCTTTATTTTTGTTTGTACTATGCTTCATAAATGAAATGTTAGATTTTTGTTTCGCTAAACGTATTACAGATTTTAAAGTTTTACAGTATTTTTTATAGTGAGGTAACAAAGAAATGTTACGCTTTTGATATATTTTACTATGCAATGCCCTTTTTTCTTTGCATGCGCGATGTATGCCCTTGGTTTGCCAAGTCGTTTTCTTTTTATAAGAGACTCTAATTCTTTGCAAGGGTATACATAATTCATATATCAATTTAAAAATATTTACAAATGTTTCATAAGCTACATTTACATCATTGCATTGGTACACTTCTGAAAAACTTATTTGAGATATATATTTCAAAAATATTTCCATATATTTATTTACATTTCTTTTATATACATACCAATATTTTTCAACAAAGCCTTGTTGACATGGCAGGCTAATCATTTGACCTGAGTGATCAGATATGCCCAAGTGAAGAACTTTTGAATTATAAATTTTCAAATTAGTTATGATGTTGTCTAAGCATGCTTTTGATCTAGTCGGTTCATTAATAGTATATTTTAAATTATATTTCAGCAAAGTATTTTTAAATATTGTACATTGTTTGCTGTTTTCCAATATGTTAACATTAAAATCACCGGCTATGATAATTTTTCTTTTCGAGTATCGAGATCGGATTGTTATTTTGTGTAATAACAAATCCAGTGATTTAATAAACACATCAAAGTTTGAACTATCGTTTAAATTAAATAGGTACTAGTGATAAATGGCCGCAATCACTGAACACAAGAAAAAAAGGTTAGACGGAGCATGCCACGCATTTAGTACTCAATGGAGTGTGTAATCGAAAATAAGCGAGTTGCCAGCAAGCTGAAGAAATTCAAAATTGTACAAAATGTAAAACGTATGGAGGATTTCACTACATATTTAGAGCAAAGAGCTTTACACGCTCGCCCCACGAAATCATTATTTCTAACATCTTTCGCACAGCGGGATTTTATCATGTTTTGATTATTAATTTTGTTGTCAAGTCCCCGATATTTTGAAGCAGTTGCACACGCCATGATCACGGGTAACACTCAGTATCGTCAGTTATTCCATGATCATGGCGTGTGCAACTGCGCCAAAATATCGGGAACTGTACAACAAAAAATAAGAAACTGGTAAAAATCTCGCTTCTCGCAATATTTACGGTGTATTTGTTATTATTTATTATTCCCTTTATTACATTTTAAATACTTACAAAATTATATTTCTAAACATTAAATTTTTACAATGTATAAACACTAAAAAATATAACTTTTAAATATTTTTTTATTATATTATTTCTTAAGTTTTGTAGTCGTTACGAAGTAGTAGGCATAAATAGCAAGATCACCAGCAATCTAATGAGTCTTGTGATTTTATCCGGTCTCTATTTTAATGCCTTAAGGACCTAAAAGAAAATCTACTAAAACAGCAATAAGCAAAACCTTTTCGCCTGCGTAGACTACACGACGTCGTCCCGCGAGAATATGCTATTTTCCCGGGATAAAAAGTAGCCTAATATGCTACGTGATTAGTATGTCACTCTCCAGCTCCCAAACTATTCCCATTCCAAAAATTACGTCAATCTTGTTGTTGTTTGACGTGAAAAACGGAGAAACAAACAAACACACTTTCACATTTATAATATTAGTATGGATGTAAGAAAATTATCTAAACGAAACTAATTTCTCATTGAAAGTCTCATTGTATCGGCCGCCATCAAGGATCTCTAGAACTATGATTAAACTTTCAAATAAAATAGGTGATACTAGCCTGCTATCAGCAAGTTTAAATAATGGTTGGACTAGCACCATCTTTGTGACGTCACCCAGCTAAACTAATTTCGCATGTGGATGCTACGTTCTTTTTGCAAGACTGCCCAAAAAGAGGAGTGTATGTATTTACGGGTAATGTATGGCAGTATGTAGGTATGTATGTATGTGACTTTCTTTTTTAGGCTTTAGTACAGAAGGCATGTGCACATTTTAAGTTTTCGCGCGAGGCATGGTTAATCGTAGTCTTCTTATTCAATTAAATACCGCTTGTCTAAGCAGTATGGCTCGAATAGTCTCTAATATACTAATAAAATTGATATCTATAGATTTGCCAAAACCAGTATAAGTAACTAGAATTCATACTAAAGCTGGAAACTGGAAATTTTTATGACACTGCAAGTAACGAAACAAAATATAGGTCCCCATAATATAGTTGAGTCGCTTGCTCGGTACGAAGAAACGTGACTTCAGAGTATTTTATGGAGCAACCGGTTCCGTTCACCGGAACTTACAGCTAATCGAAGACCTGCTTCTATTGACTGAATATGTTTCCTTGCGGAGTTTCTTTGTTCTCCCAATACGGGAAGATTAGGAAAATAGAAAATTATTTTCTGATGCTACAAGTGTGGGCAGCGGTGGGGTTTTTGTGTAAATGAGTGTGTAAATATACCTACAACTACTTTGAGCACTGTATATATTTTCACATTCAGATTCAATTTCTTAGTTTGAGTTTGATTTAGGCATAATTTATTTAAATTTTTAGTTTTTTGCATTCACATTGCAATTTTTACTACTGAAAAATGGAAAATGAAGTATTTAGAAAAAATCGACCCGTCTCACAACTAGCTCCGATGGGAGATGGTGGATGGGGAGTTGTGAGACGGGTCGATTTTTTCTAGGTATAATTGATCACCCTAAGGTGTCTATAGCCTCTACTTACTGAAGCTATTTAAAGTCGTTTTTTTTTAAATACATTCATTATTAAACCACAAAAGCGGAGTAATTCATACTATTCATGATGTTTCCTACAATATGTTTACTTTCGAGCTTAAGCTTCTGACCACAGAAAACGGGAAAAAAAATCTCTTGTCTTTTCATGTTATGTGCTTCTTACCGTCGCGTCGCGGTCGCCGCACTCGAGCCACAAACGCCGCCACTTGAAGCTAGAAGAAGAAACAAGGGACTTCTACCGGCTAGTTCATATAATACCAGCCTTTCGCCGTGGCCTCGCCCGCGTGGACTATACGACGTTATCCCGCGGCAATCTGATATTTTTCCGGGTTAAAAAGTAGCCTATCACTCGCTCTCCAGCTCCCAAATTAACCCTATACCAAAAATCACATCGATACGTTGCTCCGTTTTGACTTGAAAGACGGACAAACAAACACATTTCACATTTATTATTATAATAATACTAGTATGGATGTATGAAAACTACATGAAAGAAAGAGGTCGTTTTGTGTTTATGGTTTTTGGTTGGCCCGTGTGCGGCCAAACTTAGGGCTAGCGTCCACATGGTAATGATTGAAAATAGTTTTGCTCTATTTCTATCTAGGTCGGTCGCAAAAGGCGCTATTTAGGCCCTATCCTACTTATACTTTAGTCGCTTGGCGTTGATATGGGTCCGTATTCTCTTGGGGATCACTAAATTTTTATGGAAAGAGTGATGTTGTCTTACCACGAAGTTTGGAAATAAAATTCCTATTTTCCAAAAGTGTTTCTAGAAAATATATAGCCTATGAACAAAAGCGTCCCAAAGCTCATATCTACATTATAATTGTCTATTTTATAAAAATCTTTAGTTTGTTATCGAACTCCTCCAAAACGGCTGGACCGATTTTTATGAAACATTTTGTACCTATATAGGTATATGGTAGGTCTGGGAATAGGTCGTCGTAGGCTATTTGTTATCACAAAATTCTATGGGAGCGAAGCCTCGGGATGCAGCTTGTATATTTTTTAATATTTGGTTGTCTGGGGTAAACAAAAAAAACACAGTACTTTATCATTGGTTAGAACTTTTTTATATTGCAATTACTACATATTCTATTTTCTTAAAATCTTTCTTTTGGTGACAAAACAGAAAAAATACCCTTTAAAAGTTTTTTTATAAAAGGAACGGATAAAATCTTATTAGAGCGCAAATGTTTCAGGACTGAATTGAACCGTGTAGTGCCCGTTACCTCAGCATTTCTAAAAGCAATGTTATTTAAAAGTTACACTTGCACAGAGAAAGCTTAAGTTTCGTTTGCTAACAAATTTTCTTCCTCTGCAATGAAAACTATTGTACTTGAACAAGAGCAAAAAATTTGGTTCCTTAGTGGGGACGATCAGAGTTTTGTATAGTTGGATTAAAAATGAAAACAGATAGGATTAAGTAACAGATAGTGTAAAAGTGCCTAAATTTTAAAGCGGAAAGGGATTGAAAATAATAAGAATTATAGGGTATTCACTGGATTTATTATGAATAATCGACTAATAGACACTTTTATATTGTAATACTTGTACTAATCCTTTTGAAGTGCATGCTTCATCAAAATAATAAGACAAGAAATAACAAAAATGGGTTTATCTACATAGACAAATATAAGGAGTACTTACAGAATACGTAATATCGATTATTACCATACAAAGTCTCGTATCTTTACCGTAGATGTGCTCAGGACGACGATCGAATAACGAATGCCGCTTGGTCGGCCATGCTGCCCGTTTTATAGACAGAAAAGTGACAGCTGGCGGGGCGTAAACAACAAGATGGCGGCCGACCAAGCGTAGTCGTTTCACAATTTTTAAAATATACTAAATTTATAAAGAAAATGTAATTTAGCACTACACTTGTAAATGAATATAAAAATAATCATATAGCAACTATTAAAACGATAAATATTATTCATTGAGTATTATAGCTCATAATAATAACAATAAATATTGACAATTGATTATGGCAGCTAACAGATTCGGCCATCCGATATTAAGTGTGACCTCACACTTGAATTAGATAAGTACAGCCAGCGGTACGCGGTGCTTCAACGATACGTTATTGAAATCCATATTTTTTTTTTTGCCGGGTTTCGTTTAATCTAACGTACTGCTTGCTGTACAGTATTTATTCTTTATAAATGTGTAGATAATAACATTAAAAGATAACAAATAAAGTATGTATGTATGTTCTTTATGTTTGGTAGTGGGCCTCATTGTCCCATAAAATTTACATTATCACAGACCTCATTGTTCTGTAAAAATATAACAAGTACTATGCTTGTAAATAGCAGGCCTCATTGTCCTGATATAGACATTATTACAGACCTCATTGTTCTGTAAAAATATAACAAGCACTATGCTTGTAAATAACAGGCCTCATTGTCCTGATATAGACATTTATTTAAGTACAGACCTCATTGTTCTGTAAATATAAATAAAAAATTGTAAATAAAATATGATTAATAAATCAATGACATGCACTACAGTCGTATCTAAGTATTACTTATAATCTCCAAATTGTATAAATTTCTAAATTAATAAATATTATTTTGAATATAATTTAATTACAGACCTCATTGTTCTGTATAAAAATTGTTGTAAATAAAATATGATTAATAAATCGATGATATACACTATAATGGTATTAATTATAAACTCCAAATTGCATAGATTATAAAATCTATAAATTTCATTCTGAATATAATTGATTTGATATAATAAAATATTAAATTAAATACAATATGCGACCTAGTCCGATTCCTCCTCACTCAGAATATTATCATTAGGTCGTGAAAAGTTGAGCCATGGTTTTAACTTGTCAATAGCAACAACGGTGGAATACTTCTTATTACCTTTTCTGGTCAACGGGGTGTCTTCTATATGATACCTATCGTGATCATAAACTTTTGTGATTTTATAAGGACCCTGAAATTTAGGGATCAATTTCTTACTTGTACCCGTAGCAGGCACCTGCCTCTCAACCCTGACTAAGTCTCCCTCATTAAATTGGATAGGTTTAGATCTTGATTTATCATATCTTTCTTTTTGTTGTTGCTGAGAATTTGTCACAAATGAACTTATCTCATCTCGAATAGAATTCAGATCAGAAATTTGAGTATTTGTTGTAACACCCTCATCAATTGCTGTTATTAACCTACTGTCACTAACACCTTTTGGTCGGAAACCAAACAGGGCTTCCGCCGGTGTTCTATTAATACCCTTATTGAAGGTATTATTTATTCCCCACTGTATTTCTGGTAGGTGTTCCTCCCACTTACTTTCCGAGGTCCCTACGCATTTAGCTGTCAAAGAATCTACGATAACTCTGTTGTAACGTTCAACTTGCCCGTTGGCCCTAGGAGTGGCTACTGCGTTCAGGACGTGACTAATGCCTTTTTCCGCTATGAAAGACTTAAATGAATCACTAGTGAATGATGTACCGCGGTCAGATATTATTCTACGTGGCACACCGAATATACCCATATACTCCCGCATTACTTTTATAGTCAAACCGCTTTTAGTACTACAAACTGCTTTTATGTAAATAAAGCGAGTAAATGCATCAATGAGAACCAGTATATAAATATTACCTCTACTACTTTTGACAAAAGGACCAACGTGATCTAAATGTACAGTATCAAATGGTTGATTGACCTTTTCTATTGGATTTAGGAATCCGGGCTTTTTACCGGCTGAAGCTTTGGAATATGCACACTCTAGGCAAGATGACACATATTTCTTAACAAAACGTCGTAATTTCGGGAACCAGAAATGAAGTTTTATTTTCTCGAGAGTCTTGTCTAAGGCAAAATGACCTATGTCGTCATGATTTTGTTTTACTACTTGCCACCGGACGCCCTTAGGCACAACCCACCGATCACCCTCTGGGGTGATGCGAAATAATTTACCATTTTTTAATTTATAATTAGTTTTTATGTCAGTAACATCATCCAAATTTGCATCATTTAAAATGCCAATAATTCTTTGAATCTCGGAATCTGCGTTTTGGACAGTCGTAATCCAATCAGATTGCATAACGTTGTGAACAGAATATTCCGATTGTTGTTCTGTAGGTGGATTGCGGCTAAGAGCGTCAACGTGGTTCATAGATACTCCAGCCCTATACTCTATACTAAAATTAAACTCTTGCATGAACGTCCACCATCGAGCGACTCTCGGAATCATATCGCGTTTTGAAAATGTAGCACGTAGTGAGTTACAATCAGTAATTACTTTAAAATTAATGCCTACTAGGTAAACCCGGAACTTTTGAAAGGAAGCAACCACAGCCAGAGTCTCCAAGTCATATGAGCAATAATTTTGTTCCTCTGGTGTAGTTTGCCTACTAAAATAAGCAATTGGTCTTAATTTATTATTCTCATCTTTCTGTAGTAAAATTCCAGCTATTCCTATTTTGCAAGCATCGGTGTGGAGTTCAGTTTCAGATTTAGGGTCATACAGGGCTAACACAGGTTTCTGAACCAATTTATCTTTTAAAGTCTGAAAAGCGTTTTGTTGATCCTGTCCCCACACCCATGTTGCATCCTTCTTAAGAAGTTGAGTTAGTGGCTTTGCAAGTATAGAAAACCCTTGCACAAAACGTCGGAAATAACTGGCTAATCCTAAGAATTGCCGAACCTGGTGTTGATTAGTTGGCGAGGGGAAATTCTCAACTGCCAAGATTTTTTTCGAACCTGGCTTTATACCGGCTCCCGAAACCTCAAAACCCAAATAATCTACAGACTTTCCAAAAAAAACACACTTTTCCATCTTTAAAGTAAGACAAGCATTACTCAAAAGTTGTAATACGACTTCGAGACGTTCCAAACCTTCTGAAATATCTGTCGATGGTATGATAATGTCATCTAAGTACGCTAGCGCCTCCTTATAGCGAAGACTACCTAGAACTTGGTGCATTATCCTTTGAAATGTGGCTGGGGCGTTAGCGAGACCGAAGGGCATTCTATTAAATTCAAAATGCCCTTCGGGTGTGACAAATGCGGTTTTATATTTATCCTGTTCAGCAATCGAAACCTGATAGTAGCCAGAGGCTAAATCAAGGGTTGTGAAGAAACTATTTCCGGAAAGGACATCAAGTTGGTCGTCAATAAGAGGCATTGGGTAGTTTTCTTTAACGGTCTTTTTATTTAATGCGCGGTAGTCTATACAAAGACGATAGTCACCCGTCTTCTTTTTTACAAGCACTACGGGGCTAGAATATGAAGAAGTAGATGGTCTGATGATATCATTTTCGAGGAGGTCTTTAACCATTTCCCTAACTATTTCTTTTTCTTTTATTGCTAGCCGATATGGTCTGTACACAACGGGATCATTATTCTCTAAGGTGATTGACATCTTGGAAACTTGACAGTTCCCTAATTCAGACATTGAAAAAGCGAAACAACTACGAAATCTATTAAGGAGTACCAACAAACTATTTGCAGAAACTTGATCTATGCTTTCATCAAGGTTTAAGTCGACCAATGTAATAGCCCTGGGTTGATTTTGATGGTTCTGAGTGGACACACGGAGCACATCCCTTTGAGTTTCCTCATATGCTATTTTACCACGTGCAACTAAATAATCTTTATTGACTAAGAATGTTTTTGTATTTAGTACATTAATGGCTATTTCACCCTCACCGGCATCATCAAATTGATATATACCGGTAAGAACATAATGGTAAATACCCTGCTTAACTCTTAAGCCACCTTCAACAAATAACACCCCTGTGAATTTTGGGTCAGTATATACTTTTACTACAGTTATACCAGATATTGTAAGAGGCTCTAAACAATGCAAACTAATTTTACTATTAAGAATTATATCTGTAAAGTTATTTAAAATTTCCAATCGATCACTAGTTTTATGTATTAAAATATGTGATTGTTCAGTAAAAGTCTGACCTATCATCAATGGGGTTTTCATAGCGTCATTTGGAACCAAGAGTAACTCCGTGCGTGCCCCCACACCATCAATCTCAATGTACACATAAATTCTGCCCAAAACATTAACTACCGAATTACCAAACCCTTTTAAAATTGGCAAATTATCGAGTTTGACGTCTTCAATCCCTAGTTTTGAAAGATAAGATACTTTCAACATGGAACATTCACTACCTAGGTCTATGAACGATTCTATGGGAATTTTGTTAACTAATGCAGTTTTAAGAAACTTTTGTCCAGAATCAGAATCTAAACTAACTCTATTCACCGACTTTTCAGCAGTAGGTATGTTAAAATAACATTTTTCGGTTTCGTGTCCTAGTCTAAAACACTTAGTGCATTTTCTAATAGGAAGACTACACTGACTGACCATATGCCCTTCACCCTTGCAATTTGCACATCGTATAATTTTTCTCTTCAATGAATTTGTTTGAGATTGACTGTTAGCGTGAGGATTATCGGAGTGAGTTCTAGCAGGAAGAGGCTTATTATTGCGTTTGTCTAAATTCGATTTAATATTACGCGAATTTCTTAAATAAGTCAGTAGCTTGTCTAAATCATCGTATTGCGCTGCCTCAGCGCCTAGCCTAACGGCGCGATCATCGATTCCGTGTAGTACGCACTCTACAGCCTTCTTTCCAGTAATAGAACATCTATTTATAAGAGCAATTTTATCGTAGTAGTAATCCTCTAAGGAATCTCCAAATTTAGCGCGCCTAGCCAGCATATCGCTAAGCATTTGACCGTAGTTTTCATCTGAAGGGAAAGCGGCTAGTAGCTTAAACTGCCACTCTTCCCAAGAAAAAAGAACCGAAGGGAGACCCTCGTACCATCTTTTGGCAACCCCTTTGAGCTTAGGTAAAGCGAAATGTACAGTTTGTTTATCTGACCACCCATATATAGCGGCACACTCATTTACTTTGTGTAGCCACATTTTCATGGTCTGTTCTTTCCCCGCAGGATCGAACTCGGGTACTGTGTTATTTTGGGGGTTTATTTTATCTGAGTTAGGAGCAATAGATCTAAGAGCGTGCAGTAACATATTTAAAGTATTACCATCAGAGCTAACTAAATTAGGTAATGATGAACTAACCTCGTTTGTACTGCCCGGAATGTGCTGCTCACCGGAGGTCTCTTCTAGATCATGTAGCCTGGCCGTGCCCGCACCGTGACGCTGACCAGGGCTGCGATGAGACGAGTTGCGTTGCTGGTCGATGAAGTCACGACCATGCGACCGCCGCGGACGCAGTCGGTTGGCAGTCCCACTCCGGGACCGTCGTTGCAGTTGACTCCTTGACCGGCTACGATTGTGACGAGATTCTTGAGACCGCTCTCGCGACCTCCTTCTTGACTGGCGGCTGATTCGGCTTGGAGAACGCCGGCGCCGCAGTGCCCGTTGCCGTTGTTCACGAGATCGCTCTCGCGACCTTCTTCTTGATAGGCGGCCGCTTCGGTTTGGAGAGCGCTGCGGTGACCGATGCCGTTGTTCTCGAGATCGCTCCCGTGACCTCCTTGTCGATTGGCGGCTGGCTCTGCTTGGAGAACGCCGCGGTGACCGGTGCCGTAGTTCTCGAGATCGCTCTCGCGACCTCCTCCTCGATTGGCGGCTGGTTCGGCTTGCAGAACGCCGGGGTGACCGACATCTCGGAAGAAGCTCTGGTTGCTCACTTGCCACGTCAAGAGAGGTGTGGCATACACTGCCTGGCCTTGAACCAGCAGGCAGTAATGGTGACCTTGAAGCTTCCATGGTTATCCTAAAAATAAAATCAATTGCCCAAGTATATGTTTATCTCCTAATAATTTAAGCGGCAGAGAATAGTAAAAGAGAGAGGGAGAAAAAAAAAAACCTAATTTTTTTACCAAGAATTTTTTTTTTACATACGTACCTAGCTATTATAATAGTACTTCCAGGATCTTTATCCCACTTCTGACTTGTAAAAGTGCCTAAGTTTTAAAGCGGAAAGGGATTGAAAATAATAAGAATTATAGGGTATTCACTGGATTTATTATGAATAATCGACTAATAGACACTTTTATATTGTAATACTTGTACTAATCCTTTTGAAGTGCATGCTTCAACAAAATAATAAGACAAGAAATAACAAAAATGGGTTTATCTACATAGACAAATATAAGGAGTACTTACAGAATACGTAATATCGATTATTACCATACAAAGTCTCGTATCTTTACCGTAGATGTGCTCAGGACGACGATCGAATAACGAATGCCGCTTGGTCGGCCATGCTGCCCGTTTTATAGACAGAAAAGTGACAGCTGGCGGGGCGTAAACAACAAGATGGCGGCCGACCAAGCGTAGTCGTTTCACAATTTTTAAAATATACTAAATTTATAAAGAAAATGTAATTTAGCACTACACTTGTAAATGAATATAAAAATAATCATATAGCAACTATTAAAACGATAAATATTATTCATTGAGTATTATAGCTCATAATAATAACAATAAATATTGACAATTGATTATGGCAGCTAACAATAGTATTGCACTTTTAATTAACTAATTGGGTGGTAGTGGTGGTACCCTTATATCATTAAGTAGCAGATCCTTAGGAACCACCCTATGATTAAAACGAATATGAAATGAGCTCTATTTAAAATGGATATAGTCAAATTATTTTTACTTTTATGCATTCGCAAGCAAATAGAAAAAATCTACCTGTCTCACAACTAGCTCCGATGGGACTCGAACCCACGACCTTTCACTGTCCTCCGCTTCGCAAGAGCAACAGTGAAAGGTCGGGGTTCGAGTCCCATCGGAACTAGTTGTGGGACAGGTCGATTTCTTCTAATGCTTCATTTACAATATTTTCAATGCAGTACATATTTTCCATATTTCTCTAGAATAATAGTATCAAGCTGATATCATAAACTTTGGTATCCTTATTTGGAATAAAGGTATGTGCCATCGTTATGTATAACTCGGTATAAAAAAAAACTAAAATCGTTACGACAGGATGTAAGGTTTCTTTCTAAAATGAACACTGGATTACCTGGATACCTACTTAACAATCAGATCTACTCGCAGAAGACTAAAAAGGTGCACATACCCACTTCAGAACCATTAGCAGATTTAAAACGAAACTAACATACGCGAATTCATTAGGTGGGCGAAGTGGTGGCAATAAATATTTCATTTTAGAGAAGTTTCTATTGCAGAGAGCAAGATCTTAGCTGAATTCAAGAATTCAATGGAAAAGTGGAACCAGAATTGGGTCATTGAACTCACATAGGTTTGTTTTGTCTATTGCTCCCAATCACAGCATAAAATTCAAGGCCCAATGCTCAGCCAAAGTTGGACAGAAACGAGTTAGATTTTACATGCAGATGGCATAATTCGAAAGCAGCTTCACTCTTTTACAGAATAGTCAAAAGTGAACATATTTCGGAACTATTAGCGGAGCATGGTCATACATACATGTTAAAACAGGGCGAGTTTTAAAACGGAACGTAAATACGTCTGTTCATTGGGCGGGCGAGGTGGTGGCATTAAATATTTAATTTTAGAGAAGTTTTTATTGCAGCAGCCAAACGTGTTCGCGATAAACGCGCCGAACGTGACTAGAGAACGTTGCTTAGATGCCGTGCACCTATCAGCGGAGATATAGTGCTCTAGAATGTTCGGTAGAGTAAGATTTTTTGGAAAAAATTGATGATTTTAACTTGATTCACAGGGTTATTCTATTTTAGATACTTAAAGAGGTCTGGAAAGTTCGAGTTCTTTTTTTATTTTAGTTTTGTTTACCCTGGTCGCACACGAGCCACCGATCACAACCATAAAACGCCACCAACGAGTTCTTTCCTGTAGTTTGCATACATTTTATATGAACTCACGGTACACGGTGACGCCGGTGATCGCCACTCACTTTGTGGCCGCCAACAGCCGCTAACGCCGACACAAAAATCTGCAAGTTAATGAGTTATGCCGGGGCTTCACCTGCGTGACGCCTAACGGCGTTATTAACGGCATGCGCGTCTTAGCGCGCTAATTGTATTAAAATAAGTGCGCTAAGACCCGGATACACCTGCGTATTATACCAAATAGCGCGCTAATTAATGGCATTAGACGCAGGTGAAGCTCGGGTATTACAAAAAAAACCGGCCGCCGGCCATGTGTCTGTCGTGCGCTTCAGCTACCTTTGTAGCCGCTTCTAGCTTCAAGTGGCGACGGCCGGCGTTTGTGGCTGTTGCGTGTGGCTCTGTGCGGCGACGCACGCAGAGTTCTGGAAGTTTTGAGATTTTCTTTTGTCTTTGAAAAGCGGGAAAAACAGATAGTTAATACGAAGCTACATAGCTGTACCTTGCGGTTGCACTCGCCTGGTTCTGTTCCCGTGGGAATGTTGGAATAAAAAGTAGGCTACGTGCTATATACTCTATAATCTCTTCCAAATTTTATCCAGACCCGTTCAACCGTTTTTGAGTGATTGAATGACAAATATCCTAACTTTCGCATTTATACTATTAGTAAGATAAGATATCTATTCTCCAATTTTCAACTTTTTCTACTTCATTATCGGATTCACAGCTACCTACCGTTTATTTTGATCATGCCCAAATTTAATTCACTGTGAATGCTGCAGGCTGCAGCTAAACGACGGCACATACTTGTGAATAGCGTATTTTTGTCTAGGTACTATTTTATCTGGTTCTATGTCTACTGGTCTATGTTTTTCATTACAAATGTATTGGCTTTTCCAGTGTTCTATGTTCACAATGTTCATCGACCAGCTCGCTCGAGCTCGACCAAACTTTATTTAATTAATACACTTTCCAACAAATAATCCCATGTAGCTTCACTTCCACAATCAACTATAATTTTCCTTGTGAAATACACGGGTTTGAGATTAGGAATTACTTACAGGGCATTAAAGGACTATTTCTTGAAAATAAAATGTTAGAAAAAAAACAATTAGTTATATTATTAAGTGCATTATTTAAAGCTTACTAACTTCGTATCAACTGCATCTAACAAAGATCTGCCACAAATGTCACATATTAAAAGTAATCCAAAGCGGCTAAAACGAGAGTGATTTGGAAGCGGCCATTAAATAAATATCAGTTTTTTTAGCACATCAGTTATACGATTTTCCATATAACCCCGCGGGATAGTGATATTTTTCGGGAATAAAAAGTAGCCTTTGTCTCTCTCCAGCCCCCAAACTATCCCAATACGAACTCGATCAGTTGCTCCGTTTTGACGTGAAAGACGGACAAAAAAACAAACACACTTTCATACAGGTGTTAGGGACACCGTTGCAAAAATATTTAACCATGGCTTCAGACCATCATGCTGAACAACGTAAAGCAAGAATTTTTTGTTGGAAATTAAAAAAAAAAATGGATTTTTCATACCAATTTAGCAACTTATTGGGACATATTGTATGGAGAGTAGAAATATTTTTTTCATTGCCGACAAAAAATCTTGCTGTGCGTAGTTCAGCATGAAGGCCTGAAGCCATGGTTAAAGTTTTTGCAACAGTGCCCCTAACACCCTGTATATATAATACTAGTGGACCCGGTAAACTTCGTATCATCACTGTCGTTTTTAGTATTTTCCGCTTCTTATTGTTTATTTTTTTTTTATTTTTTTTTTATTTTATTTTATTTGGGAAACATACAATATTCCATACACAAATATACAGATAAAATATAAGATTGTACATAAATCAGTGAAGTTTCCACTAATAGGTATACATATACAGCAAAAACAAAGCAGATAAGTATAAATAACTTAAACAACAAACTAAGGCAAATAAACTAAATGAAAGAAAGAAAGTGCAGTGAACTTAAAATTAATTACAGTTAATAAAACAATTCTTCTATTTGTTTCTTAAAACTATTTGGGGTGGCATTAAATATGTCTATGTGGAGGCATTTATCATTATAGCAATTACACGTACGAAAAATAAATGTGTTAGAAGCGTAATTACTTCTTGTAGTGGGCATACTAAACAACTTAAAGTTACGGGAACTAAAACGAGGGCATCTCATATTCAGACAACCGAGCAAAAATGGAGAGTCTATTAAATTATTTATTAATTTATATAAAAACATTAAGTCTCTCGTCATTCGACGATCTGTCAGGTTTAAAGGGTTAGACGCAGCAATTTGTTGTTCCTGGTTGCGACATTTAAACTTAAGGTGCTTTAAAAACTTGTTATGAATCCTTTCTATTTCGGAAATATTTTTCTTATAATTTGGATTCCAAACTGTAGAAGCATACTCCAAGATGGAACGAACATACGCGTTATAGAGAAGAGTCATGGTTGAAGGGTGTTTGAACTCTTTGCTAACTCTTAATACAAAGCCCAACATACGAAAAGCTTTTGAAGTTATGTGATTAAAATGTGGGTTAAAAGTTAGTTTGGAATCCAAATAAACTCCCAAATCTCGTATTTCAGACACTCTACCAATTGAAGAATTATCAATTTTATAGTCATACTCAATAATATTCTTTTTCCGGGAGAATGAAATAACATTACACTTCTTAATATTTAACAATAAACAATTATGCCTACAATATAAACAAAGGGCATCAATATCCTCTTGTAACAAGAGGCAATCAACAAGAGTTTTGACCCTTCTGAAAATCTTCATGTCGTCCGCATACAATAATATCATTGAGTTACGAAAAACAGACAAAATATCATTAACGAAAACATTAAATAGCAGTGGTCCAAGATGAGACCCTTGCGGTACACCGGAAGTCACAGGCACAAAAGAAGAACAAAATCCCTTCACAGTAACTGCCTGACTGCGACTTTTCAAGTAGGATTCCAACCAACGCAGAAGATCGCCATGTATACCGATTTCACCAAGCTTTCTAATAAGTAGCGAATGGGGTATCTTATCAAATGCTTTGGAGTAATCGGTATAAACGACGTCAACCTGATCACTTTGATCCATCGCCACTGACACCTTATGAATAAGTTCGCAGAGATTAGTCTCAGCCGACTTTTTGTCGACGAAGCCATGTTGTTGATCAATAATTACAGGTCTCAACAATGGATAAATATTATCATAAACTATTTTCTCGAATAGCTTAGGAATAGTACTCAATTTCGAGATAGGTCTATAGTCCTGTACATTGTGTTTATTTCCTGATTTGAAAATAGGAACAACATATGACCGCTTCCATTCGAGGGGCATAACACCTGATTCCAGAGAGAGATTAAATAGAAAACTGAGAGGGCGAGCAAGGTTTTTACGGCATGTTTTGAGAAAGATCGGAGGAATGCTGTCGGGTCCACTGCCTTTATCAATGTCAAGACCAGCTAAATATTTTTCGACACTTTCTTCAGTGAGAGGGACCAAATGACCAATAGAAATTGAATTACTGTTGTGCGAGGGTCGTTGTAATAGTGGATCTGGTGTATTATCTAACTCAAAAACTGAATGAAAGTATCTATTAAATAATTCACTGATTTGAGACCCGTCAGTTGAAGCATCTGAATCATAAAACATAGAGTCAGGAATGCCGGAATGTGACTTTTTATTTTTTACGAAAGACCAGAAATATTTACTATTTTTCTGTATTCTAAATTCAGCGGTACGTATAAAATTGTCATAACATTGCTCGTGTACAACCTTTTCCCTTTCTCTTAGAACACAGAAGGTGTCATAATCGCTTACTCTACCATACGTTTTCCATTTTCTGTGAAATTTTAACTTTTCCCTAATGATCTTCACAAGAGCCTTCGAGAACCACGGAGGGAAACGAGAATCATATTTTACAGTTTTTTCAGGAATATGCACAGAAATAATTGTTTCCAAAAGCTCATAGAATTTTCTCACTGCATGATTAATATCCCTAATTTCAAACAAATCATCCCATTTCAGTTGAGCAAGTTCATTGTTGACTCTTTCATAGTCGGCATGTCGAAACAATTTAATTTTACGTGGCTCAGGATGTAGAGTACGCAACTGAACAGACTGTAAAATAATATCCAACGCAGGATGGTGTTTATCCTCTATCAATAGAGGCTTATTACAATGACTTACCGTACAAGGTAGACTGCTGATTACAAGGTCAAGCTCTCTGTTATTTTTATTAGGTATATGATTATATTGTTTCATGTCAGTGAGACTTAAAAAGTTCGTCATTGCCAGTATCAATGTGTTACTTGAATTGACATTACTTAAACCAAGCGATACACAATCCCATTGTGCTTCCGAAATATTAAAATCACCAACAATAAAAAAATCCTCAGATGGATGATTAATCGAGAAATCAGAAACACCATCAAAAAACTTACAAAGGACGTCACAGTGCACACGGCAATGCGGGAAATAACAACAGTATATATTAATAATATTTGAGGACAACTCAACAGATATTTTTATTACGTCAGCTGCATTACTATCACAAATAACAGTTGAAGCATCAATAACAGATAAACTACGACGGACGGCGATTAAAACTCCGCCACCTAAATTGTCACCGCGTAGCGAATAGTCTCTATCACATCTGTACACATTATAACGTTCATCAAATAATTCGGAATCAAAAATACCAGGCAACAACCACGTTTCTGACAAACAAATCACTGCGTAATCAGTTAAAATTAAATTCCGAAAAAATGCGCCAGTTTTCGTTCTTAAACCACGAACATTCTGGTAGTACACTGAAAAACCATCAACAGCCATTTAGAAAGTTTAAACTACAGTGCATAATAATTATAATTATTAACAAGAGATTAATGTTAGGTGTGCTAACCAAAAACATATTTTTTTTATAAAATGATTGAGAGAAAGTAAATATAAAAATGCCAATTACATTACGCATATTAATGCCAAAATCATAATAAACAAATAGTGCGATGCCTCCACAATTGCAACATATAATAAAAACTAGGACTAACATAAGATAAGTTGTTCCTACTTCAACTTGTTTAAATCCTCAATTCTAGTAATATTTATTACGGGGCTTGTATCATTCCGCCTAACCAATATTGCACAGTTTTTAACCCAAACATATTGAAAATTACGCTCTTTAGCGAGCGTTTTCACACGCTGTAAGAGGCTTTTATTAGCACTGGTCAAGTGATCATTAAAATATAACATTGACTTATTTCCTGTAAAACCAATGTCACTTGATGTAAGCTTGAGCTTCTTCACTCTTGATAAGAAATCGTCTTTCTTGTAGCGTGCGAGAAAACGCACAACAATAAGTTTGATCTTCTTATTATCATTACTCTTTGGAGAAACTCTGGTGATAAAGTCTAAATCACTGGAGGCGTCGAATGGAATCTCAGCTTGCTGTACTATACTTTTTAATATAGAAATAAGGTTTTCACCTTTCTTCTCCGGTACACCATAAATCTCAACGTTGGACCTCCGCGACCACTGTTCACGAGAGTTATTGTCAAATTCAATCTTATTAACTGCGATCTTTATATTATTTAAATCAGACGAATGAGACGAAATGATTTTAACCCGATTATCCAGGCTTTCAATTTTTTTTGACACATCCTCGTATTTTTCATTAATGAATGATATTGAATTTTTTAGACCGGCCATTTCTTCTCTAATGGTTTTATTTTCATTTGATATGATTTCAGCAATGCTAATCATCAACTCGTTCTTTAATCTTTGGAATTCAGAGCTAATAAAGTTCTTGATGGCATCCATTGTTATTTGAGTAGTGTGATTGTCTGGACTGGTAACAGACGGTGGAGAAATCGTGCTCGAACCACCTCTTAGCACCGCAATATTTTGATGTAGACGCGAACTGTCTCTTATAGGTGTATTATCAGAGATACGTTGTCTAGGATGGGTTAATGAGCAGTCTGGACAAATCCATGTACTTTTTTCTTCAGCAGAAAATAATTTCTTTTTGTCGTTTGGGTAAACACATAATATGTGATAATGATGTTTACATTCTGAACAGTTCAAAATTGCTGATGCGCTCCCCAAGGTAGATTTACAGCAGGCAAACTTCATTGTTCAGAGATAAAAAAAGAAAATATATAAAAAAAAAAAAACAAAAAATATATATTTTGGGATAAGAGGATTGAACTTGCGATTAGTGAGCACGGCCGACGATCAGTCCAAAACGTAACTCGCTACACCACGGGCGCACTATCTTCAGTGGTGAAATTGGTAGTCACTTAGATGGACGTATTAATTATATATTCTGTGGTATTAGTAAACATCAAGAAAAAACAGTGACATAAAAAAGAGTCTTTTGTTCTTATTCAAAAGAGTAGATAACCGGGCACCTGATCCAAGGGCAAATGAAGGTCGTTTCACAAAAGTTTAGAATGTTTTTGGAATTTTGAGCCGGAAACTACACCTTTTCACTGATATTTATAGATCACTGCACTGTCAATACAATAAAGATTATTTTGATATAAATTTTGCGCGAAAACACTTCGAAAAACACTAGAACTGTATGAATTTTGTTGGAGCGAAAATTAATGCGACTGCTTAAAGCTGTGTTCGAACGTTACTATGATACGAACTTATGTTTCTCACCGTTTAAACCTTCCCTGAACTTCCACAAATATTTCAAGATCAAAATTAACTAAATAGGTCAAACCGTTCTGAGCTTTAGCGAGATTAACGAACAGCAATTCATTTATAAATATAAATTAGTATGGATTACGACGGCTACCAAGGCTAGCAAGGAACAAGGACTAAGTTGAAATCGTGGATAGCAATCTTAGCGACAAAAGCGACAAAATTTGGTCACCTCTTGTCTCACGACAGAGTGAGACACGAGTTGGTAACAATCAAGTCCTGTCGCTAACTTGAGGCGACTTAAGTTTGTCGTAGATCTGTACTCTAAGCCAGCAGCAGCCTGTAAGTGTCTACTCCGATCTCTTCAGTAAAAACTCAAAATTGCATGTCCGGCCAAAACTTTTCCGGACATAGTTTAAAACAAAGTCGCTTCCCGCCCTATGTACAGTCACGAGCAATAATAAACAACATAGAACATTGTTACATTCAAGTGTTTCGAAACAATACTATCTGTACCTACCACGAAAGTAATTTAATAGTGATTGACATAGTCCTATGTTGTGTAAATATTATTTCTCGTGTCTCTGTACACTTATATCTACTTAGACCTTTTAAAATAAGCAAAAGATTTTGATGCGATTAGAGAGACATCAATAGATTAGTTATTCAAGGGAAAGGTTTATAATTATGTTTCCTTTTGGTTTTTGCACCCGTGCGAAGCTAGTTCGAGTCGCTAGCTTTGTGAGATACCCATTCAGAACAACAGACTTTTCAACCGTTAAGGGATCAAATTTTAAAATAGATAAGTACCTACTTACACTCTCCCAATACCGTCCCCTTAATATATAAAGCTCCTCCCAATTTACTACCAGTTCGTAACCGAAACAGTATTTTGCGTATATCCCTTGGCTATCGTACTCCAATATTAGAAGCACCTTAAACTCCCGTAAAATTGCAACTGCAAATAACGGGCTTAGTTCGATCCGGTGCAGGCCGTCATGATGCTAAGCTGGCCTTAACCGCTGCAGAGGGAGAGAGATAGGAGGATGATGAAGCGAGAAACCAAATTAGAGCACAGTTCAAAGAGGATACAGTACATCAACTTAGTTGTGATTACCGCCACAGAGGAACGCACGGCGTTCAAGTTACATGAGAAATGGTTTGTACAAATTGAATATTATTACGCCTTTTACCACGGCGCGTTAAATAATAAATCATTTATTTCATATATTTTGACGATCGATTTGGCGCAGGGGTACGGATACCCCGAACAAGACAAATATTGGTGTGCATGAGAATCTCTACTTGTCTTGGTCTGGGTATTGTCTATTTATATTGAGTATGTATTTAGAAACAAAAAGTATTAAAATATATACCTACCTATCCGTTATCAAGTATTCCATGATACATGAAATTTACATGGACTTAGATAAATTGGTGTGCATGATCGTAAAAAGTTATTTATTACTATTATTATTTATTATTATCCCTTAGCTTATTTTTATTCGTTTATGTTATTATAACAATTCATAACTCTATGTTATGATTGTTAGCTTCTTTTTCTTCTTCTTCTCCTAGTACTTACCTAATATTAAAGTGAGGTTGATTAAAAGACATAGCTATACTGGCTATACAATGCGTATAGCGCCAACCACAGAACATGGAAAGATTTTTTCTGCGCCAACTTTTTCTCTATCTTACTTTGACATTGCTCTAACACTCAGATCATTTTATAGAGCTCTAACAGCTCAAAGTAAGGCCTCATTTCAATATTTACTAAAATTATTAAGTACTTAGATATTAAATTATAGTAGTTTTTCCCAAATATGTTATAGTTCAGGGATGTACTTAGGTACTGGTTTAAGAAAATATTAAACATCCGAGCTGGATGAAAATCTTACAAATACTATCTACTATCTTGCTACAATCCGAGTAAGAAACGAGATTGTTATGTTTAAAACTCCAAAAGTGGTACATGTATGTATATATTATTTTTGTATTAAGCATTTTTTGTATAGTTCATCAAACCTTTGGTTTTGTTGCACTTTGTGTTTGTGGCACCCACTAATTAACTGATCAAAGTTGACTGGAACAGATGCCTTTCAGGGATAAGTCCATCTTTGCCATGTAGACTTTAAGACTGTAAAATGTACGTATTAATATTGTGTAACAAAGAATACAAAACATTATAAGTTGGCAACTTTAAAGCAGCGCGCTTAAAAAGCACAGTTCTTAGTACAGTTTTCTATTTAACAAGACCATCTACTCAGTGCTCTAAACTATAAATACTACATCCAGAATAGTGTTGTGATTAATGTTTTCAAAACTCGAAGGTGCTGTTTCCTGGTTACCTGGCTCGATAAGCGCGCATTATCAAACGGCAATAAGCCGGCCATCCCCAATTTGATCGGTGTCTGCGAGAAGCCTGACAGATGATAGCGGCTCGCCGCAGCCTTTACCCCGGCTGTATAACGCGGCTCGTTCGAATTTGTAACTCATTGCTGGAAAAAATGAGGTCAATATTTTTGAGAATATCATTACTTATGTACTTAATTTTGAAATACTGGTTTGTATCTTGCCTGTTCGTATCGTGAGCTTTATTCACAGTGCAACTTTAAAAGGTATCTTGTAAACGAACTGCCGACTCTACCTTGTGATAATGATGACAAGAGTGTGTACAAAGTTGTTTTAATTACTTACTTAAAGCGGAAAGGCTCGGAGAGAAGATGTTTTTTTAATAATTATTGTACGACAAACGGAATTAGCTCAATCGATGTACTTATTAAAAACACACCTTTCCTTGTTCCCGCGTCAAGCTTCAAATTGTAAATAACTTATAATATTAACCACAAAATCCTCTCCGTGCCGCTCAATAAAATGCACCTTAAGTATTTTAAAGCTTGCGTGAATCGATTAACTTAAAATATAAGACTACTCAATATGACCACGATATAAAATGTGCACATATATATATATGTATAACGATACAAAACACACTATAAAATTCACTATAAAAATTACTAAAACATGTAGGAAAGTAGCTTGTACAGCAATTCAAACAAAATGATTAGATTGTTCTCCTCTGTGTGATGTAACCAAAGTCGTCTAGTAATAGAAAGCGGATACCTTCGGCTTCTTGGTCAGGTGAGATGCATTGACAGTATGATCTGTCTTGAGGGCTGCCGTGATGGATCTTCAAAACGTTTTACTAAACTAATGTATGCTAAAGCCAACATAGGCATTCTATAACTATAGTAACCGATATTATATTACATGAGAAATTGATGTCTATCGTTCAACCTTCCTTAATAATGTAGGCAAATATTTATTCTGAGCCTAAATTAGTATGAGACAAGAAAAGATGAAAAAGATATTTAAGAAAAGCCTCTTGTTTCGTGCTTATATTAAATGTTTTATGAGGCTTACTTATTTCGAAGAATAAGATTAAGTATGGTATATATAGAAATAGATACATCGGTTACGTTAGGCATTTGATTATTTGGTTTCTGGAGAATAACTTTTTTGTTTTATCCTAGGTATTGTATTTCTGTTAGTATTAGTTTGATATTAGACTTGGGTAAACTTGCTATGAATAACAAAAGAGCACACGCAATTACGGTACCGCGAAACTTCATACAAAATAAAATTGTCATTTGAATTCCTTATTTTGACAGATTTTTGTTGCTTTGTTCTGTTGAACGTTGCTAGCTAGTTCTTGTTATAGCAGACGTAGGTAACTAAAAAAAGGACTGATAGCAGCAATTTTTTATATCCTCTTTAAGTTCGAAAAAACGTATTTAGTTCATATCCATAAAGTAACGCGGTAGCCTCCCAGGTATTATTACCTATTAGATCACCATATTAGGCTTGTATTGGAAAACCGTGTTTCAAAACCATGTTCTTATATTTGATTGTCAACAGCGCTGCCAACCTGCAAAAGTTATCGCCTTTGAAAATCGGCCACATCCAACGATGTAGATCCCATGTTGGCGCTGCTCCAAGCATACACCTTTTATAAGGGTGTATTTGAGTGGCTGCCGACGGAACCCTCCATAATTATTGATGGGTTGGCAGCGCTGGAGTGCCAATTGAAAATTTGTTTTCGAGCTTCATATGAAATGAAAATTTGGTAGGTAGCAATATAGCAATTTTGTTCCAGATTTTCAAAATAGCCTAGTCGAGCTAGAATTTATATAGTCCAGATTTACAAGATAGTCCGGACAGTCCAGCCTTTCGGTTTCAAAACCTGGCAACCCTATATTTAACTCAAAATTCATCTCTCAATTATAGTTTTATGTATGAGATTGTGTAGAGATAAAAAAATATATAAATTATTTTTAAATAGTCTTGTATGACATACTTGTTTCACAAAATATTGGTACAGATAATTCAAAGTCCTTCTAATCGTAGACACTGAATTTCTATATGTCCGTTCCATACATAAAACCGCGCATAAATAAAACACAAGGAAACCAAGATTGATGAACGATTGAAATAATACCGACTACCGATGCCCATTGAATGAAGATTAATGTGTTTCTCCTTACTATGCGAGAAAAATGACCAATTCAAGATAAGTATCTAAATATAATAAACATATTTTGCTCGTAGAAAATGTTATTTTTGTTTGCGTAATTGATTTACTTCATGGCGATAACGAGATTCTTATTGAGAGATTATACAGGATACATTTTTGACCAGTGCACAAATTTTTAGGATCTACTCAGAATCGGTAAGTGAACAACTTTGTCCTAGAAACATGGGTCGAAATACGACCGGATTTGATCCTACTTAGTTTCGAAAAACTAGATTTCTAACAAAGGACCTTAATAAGACTCGTTTCAAAGCTTAGTGCTTACTTAATATAAAGCTCATAGTAGGTATCTACCTAAATGTCATTCCACGGCATTTCAAGAAATACTTACTGTTTTATTTTTATTTAGCACGTAAAGGTAAGAAAATAAACTAGCAATACACATTCGACATCACCTAAGCTGTGAATTGTTTCCAATTTAGTACGAATTTTTAACTCAGACACATCAATAAAGTTCTGAAAGCCTTTCAGGGGATAACAGGGTGTTAGTGAGGTCATTTACAATTTAAACTTTCGCCCGATTTTATTTGGTTCAAGATAAAATAATCAGAAATTTGAATGAACCGTCGTCAGTGTCTCTTGCATGCAAATTAAGTCGAGCCGTATACTCGAATCAAAATTCATCCTCCCAAGTAATTGAACGAATAATCCACGTTATATGTATTATTCATTATTTTGACCGAAAGTAACGAGCGTCCTTTACTTTGGTTAAATAGATAAGTAAGTATATTATTACGATCTCTTAATTGGATTCCTCATTATCGATAATGCGAACGAACCGTGTCGTAGCAATTTCAATCTTAACATTGGCTTAGAAAGCTCATTTACGTTAGATTGTCTACTAAGGCGAATTCTTTATAAATGATGTTATTGATCATTAAAAAATAAACAGGATATATTTTCTTTCATTACGGATATGCTGAGAAATGGTTTAGGCCAAAGCTTCTAAGAAAGAGTGGAAAACAAATAAAAATAAATGTGTGTATTCAAAATACTGTCCGCACTAAGCACTTTGTTAGTTCAATTTTAATTTGAGCCACTAAAGATTGGAATGCGTTGCCTCTGCATGCATTTCCCGATCGGATATATGCTTAAGATTGTATTATCTTGCCTTTTTCTTATCCACAACGTAGCACTTAGCTTTCATCACACCATATTATGTTAGGTGATGATAAGGCCGAATTTGGAAGCGCACTCCCGCAATCCTCAATCACTGAAGAACTGAGTATAACTGCCGGAAAACAATAATGCTAAAAACATCAATGTTATGGCGTCAGACTTAACTGGCGTCAGACTCGTGGTAGCTAGCCAAGCGGACAAGGACAAGCCCTACAACCAACCAAACCCAATACAATATGTACCCCCACTGGGAATCGAACCCTGGGACCTCTGGATCTGAAATTGGTGGTGTGAACCACTAGACCACAGAGGCGGTTATTTTCAAGGCAATAACGAATGGGCACCTCCTGGCATGCATGCAACACTCTGGACTGCATCTTGTCTGCTAATGCTCACACAGTACAGCTACTTAATTAAAACAAGCGGATCCTCGCGGTTTCACCCGCGTGGTACCCGTTCCCGTGGGAATATCGGGATAAAATATAGCCTATGTCACTCGGGAAGAATGTAGCTTTCTAATGGTGAAAGAATTTTCTAAATCGTTTCAGTAGTTTCGGAGCCTATTCGATGCAAACAAACAAACAATCAAATCTTTCCTCTTTATAATATTAGTAAAGATAAAATGTGAATGTACACCTGCACTATTAGTTTGAATATAAAAAAAACAGCATAGATGTTAAGCATCTACTCTAAAGCGATTTCCCAGTTAATTGCCACTCTAAAACCTGTGCACAAAAAATATTGGAAAAGCCAACGCGTTGCTTCAATAAATCATGACCGTGCCGTCAACGCATCGAAACATCCCGAGTCTGTCTGAGGCACCCTTGTAATCGTTAGATATTATTTTATCTCACACCGTAGGTACTATAAATAAAAACGTAGTTAAGAAATTTGCCTTATAAGTATATTATGGTGACACATTGAAACGCATAAAGTTGATTGTCATAATTTCATTGGGCATACACCATCTATACTACTTATAATAAAACTGTAAACGATCCAATCTATTATATTATATTATATTACTTATAATAAAACTGTAAACGATCCAATACTGTACATTGAAAAGAAATAGAAAAAAATACCACCAGGGGTCTTCTTAAACGAAACAGATACCAAAAATATAGTTTTTGAATTTTTTGTCTGTCTGTCTGTCTGTTGTCCGCGTTTCACACAAAAACTACTGAACGGATTTTGATGAAACATTTTTTGTTATACAGCTATTGGCCCTCGCCAACATATAGGCTATAATTTATTTTGAAGATCGTGATGTCTGATGTGGAACCATCTATATCTATATTATTATATTATATTATATTATATTATATTATATTATATTATATTATATTATATTACTTATAATAAAATTACTTATAATAAAACTGTAAACGATCCAATTCTGTACATTGAAAAGAAATAGAAAAAAATACCACCAGGGGTCTTCTTAAACGAAACAGATACCAAAAATATAGTTTTTGAATTTTTTGTCTGTCCGTCTGTCTGTTGTCCGCGTTTCACACAAAAACTACTGAACGGATTTTGATGAAACATTTTTTGTTATACAGCTATTGGCCCTCGCCAACATATAGGCTATAATTTATTTTGAAGATCGTAATGTCTGATGTGGAACCATAGCAGTCCAGCCAAACTATGAGAGATATAAAAATACCGTCTTAAGGAAAATTATTAAACGTGATGGGCACTTTCTATTGACGTACAAAGTTTGAAGGTCTGGTTCACCTGATGTGGAACCCTAGCAGCCAGGATAAACTATCTATATCTATACTTATATTAAAACTGTTAACGATCCAATTCTGTGCATTGAAAAGAAATAGAAAAAATACTTCTAATAAAACTGTAAACGATCCAATTCTGTACATTGAAAAGAAATAGAAAAAAATACCACCAGTGGTCTTCTTAAACGAAACAGATATCAAAAATATAGTTTTTGAATTTTTTGTCTGTCTGTCTGTCTGTTGTCCGCGTTTCACACAAAAACTACTGAACGGATTTTGATGAAACATTTTTTGTTATACAGCTATTGGCCCTCGCCACCATATAGGCTATAATTTATTTTGAAGATCGTAATGTCTGATGTGGAACCATAGCAGTCCAGCCAAACTATGAGAGATATAAAAATACCGTCTTAAGGAAAATTGTTAAACGTGATGGGCACTTTCTATTGACGTACAAAGTTTGAAGGTCTGGTTCACCTGATGTGGAACCCTAGCAGCCAGGATAAACTATCTATATCTATACTTATAATAAAACTGTAAACGATCCAATTCTGTACATTGAAAAGAAATAGAAAACAATACCACCAGGGGTCTTCTTAAACGAAACAGATACCAGAATTATAGTTTTTGAATTTTTTGTCTGTCTGTCTGTCTGTTGTTCGCGTTTCACACAAAAACTACTGAACGGATTTTGATGAAACATTTTTTGTTATACAGCTATTGGCCCTCGCCAACATATAGGCAAATATTTAATGTGGGCTCCCATACAACAAACGTGATTTTGATGGTACGGAACCCGTCGTGCGCGAGTCCGACTCGCTCTTAGCTCCTCAATCCATACGGACATGGTTTTTTTTTAGTCCAGTGGTTTTATTGTTGAAGTGCTAATCATATACCTACCTACATCGTTTTGAATTTCACAAGTAACAATATTTTTTTCTTTGTGTACATAATAATATTATGTTAGGGGCTAAGTGACTATAGGGCATTTTTAATAATACCTCAGTAGTTTAAATAATGCTCAATATGAGTGGGCAATCTGATAACAATTATTGAAATAATCAAATAGTCAAATTGATTATTAAATTATTCAAAATTTTGAAAATTGCCCTATTATCACTTGCTCCATAACATAGGTTTATAAATGGTTTGTGTTGTTCTGGGTGTTTCTTTGTATCATTTTTATTATTTAATTTATTGAGAAAATCAATAGCGCATTACATTAGAGTACTTACTTAATAATAAGCTTACAAAAAAAGGCCCTAAATAACAGATATTTCCCTCCTGAGATCCAAACATACATAACTAAACTTAAACTATTTATTCTAAGCTTTTATACGTTCATTTTTTGAATATTTATTTATATAGTTATTTATTCATCTTTTAGTTATTATATTACCAATTAGTTTTGTTTAAAATATCATGATGTAAGAATTTAGGTTGTAGAATGACTCGCGCTCTGTATTGGTTATTTTGTTTCCTTATAACTCTCTCGATACCTACTTCAAGCTTTAATTTGCGCTAAGTCCCAGATTACTTAATAGTTACTATGTAACAGATAGCTCACTCTGCTAAGTCATTTAAATAAATAGCAACTCTAACTATAACGCAATAAAGTAGAATTCAGCTTGTATGGCGCAGGCAAATTACGAACGGCCACTCGTTGTCGTTGCATCTCTTTCTATCGCATATATTATAGCTCTTTTGCGGACCTAATTTCTATGGATTTACAACGCCGGCGTTGCCGCCACGTTTTCGAGCCGACGACACGGGGAGTGAAATAGGCCTGGCTAAGAATTTGCTTATAAATCAATACATGAGAACCTCTATATGCGGTAACTATACGATGTAGAGCCGAGTCTTGTTTTGTTAATTATGGCAAGTATTTATTTATACAAAAAGAGTATTTATTATCAATAAAATTGATTTGATTTTACTGACGGGAGCTATCTAGCTTCGCCGTGAATCAAACCCGCTACCTTTCATTGTACGGGATATGATTCTCGGCGGAGCTACTTGGGAGATGTGTCGTTTTTTTTCTTATATTTCCTATTCAATAAAACTGTGAAGTTAAATGTCATTGTAAATGCAAAAAAGAAAAAATAATATGCTTTCTAAGGGGCTAGATAAGATGTCCCAATTTATCTTTATTCATAATAATAAATTCTCCATGCTTATTCCAAACACTATAAACATGATGAGTTTTTTCCGGCCCTGATGGTGCAATTGAGTCCTCACTCATAAGTAGGTGTACGGCTCCTCTCAAATCTCCCTCGTAGACTTTTGATTCGACTGCCTTTGTTAATGATCGTGGCTTTGAGTCTTTCTTTCCTCCATCGACAGAAAGAGAACATGAGGTGGCCTCTATGTTTGCCTTGATCTTAGCAGTTAGAGAAAGTGTCCCGGACACGTCGGGGGTCTTCAAGGCCCTATAAGCAAAACAAAGGAGGGAGCACCACTCGTCCACTCCATTGGAGGTAATACAGCTATCTATTATCTCACACAGTCTGCCTGCTGCCACACTTCTCGCACCCTTTGGAATATGACGCAAGACTCTAACCGTAGCCTTGAGAGTAGCAAGCTGATCCAGTGTGGATTGGCTGCAAGATTGGGGGCTAGATGCCACTAACGGCGGCAGCGGCGCCGCGGCCGAAGCAGATACAGTTACGGGCTGCACATGCGGGGGCCGTGGTACGTCCTTATGGACGCGAGTAATATGAGTTTTGAGGCCCCGCACGGTAAATTTTCGGGATGAGTTATGGCAATAGGGACACGTCGACTCAGGTGGGCAACTCATAATAATTATTATTACACATCAAATCTAAAAGTAATGATATTATCTAAATGAAAAAAAAAACTCAACAATATATAAAAAAAACATTACAAAGTAATATTCTCAAACTAACGACTCCGTAGCTCAGTGGTTAGAGCAGTCGCCCGGAAAGCGAAAGGTCGTGGGTTCGAGTCCCATCGGAACTAGTTGTGAGACGGGTCGATTTTTTCTAAATACTTCATTTTCCATTTTTCAGTAATAAAAATTGCATTGTGAATGCAAAAAACTAAAAATTAAAATAAGATTACAAAGTAAGAAACATTTCCATAAAAATTCTACAAGGATGAACATGAAAACAAAACATACATCTTATTGCACATCAAATTTTTTCTTTGTGTACATAATAATATTATGTTAGGGGCTAAGTGACTATAGGGCATTTTTAATAATACCTCAGTAGTTTAAATAATGCTCAATATGAGTGGGCAATCTGATAACATATATTGAAATAATCAAATAGTCAAATTGATTATTAAATAATTCAAAATTATGAAAATTGCCCTATTATCACTTGCTCCATAACATAGGTTTATAAATGGTTTGTGTTGTTCTGGGTGTTTCTTTGTATTATTTTTATTATTTAATTTATTGAGAAAATCAATAGCGCATTACATTAGAGTACTTACTTAATAATAAGCTTACAAAAAAAGGCCCTAAATAACAGATATTTCCCTCCTGAGATCCAAACATACATAACTAAACTTAAACTATTTATTCTAAGCTTTTATACGTTCATTTTTTGAATATTTATTTATATAGTTATTTATTCATCTTTTAGTTATTATATTACCAATTAGTTTTGTTTAAAATATCATGAAGTAAGAATTTAGGTTGTAGAATGACTCGCGCTCTGTATTGGTTATTTTGTTTCCTTATAACTCTCTCGATACCTACTTCAAGCTTTAATTTGCGCTAAGTCACAGATTACTTAATAGTTACTATGTAACAGATAGCTCACTCTGCTAAGTCATTTAAATAAATAGCAACTCTAACTATAACGCAATAAAGTAGAATTCAGCTTGTACGGCGCAGGCAAATTACGAACGGCCACTCGTTGTCGTTGCATCTCTTTCTATCGCATATATTATAGCTCTTTTGCGGACCTAATTTCTATGGATTTACAACGCCGGCGTTGCCGCCACGTTTTCGAGCCGACGACACGGGGAGTGAAATAGGCCTGGCTAAGAATTGGCTTATAAATCAATACATGAGAACCTCTATATGCGGTAACTATACGATGTAGAGCCGAGTCTTGTTTTGTTAATTATGGCAAGTATTTATTTATACAAAAAGAGTATTTATTATCAATAAAATTGATTTCATTTTACTGACGGGAGCTATCTAGCTTCGCCGTGAATCAAACCCGCTACCTTTCATTGTACGGGATTTGATTCTCGGCGGAGCTACTTGGGAGATGTGTCGTTTTTTTTCTTATATTTCCTATTCAATAAAACTGTGAAGTTAAATGGCATTGTAAATGCAAAAAAGAAAAAATAATATGCTTTCTAAGGGGCTAGATAAGATGTCCCAATTTATCTTCACTACATAGTATAAAACAAAGTCGCTTTCTCTGTCCCTATGTCCCTTTGTATGCTTAAATCTTTGAAACTACGCAACGGATTTTGATGCGTTTTTTTTTAATAGATAGAGTGATTCAAGAGGAAGGTTTATATGTACTTTTTATCCCGATATTCCTACGGGAACGGGAACCACGCGGGTGAAACCGCGGGCGGCCGCTAGTTATTTATAATAATAAATTCTCCATGCTTATTCCAAACACTATAAACATGATGAGTTTTCGTAGGATGCAAAGTAATTGAAAAAGAGAAAGATTAAAAACTATGACGTCATATTATAACGTCATAAGTACGCAAAGGGTACGCATGACACCTCAGCTGGTGCCGTCATTTGTCAACCGGCTACTGGGTTTCAGATTAGTCGTTATTAATGACAGTGACCCATTTCACACGAGTGAAATCATGAAGTAAAATTGTTTACCATTTCAATTTTGAATACTTACACACATCTGTTAAAAGCTTAAACTTCATATATTTTACGGATTACAAATTATACCCAAATACATAGTTTTCATCTCAATCCAGGATAAAACCTAAGAGCTATCGAATCTTTAGTTAGACTATTAATTAAATTTATACTGACTATTCCAAATCTTTGATTTCAGCTTAATTTTTCTGAAATTAAACAATATCAACCTGAAATGTAAACATACTACACACGATACTGCGCTTGTACGTTTAACGACCATTTCCATAAATTATGCCCCTAAAAACACTGCAAAAGCACACTTGAGTTATGCAGGAAATCCTATAAAATGCATCCGAATATCGTTTCCAGTAATTCATTAAAACCGGCATCAGAATGCTGATTCGTGAAAACTAAATTGGTTCAATAATCCCCAGCACTAGTTGCCTTGTCCAGCTGTATTCCGACAGTGCTGGAAAACGATTACACTGAGTTTTTTATCATGTCCTTTACAGTTGTACGATTGGCTTTACGAACTGTAGCTTTTATACGGAGTTACTGACGTAAAAATATTTTTTCGTGAAATATCCGATTTTAATACTTATTATCAGCAAAAGGCGTACAAGGGGCTTAGCTGCTTTAATATTTTTATTGGTCATTCCATTTTAAAAAGTTTGTATTTCAGCGTAAGCGTGAGCTAACTCGCATCTAATATACAGTTTTTTCTTTACTAATGTCGATTGTCTTTCCTCGTGTTTTCGCTATATTGTAGGTACATATTTATAACAAATAAAAAATAAACATGCAATCGAAGCTGCAATTAAAGCTCATTGTAGAGTATTAATATAAGATTCAAACTCTTTACATTCACCACTTTTTGCTTAGATGCCGGCTCTTATATTAATAGACGATAAAAATGTGTCAATTTTATTGCAAAGGTGGTCAAATTGACTACGTTTCCAAAAATAAAAATAATAAAACCATCGCCATTCGCAATAACCGACGAACCAATACCTCCGTTCCCTTCAAAGAACCCCTTTTAAAAGGCTGATTGTATCGAATTAAAAATTGAGTCAACAGCCTGAGACTTTGCGATGGTTGCCTCGTCCAATGAAGCCAGTTTGCGAGGCGTCGGCGTCGTTAAAAAAAACTCGGTGCATGCAATCAAGCGCCGGGTGATTAGCTCGCACGCCTCTATGACACGTCGCCTGCTTTATTATGCCGACGTGCCGCATTGTTAAAATTGGACAATGCATGCTATTTCCAATTTGCCTTTGAATTTGGATCGGGGTCTTCGTTTGGAACTGTTGATGCTCTAATGTTTTTAATTACTTAATTGTACTCTTTTAGCAGAAATTTTCCACTGTACTGTTGACGTCACATCAAGCATGACATTTTGCATAAGGGAATCACTAATTATTATTACCTCGTACGTACCTAGATAAGGGCTTCTCACGGTTAACCGGTAGGTCTTCATGTAATGAAAAATAGTATTGAGGATCTTTCTCTCACTCTTTATTATTTAATTAATAAACTCGGTGCATGCAATCAAGCGTCGTGATCGAGATGGTTCTTATTTTAGCTATAATTTGTGAAGATCCGTTCAGGCGTTTCAGGGTCATTAGCTCTTTCAGTACCAATATGCGTGTCAGATTCCTACTGCAGCTACAGTAGGAATCTGACACGCATATTGGTTACCTATTTACTTACAAACGTTTGTGTGTAATTAAAAAATAATGAAACAAAAACAAAAAATATAATCAAACATGGACCCAAAAAAAATCTCTAAAAAGTAAAAAATATATATTAAATCAATTTTTGTATAACATAATATATATACATATTTTAAAAAAATGGGCCGCTTGGACTTCTCATCACTTTGTCCAATGACTATGCTTGAAAATTTTAACGGACGACCTGCTTTTGTACGGCTCGTCGTACAAACGCGTGTGCCCGAAAAACTCAGTTTGCATAGACTTTAAAATGGGACATTCTGTGTTTTTTATTTACTCTACAATCACACCAATTATGGAAACTAGATAACAGATAAATATATACTTTTTTTTGTAAATAAATACTTACCGAATATACATACAAAACACCCAGGTGAAAATAAATACTTAGACATGTTCATTAACACAAATATTTGTCTTGTAATAACATTTATAACTATAACTTTCCTTTTATTTGGAGCGGGGGTCTTTGTATGGAACTATCGATGCTCCTAATATTCTTTATTATGATTGTTATCTATGCTTTTCCTAAAAAATGTGTGGTTGAATGCTAATCGAGCTTGATAGTATCACTGCGAAAACTGCCATTATTAATAATACAATAAATCAATATCACTAGGTAAACAATGTTTTATATGGTCGGTACATTCTAATGTCTTTAGTGCATATTGAGTAAAAGCAATCATATTTCAATTCTTTTTTTTCCGGAACTGAGATTTTTACTCTCCCTTTTACTTTTACCTACACCAGACATTTTTATGGCCCACCCGATACCACGCAGTATATAAGAAAAAAGTTACGAAATTTTAAAAAACATTTTGTAAAATTTGAAAACCGATCAAGAATTCCATGAATTCGTTTTATGAAATTTTATTCTTGTAGGTTAAAACTTTTTGTTACATACCTTTCCCCACATACTCACGAACCGCCGAGGAATATTGACTGGCTCAATAATATTTTTAGGATTTTTTTTGAGGGATATGGAATTTCATAGTTACTGTAACATTTTTATGTTAAAATGCCTCTCTACCTGATACAAAACGAAATATACATGTAGGTACTAGCATGCCAGCGATATCTAGTCGCAGCGACTGCGGAGACCAATTTTAATTAATATTTTGTTCCTAAATAATGTATGCCCGCGACTTTGTGTGTGTGGAATTCGATTACATCGTGCTCTACAGGGCTCTATTCTGAATCCACTGGCCAAATTTTCAAGTTCAACTCAGAACCGGTAAGTGAAAAACTTTCTCCTAGATACATGGACCGAAATATGTTTTTTTTTGAGTTTTCATACAAATCATACAGTAGTGCTAGCACAACTTGGCGTGCCTCTTTGTCACACTCCTTCCAACCAATCAGCAGGTCGCCTTAAGTCACGCGCGGTATCTACGAGCGATGTGATTGGTCGAAAGTGCCCGTGACTCTTTCTCACTCGAGTCGCGTGGAAGTTGTGCTAGCACTACTGATCCCGTGATCGAATGAGTATGGGAAGTCCAGAAATTTTTGACATATTTCGACCCATGTTTTTAGGAGAAAGTTGTTCACTTACCGATGCTGAGTCGAACTTAAAAATTTGGCCGATGGTTTTAAAATAAACCTGTAGGTATATGGGATCACAAATTTTAGGGAAAAAAACTATGCCTATCACAAAATTAAACAATATTTGTGACAAATTTTATCAATTTGGTCTAAAAATTAACAGACAGACAGAGTTACTTTCACATTTATAATATAGATAAAATAGTTGACAAATTCCGTGGCCGAGTGGTGTACGCACGGGTTTTCAAGGTGCCGCTATCTCTTGAGGTCCCGAGGTTTTCCTCGGGTCTGGATGTATATGATAATATCCGTCGTTGTTTTAAAATTTTCATAATACTAGTGCTCAAGCCAATATAGTTTGGTATTGGAACAATGTATGTAAGTGATGGTGTCCAATATTTATTATTATTTACTGTAGGATAAAGTTTAAATTGCAAAACATCCTTTATAAGAATACATTAAGGTTACCATTAAGTTCTGTATAGCGCCTAACTGAGTGATTCGCAGTAACTTTGCAACGAAAAAATTCTAAAACAACTTTGAGCTTCGGCAACTTATAGGAAGCGTCTTTGTAGAATACTATCCGATATTTCCTAAAGCAGAGGTTCTCAAACTTTGAACACTGTAATTCCCATTGAATTATTGGACGTACGTACTGGTTCTCAGAACCTTATTAGTTGTTAAAGTATAACGTATAAAATAGTGTAGAAATATATTTAAAAACTGCAATGATTAACTTAATAACTTGAATCATTATAGAATTTATACGCAGAAAGAGGGTCGTAAGTATTATTTATTTTTGCTAACTTTTATCTTGATGCTGACAACTAATGATTGAACGATTAGCAAAACAAGAAGTTGATAAATCATTTAATATAGGTTAATGTTATTGTCCTTGAACTTTATCATATTTTAAATATTATGTAATCTTAAAAACTGTACAAAATGATTATTAGGTATTTTAATCTTAAAAAAAAATATTTATTGAACTTATACGTGTATAAAAAATATAAAATAAAGCAATAGCGCTAAATTTAAAAAAAAAAACCCAAGTTTTAATTATTATTATAATTCCTACATTTCGTGCACTAACAATAGACTAATAATATAACTAAAGGGTCAAACTTCCTCATTTCGAGAAACACTCTTTCAAAATAACTGCTCTGAGCTCGCTACGACTAAGTTGATTCCTATTCCAAAATTTACAAAAAGAAAGACAAATTATTGTTAATATTGATAATTAATACTAGGTACTAATATTAATCAATACTACTTGTGTTGTGTTACAAATTATACGAACTGTGTTACTTTTGAGATTTTTCCCAGTATAGCCTCGATTCTTACATTTTGTGTTTGCAGAAACAACTGGCAATATCATTATAAGAACGGCTCATTTTGAGAAACACTCTCTCAAAGTAACTGCTACGACCAAGTTGATTCCAACTCAGAATTTCACTTCCAATTTCTTTTATACGCGGACTGTAATTTTTTGGAGTGAGAATAACGAGGTGAAAAGTTTCGGGCGATATCATCAGAGACACAAACATAATGTTGGCAAAGTTGAGTTCGAAAACGCCTCAAATCCATGCTGATATTATAAAAGTAACTCAGTCTCTCTGTCACCTTTTTGAACTCAAAACCATGATTTAATACCGATTTCGATGAACTAGCAAAGAGATGGGTAAAACTTTTGAGAAGAACATATTATTATTATGCTATTTTTTGTCGTAAATATTTGATATCTTTGAGCGCGATTGACCAAATTCCTTGCTTGCGGACGGAACACAAAAATTTTATAAATGCAAAAGTAGCACCTGAGAATTATGCCTGAGAGTAGCACTGTCTGTAAATTCCCTTTCACGCCTGACTACCTACATTACCGATTTTTATGAATTTAGCATGGAAATATTAGATATTAGATAATATAGAATAGATTAGACCTTGGAGAAAGAAACTTTGGACTGACAAGTAGGTATGGTAAGTACGTAGAGTGCGTTATAATCGAATTGACGAACGAAGTCGCGGGCGGCAAACTAGTTACGTACTTTATACTTTAAGCAAACTTGCTGGCCAAAGTTACAAAGTCAGGCGAGCAGGTGTTGCATCGAATACGTCCGATATTCACGAGCGAACTGCACTCACAAATTGTGAATGTGCTTAGAGAAAAGTATTGGGAACGTATTTTATTTAATCTGTAACGAGATCGGGAACACGAGCTTTGTAGGAAGAATAGCGAAGCATAAAAAACTGTTTTATTTATGAAAAACTAAAAACTTAATATATCATTTCTTGTTCCAGGTGTTGGTCTTAAGAATCATTGAATTATAGCCATAGCACCCTTAAGGTAGGGCAGGCGTACCGGTTTTGGCCACTGTACCGGTTTTGGTCACTTTTCACTTTAAAGTTATATAAATAGGAATTAAATAATTATTGCTTATAATGGCGAATAAAAGATTGGACTTTTAGTTAATAATTACAGCACTTAGCTTTTTTTATGTAGTACGATATTTTAGAAATAAACACGTGTTATGTTTCAAAGTTAACATTTTGTAATATTCTTAAGCAAAATGTTAAGGGTAAAGGTTTTGTAAAATCATTTTGTTTCTACAATAAAATTATTTTATGGTTATTTAATATTTTATATCATATTGGAATATGTTTCTTCTAGATGGATTAAGTGTTGTTTTTTCACTGTTCTTACAAAAAGTTGGGAAACAATAAGTGGCCAAAAGTGGGGCTAGAAATTTTAGCATTGTGCCACCTTTGGCCACTTTGGCATTAGTAGAAAGTTTCCAACCTATCATAAAGTTCATTTATTTTAAAAGACTCACAAAACTCACTTTTGTTAGCTAACGTACTAGAAAATTAGCGGATTGAGGCTAGTGTAGGCACTGGCCTACACTAGCCTTAATCCGCAAATTTTCTTTTAATCAAGTGATAAAGGTATACTTATAAAATTGTAGTAAGGAGCTAGCTGTGATTGAAATACTATTTCATGTAGTGTTTTAGTCCAGAACTCTAATAAGACATCAATTAAGCATAAACTTAACTTAAAAATATAGTAATTTTATGAAAGTGGCCAAAACCAATGAAAAACGGTGTATTTGGCCCCCTCCGCAGAATTTGTTCTAAATAAAAAAAACTATTGATTTTTTTTTACTTTGTAGATTGTACCCTTAAAGGTCGATAAATTATCTATAACTCTACATTATAAATTTTCGCTAAAATACTTAAGATCATTAAGCACTAAGCGGTTAAAAGTGAAAAAATCCTTAAAGTGGCCAAAACCGGTACGCCTGCCCTACGTTATTAATATTATAGTATTCTTTGCTAAAGGTATCCCTAAATATTGGTAATATGATATTGTTAGTCATTGAGTTATTGTACTCACTTGAAAGAAAATAACGCGCGATTTTTGAATCGCAGTGTACTGTAAGTACCTACTTTATACAAATATTTTTCAATGTGTTACAAAATTGGGATATAATCGCGTGATTTAAAATAGCAAGATAATTTTAAAGTAAGACTAAAATATATTATGTAACAAAATTCCAAAAAATATCTTTAAAGTATTTAGTTAGTTTCAACAAATTTTACTTAAATAGGTACAAAATATTTTAAGCCGATCGAATAAAATTAATTAAAATCACAAAAAAGTGCTTACTATCATTGATGATGATGATCATAACCTAAATACCGTTTGCTGTTTGATGATAAAGGTTTAATACATGAATAGCTATTTTACACGTGTAGTTCTTGCGCAAGTCTTTATTATGAAACTAGCCCGAGACGCCCGCGGCTCCTCCCGCGTGGACTAGACGGCGACGTTCTCCCGCAGGACTGTGCTTCTTTTCCGGGATAAAAAAAAAGTAGCCCTTGTAGCCACTCTACAGCTCCCAAACCAACCCCATGCCAAACCACATCGATCCTTTGTTCCGATTTGACTTGCAAGAGGGTCAAACAAACAAACACACTTTCACATTTAAAATATTAGAATGGATATAGAAACCTTAGGTTATTTCCATAAAAAAGTAGGTAAGTAGGTCCATAAAAGTAAGGCTGATTTGTTGAATCATTAAGTTATCACTAACGACAAAAAGTTTTTGTCGAAGTAGTTAAGCCTATTTACACAACAAAAAATATAAAATCTTATATCATGATATCTTTACATGGAAAATTATCTAGTCAGTAAAGAAACACCAAGTTTGCCGTCAATTTGTCTTTACAAAAGAGCAGTCGAAAATATGGGTAGGTATGTACCTACATAACTAGGTAAGTCTAAGCTAGTGGGTACATGTCTATGTAGGTATACTTGAACCAAAATGTAATAAAAGAACATCGCAATTATATTTACAAGCTAAGGTATATTTAACTTGCTGTGCATGTGTGTGTTTGTCGGTTAGAGTTAAATATTTCTAGCTGAATTTGACCCACATCCCGGTGTCTGATTGAGCTGAAATTTTGCATACAGGTTTGGTTTGGATGACAATACAATATTCAATTAAAGTCAGCAAAAAACCTTTTCATAAAATTTATTTTCTTACAATAAACTCACTTATTATTATCTTTACTTATACAAGCGAAAATTGACAACTCGGCATAACAGCAACCAGTACCTACCTACATTTATTTATCTCTTCCTACTACGTCCCGGTTATCCCTTAATTCCTCACCCAACAGGATATCTTTGCCATCAATTTGTTGGAAATAATAGCTCACGTAGTTTAGCCTTTGATTTTACGCCATGGCCTATTGTTCCCAGAGGGTAGATATATTTGCCTCCTCTCCGTGTTGGGGTGACCAAACATGATATTATTATTAGGATAATAGCAAATAGGTAGTTAACAGACAAGAAAAATATGACGGACAAATACAAAAACACACTTTAACATTTATTATAATACTAGCGGATCCTCGCGGTTTTATCCGCGTGGTACCCGTTCCCGTGGGAATATCGGGACAAAATGTAGCCTAAAGCCTTCCTCGATAAATGAACTATCCAACACAAAAATATTTTTCAATTCGGTCCTGTAGTTTCTAAGATTAGCGCTTTCAAACAAACTCTTCAGTTTTACAATATTAGTATACGCGTAGATTGATGTAGGTTTAGTAAAATTACACTAAGATACCGATGTATGATATTTTCCGCTCCTAGTTTTTAAATGTATACTTACATGATTGTATGTGTTTTATTTTTTTTATTTATTTTATTGCATGCCCAGAAAAAATAAGGGTGCTTCGGAGAAACTACAGGCTTTTGTGAGATTTCACTCTATTCTTTCTCCGAAGCACCTTCGATTTTGTTAACTGCTATTTGACTAACAGTTTTCTTCTTTGTTATAAAATCATATTTTATGTAGTTGAATCGATTTAAAAAAAGGAATATTGATTATATTTTTAAATTTAAGATGAGTAGTCTTACTGCATCCGAATGAAATTTTGTAATTAATTTTACATTAAACTTAAGCTAGTCATCCCGTGACCACGTTTCCTGTGGCCGTATCACGAAAAACTGTAGTTACCATAATCGTATCTATTACTATCCACAGCCGTCTCTATCGTCTTCTACAAGTCATGCTATGATACGGAACGGCAACATTGCTGTTAACCGGTTTACTCCTCTGAGTACTAAATCCTATGGAGGTGGCATACCTACGAAAAAGTGAGGTGTAACTAAGTCACAATGTAAGAAAATCTTGGAATTCAATTTTAAACTTCTTCTAAATGTCGTATTAATCGGTCCAGCCGTTTCAGAGATTAGCCGGAACAAACAGACAGACAGAGAAAAATTGTAAAACATGTCATTTTGGTATATGTACCGTATATTTAATCATATGCACGTAGTAAAAAGCGGTTATTTAATGTTACAAACAGACACTCTAATTTTATTTATTTGTAGAGTTGTATAGAAGATATGCCATCTCCATAGGATTCAGTACTCGAGGTTTACTCGCTGTTTACCTGTCAAACGGTGCAAACGATGTCAAATCGGTTCACTTAAAACTACGTTGCCAACTTTATGCGCATGGCTTGTAGAAGACGATAGAGATGGCTGTATTACTATCCGTTAAAAGCTGTCGAAGTGCTGTTGTCAAAATATCTATTGAATGTTAGTTCTATAAACGACCGAAAGAGGCGTTGCTTTGATTTTTATACAATATACTACGATCACGATAACGATAACGGGAGCCTTTCGTGCTAGGGATACTTGAAAGGGTATTTTAAGTTTTTTGCATTCACAATACAATTTTTATTATTGAAAATGATGTATTAGAACAAATCGACCCGTCTCACACCTAGCTCCGATGGGACTCGAACCCGAGACCTTTTACTGTTCGAGACATTCGCTATATAATATTTTGCCATAATGTTTTTTATAAATTTATCAAACCTTTTGAATTACCGAATAAATAAAAATAAAAATAAATAAATAAAATATGCTTTTGACTACAGCATCAGGATAGTGAAATGTCGTGGGTGAACTTGAAAGATGTCTAAAAGTCGAGCAAAAGCTTCAAATACATAACAAAAAAAATTCATTCGAATGTTTCTCTTGGTTTGAATCAACAACCCCGAGTTCAATGGGTACCTAAACAAAATAAACACCACAGCGCCATCTCTCTAGTCCAAATCAAAACACCCAACCATCCTGGTTCACCCAATACCTGCACAGCAGTCATACCCGTCATGGCATGACAATTTCAATTTCGTGGCCACCGTACACAGCGAGGATTTATTCGCACGACAAGATTCATGGCCATGCATCAGGCTTTGCGATATACTGAACAACAGGGATAATCCAATTATACAGGGTGAAAATGAAATCACTCGCAAAGTTAGGTCGGACGGTCAGCACGAGAGGGAACCAGCTAATATTCGTATCGGGCATTAGGGATCATAATTATTGAGTATTGTTTTGTAGAGAATTTATAATTGGTTACTAGTATTGTTAGTTATTATGATAATAATTTTTGTTAGTATAGTAAATATAAGACATGGAAAAATTTTCTATTGCCACGTTTGAACGTTTTAGAGTTTATAAACAGCTACAAAAAATGTCGATGACATCGCTATTTTGAATCGATATCGAAAAAACACCAAAGAGCAAAAACTTGTATTTTTATGATAGATTCAACCTCAAAGTTCCAATTTATTTGGGACATTATATTATAGACACTATTACGTAATTTAACCGGTTTAGTTAGATTAGACTAGAATTGACCTTAAAGACTCAGTAAGTCGATCTAGACTCGGGTGAGCTATCAGACAGGCCTGTTGTTACTTGATTTACCTGACCTGAAAAATACGGCAAATCTTTGGTAAACTAGCTCAACAACAATAGTTTAACGACCAAATAAAAATATGTCTACTATGTTTTGGGACAACGTGTCATTTAGGAAATATCTATATTATTCCGACGTATCCTTATCGGCTTTAATCCCTGTCATTTAGTATCATCACATAGCGTGGCATCATATTTTTATGCCGAAAACAATGCCCGCTTGATTAATGATGCCTTGACAGGAACGACAGCGGCATAACATATGACATTTTATGAAGATTTATGGCTGAAATAAGCAAAAAACGTTCAAAAATTAATTGTCTCGTATGTTGAAAATGAAAACATAATGGCATACTGACTGTGTTTTTTTTTCAAGTATTGATTGAAATTAATTCTTTAGTTTTGTTTTACAAAATGGTCAATCACTAGTATTATAAAATGTCTTACAAACAAACGCTTGAAGGCAAAGGCTGATAGTCAATAATATTTCCTGAAAATTACACATCATACTGTTGCTTGCTTATTAAAAGTGTTTATTGTGTAAATTAAACGAATAATATAAATTACTTGCACTTACCTGCATGGAACCCGTTCCCGCGGGAGTCAAAATAATATATAGTTTATGACACTCAGGCATAATCTTTCTACTTGTACGGTATATATGTCGCAGTAAGATAGATAAAGCCGTGATTTAGTTATATCCGTAGGGAAATAATAATATACCGTACGATAGTTATACGAAAACAACAAGATTTCTGTGGTGTGAAAAAAAAAACCACGATATTTAAGGCGATCGCGAAGCGTCGTCGTCGTCTTCGTCTAAGCGAAAAAAAAAACAGTTTTCAAAATCAATTCAGTATTTCAAGACATCGTACTACATCCAAACTTACAAACAAACTTTACTTTTCCTTATTATTAGTGTCGATGTTTATTTTAGTGCAGTGTAAAGTACGTAGTAGTGCACTGTAAGCCAAATTTATTTTGCCGCATATTGGGTGAAATAAGAAACACAGATTAACTATTTGAGCTTTTCGAAATCACTGGATTTTGAACTCTATTTTCTCAGTGTAAAGATTT
This sequence comes from Crambus lathoniellus, assembly GCA_949710035.1. NCBI lineage: Eukaryota > Metazoa > Arthropoda > Insecta > Lepidoptera > Crambidae > Crambus > Crambus lathoniellus. Next base: position 18,814,244 of record OX453303.1, on the reverse strand, counting down.
GTTTCTGCGCTTTTCAATGAGACATCTAGAGCAAGTCTAGTTAGACTGAACAGCAATTTAATCAGCTTTGTTCTTATTAAGTAAGCTGTGGTGTGCTTTATTAAGTGCAGCACCTAGTTTGTGGGTCACGTCTCTAATTTGCCTTTTAAATACAAATCTAGGAAAATTGGTGCTTTATATTTTTGGAACTACAAAGTTTTAGTCTTAACAAAAGATAATTACATAAGCCCTATATTTTCCGGAGTGCTGGCTCCGTTTATTGGATGATAAGTTTATAAAAATTATAATCAATACTTAACCAGTTTATCGAATCTTTTGCAAATATAGTTATTTTTGGACAAATATAGCAACGTACAATAGTGATAAAAACTCGTTCCCTGGAATTATTATTAATATATTAAAAATTAAGGGTGATTTTGTACTGAGGTGACATGCAACCACGTACTCGTAAAATATAGTTTTGTTTTGTACGCTATACAACGCTGACGTAAGTGAAATTCAAGGAGGGTCAGTTCACCACACATGTACGTTGATATTCCTTATCATCCAAAATACTTGGCGAATACAAAATTTTGTCTACGTAATGCATAAAATGAGGCTCGAATCTGCAAGCTGACTGGCTACTTCGATAATTGCTTCAGTCGTCGACGTCGGTTGCGCAAATGATGCGTCGCTTAGCTTGCAGCGGAAAAGCTGTGGCCATTGATATAGCGATTTAGCCACAGAGCGGAGCAGAGATAAGAATGAGCATATTACGCTTTTGATACTGAATAAGCAGTGTCGCCTCTCACACAATGTGACAAAACGTGAAGAACTCTGGAATCGTACGAAGGTATGATGTAATAGAATGAGGCCCGAATCTGCGAGCTGACTGGGTTCAGTAATCGACGTCGGCTGCGCAAATGATACGTCGCTTAGCTTGCAGTGGGGAAGCTGAGGCTAAAAATATTAGCAATTTAGATGCAAGATTACCAATTAATAATTAAAACCTTTTTAACTTTTGAATGTTTATTAGGCCAGATGAGTAGATATAACATAAACATAAACTGATTGATATACATATTTCTGATCTATTTCACTACTTTAAATGCTTTTTTTTTCTCTCAAATTAAAGGTGAAAAGAAAGGATCAGAAATATCAGGTACTTTCTTATTACTTGGGAAACTTATCTTTAGGCGGCTGGTGCAGGTTCTTTCCGGACTCGGATAGTCTTTTGAAAGTAGGTACTTGAATCAAATGGTAAGGGAGGCAAAAACGCATTTCCACGATTGCAGTACTGGGGTGAACTCAAATGGTTCTAGCAGCACCGACCATAACCTGGTAGCCGCGGTAGGGACAGGTATCTCGCTGCCAAGCGCTGTCCGGGCCATGCTGTGTAGCGACAGACCCTGGGAGGTAGCTGTAGTCCGGATCGCGTGATCCCCTCCCATCAGCCTGGGCAGAGAAAGAGAGAGGTGGTCTCGCTTATGACCATTGACCAAAGGAGACTTGAGTTGAGACCGATTGAGATCAAAGCAAAACAAAGTTGCTATAAATTATTCAAATCATTAAGCTTCTCGCTCATAGCTTGGACACTGGACACTTAGTTTTTCTAATGACACGATAATCATAATATAGACACAGCTCATGTGGCGCGGAGCGGAGTACACAATTGTTAGGAGTCATTCAAATCTTAACGCTATTCGCTTATAACGTGGCCACTTAGTTGTTCTTTTGACTATGTAATCAAAGCCGCAGCCCACGCGGTGCGGAGAAGAGAACAAAATTGCTATAAGTTATGCAATTTCCCTACGCACCATTAGCTCCGGGCTCGAGACAGGGAATTTAGTACTCAACGCTTATTGCAATGTCTGCAACGGATTTGCTATAATGATTTTTGCAACTTTAGGCTATACATTTATTTTCTATTTGTGTTATTACTTTCGAATTGATAAGGCATTTGCGAGTTTTATTTTGGCAGTGAGTGACTGGCTAAAATTTTTCGTATTATCCTATTTCACTGTTCATTTTGAATTTAGGTCATTATCTTACAATATGTTACTTACAATATGCTTACTATACTTTACTAAAGTGTTGTATATTAATTTACTAATACTGTTCTTTAATTAACGTTATTACCTTCATTCTTAGCACCATAAAATTTCTAGCTACAGTAAGGTTTAAGTTACCCCTGCCACTGCACTTACTAATTTTAGCTACCAACTTTACTAAATTATTCTCGGTTTCCAGAGTTGTCGCCATCAGGTGTGCAATAGTTAAATATTTATTATTTACCCAAACAACATTCCCCTACAACGACATAATGTGCGGTCACATTACGACATCGTAAAAAGGAACAAGTGACAGGCGATATTTGGAACAGTGACTTTTATTACACGTGTCCTTGAAGTATAAATAAATATTAGGCATCGATTTTAAGTAAGTACTTATACACAATACACTCTTTTGTTTCGCCTCTGTTCGTACATATTATTTTTTGCAAGTTATTAGATTTTGTCGCTAGGATTATTTATAGCGAATGTTTATCCATACAAGTCCATACTACCTTGACGACCTCCGTGGCCGAGTGGTGTACGCACCGGTTTTCAAGGTGCCGCTATCTCTATAGGTCGTCCCGGGATCGATTTCCGGTCAGGTAAGTAAATATTGAAAACGAACTTTTTAATATTTCCTCGGGTCTGGGTGTATGGGGTTAGTAATAGTAAACATAAGAAATGGGAAATAATAGTAATAATACCCTCTCTTGATACCGTAGTTGTTTCCATAATACTAGTGCTTAAGCTACTATAGTTTGGTATTAGAACAATGTATGTGATGTTATCCAATATAATTTTTACGTTTTAGTATTGTAAATGTGAAAGTTTGTTTGTTTTTTTGTCCGTTTTCACTTCTAAACGAAGCAGTAGATCAACGTGTTTTTTTGTTCAAGGATAGTTTGGGAGCGAGAGAGTAATATAGGCTTTCTATTTATCCCGGAAAAATAGCGACGTGTACTTCAGACTAAAATATTATTGAATGGTCATAAATATTTAAACATAACATTTTTCATGATCATTTTTTGCGTAAATTGTTTTGCTGCTACCTTTTGGATAAGATTTATAGTATCGTATCTTTAAACATATTACCTAACCTGAAAAACCAAATAAACGTAACCTGAAAATTCTCAACGTGAAAACCCTTTTCACAAAAAGTAGAAAAGCAGTTAGCATATTTATTCCAAGTGTGATTTTGTCCAGTATTACTGCATCTGCAGTTGGTAAATCCTCTTAGGATACCGCAAAGCGTACCTATAATATATGTTATTTGTCGCTTAGGATTTCCTACCCTACTTTTGGCCACTGTAATTTGTCCGGCAGCTGTATAATTACGTTCCAGCACAAGATGGAATGAAAAGAACAAACATTGAAATAACGGAACATTAGCTGTAGAGACGATTAACATATAAGAACATTACATTTATAGTAAATAAAACATCGGTGACTGATATAATATTAAAAAGTTACATTTTAAGAATTCAACAATCCCCGAAGTACGAAAAATTAAGTTATTAAAATGTTAAGACTCATAATTTAATATTCTTAACATTTTATAATTATTTAATTTTAGGTTCCTCAGTAATGTTTTATGTTTATTATTATTTCAATTATATCAATTAAGTTTCGATCTCGACGTACGGAGTTGTTAGTGAGATATTAGTAATTGGTCCGATCTAGTTTTTACGTCCGCTAATTTCTACATTAAAATTGCAATGCCTAGTATACTGAAAATGTGTACTCGTATTTATTTGATAGTAAGTATCTCAAGAAATAATTTTCTACCACGTTTTTTGCTCAAAATCTGAGTAAAGTTGAATTCAGTGAATAAATTTTATTTGTAGGAATTGGAATTTGACAAAACTCCACCTATTTCATTGAAGCTTTACAGTTGATATTTACAGTATTTCTTGGTATGTGTATGTTATAGTTAAATGTGAAGTAGGTCTTTACTAAAAATGCAAGTTATGATAGAACAAAACAAAGGGTATTTTATCAATACAAATTAAACAAGACCTTAGTCTTAAGCAATTGTACAATGTTCATATTCTTTTAACTAAGGCTATGAACAAGTTTTTGTTTTACAAATTAATTACTGAAAGGCATTAAAAATCGAATACCTACAAGTTTTAAAAGGAACCTCAGTATCGCCGTACTACTCGTACAAGTATTTTAGGACTACATTATAGGACATGTTTAATGCAGTCACTGACTCAAATTCACCTTATCCTTTACAAAACTACCTATGACGTTAGATATTTACGAGTGGAAGTCTTTTACTACAAAACTACTGGTCATTGTATGTATTGCCCAACTTCCCTTCATTGACAGCGACATCGATACAGGATTCTCGTCACGCGTTTCGGAAATCGTCAAGCGCGTCTTTGCATGCCCCCGGCAATCGGGGCGAGACATGCTCGTGTGGGCAACTACCTACTATAAATTAGTTACACCTTGTGGAGAAGTTCCTTGGTGCAGCTATGAAATTTGGTTTCGTATAGTGACTTAAAATTTTGTCTCAAATTGTGTTGAATATTTATTTTGGATAAGTAATTTTTTAGGAACTTTAGGTGCAACTACGAAATTTGGTGTCCGATAGTGAATTAAATTTTCTGTCCACTTTATGAGTGTATTTTGTTTATTTACGTACAGTCAAACCAGTTGAATCATAAATATCTGTGCCAGCCATTGTCAAAAAGTTTGAACTTCGACCTTATTGACCACCCTATTTTATTTAACATCTGTTAGAAAATGAACTTATGGTGGGTCGAAAATCAATTGGTTCGACTGTACTATTCATTAATATCATCAAGCGCGTCTTTGCATGCCCTGGCAATCGGGACGAGACATGCTCGTGTGGGCAACTTACTCGTACTATAAATTTTTCTTTAGTGATTTAGTAGGTAGGTATTTTGTGTCCCGAGAAGAATATAATTTGATATTAAAACATGTACATATAATATATTCTTTGGGAATTAAAAATCTAACTATTTCAAACGGGTCACAATTTTAAGAAATCTATGTAGTTAGGTACTTCACGAGCCACAAACTTAAAGATAGAAGAAGAAACAAGTAATGACTCTACCGTTGGTCGTTGTCGGCGGCGTTCATATAAAATGTATGAAAACTACAGGAAAGACGTCGTTGGCGGCGTTTTATGGTGGCTCCTATGCGGCCAGGTTTACTTGCGGCTACTATACTTCCGTAAAAATGATAATACATTTATTAAGTACAATTTAAAACACAACAACTATTTACTATTAAACGTATAAAAGCTTCCGTTTGTTAAATTTCCATTTGTTCTATTAAAAGTTCAAAACACTTTTTGTTGTCATCAGCTATGGAATTCCGACATCTCTTTCCTAAAAACGAACACCATAATATGTCATTGGACTGTAAATTGAATAAAAGGTGATACAGGAAACCGTTGTTGCTCCAATTGGATTTATTCAGCAAAATGGAACTGAAATTGAATGGGCACCATTGCTTCGACGCCAATAAATCACCTCTGGTTTGTTATTATTTTATTTAAATATAAAAATAAATTTAAAAAATACGTTGTTTTTTCCTTAATAGAGATGAACAAAATAAATCATTTGATTGTTCCAGAATTATTTATGAGGAAAGAACTTTTAGTATTTATACGCGAGGTCATAAATTAAATTTTACTGCGCTATAAATGTATTTTCTAGGTATATATTTTTTCATAATAAGTATCAACTTTTTTACACCCCAAAATGAAGTAATACTCAGTATGTTTATTTTATTTTAGTTAGAATGCTCTCACACCTTCGAGTAGATAACACAGTACTGCCCTGTCGTGTTTTTTTACAATATCTTAAATAAATAAGTTTGGACAGCAATTTGAAATTAAAGTTTAATTCAAATTCCACACAAATCATGTTACGCGTAGGCGTGTATCTAAATCTAAGTTACACTCGATCCGTGTTGTATGTCTAGTAAAACCAACCTATCAGCTGTAATTGAAGTTACACGGAATAGGCAAAATATCTTACATAGTTATTAGAACAGTATAATTTTGCTCAACAAATTAAATAATAGCAAATAGCTGCCTTGTTTGACTACAAAATAAAAAAGTACTTTAATGATTGATTAAGAAAACTTAAAAAAGTCTCGACTAAAAAAGGTTCTCGGCGCCATTCGCCTGCGCCTGGTATGCCTATCTGTGGTAACTCGATTACACAGGGACCGAGTAACACGCGCTTAAAGTCCCAGACTTACACTAATATGGCAAGCCTATTCCTGAAAATTTTCAGGAACTAATTTCATTTTTTTAAGGGCCCCATATAGAAGGTGACTAGACGATTTCGATTAATGTATCTCAAGTTACACTAATTGGGTTCTTGACTGATTTTTTTTATTGGCTTAAAATGTTTATTGAACTAGTAGAAACACAACATAGGTATTTATTTTCAAATATCTTGCATATTTTCAGCGATATAGAGCATCAAACTTTCTGATTAGATAAGAAGAGCGCTATAGAAATGTGACGTCACATTTCTGTAGCGCCATACTCTCGCCATAGATAATTTCGTTTTAGAAAGAGATAGCTAGAGTCACAATTAAATAGCTCATAATTCGCTTGTTATAATACAGATTGAATTTCTTTTTTCACATTTGTTATTCAATAATGTTGTATTTCTGAATATCATAATTAAATATCTACATTTGCACAACAGTCAAATACCCAATTGTGCCTCATAGGGCAGAGTACGTATTCTATTCAAATATCACTAAAAATAAATCCCAATAAATGTTTTACTATCGGCAAGCGTCGAATATTGAAAATCGTTTATGCGAACCTAAAATAAGTAAAGTACGTGTTTTTCGGCAATCGCGGTACCTGCCAAATGGTGCTACAACAGATTTTTGTAATGTCCTGTATTGGTGAGGGGGCTGGACTAAAGCCAACTTGGTCATCGATTTACAAGTTTACTTTATGCCTTGGTACTTTGCGAAGACAAAAAACTATCCGTTTTGGCTTTGAATGTACTTACGCATGTTTGCGTTTTATGCGCGGTGCATAATCGGAATTGAGCCAAGTTTTTAAATGTCGGATTTCGTATCCTGGCCAAGTATACCTTTTCGTGAAATGCGGTAGCGTGTCAAGCCAAGTTCAAGCTAACAGAACTGGCGAGGAGCACCGTGTGTAATATTATACACGAACCATTTGTAGCCACTTTTGACTCCCTCATAACTCAAAACTATTTCACATAAACGTGTCAAATTTGGCTCATATATTAACATTTGAAAGATACAAATGTGCTCCAAATTTCATACACACACTTCAAACGGTTATTTAGATATTAACATCCAAAAATCGTCATTTTTATCACTGACTCACCTTTAAATCAAAACTCTAACCCACTTCCAGATGACGTAGAAAGTTCAAATTTGGCATCCAGATAGGTAGTGGGTGAATACAAGGAAAACATCAGAAACTAGTAATTTTTTATCATTTTATAATAATATTTCAATTAATTGATTTTATTTGGAACACTTACTTAAAGTGCCTGTAATTTATTTATTTATTTAACCTTTATTGCAAGAGTTACAAATGGCGGACTTAGTGCTAGTGAGCATTCACTAACAGTATCTCTAAACAGTGTAATGTAAAATCAAAATCAAAATCAAAATCAAAATCAAAAATCATTTATTCATTTTAGGCTGATACAGCACTTGTGAACGTCAATGAAGCTACGCTATCGGTTCGTAAATCCTACGGCGGGAGGCCTTGTAACGAGAAGAACCGGCAAGAAACTCGCCAAGGGCTATTTTTTTCTCCCTGTCATATTTCATACAGAGTCGTCAAATTGAAAACTGACTTTAACATAATATAATATGTAACGTCACTTTCCATCACAAATTAATCTTAAGTTTAAAAACAAAATAAAAAACCCGGTAATCATAGCAGTAAATAATTTTCAATAACTAAGAAATAGACATCCAAAAGGTAGTTTCTTTAAAATACACACCAACCAAAAACGTAGCAAATAAAATAATAAATATAAATGCCAAACAAGGGTAATAAAACTTTGAATAGTTTAAGAACATAAGAATTATGATTAAGAAGAAGAATAAACAGTGCCATACAAGCCACGATAATATAAAACTAATAACAATAAAATATTAAAAATCTGCATATTTTGAGACAAGAAGCCAGGAGCAGACCCATCCCACTGGTGGCACCCGTTCACGAGCATGACGCATGAACCAGCCATCGCTTCGCTCAACCATATTTTAGGGAACGTAACGACCCGCCTCACACGACACCACCGCAGAAATGTTTACAGAGAGCATGACATACTCAAACTTCTCATCTCAAAACGCAGAAACCAATATAAGAATGTACCCAGTATTAATAATTTTGTAAAACACGACTCACAATTAACTACAGTAAAAATCCTTGTCAGCTTATGACCAAGTTGCTTTGTCATTTAAGTAATCACTTACAGTATAGTAGCCCTTCTTGAGGAGGCAATTGTTTATATGATTCTTAAACTCTTCAAAGGGTAACTCCAAGATATCACTTGGAATCTTGTTAAAGATGTGTATACCTTGACCCATGAAAGACCCATGTACCTTCTCTAATCGGTACCGAGGCATTGAAAGTTTATTCCTATTTCTTGTATTGTAACCATGCAAATCGCCATGTTTAGTATACAAGTTAATATTACGACGCACAAAAATAATACAATTTAATATAAATTGAGATGCAGCTGTCAGTATACCAACTTCTTTGAACTTCTCCCTTAGAGAAGTTTTAGAGCTTAGTTGATAAATGGCCCTTATTGCTCGTTTTTGCAGAATAAATATAGCATTAATGTCAGCTGCTAATCCCCACAAAAGAATGCCATATGACATGATGCTATGAAAATAACTAAAGTATACAGTCCTAGCAGTTTCTATGTCAGTTAACTGTCTAACTTTTCTAATAGCGTAAGCTGCAGAGCTGAGCTTACCAGCTAATGCAGCAATATGCGAATGCCACTGAAGTTTTCTGTCTATAGTTACACCCAGAAAGACTGTTGATTCAACTAAATCTAATTTTTCATTATTCATTACAATTTCTACAGGTGGAGATTGTACATTTGGTAAAGAGAATAGAATGCATTTCGTTTTCTTAGCATTAAGCTGTAGATTATTAAAACTAAACCAAGTGAGTATTTCCGAGAGTGCTTTGTTTACATCGTCAAAATTAGATTTATTTCTGTCAATGTTAAATATTAAGGAAGTATCATCAGCAAACAAGACAATCTCACATAAGCTACTTGCAAAGAAAGGTAAATCGTTAATATAAACCAAAAACAAGAATGGGCCCAAGATAGACCCTTGAGGTACACCTAGCTTTACATCAGAACCCATTGATTTCATCCCATTTATATCAACTGTCTGAGTTCTGGAACTAAGATACGAGTGTAATAGTTTTTGGGCATTATTTTTTACACCGTAATGATTTAGTTTCAACAGCAGCGTCCGATGATCTACACAGTCAAAAGCTTTGGACAAGTCGCAGAATATGCCAAGAGCATTCTGCGACCCATCCCAGGCCCCAAAGACATGCTTAAGAAGTGCAACCCCGGCATCAGTAGTAGACCTACCCTTCGTAAAACCGAACTGTTTGTTATGCAAGAGGTTATTTAACCTCTTGTGTGCCGGCGGACCTCCTGGAAGCCCCTAGTTTTGTACCAATGTGTGCCGGGCGACCTCCTGGAGGTCGCTCTATTACCTTATAGTTTAGAGTTGAATTTTGCTCATAAAATTGTTTCCTATCTCTTTTATACTTTGCCATAATATATGAGTGGAACAAAGACGCGATTATAACACCACAAAATGTGTCACAATGCACAAATAAATGAAAAGAGCGCCATTTTTTTGTGGGTGGTCCTACGCCTTGTCAACGTGAATGGTCTTCAATTGGTTTTTTAAAACGAAAAATGGGAAGCGTTATTTGCCGCGAAATTTTGTTGTGTTTTGTGTGTTATAAATTTTTAATAAAATATAATACTTGTAATAAAGGCTTTTATTTATAATTATTACAAATTTAATTCAAAAAGCGGGGAAAAAGTCCCTTTTCCTGCTTTCACCTACTTTCACCATTTTAATTCAGCATTAAATTATACTTTATTATATATGGCCAGATAGGTTATTTAATAATGATTCCAGTGATATAAGTTTTGTTTATAGTCTCTGAACAAAATTTCATGGAAATCGTCATTTAATTGAGGCTGGAAGCAAAACCGGAAGTAATGCGGAAGTAGGCTGTCACTTACGCGTAATTGCCAAGATGGCCGCCGTCACTCGAGAGGTTAAAGTAAAATGAGTTAATAATTGCTCCAGTATTATTTTTTCAAAGATCTTGCTCAAGGCGGGTAAAATAAATATAGGTCTGTAATTACCTGGGTCTTCTTTGTTCCCAGATTTAAATAGTGGAATAATTTTGCTAAATTTCATTAAGTCAGGAAAAATTCCTTCAGCAATGCAATCATTAAATATAACAGCATGATATGGAGCAATGGTGTAAATAATGCTTTTAAGAATAGTTACCGATATACCCCATAAATCATTGGTACCATTCATTTTAAGAGATTTGAATGCTTTAATTATATCAGTGGAATCAATGCTTTTAAAATTAAACAATGAACTACATTCGGACACATGTCTTTGGAGCATTGAGGCCGCAGACGCGGGTGCAGAATTCAAATTAGTCGTCGTTTCTATTGGTATATTTACAAAAAAATTATTAAAAATATCAGCTATTTCCTTTTCTGAATTGATTTGGGTGTCATTAATTTTAAGCGTCAGGCTGTTGTCACGTGGTTTATATTTGCCAGTTTCACGCTTTATAATTTCCCAGGTTGTTTTGATTTTATTGTTAGAATTCTTTATTTTTTCTTTAAAATAGTTTGACTTAGCTATAGAACATGACTGTTTAAAAATTTTTGAATAATGTTTAACATGTTCAACAAAGCCAGGACTGTGATTAGTTTCTCTTAGCTTATACAGGTCATATAGCCTGTTTCTACTTTTATAAATACCTCTCGTAGCCCATTAACAAAAATGTAATTTTTGGGTACACTTAATAGTCTTTGCTTTAAAAGAGTTATTAAATTCCTTAATCACTAACCCAAAGAAGTTACTGTAAAGTTCGTTCGGATCGTCATGTACATATGGCATTAAAGAAACTTTATCATAGATACTATTTTTAAAATTATCTAGACGTGGTTTTGTAATTGGCCTACATTGAAAAGTGACAGGTGCATCAACGACGTCCAATTGGTATGCTGCCTGTAAACCGTAATGGTCGGATGTAATTTTTTTAACAACTAATTTGTTTACCGGGTCACATTCTGAAAATATATTATCTATACAAGTAGCTGAATGATCTGTAACCCTCGTAGGTTCTAAAAACTGATTAACTAAATTAAAAGAATTAAACAAGGTTAACAGCCGAGTAGTAAGTGCACTGCTTTTAAGAATGTCAACATTAAAATCACCACATACAGCTACTGGCTTATTTTTTTGCTTTAGTTTTTTTAAAGCATCCTCCATTACCGATTCAAAGGTTTCGAAACTACCTTTAGGGGGTCTGTATACACAAACTATTACTAAGCTTTTTAATTCAACACACGAGAGCTCGACGTGGCGTTCTACGGAAAGGTCCACAATATCCTTTCTTTCTCTATACTTAATATCATTTTTAACCAAAATTAAAGAGCCGCCACAGGTCGTTGTTTTCCTAGACAATAAGCTTGACAATTGAAAATTATTCACATTACATGACACATCACAATGCTTCAGCCAGTGTTCTGTTATACAAATTATATTAATGTTGTTACATTCAACAAATAACTCTAATTCTAAAACTTTGCCAGACAGGCCCCGAATATTCTGACACAATAAATTAATACATGAGGGCTTGGCTGTTGTCTTACGATTCAGTTTAAATTTGAGCAAGAAACATTTACACTAGGTAATACAGTTTTACTCTTATTGTATTTATTACATTTTTTCTTAGTAGATTTGCTACTAATATCAATGTCAATAGACTTTGCTTTGACACCTTCATAGGTGTCTTGTAAATTAAAAGCTAACAAATTAGCTATTTTTGTCCTAAACCTATTTGCAAGATACATAGTATCTGAGGTCAAAGTAAAATAATTAATAAAATTATTAATGTCGAAATATAAAATATTGTCACTATGACAACTAATCAAATTAAATAAGTATGAGTTTAACTCAAAAATAAAATTGTTTTGCGCCCTACTTAAATTATTTGCATATGGAAATGAGCTGATTACCAATTTACAGCCGGTGTCCGCCTGTAATTTTAATAAAATATTTATATTCTGCAAAATATCATTTTTCTTAACTTTGGAGCTGTCCCCACATAAAACAATTAAATTTGTTAAACTAGAATGTAAGAATCTGCTATACAAATTTACGTCAGCCGGTCTTTATGTGGATTCAAGGTCTTCACGTTAATTTAATGAATGTATTTTTTTTATCCAAACATATTTGTTTTAGTACTTATAACTACTTATAACTGAGAGTATGGATCGACTTTCGTATTTATTACGTTTTTAACTGTATAGATATAAGTTTTTTTTTTCACACCTGATGTTAAGTGGTGATAAGGCTGAAGATGGAAGTGCACTATCTTATCTTAATCTTATCTTTATCTCTTAATCTTATCTCTAACTGCCGGAACACAATAATGCTGAAAACATCATTGTTATGGCGTCAGACTTAGATAAGATGGTGGTAGCTAGCCAGGCGGACTAAGAACAAGTCCTACCACCAACCAAACCGAATACAATATGTACCCCCACTGGGAATCGAACCCGGGACCTCTTGGTCTGAAATCGGTGGTGAGATAAATATAATGATATAGATTAGTATTAATTATTATTTCAATATTTAGCGCACATCAATAGTGTAAGATTATTATTTATAAATAATTAAATAATAGGTATTTCGGACCACGACACGGTGAAGTAGAATAACAAAAACCATTTGGTATTAATTTTATTATGAAAAAGTGGGTACTGCAACGCTCACGTAAAGGTTTATATCGATGGAAACTGAATAAAAGCAAAACTTGGGAGCGAAACTTATTTACTGCAGCATCATGGCCGAGAGAAGCTAACTACACCAGCGCCAAGGGCGGAATCGTTCTGGACTAAAACAAATTACTCGCGTATGACAATGCGTTCGATATTATGAATACTATAAAGAATCAATAGTCCATAGACAAAGCAAGGACGTCTTATATATTCATTATAATACCACAGTACCTACTAATTTCTATACAAAAACTCTTGTTATATAAGAACTAGTGAAGTCAGGCCTTAGGCTCCAATATCCTAAGTTAGAAGAAAAAATATATTTTAAGTTGCTATAAAATATTTTATGTTGTTACTAGCTTTCCGCCCGCGGCTTTGCCCGCGTGGACTACACGACGTTATCCTGCGGGTATGTGACATTTTATCAGGGGTAAAAAGTAGCCAATGTTCCTCTCCAGGCTCCGAAGTATCTGTGTCCTAAATTTCAGCCAGATCCGTTCAGCCGTTTTGGCGTAATTGAGTAACAAACATACAAACATCTAAACATCCAAACATCTAAACTTTTACATTTATAATATTAGTAGGATAAATAAATTTCAGGACTCACCATTGAACTTGGCTCTCATTTCACATTAATGTTTTTGATGGGTTAAATCTTACACATATTTAAAGTAAAATTAAATATGAATAGCTAACATCAAAGTTCCCATAGATCCTCCATCGATAAGATGTGTTTTCTCCAATACTTTAAGTGAACTTATCATTCTTTGTTTTGACAAGAATTATATTTAGGAAAACTTAAAAGTGCCGTATTATTTTTTAAATAACCAATTATTATTAAAACAAATCGTGTAAATATAATATGTTTTACTTCGAACAATATGTTTGTTTTGTCGATTCAACTTAGTGCTATGACAGGAGGGACTTTTTTTTGAAAGCGCTTAAAGTGTATTTTTTCTGAACTTCATTTAAGTATTATACTTCTTACAAATGTGGGTGAATGTAATTATTCCATCATAATACCGTTACTTGCTCGAGTTTCACTTTTAACGAAAATATATTCCAGTAACTGGCAAAAGTAGAAACATCCTTATTTCCCATCTCTAAGTGTATTGAAGTTAAAAAGAAGAAACGTAAAATATAAAAATGTGGGGTTGGCTCTCAGTTTATTGTGCAACTTAAGAAAAACTCGAATTAAGTAGGCCTGTTGATGTCATGACTTCAAAACAATTTTGGGAGAGGAAGTTTGAATTTGAAAGTATCTCGAATCTATGTAGAGGCATTATAATTATGCCGTCCTTTAATCTTTTTGTATGAAACAATAAGCAAACAATGTTTTTTTTTATTTTATAAGTGTCTCTTGATACATAAGACTGTGTAACAGGTCGAATGAAACAGTTATAGCCAGTTTGTTTATTGCAAAATGACGATTTTAAGTGTGAAGTTTAAGTCGAAATGAAAATTTAAGGGCACGATCTTCGAAATTATTGAAATCAACCTATTTTTGATTCAAAAGTAAACAATCAAATATTTTTTATTTTGAGCAGATAAAAATATTTGTTGAAGTTTCATAAACGATCTTGATTATTTTGTGGCTAGAAAAACGATATTCGTATCTTGACTCGATTATAAAAAAAATCATTTTTTTTGTTTTATACTTAGATTATTTATCTCTAATTCACGAATAAGATATAGAAAAATAGATAATAACATTTAATAGATTATTCTCAGGCTACATTTTTTAAAAGTGAATTTATGCTCAAAATAAAAACAAAACATTGAAAAAATAAAGTGATGTTATTTTCATTATTCTTCACACATAAAGAATAAGACAAAGACAGAGTTTTTGGAAGATCTTGCCCTTAACTGTAATTAGCTGACACACTTAAACAAAAACTAAGACACTATACTAATAAAGTTTCAGAAGCACTACCCAACTGCTCTCTAAATTTACTGATACCGTTAATAAGCATCTCAATAATAAGGAGCATGTATTAGTAGCATTCATTGACTATAGTAAAGCCTTCGACACATTGAAACACAATATACTTCTTGAAAAACTGAACGATTGTGGTGTAAGGGGACCTCTTAGTAAATGGTGTGAAGAATATTTGGCAAATCGAGCATTTGTTGTAAAAGTATCTAACGATGTTAGTAGAAAAGTTGCTGTGTCCGATGGCACGGCGCAGGGTTCGGTGCTTGGCCCATTGCACTACATTACTTATGTTAACGATGCAGTTAATGTAGTCAAGAACTGCGAAATATTTCAATTCGCTGATGATACATGCCTCGTAGCAGCTAATAAGAACCTAGACACTGCCCTTTCTCATCTACAGAGTGATTTTACTTTACTATCCAAATGGTCTCATGATACGGGTCTTGTGATCAATACCGAAAAAACAAAATGCATGTACATAAGCTCGAGTCAAAATAGACTAAAAAGTAACATTAAGCTTATCGCACATGACCATCGATGCCTACACTCGAACCACCATAACTGCTCTTGTAGTGCGATTGAATTTGTTAATAAGCAAAAATATCTTGGCTTAGTAATCGATGACCGATTTAAGTGGTCGGAACATGTTAGCTATGTATGTGACAAATTGCGAGCAATACTGGCCAAATTCACTATAGTAAAGCACAAAATACCATACTCCATACTCTTAAGTCTATATAAGGCTCTGGGTGAAACTATAATACAATATGGGCTCGGCAGCTATGGCAGAACGTGCAAAACACATCTTGATCCAATCTATAGGTTACAATTAAGAATCTTGAAGGCTATTGTTCCGTCTAAAGTTAGAACTCGTTTCCAAGATAATCACAGTGAGCTATTCCATCACTGTGCCGTGCTACCGGTACATAGTCAGGTTAAATATATGTTGATAACAGACCATTTTTTCAACATGGATCTATGTAAGGTCATCCACCGTAATAAACAGACACGCAGTGCTGCTAAAATAACATTAATGGTTCCCAGATTTACTAATCTTTACGGCAAACAATTGCTACAATATCAAGTACCTAAATTAATAAATGATCTACCCATAACACTAAAACAAGAACTAAATAAAAGCAACATAAAAGTTAAACTTAAAAAATATTTCTTATCTACATTACTGCAAAATAAATAGTTACTGACTTATATCCGATGTACTACTACAAAATTTTACTGAAAATAATAAATCTAAGAAATAAATATCTAATCATATATACTTAATAAAAAATAAAAAAATATAAGTACCTACCTAATTAGTTTAATTAATAACATTGAATAATAAGTATAATTATATAATTTGAATGCGTAATTTATACATTCATTAATGTCAATTTCTCAAATGTTTAATAAATTGATAAATCTAAAAAAAGACATTAAATATAATAAAATATTAATAAGTACCGAAATAGTTTAATTAGTAATATTGATTGTTATAATTATATTATTTGAACGAATAATATAAAATAATGTTAATAAAAAAAAAAATAAAAAAAAAAACAATCACGTATGATGATAGAATGCTTAGAAATCCACCCGTGAGTACGCGCCGCTGCACCGCTCGTGCGTTGGTTGAACTAGGCAGGTAGAAGTTGCTTTGTGTTATAATAAAATAAGAATTTTTTTAATGCATACCCTACAAAAATGATTGTTATTTAAATTAAATTACTTACTTATAATAATGTATGATTGCACAAGACGACGAAGCCAAACAGTGTAAGGTCAAACCTAAACAGGTTTTTGTGACACTGTTTTCATGTAATATTATAATGTGTTAATAATGTTCGAATTTTAATAAATAATAATAATAATTTCTTATCAGAATTTTTCACCGACTGTAAAAATATGAATAATGAAAAACGCTCCTGACTTTCAAATCGATTAAAACAAATTCCATGTAAAACATTAGGAATATAAAATCTCATTACAAAAAACTTCAAAGTGGATAAAAACATTATTCGAAAAATAAACATCAGCATTCTTTAAACAAAAGAGAATCACAACAATTTAGATAACGGAGAAGGAAAGCATTGACACAAAATGTTTCTTTTGACTAATGAAGAAACGAAAATCAAACGTTACACGGATTTATCACAACGAGATAGGATGACGGTGAAATATCGACATCATTAATTGAATCGCAATATTGCTTTACGAAACAAAAGCTGCTGTGGATGACAAATTTGTTTCCCCGAGGCATCAGTTGCTTACGAAATTTGATGGGGACTCCTCCCGACGCCCACTGCGATAACAAATAATAAATTGAATCCAGAGTGGGCAGCGGCTTAAAATATAATTTTGCATTTTTCTTGATTTGTCGAACGCTTCTGTTTTAGTTGATGAAGGTATATTTTTTAATAAAGCCGGAGTAAATTTTGGCGAAGCCCTCTAACGAAAGGACGACAAAAAAGTGGAATATTTATGTAAAATTTGAAGAGTGGATTGGGAAAAGATTTCATATTGTTTTGGCTATTGAAAATAATTTTGTATCGGTAAATTTGTAAAAATATGAAAAAGGGAATCCTTTGATATAGATAACTTTTATATTATTTGAGGTAATAGCAGTGCAAAACTTACTATATTTTTTTTTTGTTTTAGTACCTACTAGTTTTCGTATGTTATGTTGGTGAAATAACTGTTGCAGAAAACTTTTAAGTAATCTGTGGTCACACTATGACTTCAGTATAAATGATACAAGTTAGCTACCATTGAAAGATACTAAAATTTAGTTAAAAACAAGGTTTTCATTATTACTAATGAATTGTTACACAGATGCATTTGGTGGACTAAAAATCCAATAGAATTTAAAATCTATAACTCGTGTACACCTATACATATTATCTATTGTGTATATTTGTAGTGAACTCAATCTCGGCTTCCCGAAACTATCTTATATTACGTGATAATGTTAAATAAATTCTCATATATCCCAAAATATATTCATACACCCGTCTTAGTGCACCCCTAAACAGGATTTCCATTTCAAAACTGTGGAGTAAAGCGTAAGAATTCCTCTGGCAGGAGAAACTTGGATGCATTACCTACGAGAACTGAGATCTCGGCAAGGAATTTATGCTAATGAATCTCATCTTAGTTGATGGGGCATGCCGGCTCTGCAGCACACACTATTGTAAATAAATTATAATGCTCGCATACATATCTACGTCGTCAGTCATGTGCTCGAGACTCAAATTGTTCTAGTCTGCACTCTGAATGCGAGGAGGTGGAACTGTATATATTAATATTCCATTTATTGCAAACCTCGCTTCATAATGAATACAAAATCGAGTAAGGGTGGCTTTGTTGTGCGAAGAGAAAATGACATGAAAACTTTTTACAGTTGATTTTCGGTGTATTTGCTTCATCATTTTCGTCAAAATAAAAATACTGTCTGCCTGATAACAGCCCTATTGCTCTATTATTAAGTCTGTTACTGTGTATTGAAAAGCACTATGACTACATATACATATAGTACAAATTTTGCCTTTTTGCTACATGGATTTCGTGTGCATCAAATACAATATCAACGATTTACTAAATAAATCTGCAGGCACCTTAAATCTTAGTTATCTAATAGTGTATTTTTACGTTTCAACGAAAGTTTGAATCGTATAAATATAAATCTGATAGTTTTTTAACTTTGAATAATAGAATCAGAAACTTAAAATAAAAAAACAGAATTCAACCTGATTGAGTTATTTGATTTTAAAATCAAAATATATTTTAGCACATTTCCATGCCCAGTGCACTTACTAAATCACTCTGGACTGCTGGAGATTAAAAAAATAATATCATGAAATGCTACGAGTTTATTTCGACTAGGAATTTCCAAATTGAAACTTATTAAGTTGATCTTCTGATCAGTGCGATTACTCCAAAGCAGACATTTTTTATCGATTTTATTAATAGCAACCATAAGTACCTACTTAATAATAAGCTACAACAATTGTATTTATTTATATTTAGTACACACACAAGTAAAATAAAAAGAAAGAAGTAGTCAAGAGTATTGTACAGGGGCACGGCTTATTTCATATTGTCTTTCAGCCGGCCCATGAGACGATAAATAACAGAGAAGGGCAGTCAGTTCGTGTCTTCATATACATATACCTACATAAATATTATAATTACAAAATTGTACATAATAATGACATCAAGAATGTTGTTTTAAGTGTTAATAATTAAATATATTTTGTAATTTTTTATTGGTTTTGATATAGTTTCCTGTTACAAACGGATTTTGTGATAACTTTCCCTACCAATACGTGTAATTTGACACTTTCGTCTGAATACACCTACGCTCACTAATGATTTTCCTACATCGAGTTACATTCTTATCATTTAAGAATATACTTTAGCAGTTTCAGTGTCTTCTGTCATTTTAGCCTTATAATATTAATCAAACATGTAAACGAACTTAAAATTAACACTATGGCGGGATTTCATATTTAATCTTTATTGTGTCCGAATGTAAATAATAATTTTGTAGACTGCGTTATGTATTCCTGAAAAGCGATGTTGTTTTATAAGTTGCAAGCATTATGGCAGCTATACCTAAATGATCAAACACGCTGGTTCAAACAGTTTCGATCAAATTGGCATGAATGTCTGTGGTGAAATTTGATGAAATTTAATGAGAAACCAGCCTGTTTGATCAAATTACTTGAACGTCTATGCTGCCGTCATAAGAAGAAAACACGTATCTAACATCTTTTCCAAAATTGAGTTACATACATATATATTCGCAATCAGTAGAAAAAGACCCATTTACTATAATTTTTTTCATTTCATATTTGTGACCGCAACCCAAAAATTTTCGCTGATAAAAAAGACGTATATCTCCTTCGAAACACAATGTTTAGGAAGTAGTAAAGTCGGCACTGACTCACACTAGATAGAAAAGACGTTTCTGTGTAGATGCGTCTTGTTACTCTGTGAAATATTGGTCAGAGGGCGCTGATCGTCGTGGTCGCTCGGAAAAATAAGCCTTATTCCCATGGTCATAATTTTAGTTCCAGATATTGACACATGCCAACTTATTAGGCGCCCACTTTAGTCATAAAATGAAAGACGTATCTGCACGGTCATAGAAAGAAAAGGACGCTTCTGCGTAGATGCGAGTTTTTTTGCGGTTGAATCTGCGATAATAGCGTCTAATGAAAAAAAAAACAAAGTGATATTTAATTACTGGCTGCTAATAATTATAATATTAAGTACAAATTAATGTATCCAAGGAGGTTTTTAAAATTTAAGTATTACAAAAAGGTTTTTGTTAATTATTTTTGTTATTATGATGGAACAAATTATAAAGTCTGATTCTCATATTTTGTGTTTTATTTTAAAGCTTTATTTTATTTTTATTTTATAGTAGTTTAGCCTGTTATAATGCCTATTATAACTAAAATGTAAAAAGAGCAAGTATCTAAGTAACGGTTAAAAAAAGACTGATCATAGAAAGAAAGGACGTTTCTGCGTAGATACGTCTTTTCATAGTAGTATCATGAATTTAGTCTATATTTTTTACTAAGAAGAAAACGAAAATAACTTTTATATAAGTAATATAATATCTATATATATAAAAATGAATCCCTATTTCCCTTGGTCACGACATCACGCGTGAACGGCTGGACCGATTTGGCTAATTTGGACTTGATATATTCGTGGAAGTCCAAGGAAGGTTCTTACGGTGAGAAAATAGGGGAGGAGGGGATAAGTGGGGGTAGAGTAGAAGTAGGGTAGGGTAAAGGTAGGGTAGGGTAAAGGTAGGGTAGGGTATAGGTAGGGTAGGGTAGGGTAGGGGTAGAGTACGGGTAGGGTAAGGTGGAGTAGGGGGTAGGGCCACGGGAACGAAGTCGCGCTGGGTCAGCTAGTACTTAATACAAATATTATTTAAAGGAGAATGCCCATGGACGGTACTCATTTGTGTCATGCTTCAAGATAAAAACATACTACAATTCATTTCTTAATATTTGACCATTTTTCATGGCCCAGAGTTTTAATTTTGAACAGGGATTTACTTTTAGGTATTAAAGTAACAATGTATTTATCAACCACGGAAGCCAGGACACTCAAAGAGCATGTGATCACTATGAGGACACTGCTGTGTGACTGCCACTGTCAGCAGTGTTGCCATTGTGGGTATTTTTACCTGATTTCGGATAATTTCGGCTTTGAGCGGTTCGTTTACAGGTAACGACGACTGTCTGACAAATATGGGTATTTTTGTGGCGATCGTGTAGAAAAATCCTAAAATGACAACTACAGGCAGGAAGCCAACACCATTTAAAATAGTAACTATTGTGTGTTATTTTTTTATGAAAGGCGTAGAAGTTCATATGTTACTTGAAACACTCATTATTACTATCTTTAGCCTATTGGCCCTAGCCCCGACGAATCCGGGTCATTTCTGATTCGGTTACGGACTTTTTCCAGTTTGATAGGCGGCAACACTGAACGTCAGTCATCGACAATATCGACCAAAGAGTAATAACTCTGCGTGCGAATAGCACAAATTATATAGACTAGTACAGATAGGAATCAAGCCTTATAGCGGCCGTTTGTTAGTGAATGACGGACCCCGATTAGAGTTTGACAACATAGTGCTGCCAGAACTATCGACACCCTTGATTCGTTATCGATAGTTGTGCAAATCATCGACGTTTTGGTAGGTACAACCCTAGTAATATATTATTTTAAATTCTGCACAAATAAAAAACACATTTGATGAAAGAAGGCATTTATTACTTGACATTATAATTTTATCAAATACAAAGTACATAAGTAAAAGTTGAGATTTATACAAGACAAAGAATGAGAGTAATGAAATTACTTACTAAATTGACTTTATAGATAAACTAAGAAATATAAATACTTTATCAGCTACAAGAAAAATTATTAAACTGCTTGCAAATATTTTTTACGCACAAATGCTAATGCTATTTTTCCTAGTAGTTTTATTTAGTGTCTGCCATTTCATTATTTACTGTTAATATCACTTTCAATGCAAGATGCAATAACCTAATTCTAATAGTTAAACATTTAATGCAGTAAGTAATCAATATAGCAACTAACAGCAGTAATTTGCACCATAATTCTGATTTGATAACTTATTACCGCAAGAATAGGCAGACACGGGCATCTTCGCAGCACTCCACGAACCTCGTTGAGACTCAAGTTATCTGAAAAGATAAGATTTGGTTAGTATAGATTCTACATATTGTTACTATAATCTGCCATAACATTTTATAAACAAATAATTGATAGTTGAACTGAAAAGTTTGAAAATCAAGAAAGAGTAGTGTGTATAAAGCACATTTTGTTTGTTGTGCCGCTATGCACAAGTTATAGATAAATCAATGTTTATCTATAACTTGTGCATAGCTAATAATGCAATTATAGTTAATAGTGCATTATAGTTAATAACTGTTATTAAGTAGATAAGCTTTGTACATAGACTGATGAGGTAGTATAATATTATTAAGTAAGATCTAAGATAGTAGGTAGCAGTAACAGTTATAACATAGTCATAAGACAATCACAATAAACCATCATTCGTACCGACAACAATCATATATTATCCCACCGGTACATTTGTTATAATTCTGTTCTGTTTGTCAGAATCAGAAATATGAATTTGATGATAAGGCATTTTAAATGTTTTGACAGTTATTGAATTACTTACACTGTTATTATCTCTTTGACTTGGTATTAACAACTTCACTAAATTGAAATTTGTTAAATGTGACAACTGATTATTTAACTTTAATCCCAAGTAATCTACTGTGCTTTATCATTATCACCATATGATATTACTTCTAAATGTATATTGAAATAAGGTATTAGGAAGGTTTTTTAACAAAACTAATCAATAGTTAATTACACATACCTACCTACTTACATTAATATAAAAAGTATAAACAAAGACAAACATTACCTACCTTTCATTCATAACTTCTACTTCAACATGTCAATGACAAGTACAAAATCATATGTTGTTGGCCCAAAACTGTGCCACTCTCACAGCGTTATCTGCAGCCAACATGAGGTCCTCACGTGTACAAGTGTCCGGGCATGCAGAGCAATCAATGAGGTGGGCCATGGTCTGTGGAGTGTAACCACACCTGCACGCGAGATCCGTGTTACTGATGAAGCCCCACCTGGACAGGTTGTCTTTACTTCGACCAACTTGAGTACGGAGTCTATTTAAAGATCTCCATAATGATCTGGGAAGTTCAAGGCCAGGAGGGAGCTTTTCCTGGATGAGCACATATGGGTGTGGAAGGGTAGCAGAGTTTTCCCACAGTTTAACTTTGGTTAAAGAGGCCTCCGTGGTGCCAGGCATGACGTACTTGTAAAAACTATTGCGACTCTTTAGCCTTTGATAAATTTCATAACTTTCTGAGAAACCGAATCTTCTTTACTCCGGTTAAGTTGTGAACTGTATTTTCTTTTGTTTTGGTTAGTTTTAAGAAATACAAAGTTGCCTCTGGAATTACCTAAAACAACAAAACTCAAATTTAGGTTAATGTAATAAATAATTATACATAAAACTACGTAAATAGATTTACTTACGTGTACCGAAGGCATCTTCGAATAATGTATCCATATTTCTGTAAAGAAATATCTGAGAAAAAGTGGAAAAACATCTAAAGAATACTAGAAAACAACTAGAAAACCGAAATGAGTAAAAAACACAAACTACAAAAAAATAAATAAAGAAAGGTCATCTTGAAATTCTTGAAAAAAAGTGACAGCCTTAATTTTAGCCAATGGGGGCACCCCAACAAAATGGCGGTCTTAATTATAGCCAATGAATGGGTATCGGGGCTACCGGCCACTAAGTTTTGACCGATTCTATGGGTGATTCCAACGCCTGGCGAATAGGGCGTTTTTAGCGCTAGTTACAATTCATTTTTTTGCTCTAAGGTTATGGGAAATATTAGTATTCGATTTTGACCGATTCGACTTACTGGCGCGACATAATCTTTAGTGATTACATACTCCATAGAGTAACTTAGTATATATAGGAAAACATACTCTTTGATCGACATCGGACGGAGCTTATGAACTGGATTTCTGTTATTTTGATTTAAAAATCGTTGGTGTAGACTCTTAAACCTTAAATTGTGGTATTTGTGAATCGTGATATTTTCTATAAAAAATATCGAATCATTCGCGTGGTGCATTGTTATTTGGAAGACTGTTCGACTGAAACAATCGCTGTTTATACTTACTATTACATTTTAGGAAATAATTTCTAAACCCTTGTTTTTACTTTCAATATAATAATGGGGAGAAGTAATTAGATATTTTACCTACATAATAAAACAGGTATGGCTTTGATGCAACATTAGACGGCCGTCCATTGCAACTTGGGCATTCTCCTTTCAATGTGTCAAAAAATTCACACGACTTGAGAACCTTCTCCTTTTTTTAAGTCTGATAATAATAGCTTATAAACTATGATCTAAAATCTTGCAAACTAAAATTTAAAACTTTTACCTTTACTTAAACCCAGCGAATATTTCTCAAAAAAAAACACCAAAGTAGTTTTTCTCGGTTAGAAGGCAAAGGTAGATAGGTACGTCTTTTTCCTTATGGCGGCAGTATGGATGCCATTGCTTTGAATAGCGTTCTAGTAGATGACTGGTCACTGGACCCATATTTACCGATAAAACAATTGCGACCGTAACCGAGAGCGAATATAATACGGTATAAATTTTAAAGGCACATATTTCACAGCGCACAGCTTACATTTCTAATTTTAACGGCCAGGAGCGGAATTTATGCTCCCTACATGTGTTACCGCATAGAGTGCTGTAATAACGTTCGGCGTTCGGCAGTGCACACAAATATTTGTTTATTCAATTACAGAGCGAAAGTATTTTTTATTTTGTTTATTCGTTCGGATATTTAAAAAAAATATGAATTGAGCAACTCCTTTAGTAATCTGTGCTCCTATGATTCGCGTTAGTGTATATGTTATGGACCAAGTGATAAATTGGGCAGTATACATAGTGCCCGGTCATTATGAAAAATGCGCAATATGAGTATTTTTTTTCTTTCTTCCTTCTTCTTCTTTCTGTAAACAACAAGTGGTTTTGTGGTGCAAAAAAAAATAACCACGAAATTTAAGGCGATCGCTACGCTGCGCTTCGCGATCGCCTTAAATTCTAACCTATCACGTGTTCTACAGGACTTTCAAGGCAAACTCGCTTTTGCCCTCTCATATTGCGCATTTTTCATAATGACCGGGCACTATGTATACTGCCCAATTTATCACTTGGTCCATAACATATATATTCTTTGCCTTTGGAAACTTGGAAAAAATATATGTTATTTTACAGTTATTTATCTAGTGCTTCCGGCTGTTTTTTTCGATTGGTGTTATTTTACTGTGTCAAATAAAATCCCCAACATCCGTCTTATCTTAATCCAAATATCGTATTACTTGCAGTATACTTGGTTTTAGTTAATGAAAAATATACGAAAATAATTGTCTTTGATTAGTCGAGGGATACCGTTTAATTTTTTTTATTATTTAATTTTTAATTGAATTTTAAGTGATTTTCGATTCGCGGGGCGCTCGCGAGTTCACAGCTCACTGCCGGCTGCCGCTGCGTCCGCGTGAAGTGTATTGCGCGTGGCCGAGCAAGCGTTAGCGTGCCTATTTCGGTCTGGAATCATCTCCTTAATAGAAGAGATTAATTATTTTTTCCTAGGATAAAATTGATAAAAGTACATAGCATTAATAATATAATAATAATAATAAAATACTTTATTTGTCATCACACACTTAAACATAGGTAAACAGTAGAAAGCTTAAATATGTCACATTTGAGTTACTTTAAGTTTGTGTGAGACTGATGCCTGAAGTAGATATAAAAAATATCTGAGAATAACAGGACATCAGGCTCCCACTAAATTAAAATCACTATTTTAGTTTTTAACCCTCGACTACAATAAGAAGGGTGTGGGAGGTTTACATGTCTGTCTATGCATAGTAGCTCCTGAACGAATGGACCGATTTTCATACTGTTCATTATGTTTCAAAGCTGCGATTTCGAGATGGTTCATAATTTAGCTACAATTTGTGAAGATTTGTTCAAATATTTCAAGGCATCAGCTCTTTTAGTTAACTGCAGTAGGGATATACACGTCTAATAAATATTTACTTACAAACACATGTGTATAATTTAAAAATAATGTAATAAAAATGTTACCCTCGACTTGACTATCCGCCCTCGCCTGCGGCTCGGGTGGATATATAACGTCTCGGGTAAAATGGTATGTTTTATGCACTTGTTGTACAATCTACTATTTAAGAAGTAATAATATACCTATGACTATTTGAAATCTTTGAGAAGTCTTTCAATCAGTTTGGAGGGATTCCAGATTTTAAATATAAATAAGTATTTGAGTGATTTCTTTTTAATTGACTATAAATATTTTATAAATATTTTAATACTCTTTTGCCGCTTCTTAATAAAATAAAATAAAAGATCAAGAATTTTTACTTGGAAACGTCGAGGGTGATCGTAGTGTTTATTTAAATTGTGTTCACAATTTATTGTAAGGGAAAGTAATAAAAATGTTGGAACATAAACCGGAAAATTCCGAGAAATAGCTTTCGAGTTATTAAAAAATAAACTAAAACGTATCGATTTTTGTGTAGGTGTCTATTCGCTACTGTGTAAATACAATAGACTATAATAATTATTAAACGTGACTGTGTAGGAAGCAAATTTGGTTTGGTTACGTCGACGATATGTGATATTTAAATTATTTACTAATTGCTTAACTGTGTTCATACGTTTGTATGACTAGGATAACTGACGCCTCATTTACCAAATTCTTTGCCATCAGCAAATACCCATCAAACACGAAACGCTTTGTAATACACATAATGAATACCTACATCTTTAAAACCGTATTTGTGAAACATTTTCCTGCGCTCATTATCTTTTAAACACGAAAAAGACAAAAGAATTCCGCTCTAAAACGAAATGGTCATGTCAACTGCGTTTTTCGTTCGCAAAAAGAAGACGCAACCCGCAATATTTTTCGAGCGTTTTCCGTAGCACTATTTGAAACTGTAGTGGCCCAAAAACGTAATATTCTTCAAGTTAAACAGTAGCATGTAATAGCCTGTAGCGCACGTAGCATACGAACTGGATACACAAAGGAATTAGGGATATAGAGATCGGATAGAAGCGATTTTTGAAAGCTTTATAGAGGACATCAATTTAAAGGTTTGATTTTTGAAAAAGTTATAAAGACTTACGGACTGGCTGATAGATTTGACAATGATAAAAAGACAGATTGGAAATGCCATAAATGACTAGGTTTATTTTTTGTTAAGACTTTTAACTCTGTACATGTTTTTTTTTAGTTGACCTAAATAAAAGGGGAATGGGTTCATTAAATATCTATAAATGCATAATAAAAGAAATTCATACCAATGAAGTCAAAAATTACGAATAGAAGTTAAAACTTGTTTCATCCTAATAACCCGATTTTATAAACTTAAAGCGCAAAATTATTCGAAATAAAATAATGATACAAATACCTATCTTTAGTAAATTAATGGTTTAGCCAGTTTGCACTGCTATCAGATTTTAATACCTACCTAGGTTAAAACAGCCGCTTCATCACAGGCAAACAGCAACGTCAATGTATACGTTTTGCGGAACTTGTTTGATAATAAAATTATTTAGTTTATATATCGAATATTATTACAACCGACGTGTACCTAAATAGGGATACTAGGGATACGTGTACTAGGGATGGGAAATAATATAATGGTAAATCCACAACTAATAAAGTTTCAATGTCTTATAATGTTTTAAAATATTAAAATAGAACCTTCAACAACCTCTGAATAAAAGCAAAGAAGTGTTAAACAAAAAGGAAAATCGAAATATTCAACTTTAATCCTAATTAATATACTCGTTTCAACGAGTATTGCACAAAGTAAGTGTAGAACTAAGTATAGAATAATAAAACGAAAATCTAATCAAATACCATCAAATCTAACCGGTGTTAAAGTGATATTGTGTTTAGAAATTAGGCACGTTGCAATACAATAAAAATATTTTACCTAATAAAGTTTATAAGCCAAAAAACTGTGTCAGAAACAATAAAAATAATGGTTTTCTCAAATAATTCAGGTTTTAAATAAGGACTAAAAAGTAAGGTTTCCGCAAATAATTTCATGCTTAAGTACAAAAGAAACTTTGCCTCATCCAGTTAGCATTTTACCGTGTCCTAGCTCTCCTGAAATCCCATCCCGTCCGGTAGCAGCAGTTTAATCAGCTCCATTCTTTCCTCAGTATCCTTGCTTTGTTTAAAGTTGGACGGACAAAAGTTTTCTCCTATCGAGATCATCAGCGATCGCGAATAACTCAAATTGTATTTATACATTGCGGAGCAATTGAAATGCACGGTATTCAATTTGTGAAATTAAGTACTTCAATATTGAGGTTCATTTTGCTAATGACCTCATTATCCACTTTGAACAAAGTTGTACAAGAGTTTTGTTCGTTTGCTATGTATTTTTTTTTTCTTAAAACATAATATTTTCATCCTGACAAAGGATTTTTCTGTTAAAATTTCTTGAGAACCCTTGAATAACATCTCTGAGCTAGGTAACAGACAAATTCATTTTATACTTACCAATGTATAAATAGTCTGTTAACTATATATTATTTTAGATATAGATAGAAGGAAATATATAAAGTAAATTGAAAGAAATAGCTAGGTACTAATAAAGGCTTAATTACGAAATACTGCCATCATTTTTACGCTTACTTCGGATTCGAATTATAGCGTCAAATAACTTGCAGTATCGACAAAATTACGCATAATAGGTATTTTGCGCATGTAGGTACTCGTATCAATAAATTAATTTTCATTTTACTAACCTACGTTAATTTGTATTACACACAGTATTGTAAGTACTACTATTTATTTATTAAACATAAGCAGTATATACCTCAGTGGTAACTTGATATGACTTTTGGATCGAGGTAGACGTCTTTATTATGTACACTCGGGACTGAGTTGAATGGGTAGAGCTATTGTAATGAGTGCTCTTGCAACTTGAATTCGAAATTAAGTAATCACTAGTGCCCTGCCCTAGCTTTGCACGGGTGCAATGTAGATGATTTATATTATATATACATATAATAGCTGCACCCCGGGGCTTCACTCCCGTGGAATTTCAGGATAAAAAATAGATAACGACCTATTCTCAGACCTACCAAATAAACACAAAAATTTCATAAAAATCGGGCAAGCCGTTTCAGAGGTGTTCGATAAAAAACACTGTGACACGAGATTTTTATTACTACATATTAGAAATTCGATATAAATCTTCATGTTGAATCACTCTGATAATGGACCGCATTAGTATCATACATGAAAGATCTAGCCCTACAGGCGGCAGTAAGCGACTTTGTTTTACATGGTTAAATTCATTGTACTTTTCATGAGCTCACTTCACGTCCGTAGAGCTCACAGCACTACAGACTACCACCCCTACCTGCTTTCTACTCCCAGATTCCGCACTAAACGCTTCTCAACTTCGTTTATCATGCGGACCGCCAAAAGAGTGGAACGCCCTCCTTGCGTCTGTGTTTATACAACACGAATATGTTTAGTCATCTTGCTCCTCGAGTAACATTTGTGTCAAGAGAGAACCCATAGTAAAATAAAAAAAATGTGATAAAGGTAAGAACACAATTTATGAACTGACATGATGTCACGTTGTGAATGATTACCATATACAAATATAAAACGAAATACTTAGAAGAATAACATGGCTTAACGAAATTGAAAACTCCATAACGAGATCCGAGCAGACTTGAAAAGTAAATGCACAGCCCATCAACGTTAAATAACCATCTTAAAAATATTGAAACACGGATAATCTAACAGAGGGCGTTGATATAAAAATACGTTCAACGAGATCCGACACTTTATTAATTTTATGCGAGTTCCGTCAAGCGAAAATCCTTCGAGAACAGGAAAAAAAATCACTTTTCTTATCTCAGTACACGTGAATGTGTGAGGTTTGTTAAAGAACCTTATTTCGTCACACAAAGGGTCGTGCTTTGGAATAATGAGGTTCTTGCTTGAGCACACTCGAGCGTTCTTTCTATTTCAGACTTGACTTTAGAGGCTCGTAAGATATGAGTTGTGAAGGCTATTGTTTTGTGAAAGTGAAAGCCTTACCTGTGTATAAAGTTGGTTTATCGACAAGTTGTAGGGTTTTTCTTTATAACATTTTCATCGTCATCATTATCAGCCATTTAATGTCCTCACTGCTGGAGCACAGGCCTTCCTAATGGATTGATAACGAGAATGGGCCATGACCCACTACGCGGGCCCAATGCGGATTTGTGGGTATAAACGACTGCAAACGCAGCCGGAACCAACGGCTTAACGTACCTTCCGAAGCACGGAAGAGCTCGAGATAATAAATTTTTGATCACCCACCCCGTGACCGACCATTGCAATGCAGGCCGAGCGCGATAACCACTGCACTACGGGCTCCTCCACCACGGGCTCCTCACCTAAACTAACGTAACTAACGTTTTACTGCTTATAAATGTAGTCATGATCGTATCCTAAATAAGCAAAATTCGTAATGAAAACAGAATATTTTATTTATCAACTGTCTAAAAATACAACGATTAGATTGACTAGTGATTTTGTAAGTGTTTTTTTTTTAAAGAAACAGAATAATACTTAGCCTAAAACAAGATAAACTATGATGCGTATGGTTCAGCAAATATGCAAAAATTTACTTTTGTAGATACTTTTAAACGAAAAGTATGGAGGCTTGCGAAACTCACGAATAAAAAACGGTATTTCATTTCTACAATATCTGATAAACATCGATGTTCTATAAAGGCGACGTGATCAAACAACTAATCTCAAAAATATTGCGAGGAGTTTTCCCGTCTTATCTTTATAGATTGGAGAATCCAATATGGCTCTCAAAGGGAGCGTGGAGTCATTGTTTATGGAAAGTCATTCAATCAGTTGGTACAATGGAGCAACATATTGTCGACAACGCGTTTCCCTCGTTAATCTTAATATACCTTTGTGCGGATCACGCTTCGCTTTGCGAAATGAAATGAGGAGTTATGCTCGATAACTAGACGTCTGTCTGTACGTCGCCGTCGCTCCCATTTCACGGTGAGCGATTGAACATTTAATTAGGTCAAAATTATCTCGTTTCGATGTAGTTTCTGAGTAGGAGATTGGAATGTTTACGAGTATTGAAATTGATTTTTCAAATTAATTTGTTGTTATAACGACGACATTTATTTGTGTAATATACTGCTTGTAAACTTTGTCCGTCACTATCGGGTAAAAATACCACAGGGGTTATAAAAGTTGTTATATTATATTATGCTGCTCGGCGTTATGAAGCATCATGCAGCTTTCAGTACCTTTTAGAGTAGGTAACCAGTAACACGCTGTGATGTTGTACGTCAGCGTCCCGCGTTTGATCACAGCGGAATTGTGAAGTGGCAATAGGCTAAATATTAGGGATATTTCTTTATTTTTATAGTTTGCGCAGAGTCATTGCTTATGGAAAGTCATTCAATCAGTTGGTACAATGGAGCAACATATTGTCGACAACGTGTATCCTCGTTAACATACCTTTGTGCGGATCACGCTTCGCTTTGCG
This sequence comes from Crambus lathoniellus, assembly GCA_949710035.1. Lineage (NCBI taxonomy): Eukaryota > Metazoa > Arthropoda > Insecta > Lepidoptera > Crambidae > Crambus > Crambus lathoniellus. Next base: position 18,782,426 of record OX453303.1, on the reverse strand, counting down.
AAATTAAATGAGGAGTTATGCTCGATATCTATACGTCTGTCTGTACGTCGCCGTCGCTCCCATTTCACGGTGATTAGGTCAAAATTATCTCGTTTCGATATAGGTAGTTTCTGGAATGACTACGAGTATTGAATTTGATTTTGCAAATTAATATGTTGTTCAGGGGTTATTACATTCGCTACTCTGCGTTATGAATCATCATACAGACTTTGGTGTCTTTTCTACAGAAACCAGTAACACGCTTCCTGTGATGTTGTACGTTATGCCCCCAGTACAGGTTGGCCGACCATGGTCGGCGACCATGACCAATACATCGTACATTGACACTTTTGAAAGAACCTTTTTAAACTTGTTCGTTCAAAAGTGTCAATGTACGATGTATTGGTCATGGTCGCCGACCATGGTCGGCCAACCTGTACTGGGGGCTTTAGCGTCCCGCGTTTGATCACAGCGGAGGTGCGAAGTGGCTCTAAATATTGGGTATATTTCTTTATTTTTATAGTGAATGCGGAATCATTGCAGTCATTGTTTATTAAGTCAGTTGGTACAATGGAGCATATACCTTTGTGCGGATCACGCTTTGTTTGCGAAATGAAATAAGGAGTTATGTTCGATATATAAACTTTTTCTATTTCTATTTCTTTATCTAGACGTCTGTCTGTACGTCGTAGTTGCTCCCATTTCACAGTGAGCGATTGAACATTTAATTAGATCAAATTTGTCTTGATTCGATATAGTTTCTGTATTGGAGTTTGAAATGACTATTGGATTTGATTTTGCAAATGAGTTTGATGTTATGACAATGTCATTTGCTTTCATTAAATATTATGTAGTCTAAATACTATACACTTGTCTGCAAAAAAACAAGCACTTGCTTGTTTTTTTGCATACAAGTGTATATAAAGTATAAGAAAGCAATTCATTTCCTAAAATTTCCTTCTAAAAACTGGATCGCAAATGAATTGCTAAATGTGAATGACCGAACGATTTGTGTCCTTATTTCTTCTACCCGTCTCTTTCACTCGATTCTGTCATACCCGGAGAGTGAGAGGGACGGGTATAACCTGCAGGTGCCATGTTAAATCGACCAGGTTATACCTAAGTCAAATAAGATTTAATGACAGCTTAGCGGCTGTGAAATGTCATTGAATGGTCACTGAATCGCTGTCATTGATATTAAGCTGTCGTGGTACAAATAAGCGAAGCAGATCAGCTTAGGTCCTAAACAAAACCGCAATAAGAGTTGATGGGAGGCACTCTGAAAGTTGTTGCGGCTGCCGCGTTTCTGTAGCGCGTCTGGGATGTTTGCTGACGCGCGTACACGCGATGCGTAAACGCATCTCCTCGTTGCTGAAGAGAGTACGTGGCAGCGGCAACGACATACTAAAGACAGTATCCGACAAGTATGACTGTCCAATTCAGCGAATTCAGGTAAAATTTATAATTGGGGCAGTAAAGTGAAATTTTATGTGAATGTTGTTTTAATGTGATTTGAATACTTATTTAATGTATTTGTTATATATTCCTAACTAACATAGTCAGTTAGTAGGTATAAATTGTTACTAACAAATATGGACCCGTCTCACAACCAGCTCAGATGGGACTCGAACCCACGAAGTTGTGAGACGGGTCGATTTTTCTAAATACTTAATTTTCAATTTTTTATCATAATAAAAGCACTGTGAATGCAAAAAAGGTTAAAATCTAAATAACTTGAAATACGAAACTTAAGGTTTAGATTAAGGTTTGATCCGACCCCTGATTCGCAAACTTAATTTCTCTTTGTCTGTTCTATAGTGAGTGACAGACAGTGCATACATACCTACATTCCGCTGTTGGGAGCGTTACCGACAGTTTGTGAATCACGGGGGAGATCCTGTTTATTTAGTTTTACCTAAATATTCATAAAGCAAAGTTTCTTTACATATTTCAGGTCAGGGATCATACCGCTCTGCATTATTTAAAGTTCCATCAAAAGACCTATAAACGGTCTAAAGATTTCAATTGAAGTACCCAAGAATGAGCATCTGTGGCATGCGACAGTCCGATTCCGAAATGCCGTGAGAGCAAGGACCGAGATACCTTTCATTTTGAAGATGACCGGAATATTCGAGAGCTAAACACAATGTAACAAAACGAGGTATGTCTCAAAGTTCGTCAGTTCGTTAGGATGAGATTAAATTTTGTATTTATCAACTACCTATATATTAAAGTCCTTGCCTTGGCAGTTTCTTTGTTTAAGATATTGGATACATTATTGTTGCCATTCAACTTCAAGCTATGCTCTCAAGGACGGCGTTTGAGTGAATTCGATCTAAGTATAGTTTATAAATGCGCTAGATTTTTTATTGTAACTTATGTAACTTATGAAACACAACAATAGGTAGTCAGTTCTTATTTTCGAGGAGATTAATTATTTTCGAGTGGTTTAGCAAATTTTACTATGGTTGGTGATGAGATGGATAGCCTAACTATGTATTATTTTGAACTCCTTCGAGCTTTACAAGAACGTGAAGCCGTTAAAACCGGCCCAATTAGCAGTCTTTAACAGCTCTCAGAACACATCTGGCCATATGGTGAGTTCTGGTTCTTCTTCCCCATACACCTATGAGTAAGATTTGAGCAGCATATTCTTTTTTTGTGGCTAGTACCTAGTTATTTGAATATTTTGGGAGCTTAAACACGATGTTACAAACGAGATGGGACGCTAACTTCGTCAGCTCGTTTGGATCCCACGATCTAGACTAGAAAGTTATCTCAGAGTGCATCGGTATTACAACGTGCTCCCAACTTCGCGATTCGGATCGAGAAGAAGAGAAGCTGATGTATAGGATCTGGAAGGGACTGGAACGTTATGTGACACATTGTCATACCACTTGTAGGTATATGTGTACCACACACATACCACATACACCGGTTTACAGCGCAAACTGTTATAAGCACTGGTTATAAGTGATACTAGCTTACCTATCTCAGTAGTACGCGGTGTGAACTAAAGTATAAAAAGGAGAAACGATGCTCGCCCGGCTCCTTACTTCGTTCGCTAGCTGGCAGTGTGGCCCGAGCTTAATAAAAGTGACACATCTCAGGAGCTCTCACGCTTGCTACATAAATATTCGGGTCGGTATTAATTGGAGGGCAAATTGTGCATTCATCGCGCGCTCGCGACAGATGGCTAATCAAATTAGTCAATATGACTCACCAACTGATGCACAATTCGCCCGCCAATTAATGGCTACCCGAATATGTGCTCAACACAGACTGACGCAGAGCCGAAGCGTCGCGTCATGTTTTTTGTCTTAGCATATCTATCTCTATTTTCTGATTTGTTTTACGGCAACCAACCAGCGTCGATAAGCGTCGACGCGTGAATTCGCACGACTCCATATTTGCAGTAAAGAAATTGACTCGAACGCGACGCGACGAGACGCTTCGACTCTGCGCCAGTGTGAGTTGACCCTTATATTACAACTCCTGAGAATAATTCACGTAAGGGATGTCTGTGTCTTTGGTTGATTACCAGTAACATTGACAAGGGCAACTAAACAAAACAATAACTTAATGAAATTGAAGAACTTTGAGAACTCTATCAAGATAAGTAAAGATTAGATTCTTTATTTATAACCAATTTACATTATGTTTGTTATGTAAATTAATACAATAAAATTAATATAAAATAATGATAACAAAATATTTTTTTAAATAAAATGATAATTTACAATAGACAAAGCATAACTTTACTCCAATTCAATAATATTCAATTTAAATTAAAAAATTAAACCATTTAAATAAAAAATCTCATATATCACTATCATAATAATTTGGGTCAAATATCTGATACAATAAGAATTAATACGAATTATAAAAAAATCAGATTTTTTTATTACCTACTCATAATTTTGCTACCTATTTGATTTTGATATTCGAACTTGAACTTTCATATTCAAACTACTGATTGTACTATACTTGTTACTATACTCAAAATGTATTGGGCGAAACCATAAAAGAGTTAATTTAAAAACTAAACGTAATCATACAAAATGATTTTTTATTAATGTTTGCCTGATAAGAAAGGCATATCTAGAAACACTTAGTTTCTATGAAATTAAGGTACACATTTGTATAAAACGGTACGTGCTAACTTTGAAGAGATACCTGTGAGAATAAACGAACTTCCAGCGTGCTTGAATGATAAGTTTTCGAAGTGGAATAGGGAATTCACTGCTTTAAAAGTTGATGAAATGACGGCTCCAAAGTTTACTATGAAGATTTTCTTGGACTCGGAGTAGGATTAGTTGCTTTGGAGCGTGAACTTAAAATACTACTTATGCCTTGCTTCGTTATGTTCTATTTCCGTCGGTTAAAAAATTCCTTGTCGGTAAACAAAAATAAAGTTATATCAAAAAAAATAAAACCGCCTTCTAAAAAACCACATCAAAAAAGTAAGAAATAATTCCTCACCAAATAAATAACGTAAGTACTTTGAAGTCGGGCGTGAAACATGTACAATTTTTTGTTGTTTTTGTTAAAACCCGCCCCACTTCAAAGTACTTACGTTATTTATTTGGTGAGGAATTATTTCTTACTTTTTTGATGTGGTTTTTTAGAAGGCGGTTTTATTTTTTTATAAAAAAAATTTTTATTTCACTCTTTTTAGTGCATCGTGCAGGCAATTTACGTGTTTTCTGGTAAATAGGTATGTGATCAATTTCAAAACCTCCTTTTTCGAAGTCGGTTAAAATACCTTGAGGTATCCCCTTTTTAACAAAACAAGAATCATCTAAATCAGTTTATAAACAAAGAAGTTATGCCTAAAGATACGTATTAAATTCACATAAAGTGGTGACGAAAACGACAGTATTTTCAAGATTTCCTGAAAACTACTGAACCGATTTCAAAATTTCAAAAAATGGGACCAACTTGGAAACCAACCTGATGTAATAACGTTTGAACCATTTCAATCGGTTCAGCCGTCTTCGAGTAATCGGTGGACATACACAAAAAAAAAAAAAAAAAAAAAAAACATACATACAGACGAATAGAGAACCTCCTCCTTTTTGATTTAGAAGTCGGTTAAAAACTAGAAAGAAGCTCTCGGCCTTTATATAATTCTATACTCTCGTGTCTGGGAATCGTGTTCATTTCTAACATAAATGTAACTATATATTATGTAGAGGTAACAAACTATTGATATAGTAACTGTAAACCATTTTCAGTCATTTTCATTTAATACATTTAATAGATACCCCAAACTGCTAAGATACACGCATTCTTTTGGATGGATAAGGGAACTGTTTGTAACATGTTGTGTTCCAAAACCATTAATATAAAAACATGACTCGTAATAAGCCGACAACGTTGAAAAGAAACCAGTATAACGGAAGAGTTATACCGTTTCCTCCTGCGATCGAAGCTCGGAATAGTAACAATGGCACTTATAATTGACACGTCTCCGAATTTAAAGCAGCGACACTTATCGTCGCGTTGAAAAGTACGATAAATACGCTTTTGAATAGGTTATACAAATGTAAGTTCTTGTCAATATTTCTTTATAACAATAGTATTTACGAATATTATCTATTCTGTTTGTAAAATAAAACTAGAAAGTTGCTCTATGTGTCTTAGATCAGTGTTCATTACTAACAAAACTATTATGTTGTGTGAACAAATTTTTGGCATGCTATTTTCAACAATTTTAATGTCCCAGGGACACAGGATTTCTTGTAGATGAATAAGAGAACTGGGTGCTTACCATCAACTCTTATTGCGGTTTTGTTTAGGACCTGGGGCCTTAGCCAAAGTAACAATTCAAAAACGATAACGAAGTTCGAAAGAAATTCAAGGTATAGGATTGGCGGATTGGTATAAGCTGCGCTAAATCACGTGGTCTTGCCGCAAGTTGATTGGAGCATAAAGACGATAACGAATATATTTGTCGTTTCGCCACATAACGATGTTACTTTGGCTACAGGCCCTAAACTGATCTGCTTCGCTTATTCGTACCACGACAGCTTAATATCAATGACAGCGATTCAGTGATCGATCAATGACATTTCACAGCCGCTAAGCTGTCAGGAACTCTTATTTGACTTATAACCCGGTCGATTTCACATGTCACCTGCAGGTTATACCCGTCCCTCTCACTCTTCGGGCATGACAGAATCGAGTAAAAGAGACGGGTAGAAGAAAAAGGACACAAATCGTTCGGTCATTAACATTTAGCAATTCATTTGCGATCCAGTTTTTAGAAGGTACGTACGGAAGGTACGGAAGGAAGGTACGCAAGAAAGCAATTAATTTTAGGAACCTATTCTGCATCGCGCTATTTTTGAATCGCTGTCTTAAAGTTGATGGTAGGCACCCTGAACTGTATGTAACACATTGTTTTCCAAAATTATCTATGTATATAAAAACACGACTCGTATAAGCCGACAACGTTGAAAAGAAACCAGTATAATGAAAGAGTTATACCGTTTCCTCCTGCGATCGAAGCTCGGAATAGTAACAATGGCACTAATTGACACGTCTCCGAATTAAAGCAGCGACACTTATCGGGCGTCGCGTCGAAAGGTACGATACAATGGCTTTTGAATATTTTGTACAAATGAAAGTTCCCGTCAATATTTCCATCGCACAATAGGAGGCTTTCTGAATGGAGTGAGCACTCGCGTAAAGTAACATGAAATATAGGGTTGTTACTTGTAAGCGGAATTCGCACTTTTAGTTAATTATAAATAAATAAATAAATACTGCACACCATCACATACATTGTTCCAATAGCAAGGTATAGTAGCTTAAGCACTAGTATTATGGAAACTGGAAACAACGACGGGTATTATAACACATACACCCAGACCCGAGGAAATATTGAAAAGTTCGTTTGCAACATTTATTTACCTGACCAGGGATCGAACCCGGGACCTCTAGAGATAGCGGCACCTTGAAACCGTTGCTTACACCACTCGGCCACGGAGGTCGTCGAATTAAATGAGAAAAATTTTGTTTTTATACGTGTTGATATTCTTGTTATATTTTATGTACCTACTTATTAATGAACTCACAATGTTTTTAAACCTTTATTTCATCATCATCACCCATATCTGCACTGCTGGCGCACCGGCCTTCCTTATGGATGGATGATAAGGAGAATGTGCTATGATCCACCATGCGGGCCCAATACGGATCGGTGGTTATTAACGACTGCAAATACAGAAGGGACCAACGGCTTAACGTGCCTTTCGAAGCACGGAGGAACTGAAATTTTTTTTTTCTGTCAGCCATCCCGTAACCGACCATTGCGAAATCTGCTAAACCTCAACTTAACGATCGCAGGCCAAGCGAGCTAACCACTATGCCACAGGCTCCTCCTAGGTACTTCATTTTCTTTTACCAAATTATAGCGTAAGGATTGTATTTGCTATCAAAAATCTTTTCATGGAGCCAGAAGGTAGAAAATGAAAACTAAAAGCTAAGGATAGATTATATCGATCCGTACAATAACATACAATACAAAAGTTAAGAAACATTTTATCACAATTAAATAATAAGTGATTGTTTTAATTGGTTGAATTTTATTTTGTAATGCCTTAAATTCAAAAAAAAAATTGACAAAAATAAATCACAATTCTCTAACACAATCTAAACAAAAAGCAGCAAGCTGTTCGCTTCAAATGAAAACGTACTACAAGTAGTAGCGAAATTGTCAACCCTGACCGAACGAGGGAAAATGAAAAAGTTGGCCGCGGAAATGTCGTCGATACGGGAATCGAGGCAAATGGAAAAACTTTGTCGGATACGATAATTTTTATTTTGGAACGGCTTTTTTGATTTGTTGTTGCGGCGTGTGTGTTTAGAGTTTGTTTTTTTTAGTTTTATTCAACTAGCTTTCGGCCCGCGGCTACACGACGTTATCCCGCGGGAATGTGAAATTTTTTCGGGATAAAAAGTAGCCTATGTTCCTCTTCAGGCTACAAAGTATCTGTTTCTCAAATTTCTTTGAAGTTAGAAAGAAAGCTAGAATTTTGTTTTTTTTTTTATTTAAACGTAACAGAGAAAGACTAACTAACAAATGGATCGTTTTTATTCTGCAGAAGAATTTTCCTTCGAACTACTTGTTTCTAAATCGGCGCCGATTTCAGGAACTATGTGGTGATTGCGCCATTAAACTCAGGGCAATGTAGCAAAAAGAAAACTTTTTAGTTGTTTTAACATAAACATCGAAGTTTTAGCGATAAAGTTATAAATAAATTAAAAACTTAAAGCCCTTTTAAACATCACACGGCACCAAGGCACAGCAAAATTTAAAATTTAACCGTTTACTGAAACCGCGAACCGAAATATTTTAAGCTCCAAAACAAAGTGACGGTTAATTGTGTGACTCGAATTTTTGGCACCACAACCGCGATGCTTTAAAACTGGAAAATAAATAAAGGAATAAAATACTTGCCGTGTTTGATCAAAACAAATTTTAAAACTCGATGGGTAAAATATGATTGCTGTTTCACAAAGAGCAAGAAGAGCTATTTGATATTAATTCGGCAATATACGGTTTTTTTTTATAGTTTGTTAGTGCTTTAGGCCACATATTATAACCGCCTCTGTCTTGTCGTTCACACCACCAACACCACCGATTTTAGACCCAGAGGTCCCGAGTTTGATTTCCAGGTGGTAGTGTTATATACCCACTCTTTAGGATTGCAGGATATGCCTTTCGATTTTCAGATGAGACCGTAAACTTTATTTCCAGATATTCTGTTATGTACCTATTATGTACCCACCTAATGGAACCCTAAAGATATTGTATTACAGATATGCAACATTGTAACTAATCAGCAGAATTCCTAATCAGTAAGGATCAGAGGTCAAGACGACAATTAAATGTTTATGTAATGCTTTTCATGTGCCGCTATCGTTTCTCTTAATTACCAAAATATGTTATCTTGTTTTTAATCAACATTGTAAAACAATGATGATCATTGTATTCACATCCTATTTTTCTAAATATTATCTCCCTTACATTGTAAAGAGGTCTTAACCCCCGAAATATTGTATAAACTCATTGTTATCAATTTTTAGAAGTAATGAATAAGATATCTAAATGACCCAATTTATCATATCCACTCCTTTGTACATTGTTTTAGAAATGCGTAAACAAAACTGTATAAAAGCAAAGCTTATGCTGAGACACTTCAGATCTTGGGATAGCATTGTAGTAGCTAGTCATAATACAAACCTTGTACCTCCTAATTATATTGAATATAAGTTTCAATAAAACAAATAAGTACATTGTTTTAAGAAGAAAAGTTTTATTCAAGAAGTGTCATCTGAAAATCCAAATCAATCCTGCAAATCCCAACTCAGGGATATAACAATTCCCTTCTTGAATAAAAGTTTCCTTTACTATATTTAAATACTTTTTGGAAGTAAGTAATATTCAAGTAAAAAGTTAGGAAGTACAAATTATTTAATTGGACTATGACTAATTACGACTAGCTACTACAGAGTTATCCCAAGATCTGTTGTGTCTGGGCAGATGCATCGCTTTTATACAGTTTTCGGTATGTCGTTTCCTGATTATTTTCCAGAAAACTTGGATATAGCAATAACATATTTCTTAAACAATATACAAAGTAAATGAAATGATAATTTGGGGGTTACGACCTCTATACTTAGATAATATGATATGAATACAAAGCTTGCCATTGTGTTACATAGTTGCATAAAAACATATTTGACAATTTGAAGAAACGATAGCGGCACACGAAAAACAATTTGATAAACATTTAATTGTCGTCTTGACCTCTGATCTTTACTGATTAGAATTTTAGTAATAAACAACAATGTTGCTTATCTTCGTTATAAAGTTGTATAGGGAATGATTTTTACATAACAGTAGAACTTGTTCTTAGTCCGCCTGGCTATCTACCATCATCTTATCTAATTCTGACGCCATAATAATGAAGTTTTCAGCATTATTGTGTTCCGAAAGTTAGAGATAAGATAGCCAGATCCTCAGTGATTGAGCTTTTTAGAAGTCGTTGTGTCGTCGTTAGGCTTTTTAATGGTCTTCCTTATGGATGGATAAAGAAAATGGACCTTGACCCATTACGAATTCCCAATGCGAGTTGGTATCTACGACTAAATAGGAGCTTAGTTATTAAAATAAAGAGGTTTCCTAATTTTTTTTCTATACAGATGCATCTCGTATCACCTTTCAATACTTCGGTTCAAACCGTGAACTATTAAGATAAGTTACGCCACAAGGGTTGCTAGCTTCTTCCGCCTCGTAAGCTTGCTCGCCAGGTGGTCATGATTCAAGGCTATTGTTAAGTTTTATTAAAATTTAAATTTAATTAAAAACTTTATTTCACAAAAACAATTTACAATTTTCAATTGCATTTCCTCGCAAAACCTAATGATAGGTTTGTCTGCGAGTTAGTAGGTAAGTTATTTACTTACGTATATTATATTATTTATTATATTCTCGTTTAGTAAGTTTAAGGGTTTTTTGTAAAATTAGCCTGATTTCATTTGTCTCATTGTTATCCCTTATTACACCAATAGTAGCCTTATTTAATAATCATCATGAAAAACTCGATTTAAACCCAAAAAATTTAATTTCAAAAACTATATTTAGCTGACCATGACCATATCACATGACCTGTGAAACGGAAGTTGTGTCACACATTATTCGCATGCGACAGTCACAAAAACCAAGCCAAATCCCCATGTGGACAGAACGAAGCCCACTGAAAGCAGCTTTCAGTTTGTCCCTCGAAGGATTAAATTGGAAAGTTTGTTTCATTTTTAAATGAAAACCTCTTTTACGTCACACTGTAGTTAATAGTTTGCCGAATTAAAGTTGTATGCAATGTTTTAATCCGTTTTGTAACTCTCATTTTTCATTTGGTTTTTCGTGTGGAAGGCTTTTTGGCTCGCCTTTTCATGTTGGCTAGACAATACGTTTTAATTGATATTAATATGAAAGGTGCAATATAACGTGTAAAGTAAATAAAATAACTCGTGGCAATATAGGTATGCCACTAATATGCATCAAAACATCCTCATCAGCCATTATAAGTCCCCACTGCTAGGGCAGAGGCCTTCCTTATGGATGGATAAGGAGAACAAAAATAAATGAATAAATAAAAATATGTTTATTACAGTTCCTCAATCAATATTACACAATATTTATTGGAACACTCCTTTTGAGTGTTGTAAAACACTTTTATCAGGAGTTTCCGCTCTTCCTGCAACTTATTACAAACAACACACGTTTAGTAACCACAGATAGAGAATTTACTAGATAATGCAAATGCATGTATTTTGCATGTCAGATCCCCGACCAAACGTCAAGGTGGACACAGTCCGCGCGCGTCTTTTACAGCCGGACGGCCGCAAAACCTAAAAGAAATTGCCTCATTTCGTGATAATTACCTGCAATAGCCCAAAATTGTTTCGATTTGGATTTCTCGGTACTCAATTCCAGGTCTGACGTCACAGTAGTAGTAGGTGTTAAAAAGTCGGCACGCTTGGTTTTAATACAAACCGCGATACTTGCGTTATCTATATATTTCGATATCTGTGTAAGTAACAATCCAATTTAACTAATTAAGTATAATGGTGGTACTAATTATAACAATTTAGGTAATTATTTTGGTTTGATTGACCGTCATAGTGACTGGTTGTGTTACGACAATGTAACTTTAATCCTACTAATATTATAAATGTGAAAGTTTAGATGTTTGGATGTTTGGATGTTTAGATGTTTGGATGTTTGTTACTCAATAACGCCAAAACGGCTGAACGGATTTGGCTGAAATTTGGGACATAGATACTTTGTAGCCTGGAGAGGAACATAGGCTACTTTTTATCCCGGAAAAGTACCACATTCCCGCGGGATAACGTCGTGTAGTCCACGCGGGCGAAGCCGCGGGCGGAAAGCTAGTAATAATTATAATTTATCTGACGTTAATTTATAACTGAAATTGCACAACGCGGTCATGCTAATTGATATCAATTAAAGTAGAATTCAGCAAGTTCAGAATGATTATTACTAAAATTAATAATGTTCAAATATTTTGAGTACTAATTACACACTGAGTTATGAGTACTTATATTGTGAATAGATATAATTATTAGGTACTTACTACTTATATTTCTACAATACGATCTACTCAAGGTCGCTAATGCGGGCAGCGCAGGACCGATCGTTGTGGAGAACCTTGGAGGAGGCCTATGCCTAGCAGTGGGCTTCGCTCTGCTGACATGGTGATGATGATATTTCTTATTCCATTTACCTACATCATTTTTATTGATCGTAATTAGTATTTGAGTTTGACCATTCCTTAGTTTTTATTACTCCTGAAATCGCTCGTACTACCGATGGTTTGAGTAGTACTTGTGTGGTTGACTGTACGCTATAAAAACTGACATAAACATCGATAATTTTATTAATTATGCTTAATTCCTTTTAATTTAAGAATATTTGACGGACCCAGTAAGGTAAACCAATTGAAGGAAAAGAGGACGCCTTATTAGTATTTTTGCCAAGCATTCTAATCGGATATTGAAAATATAGGATTGGATTAAATCGACCCGTCTCACAACTAGCTCCGATAGGACTCGAACCCACGAACTTTCAATGACCGGGTGAATGCTAAAACCGTTAGGAATTCTGAGTCGTTAGGAGAAGCGTCGAATTCATCCAATACCTCTTAAACGCACTGTTTAGTCAGCGTTTATTTCATCAATGTGAAGATATTACTACATTCACACTCAAAAGAAATACCATTCCAGATATTTGACGATCGATAGAGCTGAAATAATTGTTATTTTAAATTCTTTTTAGTTACTTGCCTCCATTCACAATGCAATTTTTGTTAGTGAAATTGAAGAACCTACTAGAAATGAACAGTGTAGTAATGTGAGACGGGTCGTTTTTCCTAATACTTCATTTTCATTAGGTAATAAAAATTGCATTGTGAATGCAACAAAGTAAAAATAACCAGATATTGCTTGAGCGGACGTTCTGTGTGTCCCAAACGTTCACGTTTTCGAATCCAATTTTAGAAACATATCCAAACTCGAGTAGACAAGACACATGTCAGTCTGTTTCTATAGTCAATAACATTCCCTTTGAAATGGGTAGTTAGGTTAGTTTCCAATAAGATAATAGTTTTAGGGTACAATTCGGTTCAGTAATAGCGCCGCAGTAACTGGTGCGCCGATTATAGCGCTGCCTGTGCGGTATTTAGCTCATTATCTTATATGGAACACTGATAGTAAGTTCATAATGTAATTATCATTCATAATCGTAGTGTAATTATTGGGGATTTGTTCACATTATTTGATTTCGGCTTTATTAAGGTGGAGCATTCAATTATTGAAACAACAAAATCATAATGAAATTTAAACCCTTTAATACATACAGATGCATTTTTCCATCTACGTTTTCAGTAGTACTGGTATAGGAAAAAAGCAATGAGACTAAAACACAATCTTTAACTATCTCATATTATATAAAATTCTCGTTTCACCAAACACCTCTGAAACGGCTTGACCGATTCGTATATGATTTTTGTGTAAATTCATTAGTTCTGAGAATAGGTCGTATCGTAAACAATTTTTATACTTACCAATAAGTGATAAGGGTTGCCCACGCTATGAAAAATACATAGGTATTTATATCCCTTAATTTTCAAACTTCTACCACTACGGCGCCGATTCCCCAAAATAGGGTATTTTAAATTATGGATTACTCGCAAATCACAAGTACTTAAAATCTGGAAAAAATATATGTTATTTTACAGTTATTTATCTAGTGCTTCCCGCCGTTTTTTTTTTATTGTTGATATTTTACTGTGTCAAATAAAATCCCAAACATCCGTCTAATAATAATTCAAATATCATATTACTTGCAGTATACTTGGTTTTAGTTAATGAAAAACTTATGAAAATAATTGTCTTTGAATAGCCGAGGGACTCCGGCCGTCATAAATTGATTTCTTTGATTATTTCATTTTAAGTAATTTTCGATTCGCGGGGCGCTCGCGAGTTCACAGTTCACTGCCGGCTGCCGCTGGGTCCGCGCGAAGTGTATCGAGCGTGGCCGAGCAAGCGTTAGCGTGCCTATTTCGGTCGGGAATCCTCGCCTTCTAAAAATAATTTGTATTATTAGGGCAAAACAATGTCTGTCGGTCAGCTAGTAATCTTAATCTATCTAAAAATAGTTCACTTTTGATCCGTAATATGTTGAAAAATTGAAAATGAAGTATTTAGTAAAAAAACGTCTTCTAATTATAAAAAAAAAATCAACTTGCATTGTGAATGCAAAAAAGTAAAAATTTAATTAACCCGTAATATGTTGTTTATTCATTGACAAGATGAAATAATAATAACGATTTCAGAATTAAACTTTACAGGTATTTTATATCAATGGAAACTGATTTAATTAAATGATCTGTCATGTATTTCCAATAAATCAAACTAAGTTTACACAAATTTTAATTATATTGTCTGTTGTTACAGGATCCATTACACATTCAAATTAAGTGACGTAGAAACAGGCTTACGAAAGTTATTTAACTGAAAATGAATGTATATACAAACATAATGAACATTAAAGAGATTATAAAATAAATAGGAAGCTATGATTGTATATCACAATAAAGATAAAAATCAATAGGAACGAATGATACGAATACGTATAATAAGAATATAAATAAACCAGTGATAAAAGCATTTCTAGGCCTACATTTAAATTTAAGCACAAAAACACCCATATTACTTTTCGTATCGATCAAACATAATATATCTATCTGAATTAACTATATCAATGAGAAAAGGGACCACATTCTCATTGAAAGGGTTAACAAAGCTCCTTTGTAGTAAACAAGCGTAGGTATCTCTATCCGAAACCTATCTGATAAAGCAGTATTATGCCGTTACAATAAATGATTCAATTTCCTTTACGCAAGTATAGGATCCACTTAAGTATTATGAAAGTAATAGAAGAGAGGGAATAGTTTTCTTGCTGACGCTCCTTTTACGATAATGACAGAAAGCGCGGTCCAATACCTATAAAATATTACAACCTACTCGAACGAATCGAGCTGGTCAGACCGGCCACAGCAAACGTTTTAATTTCGGAATCGCTCTACTCAAATCTTCGAGCTGTGGCAACACGACCTATAGAATTATCGCAGTTAGCATTTAAATAAGGTTTTTTTATAGGTACAAACACAACCAAATATTAGATATTATTAGAGAATCTAGTGACGAGCTATATAAATTCTCGAATTGGTGGGACGAGTTTATTTTGATCGAGTTGAGTTTGCAAATTATTATAATGGTCATGTCTATATGATTATGATGCCATTTCCGATTTTGTGGGCCTGTTAATCTCGTAAAATGCCTATATTGATCACTAGTGCCTTACAGCGGTTTAACCCGCGTGGTTAATATTCCTGTAGGTATATCGAGATAAAATATAATAAAGTACTAAGTTATTCAGGAATAACGTAGCTTCCAGCTGATGAAAAAAATCTAAATTGGTTTAGTTGTTTTTGATTTTACTCATTACAAACAAACAAATAAATATAGGTACTTACAAAAACCCATCCTTCTCTCTTAGTACGTACATTCATAACGTTGCTCGTAATTAATTAACGAATGAAATATATTCGAGTGGATCGAAATAAGTGCTTATTTGGATCTGATTCTTTCGTATATTTGATTGTTCGAATTAACTTTAACAGAGCGGACAGTATGAGGTCTCATAATGGATGGATTATTGGTGAATCATATAAAAATTGTGTGCGGCTGCAGATCGAATTTCAGTTCAGAATTTTCCAAAGACTTCAGCCGAAAGGATAATATATACTTACTAGTGCTCGGGTATGCTGGTCTGGTACTAAAATAATTGAAATAGTATAGGAATGAAAGTTCTCTAAAAGAGATTTCTACTACACTTTAATATATATTATATATTTAACTGTACTACTACAAACAAGTTTATGCTACAGAATAGGAGAGTCCATGCCAGGTAATTTTGCGAGGCGTTTTCGGCGCTAGTTATGTACAGTTTTTTTTTGTTCTAAGGTTATACTATTCGATTTTGACTGCGCGCAGACTTATTTGGACTTGAAGTTGTAAACGCGATAAGCTTGTTTATTACCATAGATATTATTTAGAGTGATTTATCGAAAACGACATAAAACAACTAACTTTAAACTTTTTTATTACTATCATATCTTTCAACCATACTCCCAAAACGCTTTTCTCTAATCCGTCACGTTTTGCGGGTGATCGTCAAGAGTTCAAAAATCGATTATGATTTTTCATTCTACTAAGAAACATCAAGCAAGGTGGGGTTTTGCTTTTCTTATCCAGCACTGACTTATTAGTTACTAGCTTTCCGCCCACGGCTTAGCCCGCGTGAACTACACGACGTTATCCCGCGGGAACCAGATGTTTTTTCGGGATAAAAAGTAGCCTATGTTCCTTTCCAGGCTACAAAGTATCTGTGTCAAAAATTTCAGCCAAATCCGTTGTTCAGCCGTTTTGGCGAGAATGAGTAACAAAATTCAAACATCCAAACATCTAAACTTTCACATTTATAATATTATAGTGGGATAGCCTTCCGCCCGCGGCTTCACCCGCGTGGACTACACAATGTTATCCCTCGGGAATGTGATATTTTTCCGGGTCCAAAATTAGCTATCCCCATACCAAAAATCACGTCAATCCGTTTCTCGGTTTTGACGTGAAAGACGGACAAACAAACAAACACACTTTCACACTTATAATATTAGTAGAAAGGATAGGTAAAAGTTTATCTTAAAGAAACTAGACGGAACCTTCACTGCAACAACGGAAGAGACCCTGAAACTCTTGGCGTCTACAAACTTCCTTGGCTCGGTGATGGCACTAGATACCATCGGACAGAATGCTCCTCATACCTGCCTCTCTAGGCCGAGTGCGCTCACCATTGCGCCACGGACAAGACAGTGCTATTAAAGTACACTAGGTACTACTATAACACTATTAATATACAGGGTGCTAGGGGCACCTTTGCAAAAACTTTAACCATGGCTTCAGACCATCATGCTGAACAACGTACATCAAGAATTTTTTATCGCAAATGAAAAAAACAATACGACTTTTCATACAAATTTAGCAACTAATCAGGACATTTTGTATGGAGAGTCACAATATTTTTTTCATTTCCGACAAAACTATCTTGCTGTGCGTTGTCCAGCATGATGGCCTGAAGCCATGGTTAAAGTTTATGCAACGGTGCTCCTAATACCCTGTATACTACAAAATATATGCCGGCAACAATATTTTTCTTTACGAGAGTATCTCCTAACTGAACGAGTAATGCAGCAAAAGGAACGAGAATACATCTAAAGCTAACATTGTTTCTCCCATCTAACAGTAGCATGTTCTAGACAAGCAAATCATTAAAAGAACTGAAGAAGCGTGCTTTGTGTAACAAGTTTGCGAGATGTTCCGTTTCAGTTGGAATTTTATTTACCTACTGTTATTGTAGATAGAATTATGTCATGGCTTCGTGCTCCGTTTATGATTTTGTTTTATCTTGAGAACGTAAGACTAAACCAGAAGGGGAAAATCCTGCAGAACCTCTTGTTACTAGATAAAATAAAATAAATACCTAGTTATATAATAACCATTTCAACGTTTCGCAAACCCAATTAAATGAATGAACTAACGGCATATTTTGTTGGTTTAAGATGAAGTTAGTTACGAAAATCCTTCGATATTCCTCAGACAAACATCGGCAAAGATACATTTTTATAAATAATTTGAGAACTGGTTATGATGATGCAAAGGGTCTGATTTTTTAAAAAGAGTTTTAGAAAGAAACCCTGACAGAAAAATGTTGCGCGTCGAATACTTACTGTCTAGAAATTATATGAGAATTGTTTAAATATGAAATTGATTCACCAAAAATTATATAGTAATATCAAAATTCCAATTTTAAAACTCACTGTTTGTAAATCCATTCGGCTCATGATTATAAAACTTTTCAAAAATATCGCCGTTCGCAAACAGGCTGTAATGCACGATTGGGGACTTTACGTAGCGGGATTAAGTCGTTTGTTTGCGAGGCTCTAAGCAGACATGCGCTAATGAAGGGATTAAAGAGAAAAAGTGCCCCTGCCCTCGGCCCGGATAAAACTAGATTAGCGACGAGATGCGATCATTAGTGAATGATACACCTGATTACGGACGCTTTGAGACCAAGTGATCTATGCTACGGTCTTACGGGGACTCTGCCGATACAAGATTGATGCTTTTAAGGTGGAACACGCGTTACGTGACATATCTAGACTACTTAGTCGTCTCAACATGTTAGATGACGAAAAAAATATATTTGTTTTGTTTATAATCTTACAGTGCCTTTGCCCTCGGTCCTGATAGAACTAGGTTAGCGACGAGATGCGATCATTATTATAGGATACACCTGATTACGGACGCTTTGATACCGAGTGACGTATGCTACGATATTACGGGGACTCTGCCGATACGAGATTGATGCTTCTAAGGTGGAACGCGCGTTACGTGGCATATCTAGACCAATCATCTCAATATGTTAGATGACAAGAAATGTTAAGTAATTTTGTTTTTTTTTATAATCTTAAAGTGCCTTTGCCCTCGGCCTGGACAAAACTGGATTAGCAACGAGATGCGATTATTAGTGAATGATACACCTGAATATGGACGCTTTGAGACCGAGTGACGTATGCTACGGCTTACGGGAACTCTGCCGATACGAGATTGATGCTTATATATGATAGGACACGCGTTACGGGGCATATCTAGACTAGTCGTCTCAACCTGTTAGATGTCTAGAAAAGTTTTTTTTTATAATCTTAAAGTGCCTTAGCCCTCGGCAGAGTATAAAAAAATGTTGAAACAATATTTGTCGTAAATTTTATGTTCTATAATTCTTATGATAATGTCAACATCATTGGCGCTATCAAATTCGAGATAATCGCGAAAAAATTTTTTTTGTGACCTTTAATCTTGAATAACTTACGAAGCAGAAACAATTACACCAAAATGAAGGTGTACACGAGTTTACAGCTTATTATCTCTCATTCCGAGGTGAAACCCTAATTTGACTAGACGATAGGTCTCTTCATAAAAGTTGCGGAATGGTAAATTGATTTATAAATCCAATTCATGATCATTGATCAATAAACTACTTATAATTTTGTAAAACTGGAATGTGAATAACATCTAAGGATTGTCCCAAGAAAAACAATAGGGAAAAAACGAAAAAAACTAGAAATGCTATTGATATTTCACGTCGCTACCAGAAGTAATAAACCCAATTGGCTTGGCAAAATGGTAAATGTTTACCTGATAAATAATGCTGGTCAAATACGATCCAATACGGCTATTTGATATAGGTATTGTAAAAATCATGCTAAAAAATCACTTTTTATAATGATTGTGAAAATCCATGGACAGTATCCTTCGAATAACAATACCACCAGATAACCGGTCGGAGTATACAAAAACGGCTGGGCGAACAAGAGCGCACGTCATAGGTGCGCTCTTATTTCACATCGATTCCTGTTATTTTTGACATATAATTGCAACATAACTAACCTTTTTCTACGTTTAAAAAAGTATTCAGTGCCGTATTTGCGTTGTGTTGTGTGTTAGTTCATGACACGGCATCTAGTGTACTGTTGATGGAAGGTAGTATCAGTAGGTAGTAGGTATATTAGTAGAACGTGAAATGAGCCATTTGTAGAACAGATGTTAAATCTTACGGGCGCGGATGAGCCACACTTGTGCGGGTGTGCCACCTCGTTCTTGTAAAAGTACAATTGTACATGCACACTGTCCTTGCCTCGGGAGCGCTCTTGTGGCTGAGTCGCCGGCCGACGCACACAGAAGCGCATGTCTATACGCATTACAACTACAAGTATGGCTCACTCGCGCTTGTGAGATAAAACAACTGTAGTACTGTCTTAATTTTCGAACTAGTGACTTTCTGCGATTTTACCCGCATGGTTCCCGTTCCCGTGTAAAAAGCGGGATAAATTATAAGTAGCCAATTTTATTCGGGAATAATGTAGCTTTCTACTTGAGTTTATCCATTACAAACAAACAAAAAAAATACAAAAGTTTCCTCTTTATACTAGATATAAGTATAGATATCAATTTATTTTACCACAAAAAAAGACTAATGTTAAATTATGTTAATCGCAGTCCATATTGAGAAGAAACCTAAGCAAAAAGACTTTTGTCCCGATGAGTCCTCTTCCCAGTTCACTCCGCGAATTTATATGTAAATAAAATAACTAACTTATGTGGTAAGAAACAAATTTGTATAATAGTGTTAGTAGCAGGCATTAGCGCCTAACTCCCCAAGGTAGTGTGTATGTGTAAATAAAATAAAAAAAATAACAGTTTCAATCAATGTTTTTAGTAACAGAACAAAGGCTTGCATTTGGCATAATTTTCTATTGGGGGTATTGAAGCATAGCTTAGCGAGATGTTTTTCCAGATTTATTCATGCTTCGGCTCAAACTGACTAACTCGGGCGTTACGCCCGAGTTAGTCAGTAGTCAGCCCGTTAATTCTCGAACGCAAATCATCTTTGGGAGCGTCTCAAACATCATGGCATCTCTTTCATACGTTTGACATTTAAAGTAACAGGGCGATGTTTGAGACGCTCCCAAAGATAAGTAGCGTACTAGAATTCGGGCATCACTATATTAAACCTAACTAATTATTGTTAAGTTTCGCACTTTGCGACATAGGTATGCAGAAATAAACAAACCAATTTTTATCTAACTTCTCTGGCTCTCTCTGGGGCCTACATTCTATATTGACACATTTAGTTCTTAGATTGAATATAGATTTACTTAAGACTAGTTTCTTTCAAGTAACATTCATTCGTTATTTAGTGAAACATTTTCTCTCAAAAGAAATCGACGCGGCATTAGTTTCTAGGAACGGATAGATGTTTTAAGTCGTTTGCTCGCTTCACATCGTTAGAACGATTGAATCGACTAGATCTCAGATAAATAGTGTTTTCACAATTTCTTTGCCGGCAAATTCCTGTCAGACATTTGAAGTTTTACTAGTTGGTTGAGTGTAAATTAAATTTCTTTTAATGGCTAAACTGTTTTTATTTTGTGTTTAGGGATGTTTTGTATATTTCTAATGTTCCGCCTTTTTACTGACCATAATTTACATTTTTATTGAATTCACATAACAATGTTTAACCGTTATTCCTGGCCGCATTTGCACTCATTTTATCAACCAATAATTAGCATCTAGTCCGCGTGGTAGGTATTGACCTATTTTTCATAAGTCTATCCATATATAAGAAAGGCTTCTACCCCAGCATGTCTTCACGATATTGAAATAGTTGATGATAATGACCCAAAAGTACTAACATAAAATGAAATTCAAACTTAAAATTGTGTTGTTAATAAGTAGTATTGGAAATACTGACGTGATTATAACAGTGATTTATGTCTCAATCAGGAACCGATGCGTGATTTTGCATGCACGCTCGCCGTGGTCTCATTGCAGTTTGCAGGTAAACAGATTAAAACTCGCCCGCTAACGGATTATCTACGGATTGAACGCGCTATTTGTGGGCGACCAAATCGTTGCCGCCCTTATAGTAGCAGTGGACTGTATTTAATTATGCGGGGGAAGGTCTTCAAGGAAAGTCAGGTTGCAGTTTCAAAGTTGCTCGGCAGTCGGAGGAGAGGTGTTACCTCGTCGGGAGCTCGTATCGGAATGAAATTTGCCGTCACCCCGCCGCTGTATTTATAGGCGGCGGGGGGAGCGGACACGCGGTCTATCTATCCGACTACCGGGCGTCATGTTTATTTTCTCGCTCTAACTTATACATTTGTCCCTGTCTTACTTATCCCTACCTCTTTTTACACATTGTTAAGACCTACTTGCTATTTTCTTATTCTAAACATAGTAAAAGACACGAGATAAAATCATTTTAATAAACACAACAAAAATCCTATAACTAACTATACAAAATTCAAGTAACGTTTTGTTCCGTCGTGCACATTCTCCCGCCGTCGCCTTGCGATCCAACTGGCAGCACGACGATCTTCTTTGTGGGCCGCCTCAGGACGTGGCCCTTGCTGGTGGTGACGTCCACGACTCGTACTACTCCATCCTTTCCTGGGTAGGTCCTCGTCACTCGTCCTCGTGGCCAGGTGTTGCGGGGAAGGTTCGAGTCGCAAATTATTACGACGTCTCCGACCGCTGGGCTGGCTCCGGCACCGAGGGGCTCCCGCCGGTTCTGGAGTAGCGGCATGTACTCGCGTACCCAGCGCCGCCAGAATGTGTCGGCGAGCTGCTGAGCGCGCTTCCAGTGCTGACGCGCGTTCACGTCGTGTTCGCTGAATGCGCCCGGGGCCGGCGTGTGGCAGTCCGGTCCGATCAATATCATGTTGGGGGTCAGCGCCGGCGGGTCATCGGGGGTCACCGCCACGTGTGTGAGGGGGCGGGAGTTCACCGTCGCCTCGACCTCGGCCAGTAGCGTTTGCAGTGTCTCGTCGCTGGGGTATCGCTCGTGCAGCGTGACGCGTAGAGCCTCTTTGACGGTGCGCACCATGCGCTCCCATACCCCCGCCATGAAGGGGGCGGCGGGGGGCAGGAAACGCCAGTTGATGTGGCGTGCTGCGGCCTCTTCTGTGACCGCCTCGGTGAGCTCGCGGTCGGCGCCTCGGAACGCGGTGGCGTTGTCGCTCCACAGCTCGGTGGGGCACCCTCGCCTGGCGATAAAGCGGCGGAGGGCGCTGATTGCGGAGTCGGTGCTGAGAGAGGCGACCACCTCCAGGTGGACTGCTCGTGACGTCATACAGGTGAAAAGGGCGACGTATCTCTTCTCGCGGTGACGGCCCACGGTGACTTCCAGGGGCCCGAAGTAGTCAAGGCCCGTATAGGAAAAGGGGCGGACGTGGTGGGCGAGGCGTGCGGCCGGTAAGTCGCCTGTGGGCGGGGCCGCCGGTCTTGCTTTTTTCAGCCGGCAGATGGCGCAGCGAGCGATGACTTCTTTTACTGCAGGTCGTATCTTCGTTATATACACGCGCTGACGTAGTTCGTTGACCACTATTTCGGTCCCGCCGTGGTGCAATTTTTCGTGTACATGGGCTATGTACAGCTTCGTGTATGTATGCTTGCCGTGTAGTACAGCCGGGCGCGCCGTTTCTGCTTGTAAGTCGCTAGCCGCTTCGATTCTGCTTCTAAGTCGTACTATTCCGTCTTCATCGATGTAGGTACTTAGAGCGGCGAGACTGTCGTTTTTGTCCGGCGTCCGGTTGTTTCGCAGGCGTATTATCTCGTTCCGGTAGCTATCTTCCTGCGAGGCGCGCATCCACAGCTGTTCGGCCGCGATTAAGTAGCGGGCTTCTAAAAACACGTAGCTATTTTTCTCCGTAGGCTCAGTGGTTGACTTGGTGGGCTTGCGACTGCGTGTTACGGGTTCGTTCCAGTTTCCGTCCCGTTCCGGATTGGCGCGCGTTCTTTTTCGTTGCGCTGCGGCCACGGTGTTTCTCTTGCGGTTGTTGACCTTATGACGACAAAGGTCGATGAACTGAAGTGACCTCGCTGTTGCCCGTATAAGTCGTGTCCACTTTGAAAATCGCTCTATTTTTGGTAGGTGGGCGTGTTCTTGTTGCTGTTGTAGTGCGTTGCATTTTTCTTTTTCCTCGCCGGTCGCAGGTACTTCGATTTTGTTCTCTCGGGGCCACGTCGATTCGTTTTGGTATAGAAATCGGGGGCCGGTGAACCATCTGTGTTGCGAGTCGAAGTCGATAGGTGTCGCTCTTGTTGCGTCGTCCGCTACGTTGTCAGCTGACGGTAACCACCGCCATTCGTTTTTTCGGCTGTGGTCCTCTATTTCGGCGAGGCGGTGCGCGACAAACGTTTTGTACGTGCGGGGCTCGGCGCGTATCCATGTGAGCGCTGTGCGGGAATCGCTCCAGTAGTGCTTCTCGGCGATTTCGTAATCGTGTTCCTCGGCGACTGTTTTTGCTAGGCGGACGCCCAGGACGGCGGCTTGTAGCTCTAGTCTTGGTATGGAGATAGGCTTGTTCGGCGTGACGCGACTCTTGGCTGCTGCGAGGGCGACTTTGGTACTTCCGTCCGCGCGCGTCATTCGCCAGTAGATCGCGGCGGCGTACGCTTCTTCACTTGCGTCCACGAAAGTGTGTAGCTCGTAGCGCGCGGCTGGTTCGGCGTCGTAGCATCTAGGTATTTGGTATTGACCTAGGTCGCGCAGCTGTTGTAACCATTCGCTCCATTTTTTCTGTAGCTCTGCCGGAATCGTTTCGTCCCAGTCTGTCTTGTAGCGCCACGTGTCTTGCATAAGTCGCTTCGCCGGCGTAGTGATGGGCGAGATGAGGCCGAGTGGGTCGAAAATGGACATAATGATGCTGAGCGCTTCTCTCTTCGTAGGCGGGCGTAGGTCGTCGAGTACCTCTGGCGGAGCTCTTCTTATGTTGAGACGGAAACGAATGCAGTCTTCTTTTGTGTCCCATAGTAGGCCGAGCGTTTTCTCTATCTCGCTCCCGCCGATGGCGACTGTAGTTCCCTCTCGCTCTGCGCGCCCGTCGACGGCGCTGATAGCTTCTTTTTCGTTCGTGGCCCATCCGCGTAGCTCGAAGCCGGCTTGTTTGTGCACGTAGTCGACGTCTCTGGTCACTTGTTTGGCTTCGTTTGTGGTCGCGAAGCTTTGTAAGTAGTCGTCCATATAGTGATTTTTCTTTATCGCTGTCGCCGCTCGCGGATACTTTTCGGCGTGTTCGCTTGCGTTTCTGTCCTTTATGTAGAGAGCGGTGCAAGGAGATGACGATGCGCCAAAGATGACGGAGGTCATGCGGTACTCCTCCGGTGCCCCCTCCCGCCGGTCGCTTCTCCATAAAAAGCGGAGTGCGTCTCTGTCTTCTTCACGAATTTTAATCTGCATAAACATTTCTTTGATATCAGCTGATACCGCGATGCCATGTTGACGGAATCGCATTATTACGCCGGGTAGCGACTGCAGCAGGTCTGGTCCAGGCAGCAACATGTCGTTGAGGCTGCGGCCGTGTGAGGTGGCCGCTGCGTCGTGGACTACTCTGATCTTCTGCTTCTCGGGATTGCAGACGGCGAAGTGCGGTAGGTACCATGTTCGGCCGCTTGGTGGCGCGGTCGTTCGCTCGGCGTAGTTTGACGTCAACAGGTTGTTTATTCTTTCTTCATATTTTTCTTTCAGGTTTTCATCGCGGTCCAGTTTGCGTTCTAGTGTGTGAAGGCGCTTGAGGGCATCCGGACGATTGCAGGGTATGGTTTGGTTCTCTTCTCGCCATAGTAGTCCCGTCTCGAATCTGCCGTCAGGTAGACGTCGGCTTTTCTCATTCAATATTCGGAGAGCTTGTAGTTCGGGGTCGCTGCTCTGTTTTCTCGGCTCGATCGACAGTGATTCTAGTGCGAAGTACTTTTTCATCATTTCTTCCATCGGATCTGCGCGCCCAGGTTGTGACAGGTGAGCGCAGCAGAAGGCCACCGGTGCCGCGTGAGACGAGCGGCACCCGTGCAGCACCCAGCCCAGAAGTGTTTTCGACGCCACAAGTTGATCGCGCCGTCCTTTTCTTATTTCGCGTGACACGATCAATTCCCAGTTATCTTGGCCGATGAGTATCTTCGGTGTGGCGTTGTCGTAAAGCAGTTCGTGTTTGATGTCCTCTAGGTGTTCGCAGTTTTGTACTTCTCGTTCGCTGATCGACTGAGTGGTGAAGTCTAAATTTGCGACGGTGTGCGCGTTGCGGATGTGCAGTTCGTCGCTACTGTGTCGGCCCCTTATGTTGACATTCACTCTCTTGCTCTGTTTGTGCGCTATTTCTGTCCCGCTCACTCCTTGCACCCACATAGGTTCGTTCGGCCCGTCGAGTCCGAGTGCGTCAGCTAGTGAAGAGTCGATTATTGTTACGGTGCTTCCTTCGTCGAGTAGTGCGTATGCTTGTACTGTTGCTTGCGGCCCCCGTAGTGTGACTGGGGTTATTTTCAGGTACGCGCGGCTTGCATCGGTCTGTACTCGTCTTGCGGCGGCCACCACCTGGTCGATCTTGTTGGGTGGCGGTGAGCTTGGTGGCGGCGAGCTTGGTTGTGTCGTCGCGGTGACCGGTGACGCCTTTTCGTGGTGTAAAAGGCGGTGATGTCGCATTGTACAACCGTTGAGACCGCAGGGCTTGGCTTTGCACGTGAAGCGACGATGCTTGTTAATGAGGCAGCGAAAGCAGGCTTGACTTTTCTTCGCTATTTCCCAGCGCTCGTTGACGTCGGCTTTAGTAAATTGCGGGCACGCTGGTAGCTTGTGATTTTCATTGCAGTGCGGGCAGGACGATTTTTCGTTTGTGTTTGTCTTCGTGCTTGCTGTCTTTTCTTCGGTGGTGACGGCGTAAGCGCGTTCGACTTTCTTCTTTGTTCTTTCTTTCTCGAATGGCAGCTCGGGTGGTGCGTATGGCGCGCATTTGTCAGCTTCGCCATTGAGGAAATTGGCGACTCTCTTCAGCTCAGGTGTGTCTTCGTGGTCCGCCGCGTAGTCGTACCATTTGTTGCGCAGGATCGGCGTCATCTTCTCTATGATGAGTCGTAGTACCTCCGGGTTGTGTACTGCGGTCGCTTCAATATCTGGATCGTGGCGACTGTGTTGGCGATGCGGCTGGCGAACACGCATAAGTCGCGTGGGCTTTCGGTGAGTCGAGGGAGGTTCTTCATTTTCTCTATTTCTCCGATGAGTAGGGCGTCGGGTCTGCCGAATCTTCTCTCCAGTGAGCTTATCAAATCTTCAGGCTGCGGTTGGCTGATCAGTAGTGCGCTGACTGCCTCCAATGCTACTCCTTTGAGACTTCTTCTTATTCTGGCGACATTTTCGCTCGCCGTGAAGCTCGTTGCAGATTCGTTGTACGCAGCTCTGAATTGTAGCCAGTCTTGACAATGGCCGTTGAAGTCGGGCAAGTCTGGTATGTACTTGCGGCTGGGTCTGCTACCGTGGATTGCTTCGGCGAGCGCGGCGGTCAGTGACGTAACATCAATCGCTGTAACTGGCGGGGGTTGATCTTCTCGTATTTTCTGCTGCCCTCTTGTGCGGGCAGCCAACTCTCGCTGGTTTTCAGGGACCAGAGGTTTCTCTATCACTGCGTGCTGATAGGCCGTCGTTGCGTTCGTTTTTTCTTCCAGGGGTGGCAGTCGTTCATTTGCTTCGGGCTGTTTGTCGAACCAATCGGAGACTCTTTGTGGCGCCAGGTCGTCTTCTTCCTCCTCGGACGATGTTGATTCTACTTCGGATCGTTGTTGACGTATTTTCTCTAGTTCGGCTTCGGCGCGAATACGTCGCAGCTCCAACTCAGCCAGCCTCTCCTGTGCCCCCAACTCCGCGAGGAGTCTCTTGCTAGAGGTTTTAGAGCGGCGTGACCGAGCGGGCTTCAGTGTGCGTGCGACAGGTGGCGGCATTAGTTCCGTTGACTGGCGCTCGATGACAGTGGCTGTGCTGGCGGCGGGCGTGGCTTTAATACCCGACGTGTCGGCCGGGCCCCCCGTGTGAGATGAGGTTGTTGCGGCCGTCGTGCTTGTGGCGCCGGTGGATGCCGTTGTCTCCGTTCTCGTGGTGCCAGTTGTACCGGAAGTTTCGCCGGTGCCAGTGTCGGACGTTTCGGTGGGTGATTCGTTACGCTCCTTTCCTTGATTGCTTCTTGTGGTGACCATTTTTTCCAGTTTTCTTTTCTTCTTGGTTCAGAGATCCGGCTTCGACTAGGACCAGACAATGTGGGCGACCAAATCGTTGCCGCCCTTATAGTAGCAGTGGACTGTATTTAATTATGCGGGGGAAGGTCTTCAAGGAAAGTCAGGTTGCAGTTTCAAAGTTGCTCGGCAGTCGGAGGAGAGGTGTTATCTCGTCGGGAGCTCGTATCGGAATGAAATTTGCCGTCACCCCGCCGCTGTATTTATAGGCGGCGGGGGGAGCGGACACGCGGTCTATCTATCCGACTACCGGGCGTCATGTTTATTTTCTCGCTCTAACTTATACATTTGTCCCTGTCTTACTTATCCCTACCTCTTTTTACACATTGTTAAGACCTACTTGCTATTTTCTTATTCTAAACATAGTAAAAGACACGAGATAAAATCATTTTAATAAACACAACAAAAATCCTATAACTAACTATACAAAATTCAAGTAACGTTTTGTTCCGTCGTGCACACTATTGTAGCTCCTCCGTGGTTTAATATGGAGGGGGGTACAAAAGCGGGTACATAGCGGGTGGGGGTACTTTTCTTGACATTTGACTTTGAAATTTTAATAATTTCAGTGCCTTCCTAATGGGCTTTGTCTGAAAACCAGCGTTTTGCTCATATAGGGCAAATATTTCGCTGAGCCTATTTGCCTATTTGCATCGCTGTGACACACAATCCACGTATCATATTAGTTTTTGTATAGGTATTTACCTTAATTTTTCATTGTATTTTCTTTGTGTGTTTGTGATGCAAATAAATCTTTTTCTTATCTTATCTTAAAGCGCATGGCTGGCTAGTTTGAAAAGATAGCACTTTCATCTATACTTTGAGTAGCGAGATAGTGGTTGGTGCGTTCGGCCTGCTATTCTAGCGGCTTAGCAATTTTTGCAGAAGAAGGTGATGGGATGGGCGACCATAGATTTATTATCCTCTGTGCTGCGAAAGGTTCGCTAAGCCGTTGATTTCGTCTACAGCTGTTGCAGTTATCAACTCCTCGATTCCCATTGGGACTACTTGGTGGGTCGTGATCCATTCTCATAAATAACGAACCAATATGTCTATCATGAATTGATACGTGATTTCGGAGGCACGCTCGTGGCGGATGACATTGTCGTGTGCAGGTACACAGATCAAAACTCGCCCATGATTGGATTATCCTCGATTGGATTGAACGCACACTTGTAGTTCTGTATTAACATGGCTGGCCATTTTGGGAAGATTGCACTTTCATACATCCAAATGGATGGCGTGCTAGACCACTGGTTCCAACAGCATTTGCAATGCTAACACTCGACAACAATACTAATTCAAAAATACTTTTAAATTTTTTTATTTGAATAAAGTTTATTTCTATTTCTCTCAACCCGGAGTAGGTGGCCAGTGGCTAGTGGGTAATGGGCTATTTATCCCTCTTCATCAGCCTTCCTTGTGGATGGATAATGAGATCGAGTCATTCCACCACGCCGGCGCAGTGTGGATTGGTGGGTATAAAAGACTGCAAATGCAGCCGGGACCAACGGCTTAACGTGTCTTGCAAAGCACGGAGGAGCTGGAGATAAAAAGTATTTGGTCACCACCCCCCCAACTAGCAAAATCAGTTCTTATAGCTATCTTCAAGACTACTTTTAACCTCTCTTATAAGAAACTTGTAGTATGCTACTAACCTGGATTTGGGCGCAGTTATAGGAGCTGTTATTTCTGTAATTATCTTATAATCAGCTTAAAGAATGTCACTAAGCTCTATAACATACTTGAGGAAGCGCTTGTGAAAAGCAATTGCTTCTATAATAATCTAAGACTAAACAATTACAAGCACAAACGCTCTTATTATTATATTAGACAAGTATCTTACCAATGCAATATTGTTTATAATGTAATTAGCTAATGTATTTAGAAGCAAATTTTATAAGTTAATATTGTTCCTATAGTACATGGAAATCGTACCAAATAAGTGGTGTTGCCTTGCATTAAATGAGGTAGTTCTGATTTTTTTATATATTAGTAGTGATGAGATGGTAATGACAAATCCAAGTTATCCACCTCGAAAGCCCTCCGGATCATTGTTAAATATTTAAAAATCCAATAAATTTTCAGTTTTTTTTCAGTTTTTGTAAATTTTTACCACCAAGGATCTGAGTCACGGCGAATGTTACTGTGCACTCTTTAAAGTAGACTAAATTTGCAATAAAAAAAGAGTAATTGGGTTTTTGTAAGCCAAATAGTTTTTAAGATATAAATAAAATAAATAAGATATAAAATTTGCAAAATCACAAAAAAGGAAGTATTACAGTTTTTTTATTTTTCGTCAACTTTGACCCTCTAGTAGTGGGTTTATGGCAAAAGTTTTTTATTTTAAATTTAAATTTCCAACAAAATGAGATTAAATTTGTCGATTTACACCTGATAGTTCCTAAGACACAGCTGTTCAAAGTTATAGAGGTAGGTAAGTAAACAATTATGTAATAGAAGGCTTTGCAAAAGGTAGTAAGCCCTAAAGGAAGAAGGATCTGGGAGACGTTCCCGTTCTACCCTGTTAATGACACGCAAACCTTACTCACCTTGAAAGCATACCAAAGATGTAAGGTTGTACCAGCAGATGTGGTTGCAGGAAAGCAGAACTCAAATGTTCGGCTGTTTGCAGCTACTGCATTGGCCAATCATGCGAGAACATACCTGACCTGATGTGTGATGACATTGATGAACCATTGATTGATAACTCACCATCAAAGGACGATTTTGACCTTCCTGAGCAGTTCGATGAAGAAATTATACCTCAGCAAGCTGCCCCCAAAAAGTGTGCTGTGGATTCAGAGGACGTGCCTGGTCCATCAAAATTATACATACAATGTACATAATTGATCCCACCACCTCCCAGATCCTCCTTCCTTTATGGCGTACTTCATTTTGCAAACCCTTCTATTACATAATTGTTTACTTACCTCAATAACTTTGAACAGCTGTCTCAGGAACTATCAAGTGTAAGTTGATATTACTAATTGGTCTCATTTTGTTGGAAATTTAATGGACTTTTATAACTAATAATTTAACTTTTGCCATAAACCCACTACTATGGGCCAAAATGTCGACAACTAAAAAAACTGTAATACTTCCTTTTTTGAATTTTTTGCAAACTTTTAAATTGCCCCATCTTAAAAACTATTTGACTTACAAGAACCAAATTATTCTCTTTTTATTGCAAATTTAGTCTACTTTAAAGCGTGCATAGTAACTTTTGCCGTAACACAGGTCCTTGGTGGTAAAAATTGATAAAACTGAAAAAAATCTAAAAAAAATATTGGATTTTTAAATATTTAACAATGATCCGGAGGGCTTTCGAGGTGGAAAACTTGGATTTGTCATTACTATCTCATCACTACTAACATACAAAAAAATCAGAACTACCTCATTTAACGCAAGGCAAAATGTACGATTTCCATGGACTACTAGTTATTTTGTGACCAAAGTTAAATTGTATACGTAAATACACTTGCTTTTATTACAGAAAAAAGAATACATTGTAGTAAGTATTTGTAACTAAGTATGTGAATGGGAGGATGGGGAACTCATTTTTACTGTAAATATGTACAGTAATTTGGTTAATTTCACCAATGCCCCTCGAAAATAAGCACATAGTACAATGTTGTAAAAAAAATATTTAATCAAATTCTTATGTATAATCGCCATGTTTTAAAATTGCTTTGCATTAAGTACTTTGTAGAACCATTATAGGTAAATTACTGCTTGTAGTAGTTTTAGTCCAGATAACTCTTCTCCATTTTGAAACAAATTAGGGTTCCCTGAAATCAATTTACTTACACTAATGTTTTATTCACTTTTTTAGGACTCATTTATTAGAATTAATTCATTCATTTGAAATAGTGTTCTTCTTTCCAATGTTGAACTTCTTCACCTTCTGAGTGGTGAGATGACGAAGAAAAATATAGCTAATAGAATAATATGCAGAACCCTCTGTCAGTTCACCTCAATTCGCACTGGAAGAGCTTTATTTGCTTTCTGATCTTGTCGGATTTATTCTCCAAATGGCCACCTATTCACTAACTCATCATACGTTATTGTCACTTTTCTTTTGTAACCACTGCTCCTTTTGAATCGTTTCCAATAATTTAAATTTATATTTAAACTTATTTCCTCAAGAGGATGGAGAAATCAACAAAATGGCAGATGTTTACTAGTTAAGTGCTTGATCTAGTAGCTCGTAAGCTTTTTTGATCTCATAACGTTCTTATTGAGTATAATAAGATTTAAAAAAGTCTCAATCAAAACTATAGCAGATCAAACTTATAGTAATCTTAGAGAAGTGTGTTATAAATCTTGTTCTACTTACAACATGCTACTATTAGATCAAAATATTATTCAGGACTATATAGTCTTACCAAAAACAATTATAAGAGACTTATTCTTAAAAGTGTCCTATAAGATACTCTTGCAGCTAACTACAAGACTGAGATATAAAAGCAAAAGCTCTTAAGAATATCTATGCTTGTGAAATGCTATTACTAGTAAAAGTGTCCTATAAATGCTTTAAACTTTAGTCTTGTAGCAAGCTATAGGATAGATATATAAAAACTGTTGCCCTTGAGTATATTACGACTTGTCAAATGATATTATAAGTAAAAGAGTCTACAACAAATCCTTTACAAGAACGTTATTAGTAGAGGCAGACTTATAATCAATCCTTATAGGATTACTTTGCTTGTTGGGGTGACCGAACATTGTGAAAGTTGCTTAGCCTCAACGATCGCAGTCCAAGCGCGCTAACCAATGCGCCACGGGCTCCTACAAAGATCATCAAAGAATAAAGAATCTCTCCTTACCTAATATTAATAGCAAGTTCTGTCCCCAGCAGCGAAAAGATTAAAATGGCTGGTGATCATTAAGCCTCGTGCTCTTTAGTAGCACAGAAGCATGCTATTTCGAGCAGATGCTACGTAGTAGCAGACAATGAGCACGAGCATACGAAAAGTGCATGCTTATTAAACACTCGGAGAGCATTGTTATAAAAGAGCATACAACCTAGTAACAAACAAGCATGCTCTTTTAGTAGCATGTGTATACCGGGCTTGATCCTATGTAGACACAACCGATCGTTGTAGAGATCCTTGGGGGAGGCCTATGCCCAGCAGTGGGCGTCGTAGGGCTACCAGTATATGAGCTAATATTAGAATGATTAATGTCTTAACCACAAATTGATACGTGATTTCTCATGCATGCATGTGTGCAGGTAAACAGATTAAAACATGCCTGCCACGCCAATGGATTATTTTCGTTATGAACGCGCACTTGTAGCACCTACAATAACATGGCTGGGCAGTTTGAGATCGCACTTTCATAGAGATATCATAATACTGCTCCTTGATTAAAACGGGGATACAGATTGTTTGCCAGTTTCAAAAAAGGGTACCAAAATAATATTATCTATAAGTACTAATATTATAAACAGGAAAGATTTGATTCTTTGTTTGTTTGTTTGCAATGGCTAAACTCAAACACTACTGGACTGATTTAAAAAATTGTTTCACTATGAGTAAGCTGTCTATATTCTTCTTGAGTGACATATATTTTATCCCGACATGCCAACGGGAACAAGTACAACTTGAACAAAACTGCAAGAAGCCTCTTTGTGTGTATTATAATTAACTGTTAACGACATTTCATGCAGACATGATATTTTTTTTATCTACAACGGCGGTTAGCAATTAGCTTTCGTCATAAGGCTGAAAGTGGAACTACTCCCGGAATACTCAATCACTGAGTATCTTATCTCTAACTGCCGGAACACAATAATGCTGAAAACATCACTGTTATGGCGTCGTCTGACTTTGATAAGATGGGGGTAGCGAGCCAGGCGGACAAGTCCTAGCACCAACCAAACCGAATACAATAAGTACCTCCACTGGGAATCCAACCTGGGACCTCTAGGTATGTGAACCACTAGACCACAAAGGTGGTTATCGTTCATCAGTTTCAAAGAGATTAATCATAAATAGAGACATCTTCTAATTTGCTTTGCCTAACCGAAGAGAGTAGCACCCGAAATATTTAAATACCTAGATAAAATATGGATAACGTTATTCTTTAGCTTTCATCGCCTAACAACACACAATAATTTATAGTTATGTTGACGTAAACTATCTAAGTATATCAAAACACACTAGACGTTAGCTTTAACACTACTTAAAACTTTGATTGATCGCTGTATATCGATGTAAAACTGTAAGTAAAAATTGTTCAAACATAAAAGGAATGCTAAAACAAAATTATCAAAGCGTTTAAACCGATCCAACAAAAGACAGTATTGCTTGCCTAAAACAAAAACGTAGCCACTGAAACGTTGTAATGGTCTATAAATTGATTTCTCGAATCTCGTCTGCACCTACCAAAGAGCTTAGACTACATACTGAGGTAACTGGAGAGGGCAGTACTAACACTTTTTTGAGGCACTGCATGTGGCTGTCTTCCGTGTCACCTACACTTTGAAAAAATACGTATGGTCCTATGAGACAACTGACGAGCCTATGAGACCTATGAGCCAGTACGTACTAAATATCAAATTTGCTGGGCACACTTTTTTGTTCAGGGTGAAAACTCCAGTTACCTCAGTATTTAGTCTAAGCTCTTTGGCATCTACTCCCGCGCAGCCGCTCTTCTCCCGTTAGTCGACCTCTGGGTTGTGGGCGTGGTTACTTGGATGGAACGCCATGGATGGTGTTTTCTATGTTTTCTGAAATGCAAGAGATCTAAATGTATTTGTTTTACATGGAGTTAGTCAAACCCATTAAGGTAGAAAATTGCCTGATATGAAAGAGATCCATTAGGCCTATGTTACTTTGATCTGCGTTTACTGCGAGCGTAAATTCCCAAGCTAGGAATTTAGCAGCACACGTGGCATAAATCTGTTTGAACTTGAATAATAGAAATTGCTAATTTTACGATGGGTATTTTAAAGGCAATATAGGTGCGTGGAGATCCTTGGCGAAGGCCTATGCCCAGCAGTGGGCGTCGTTCGGCTGACATGATGATAGGTACTTGGATTAATTTTTAGACGTCCGTTGCACATTTTAAGGGTCTTTTGTGAGCTGGGGATTTTGTATTGTTATGTTTTATGTTAGCAATCTGACTGTCACCCAGTTTGGCGAACAATCCAATCTGCGGCTAATTTAATCCGTTTGACTTTTATATGATCGAAGGTTTGACTGCTCGACGCTGCTAATGCTGCGAATCAAATACGGCTCTATTACTAACTGCTATTATATATCTGGGAATCAGTTTTTCTTACGTTTTTTGCTGATATAACATTTTAATCAATATGTAAGTAAAAAGTATTTAATATATTCGATTCAAATTTACCCCATTTTCTTAAACACATATTAATTAAAGTAAAAAACAATCATATATACGCGTTTTCTTGAAAGTAAAAAAAACCAGTCAAAAAGTAAAAATTGATTAGAGAAAAATTGTTTACACAACCAATAATAGTATACTTATAGTAAAATCAAGTTAAGTAATTTCCTCTCTCTTTTACCTATTTTATAATAATAATATTATCTAAGTATGTATCTCTTTTAGCTATTATTATTTTAAGTAAGTATATACTTTTACTCCATCACTTTTCTTTTTTTTAACACACGATCCCCTATTATCTTTTTTATATTTCTATCACACAAGGTTGCCTGGAAGAAATTGCTTTGTAGCAATAAGGCCACCTATTGTACCTATAAGTATAGGAAAAATGTGATAGTAAAAAAACCCGGAGGCGCGGGTTCGAATCCCGCCTGGAAGCTACTTATAGGGCTCGTGGTTTTTTTTACTATCACATTTTTCCTATACTTACAGAATTGCATTGTGAATGCATAAAAATATTTTAAAAAATCATAACTAATTGTACCTGTGTTTTTCTTGTTGTCTTTTTTTCTTTGTACTTGTTCGTGAAGTTATCGTATGGTTTTTTTTTATTTGATTTGTCAAAACTATATTGCTCTCATACATAGCTCCCGGCATTTATCTTGAACCAACCTATAGACAAAACAAACCTGCGCAGTTGCAATATTTAATACAAATTTTCTTCTGCTCAGATTTTATGGTCTATGGTTTGGTTCAAGATGATTGCCGAGACGTGTACACTGATTTTGAAGAAAAGTGCAAATTACGTCATTGTTAAGTATATCAAATAAGCGAATTCAACTCGATCCAACTGAACACAGTTAAACATCACCAATATTGAAGATAACTGAATGGCAAGCAATCGAATTTGCTCATAGTTTTAGTTTTTGCATTCCATGAGACTAATAAATTATACTTTTTATAATAATAAAATGTACAAGTATCAAGTGCAATACTTTTCTCCTTTATTATAAGTATTCATAGACCAATTTAATATTCTAAAGCCTAACATTATTACCTATCTACAAAACTTAAGAAAATCAAGAGCAATAAATCTGTTATAACTCTTAGGTCCGATTACACCACTGATATTTAAACTCGATTAAAGCTAAACGTGTTTAGAACATAGTTCTGTCTTTGTCATTTGTTTGAATGTGACAGAGACAGGAATACGTTTTAAACACGTTTAGCGTTAATCGCGTTTAAATATCAATGGTGAAATCGGGCCTTAATCTACTCGTAATTTAAACGAGGTTTCGCCTTTCATGTTTTCAGCTTCGAACTTTAGACTTTTATTCGTTCTAGTTTTTTATTTCAAATTATTATTCCAAGTTGTCGTTTCGTTGTTCCAAAGTTTTGAAAGTCTTTTTATTCACTGCTATGTAATTTATTTCTCATCAAAACCTTCAATAGGTTTCAAGTTTCCAATTGAACAAACTAAAATAAAATCTCATCACGACTTTGTTCGTATTCCCATTAAGAAAAGTTTTATTGTTTTTACAATAGTCCACTAGAAAACTGAATGAGGGTAAGCTTAAGAACTTGTTCTGATTTTGAGAAGTCGCAAGAAAATAATCTGCGGTAATTTTATTGAAGATAGGGTGTAGAATTTAGTGCAGTTTCAATTAGATATATCTTCAAAGCCAAATGAGAGTTAACCTGCCCTAGAAGTCAGTAATATTATGAATTCATTTCTTTAAAATTATTATTTCATATCCCTTACACACAATTCAAAACTTGGAACTATTCTTCCCTTATTCCTCGTTCGTTAAACCTACCAATTAAAAGTCAGTAGGTACTTAACGATGTTAGAAGATAAGTAGGCTTCGCAGCAAAGATACACAAACACAACATCAACCAATCCTGGCTTTATTGAAATGTAATGTTCAGACCGGGTAAATTTAATTGTCGAAGTTCAGATTGAAAAAGTTATGGCGGCCTCATAATTTCAGAAAACGAGACCGGTGCCTCGAGCGTAATTATTAGATATGTTTGTTTTGTACAATTTGGTTAATGTACCCTCCCGAGTTTTACGACCGAAATTTTCGAGACTCTCTTCAGCGTAGGTGGAAATAATTTTCTTAAACTTTTAATGCTGCCGTAGCGGGGTTTTTAAAATGGGACTTCGTAATTATGTTGGCAATTTGTATAATCATTTCCTTTATTAATGCGGAATGGATTTTGATGTCATGTCTTGTGCTCGAATGTACGTTGGTATTTAATGAAGGTGTAGTAAAATTATTATGACAAGCAGATGCGAGATTACTAATAAAATATTTAAATAAATATTGGACATCATCACCTACATTGTTCCAATGCCAAACTGTAGTACTTAGCTTGAGCACTAGTATTATGGACCACCAGACCAGACCCGAGGAAATATTAAAAAGTTCGTTTTCAATATTTACCCGACCGGGAACGAACAAACGAACCGGTGCGTACACCACTCGGCCACGAATGTCATCATAGATTCAGACAGTTAGGTAAGTACTTTTTGGCGCGACTTTGTTACAAACTCTTTAGAAATAATGTGTTAACAGAAAGTTTTTCTATACTTATCTATATTGAAAATTAAATTTATTTTAATAGAATTTTAATCTGATATTTTTGTTTGAAAATCCTTTTTTGCATGTCAATGATCCATATCGATAGAGATACGATTTATTTTTTGCCATGTTTGTCCCATTATTTCCATAAAAACCAATAGAGTTTTGAATCTATTTACTTTTTTTGACAAGACACACCGATGATATTTTAAATCGTATTTTACAATAACTAATTTTAAGAAAATAATAAAAAAATTTGGTCTATCATTAATGATTTAGTGTCAACATCAAATACAATTTAATATTCTAAAAAATAAGTTTATAAAATAACTATTTACGAGATCACAAAATCATTTCAGCACTTGCCTAATAATTAAATTTGTGCCAAAAACCTCTTACGTCGAGTACAAAAGGACAGACTTGATAAATACGATAAGAATATAACAAGGGTGGGGCTTTTCAAAGAACTTGTAGCATATATCATTAATCTTTACATTACAAATTCATTCTGTAAGAACTCACTCACTTGGATTAAGCAGAATTATAAATGAAGTGTCACGGAGGCGCGCAAAATCCTCCTAAGGAGGAAAACCGAATAAAGTGTGGGCGCGTCAAGTTTGACTCAAAAAATAGGCGAGAATACCCGATGAATGGGGAAATTATCCCATTCAATGGCAACTGCTTGAATTGTTTTCTTATTAAGTTCGAAATAGGTATTTTATGGGAGCGTTTATTGATAATTGCTTTGCGAAGTGTATTGTCAAAGTTAAGGGATTTGAGCTAATATTTTAGTGAACGTACCTGGGTCTACACTTTGCATCAATATGTAAACAAAAGACTGGGCCTTTACCGGCATTTAAGTTTAGTTATCACCACTTTTATACTTTGTACATAATCAACTATATTGCTTTTTCAATATGTTAATGTCGCGACTTGGAGCAAATACATTCACTTACATAGTAATAACACAAGACTTAAACCTATGGCGAGCATTGCAAAATATTTGCCAAGGCAGTTTTCTACGGTGCAGTCAAAAGTGAGTTTGTGTTTTGCCATCATGATATTTGATAATGAATAAAGTACAACGACTATTTGTAGGTATGTTTATTTGATCCAATGATAGAAACGAGATTTGACATTAGTGTGACAGGGGATAAAAACAGTCAAAACCGAAATCAGTTTCAAAATAAGTGCTACCCGCGAAAGGGTTAAACATACCTAAATACGGTAATAATAATGTATGATACTCAAATGATTACGACGCCAATGTAGACCTGTATTTGTTTTATCTGTAAAGAAAGTAGAATATATAGTTAGTATAACATAATTTAACTGATTTTAATTTTTAGTTTTTTGCATTCACAATGCAATTTTTATAATAGAAAAATGGAAAATGAAGTATTTAGAAAAAACGACTCCGTAGCTCAGTGGTTAGAGCAGTCGCCCGGAAAGCGAAAGGTCGTGGGTTCGAGTCCCATCGGAGCTAGTTGTGAGACGGGTCGATTTTTTCTAAATACTTCATTTTCCATTTTTCTATAATTTAACTGTTTCTATATTTTCGACTTAATATCACTTATGTACTTATTGGCATCGACGGGCGACGGCGAGACTGTCGAATGTTTTATTAAATCAACTTTAGCAATCAAAACTAAAAGAATAGCAAAATTGTATATGACTGGAAATAGTTTTTTTACTAGCCTTCCGCCCGCGGCTTAGCCCGCGTGGACTACACGTTGTTATCCCGCGGGAATGTAATATTTTCAAAGATAAAAAGTAGCTTACGTCACTCTCCAGCTTCCAAATTATCCTCATACAAAAAATCTGGTCGGTCCGTTTCTCCGTTTTGACGTGAAAGACGGACAAACAAACACACAAACCCACAAACATACACTTTTACATTTATAACATTATAGTATGAATTCTAGTTGCACAAATACTATATGCAAAATTTTACTGTATAGGTACTAAGAATTCCTTGATTAAATTCTGTAGAGTACAAGAAATATTAACGTTAAATAAGCCTTCATTGGTTCTCTTTGTGTCACGTTGAAATTAATCTAGGAATGCAAGCCAATGTTTGATTAAAGCTTTAATATTATTGAACTTTCTTGTTTTCCATTATATTATCAGGCATTCTAAAGTATGATTTTTAAAACAGGTCGGTTTCAAATGACATGTAGGTTTCAAACGAGATCAAGATTACATTAATCCAAAGGGCTTAACCTCGGCTGTTTATTTAGCTTTTTAAGTCTTGTTTCCTCAAAGCGGAAGTTTTAATTTACAGAAAGAAAGTGCGGAGTTGAAGACTAATTCACAATCTGGCATCGTTATTCAAACGAGGTCGCAAAAAGAGGCGGCGCCGCATGCCAGCCTTTTGTCGCGAAGACATCTGCACAACCGCGACTGACACCCACTCCGATTTGTATGTAGATAAATGGAAAGACGGTATTAAATCGATCCGACCCGGATGAGGGAATACAGTGAGTAGGAATTAACAGAAAAACTCGGTTATTGACTCTGTAAGCCTGGAATTAAAGCTTTTCAATAATCTGTCGAGTTTTTCGCCTGGGGCCTCGGACCTTTTATTATTCAACGATATTCTTATTGAAATTACGCTTTTCGCGAATTCGATACTTTACTGTGTGCTGTATCTGGGATGGTTACTGAATCGACATTTTCTTTGTTCTGTAAAGAGTCATTATTATTATTCTCAGTCGCTTTACGAATACCGTTATGGCTACAGCGACTACCAGGTACGGTGAGTCCGAGTTGCTGGTGCGCAGAACTGCCACGCTGGAGTGAGAGAGAGCCCAGTGATAATACTCCAGAGACGTGGGCTGCGAGGACACCAGGTCGGAATGATACCTTCGGGTGCTGGTTCAGGTCCAGGAAGCGTCGGACGATGCTGCGATGAAACCTTGAGGCGGATTGGGCGGTGGAGCCCTAACGGGCAACTCTCCCCGGTTCAAGTGGCGCGTGCTACAACGTTCCCATAGACTCGGCGGTAAGGCGCAGGTCTTCGAGAGTTTAGTTGGTAGTGGTGCATCCTCCCGTTCACCCCATCTGGCATGCCCGCGAAGGGCGGGTAGCCCTATGGGGAGCTGGGGAGGACGCCTTTTGTCCGGCCCCCTCTCAAACTTTCGAGCTCGTTAGGGGGAAGGGCAGGGGCTAGAATCGCCTAGCCCTGACTCGAAGCCTATTAGGCTTGGTGGGAGGGCATGGTGCGGCGAGGAACATGCTCTGGGTGTGACCGAGTCCAACATGCCGTAAAATGCACGATGGAAGTTCTAATATACATATATTCAAAATGTTGTGATGTAGTAACTCTATATTATTATGAATTCGGCGGCGATCATAGTTGTTCGTGCTGTGTGATTGTTATGTGCTGCATCGTCTAGATGTTGCCACAAGCTCATCAGTGGTGTTTAGTGTTGCTCCGCGCGGTGGTGTGATCTCATGTGAAGCCAATATTGGCTTTAAATGTCTTTGAGCATTTTGGGCAATTGAGTTACCTAATACGCCGTCACAATATTGGTAATTTAAAGCCGCTGGTGTTCTGGCTTTAAACGCATCGCTCTGCGTCAACTTTTTCTCTACGTAAACGACGACGCCTTGCCTTAATAATATAGTTATAAAGACTCTTACTTTGAAAATCTAACGTCTACTTGTTAGGGAAATCGTTTTTTTATTATTTACAAGCAGCCGCCCGCGGTTTCGCCCGCGTGGTTCCATTTCTCGTGGGAATATCGGAATAAATAGTATCCATTGTTTTCATTCAGGCTATCTACTATCTGTGTGCCAAATTTAAACCAAATCCGTTTAGTAGTTTTTGCGTGAAAGAGTAACCAACATCTATACATCTATACATCCATACATACAACTTTCGCGTTTATAATATAAGTAAGGATACATAATGGTATTGTAAATGAATAAATTTAAAATAATTTTATCATATAAGTATTTACCTATTTACAAATTTTTAGAACTTGTTTTTATTACAGAAGAGCATTTACTAATATTCTCTTGATACACTTTGCAGAACCGTGCGATTTGTCGTAATGACTCCTGTAGGCATCACGTCAGCCTCACGTTCATTGATTACGTCTGTAAAAAACACACACAACATAACGAGGTTGGTACGTTGGGAATAGGAAAGTGTGGAAGAAAAAAA
This sequence comes from Crambus lathoniellus, assembly GCA_949710035.1. NCBI lineage: Eukaryota > Metazoa > Arthropoda > Insecta > Lepidoptera > Crambidae > Crambus > Crambus lathoniellus. The sequence continues at coordinate 18,740,504 of OX453303.1, read as the reverse complement.
ACTAACAGAACGGGATCCAGCCTTTGATTCATTACGGAACGCGATTAGCCAGACTGCAGACTAGCTGGATTATCCAATCGTTACTTCCTTTGGGAAAGGAAAAAGATAATTTTATGAAAAACTAGAAAATGTATATTTTGCGTGATCATCCTACTAATATTATAAATATGAAAGTTTAGATGTTTGGATGTTTGTAAGTTTGTTACTCAATCACGCCAAAACGGCTGACTGGATTTAGCTGCTTTGTAGCCTGGAGAGGAACATAGGCTACTTTTTATCCCGGAAAACATCACATTCCCGCGGGATAACGTCGTGTAGTCCACGCGGGCGAAGCCGCAGGCGGAAAGCTAGTGTTGAATATGCCAAAGAAAGTCGGCTTACACTAAGGGAAGCAAGATAGCAAGCAGATAAACGATGCTACGATTACTATACTACTTGGAATCAACCCCGGAACCTCTGGGTCGCTAGACCACAAAGGCGATTGAACGCCAAATGAAATTTAAGGCGAATTCACAAAAAAACGCTGTACAGTCAAGGAATTTAATTTCCTTCCCATTTCGTTTAAATGTTATTAGGCACTAGCGCTCCGCTCGCAACTTTGTCTGCGTGGACCCCCCTTTTTACCCCCTTAACAAGGGAATTCCTAAAAATCTTCCTTTAGTGATCCCCTACATTACACAAGGAACTTACATGCCAAATATCAGCTTCTTGTGCCCAGTAGTTTCTGCTGTGCGTTGTCAGTCAGCCAGTATCGCAAGAGTTTTATATTATACTAGCGGCCGCCCGCGGTTTCACCCGCGTGGTTCCCGTTTCCATGAGAATATCGGGATAAAGAGTATCCTATGTGTTATTCCAGTCTATAATCTATCTCTGTTGCAAATTTCATCCAGATCCGTTCAGTAGTTTTTGCGTGAAAGAGTAACAAACATCCATACATTCATACTCACAAACTTTCGCATTTATAATATTTGTAGGATTGACACTTTAGATCACCAGACACCGAGCTTTGTAGCCAGGCAGTATGGCCACTATGTATCGAAGTGTTTCGACAACTAAGCTAAGCGTGCCACCTGCGATGGGGCCTTAGCCTGGGCTCATCAGCACCATCATCAATCCATTTTAATATTCCTGCTGCTAGGGCTTCATATAGATGGTTAAGGAGAACTGGCCATGACCTTCCACTCGGGCCTATTGCTGTTATAAACCAACCCAAATGCAGCCAAAACCATCGACTTATCGTGTCTTCGGAAGCACCATATATTTTTGAACAGCCATCCCGTGATAGACCATTGCAAAAGTCACATAACCTCAGCGATCGCAGGCTGAGCACGCTACCTACTGCTCTATATACCAAATTTCATGAAAGTCAGATCAGTGGTCTATGCATGAAAAGGTAACGATAGCTAGACAAACAGACAGGAGCTACTTTCGCATGAATAATATTCGGACATTCTCCTACTCGTGAACTACCAAAATAAAAAAAATCATTATGTAAGTAATTTTTTTTATTGTAGCATGGGTCCTATCCTATGACAGCTCAATCGTGCAGAGCAAAAAGTTCTTTATGTTATTGGAATAAAACGAAAGAAAATCAGTATTACACATTTTTTATGCAGTTTCTGCTAGAAAATTAGACCTTATTTCTTGTCAAGAAACAACATTTTTCTTTGCACGAAAATGAACTGTCATAGGACTACCCCTTAGATGGGGACTTTTTTGACCCCCATTATGGGGAAGTTTTTAACTTTACCTACGCAGATCATCTTTAGTCCTGACCGGTATCCTACATACCAATTTTTATACTTTTAATTCTAAAAATGACGAAATTCCATTTAAACATGAAACCCCCCTTTTCTACCCTATTACGGAGGAGTTTTTTAGTTTTTTGACTTCGCCTATGCAGATAATTTTTAATCCTGACCAGTATGTATCCTAAATACCAATTTTTATACTTCCAACTTCAGAAATGAGGAAGTTCCATATAAGCTTAATTCGCCCATTTTACCCATTTTACCCATTATTGGGGAGTTTTTTAACTTCGCTTACGCAGATCATTTTAATCGTGATCAGTATCCAACATACCAATGTTTATACTTCTAAGTTCAGAATTGGGGAAGTTCCATTTAAAATTTATCCCCCCACTTTTTACCCTATTAGGTGGGACTTTTTAGTTATCTTCGCCTATGCAGATCATTTTCAATCTTGATCGTGACCAGTATCCAACATACCTATTTTCATACATCTAAGTTCAGAAATGAGGAAGTTCTATATAAGTTTAATTCGCCCATTTTACCCCGTTATCGGGGAGTTTTTTTTACTTCGCTTACGCAGATCATTTTCAATCGTGATTAGTATTCAACATACAAATTTTCATACTTCTAATTTCATGATTGAGGAAGTTCCATTTAAACATTATCCCCCCATTTTACCCCATTAGGGGGGAGTTTTTTTAACTTTGCTTACGCTGATCATTTTCAGTTATAACCAGTATCCAACGTATCAATTTTCATACTTCTAAGTTTAGAAACGTCGAAGTTCCATATAACCTTAACCCCCCCATTATACCCTTTCAGGGAGGGAGTTTCCCAAAATCCGTTCTTAGTGGACCTCTTCTAGATATAATCTACCTTCCTGCCAAATTTTATCTTCATTGGTCCAGTAGTTTCCGAGATTTCGTGATGAGTGAGTGAGTGATTTACTCTTTTATATATATAGATAGATTTGCAGTGCTTGAAAATTCTATTTCAATATAAGTATTGAAATGTTAATAAGTACTATTTATCTAACGTCGTTGTAATTTGTCAGAAATTAAATGTTTTTTTTTGAAATATGATTGTCAACTTAGTTATTAGGCAAGCGATTTATGTAAATACCATAAATACCTAGGCAATAGACTAGTTGGAACGGCGGCATCGAACCGCAACTGCAAGCGACATGACGCCGCGCCATACTAATTTCTATAGTTGATGTTTCTTTGTTTTGTATGAAATCGAGCGTCGACGCTTGCAGTTGTCGTCCAACGCCCGGTTCGAACCGATACCATAACTTAGGTGATCTATCTATTGCATAGTTACTGACATAAAACCAACATAAAACAATGCATGCGACATGTCAAAGCAAAACGTCGTAAGGTGTCAGTTTGCTGCACGATATTGAACTATAAGTGGGTTGGAAATTAAATTCTGTGTCTGTACAGTCCCTAACATTAATGTGTATACAACGTAGGACTATTTGATATTACAACATTGAATGACTTCTGTCACACTGATCGTTTACTTTCGGAACCCTTTAATATGACAAAGTTTCATGTTGTATACATTTATTGCTCGTGGCTGTACAACAAAATCTCATCAATAACAGTTGCATTCAATACGTTCCCTCAAAATTTATTTTTCCTTTATTGCCTACTCTACTATGTTAAGTCGAGACGAACTGCATAAGCCGCAACTGACAACTCAGTCAGTCCCTTTTCAATTTACGTTGGAATAAATGGGATCGCATAAATGAAAACGGTGGAACAAATTGATTTCTCACTCAAACAGAACTGCGCTCCGGCATAGTAAAGTTTGTTTAGTAAAATGTTTTCTTATAAAATTGTTAGTTGGGTTATTTTTGTGTAATATGTTTATCTCTTCTCTACATAATAGTAGGGTTCCGTACTCAACAAGGAACCCTTATAGTTTCGACATGTCCGTCTGTCCGTCTGTCTGTCCCCAGCCTAGCTCATAGACTCTTAGTACTAGCAAGCTGTAATTTGGCGTGAATATACATCACACCGACAAAGTGGTGAAGTAAAATTAAAAAAATCTATATATATTCTTTTAGGTTACCTACGTGAAGGGGGGATGTATTTTTTTTTCTTGTCGACCCCATAGTGTGGCATGTCGTTGGATAGCGATTTCAAAAATATTGCGGGTTTGTACAAACAGGTTTTTGATTGAGGCATCTGTTTGTGAATTAATAAGCTTTAAAGTGCAAAATTTTGTTACGAGTCAAGCCAGCCCAGACCCCCCTGCCAGCCAAATGGTGGTTTTTGGATCCTCGAAAAATTCACGATAGTTGTATATATGACGTAGTTAAAAGGAAAACTATCACAGCTTAGTAGGCTTTACAAGTTTACGAGTAACAGTCGACCAACTTATAAAATGTACTTGGCGCAGTACAAATTCCTTATTGGGAACTATTTAAATAACGTTGTCAGGTGTGTGAAACCGGTAGTATCTACATTATTGAGATTGGCTACGGAACCCTACCTACGTGGCCCGACACACACTTGGCCGGCTTCAAAAAACCGACTTTTTTTACCGACTTCAAAAAAAAGGAGGAGGTGCTCAAGTCGTCTGAATGTTTTTTTTTAATGTATGTTCCACAATATTTCTGCCAATTGTGAACCGATTCTAATAATTCTTTTATCTGATAGACCAAAGTTTCAATTTGGTCCCATGAAAAATTTACAGTAGTCGGACCATATTTTCTTCAGAATCCTGAAAAAAACACATTGTTGTCGTCTGGTAGTTCCTGCTTTACGCTTCAATATCTTCGCGAACTATTAATTTTACCACCAATTTCGATGATTTTTTTTTTTCATTTGAAAGAGTCTACTCCTGAGGTGGTTCCATTGTAACCAAGTCAGGATCTGATGGTAGAATCCACGGGGGAATTGAGCAAAACTCGCAAGTTTTATAAGATATGTTTAATGTTTTTAATCATCTCATGATAATGAGCTTGTGAGGGAAGACTCGAAGGTACAACTCCTCAATAGTAAGGAGTTGGTAGATGTGTTTTTAAATATCATTAATACGTAAACTGTTGTAATTGTAATATTTATGGTTATTTAGGTGAGCTGATGATGAAATTTAAAACTCCGTAACGCTTAGGAGTAAGAGCATGTTTTTTAAGTAGGTACATACCACATGCACGAATAGACCTTTAGTTGTATTCTTTAAAGTAATTTAGGTAATTTAGATAATCCGGATGATTGGGGAATAGATCCTTCTGGCTTCAATCCCGCCCGTTTTCTAGCCTGAGCTATTTCAACTTTGGAAACGGTGGCAAAATTTGCCTACGTATTCTAATGACATTGTAACAGATTTTCGATCAGGTCACGTGTCCGTCTTACTAATTTTCTATTTGACGGTCATAACATTTTTTACCCATCATAAAAGTGCAGAACGCCGCTAAGCAAGTTTTCACTTCAAAAAACTTTAACAATCACAGCCAAGCGCATGGCCATTTGCAACACGTTGCGTCTGAGACATATGTTTCTGGTTCATCTGTTTTTGTACAAATTCAAGAGCATGTCATAATGCGTTGCGTACGTGGGCTAAGTTTGTCTTTACCTTTATTCTACAATAATTTCTGTGTCAAATGTGTTGGATATAAAGCAAGTGCCCGCTTTTCTGCAAACGAGTATATAAAATCATTCATACCTTATGCTCATTACATAAATGTTGGTCCCGGCGGGTGAGGGTCGAACCCACGGCCCATGGCTCAGGAGGTATGATCGGTACCTCTGCGCTAACCCGTCAAAAATTTTTTTGTTCGTTATTTGAAAATACTTATCTAGGTATTAGTCTAGCTGTATAAATAGCAAACCCTTCAAATACAATTATTGCTAACTTACTATGGTGACACAGATACCAGAAGTGGGTATAAAGCTCCAATGTAAGGAGAATTAGAATTGATTATTATGATTTCAATAGAATTTGAGATTAATGCTTCTTTTGTGTATTTTACTTCTACTTGTATATTTTTTAATAATAGGGAAAACATTTGCGATTCCAGTCTCGTAATAATTACGATAAATCTGGAGACTTCTAAACGCGCCTGCCACGAACACACTCGAAGAACCTGATATTCTAGGGATATCAACAAAAAAATTAGTTGTTATTTATAAATTATAATTAAAACATCTGTATGTATGCAAATGAAATTATACAATTTACGGTTTTAGAGAATGTTAAGTTGATCCATGAATTGATTCTTGGCAAGTGGTCTCGCAGAAGACGTTTCTGCTTTGCATTTTATATGCTTCACCACAAAACACGGAAAGATTTTTTCCATGTTCTGTGTGGCTAACTATCCAACTGATCTGTGCTAACGATCCCCACCACGGTGCAGGAGAAGGTAGTTTGCTAATGTTACAAATCATAGGTTCATTCTAATTTGTTTTATAATTACAATAATTAATTTTAAATTGTAAGTATATAAGTTTTTAGGAAAAATTTCATTTTTATGACAAACTTTTTTGCTGACGGTAGTTACTTTAATATTGCATTGTCATCTAAACCAAACCTGAATACTAAATTTCAGCTCCATCGGACACTAAGAAGTGGGTCAAATTAAGCTTGCAAGATTTGTCACCCACTAACTAACAAACTAACTTACATGGCAAGTTAATAAAAAGCTTGTAAAAAGAGTGACTAATAAGCCTTAAACTACCCACTGTTTTTCTTATTATTTAAAACATATAAATAAAAAGTAGCAACCCTACCATATTTGGTACATAAAATAAAAATAAGGGTTCTCACTCGCGTGAATGCGAAGCGTGTTACGCACGACCCGCCCGTGTCCGACCGACCGATGACAAATGCCTAATTGAATTTTCAGCCACAATATTGTGGGGCTGTCAAAGAGATTTATATGAAAGTGCACATACTTTATTACATTTCACCCCTTACATTCACTAAGCAACTAAGTGAAATTATAGCTACTAATTTATCTTAGTAGTTGAATAATTCGCTGAACAGACAGACGCAACCATACATTTGCAAAGAGGGACCGCCGCGGAAAAGTTGGTCGCGTCAGTCGCACGGCGGACGCTGTCACTTTGTATTGTAATGCCCGAGCTTCTTTAGTATTATTTGACATAATACGCAGGTGTAGCCGGATCTTAGCGCACTAATTTGATACAATTAGAGCGCTAAGACGCGCATGCCGTTATTAAAGCCGTTAAGCGTCACGCAGGTGAAGCCCCGGCATAAAACTAATGCAGCTGTAGCCCATTAACAGTAGCATTACATCCACGCGTAAATTCGCGCATCGGCGAATCAACGCGTGACAGAGACAGAGTTCTATAGTTAAATTTTCGCGTTAGAATAGACATCATTGCGAGAATTTATTTTCTCAATTAATCACAAAAACAATTTCGCGGCGGAGGTGTCAACCAGCATATGCGTCAGCATTGCCGCGCGACTGAAGTCGGAACTGAATTCTGAATTAACCTGCGTCGATGCCACAGTTCACCGCGGCACCCTTCGCCTTTGCTCGGTTCTACAAATAATTCTTCGACGATGAACGGTACGCCGAAAACACCGTTTGTCTTGTGACGGTTCTACAAAATATTACTTCACCGATAAGCTGTTGGCTGCAAAAATCGTTTGTCCTGCTGTCTGGGAGCTCCAAACTGGATTCCGAATAAACCTGCGTCGATTCCACAGTTCACCGCGGCACCCTTAGCCTTTGCTCGGTTCTACAAATAATTCTTCGACGATGAACGGTATGCCGAAAACACCGTTCGTCTTGTGACGGTTCTACAAAATATTACTTTACCGATAAGCTGTTGGCTGCAAAAATCGTTCGTCCTGCTACAGTTCTTCTTCTACCTAAAGGTTCACTGACGATCTGTTCGCCGAAAATACGATTCATGGTACAGCAGGTATGCCCTGTACAGGTAGACCTCTCCGGTAGACCGTAGCGTGTGTGGCTGCCATAAGAAACCGTGCGACGCGAGGTGAGTTAGCGGGAGACGCGAGCGGTGTGAACCGAAGTATGAAAAGAGGTACCTACGGCTTAACGTGCCATAAGAAGCACGGAGGAGTTAGAGATAAAAAGTTTTTGTCACACATCCTTGCTTAACTTCAGCGATTGCAAGCCGAGCGCGCTAACTATTGCGCTACAGGCTTCTCTGACTTTCTTTATGCACAGCAATTTTCGTACTTGTATTTTAGTCCGATACCGTTTAAGTTTGCCGACTTCCACTCTAAAAGAAGAAGACCTGAACTAAAATTAATTTAAATCGATTCTCTGTATTCACATGACTATCATCAGTTCACACTTTTCAATTGAAGTCATATTCTGGTTGTTAATTTCATATTTCTGGTAATAATATTATAAAATAAAGTTAATTTTATCTTATATCCTTAACTTTCTAATGAATAAATCAACAGCTGCACTATTCAAACAAAAATAGTGTCCAAATTTTCGTCTTCAATCTGCTCCTAACTTTAAAAGAGCTTAAAGCTGATCATTTTCTTTTAAAAACTAAAAGTCTGAACCGAATTTCTAATACACTTGATCTCTCAACTGTAGGACCCTCCAATTAATTGAAAGAGATCGGTTGTGAAGTGTTTCGTGTCGAGTGTGAGCGCAAACTAGCGTGCTACCCCTTAGTTTAGACCTCGAGATGTTTACTGAGCATTGACGGGAATACAATTCTTTTTAATCTGATTTCCTCTTTTAAAATCTTTGTAACTATTTGTTAAAAAAGTAATAAGTTTTCCGAGAATTTAATAAAGTAAGTTAATGTTATGATAATATTATCACGGTAAAGTAAAATCCAAAATTAGTTAACAATTTTGTTTAAATAATAAATAAAATTTATTAAATCGTGTAATTAGGTTTTGAATTATATTCCCACGAAAACTTAAATTTAACTTAAATACATTTGTGTTTGGAGTATCGCAGAATATTACTTTAATAATTTTAGTCTTCCTATAGATAAAATATCGCAATATTTTTAATTAACTGTCCCTTGCTTACTCTCCTTAGATTTAATCAAGTAAACAATATCTAAGTTACAACAACGACTTTTAATTAAACCTTTTTATAGTTTCAATTTGCATTCGGCGCACGTAGCCTATTCGTACTTGTTCACTTTACACTGTTGAAAATGACGGAGCATAAAATAAAGCTAATTCTTAAGAAAACGGATTATGAACATTTTTTTAAAATAAATATTGTTATTAAAATACTGAAAAATAAAAAAAATATACGTAATGTTTCAATATAACATAACACCTAAAGTTAAAATATTGAAGAAAACCTTTTTCATACGGAAAAACGCTACCTTCTGTTCGACGCAAAAATAATGATACACTATCATAGAACGGTGATGTTACAAATTAGTGTTTGTCTGGACCATTAAGCAAATAAACACTATTCTGCCTCTAATGACACGAAAACAGAACATCTCTGAGCACCCGATCTTTTTCTTTCGTGTCGATGGTAGGAAATTAAATTGTCTTTCCCGGGAGCCTACCATCAACTTTAAGACAGCGATTCAAAAATAGCGCGATGCAGAATAGGTTTCTAAAATGAATTGCTTTCTTTCGTACTATGATCTTCTAAAAACTGGATCGCAAATGAATTGCTAGATGTGAATGATCGAACGATTTGTGTCCTTATTTCTTCTACCCGTCTCTTTCACTCGATTCTGTCATGCCCGGAGAGTGAGAGGGACGGGTATAACATGCAGGTGTCATGTTAGCTTGGCCGAGTTATAAGTCAAATAAGAGTTCTTGACAGCTTAGCGGCTGTGAAATGTCATTGAACGATGACTGAATCGCTGTCATTGATATTAAGCTGTCGTGGTACGAATACTGCTGGTTATACCCGTCCCTCTCACTTTCCGGGCATGACAGAATCGAGTGAAAGAGACGGGTAGAAGAAATAAGGACACAAATCGTTCGGTCATTCACATTAAGCAATTCATTTGCGATCCAATTTTTAGAAGGTCATAGTACGAAAGAAAGCAATTCATTTTAGGAACCTATTCTGCATCGCGCTATTTTTGAATCGCTGTCTTAAAGTTAATAGTAGGCACCCAGAACTCGCTTATTGAACCGCAGACTTAGCAGTGGACCAGTTGTAGGATTTGTTGGATTATGAGAGTTTTTAGGGTACCCAGAGGGTAAAAATGGGACTCTATTACTAAGACTCCGCTGTCCGTCTGTTTGTCACCAGGCTGTATCTCATACTCTGCGCTCACACTGGTCGTCACTGGAGGAGCCGTCACAGCAGCACATGTTTTCCTTGCAACGGCCGACTTGTGTTCCAATTCGCGCCTGATAACTTGTTACAATTTCTTCGCTGCATTGACTTGAATGTGGAACGAATAGTTACATTTGGTAACATTCACGAGTCACTGAATTTATGAAAATTATGTTTGTAACTACTTGTCGGGTGTTTTTTTCTGTAGATGTGGAGAACTTTAAATTGATACCACTGTTCTTTGTGACAGCCGATTTAACAGTTCTTGGTTGTTTTGGAGTTAGTGGGGTTTGAAAATTTCATCATGAATATACTCACACCGGGGGACCATTTCCAAATAGTTAAAATTACAATTTATTTATGCTGAAAAACACATCTTGGCAAGCGTATAATTTTACTAAATGGGGATCGGGCCGCCCGTGCTCCTTTACTTTGACGATATCAGATAACTTTCTTTGAAGTAAGCACCAATGTTAAATCGAGAAAATCGCCGCCGATAAATCAGTAATCATTGAGCACTTCAAAGCCAATATTCGACGTGTTATTGTCGACATACAGTCTGATGTACCGCGAAAAGTGTGTAAAAATAGTCGCAATGGTAACTTCTAGATGACGCCATGTACGCGCCAGCCGCGGCGGCCACATGCCGGAAATCATTTTCAAACATGAATGCTAAAAAAATCTTTGAAATAAAGCCTATTTCATGGATATTTAAAACAATTTTCTGCGTTTAATTTCAATTTAATGTTCTTCACCTGTAAAAAACACCCGATATAAGAAGACCACACACGATTGAGAAACTTTTTACTACAAAAAAGCTTTTTTTCCGTTCCACGCAAAAAGAATGACAACACTATCATGGAACGGTGAGGTTACAAATAGGTGTTTGTCTGGATCATTAAGCAAATAAACACTATTCTGCTCAGGCAATCTGGCTCTAATGGCGCGTGGATTGAACATCTCTAAGCGCCCGATGACTTGTTACAATTTCTTCGCTGCATTGACTTGAATAATATGGTATGGCAGTTTTCTTCTAGTATATTTTACTAAATTTACTAATTAATTCAGTTAGATTCTACGATTCATTGAATGGTATTTTTTATAGTAAAAGTATTTCTATTCCATAAAATCAAAGAATAATCGGTGATACAGATGTTACTACGCATAGTATCATCTGATGTACTGTTTTGTTGTTATAAATAAAACACTTTCACGGATTTTTTCACGCAATTTATTCAACAACTTAGTTAAATTTTAGTTGTTTTTTTGAGATTTTTTGGTTTATCCGACGTTTCGGCACCTTTCCAGGGGCCGTGGTCACGGAAAACTACCCACTATTTTTTTGATTTTAATAAAAGAATATACCCACTCTAATTGTCTTTGTTTTTCGTTCGGAAACAGGATACGGTTAGTTATTAATTATTTTAACATTATATTTAATTATAACAAAATGATTTATTAATTTAATATTTTGATTTGTTTAAGTAATTTGGATAATAATTATTTATAGCAAAGCAAAAAGTTACTGACTCGACCACCAGTTCACAAAAGTTGGAGCCCTTCGGAGAAAGAACTGGCAAGAAAACTACACGAAGGGGGACGATCTCCGTTTATTAAAATTATTTGCAAAAAGAACTAACCGTATCTTTAGTTCTTGCAGTGTGTGGTTTAGGTTGTGACTTTACTTGATGGATTATAGGGTCCCAAGCTGGTGGTATCTTCCAACCATCTTCTCTATTGAAATTTGGGTATTTGCTAATTTCAATAGCCTCGCGCATCAATCTGGGAAAGTATCTTGGTTCTCTAGCGAGGATCTGCGGTTTGTCAAACCTTATATAATGGTTGGTTCCCTCAAATGAATGTTCACACACTGCAGACTTATTATCGCGCCTATGTTTGATGTCAGCTACATGTTCTTTAACGCGCGTCCCTATGCTTCTCTTTGTTTGCCCAATGTAGGAGAGCCCACAGTCACAATCTAGTTTGTAAACGCCTGCAACTTGAAAGGGGATATTACACTTGACTGGTGGTAAGAATTGGTTAATCTTCTTCGGCGGCTTGAAGTAAGTATGAATCGAAGCACGCTTCAGAATCCTCCCAATCTTGTCAGTGACACCTTTCACATATGGCAGAATGGCAGGTTGACGTTCTACTGTGGCTGCTTTGGTGCGTTTTCTGTGATGTTTGCGAGGTACTGGCAATTTGTTACTTCGCAGTACTTGCTCGACGTGCCGAAGCTCGCCACTCAGGTGTTCATCATCACAGATGCCGCGAGCTCTCTGAAACAAAGATTTCCCTACGGTAGCTAACTGTAAAGGGTGATGGTGAGAGTCACCATTTAGATATTTATCTGTATGTGTTGCTTTTCGATACACAGTGTGGCTCAAAGTTTGGTCAGGATTCCTGATAACAAGTACATCTAGGAAGGCTAGTTTCTTATTTGCCTCTAACTCCATAGTGAATTTAATGTTTGGGTTAATAGAGTTAAGGTGGTCAAGGAAAGCAGTGGCACTATCTTTAGGTAGTACTGTGAAAGTGTCATCTACGTACCGTTTGTAGAACCGGGGATACACTGGTGTTGAAGCCAGCGCCTTCTCCTCAAAATCCTCCATAAATAAGTCTGCGACTATTGGGGATACCGGAGAACCCATTGCTACTCCATCAACTTGTATGTAGAATTCATCATTCCACAGAAGATAGCCAGTTGTTAAACAATGTTCCAAAAGTTCTGCATATTCCAAAGGCAAATCGTTATCTTCTAGTTTCTTCCTAGCGATATTGATGCAGTCCTTTACTGGTAAGCATGTGAATAAGGATTGTACATCAAAACTGACCATGATTTCATCATCTGCGAGATGTAGATGTTGTATCTCACTGATGAAATGGTAGGAATCCTTCACAAAGGCTGTTGTGTTACCTCTTAGTGGCGAGAGGATTTGCGCTACGTGTCGGGCTAGTTTGTAAGTTGGTGAATCAATTTGGCTGACTATAGGACGCAGCGGAGCATCAGGTTTGTGTATCTTCGGCAATCCATACAGTTTTGGCGGTTTAGGGCAGGCAGGAATGAGTAAGTTGATGTCGAGATTCAACCATTCTGAATGTTCTTTGATGAGGTCACTAGTCTTTTTAAGGATCTTGGTGGTTTGATCGCTTTTGACATGTTTGTATGTATTCTCATCTGATAAAAGATGTAGTATTTTTTCGTTATAATCTGACGTATCCATTACTACCGTCGCGTTACCCTTATCTGCACGGAGAATAGTAAGCTCTGGCCTGTTTCGCAAGTTTTTTAAGGCCGTAAATTCGTCTCGAGGGAGGTTGGGTTTCGGTAGTTTACTATGCCGTAAGACAGATGAAATGTCCTGACGTATAGCTTCACTGTCCTCCTTTTTGATGTTGTTTTTAAATAAGCAATCCTCCACGTTACAAATAATGTCCTCGAACGGTATTCTACCAGGTGTTACCGCAAAGTTTAGACCCTTGGATAAAACTTTTAAAGTTGGTTCGTCCAATGTTTGTTTTGATAGATTGACAACTGCACGGGTTTCGTTTACTCTATGGTCTGCGGTTGCGTTTCGATACGCATTTTGTTTAGAGTTTAGTTTATGGTATTTTGAAATTTGTCTGTGTTTCCATTTGTTGTACTCGGATATTTCACGTTTATTTATTGTTTGAATGCAATCACTAAAGTCCTCCGTGTTAAGTTGTATTTTTAACTCATTGGACAAACCATTTATTTCTTTACTAATATTTTGTAATTCGGAATAATATTCTCTGATTAAACTCAATAATAGCTTTTTGCTTGCCTGTTGTAAGATCTTAGCGCTCCCGCGTATGTCATGTTTTGGAGAAATACGGACACAAGACGGGATGAGATCATGATCACGACATCTCTTCAAGAAGATTATGGATGTTTTTCTTCTTGCGCGCTTGATTACCAGACCTTCCAAATGGCGCAATTTGTTGGCGACTTCCAGTCCGTACTGGTTCACATAAACACAACTTAGATTTCTGCGCGAACTGTCCATATAAATAAAACACTTTCACGGATTTTTTCACGCAATTTATTCAACAACTTAGTTAAATTTTAGTTGTTTTTTTGAGATTTTTTGGTTTATCCGACGTTTCGGCACCTTTCCAGGGGCCGTGGTCACGGAAAACTACCCACTATTTTTTTTATTTTAATAAAAGAATATACCCACTCTAATTGTCTTTGTTTTTCGTTCGGAAACAGGATACGGTTAGGTATTAATTATTTTAACATTATATTTAATTATAACAAAATGATTTATTAATTTAATATTTTGATTTGTTTAAGTAATTTGGATAATAATTATTTATAGCAAAGCAAAAAGTTACTGACTCGACCACCAGTTCACAAAAGTTGGAGCCCTTCGGAGAAAGAACTGGCAAGAAAACTACACGAAGGGGGACGATCTCCGTTTATTAAAATTATTTGCAAAAAGAACTAACCGTATCTTTAGTTCTTGCAGTGTGTGGTTTAGGTTGTGACTTTACTTGATGGATTATAGGGTCCCAAGCTGGTGGTATCTTCCAACCATCTTCTCTATTGAAATTTGGGTATTTGCTAATTTCAATAGCCTCGCGCATCAATCTGGGAAAGTATCTTGGTTCTCTAGCGAGGATCTGCGGTTTGTCAAACCTTATATAATGGTTGGTTCCCTCAAATGAATGTTCACACACTGCAGACTTATTATCGCGCCTATGTTTGATGTCAGCTACATGTTCTTTAACGCGCGTCCCTATGCTTCTCTTTGTTTGCCCAATGTAGGAGAGCCCACAGTCACAATCTAGTTTGTAAACGCCTGCAACTTGAAAGGGGATATTACACTTGACTGGTGGTAAGAATTGGTTAATCTTCTTCGGCGGCTTGAAGTAAGTATGAATCGAAGCTCGCTTCAGAATCCTCCCAATCTTGTCAGTGACACCTTTCACATATGGCAGAATGGCAGGTTGTTTTGTTGTTTTGTTGTTGTAAAATAACCCTTCAATTTACATGAGTCTGTAGAGCGTCTTTAAGATAAACGAAAAAAAGAGCGGTTTTTACAGTAAATGTCAATAAGTAATGTTAGATCGCAACTTCACTTTCGTGATCTCTAAAAATTATAGTTGAAATAAATAAAACTTCTCAAGAATTACGCTATAAAACTAAATTGTTTAATAAGGTTAATAGTGCTAGCTATTTTAAGAGTTAAGATTACGGTATTATGCAATACTACGTCAACAATCATTCTTTGTAAAATATACGACAGTTTATCAATGAAAACTTAGATATAGCACATACAATAACCATAATATCTTCACTTCCTTATGCCTTAATATGATATTCTCTTCTGCTATGGTCTGGTTGAAAATTAATATATTTATCTACAAAACTCTAAAATAAAATGATATTGTAGACATTAGGTAGATACAGTATAAATAGGTAGATCAAATCTTTGTAAAATATGCAAATGCTGTTTCTTGTGTTTCTGTTTTCAAAAAACTTCTAGATTAAAATTTTTCCTCACTAATAATTTATATTTTTTTGCATTCACAATGTTATTATTATTATTGAAAATATTGAAAATTAAGTTTAAAAAACCCTTAAATGCTCTCGTTATCTCGAAGAGCATTTGCCTGGATAGTGAAAGGTCGTGGGTTCGAGTCTCATCGGAGCTAGTTGTGACGTGGCGATTTTCTAATACTTCATTTTCAGTATTTCCTTACTATCCCATTTATGATAGGTGAGATAACAGTAAGATAGCTCTTTGAAGACCGCTATGACTATAGCATATACCGATTCAGCTGATCGGCAGCTGAATAGAGTTATAAACCGAATTCCCGGACAGTGTACCGGGGAAGCGTTTGACCCATGTCGTGTCCACTCGTAAATTTTACGACTAAAGACGATTTTCTTTACTATTTTTCTGATCTTAGTTTATACGGAAGAAATAATGTTTTATTACACACTTTAAGTTAAGCAAGAATGCTTGTAGAATTTTGTAACTACAATAAGTTTGTATCCTGCCTATGGTTTAGTTCATCCAGCTTTATATGTGTTGAAATATTTTACAAACGTAGGTATTTAACTACGAAACTATTTATTTGTAACTCCATTTGCAACTAACAGTTATAATTAGTGACAAAATGGCTAATAGTCGTCTTTGCTAGAACTAGTTAAATTGTAATTTCATCCAATAAAAATTTAGAGAAATTTAAGAAAAATTTAAGATAGAAACTCAATCGTTGTATTAGAAAACACAACAACTAGGAACTATTAGTTCAAAAAGTATAAAGTTAGGAACATTTCTGATCTTGATAAATATTTAATATGTACGTATTGTACGTACTCCGATATTTTGTTCGGAACAAAATTTCGCTTCAAACTATGCAACGTTTTTTACAGCTTTCCAAGAGATTTTCCAAAAAACCTGAAGCTCTAAAACTTTACTTATAACAACCATCCGTGAGAAGTCGAGCACCTGCATCCAAGGATCGCTTTTAATCCAAAAAGGCGAACTGAGAACTATTTACAAACTTCTATTCTTTCTGCAAAGATAGTTCACAACTCTGGAGTCATTTCCAAATGAGCGCTATTATCTTTTGAGGTCTGCCGCGAAGCCTTTAGAACTTATTAAGATGGCTTTCTTAATCTGTGAAAGTCGAACTGGTACGCGGAATAATTTGTCCTTTGTTTTTTTATGGTTTTTAAATGTTTTTAAAAGTATTTGATAGGAAAAGAACTTGTAACGAACTTGCCTTGTTTTTTTGAAGAGCATATTCATGTTGTGCTAAAAATTTGCAGTAACCACTTCATCGTATTAATTCTTTTTTTTTCATGATTAATAATAATCATAATTATTATTTATCATGAATAATAATAATAATAAGAATAACTTAGTCTTGCTTTTAAAGATCATCTTTCATCAAAGAGTTTTATTAAAAGTGTAAAATAATCTTGCAACCGTAAAGACACCTGCGCCCGCCTCTAATCTCTTCATCTTATTTTAATCTCAACGTAAAACTATTAATTTAAATATCTTTTTTGACATACCACTTAAATAATGGAGTATTCAAGTATTTTGTTGATATTAAATTATAAACAGGAGCCTTTTAAATAGCCATCTAAACTTTTATAAATCACCAAATTTTACCTCAGTTAATATTTATAAGATAAAAACAAAAACAAAATACGGCACACTTATTTTAATCTACTCGTATAAGTACTAATATTATAAAGAAGAAATATTTGCTTGTTTGTTTGCATGTTTGTAATGGATAAACTCAAAAACTATTAAACTGATTTCAAAAATTATTTTACCATTGGAAAGCTACATTCTGCCTGAGTGACATATAGCAAGTAAAACCGCGCGGAGACTCTAGTTACATAATGTAATAACAATACTAAATAATAACAATAAATGTTGTATTTGAACAAATGAATAATAGAACTGGTGGTACTGATGCCCAGTAGCTCATGATGATGAAAGCCTCTTTATATGAATAATAGTAGAGTTCCAAAAGCATCATTTTTGTTAGAATAATTGATGATGTTGAGCGGCTTATCCAACAGCACATCAGTAAATTATGACATGAGATAACTACAACGTGTTTATTAGAGAGATATAAGGAATCGATCGGTACACCCCTAGGGGATTGAAGGTATTAATTGTAAAAGTTGTTCGCTATACCGCGCTAGGGTTGCCAATGGTATAAGAAAGCTAAAGCTTAAAATGATTAAATAAAGTTATTTAAATTTTTACTTTTTTGCATTCACAATGCAATTTTTATTATAGAAACGACTCCGTAGCTCAATGGTTAGAGCAGTCGCCCGGATAGCGAAAGGTCGTGGGTTCGAGTCCCATCGGAACTGGTTGTGAGACGGGTCAATTTTTTCTAAATACTTTATTTTCCATTTTTCTATGATTAAATAATTCTTTTTTTAAATTTTATTAAGAGCACTTTTCAGTTTATGTAACTAAGTGGGTTATTCAAATATAGCTAATAATATAAATAACCAATGATACGAACATCGAAGATACATCGAACGTACTTTCTGAATACAATACAAAAAAAATAACTAACTTGTACTAGATATCGTTAGTAAGCATGCCCTTGTCATGTCACGCGCGTAATAAGAATTATTTTTGAAGCACAACTTACGCTTAATGTTGCCATCCCTAATGTGCTACAATGTAATCTTCCCGCGAACGTGTTTCGGCTACGTGTGGTCGCGCGAACTAATGATGCGAACATCGAAGATGCCGTACTTTCTGATTACAATACAAAACAAATAGCTCACTATTTGGCCAATGTACAGTCACTAGCAATAATATTATGAAAACAACATAGAACTTTGTCACATTGAAGCGTTCCGAAACAAAACTATCTGTGCCACGGAATACATTCAATCTTGTAATATGACATAGTCCTATGTGGTTAACATATTATTGCTCGTGACTTTACATTGCTTTGACGACCGATTTGGCGCAGGGGTAAATTACCTGCCTTTTGCGCCAGAGGTCTCGGGTTCGATTCCCGAACAAGACAAATATTTGTGTGCATGAACACTTCTATTTGTCTTGGTCTGGGTGTTTTCTATGTATATTAAGTATGTATTTACAAACAAAAAGTATTTAAGTATATATTTATCCGTTATCAAGATCACGTAGACACAGTTTCTTAAGAAATTAACTACGGGCTTAGATAATTGGTGTGATTGTATGAAAATATTTATTTATTTATTGCTTACAACTTAGCAGACACAAATGCAAAACGAGTTAGGACGATACCTGTAATGTAACCTCTTAAAGCCGAAAGTGGCACCCTCAGAGGTTTTTATTTAATAAGTTGCTAAAAGAAAAGGATTTTAATAAAACTTTACCTACACGGATTTTTAGGGCCCGTAGGGCGTTTGTGCACTACACTGAATTTTACCGATCCGGAAAAAAACGGACGCTTGTATTTTAATAATTAATTATTATAAATAATAGGATTTATTTATTTCGTGTAGTTTAGGGTTCGAAACATTGAAACTACACGAAATAAATAAATTATTACTATTATAAATGATTAAATTAATTAAATACAAGCATTCGTTTTTTTCCGGATCGGTAAAATTCAGTGTAGTGCACAAACGCCCATAGGGCGCTTGTGCACTTCACTGAATTTTACCGTTCCGGAAAAAAATTGATGCTTCTATTTTAATAATAAACTATAGAATTTATTTATTTCGTGTAGTTTAGGGTTTGAAACATTGAAACTACCCGAAATAAATATTTTTTTTACAATTTTAATTGATTTATTATTAAAATACAAGCATTTGTTTTTTTCCGGAACGGTAAAATTCCATAGTCTAGTGAATTCCCTCATAGTCATTCGTAGAAGTAGACAGCAAATGTGTCGAAAACTATTCTAGCAGTGACTACGAAGGAATGGTATGACACCGTCTAAGAATACTAGACTATGAGGTAAAGTGTTATTAAATTTGTGTATTAGAATTCCAATATTAAATAATAATATCAAAAAGTACTGGACCGATTTAGAAAATTCTTTCACCGTTAGAAAGCTACAGTCTTCCCGAGTGACATAGGCTATATTTTATCCCGATATTCCCACGGGAACGGGTACCACGCGGGTGAAACCGCGGGCAGCCGCTAGTATTAAATAAAATTCACCGCGGCGCCACTTTCGCCTTAATACTTTATCGGTCGTACCTATGTACCTACAGCTTAATGGAATGTGTACAATCAGAAGAGATAAAATAAATAAATACTTTATAAAGATACTAGCTGACCCGGCAAACGTTGTTTTGCCATATTAATTATACCCGACCGGACACCGGACCCGGTAAACTTCGTATCACCAACATCTATTATAGACAGACAGATGAAAATAAATAATCGCGAAGAAGTTTTATACACTGCCTGCCATAAATGTCACTTATTAAAAAGTAAGTAATCCAAAGCGCCTAAAACGTCAGTGATTACAATACTCTTTGACATTCCTCTTTGGAAGCGGCTATGGAAGAAATGACAGTTTTGTATAGTACGACAGTTTATCGATTTTCTATACAAAGTAATATTTTTTATTTTATAATTTTCCGGAATAAAAAGTAGCCTATGTTACTCTCCAGCTCCCAAACTATCCCCATACCAAATATCACGTCGATCCGTTGCTCCGTTTTGACGTGAAAGAAGGACAAACAAACAAACAAACAAACAAATAAACAAACAAACAAACACACTTTCACATTTATAATATTAGTATGGATTATACTTGAATTGAAAACCTTTTAAATAAGCTTAAAATGATAGTCATACCTAAATAATTGGGCTTCCATGTCAGATACATTGAATTTTTTAAAGGCTATATTACCTATTTGGTAAAGACCATGAAACCTTGAAAGAAACACCTTATCAAATTGATTTTCAGTTTACACCCCTTATAAAAAAATCGTTTCGATAAACTGCATAAGCATTAAAAGAACGACTTACATACACTTTGAAAGAAACGACCCGCATCCTTCTCAGCGCATTTGAATAAACTGCATGAGAATCAAAGGGCCCAAGATTATTCATAATTAGGGTCCGACTAAACTAGCCTTTATCTTGTTCGAGGTACCTAAGTGAAACTAAAAGTAAAGTAAAATTTAGCTTTAAAAAGAGAAAGACAACATAGGTAAGTACTAAGTAATAAAGAAAATTTCAAATTTTAAAATATCTAAGTACCATTTTCTTATCAAGTTGTCCTGATTATCAACTAACACTCACTCTGAAAAAAAAAATACCCTCATGCCTCTCAGCACATTGAGCGAAATAAAAAAATGAAAGACGAAAGATGCTTATTTTCAATATTAAGGCCTGGGACAAACCGGCCTTTACCTTGTTTTAGCTAATTGCAACTAAATTTCAGCTTCAGTTAGGGAATGACAACATACTACTTTATAAAACATATTAATTTAAAAAATATCTACCATTTTGTATTATCGCTGTCCTTATTAACGACTAAAACACACTCTGAAAGAAACGACCCTCATTCTTCTCAGCGCGTTTAACTAAACTACAGAAGTAATCTGAATCGCGGCCCGGTACAAACCGGCCTTTACCTAATTTGAGCTAATTGCAACTAGAAGTAAACTAAAATGTATCTATAGCAAGGGAATGATAACAAACTAATATAAAGAAAATTAAAAGGCCAAAAATCATTTAATCTGAATCACGGCCCGGTAAAAACCAGCATTTACCTAGTTTGAGCTAATTGCAACTAGAAGTTAACTAAAATGTATCTATAGCAAGGGAATGATAACAAACTAATATAAAGAACATAAATGAATATAAAAAGTATCTACCATTTTCTGATCAAATTGTCTTTATTCACGACTAACACATACTTTGAAAGAAACGACCCTCATTCTTCTAAGCGCGTTTGGCTAAACTGCATAAGAATTAAAAGGCCAAAGATGCTTATTCTCAATTAAGGCCCGGAACAAACTGGCCTTTACCTTGTTCGAGGTAATTGCACGGGCGTCTATCCCACGGGAGTTTTTAATCCGGCCCAACATCCAGAGTCGCATTAATGAGGAAATAACACCAAATTACCGGGACCTTATTTCGTTCGCAAAGTTAGATTGAATAAAAACCGTTTGGACATCGCTTGCATTGTGATTTAATTTTTGGACGAATTACTTTATAACAAGTGTGGATTCATGTTGTATTAATGAGGTATTCATTGTTCGTGTGAATGTATTTATTTCATTAGCATCGTGTCATAAACAAACTTGAACACATTGACTATTGTATGTGCCAGGTATCGCGACTCGCTAGTAACTGGCTCACGTTATTTGCACGAGTGCGAAAAATACACACGCAGCGAAGTCTCGGCGGCGCCGCCCGATCCGTTCCGTTAAAAAACTAAACGTAAACTATGGGAATCTTTTTCCTGCACCATCGTACTAACTCCATCAATTTATTTATAAAAAAACGGTAAGCATACATACTTATAAAAAATGTCAGGGTTACTTTAACCATATACACACTTTAACTTCAATTACAAACCATATTTTGCTATTACTATTACCTACTTAAGTTCTTATTCACATATATCTCAGGTTATGGATATCGAACGACTACGAAACGAGAGATAACTTCCATAGAAGTTGACAGTGACAAGTAACTATTTATTCACTTATTTTAAACTATTATTGTAACATTGTTTTAATGTTTCAGGTTATCTACGGAGCGGGCCGATCGGTTGTCTTCAACACCAGGCACACAATTCCGGGTATGGTCTACGAGTTATAAGACCCTTACACTGAGACCAACAGATGAAGAGCGCGCAGTCTGCACACTAGATCAAGCAATACAATAAAATAATAATAAATAAATAAATAACTTCTACACTACAGAGAGATAATTCACAATTTCGGCTTTATTTAAGCACTATGATTTCGTTTTTATTTAAGCACTTATTTTTCCAACGGCGGCGCAAGTGTGCAGACTATACGCCCTTAACACACTGTGACCTTTTGTAGCAAGCATCGACATCGCAAACAGTGTCGATACAAAAGCAATGGGTTTTTTCGGACCATCTCTTTTGAATGGAGAGACTCAGATAAAACCTTAGCGCAAAAAAAAACATTAAGAGTTACAGAAATTCGTAGCTTCAGTATTTGTTCTCAAAATCGATCAAAGCAATAGGAGTTGCACGTACCAGCTACTGAGTCGTGAAGCAATAAAACGATTTGCTCTGTACCTCGCCAATTTGCGAGCGAGCTCCGTCTAATTTACAACTGATATTAAAACCGCGTTTCACACGTGTCGCAATATAAATTGCACCGCAAGCGCTTCACCATATATCTGCTTATAAGAGATGTTGCCCAAATCTACTTGCACTGGTGTATTTTTTTATCTACAACGGGGATTCACGACCCTTCATCAAACCTAATGTTAAGTAGTGATAAGGCTGAAGGTGGAAGCGCACTACTCGCGGAATCCTCAATCAGTAAGGAACTGGCTATCTTATCTCTAAGTGCCGGAACACAATAATGCTGAACACATTATTGTTATGGTGTCAGACTTAGATAAGATGGTGGTAGCAAACCAGGCGGACTAGGAACAGTTCTACCACCAACCAAACTGAATACCTACAATATGTGTCCCCACTGGGAATCGATCAGGACCTCTGGGTCTGTAACCGGTGGTGTGGACCACTAGACCACAGACACAGAGGTCGTTATGTAATGCAAAAAACAATGCTTAGCTTGATGCAGCGCTTTCTCATCAGTTTTGATAAGATATAAAGTTAAACAGGCACCTTGTGTTATGATAAAACTTATAAAACACCGTTTTCGTAATTACATAAGTGGATGGTTATGGCCCTTGGTAAGTTTTGATATTTTGAAAGAAAAAAAAACACAAAACAGTTTTCGATGTAGTTATGTAGTCATCATAATCATCCTCTCCTTATTCTATTTGGGGTCGAGGCAGTACGTTCATCTCCTTCACTCCACTCTGTTATCCTTCGTCACCTCATTCACTCCTTTCTTATTCATTTCATAACGCACACAATCTATCCATATTTAAGCGGTCTCCTCTCCCTCTCCATCCATCCACTTGTCCATCGTCTTTCTATTTGTTGTTGTTATATTTTTTTTGCAAATACAAATAAGGTCTGATATCTTACTTCTAAAACGTCGATGTTATGTATTATTCTTTCTGTGGTATCTATTCTCGGTCATTATTCTACATATCTTCGGGTTTTCTTTTCTTAGAACTATTAGGTACTCTGAAAGTAGTCGGTGTTAACTCGAGCTTTCCGCCCACGGCTCTGAAACATTTTCCCATGCTTTCCAAGTTTCCCCTATTTGCTATTCTAGACAATTATAGGTAATCTATCTGTGTGTCAAATTTCATACAGATGTTCAGCTGTTCCGCAGTGCTTAAGTAACAAACATCCAAACAAACAGTAAGTTACAGCAAAATGTGTTTAAGGGCATTCCTGCGATCAAACTCAGAATTTTCAATGTTTTTAAATTAAATTTCCTGACAAAGTATCATTGCTAGGTCTTCCAAAATATTATATGTGATAGATTTTTTCTTTATGAAGGGAAGTTACTAAATTTTATTTGAATCAAATAAATATAATGTACTAAAAAAAATGATTTTTAAGACCCCTTTTTTCCGTCTTAAACTCAATTATCTCAATAACTATTTGAGTAATCAAGCTAATTTTTTTTGTGTACGTAGTTCTTAGTCATATCTAGGGAAGTTACTAAAAATTTTTTTTGTAATATTTATCGTCAATAACTAGTATCCCAAAATGCATCGTGCACCGTTTCGCAGCATAATTCTTCAGTCTCCGCCTGGCATTGGCGGCGTTTGGACGTGGAGACTGTATCGCTCCGATTGCGCTAAAATTGAAAAAAAAAAACTCACACTAGGATCCTAATTTTTTTCAATGATGCTTATTTTGCTAGGAAATATTGAACTAGCGCTTCAGGATTGGATATAAATGAGTGCTTTGCCATTTATTGCATAACCATAGACCTATGTAACCTAGGACAAGTAATAATTTTACTCATTACCTAAAGCAAACATCAATAGGTGAAATAAAAGTGACGGATAATATTGCCTAAAGATACTTAAGAGCCCATAAAAGTTGTACTATTTGAGTACCTATATTTTGTTGTGTTGTAGGTAGGTACAGAATTAGTCTAAGTTTCTAACTTCTACTTCTGTATATTAAATTTATGTTAGGTTTTTATGTTAGGTTTAGGTTCCTCACAAAATTGGATAGGTAGTAGTAAAAAATTGCGTCTAGAAATAAGAAATTCGCTTGGTGAAAAGGTTTTTTACAAAGACATAATGCAATAAAAAGCAATTCTTAAAATAAAACCGACGTAAGTTTTTTTTTATATACCTAGTTGATCTAATATTACCATTACACCAATTTTGTGAGAAGTCCAGCTTCTTTCCTTTGAGTGAGGAACATAAACCGCAACATTTTGTGTAAATTTCAGGTTCAAAACATTTTTATTACTAATTCTCTTATCCATTATTAGTACAAAATAGAGCATGCATACAATTTCTTGCAAGAAATGCTCTCGCGGTTTTGAAATTCGAAATTCGAAATCCCAACAACAATATCTAAAACCGATGGTTGAGGCGCCAGTAGCAATAAAAAAGAATGAAAGGTCTGTCAGCTGTATTGACAGTTTAAACTCTCAAATTTAAAAACCGCGTCAGATAAGTTTGCGGAGTTCTGTAAGGAAACTTGCATAGTCGGAGTAAAATTTTTGATACTCTAATGAAATATTGCATAGGTACAAGTACTTCCGAAGGAGGCATATTTATTTCATTATTTAAATTTCATTGCACAAAGTATAAACAAATGGCGGGCTAACTTTAAACCGACTAACATATTATATCAAAGATAATAAACTCATAAAAATAAATAATCTCGAGGAAGTTTTATATACACTCTCTGCCACAAATGTCATTTATTAAAAGTAGGTGGCTAAAACGTCAGTGATTAGATTACATACCCTTTGTTAGCGGCCATGGAAGAAATGACAGTTTTGTATAAGTAGTACGAAACCAAACCGTTTCAGCTGCTCGACCCTGATGTTGTCAGAGCCAGCGGCTTTACCTTCTTTGAGCTTATCAAGGGCAAACTTGAGCTCTGTTTCTGTAAAAGCCTCGTCCAAGTGGTTAACCACTTTACCAGGGTCTCGTGTAAATTTCTTCTGGACACTTTTCGTGGAAGCTTTCCCATTTTGGAGTAAGTGGTGAGCGATCTGGTTTGTGGTCACATTGGAATGACGATCAGCGATTTTAGGGTCATTATTTAGTTTCCTTATAAAACACCATGCCTTCTTGCTTCTATGCGTCATATTTACGCCTTCGATTAGCTTGTACCACTTTTTTCTCGTTGTTTCGGATATGGCTTCTAGCAATTTCTTCCCAAATCGATGGTGTCCTGTGAGAAGGGATCTAATT
Source organism: Crambus lathoniellus (assembly GCA_949710035.1). Taxonomy (NCBI): domain Eukaryota; kingdom Metazoa; phylum Arthropoda; class Insecta; order Lepidoptera; family Crambidae; genus Crambus; species Crambus lathoniellus. The sequence continues at coordinate 18,714,513 of OX453303.1, read as the reverse complement.
CATACTGGTCTTGGTATGTCATCCTATCATATTATATTTAAAAACATATATTTGATGCTTGGGAGAGCAAGCGAGATGTAGTTGGTATTTATTGTGACCTCTCCAAAGCTTTCGATGGTGTTAATCACCAAACGCTTTTAAGGAAATTAAAACATTATGGTGTCTATGATAAATCGGTTAGCCTTATGCAATCATATCTATGTGAAAGAACACAGAAAGTAGTTATCAACAAAACTGAGTCTACTGGAGCCCCTATCAACATTGGCGTACCCCAGGGGTCAATACTGGTCCCTTTTGCTATTTTTAATTTATATAAATGACCTTCCTTTTTAAGCAAAGAATTTATGCGAGACAGTGCTATTTGCTGATGACACTTCCTCTAGTCTTTAAAGTTGACAGAGGTAATCATTGTTCTGATGAAGTAAATAGTACTTTATCGAAAGTTGCGCATTGGTTTCAAAGCAATAATCCATTCCTTTACCGTGGTACCATTAGACAGTACCATTGATGGTACTGTGGCAATTTCTTTTTGCCGTGGTACCATCAATTAATCTATCATTACACTCGAAAAAAAACAAAATTTGAAAAAAATTTCACTGCCAAATGTAAGACAGGTTGATATTCACATAAAATTGGATGACAATGTAGAAGAATTAATTAACAATACTAATTTTTTTGATATAACATTAGATTATCGACTTCAATGGGACCCTCATATTGAAGATTTGGCCGGTAGACTCAGTTCTGCGGCATTTGCTGTTAAAGAAATAAGGCTCTTAACCGATATTGAAACGGCAAGGTTAATCTATTTTAGCTATTTTCAGAGTGTATTGTCCTACGGCCTATTACTTTGGGGTTCAGCAGCTAACATCGAAAGTATTTTTGTGCTTTAGAAAAGAGCTATTCGCGCCATTACAAACTTCGGCCAAGAGATTCTTTAAAAGAAATCAACATATTAACTGTTGCAGGACAATACATATATGAGAATATGGTATATGTGAAGAAGTATCTCAATACATTTGTAAAACGTAGCAATATACATCAATTCAAAACAAGAAATAAAAATAAGATTGCCGTTCCAAGGATTCGACTTAAAAAAACAAGAAGTTCGTTTTTGGGGAAAAGCGTAGCTAGTTTTAATAAAGTTCCACAGAATTTAGTAGAGCTGCCTTTGCACAAATTCAAAAGTCATGGCAAAAAATCGCTCATGGGCAAAGGATATTATAAAGTAGACGACTATTTGAAAGACCGTAATGCATGGATTTGATGTAACACATAACCTTAGCTGAACTAATGTAATATTATAATGAAAAAGTTGTAAAAGTTAACGATATAAATCTTTGGAAATATCGTTACTCCAATTATTAAAGCTGATAAGTTTATTGCGCCTGTTCTTCTTATCAGTTAAAAAAGTCTTGAACGGGTGGTACGAAAATATTGACGATTCAAAAGAGCTTATTTATTAAGTCAAGTTGAATAAAGATATTTTTTATTTTATTTTATTATTTTATCCTTCAGGTCGTAAGGCCTGGCACATAATTGGGTCCTCCGTATTGCACCACTTACTGTCTTCACGTACTGGTGATCTATGTGATCACTGGCAAAGATTAGATCAGGGTTTTAACCTCTTTCCCAGCGACCGCTGTTGAATGATGACGGAAGTTTTGGATCATGGATCAAAGATAGTAGGTATGTGTCCATCAACCCATTCTTCAACCTTCACTCCGTTGTCATCACTGGTTCTGTATCCCCAGTTCTCGCTATAGCTATTAAAATTACCAAGGACGAATCTAACCGGATGGGCGTTAAAGTTCGGCGGACAGCTGAAGTAATACGGTGCATTGGGAGGTTTGTAGACTGAAGTGACCGTACAGTTACTAAGTTCGGTAGTAAGGATCTCTATGTTACTGGTGTTAGTCTGATACACAGTGCGTACCTCTTTATCTGGCCTGGCGAATAAGCACTCCCATACTGTCGATGGGGGACTTCAGTTATGAGTTTCATCCCCTGAGTCACTTGTCAGATATGCTTTAACGAGTGTGCATCTGAGTTGCATAACCTCATTCCGCCCTCTCCTTTAAACTCACGCTCAGAGAATTAAGTACTCCTTCATCATGCCTGGAATACTCTGCCGGCTTCTGTTTGCCCGAGTACCTACAACCCAAACCTCTTAAAGTCGCAAGTGAATAGGTATCTTCTAGGTGAATCTTTTCACACAAAATTTTATTCAAGTACTATAACCAACCACATTATAAAACTACCTTTGTGAGTTTACGCAATTCACGCGACTAATTTAATAAACATTGTTTAACTGTTTAGAATTTTCCGAATATCAGTCAATCACTTTACAATGCAATGGATGCACCCATTATTGTCTTTTTTGCTGTCGCCTTTGGTTGTCATGTCACACATACCACAAAATTGTCTTGATTTCGTCTTGAATTCATGTTAATGAATATGACAAAATTTTAACATATAGTTGTGTTGCTGTCGCTTCGGTATTAATTTTTAGTTAGTACAAATATTTCAGCATAATATTTAAACAGAAAAAAGAACCTGACGTTGGGCAAGTTTTTACGTTTTTTACCCATTTTTAGAGCACAAGGGATATGATGCGTACATGGCGAAAAATAGTGACAGTGAAAAATAAAGTGAAAAATAAAATATTTTAAAATGAGTAATGAAAAAAGATTTTTAAAGTGGCTGCTTTATAATTATAACCTTACGTAGCAAGTTTACATTAGTAAACAAAGTATCAATTATTTCAGTTGCGCTACATTTTGTTTAAACAAATTCGACGATCTCCGTGGCCGATTGGTGTACGCACCGGTTTTCTAGGTGCCACTATCTCTGAGGTCCCGGGTTCGATTCTCGGACGGGTAAATGTCGAAAACTAACTTTTAGATATTTTCTTGTATCTGGGTGTATGTGATCGTTGCTTCCAATTTTCAATGACACAAGTTATTGTATTATTTGATATTATCATTTTTGGTATTGGAATAATATGTATGTATGTACTTAAACAATATTTTTATTTAAGTGTTTTTTTTATATATTGATTGATAGCGTGATTTTATATAAACGGTATACTTATTTAAATATTGATTAACTAAGTAGATTTATTTTGTAAAAAAGTATTAGATGATTGGCTAGTATGAGTTATTTATATTTTTTCATATTAAATTATAAGTTTTATTAATTTGATTGGAATAAATCTGAAAATGTACCTACTGGTTAGAGCAGTATACATTTTTTTTTTCAGTGTAATTTGTAGCAAATGCTGTAGTTTTGCCTGCGACGATCATTTCGATCATAATAGATCGATATAAATAGCTGCTGCTGTGTTCTGCATTTTGAAGAATCGTTTGAAGTGACTATCTTTGTTAAAAAAAGCTTTTTTTACTACATACGAATAATATCTAAGATCTACTCTTCCTACAAACCGACGTTTACAATAAATATTCATAATAATTCTTCTTGTATTCTACATATTATAATGTCCTTAGTAAAAGCGCACATAGGTGATATTTTAGATGTAAATAGAATGCGCGCTGCATGCCGCGTCTACACGTATTTCTCAGTCTACGAGAGTGCCGCGGCCGGAGTCTTACCGATCCCAGCACCCCCTCGCTTGTGTAAGCAACGGCCGTCGACGATATTTTTTTTACCTATGCAATATCCTTAACCCATAATTGTAGTGGTGAAAAATAGTCACACTTCTATAGTCGTGAGTCCACGGGACCCACAGCCTATTTTAGATACAATAAAACAAACACAATTTAAAATTTTACACTTTTTTCACTAACAATCGATTATTTTGTAACTTAAGTAGTTTTTTAGATCTCATTAAAGGGTGAAAATCATTTAAAATGACCATTTTGACATCAAAATTTGTCCACGCGCGATATTTCACAAAATATACTTTTAAATAAAGCAATGACTACTCACGTTAATAGAATGGAACATTATCTCAATAAATATATATAAATTTCAATGCACCTTATCAGTATTTAATAAATATACTCCTTTAATCGCGCCGAACCCGGATTTTCTCCATACAAAATAATTTGTCCTCTTCGTGACTCGCGTTACAAAGTACATCTAAATAAATATAATAAAAAACAGTTATCAAACAAATGTTTTTTTTTAATTTAAAACACATGATTTGTCACTGATATCGGGTTAAACTATTTTATTGTCTTATTTCTTTAAATAAATATTTGTCCTCAAATAAATGTCCATTATTGTGTTCATTTTCGTTATTCATTTTTCTAACGATCTAATTTAGTATTATTTATTGTTTACCAAAGGGCAACACTTGCTCTCTAAGGAGCCAATCAGATGCCAGAAGTGATTATGTGTCGGTCATTTTGTCATCGCATGAAAAAGTGAGTGAACGCGTGGTTTTCTGTCTCCGAGTGAAAATTACAATTTTGATTCATCACTTTTGTTGCCTACCAAACTATGCAGGTAAGAAAATACTTATATATTTAATCGATTCATATAGACGATTTGTTTTCGAACTTGATTGAAATGCAAACAGCTTTTACTCATGACGGTCTTGTTTTGCTTAAAATATTTTTGATTCTATTCCAAGTAGTATGTTTGTTCATTTTTGTTATGGGTCAGCACGTTTTTTCTCACGTAACAAAAATGATATAACAAAAATGAACAAAAGTCGCATTCACAAGACTGTTTTTTTTTACCCAACCACGGTGATGTCCAAAATGAGGGTTACGTGTTTAATCTGGGTTTTTATGTATTTCTAGACTTTAATTACGTGGTATCCATGCTGTTATTGTGCTGTTTGGTTATTTGTCCATTTTGTTTTTTACTAACAATATTTTTCTTATATAAATTTTTACTTTTTTTGCATTCACAATGCAATTTTTCAATATTTTCGTTTTAGAATGCCGATGTCAGCAGCCGAACGACAGCGTCCTTGTAGACAGAGGCTGAAAGAACAGAATGCCCATAAATGTTTTTTGTTTACATATTATTGATCGTGACTGTACAGAGTTTAAGTGTCATTGACATTGATTTTACCAACCAGCTACCAATGAATGAAGCCTTTGCGTTAATAAATGTTTAAATGATTTTTTTAGTTTTAAGTGATTTTTTTAATAAAAGAATCATAAAAATAATGATTTTTATTGTTCCTGGAAAAAATAAATCAGTTTTATGTGACTTGTGAAAAGACCCTAATATTTCAGCTTTGTTATTTTTTGTTACGGGTTTCATTTTTGTTACAATATCATTTTTGTTTCATTTTTGTCACAATGGTCATTTTAAATGATTTTCACCCTAAAATGAAGCAAAACCATTTTAAAATTACAAAAGAAAAATTCATCACAAACCGTTAAATTCTGAATGCTTAAAACTCATTCTTTATTAATACATAATGTTAGTAGCAAAACGTTTAGTTTCAAATGTGCTTGATGATAAATTGTTTGGGGTTTGCGTAATGTTTTGTTCCCGTTCGGAGTGTGAAACAATATGCCATAGCGACGGGTGTTAAATATTATTGTGGAAAACAGAAAATGTCAGCTGGAGGTCAGCATTGTTTTGGTTATGTAATACGGAAAACGTTACTAGCATATTTTTGGGGTCAGATCAGCTGAAAAATTGGTACAGCAATTTCTACTGTAAAAATAAGAAAGGTAGTAATAGGTATTAAACGATATTTTTTATTGGATTTTAATAGCATTTCCATTATCTTTATTAAAGTGTTATCTGCTGCTATCTTTGGGATAACAAGGTTAAAACTTAGGCCCAGAGAACGAGTGGTTGAAGATTTATAAATTATTTATGAGAACTTGTTATCCACAGGAGGAGCTAAAGATAATACAAAATCTAGTCACCCATCTCATGCCCGACCTTCACGACAGATAATTTTATTACTTATTAAAATAAAATAACAGATTATAGTCAGTATTATGTATTATATTATTTAATTAAATTAGTAATTTATTCTATATTATTACCAGCAAAGACGACCATGACCTCTAAAGTTTAAATTTTTCCTTTTATTCTCTTAAATTATTCTTTTACTAAAAAGGTTCGAGGTCCTTTCATCGCAATTTACTTTTATATACTAATAAATATACTGAAAAATAATACTGAAAATTTCATGTTTGTGAAACCACAAAACGTAAAGGTATGTTTACGCTAGACGAATCGAGCATGAACGGAGCACGAGCCGAGCACAAATTCGTGTAGTGTGGACCGACTTACAAGCCTCGAACAAGGGCGTTTCGAGCGTTTGGTTCGTGCTCGACTGTGTTCCGCCTAGTGTCGGTTTTAACGAACACAAAGGGATTTGTATCACGTTAGGACATTGATCGTTGGAGGGTCGTTGTACGCACATACGTCCACACTTGATGCCGCGAACAACGACGAACGCTCGTGCTTGGCTCGTATAGCGTACACGCACCTTAATGGATTTTGTAAATAACTAAATCTACTTTCAATCATGTTTAATTTGTTTTCCTTATTGTCAATATGTTGTTTTTTACGTTACATACATTTCAAGAGGTTTAATTTATTTCTTTAATTTAAATAAACCTTAAAACCAGCTTAAAACTACGTAAAAATGGCAAGTTAATCGCTTGCAGTTTATTAACCGACCAGATTTTAATATGAAAATGACACAATTACCAACATTAAAAACACAATTCATTTGCGTATGAATGATGCTGCGACGTATAAATGCCGACTTTGTGATATTGCACAACAATCGGGGCGGGGCGGGGTGACGGGGGGCAGCTGTCAAATTTCATGCAGAGCTCGAGTATGGTCTTTCGACCTAGTGGATGGGCTTGTACAGTGATGCACACATGTGAGCCAATTTAAATTACCTTAGAATTTAATAAGTCACTAAGTAAGTAAGTATAGAAAAATGTGATAGTTAAATTAATATTATAAAAAATTATAAATTGACAACCAATTTGGCGCAGAGGTATGGTGGATACCTGCCTACTATGCCAGAGGTCCCGGGTTCGATTCCCGAACAAGACAAATATTAATACTTGTCTTGGTCTGGATGTTTTCTATGTAAATTAATAGTAAGTTTTAAAGTGTGATAGAAAGAAAATATTTATTTCTCATTATTATTATTATTATTAAGTACTCATCTTTGGTTTCCCGTAGGTATTAAAAAAAATAGTATATAAGAACCAAACGCAGCGAACACTGTTACGACTGTATTTAGACATTATGACTAGAATGATTTATTGTTATGATAAAGTACTGTTAATGCGTATAAGACAAAAGAATCGTCATTAATTTCGTATCCATAATCGTGAGTCTGACATGTAAAAACAAAAATAATAAATTAAATGAATTAAGATAATAAAGTAAATGAACATCAACTACTGTTTAAATTTGCGCTATTTAAATAAGCTACAAGCAAAGAGTTTGTGTTTCTAATTTGAGATAAAATCAAATCGCGCAACATGTTTGTGCAGGATGAGATTTCGTACGTGACTGTACCGAGTGCATTCCGGCAGACGGGGCATCAGCGGCGGTCCGCTTTATCTCTCCCATACAGCGCTTGATAAGAAGCTTACGAGCCAAACTTAATAAGAGTCGACGTCGACCAACGCTTCAAATGATAGTAAACCTTTTGTGTAAAGCCTCACGGGCTTAATTTAGATAGCGACTGACAGCCTGCCGACCCACCTGTGTTACTGTGCAGTATGTATGCATAATGATACAGCCTTTTAGTAGTACACAATAAGGATGCAGTAATGATACTTGTTTTTGTTCCAGTTTGTATTGGGAATAGTGCTTACATGTTTTTAAGCTTATATGAAGCAGAAAAAGTGTGCCTTACTTAATATTATTATTACTTTCATTAAAATTCGTTTATCTCTTTCATACAGCGATTGATGAGACACTTTCGAGTCAAACTTAATAACAGTCGACGTCGACCAACGCTTCAAAGGATAGTAAACCTTTTGTGTAAAGCCTCAGGGGCTTAATTTAGATAGCGACTGACAGCCTGCCGACCCACATGTGTTACTGTGAAGTATGTATGCATAATGATACAGCCTTTTAGTACTACACAATAAGGATGTACTTAGTAATGATACTTGTTTTTGTTCCGGTTTGTATTGGATATAGTGTAAATAAACTTTTTTTTAAGTATGATGAAAGGGGAAAAGAGTTCTTTAATAAATATTATTATCACTTTCATTAAAATTCGTTGTTCTCTTTCATGCAGCGATTCATAAAGTTTACGAGCTTTATAAGAGTCAACGTCGATGATAATAAACCTTAATACCTAAAGGCTTAATTTTATTTATACAGGATGACTTTGAATTCGTTTGCAACCTTTTGAAATAAGAAAATACTTATGATATATAATAGAGGGTCTACCTTTTATGGCAGAACTTTTTATGGCATAATATTGTTATGCATAACTATGAATGCAGGAACTTCATTTCGCAGGAAATCGTTTGGCATACACTCATCTAGCATACATTCAAAACGCAGAAGTTTTCTAGTCAGAATCGTTCTTTGGCATAAATTTGGTATCTATAGTGGCGTGTATTGCATATAGGCATTTAAGCAGTGCCTACCTCGCAAAATCGAAAAAAATACCATTAAATTTTAGTATCTGTGCTCCGCAATTATTATTGGTTGAGCTCACTAAATTATGATACTTACCAAATTTTTATTACTTATAACCACTGACCTCTATTTATTAGTGCTTATAACAGAAACTTCCTTCATAAAAAACGCACAGTGGGCAGTCGCCCGGCTGCCTACTTGAATCCTATACAATTTACTATCACTGGCATTAATAAATTTTATTTAAATGAATACGACGAAATAAAAATATCGTACTTCCCACGCGTAGTAATACACTGACGTTCGACCTTCGCAATTTATCACCCTTTAGTAGGCATGCATACTAAAGCACCGGCGGTGTTAATATTTTGTTTTGTTTTTTGTCCAAAGATGGCTCTGTACGTTTCTACATGGCGGTGATACTTTGTTTACTCTATTTACATATTTTGCTACCTACCTCCCGTTGTACAGTATGACATTGCCGTTAAACTTCGTTAGAACCGTTGGTGGGTTTATACACTGACCATGAAGAATTTTTTCTGTTAAAGTTCAGAAAAGAAAGGCACACGCCACATAGTTCGTGAGAAAATTCTTTGAAATATTGAATATTCAAAAATTTTTTACGTTTCTGCCTATAGGTTGGACACCACGCGGCGTATAGTGCCTACCTATTCTAAAAAGCAATGCACGCCACTGTATCTATAATAATTAAATGGCAGAACCATCATATCGCAGAAACTTCACAGTCAGAATCGTCATTTGGCATAAATTTCGTATCTATAATAATTAAACGGCAGAACCATCATATCGTAGAAAGTTTGCAGTCAGAATCGTGCTTTAACATACAATTTTTTGTATTCTAATTAATTTTCTGCTATGTAACAGCATGCATGCAGCAGTCAAGCAAGCATGCAGCAGTCAAGCAAGCATGCATCATGCAGCAGGCATGGGCTTTGACACAGCTCCGGCGCTGCGAGGCTCTGGCGATCCCACGCGAGCTTATCGTCGTAGATGGTTTTTGCTCACCGCAGTGGCTGAGGCTGGCCGGCGAAGCCGGCCAACAAGCCGAAGCCTTAAAACCATCTGCTTCTCAGCTTGCGGGCCGCCTCGCCCCTCCGAGCCTACGCAGGCTTAAATTACACTCTAGGGGTAGGGCATACAAGACTACGTTAAGTCGGTTTTGCAGCGATTCGTTTCTGACACTGACTTTAGAAGCACAAAATTCCAGAAAACACATTTTAATGACTTTTTTATACAATATTTTAATACAATTGAGGCTTAAAATATAATTTTATATAAATAACAGTATGCCTTATGAAATTATTCCGAATAAAATTCTGCCATCTTTTAAGTATGCCAAATGAAATTATACCAAATAATCGTGACACCAAATAAACGTTGTGCTTAGCGAAATTCTGCGAAATCTAAATTATGCGAAAGCTAAATATACCATATGAAATTCTGCCATCTGAATAGTATGCCATTGTAAATTCGGACGTATAAACATTCGGCCAATCAATAATTATGCTAAATATGTTTTCTGCCTTCGTCAAAAAAAGATTATGCCAAGTATGTTATGCCAAATAAGTTTTGGAGAATCGAGATTCTGCCAGATAGATGGAACCCATAATAGAGAGAGAGAATATAGAGTTTCCCCAAATATGAGGCAAATCCAAGATGTAAAATTCATTTTTTTAATCCCTGAAAAATCATGTGAAATACTCAGTAATTGACCACTTTATCAAATAAAAATAACTAAAATAACTATTTTATATAAAAAAATGGTAATTTGAAGTTCGCGCACGGAATTCACCGACACAAAAAATGTCACCAATGCTTCATGCCCGCTTTGCCTGCGTCCCTGCGAACGCGCTGGCGCCGCCGGGCACTACCCCTTTTCACGTAAAATCATTCCCTAAATATTAATAAATAGTTAATTACAGGGCCAAATGGAAACCAATGATAGAGCGTTTTAATACTACACTATAATACTTGTTTTTGCTCCAGGTTTGTTTATTACATAGCTATGTTTTAGTATTAAGATACATGGGATTAACACTTTATATTTTATTTTATTTTGGCATTAGCATATAGGGCAGGCGTACCGGTTTTGGCCACTGTACCGGTTTTGGTCACTTTTCACTTTAAAGTTATATAAATAGGAATTAAATAATTATTGCTTATATTTATTAATGGCGAATAAAAGATTGGACTTTTAGTTAATAATTAGAGCACTTAGCTTTTTTTATGTAGTACGATATTTTAGAAATAAACACGTGTTATGTTTCAAAGTTAATATTTTGTAAAATTCTTAAGCAAAATGAAGGGTAAAGGTTTTGTAAAATCATTTTTTTTCTACAATAAAATTATTTTATGGTTATTTAAATTTTAAATCATATTGGAATATGTTTCTTCTAGATGGATTAAGTGTTGTTTTTTCACTGTTCTTACAAAAAGTTGGGAAACAATAAGTGGCCAAAAGTGGGGCTAGAAATTTTAGCATTGTGCCACCTTTGGCCACTTTGGCATTAGTAGAAAGTTTCCAACCTATCATAAAGTTCATTTATTTTAAAAGACTCACAACTCACTTATGTAAGCTAACGTACAAAAAAATTAGCGGATTGAGGCTAGTGTAGGCACTAGCCTACACTAGACTCAATCCGCTAATTTTCTTTTAATCAAGTGATAAAGGTATACTTATAAAATTGGAGGAAGGAGCTAGCTGTGATTGAAATACTATTTCATGTAGTGTTTTAGTCCAGAACTCTAATAAGACATCAATTAAGCATAAACTCAACTTATAAATATAGTAGTTTTATGAAAGTGGCCAAAACCAATGCAAACGGTGTATTTGGCCCCCTCCGCAGAATTTGTTCTAAATAAATAGATTGTACCCTTAAAGGTCGATAAATTATCTATAACTCTACATTATAAATTTTCTCTAAAATACTTAAGATCATTAAGCACTAAGCGGTTAAAAGTGAAAAAATCCTTAAAGTGGCCAAAGCCGGTACGCCTGCCCTACTTACTTAAGAAGAGATATATTTATTTGCATTTTAATACTTGTACGGAACAAGCAAAAATATTTATCACGTGAATGTTTCTATAGATAAAACCTTACATAATATTTTTGCATTTTTTATGGTATGTTTTTGGTCATATCATTAATCAGTGTCATGGTGAATTGGTAAATTCAGATCTAAATATTTGTAGAAACAAGTGTCATCTAGTCAAATCTTAAAACTAAACTTAACTTTTAACCGCCTCTGTGGTCTAGTGGTTCACACCACCGATTTCAGACCAAGAGGTCCCGGGTTCGATTCCCAGTGGGGGTACATAATTGTATTCGGTTTTGTTGGTGGTAGGACTTGTTCTTAGTCCGACTGGCTAACTACCATCATCTTATTTAAGTCTGACGCCATAACAATGATGTTTTCAGCATTATTGTGATCCGGCAGTTAGAGATAAGATAGCCAGGGGGGGTAATTGTTTAACTCAACATCAATCGCAATCGCTTTTAGTTTGATATCCATCATGCATCCATCACTTGTTGTTGAAGAAAGTTGTCAAAATTTTTGTTGACATAAGCAGCAATGGCCGTGCAATATCTTTCAAACTGAATGCGATTGCGATTGATGTTGAGTTAGACAATTACCCCCCAGGTCCTCAATGATTGAGGATTCCGGGAGTAGTGCGCTTCCACCTTCAGCCTTATCACCACTTAATATCAGGTGTAATGAAGGCTAAGTGCTACCCTGTTGTGAATTAAAAAAAATAAAAACAAATCTAAATAGTTTTCATCGTATTAAATAGTTATAATATTTTCACACTTATGCTCTGAAATGTTAATATTATATTTGAGAAAAGAATGCAGTACGTGGCACTTTTCCGAGGTAAACATTCTAAATTTGAAAATCACTGCAGTAATGAATTTAGAATGTTTACCTCGGAAAAGGTACTACCCAAAGATATTATTACCAAATTTTTTTCTTTATTTTTTCTTTCGTTATTCCCGTGTATAAAAACAGAAGAAGCAAAGGGACATTTGCACCATACAGCCACATTATTATTATTATTATATCATAATTAGGTTAACTTTTTTTTAAATACGGTGCGCACAGAGTAGGTATATTACTTCGTATTGTACCACAAGCGCTATGTACCCTTAGCACGAACATCAATCGAAAAAACAAAATGAGATTTATCATAGACAAAATATCCTTTACGAGTAATTTTGTATGGGAAATATGTACAGCGCCATCTACCACCCAGAAGCGGGTATTGAAGTTGCGCATTTTAGAAGCAAGTATTAAGTATCAATAGGCTGTATGACCGTTCCACTTGGCCTCACAAACCAATATTAAAAAAACGGCGGGAATGATTTTCAGCGGTTGATTTGATATCAATACAGTTTATTTAGGTATATTGTGTAATAAATTATCAAAATGAGTTCTGTCAATGAAACATTATACAGACATTGTATGTAGGTACCTACTCCACCAAATTTGAGAGCAGAAGCAAAATGAATAACAGAAAACTTACTGCCAGCAAAATCAAAAGAAAGATATATGAAAACCTACGCTCTGATTTGGAAAAGTGAAAAAAGGCGCATACGTTTTCGGAATCTGTGTTGTTGGCGTATTTTAATGATACCTACATCATATATATTATTATGGGCGATTTATACATAAGTGTGCCCGGGAAAACAATAACATTTACAATTAATAATTGCCCGAACATGTGTGATATAAATATAAAGTTTAAGTTTTTTTTTATTTCCTCGCATTTCTTGAGAAAAGCACTATACAAGCCTTGTACGGTAAGCAAATTACCTTGCCTCGAATGATTAAAGCCCTCGCCTGCGGCTCGTGCTTCAAACCATCCTCGACAATGTAATTTCTTACTTACCTGTCCTCGGCTGTAATGTACTATTATTTACTAAGTTGTCGTTAAGTGATATTTTTATTAATTTAAATTGAAAGTTACCATAAAATTATATACGCAATTGCCAGACTCTTAGCTGTTCTTACACTAATTTAAATACGCAATTAATGCAGGATTGGCAATCAACATTATGTATACAAAAACTTGACCAAGCTTTAATACCTCTTTAGACCTAATACCACGCCAACTCTCCCTCGGTAGTAGTTGATAAGCATAATAACGGAAAACAGAAAATAATCCATTTTAATCAACATGAATATTTATGTCTCATAAAATTGTTTCGTAGACTTGCGAGTTTAAATTGGTTATTCCAAAGATTTTCCAATCAAGTTGTTAAAAAGCAATCAATATTCATTACCGTAATAACGAAATGTGTTACCTCGTTATTTTTAAAATCCCTAATGCAGCCAGTACATCTACCCGTGTTTTTAATAAAAAAACTGTCTTCAAATATAATACAAAAGAAAGAAACAATATCTTCGTCTTACAATTTATTATAATAACCATCAAAGTCAAAGGAAATTAAGGAAGAGGCCACATGCTAAACAACAAAGATGACAGCTGTCTGTTCTAAGAGCGGTCTCAATTTTTTTCAAGTTAACGTTGTATTTCGGAAATAGGAAAATGTCATTTGAGTCATAGGGGAGGCGTGTGTGGGGGCCGTATGTTGTTTTAAAATAGAATGCTGCGATAGTATGTTCTCAAGATCAAAGTCGTTTACGAATATGGTACCTACTTATAATTTTAGGATATAATAATTTCCGTGTCACAAAAGCGATATTAAGGAAAACCTTATAAGTGAACAAAATTAGATAAGTACAGTCGAACCATGAAACGTGAACTAACAGATATTAAAATTTTATACTTTTCTTGTTTTCATTAATCTTCTGAAAAGTAATTAATATAATGGAGATCATGTTGTTGCATATCATGAGTATTTATCTGTAGGTAATTGTTTGTGAAACTTAATTGATAACTCTCGGCATGCTTTTAAAAGTAATGTAATTATAGTGAATAGAAATGTTGGTAAAGAATTAAATTAAAAAAGAAACAAAAATAAAAAATCTGAATTCAAACTTGTTGACATTGACACTGACCATTATAGTTTTGTCGCTTTCAAACAAATTTAGGTAAATGGGTCATGACTCAATTGGTTTGATTGTACTCGTACTTATTATGTACGCACAATCTCAAAGAAATTGTTTTTAGCTTCCAAGCAAAATTGCATTGTGATTGCATAAAAATAATTTAAGATCTCAATAGAATAGAATAGCGTTTATTTATTATATTTTATTAAAGTATTTATTTATTTTATTTAAGTAGGTACCGATTACCGGTTAACCGATTTAAAAAATTCTTTCACCATTAGAAAGCTTTATGTTATGAGTGACATAGGCTATAATATATGTCGATATTCTTACGGAAACGGGTACTAAACGGGTCAAACCGCGAGAATCCAGAGTTGAGAAATAAAGTTCGAACAGAGATTTAATAAAGCCTTTATATGACACAACTTTCTTCGAAAGATTTTGCTGATGTCTAAGTCAATTCGAATCCGACCTGACCAAGAGCTTAAGATAAAGAAAAACAAAAAAGAACAATAAAAAATTACAAGATCCGAAGTAAATTGGACTTCACTGTGTAAGTATAGCGAATCGGGGCTAGCTATAAACTTGTGGAAACTTTTAAAGAGAAACATTCGGAATCAGTACCGTTGAGTCACTTTTCGGCCAACCATTTTTTGGCGCTATTTGCTTGCACACAATCTTCACGCACGGTACTGTAAGTACGCGAACTTGGGATGGATCGTAAGTAAATGTCGCCATTAAGGTGGTCGCCCGACAAGTCCTTCGAATTTATAAAGCGGAGTTCATAATAACGCCGCAACTCCATTCTGTGTACTGTAATCATCCCCCATTCCCGATTTCTGAAACTTTTTTCATCTTTGTTCACATCTGTTTGCTGGCCGCCTTTCGGTTTTGCGAGTTAAGGCCTTTATTAATTCTATGTGTATTGTGTGTTAAAAGCAATGTTCACTCCCATTTTTCATTTCCATTCGCGATACTAAAATTTTGGTGTGTTGTTTTTTTTCTGCTTTTTAATAAATATTTAGTTACTTTTGACATTAGGTTAATGTCATGTCATACAAATGGAATGAAATGTCGATGTATTGAACATAAAATCCTTTATATTTATTGATCCATTGCATAGTTTGACTTCGTTTTCTATTTTTACATTTATTTCCAATTATTAGCAATGGCTATTATCCTGAAAAACTTTGTTACATTTTCAGCTTTTATATGGATTAAATTTATAGCATGCTCAATGAATAAGTCGTTTACTTCCATAAAATACGGTGCGCCATATGTAATTAATTTATGACTGTTTTTGTAATGCTGTGATATATTACATTACGTACCTATGCAATACATATTACCATAGCAATTCTTTTTTATTATTAAAGTAATTAGCAGTATTTGAGCGCTTATAAATTACTAATTGAATAAAAACATTCTTGTTGAACTTATTTAGGAAAAAACCGCAGTTATCCACGATTTCATCTTTATGGAATTCGATCTGCATTTTCCCATGGGAAGGTAATATTTTATCACGTGAAAAAGCGTCGTTACTTAGTAACGACTTGGTTGGTAGGTTTACCTTAGTACTTAGCTTACCAATAAAAAGTTACCATTTCGTTAAATATTGTGCAGTAGTTTTTTTGCAAAAGGCGAATAGGCATAGGCAAGTTCTTTCACATAATAACTTACGAAATAATTAAGCAAAAAAATCATACATATTTGGATATTTTTATCTTCTTAATTATTGTTTTGGTTATATTTTGGAAGTTTAGGTAAGTACATAAATGTGTGCTACATTAAAGGATAAAAAAACCGATTGCAGGAAGACAAGAAGAACTGATCAGTTTTTCATTGAATTCCGTTTTAAAATTCGCAATAACTTGGGATGCCCGCTTTACGTATGCCTACGTTAACGTCGGTGATTGGTGGAACAGGTCTGAGGGGGTACGTGATATGAATGAATCCGGGATCGCGAAAACTGTAAATAGATCGTTGTATGTATAGTAATAGTGCTACAGTAATTCTCTATAAACTGCTTTGTTCTGCGATGTTCGTTTGAGCAAGGATTTAATGATTTGATTGGTTGAAAGTGTATTTATTTATTTATCTGATTTGGTTCTTCAACAGTGTGTTCAATATTACATTACTTACACGAAATAAAATAATTACATAAAATTAACCAATTGTCTCATTACTTAGAAGTAATGAGACAATTGCACAATTGCAAACACCACAATATGTCATGTACGGTCGCCAGCACGTCGGGTTACTACAAAATGTCAAAATTTATTAATAGAAACTGAACTCTAACTGTTGGACATAAGGTTGAATTGTATTTGAAGAAATTTGACAGTTTGTAGTAACCTGACGTGCTGGCGACTGTACAAAATATTTTAAATAGAATTTAGTTTCAAAATATCCATGCTTCCTGCCGTATTATGAATGCGAAAGTAGGTAACTCTTTTCAGGAAAATTTAGATAATCACTAAATTAAAAGAAGGTTAAGGCACAGCTACGACACTCCATACTACGACCCCCGCATAATAACCTTCTACTACTACGTAACTGACATAACGTGTGTACACGCGTCAAATGTGTGCGTCAACGATGCAGGGATGACATCCGCCGTAGCACACTCTGGAGCTAGTGGTATAAAATATATCGACTAGATGGCGCGTGCCGCGTGCGTCACGAAATAACTTTGCAAGAGCGTCCCAATTTATTATTTACGTATGTTAATATTATGTCGGGTAAGTTCGGAAGCAATCATTTTACAAGCTTTTTTCAGTACAAAAGCGATTGTCAAAAGGCCGTGTGAATGGCACAATGTACTTTGCATTGAAATCTTCAGAAACGCACCTGTCGTACGGTACTAACTAATTTAATAAAAATGAAATGAATCCAACAAATAAAATTGTCTTTAATTATCACTACATAGTATAAAACAAAGTCGCTCTTCGCTTCTGTCTGTCTGTTTCTAAGCTTTTTATTATTTGACACAAAACAAAAATGATAAATAGTTTCTTCGTAGTGTTAACTTCCAAACTTAGGTATATAGTTTTATTGCTTAAAAAATGTGCATGTTAAGCCAAACGGCCTATACATCGTGCACAAAGTCCTTTGTCAGCCAACACACCACGTAAAAGGAAATTGTAAATCGGTAAGCAACCGGGCTGGTAAAATATATATTTAATGCAAACATTATATACTCTTGTTCATATCTGTTTCCCTGAGACTTTCGTTTTAAATACTTTTTGAGCATCAATATTTTTTTTTCAGCAGAGGTGACATATCAGCCTACTTGGGGTTTCCAATTACCGACGATTCCAATAATCTTCGTTTCTTAGCCTCTGATTTAAAGTCAAGCCGCAACTTCCTTTTCCGGGGTGAATTTTCACTTAAAATCTGTGTTTTCTGCACTGAGTGTGACACCTGTGAAGTACTTGTACTTGGAATTTCTGTTGATGTTTGAGATTTGCAAGTACTCTAAGAGGCTATTATCAGTTTGAGTAAATTTTGATGTAAATACGAGTACCAGATGAGTCTTCTGGCTGCAGTAATAATAGGGTAGGGGCTGCATTTTTCTTAGAAATAATTTTTGCGCGGTCAGAATTAGGGAAATGAAGTTCGCAAACAAAATAACTAGTATGAAGTGTCTCCACGCTTTTTTGGTTTAAGGCGATACTCGGAAAAATTGTGCTAAAGCGAGATACCAATGAGAAAACGACGCGCGCGGGATCGAAACCGATTTTGCAGATTAGGCAAAAAAAACAAAATCACTTCGTCTTTCTATACGATCCTAAATATTATTAGTGTTCATTAATTAAACCAATTTCCAATAGCGTGAGTAACCCTATTTAAGAATAATCTACAATTTTCGTATTTTTAGAGGTCTTTTCGAAAAGAAAATGTGTCGAGACAAAATCATAAAATCATGTTTTTGAAACTATACGAATCTAGATAAAGGTATGAAGAAATATATATCTTATTACCAGATTTGTAACAACTGTAACCGTCCTATAGTTTTAAATCAAAAAGTCCATACCTTTTCCGAGTAGCGCCTTAAGTCCATTCGACCAATTTCTTTAATCCAATACTTGCACCTAATGAAAGTTAAATCAAATCAATAAAAGATCCTCTAATTTCATAGAATTTAATCGTATCATAACATTTATTATTTGGTCAAACAATTCGTATTGGAATATTTGTTTTCTGTTAATATTAAATTTGATATCAATCATCTACGATTCAACTGCATATACGAACGCCACTGCAAGGTTATATCGCACGATCCTCAAATCGAAGTTTGCTTACGAAATATAATGACATCGTTGATTTGGTTACATTCTTGTTGACTGAGTGACTGACAAGACAACCGACAAACGTGTGACGTTTACTCCTTGGTTTACTTTCTCAATGCGGGGGAAATGAATTGGCGGGGGGAGGTGAGTGTCGCTTCTTTACGTTAGTAATATTATAGTATTCTTTGGTTAAGGATTGTGTTTCAATCATAATCCAACGACAAAGTAATCAAAGCGATTTAACGAAAGTATTCTTTCTCTGATTTAAACATAATTAAAGCTATGGCAACAACTAAGCTCCTGGAATCCATAATAAAGTATTTTAATTAACAGTGTTACTATTGTCTACTTTTAATTTAACTGAAGGGGGGTTTATCAATGATCCATGGTGGTAATAAATGAGTTTATATTAAAAGTTAACTCAGTTGATGCGGTGGGGTCTAAGCAAGTAGGGCAGGCGTACCGGTTTTGGCCACTTTAAGGATTTTTTCACTTTTAACCGCTTAGTGCTTAATGATCTTAAGTATTTTAGAGAAAATTTATAATGTAGAGTTATAGATAATTTATCGACCTTTAAGGGTACAATCTACAAAGTAAAAAAAACAATAGTTTTTTTTATTTAGAACAAATTCTGCGGAGGGGGCCAAATACACCGTTTGCATTGGTTTTGGCCACTTTCATAAAATTACTATATTTATAAGTTGAGTTTATGCTTAATTGATGTCTTATTAGAGTTCTGGACTAAAACACTACATGAAATAGTATTTCAATCACAGCTAGCTCCTTCCTACAATTTTATAAGTATACCTTTATCACTTGATTAAAAGAAAATTAGCGGATTGAGTCTAGTGTAGGCTAGTGCCTACACTAGCCTCAATCCGCTAATTTTTTTGTACGTTAGCTAACATAAGTGAGTTGTGAGTCTTTTAAAATAAATGAACTTTATGATAGGTTGGAAACTTTCTACTAATGCCAAAGTGGCCAAAGGTGGCACAATGCTAAAATTTCTAGCCCCACTTTTGGCCACTTATTGTTTCCCAACTTTTTGTAAGAACAGTGAAAAAACAACACTTAATCCATCTAGAAGAAACATATTCCAATATGATATAAAATATTAAATAACCATAAAATAATTTTATTGTAGAAAAAAAAATGATTTTACAAAACCTTTACCCTTAACATTGTGCTTAAGAATTTTACAAAATGTTAAATTTGAAACATAACACGTGTTTATTTCTAAAATATCGTACTACATAAAAAAAGCTAAGTGCTGTAATTATTAACTAAAAGTCCAATCTTTTATTCGCCATTAATAAATATAAGCAATAATTATTTAATTCCTATTTATATAACTTTAAAGTGAAAAGTGACCAAAACCTACCGGTTTTGGTACAGTAGCCAAAACCGGTACGCCTGCCCTACTTAGATAAAAATAGTAGATTGTATTACAAGGGAGCAAAATAACATATTTACGGCGAGGGCGCTATTTTGAATCCAGAGCGCAGTGAAGGATTCTAGAGTAGCTTTGCTTTCTCTGTTTTTTCTATAATAGGTATATAAAAAATTGAAGTTTTGAAATAACAAAAAAAAAACAAAAAAAAATTTGAATACAAAAAATTTTATATGTCTATCGAATGCCTCCTAACTATCTCCGGAGTATGATAGGGGGTTGAAAATTTTGTTTGATTTTAGCTTCGCTACGAGACGCACCGTTTTTGAGATATTCTCGTTTTTATAAAATTCTTTTTTTTTAATTTTGCAAGTCCCGTCCCCATACAAAATTAGTTGAAAACTTTTTCATTGCCGATGAGGTAACTCTATGGTTGACTGTAACCAAATTCAGTTCTATTCTTAAAATTTCATTTCCACCCTAGAGCGAAACGGATAGTTTTGGACCTGCTGCTCAGTTTAAATATACATCACTTTCCGAATCTGAGAGATGAAATAGTAGATTGTTTAGCAAGGGCTGTATGGCACCCATAACAGTCGAGTGTTTTGGCGCACGAACGAAGTGAGGGCGCCGATAGTTCGAGACTGTTATGGGTCCATACACCCGAAGTAAACACTCTACTTTTCATTTCGAATATGAGGATAGTAAAAATAAACAGAAATAATCTTAAAAATATTTTTCCTATGGCCGCGGAATTTTCGAAAGGCTATAACTTTTTTTGTTCATTTTCTCTATTTTAGGGAAGGCAAGGGAAACTAAGTCCATACAGTCTTGTTTGGTGTTTGACCCATACTCTATGCAATTCCATGAAATGAATAGCCTGATTTTTTATGTTACAATAGTAGATTGTACAACAAGTGCATAAAAGGTACCATTTTACCCGAGACGTATATATCCATCCGAGCCGTAGGCGAGGGTGGATAGTCAATTCCGAGAGTAAAATGGGTTTTATGTACGAGTTATACACTCTGCTTTTCACTTCGAGTGTGAGGAAAATAAATAACAATATTGCAAAAAAGAAAAAATAAAGACTTCGCCATATTGGCGGGAAGACTTTCTTTTTCTTTTTTTTATACGGGCATTGGCAGCACAGTGACTTTAGCATAGATCGTAGTCCATAATACTCTTGAAATACTTATTCCTTAGAAAACTCATTAATTTTGCCTAGTTTTATTAATTTAATAATTTAACATGGATTATGTACAAAATTTAAGAAACAGAATGAAATACGTTAGGTATTAATAAAGTTTATTTAACGAAATTTAATTGCGTGTGTGACTGTTTACCTGACGACCTTTGTCTTAAAGTCTGAGACTTAGACGAAGATTTTACTTTATGCACTAGAGCATAAAAAGCGATTTTATGCCGCCTATACCCAACATAAACACGAACTTTACGAGCATGAGAAGTGAAAATACCTTATTTGGTTTAATCTGTTTCTAAAAACGCATTCTTTAAAAAAACAATGTTATATATATATATATATCAAAATAATAATTCTACGATATTAATTATTTTATTTAATAGCAAAACATGGCTGTATAGGCTTCTGTGCCTTTGCCTGCATACCTTTGGTAAATAAATGTCCAAAGAGATACTTAAAAACTCTACACACGTTCCTATCCGACCTCCGATTCGGTCTGCTCCCAGACCAAATCGGAACGTGTGTAGCGCAGATTTGGTCCGGGAGCAGACCAAATCGGCTGTCGGATCGGAACGTGTGAAGATGCAATTACAGATTTTGACACGACCCCACCTATTCCTTTTTTAAATTTCATGACTGCCCTAGGGCCGCCACATACCACTTTCAACCCGCATTTTAGGCAAGTTAGCAGTTACTTTCAGAATATGAGACATGAAAAATGTATTGAATGAACTTTGGTGTTTTTGCAGTTAAAAGTGTGGTCGCATTAAAAGCTAACTAGTAGGTACTTAATTTGTAAAGAAAGAGAGTTCGCTCGACCGAGACTTTGTAACATATAAAGAATTTGTACAACATTATTGTATACGATACATAAGTCCGTTACTTTGTCGCTCCTTCAAGCGCCAAAAGCTTTTTGATTATTTTTGTCCACAACAGGGTAGCACTTAGCCTTCATCACACCTGATATTAAATGAAGATAAGGCTGATAGTAGAAGCGCACTACTCCCAGAATCCTCAACCATTAAGGCTTATCTCTAACTGCCGGAACACAATAATTCTAAAAGCATCATTGTTATGGCGTCAAACTTAGATAAGATGGTGGTAGCTAGCCAGGCGGAATGATAACAAGTCCGGATATAATATGTACCCCCTCTGGGAATCGACCCCGGGACCTCTTGGTCTGACTGGTGGTGTTTACCACTAGACCACCGAGGCGGTTAATCAACCTAAAGCAATTATGAATATTAATGTTGAAATTTATTGTTTGTCTCCTATCTATAAAAATATTGGGTAGGTAAACTTTCTTCATTAATTAAAGCTGTCAGCGCATAGTTTTCACGTGATAAATCACTATCACTACATAGTATAAAACAAAGTCGCTTTCTCTTTCCCTATGTCCCTTTGTATGCTTAAATCTTTGAAACTACGCAACGGATTTTGATGCGTTTTTTTTTAATAGATAGAGTGATTCAAGAGGAAGGTTTATATGTACTTTTTATCCTGATATTCCCACGGGAACGGGAACCACGCGGGTGAAACCGCGGGCGGCCGCTAGTCTTGTATAAGCAAACGTCATAGGTAGGTTAATGATTTATTGACTTGTTCTCTCAGCGTTTCCCGCTAAATATCGACACTGGGATGATTATATTGTTGCAACTAAATGAATCAAAGTCAACCAAAGTAATCAAAGTAAAATTACACTAAATTTTAATTTTTAATAGGTATGTCTCCTACCCATAAAATATTGCGTACACTTTCTTCATTAATTTATGCTGTCAGCGCATAGTTTTCACGTGATAAATCTTGTATAAGCAAACGTAATAGGTAGGTTAATGATTTATTGACTTGTTCTCTCAGCGTTTCCCGCTAAATATCGACACTGGGATGATATATTGTTGCAAGAAACACGGCTAAAATCACTGCGAGACTTTTGTTCAACAACAGTAGGGATATTGAGTGGTTTTACTATTAGCTTCAGAATTTGGGATTGTATTGTATGTGTTAATAATGTTTGGGACAATATTGTTTCATTCGAAATCAATATATTTTGAGTGCGCGCCGCAGAGTTAATTTACTAGAAAAATAATAATGTGTTGGAGGAATATATGTTTTTTTAAATTAGAATATAATACAATAGTTATTTAAGGTAAAGTAGAGTCTTCGTTAGGTATACTTACGTTGCTCGGCCGGCACTCGGTTGCCGCTTGGTATAGCATGAGTGTGTCCGTACAAAATCTACTTAATATTGTTTGACCCGTCTCATTGCCGGCGCTCGGCTCGTACCCGCGGCATGGTGTGGCCTGAGACATCCTTTATGTTGTTTCTGTCTTCAACGACTCGTCGCCCGTCGTCCGTTTTGTTGCTACCGATAACAAATATCCTATAAGAAATTTAAAAAGAACAGTTTTAGCGCACGAACTGCCATTCGTAAGCAAAACTGATCAAATAGAAACCGAGCATGGGTATCGGTTCGAACCGGGCGTCGGACGACAACTGCAACAAGCGACGACGCTCGATTTCATACAAAACAAAGAAACACCAACTAGAAACTAGTATAGCGTTGCGTCATGTCGCTTGCAGTTGCGGTTCGACGCCCACTTCCAACTCGTACCTGATTTTTCATTTGATAATTACAGACACAGAATACACGGTAGACCTTCCAAAGTTATCTAAATAAAACTCGAATATAAATTCACGCAGATTGTAAATCAAAACAACCAAATTCGTAAGCGAATGTTCTCTGGCAACCTGGATAATTACTATAAACATACATGAACTAAGTAAACATCATTAAGGGATACCTCTGGAATAACAATACAGTGATTCCTGTAATCCATCCCTTACTTACCGGGTGACCCATAAAAGGTTGATTGACACTCGAGGGAGGTAGAGGCCAGACACTAAGATTTGTCTTCTCGTAACGTCTCCCGCCGTAGGATTTGCGTAGCTTCTTTGACGTTCATAAGACGTGTTGTTGCCTCAACCTAAATTGCATAAAAAAAGTTTTTTCTTTTTATTTTATAAATGTAAAATATTATTTGTAATACAAAAAAAACACATCTAGGAAAGCAAACATAAAATACAGTTTTTATGCTTAAAACTGAAGTTATTGAAATTCTTCTATTATACTAATTGCAAACTATGTCCCTTGGGTACCATTTTTATAATTAGGTAGGTAAGTAAAATTTTTGATTCAGGTAAAAGTTTATTTTGATTTGGTATATCGTAATCACTAAGGACTTGTGTCACAACACATATCTGCCAAGAAATATTTTGTAATATTTCAAAATTTCAAAGAACTACGAGCGAACGCGCGCAGCTTGTAATCACACAAACCTATCTTTAGCCCATCTCTTCGCTATTCTGTTAAAAATAAAACCATCTCACAGAAGTCTACGTCTTGTGTGCCAACAAAATATGGACATTTTAAAGCTATCCCGTTGACAAAAGAGCATTGCGCTTTGCCGCGGATACTTGCAACATTTTCAAAAAGAAAATCCTTCAGAAAACTCTCCCTCATATGCTTTGGAGCTCGTTTAGCAAAGAAGAAATGCGATTAAATTAAATTTCCGCTAGTAAGAAGTCTCAAAGGGTCGGCGATCATCGCAATATCTTAGGCTAAGCTGTTACATTGGAACTGATCGAATATTTAATTTAAAACGAATAGAGGGCAGAAACATTTTAATTTTAAGGCGCTTCTTGTAGAAGTTCTTTAGAGTTATAGCTCGTTTACACGACGACATTTGGCGTTTATTTTTTCACGATTTATCTTTTTTTATAGAAGCCGGGTGGGCGGCGGTATTGCTTACCAAAATGACAAAAACTTCTTTACCATTTTTCGCATTATTTAGAGTTTCGTGTTCTTTCACGACTCGTCAATGTCGGATCCTATTTGAAGAAGCCGTTATTAAACATTAATAGGTTATTAATAACTGATATAATGTGTCGTTGTGTAGGTTTCAAGATAGACTAGGTAAAAATATTGTTAAAAAAAATAATAATATTTCAATGAGTTTCTTTTATATATACCTAACCAATATTTGATTTATATTACTTATTTATTGTAAACAATCATTTTAGTTTAACCGCCTCTGTGGTCTAGTAGTTCACACCACCGATTTCAGACCCAGAGATCCCGGGTTCGAATCCCAGTGGGGGAGGTTGATATTTTATTCGGTTTGGTAGGAGTAGTAGTACTTGTCCTTAAGCCGCTTGGCTAGCTACCACCATATTAGTAGTGCGCTTCCACCTTCAGCCTTATCACTACTTAACATAAAGGCTAAGCGCTACCCCGTTGTGAATAAAAAAGAACCTCATCTTAATTTTAAACACTGACATTTTTTAAATGAACTTGTCCGTAGGTAATTATTTTTACTTTCGATTGATGACAGTGTAAGATCTTTTCGGTGCAGAGGTCGATCGTGGTCTTTCCTGTAAGTAAAGAGTTTGCTTTGTTAACTATAACATTATGTAAGCAGGACGCTTTACTGAGGGAACAAGTTTGTAAGAGCACCGTTACGTTGCCTTTGGTAAATTGTGGAAATTAATATAACTTTGAGCCTTTCCCTTATGAATAAAATACTTACTGATGGTGTCTAAAGTGTTGTAGGCCTGCGCAGACGAGAGACTTTTGTCCGCCGACTTTTGTCTGGACTTTTGTCAGTCGCCGCGAATTCAACGTATATCGACATTTATTCCATTCGTGAAAATCTAGCGAGGAATCATAAGTAGCTAGATAGCTTCATGGGCAGATTAACCTTAGTTTTCGTTGGATTCGCAGCGATTTTTAGGTTATGTCGGTATCAGTGTCTGATTCAGTACCACAATAGCATGAAAAACTATCGTTATCGTAAGCGATATAATATTTTATGAAAACCAGATATTCTGTAGCCATAGCATGATAAACTATCGTTATGGTAATCGTATAGTTAACTATACCATCCCTCGAAAGCTTTCAATGTGCTGCTGTCAAACATGTATTAAATTTAAGTTCCTCGATATATCGTGGTTATGCAGCAAAAACCAATTTTGACGACTTTATCAAATAATCTTTTTATTGCATGTATCGACTAAGTTTTTTCTGCTCTATCAGCAGGTAAAACCGTTTTCTTCATCAAACGCTCCGTTTAGAAGTTACCGCGTGAAAAAACCAATTTTGAGACTAGTTAGCCGTGCAACGCTACAATAAAAATGATTTATGTTGACATAATCAATTTTTTACCGATTTGCATCCCATGCAAAACAAAATAACATTGTAAAAATGGTTTTCCCTTACAGAGTTTACTGAAATCTTCTCGTTATTTCATCTAAAAAATGAAATTACACGAAGATAACATACCCAAGAATTATTATAATTTCAGGCAAAACATAGTATCATCATGTACTTGCTTTTTCGCGAAGTATTTCATTAGTGTATGCGTCAATTTGATCCTAGCAGAAAGTATAGTTGCTTCTAAATGTGTTTTGTTTGAACGAATTTAATTCACGCGCGAATGAAATAGATTCAGCGAAAACCAATTATACGCTCGTACGACTGCGCCGGCGCCAGTTCGACTCGTGTACTCAGCATAAACGGATACAATTTATCATTTTTCTTGTTTCTTTGTTAAAATGAATGAAAACAATAAACATATCGTGGTTATGCAGGAAAAACCAATTAAGCGACATTTAACTAAATCGAGGAATCAGCCATTTAAAATTCAAAGCTCTATTAAAGTATTTAAGATCTTCTTAATGCCACCAGAAATATGTCCATAGTGGGCCTAAATTCATCATCTTGGGTATAGTACAACTTTAATTTAATTAAGTAAAGGGAAGTCTGCGAAATTTTAGTTCAAATAAAAAATGGAGCAGTCGTAATTGGTTTTTCCTGGCGAGTAAAAATTGTGATTATCTATAGAACTATTCACTTTACGTATAAACATAACGACTGACGTGGTAGCACTTTAAATGTAATATCTAAATACTTTACAAAAAAATACATGTAATCAAAATTATGAGATCGTTTACGATAATTCCTAATTTAAACTTGGTTTTTCCTGAACTAGTTTAGAAAAAAACCAGATGCAACGCTTTCTGATGAAGAGTATGATCCAAATGATGATTTAGTTTAAATATAATTTTAGTTTACTGTTCACGTATTGTAATTGTGTGACTCTTTTTCATTTTAATAAATGATTTCTTTGCATTTTTAGTTTTATTCAGTAAATACTAATTAAGTACATTTTTTTAAAGTTTTGAAGACTTAACATATTTTTCTTCTAAACTAGTTCAGGAAAAACCAAGTTTAAATTAGGAATTATCGTAAACGATCTCATAATTTTGATTACATGTATTTTTTTGTAAAGTATTTAGATATTACATTTAAAGTGCTACCACGTCATTCGTTATATTTATACGTAAAGTGAATAGTTCTATAGATAATCACAATTTTTACTCGCCAGGAAAAACCAATTACGACTGCTCCATTTTTTATTTGAACTAAAATTTCGCAGACTTCCCTTTACTTAATTAAATTCAAGTTGTACTATACCCAAGATGATGAATTTAGGCCCACCATGGTCATATTTCTGGTGGCATTAAGAAGATCTTAAATACTTTAATAGAGCTTTGAATTTTAAATGGCTGATTCCTCGATTTAGTTAAATGTCGCTTAATTGGTTTTTCCTGCATAACCACGATATATTCTAGTTGTTATTCTAATTCTAATGCTAATACTAATTAATGTAAATAATGATAGTAATAATAACTAACAACAGTGAATGCTTATATTAATAAAAATAATTACATAAAGAAACCAATGATAATTGTAATAATAATGAAATTGTTAATTAATGTTTTATATTTACCTTTTTTCTATTTTCTAATATTTACATACACGTCTGTGTCGTCACATACGACCACGCGCTTACTGGTCAAAAACTGAAAATCAGTGCTTTGCTTTAATTCAAAACAAAGGCATCACTGAGTTTTTGTCTTTTCTGTCTCGATGCGGCACACAGTTCAGGGTGCCTACCATCAACTTAAAGACAGCGATTAAAAAATAGCGCGATGCAGAATAGGTTCCTAAAATGAATTGCTTTCTTTCGTACTATATGACCTTCTAAAAACTGGATCGCAAATGAATTGCTAAATGTGAATGACCGAACGATTTGTGTCGTTATTTCTTCTACCCGTCTCTTTCACTCGATTCTGTCATGCCCGGAGAGCGAGAGGGACGGGTATAACCTGCAGGTGTCATGTTAGCTTGGCCGAGTTATAAGTCAAATAAGAGTACACAGCTTTGCGGCTGTGAAATGTCATTGAATGATCACTGAATCGCTGTCATTGATATTAAGCTGTCGTGGTACGAATAAGCGAAGCAGATCAGTTTAGGTCCTAAACAAAACCGCAATAGGAGTTGATGGTAGGCACCCAGTTCTTTTTTTGTATGTTTCTCTATGAAGTCATTTATCATCTGTGTGTTGTATGTGATGGAAATAAACAACTTATCTATCTATCTATATGACCGAAACAGGGGCCGTACTCTGAAACGCAAATCCGAAACTTCGGTTAACCCCGCCCCTTTCACTCGATTATGTCGTGACTGGAGAGCGAGAGGAACGGATATAACGAAGTTTCGGGTTTTACGTTTCAGAGTAGGCCCTCAGGCGCTGCCCCGGTTTTCATATAAAATAATACGATCACGATAACGGTTGTTACCATAAACACCGTTTTTCCTGCTAGGGGTACCAGCCGGGCTAGCATGACCGTAACGACATCGTTTGTCGCGCTCTTTCTAACCAATCAGTACGTCGCTCAAGTCACGCGCGCTATCTACGAGCGATGTGATTGGTCGAAAGTAACGCAACAAACTATGTCGTTGCCGTCATTTTAGCCCTGCAGTGTCAAACTGGTGTCTTTTTATATAGGCGGGTCCACACCAAGCAAGCAGCCTAGGGTGAGGCCCGTCGCGCGCGTACTGCTCGCTTGGTGTGGATGTGCATCGCGCGCGGCGGCGGGGCGCATGCTCAGCCTCGGGAGAGCGCACGCGCAACCGAGCGGTGTCGGTTTTTTGATTTGATCAAAGGTGCCTTAGTCGTTTGCTTGTTCTTAAACTGAGCAAATATGGCTCGGGCTGCTCGAGCGAGGCAGCCTCGCTTTGTTAGATTTTTCCAGCGAGCATGCCTCGCGCGAAACACGGCGCACGCCGCGCGAGGCTGCACGCTTGATGCTGGGGAGAAGGAGGCGACAGTATGATCGCCTCGTTCCCCCATAGTGAAGACACGTCGACGATGGTGGGTGTACTGTGTACCATCGCCGATATCACACGGCTTGCATCGTCTGGGAAGGTAGCAAAACTTGCTCGGCCATCTTCCAGCCGCGAAGGGGCCTGGATAGCCGGGCCGCGGCTGTCAGGTATCAGGGGAGACTGTCACCCCAATCTCCCATTACCAATGACTGCACTGACCACGAGAGCAAGAACTGGGAGTTTTAGTGGGTAGGACCCCCAAAGGTGAGTCCCACATTTCGAATCACCCCTGCACCCAGGAGCGAGGGATGCATAAACGCATTTCTCCCAGTCACAAAAAAGGCTGCATGCTTGGTGTGCACCCGCCTTATGGTATTCGCGTGATACGCTCGTGCGACTAATATGGTTGGTATAGCAAAGCGATGGTCGCATATCGCTTACTGCTCGTGCGATATTTTGCGTAGTCGCGTTCTATTAGGACAGCGCCTTAAGCTCAACAAAGAATTAGTACCTGTTGCACTTGCTTAATGATCATTATGATAATCCTTCTGGAAACTTCTTTGCTATTCAGTATCAAGAATAAGTTTTATAGCTGTCATAAATTTCGTGCCTCAATGCGTAACAATAGTTTTATAACAAGTGGTTCTACTAATTTAAAGAACGAGTCTATAGGAATTTCGACAAATCTTCTGAAATTGACGATCATTGAGATTTCAAGAAAGTAAAGCGAAAAAAACCGTTTTTAAAAATTTACAAAAGTCAAAACCCTTCATAAAATACATCATTTTTTATTAAAACTATAATCATTTTTTTCCAATTTAGCGGTGTCTTGTAGAAAGCTAAAATGAGATAATGATACCTATCGTTTATGATTTATTTTATCTACAATATCTAACAACATGCGGACTTCTAGCACTTGTCAGGTAGCTTATCTCGCTGTGTTAAGGTTATTGAAACCATCATCTTCCTGGCCTTATTCCAATATTATTTGGGGTCGGCGCAGTGCGCCCTTCTTCTCCACTCTGCTCTATTACCTGCCATTTATTCATTTACTTCTTTCACATTCATGTTTCAAAAGTTTTTAGTAAATATAAAATGTCTTTTGAAAATTGGAAAATAGAAAATGATTGCTGCGTGGATTATTTTCCTGTTGGAAGGTTAAAACTATGATTTTAAATCGATAGACTATATTTACAATATCTTTAAAACTTCTTCATGGTTTTTTGCGATAAATCAAAAATATATAAAATTGCCATAAACCTGTGCAGTGCCACCGCTACAATACCCTTCAAAATACTACGGTATCTTCATCTACAAGCTTAAAATATCTAAAACGAAAACTGCAATACAAGCAATATTATAATAAGTGTTTATATACAATACAACTAGCTTTCCGCCCGCGGCTTCGCCCGCGTGTACTACACAACATTATCCTGATGGAATGTTATATTTTCCGAGATAAACTATGTCATTCTCCAGCTCCCAATCTACCTCCGTACCAAAAATCACATTGATCCGTTACTCCGTTTAGAGGTGAAAGACGGACAAACAAATAATACCTACTTATTGATTTTCCCGTGGGAATATGATATTATAATCCTTACCAGGGTCTCAAATTATTTACTTAAATACCAATTTCTGCCCCCAAATTAGCCCGCGCTTAAAGTGATTTTTCCTTACAATGAGATTTCCCGCGGTAAAAAGTAAAATATGTCCTTTCCAGGGCCTGAAACTGTCTCTATTCTAAACATCATCCTTCCCATGAACTCAAACTATCGCCTTAAATACCAATTCCAATCTACAGCTTTGCCCGAGCTAAAACTTATTTTATCATGGGAATGAGCCTTATTCCCGCCGTTACAATTTGCCTATGTCCGTCCTAGCATCAGGACATGGGTGTCCCGGTGCTCCTATCAGTAGGAGTAATTAGTAGGAGCACCCGGAAGCACTGTCTCAAACTATCTCCATTCCAAATTTCATCAAAATTGGTTAAGCCGTTTTGACGTGAGCATATACAATTTCGCATTTATAATAATAGTAGAGATAGTAGAAATATTATTATGAATGGCCGGCGGCCGCGACTACGTCCGCGAGTAGGTACTACATCGCAAAATTTTGTGTCAAAAAGTAGGTAGATATGCATTCTCTAAGGTCTCATCAGTACCATCATCAATCTATTTTAATGTCCCCGCTGCTGGGGCACAGGCCTTCATATAGATGGATAAGGAGAATGGGCCATGACCTTCCACACGGGCCCATTGAAGTTATGGTGTACTTACCAATCCAAATGCAGCCAGAAACATCGGCTTATCGTGTCTTCCAAAGCACGATATATTTTTTAACAGCAATCCCATGATAGACCATTGCAAAAGTAACAGAACCTCATCGATCGCAGGCCGAGCACGCTACCCGTGGTTTAGGCATAAGAAGGTAACGATACCTAGACAAACAGGAGCTACTATCGTATGAATAATATTCGGACATTCTCCTTCTCTTGAACTACCTACCAAAATGCAAAAAATCAAGTCAATACTTTGCAAAAAAATGTGTAATACTGATTTTTTTGAGTTTTATTCTAATGCATAAAGAATTGTTTACTTTGCACGAAAATGAGCTGTCATGAGACCCATGCTTCATTGAATAAAGTGAACAAAAAAAACTGTATCCCAAGTTCTATGGGGCAACTCTTGCTACACGAAAAGGATTTTCATTGCTCAAAAAGCATGCATTCGTGCCATATATGACGTGAACAGTTTAGTTTGATGTAGACCTTTATTCAAGGAACTAAATATTTTAACTGGTCCCTGCTTATACATTTATGAGATGTGTATGTTTGTCAAAAACCATCCAGAGCTGTTTCCACGTTTGTGTGATGTTCCTCGGACTCATAGCTGTAGACGTCCAAATAATTTAATAATTCCGTCGAGACAAACAGCACTGGCCTCTAGGAACAGTCATTCTATGGCTGTTGTAATATTTAATAGACTGCCAAATGACTTTAAGATGCTAACAAAGAATCAATTCAGACATAAAATTAAAAAGTGGCTAATTCAAAATTGTTTCTATAGTATGAGTGAGTACTTTGACTTGTAATATACATTAACATTTTTATTGTATTGTACAAATTGAATTAACTGATTTTGACATGAATAATTTTAGCTTGACATTAATTTTAATTCTAATATATTTTCTTTTTTTTTTCTTTTGCATGCCCAGGCTGGGTGAATGTGTCCTGCACTTTTATTTGTTTTAAGATCTTGATGTACCAACCACATTCTTGCGAAATAAAGTCTATTCTATTCTATTCTATTCAAGGGAACTGTACTTTTTTCGAGTTAAAAAAACCGTATGAAATTTTCCCGGCCAGAGTTTAATTATCCCCTTTCTACCCTATTAGGTGTTTTTTATTTTGCCTGCGCAGATCATTTTTAATGATGACCTAGTATTCTTTATACCAATTTCCATACTCCTAACTCCAAAAATGAGGAAGTTTTCATATAAGCCTTAATCCCTTTCTACCCTATTATGGGTTTTTTGTTACTTCGCATACGCAGATCATTTTCAATCGTGACCAGTATCCAACATACCAACTTTCATACTTCTAAATTTAGAATAATGAGGAAGTTCCATATAAGCTTAATCCGCCCGTTTTACCCCATTATCGGGGAGTTTTTTAACTTCGCTTACGCAGATAATTTTCAATCGTAATCAGTATTCAACATACCAATTTTCATACTTCTAAGTTCAGAAATGAAGAAGTTCCATATAAACTTTATCTCCCCATTTTACCCTATAAGGGGGAGATTTTTTTACTTTGCTTACTCAGATCATTTTCAGTCATAACCAGTATCCAACGTACCAATTTTCATGCTTCTAAATCCATTAATGAAGAAGTTTCATATAACCTTAACCCCCCCATTTTACCCCTTTAAAGGGGGAGTTTCCTAAAATCCGTTCTTAGCGGACGTCTCCTAGGCATAATCTACCTTCCTGCCAAATTACATCTTCGTTGGTCCAGTAGTTTCCGAGATTTCGTGATGAGTGAGTTATGTCCCCTCAATTTTATATATATAGACTAGCTTTCCGCTCGCGGCTTCGCCCGCGTGTACTACACGACATTATCCTCAGGGAATGTGATATTTTCCGGGATAAACTACGTCACTTTCCAGCTCCCAATCTACCCTCGGATCTACCAAAAATCACATTGATCCGTTGCTCCGTTTTGACGTGAAAGACGGACAAACAAATAATGCCTACCTACTGGTTTTCCTGTGAGGATATAATACTTTCCTGTGGTAAAAAGTAAAATTAGCCTACTATAATCCTTCCCAGGGTCTCAAACTATTTACTAAAATAGGTACCAATTTCTGGTCGCAAATTAGCCCACGCTTAAAATGATTTTCGTATGGGAATGAGATTTTTCCCGCGGTAAAAAG
Source organism: Crambus lathoniellus (assembly GCA_949710035.1). Classification (NCBI taxonomy): domain Eukaryota; kingdom Metazoa; phylum Arthropoda; class Insecta; order Lepidoptera; family Crambidae; genus Crambus; species Crambus lathoniellus. The sequence continues at coordinate 18,680,355 of OX453303.1, read as the reverse complement.
TGTTATGTCTTTCCCAGTGCCTTAAACTGTCTCTATTCTAAACATAAAATCGAGATGCAAGTGGCCCTTTTGATTTATGAAAAAGAGAAAAGAAGTTTGTTTTTTTTCGCCTCTAAGGGATTGCAGACTTCAGTTTTGCTTCAGTACCTATTTAATTTGACATAAATTTCAGCTTGATACCTCCCACGCATACTTGAGAAAAAGTTTCTTGACAGACGGACAGATCTATGAATGAGGGCTCAACTATGTTCATGCAGCATAATGATAACAACATACCATGTTCATACCCTAGCCTGCGTATTCGATATTCTTTAGACCCTTTTAGTAGAGAATAGGACTTCAAGAAGAGCGTTATGAAATGTAGGCAACAAACACACATAAACTAAACTAACACAAAAGTCACTACACCGCGCGTACGAAGTCGCGGGCAACAGCTAGTTCTAAATATAATCCTTTCCATTAACTTAAACTATCACCTTAAATACCAATTCCATTCCACAGCTATGCCCGTGCTAAAACTCATTTTACCATGGGAATGATCCTTATTCCCGCGGTAAAAAGTCCTTCCTAAGGTCACAAAATATCTTTATTCCAAATTTTATCTGAATCAGTTCAGCCGTTTTGCCGTAAAAACAGAACATACAGACAGACAGACAAACAAACAAACAAACATAAGTTTTCGCATTAATAATAATATTAGGGATAGTAGAAATATGAATATGATTTGGCAACCGCGACTACGTCCGTCCGTGAGTAATTTAATTGAGTACTTACATCGCAAAAAGTAAAAAAGTAGGTAGATAGGCGTTCTCTAAGGCTTCATCAGCACCATCATAAATCCATTTTAATGTCCCCGCTGATGGGGTACCTAAAGTCCTTCATTTTGATAGATAAGGAGAATGGACCGATGGACCATGACCTTCCACACGGGCCCATTGCAGTTTTATAGGGTATTATAGGGTATTAACCAATCCAAGTGCACAGCCAGAACCATCGGCTTATCGTGCCTTCCGAAGCACCATATATTTTTGAACAGCCATCCCATGAAAGACCACTGCAAAAATCAACATAACCTCGGCGATCGCAGGCCGAGAACGCTACATGACGCTACCTATACTTTATACCAAACATGAAAGTCAGATACTGGGTGCTTACCATCAACTCTTATTACGGTTTTGTTTAGGAACCTAAACTGATCTGCTTCGCTTATTCGTACCACGACAGCTTAATATCAATGACAGCGATTCAGTGATCGATCAATGACATTTCACAGCCGCTAAGCTGTCAGAAACTCTTATTTGACTTATAACCCGGTCGATTTAACATGTCACCTGCAGGTTATACCCGTCCCTCTCACTCTCCGGGCATGACAGAATCGAGTGAAAGAGACAGGTAGAAGAAAAAGGACACAAATCGTTCGGTCATTAACATTTAGCAATTCATTTGCGATCCAGTTTTTAGAAGGTCAGAGTACGAAAGAAAGCGATTCATTTTAGGAACCTATTCTGAATCGCGCTATTTTTGAATCGCTGTCATAAAGTTGATGGTAGGCACCCTGTTCTGTTCCGGTGACAGCGGCGCTACGTACGTTTTTATATTTTTTGTAGCAATTTAACCGGCCCTGACTTCTAAGGACTTCAGCCGCCAGCAGCGCTTTGGTTGGACATCAACTTGACAGCAAAATGACATTTAAAAAAACGTTAGTTTCACATTTTGGCCACCAGAACAGAAGAGATTGTGGCACTGTACGTCGAAAAACGGATTGAGTTTTCAAACATGTGTCAAAACAAAATGAAATTAAAAACTAAAAGCACTAAGGAGTATTGATATCAACTTCGATGAAAATCACCCCCAAAATAACTTTCTATCCCTGTTTAACCCTGTTAGGCGATGAGTTTTAATGAAATATGAAACACATATTCGATTAATTCTGTTAAAGAATGTTTATGCAAAATTTGAAGAAGATTGGACAAAGGAATCACGTTGTCCCATACAAACTTTACCCCCGTTTTTCACCCCCTTAGGGGTAGAATTTTCAAAAATCCTTTCTTATCGGATGCCTTCATCATACAAGGAACACACCCTCCAAGTTTCAGGTCTCTACGATCAGCGGCTTAGGCTGTGCGTTTATCCGTCAGTGATTCAGGACAAAGGATTTTATATATATAGATAGATAAGCAACTATCGTCATCTTATGATAGTAACTGAAAGACGTTTTATCTAGATTACGAAAACGTTGTAATATACGTTTTCCTCATATTATACTCGTAAATAAAGAATCGGCAAATTCTCTATCAACCAGTCACATGCCAGATACGGTTCATGCTTCCGTCTTAGCAGTTTTCACGATCCTCCTCTAGTCGTTTCCTTTTGGTTACCATAGACTTAAGTAACTTTGTATTAATAATAAATAAATAATATTTCTTACAATCACACCAATTAATAAGTATAACCATAAGTAGTTTTTATTAAGAGACTGTGTTATGGAAACTAGATAACGGATAAATATATACTTACATTTTTTTGTGAATAAATAATACCTAGAAACTACCCAGACCAAGACAAATAGACATGTTCATGCACACAAATATTCGTTTGTTCTGGAATCGAACCCGAGATCTCTGATGCAGAAGACAGGTATCCTACCCCTGCACCACATCGGTCAATAATAAACTTAATAATTTGTTGTTCACGAGTACGGCTAAGCAAACATTTTGGTGTTTTCTATGGAACTGCTGTTATTTTTTCGCGATTTCGTGGCTGGCCCCATACAAATTTGACACCTGAAATATTTGTACTTATATTTGACTTTTGATCCTTTTACTACAATTTATATTTTTCCGTTTTTTAAACTTTTTTATTCTAAATTGTATTTTTCTGATCACCTTGTAAGATCACCTATTTAATTGATCATCAAAGAAACCTAACCCACAAAAAAACTAAGTTAAGCACCTAAAAATACTGAAACGGACACTAAGCTTAATTTTTTGTGCCTTTCAGTATTTTAGGGGCTAACTTAGTCTAAATATCGTTACCCAAGAAACGATGGCAAGTTTATTGTGCCTGTTCTTCTTGTCAGGTAAAAATGTCTTCAATGGGCGGTAGGAAAATGTTGACGATTCATAAGAACATTAAGTATATTATGTCTATGTGAATAAAATAAATATTTGATTAGAGTTTTTTTTGTGGATCAATTTTTATTTCTATATAAATAATTATTCCATGCAATCCATTAAAATAGAAACGAAAAAAAATCACTTACTTTTTAAGGTAGTTTTTTTTTATTTCTCTTTCTTACACTCCATTCTAATCGTTCTTAAGTCTAAAGTAGCGGCCCTGAATCGGCCGGTAAGTGCGGCGCTAAAAGAATGATCGCTCGCTAATGCTCACCGAAATAGTGAGCGGTCCGTGTTGCCATGCAGTTTTATTGCAACCTCTCTACGAAATGGCCTGGACACGCCGTTTGAAGTTTGTCATTATATCGAACGCCGAATTGAAACGAACTAATGCAATCTGATAAATAAAGAAAGAACGATTAGCAAATTTTGAGTTTTTAGAGCTTTTATTTACAATATAATTGAATTGTGAACGCACAAAAGAAACATCTTTTTCAACAACAAAACAGAGCATTCGCCCGGATAGTCAAAAGGTCGTGGGTTTGAGTCCCACTAGTTATGAGATGGATTGATTTTTTATAGTACTTCATTTTTAATAATAAAAATTGCATTATAAAAGCAAAAAAAGTAAAAATAATCTTTTTTTCTAAAAAAAGTAATATTTTTCTCTGAAAATAGTTAAATTATGTCGTTACCGTTGTTTGAGTGGCCAAATTCAGTTTTTACATATAAGCGTTCTTGTAGTTCTTAGATATGTCCGAGACACACTGATAAATCATTTCATTATATCGTTCGCCAAATCACAAAGACGTATAAAAAATAAATATTTTTATCCTTTTTTATCTACAAAGTAATCAAAATATGCTCGTATTATTCAAAGTAACCAGCAGTAATAAATACGTTACGACTTCGTTAAAAAAGGAAAAGTTACAATATTCGCAAGTAATTTGGAAAGTCTATAAAATTATATTCCTATCTTTAAAGGTGCGCTTTAATATTTTTAAGTTTCCTTCTTAATAAGTCATTAACGGTCCACTGCTTCTGATAACATGACCAACTCATAAAGAGAAGATACAGTCTTAATGAAAAAACTTCGTGCATTTTCAATTAGAGCCCTTTTAAGATTGTAATTTTGCAACGTTAACGAGCTAAATTTTATCGAAAATTAATTGCGACATCTTCATTGGAAACTTTTCACTCGAGTTTGATACCTACATTTTGTTCGGTGAAACTTCCACGATGTTGTGTGTCTGCCAACGACGGAGAAGGGTGACTGATCTTCGAGCAAATATTTTTTTTACATAATTTTACCCTGTAAGTAATTGAAAATCACAAAGGTACTGTGTTGAAATATTGTCTTTTTACCCGTCTGCGGCGAAGCTAAAAAAGGGTTTTTGTTAAATTATTTTAGCATGTAATATTATCTCTGGAAATTAAATAAAAGTAAGACGATTATTGTGAGAAATAAATATCAATTGTATGGAAAGAATCTTTGATTTAGACTAAAAGACTGTCTGTTTCTTTATCCTATAATAATGCTTATTGTCATAAAATAAATAAAATAAGTAAATAAATAAATAACTTCTTACATTCACACCAATTATCTAAGCCCATTTTAATTTCATTAAGAAACTGTATCATGGAAAACTTGATAACGGATAAATATATACTTAAATACTTTTTGTTTGTAAATACATACTTAATATACATAGTAAACACCCAGACCAAGACAAATAGACATGTTCATGCACACAAATATTTGTCTTGTTCGGGAATCGAACCCGAGACCACTGGCGCAGAAGGTGGGTAGCCTCTGCGCCAAATCGGTCGTCAGATAAAAACACGATTAATTTTAGATTGTAAGCTTTGCCGATTTAAATTTTGCTTATTTTTACTATGCAGGTACGTAAAACATTAAACATGTTTTATACATTAGATTATTTAATTAAATTATTACTTCTTTTGTTTGTTGTGTATTTGTACGTTGTACCTATAAAATTTAAGGTTTTATGTCATACAATATTTAAATTCTCTTATAAAGTTAGTTTCATGCATGTAAAATTATTAATTTACAGGAAACATAGGATTTTGTCGCTGACCCGTATTATTTGTCCTCGGGGATGATTAAATTAAAAAAAACAGCGGGTTGCACTCCGGGAGTGCCGGCAGAAGTAAAAAGGGCTCCCTAGACTTTTTCACAAAAAAAGGGAATTTGACAAAAAAAAATACGGACTGGAATTGAACCGAGGTCTTCTGGCTCCAATGCTACTTGTTATTACAAGCTTTTTATTAACTTGCTATGTTTGTTATTGGGGGACAAATCTTGCAAGCTTAATTTGACCCACTTCCCAGTGTCCGATGGATGGAATGGAGCTGAAATTTTGTATACAGGTTTGGTTTAGATAAGTACAATTTAAGTACAGTCAGCAAAAAAGGCTTGTCATGAAAATGAAATTTTTACTAAAAACCTATTTTCTAACCTAAGCAATCATAACTAATGAAATTGTAATAGTAGGTCACGTGTCCGTCTTACGATCTGACGATCTGACCGTCACGTGATCCTGACGCGAGTTTAATATTTTTTACGCATCTCAAAAAGCACAACGCCACGCGCCGCTAAAGAAGTTTTCACTTCAAAAAACAGTGAACATGAAAAAGATCATATTACTTATACTAAGTTGGTAAGATTAATTTAATACAAAGGTAGATATTATTTAACGTTATTATTAAAAATTTGGTCCGCCGCTCGGTATCTACCGCGTAGTTTTCCTTCTCGTGTGAATATTGTCGAATAAAATATATGTCCTATGCCACTCAGACATAATGTAGCTTTCTACTGGTGAAAAGTTTTTCGAAATTGGTTCGGTATTGTCTAGAGATTACTTCCCAGAAACAAACATGATAACTATCTTGTAGATGACGTAGTAGAAAGAATTATGCGGATATATCTGTAACAAGAGTTAACTATAAGGTAAATATTACATCATGCTTACGGCATAAAAAATATTTTACGCCTACTATTCAGTTACGTAATATTTACTTCGAAAGGTATCCAATCAAAGCAGAAATTAATATTGAAACTAAATTAAGAGATTAATTAATTACTTGATCTGAGTACATTTTAGCGGAATGGAATATTAAATATACATACAAAATATGTATGTTGATTCCCTCACTAATATAAATTTTGGTTTTCAAAGGATATATAAATTACATACTACTTAAAACAATATAGGGCCCACTTAGTTTCTTTGCATTTATTTAAAAATACGTTAACGTATTGAATTTTCTTAAGATCATTTTAAACTAGGGTCTCTGAAAATTAGACTAGGTAGTCATTGACATGGTCAGTTTTTTTTCAATGTTACGATAACCATGTAAAGTATTCGTAAACTAAAGTTTAGAAAATCATGGGGTCTATTTTGTTTTGAGCATTATATGTATGACTGAGGCTCATTGTCGCTAATTACTGGTTAGTTGCACAGAGTAATAATTATCTTTTCACTAATTTTAATGTTGTTACAATTGGTTTCTATTGTACCTACTTTCAATATCGATTGCTTCAAAAACATGAAAGTTTACTTTGGATGTTTGTTACTCAATACACCAAACCGGCTGAACGGATTTGGCTGAAATTTGGAACACAAATATTTTGTAGCCTGGAGAGCAACATAATATGCTACTTATTATCCCGGAAACGTATCACATTCCCGAGGGGTAACGTCGTGTTGTTCACGCGGGCGAAGCCGCGGGCGGATAGCTAGTATAATATATTTTGTTTATGTGAATCTTATATTTTTCTCAGACTTTTTTATGTTTCATTAAAGAAAATCTTTACTTAAAATCCAATTGAATAGTTAAAAAAATGATAAGCAGAATAACACAACACAGACTTACCGAAAAATCGAAATCCTATGCACAGTTTTAGTCACACTAATGTTAATGTACATTTTATTCAGAAAGTTAATTGAATTGACGATTGAGTGACGGGAATAATTAATAAATGAAAAATACCGAAACTGACTAGTTTCACCAGTGCACTACTACAAAGATTTTAAATGAATTCAATTAAATTTAACTTTGTGAAATTTGGCTATAGGGGAAGTTCGGCAACCGTGGATACCTTAACCTTTGACAGCCTACAGATATTAGGGAAAAAATACTGAGTAAGAATTAGTATTCATTACGGCTTTGAATATAACTGTGGGGATGTGAATGTGACGTGATGAGGCGGTTAGTGAGAGAACACAGCGAATGAGCGATTTGGAATGACGAGTGAAAGAGTGAGAAGAGGTGTGGTATGAAAGGACAAGACGGAGTGTAAAGACGTGTTTAATTTATAAGAAGTGCAATAAAAGTTTATTTGTAAGATTTTATGGTTTTACTGCGTTTCTTTCCCACATAATAAAAATTATATAATAAAATAAAGCATTTAACTGAATAATCATCAAAAGATGCGTCATCCTCTCTTCTACTTTTCTAAATTGCTATTATTATTATGCCCAACAGGGTCTGAAATTGTATATCTATTTAATATACCTATCAACCTTGTGATATTTTGAAATGCAAAAAAAATATTTTGTAATTGAAATTGAATAACCGTCAAATCTATATATATAAAATCCTTTGTCCTGAATCACTGACGGATAAACGCACAGCCTAAGCCGCTGATCGTAGAGACCTGAAACTTGGAGAGTGTGTTCCTTGTATGATGTAGGCATCCGATAAGAAAGGGTTTTTCGAAATTGTACCCCTAAGGGGGTGAAAAACGGGGGTAAAGTTTGTATGGGACAACGTGATTCCTTTGTCCAATCTTCTTCAAATTTTGCATAAACATTCTTTAACAGAATTAATCTAAGATGTGTTTCATATTTCATTGAAACTCATTGTCTAACAGGGTTAAAAAGGGATGAAAAGTTATTTTGGGGGTGATTTGCATCGAAGTTGATATCAATACTCCTATTTATATTGCTTTTGATTTTTAATTTCATTTTGTTTTGACACATGTTTGAAAACTCAATCCGTTTTTCGACGTACAGTGCCACAATCGCTTCTGTTCCGGTGGCCAAAATGTGAAACTAACGTGTTTTTTTAAATGTCATTTTGCTGTCAAGTTGATGTCCAACCATAGCGCTGCTGGCGGCTGAAGTCCTTAGAAGTCAGGGCCGGTTAAATTGCTACAAAAAAAATAAAAACGTACGTAGCGCCGCTGTCACCGGAACAGAAAAGATTGTGGCACTGTACCTCATTTCCACCAAAGAGTGTTATGTACATGAAGCTCGACTTATGTATTAACTAGCGTATTGCCATTATAAGCTCAATATTATGAAGGAGAAAAAAGCTTCGCTTTGCACGAATGAGCTGTCATAGAACCCATGCCACATTAAAAACTACCTTAGCGAAGTATTGACTTGATTTTTTGCATTTTGGTAGTTCAAGAGTAGGAGAATGTCCGAATATTATTCATATACGAAAGTAGCTGTAAAGTATCTGACTTTCATGTTTGGTATAAAGTATAGGTAGCGTCATGTAGCGTTCTCGGCCTGCGATCGCTGAGGTTATGTTGATTTTCGCAGTGGTCTTTCACGGGATGGCTGTTCAAAAATATATGGTGCTTCGGAAGGCACGATAAGCCGATGGTACTGGCTGCACTTGGATTGGTTAATACCCCATAACTGCAATGGGCCCGTGTGGAAGGTCATGGTCCATTTTCCTTATCCATCAATATGAAGGACTGTACCCCAGCAGCGGGACATTAAAATGGATTTATGATGGTGCTGATGAAGCTTTAGAGAACGCCTATCTACCTACTTTTTGACATGAAATTTTGCGATGTAGGTACACAATTAAATTACTCACGGACGGACGTAGTCGCGGCCGCCAAATCATATTCATATTTCTACTATCCCTAATATTATTATAAATGCGAAAATTTATGTTTGTTTGTTTGTTTGTTTGTCTGTCTGTCTGTATGTTCTGTTTTTACGTCAAAACGGCTGAACTGATTCAGATGAAATTTGGAATGAAGATATTTTGTGACCTTAGGAAGGACTTTTTACCGCGGGAATAAGGATCATTCCCATGGTAAAATGAGTTTTAGCACGGGCATAGCTGTGGAATGGAATTGGTATTTAAGGTGATAGTTAAGTTAATGGAAAGGATTATAATTAGAATAGAGACAGTTTAAGGCACTGGGAAAGACATAACACTTTTTACCGCGGGAAAAATCTCAATCCCATACGAAAATCATTTTAAGCGCGGGCTAATTTGCAACCAGAAATTGGTACCTATTTAAGTAAATAGTTTGAGACCCTGGGAAGGATTATAATAGGCTACTTTTACTATTTACCACAGGAAAGTATCATATTCTCACGGGAAAACCAGTAGGTATGTATTATTTGTTTGTCCGTCTTTCACGTCAAAACGGAGCAACGGATCAATGTAATTTTTGGTAGGTCTGGGGGTAGATTGAGAGCTGGAAAGTGACGTAGTTTATCACGGAAAATATCACATTCCCTGAGGATAATGTCGTGTATTACACGCCGGCGAAGCCGCTTGCGGAAAGCTAGTATTATATAAAATCGAAACTTTATTCAAAACAACTAACAATTTGCAGTTTGTACCGCTATCTACTTTGTCCGGTAGGGTAGGCAATTTTAACACAAAAACAGGTACTTTAATGATGAATCCAAAACAAGATATTACACAAGATATACTTGTGTAACATCACATTTACACAAGTAATCATAACAAAACGTTCCTCAAAATATCGAAACTAATTTGTGTTTTTTTTTCTATTTTTTTCTTAAATGATGTGTGACCCAACATTAGAATAATTGTTTGTGTAGTACGATTAAAAGATAAAAAAGGAACCTCATGATGTGCTCATCATTAAAATACGTGAAATAGGCGACGTAATGAAAGATGTTTGCCCGGGGTATTCATTTTCCCGGACTTCCCCTAGCCAATCTTGGCCAGACTTTTCAATAAGAGTCATTTAGCAAATTAAATGTAAGCTCGTCCAAAAAGTGATGCAAATTGAATGCGGTTACACCGAAAGAAACTTCAGCACGCGTCAGCCCTTTAACACAAATGTATTTTTTCCCCAGGTTTAAAGTAAGCTTTATCGATATAAATATATAATTCAAAACTCATTTCTGCAGCTAAATCCCTTAAATTCAAATCATCGTTAGGGATTACAAGTTTAAATCGCTTCTATGTGTACGGGTATGAAAGAAGTTGCGCGTTTATTCGCGACTGTGTGAGTAAATCACCATCGGTGTGTACATCATTTACAAGGTTCGTAACTGCTGTTCTCTCTTTCGCTCTCGCCGAGCGAGCGTGGCGTGTGTGTGTGAGCAAATTCGTGTCCGCGAGCTCGCTTTTTGTGTGTGAGCGGGCGATCCGGGACCGTAGCCCCCGCCAGTGCCGAGCAGGCCGTAGCAAAACTACGACGCTACTACGGCGTAGTCCGATTCTTTCTCATCGGACAAAAGCCTTGGTGGATCGTGACTGTTTGTTATTTTTTTGTTAGATGTGAATAATAGCGACTCTTTGTGACATCCACTTGTGAACGCTGACTGTAACCGTAAGCCTCTGTGTTCTAGAAAACTGTTGTTATCGACGTTTTATGCAATTTTTGAACATTAATTTGTCGAATAGCCAAATTGGGCCGGTTAGACGTGTTGCGGTACATCGAGCAGGATGTAAATTATTCTAGCTTACACTGTGTTGTACTGTACTCGAGTTGTTTTCGCAATTCCCGGCGAATTTAGCAATTCAAGTGACGTTGTGCTTGTGTTTTATAAATAAGACATAAACCAAGTACCGAGTGATGTAATGGAGTAACAAACCGCAACTGAGTTCAAGAAGAGAGGTAAATATAAGTCAAGTAAATCTTATCATTATGTATTCTAGTTTTTAGACTTATTATAAAATCCTTTCATTTAATTTTTCTTATTCTGTCTTTTGTTTTTGAGAAAGAGTTTGAAAATTAATTTTGATATTTGTTACCTATTATTTTTTGTTTACCTTCTACTTAATCTACATGATTGGGTATATTATTCATTTATTTCTAATGTCATTAATTTACATGTTAGGCATTAGTTATCTTTTCCATTGTTATGTTACAATTTCTTTTACATTTTTGTTACTCTACTTAAAATCGTGCATCTTTGTGTAACAAAGCGTAAAATTAGCTTCAAGAAGTAGACATTGGGTGCCAGGGTCACACAAATTTCAAATCCAATATGAAAATAATCATCATTATAAAAGACACCGATCAATAAAGCACCACTAATAATTGATATTACATTTAGTCCATTAAGAATTGTTTTATAAATAGCCTATACAGTGGTATCGACAGCTTAATTATTTATATTGCTAGAAATATGTGATACATTTTCCTAGGTTTTCATTATTTCTTGAGTCAGGGTTGTCACTCCTTGACATTATTTTTTTCATTCACAGCGTGTGGTGGCGGTGAACAGCCTGTAGTTTTATCTGGTTACTTAAATCTCTTTAAATTATCTTTAGTTAGTTATCTAACAGTTGTGGTTGTGACTGGGTATAGCCTATGTCAATCAGGAATAATGAAGCTGCCTACTGGTGTAAGAATTAAATAAATCGGTTCAGTAGATCTAGAGATTACTTCCTACATAAAAACTTAGTAAATATAAATGACAATAATCATAATTATAAAAGACACCGATCAATAAAGCACTACTAATAATTGATATTACCAACATGTTGTCAATTAAGAATTGTTTTAATAATAGGTAGCTTATTCAATAGTATCGACAGCTTAATTATTTATATTGCTAGAAATATGTGATACATTTTCCTAGGTTTTCATTACTTCTTGAGTCAGGGTTGTCACTCCTTGAAATTATTTTTTTCATTCACAGCGTGTGGTGGCGGTGAACAGCCTGTAGTTTTATCTGGTTACTTAAATCTCTTTAAATTATCTTTAGTTAGTTATCTAACAGTTGTGGTTGTAACTGGGTATAGCCTATGTCAATCAGGAATAATGAAGCTGCCTACTGGTGTAAAAATTAAATAAATCGGTTCAGTAGATCTAGAGATTACTTCCTACATAAGAACTTATAGACCTTACATCTTTATAATATTAGTAGGTATGTATAGATTTTCGCAACAATAGGAATCTTAAGTTTGAAAACCCATTTGAGTGCAGAGGCAGGCTATAGATTGGCGCATTGTGAATTTGTGAATACTTACTTATAATACGTGCTACTAGAGTGGATTTGATTTTTTGTTTTAAATTGAAAATGTTACTTATATGGTAAATATTAAAATTAGTGACAATATGACATAATTTAGTAGCCGTCCTGCTAGTTATAAAGTTAATATGATAATTATTAGGTGGCTAATTATATAGCCGAGGTGTTCGGTATAATTTTATACCGAACACCGGCTCTCTAACATTGGAACTCGGCTATATAATTAAGCAAATGCTTATTACGAACTAGTGTAACTAAATAAGCTCGGTACTAAGGCTTATTTGCAAATGGCGGCATATTTTTTGTTACACAAAACTATTCGTTATAGCTTTTTATTTATTTAAGGCAACTCTTTCTCTACAGAAACTTTATTTTCACAATGACACAGAAGTGATTTGATAGCATATATCATATAAGATACTCATGGGGTTGAGAGTGTAAATGGGGGGACTCTTTGACAAAGTGCCCGCATGGTGGTTAACCCTTTGTCTTTCTTTCATACTCTAAAAGGATTGTTTCGATGCATTCTATAGAAAGCTGTTAAGGCAATCAAAATTTTGACGTGTTCAAAAATCTAACCATGTATAAACTAATTTAAAAATGAAAGGAGAATATAAAGAAAATTACATTAAGTGTGAGTAACAAACGATTATAAAATTATGAGCTGAGTAGGTATTGAGTATTCGTTGAGTATTGATGAAGTATATTTTATTTTGTATTAAACATATTCGAATTTGACTAAACTAGTACTACTGCTCAATTTAGTATTATAATAAACTTTTAGAAAATCAATGAATAAAATTTATTAATCCCTACGCCTAGCAGTGGGCGTCATGCGGTCAGCCGCATGTCAGTTATGCTCCTTAATTATATATCATCATATCAGATGACGATGATAATAGACGGACAAAAAGTAAAGAAAGTTATGATTATTAATTTATGCAGTATATCTGAAATACCTTTAGTGAAAATCATCTTTAATGATTTTTTCAATGTTTTTTGCTTTTTTGCTTTTGAGCAAAAATTATACTGAGCTGCATACACGTACAATACATTAATAATTTTATATTGTATTTGTCATAAAGCAAATAAACTATTCATCTATGTACCTTGACTGTAAGTTTTGTTTAGTTGAGGGGCTCTAAATAATTAAGCTAAGAGAGATGAAAGGTTCACCCTTGTTTGGTAGAACAACGTTTCGCCGAAAATCGGTTCAACTAATTTTAGTTACAATGAAGTCATTTAACAGAATTATTCATTTGATCAAATGTTTATTTGTCATAATTTTATTTCGTATAATTATTTATTTGGATGAATGTCATTTTACCGAATTTTCAATTGCGCTAATTTTATTTGAACGAATGTTTAACTAGACTAATAATGATTTAGTCGAAAGATATTTGATAAAATACGGTTTTCCTTTGGTTGATATAACTTAACTTGCTAATATTTGAGTGGCTCGGAAGTCCTGTAGAACACGCGATAGGTTAGAAATTTAAGGCGGTCACGAAGCGCAGCGAAGCGATCGCCTTAAATTTCGTGGTTATTTCTTTTTTGTGAAACAATCCATAAGTTTTATTGATACAAAAATAATAACCGCGAAATTTCTAACCTATCACGTGTTCTACAGGACTTCCGAGGAGTACAGGACTTTTCTACCAAACGTTTTTATACCAAACGGTTATTATATTAAATGAACATTCTAATTTATGATCATTAGCGCTAATGTTGTTATCGCAAATGAATATTCGATGAAATGAACATTCAATTTAAGATCATTAGCGCAAACGTTGTTATCGCAAATGAATATTCGATGAAATAAAAATTATGTCAATCGATATTTATACAAAATGATTATTTTCTTAAACGTTGTTCGAATTAGTAAAATTCGATCAAACGTTGTTCTACCAAACAAGGGTGAACCGAGATGATTACTTCCAAAATGTCGACTCCCCAACCTTATTATCACGTTAATTTAACATTGTTTTTTAAGACTGTGATAGAGTATACCTAGGTATTACAACCGCTGTAAAGGAATAAATGTTACTCTATCGGCTCGTTTTTTCACTAATTGTGTTTTTTTTTGGTACGGCAGTAATACTTTTTTTTTATATGCCCGTGTTTACACAATGACGGATCGTAAAAAAGAAGGATACGTATTTCCCATCCTTTTGTAATTCGTGTTTTTTGACAAATTGTCAATGACAGATCTTGGGTGAACGTATACTTATTAGTGCCACAAAATTAAACATCAAAAACAGACCACGATTTACTATTTAAATGGAAACTTCCCGAACGTGTTACTGTTACTCAAAAGCATCAACAAAAATCACCAGTTTTTTTATTTAATTATGTATTCCCACCCACTCATCCCTCAAAGTTCAGTTTCGCAACAAAAAATGAACACTCAATTTCGCCAACGAATGAGTTCGGGTAGATTTAAAACTATTTTTCGTTCGCGGATCACGCTCGAAGTGTTTTATATCGTTAAAAGTGTATTGATTCTGGGGACAGTTGCGTTCCGGTCAGCAGTGGTACAAAATAGGCCACTTCGCCAACAGGACGTTTCGTTTGCCGCCCGTTTGCCAGCCAACGATATTGTCGAGATGAAATTCTTTTAAATTGTTTCATGGTACGGACAGAAAATAGCTTTGATAAAATTGTGACACTTGTGGAATATAAAGATTGAGTTTTAGTGCTTTGGACGAGTATATTAAGGGTTTCGACCTAAATCCTTGAGTAAAATTATACTGGGAGCAAAAAGAAGCGACTAGAGGTACCTACCTATATTGAGCTCCACACCTCTTCCCCGAGCCAGATTAAAAGTTAGAATAGGGTGTTTAACTTGTTGTTGATATGTAGATATTTAACGATGAGATGTAGATATTCAGCGGTGGTACAAAATAGGCCACTTCGCCAACAGGACGACCTTTCCTATGGCGAGAATATGACGCTACTGACTTGGTGACGTCACAAAGATAGTCGTTCTCTCCTTGTCTAATTAGAAAATTTGATAAGGAAATAAAAACTTGTTTTGTAATAAATAAATAATATCAGTAAGATGCCCTATTGTGGTAAATTCAGCTTGCTGAGACCTTTTTAACGGTATCTGGACCATAATTTGTCTTAGGCATTGCATCACAGGCTGGTGAGAAGGATTGCTCTTGCACAAATAATAAATAAATATTGCTAATGAAAGAAAGTAATTAAATACTTAGTAATTAACTCATCATACTCACGTTTTCAACTTGGACGAAAATATGATCATAGTATTTCATTAAAACTGTAAAGTATGTTTCTGTAATGTAAACCGTTCTTACCGCCTCTGTGGTCTAGTGGTTCACACCACCGATTTCAGACCAAGAGATCTCGGGTTCGATTCCCAGTGGGGTGTACATATTGTATTCAGTTTGTTTGGTGGTAGGACTTGTTCTTAGTCCGCCTGGCTAGCTACCACCATCTTATATAAGTCTGACGCCATAACAATGATGTTTTCAGCATTATTGTGTTCCGGCAGTTAGAGGTACGATAGCCAGATCCTCAGTATTGAGGATTCCGGGAGTAGTGCGCTTCTACCTTCAGCCTTATCACCACTTAACATCAGGTGTGATGAAGGCTGAACTAGCAGACGAGCTGCCTGTCATAGTACAGCACAATACCAATCTGTACGACTAAGTGGAACCCCGTTGTGGATAAAAAAACACATACATCTGTAGCGATAGCCAACTAAAGACTTTTCACGTGACTTTTCTTTACTCGCAGAAATTTACTGGGAACAAAATCCGTTTTATACGAAATGCTGTCAAAAGACACTTACTAAGAGCATAGTCGGATAGAGGAGCCCGTGGCGCAGTGGATAGCGCGCTTGGCCTGCGATCGTTGAAGTTAAGCAACGTTCGCAATGGTCGGTCACGGGATGGGTGACCAAAAACTTTTCATCTCGAGCTCCTCCGTGGTTCGGAAGGCACGTTAAGCCGTTGGTCCCGGCTGCACTTGCAGTCGTTAATACCCACCAATCCGCACTGAGCCCGCGTGGTGGGTCATGGCTCATTCTCCTTATCCATCCATAAGGAAGGCCAGTGCCCCAGCAGTGGGGACATTAAATGGCTGATGATGATGAAGAGCATAGTATTAACAGAAGCACTTCGTTCGAACTTCTTCGAACAAATTCGTCTGCTTTGCGTGGACTAGCAAACGAGCTGTTGTCATATTACAGCTAAATAACAATCTGTACGACACTCTCTCGTTATAATAGAGAGGTAGACAATACGAGCAGTCAATCACGGTATCGTAAACAGTTGCAAGCGTACACCGGACTTAAGGATGGTTTAGGCTGCCATTGTAGTTGCTTTATAATATGTCGATTGAGTTTTAGGATATTGAAGATGTATTCATCACTAGGAAATATAGCAGTAATCAAATATCGACAGCAATCGCTTTACAGAACACATGTTAAAGTTTTCACATGTCTTTTTCGGAATCTCCTCGGAAAATATTTCAGCCTCATACGAAAAGCACAGCGCTCTTAACAAACGCGTCTGCGAAACTTCGCGAATTCAACTGCCATAGTACAGCACAATACCAATCTGTACGACACTTTCTCGGTACATCAGAGAGGTAGACAATACGAGCAGACAATCGTGGTATCGCAAATAGTTGCAAGCATACACCGGACTTAAGGATGGTTTCGGATGCTATATAATGCGGAGATGGGTGCGGATGCACACCAGTACCTATGTAATATTATGTTATGTGTTATTGAAAAATTGAAAATGAAGTATTTTAAAAAAAATCGACCCGTCTCACAACCAGCTCCGATTTTCATTGTTACTAACACCAAATATGGAGATTGTATGATTGTGTAATGTACTTTCTCTGAAATAAATTAATTTTATTTATTATTTTTATTTATTGTCATTGCTTTGAATTTTGCCTATTAAGTTTTTGAATAATGAAGATGTATTGATCACTAGACAAATAGACTAGTAATAAAATACCGACAACAATCTGCTTACAGCGACTTCAACAAGGGACTTGTGACTTCTTTTCGACGTCGCGCACATTCACATGTAGAATTTTCTTGTTAAAACATTCGGTCTGAAACGAGAAGTTATCGTAAGTCACACCTTCTCCGACATTGTATTAACAGAAGCACTTAACAAACGCGGCTGCTTCGCCTGAACTAGCAAACGAGCTGCCTGTCATAGTACAGCACAATACCAATCTGTACGACATTTTCTCGGTACTATAGAGAGGTAGACAATACGAGCAGTCAACCGCGGTATCGCAAACAGTTGCAAGTGTACACCGGACTTAAGAGCGTTAAACCCAAATGCGTCGCGTCGAGTTTAGGTAAATGAATAACTTTCACTCGCATCAGACGTGCGCTCAAGGTCAAACGTGCGGTGTCCTGCTATAGTCAAACTAATCACATTGATCCTTTTAACTCAAGTTTAAATATTATTTAGTGTTAGTTTTTATATTATATCCTTACTTACCCTTACATAATCATAATAAGTGTATGCTGTAATCTAATGGGTTTACTACATAGATTTTAGATTTTATTGTTTATATGAAGTAGATTTTGTAAAAGTTTACCAACTAATACTAATAAAGTAATCCTTCCCAAATGTGTATGTAAGTACTTGCTTACTCATCTTATGTTATTCATGTATGACCGACCATTCGATACGTAATCCTATCCTACTTCCTACTAATATTATAAATGTGAAAGTTTAGATGTTTGGATGTTTAGATGTTTGTATGTTTGTATGTTTGTTACTCAATCACGCCAAAACGGCTGAACGGATTTGGCTGAAATTTATGACACAGATACTTTGTAGCCTGGAGAGGAACATAAGCTACTTTTATCCCGGAAAAATATTACATTCCCGCGGGATAACGTCGTGTAGTCCACGCGGGCGAAGCCGTGGGCGGAAAGCTAGTTTAGAAATAAAATACCGATTTCAGAATACCATTTTTATCACAATCTGATGTAGACCTATACCACAGGAAAAAACATACTACTACGTATTACAGAGAAACGACTTCATAGAACGGTGAGAAATGATTACACTACTACAAGCATGCTGGGCATGTGTGCGTGTCCACTGGCTGCTTGTCACTGGCGTGTCCGTACACAGCGTGTCTGTAAAAACCGGTTTACGACAGCTCAGCCAGTGGACAAGCTCAGGGTCAACGCGAAGCACGTATGAGCAGTTTTCAGGCTACGCCTTTTCAATAACTCTCGAAAGAGAAATATATTTTGAATTTAACCAATCTTAGAAAAATGGAAAATGAAGTATTGAGAAAAAATCGACCCGTCTCACAACTAGCTCCGATGGGACTCGAACCCATCGGAGCTAGTTGTGAGACGGGTCGATTTTTTTTCTCAATACTTCATTTTCCATTTTTCTATATTAAAAATTGCATTGTGAATGCAAAAATCAAAAAATTAAAATAACTTGACCAATCTTTATTAAAAATCCAAGATGGCGGCCAACTTTTTTGATTGTAGGCCGATTTTGATGAAATGATGAAACTCGGTTTGTGGTAATATTTTGGCAAGAAAATAGCAACGCAATGTCAAAAACTTAAAAAAATCCAAGATGGCACCCAAATTTTTGGTTTGTTGGCCGATTTCGATGAAACTCGATTTCTAGTAATATTTTGGCAAGAAAATAGCAACGCAATGTCAAAAACTTAGAAAAATCCAAGATGGCACCCAAATTTTTGGTTTGTTGGCCGATTTCGATGAAACTCGATTTCTAGTACTATTTTGACAAGAAAATAGCAACGCCATGTCAAAAATGTAAAAAAATCTAAGATGGCGCCCAATTTTTTGTTTGTTGGTCGATTTCGATGAAACTCGATTTCTAGTACTATTTTGACAAGAAAACAGCAACGCAATGTTAAAAATATTCAAAAATCCTACGGCCTACTTTTTGTTTGTGGGGCGATTTCGATAAAACTTGGTTTTTAATCTTGGATTATTTAACATTGCGTTGCTATTTCCTTGTCAGAATAGTACCAAAAACCAAGCTTCATCAAAATCAGCCCACAGACTAAAAAGTTGGCCGCAATCTTGGATTTTTTTATATTTTTTACATAGCGTTGCTGTTTTCTTGTCAAAATAGTACTAGAAATCGAGTTTCATCGAAATCGGCCAACAAACAAAAAATTTCAGCGCCATCTTGGTTTTTTGAATATTTTTTACATTGCAGTTCCGTTTTCTTGTCAAAATAGTACTAGAAATCGAGTTTCATCGAAATCGGCCAACAAACCAAAAATTTGGGCGCCATCTTGGATTTTTTCAAGTTTTTGACATTGCGTTGCTATTTTCTTGTCAAAATAGTACTAGAAATCGAGTTTCATCAAAATCGGGCAACAAACAAAAAATTTCGGCGCCATCTTGGTTTTTTGAATATTTTTTACATTGCAGTTCTGTTTTCTTGTCAAAATAGTACTAGAAATCGAGTTTCATCGAAATCGGCCAACAAACCAAAAATTTGGGCGCCATCTTGGATTTTTTCAAGTTTTGACATTGCGTTGCTATTTTCTTGTCAAAATAGTACTAGAAATCGAGTTTCATCGAAATCGGCCAACAAACCAAAAAAATGGCCGCCATCTTAGATTTTTTTAAGTTTTTGACATTGCGTTGCTATTTTCTTGCCAAAATAGTACCAAAAACCGAGTTTCATCGAAATCGGCCCACAATCAAAAAAGTTAGCCGCCATCTTGGATTTTTTTATATTTTTTACATTGCGTTACTGTTTTCTTGTCAAAATAGTACTAGAAATCGAGTTTCATCGAAATCGGCCAACAGACAAAAAAGTTGGCCGCTATCTTGGATTTTTTTAATATTTTTGATATTGCGTCGCTGTTTTCTATTAAAATAGTACCAAAAAAATATAATTATAAAAATAAAATGAATAAAGAGAAACATTAGAGTAAGTAATTTGTAAATAAATATTTCATAATAGGTACCTAATAGAAAGCTAACAATTTTAACTTCTTGTAACAACCCTACCAAAATTTTGCACGCTCTATGAAGTCAACACTCTGATAGTACTCATGTGCCTATACACCGTTTTGAAGGTCAACATCCCATTTGGATAATTCAGTCATTTACGCCATGGGTTCGCAAACCCTAGAACAGGAGACCTTGAAGAAGTACCGGCAAGAAACTCGTCAAGGTTAATTTTTTTCCTCCTGATTTACTTCATACAGAGTCCTCAAATTAAAAAATGACCTTACAAATTACTATTTCTTAGATCATTTTCAGGGTCAGTTTCTATTACAAATACGTATTCAATTATGATAAATACAATTAGGTGTGTGAGTGAACTAATGATCATAGAAGTAAACAATTTTCAATTACCTATCTAATGAGTGTACTAAGACGAAAGTACTAAGACGTGTCGGTTGCACTATAAACTATACCACACCACGCAGCACACTGCAAAGGTCAGCGAACGGAAGCCGGCAGAGCACCGAGCGATACGTCCTCGCTCTGAAGAGCCTAGCGGCGGACTAATTTGAAATGTTTTGCGCAGAGTGTTTTATAGCACTTTAAAAAAATATATATAAAATAAATTATGCATCATTATATAGGTTTTTTGTATTCAAACTTTAGATAATATGTTCTTATTTTACGTTAGACTATAAGTTTTTGTAAAATAAAGTAATTTATTGATAAATGTTGCATGTTTACCACCAGTGATTTCTTTATAATTTCACTTTGTTTGGATTTTAATTTCGTATGAAAATAATCACAAATTAAACTAATTTCCTTACTAACTATTTGCGTAATGATATGTAGATATACATAGAAATTTTTGTTTACTATTTTTTTCAATGGTATTAAAAAATAAGAGCTTCAAAATTGATGTTAAAAGTGAAGTTTATAAAACACTGTTCGGGAAAATTGTCAGTATTCACAAATACTCTATAAAAAGAATAATGTTTTTTACTAACTTTTTAGACAAAGATACTGTTTACAATAATTTTAAATTACAATGTTTCTAAGATTACGTTTTCATAGAAAATATCTCGTTCAAAACTGCCTATTTTGAGGCAAAACGGCGTTCGACCGCGTCAATGCTCTTAAGGATGGTTTCGGCTGCTATTGTCTTTGCTTTGGAAGTTACTGTCGATCGAGTTTTGGAATAATGACTTGAGAGGTGACGTGGATGGGTGGAGGCTTCGTCTATCTATTGACAAGTTACTTAGGATGCTATGATTACGTAACAAATAAAGAGTATCATGTGCAATTAGAGATATAAGTTTTGTGCTTACTGAATATAATTGAATGTATTTACGAATTATATAGAAGTTACAGATGACAGGTACTACACTTTTTGCTTATAAGTTTCAAAATAATAATAAGGTTGGATTTAAACGCAATAATGTTACTTTCTGAAGATTTTGGCTTTACAGTAGCATTTTTTTAAGGGTTGAAAATGATTACTTACCACTAGCTATTGTTTTGTTACAATCTTAGTATCATCATTAGACAAGTTATAATAAGTAAATATTATTTTTTCCCCATGGAAACTTTCCCTTTTGCTGCCAACATAAATCTACTTGGATCGGAAGATTAGCTTACATACTTGTTCATACAAATAAAGGTTAAAAAAGCAACATACCTTCAACTAACACGAAGAGTCAACAAAATTCATCGAACAGGTGATAAGGCGACCGTTTCTTTACAGTCATCGAACACATTTTTCACACCCACGATATTAATTTGATGCAGACCACTTTAGAACTTATGGGTCAGTCTTTAAAGGTGAGAATTCCAAGAATCTAAGCGTAGGAATCTTCGTGGTCAGGTACATTCACGGCTGGTGGACTGTGATCATTGTGAACGGAAATGTTAGCTTGCGCGAGTCCTAGCTCGCTTAGGAAATTGAATTGAGTCCGGCATCCAATTTCAGAAACGCCCGTTTCAAACAAATGATCTCAATTTGATCGGGAGCTCGACTCATATTTTCTCAAATTACGGGATTGTAAACATATTTTAACATATTTAATATTTTATATATTGTAACTGCACTTGCAGTCGTTAATACCCACCAATCCGCACTGAGCCCGCGTGGTGGGTCATGGCTCATTCTCCTTATTCATCCATAAGGAAGGCCAGTGCCCCAGCAGTGGGGACATTAAATGGCTGATGATGATGATGATGATGAAACATATTTTCTGAAATAGTCTTTTAGAAGTAACATTTTTGTTTTTCGTTTTCAAATCCGTAGAGCGTATTTTTGTAGTAAGTACTGGTATACTTTCAGTGTATTTATTAGGTACTAATAGAATTTTTATTTTTATATTGATAATTACATTATTTTATCAAATAAAATAAATCGATTATATATATAAAATAAAATAATCATAACGCCTACACTTAAAAATATTCAAATGATATATTTGTTTTTTTTTATTATTTCTAACGGATAAACTTAAAAACTATGGGACCAATTTAAAAAAAGTCATTCATCTACGCTTATCTTTTTAACCGACTTCTAAATCAAAAAGGAGGAGGTTCTCTATTCGTCTGTATGTATGTTTTTTTTTTTTTTTTTTTTTTTTTTTATGTATGTCCACCGATTACTCGAAGATGGCTGAACCGATTGAAATGGGTCAAACGTTATTACATCAGGTTGGTTTCCAAGTTGGTCCCATTTTTTGAAATTTTGAAATCAGTTCAGTAGTTTTCAGGAAATCTTGAAAATACTGTCGTTTTCGTTACCACTTTATGTGAATTTAATACGTATCTTTAGGCATAACTCCTTTGTTTATAAACCGATTTAGATGATTCTTGTTTTGTTAAAAAGGGGATACCTCAAGGTATTTTAACCGACTTCGAAAAAGGAGGTTTTGAGTTTGATCACATACCTATTTACCAGAAAACACGTAAATTGCCTGCACGATGCACTAAAAAGTGTGAAATAAAAATTATTTTTATAAAAAAATTAAACCGCCTTCTAAAAAACCACATCAAAAAAGTAAGAAATAATTCCTCACCAAATAAATAACGTAAGTACTTTGAAGTCGGGCGGGTTTTAACAAAAACAACAAAAAATTGTACATGTTTCACGCCCGACTTCAAAGTACTTACGTTATTTATTTGGTGAGGAATTATTTCTTACTTTTTTGATGTGGTTTTTTAGAAGGCGGTTTAATTTTTTTATAAAAATAATGCTCAATATAACAGTACCTACTAACTTCATTCGTCGTAAGAAGACGTAAATACGAGTATATGATTGAACCCATTAAAACACACAAAGTGTTGACCACGAAAATTATTGGTTTAGAGTGTTTTTTAATTAAAAATGAGTCTGGCGATTTGCACGTATCCAATCTTCTAATATCGCTTTTTTAAAACCTCATATAGCAATATAAAGCCATTTTTACTATAATCACGTCTCTGTATGCAAATCTCTACTGGGTCTGTTTAATTGCGAGGTATGGTCATGTGAATAACCATTCTGTATGAGGGGAAATTATATCTTTATTAATAATAACCGGTCATTTTCCTCTGTGGGTAATTCTATCACATTATTTCCCCGAAATATTGTTACTGTTACGCCTTTTATGCAATCATTATGGACTTTAATGGTATCCGATAAACAAAATTGTTATTCACTTTTAATCTGTAAATGCTTTCATGCTCTTTTTATATTTATTTAAGGAGAAAAACAGACGAGTTGTGTTTAGGAAAAGTTTTTATCATATACCTAAGTACTTTTTGATTTGTTGAATTTTAATATATATTAGGTATTCTTAATAATTACAGTTGTCATCTGAATTTGCATTAATCTTTTGAAGTTATTAGAGTATTTTAGTTTTTCGATTAATTGTTTTTTTAACACTAACTATTTAATCATACAATGTTCTTTTAGATCGATCCACATTCAATTCACTTATTTTGGCGCAGTTATTAATTGTAACAGAGACTTACCTACCAATTTGTCTTTGTATAATACATCGTTTAGCTCTAAGCTAGGAAAAGATAGCTTTATATCGATTTATTTTTTTGGTTGAATTGGGTAGCTACAAACTTAATTAAATATACATACTGCCGCACTCGGACGCGTCAGTTTAAGTTAAACCTTGTTCAAATATCATTATTTTTCACTCACTATCAATGAAACAGAAAGGGGCAGTAGCATAATTACCATAGGATTAACTTTAACTGACGGCGTTTGCGATCAGTTAACCGTAACCTTACTGTTTTCTCTTACTACTGTGAATTTTGCGCAGTAAAGAAAATAAGTAACTATGTACCTACACACACATAATTATACTAATAGTATTCTGCAGGTATTTAAGATTTTTTGCATTTTGGATGAAAAGCAAACACACGTCCACTGTCTTGCGGCACCTTGAATCATACTAATTATTGGATGCAGAAAGTTTCCCGATGACTGCTTCCGCCGTATCGCCCATGTATTGCACTGAACTAGGTAGTAGGTCTCCCCACTTAATCCCTAAATTAAATTCTCGGGGTTGAATTTTGGAAAATCCTGAAACACGTATTTATTTGTTTACCGCCAGGACTACTCCCGCGAAGTTTCGAATAATATAATCTTGTTAATCCTTACAAACTTCGAACCCCAAATCCTTTCTTAGTGCACCCCTAGACCTTATAAAGAACCTATGTGTCAAATTTGGAGTCTCTAAACCTAGCGGCTAGGCTGTGCGTTGATATGTCAGTCAGTCACCAATTAGTCAGTCAGTCAGTTTTATTTCATAATAATAGTATTAGTAGTACCTATGACATAAATCTGATACACTATCTCAATAACCAAGTTTTCTCAATATCTTGTGGAAACATTAAGTTGGAATCTACATTATCGACAGCTTTATTCTGTTCTCTTCTTAATTCGCTCTATTATCTTTAAATCATTATTTATCTATGTCTACACTATCCAAGCCATTTTCATGATTTACGACACGTATTAGTTAACGAAATTGGATTTTAAGAAAGCTTTCGACCGAGTTGACCACAAAATCCTGTTACAAAAGATTGCATACAATGGCATACGTGGTAACCTATGGAGATGGTTCAAATCATACGTTTTGAATAGAACTCAAAAGGTGGTTATTAAAGGTTATGAATCGAAAACAATAACTGTAACCTCTGGCGTTCCACAAGGCTCGATTATCGGTCCATTACTTTTCATTTTATTTATTAACGACATTGACACCTGTTTCAAAAACTGTAACTATTTACTATATGCCGATGACCTTAAAATATACCGAAGCGTGGAAAATATAACGGACCAACATAGATTCCAAGATGACCTGAATCGATTAACTAGTTATTGCAGTGATAATAAACTCGAACTTAATTTGAATAAATGCAAGTGTATCAGCTTTACTAAGAAAAAAGAAACAAGTAAGTTTGATTATTCACTATGTGGCACTAACCTAGACAGAGTCGAAAAAATTAGAGATCTTGGAGTTTTGTTGGATAGTAAACTTACCCTTGATGAACACATTGATGATGTCTGCAGAAGGGCTTTCAAAATGTATGGTTTTATTATCAGAGCTAGTACTGAATTTAAGCGCCCTAGCACATACCTATATCTTTATAAATCACTGATACGCTCGCAGTTAGAATACGCCACCGCCATTTGGGACCCGTTTTACATTAAATATTCTGACCGCCTTAAAAAGTCCAAAAGAAATACCTGCGATGTATGTACTATAAATGTTATCGTAGTCGCTTACCTTATTTATCATTGTTAAAAAAAATTCGCTTGCTTAGTCTTAAGTCTAGAAGACTCCAGCTGGAGGTTATGTTACTGCATGATTTTTGCAATAACAAATATGATTGTAATGACATAGTTAGTAAGGTTCGTTACCAAGTACCAGTCAGGCCGCAAGTGCGTGCTTGCCGAACTCAGAAACAACACCAAGATACCGCACTAATGCAGGCAAACGCTCCCCCATTGCACGTCGGACTGATGCTTACAATAAGCACTTTGCTGCCTTGGATATGTTTAACACAAGCAAACCTTCTTTCAAAAAGGCTGTAGGTCATTGTTTATTGGAAGTGAAAACAACACCTTAACCGTTGCTGTTTATCATATACCTTATTATGGATATATTATTAGTACAAATAGATATTTTTCCTTCTTCCTCTTCTTTTCCTTTCTATGTAGATTACTTTCTTGTGGGTGCACCCTCGCTCAACATAATTAGTAAATAAATCTGTGGTTGACGGTGTTGGTCACACAATAATTTAATATATTTTGTAAAATCAGTTTAATATTTCCTATTGTGAAACTGTTTGTTGACCCCAATAAATAAATAAAAAAAAAAGAAATAAAAACTAGAAAAATATAAAACTGAAAGAAAGACTCCAAATATCGAAGTAACGATCAAATTTTTATTTACAAAAGTCGAAAGGATACAAGAAATGAAATAGGCAACAAAAGTAAACGTATGAAATCATTAATATAATGATACGGTTTCGTATCTAAACTGCGATTATTATTGTTATTCTTAGAACATTTATCCAAATTGGATTTGGCAACTGTTCATCATTATTTACAACTTAGCCTATTTCGATGCGCGAAAACACCAAAGTAAGTTATTTTGTAATACAGTTAACGGAAACTTTCCGAATCTTCATTATTCTGATCGAAGCCCGATAAATTGATATTGATCATTTGTGAAATCGAAGTTCTCACTTTGAAGTGGGAATAATCAATTACTCGAGAGTTCTTGAAATTTGATTATTTGTCTTCGTCATAAACAAAAGATGTAATTAGAGCAACGATGAGTAAATTAAAGCTATTATTAATGGTTTTGATTAACGTTAATGAGTAGGTAGAGCAGAAGCCCCGGTTTCAGCCACTTTTTGATATAAAAGTTATATAAATAACTTTTAGTAATTTTTGCCAAAGGCAAGATTTTAAGGTAATAGTAACAATCGTTAGATTCCATATATGATACGATTTTAAGGGTTCCGTAGCCAAATGTTAAGAAACGGAACTCTTATAGATTCGTCATGTCTGTCTGTCTGTCCGTCCGTCCGTCCGTACTTCACAGCCACTTTATTCCATAACTATAAAAACAAAACAGCCTTAAGATTTTAATACAAATATAAAAAAAACTAATGTTTATAATAAAATCAAAAAAGTTTTTTTTTATCAAACTTGTTATAGGTCTTTAAAAATGACAAAAAGTTTTTCAAATAATTTTTTCTTTAAGTAAATTTTATGAATTACACGCATAATGACATATCTATGTCTCTGACGCAAAATGACATATTGTGACTACGCAGAATGACATACGCATAATGACATATATTGGACTTGACATATTGTGACCACGCAGAATGACATACGCATAATGACATATCTATGACTCTGACGCAAAATGACATATTGTGACTACGCAAAATGACATACGCATAATGACATCATTCGTTCTCATTGTTTTTGATATTTATTTATGTCTAAATAATATTAGGCGAATATACAATATGCCTAATAACATTATGCAAAATCAAATTAGCCCAAATGATAATTATGCCAATATAAATAGTATGCCAAAAAAAATGGCAAAGTGTATTAATACGACAAATAAAATATGGAAAATTTGTTATGCTGCCAAAGCAAATTAGGAATAAAGACATTATGCAAAAAGGGGATCTCATGCCACATACCACAACCTTTATGACACTGATACGTAGGTATTTATTACAAATCTACGCGCAACAAAATTTTACGTCTTTAATTCATGTCATTTCGCGTATGTGTCAATTCGCGTATATGTCATTTCACGTATTTGTCATTTCGCGTATTTGTCATTTCGCGTATGTGTCATTTTGCGTATGTGTCATTTTGCGTATGTCATTTTGCGTATGTGTCATTTCGCGTATATGTCATTTTGCGTATGTGTCATTTTACGTAATCAAAATGTGTCATAATGCGTGAAATTGATTTTATTTAAAGATAGCGACTTCCAAAGTGATAAAATGTGTGTACTTCCCCCACCCTCTAACATTTGAAATAAAAGAGTGAAAAATCTAGAAAAAATATATGCTGTAGATCTTAATAAAAACTTTCAACAAAAATTGGTTTGAACAAGTTATAGTAAACACTTTTTGAGATATAACACATTTTCAAAAACCGCAAATGCCATCCACACATGACATTTCTTCTTCTTCTTCGTTGCGTAAACTACGCAGTTGCTAAAAGTTTCGGAAAAAAATTGTTTTGCTTTCGTAACATAACTAAAAGTTATTGTTTGATTATAGTAAAGAGTTTTTGTAAAGAAAGTTTAACCAAATCTGATGAAGTTACTAAGTAATGGAAAATAAAATAAATTCAAATTCATTTCAATAGATACCTATAGAACAAGAACAAGTTAAAGGAAATAAAAAAAACACGTTATTTTCGACGAAATTATGTAGAGTAATGTGCTTTTGAAGAAATAGCCAGTCAAAACTATTTTCATTCGCTATTAGTGCGTTTACATGTATTTTTAAATTTTTTATATAATTCAATCAATAATCTAAGCAGCATATTAATGAAACGACAGTCAACTTAATTAAATATTTAGATTTCCCTACAAATGCCATTCGTATTTAAATGAATCCCCGAACGGTTGAAATAATTTGATGGTAAGAAATGAAAAGACCCCCATTTATTATTACCAAGCAACACCGTTAAAATTATAATTTTTAATTTTATTCCGCCGCCATATGCCGGTCAGAGCGACATTCCTCCTCATTTACCCTTTCGTTAAAATCTCTACCATTTTGTTTTAACGATCGAAACACATTTGATTCTGCCGTTTATGTATAACGTACGAGTACACGTAAAGTATTTGCTTTGTTTATTACTTATGCAAATGTCGCTTTTAACAGCTAAATTAGTGACTGATCTGTATGATACCTTTGAATCTGATGCTCTGAACAGGCAGACGCGACCATGCGTGTTACGCGCGGAAATCTCTCAAAAAACGGAAATAGCGGAAATGCCTTTTTTCGTATGTGATTAAGGGATTGTTTGTATCACCGGTGAACAAACAATCCCTGAGCAGTAGATAAAATTATAGCGTCCGCTACTGTTTCGCGGACGCTATCATTTTATCTACTGCTCAGGTGCATCCAGACTTGTAACATTTTGGCGTGTCCGAACACCATATCTTTATTTGTCTCTTTGATACAGTATTACCACAGCACATGCCCAACAAAACTAGCGATGCATGATAAAGACACGGTGTTCGGACACGCCAAAATGTAACAAGTGGGGACGCACCTTCATATGAGATCTCATACAACTTAAGCGACCACGACGCGTTAACCCCGCTACGGCGCGGCGGTGTTTTTACTATACAGATCCATACAATATTATAAATATGAAAGTGTGTTTATTTGTTTGTTTGTCCATCTTTCACGTCAAAACGGAGCAATAGATCGTCGTTATTTTTGGTATAGAGATAGTTTGTATGCTGGAAAGTGACATAGGCTATTTTTTATTTCGAAACATACCACTTTCCCGCGGGATAACGTCGTGTATTCCACACGGGAGAAGACGCGGGCGGAACATCCACAATATTTTTCGTGTCGATTAATGTTGGAAATATGATGTTAAATAGCTTATATTATATAAGCATATTACCCATATTTTAAAACGACATTAACCATTTTTTTATTAATTAATGGTTTATATGCCTTCAATATTTTTTTATAATAGCGTAAAGAATCCACTTTTAACGCAATATTTGTTTAAGTATATAGACTTTTTTATTTCTTGATTATTCGCCAATTTCGTTTAGAATAAACAAAACTTGATCTAAAAACCACCATCAGTTCATCGAACCCCGTCACTTTGTGTTCAAAAGATATTATTAAAACAAATTCAGCTGCAGTTGGTATTGCTAAGTAATTTGTAGATCGTCAATACGAAGAGGGGAGAAACTCGAAATTAAATATACAATCTTTTAATCTCATTTAAGCGCAATGAAGTGAATTGGGGCTGATCGTAGATACATAAGAACTAGGAGAGATAACCGCCTGCGGCTATTTGGGGACGTCAGACATGAATATAAACTTTTTGACGACCTATTTGAAGTAGAAGTGGTTGTAAATTGTGAAAAGGTTGAATGGGTTGGGGTTGAGCTGTCTGTATACTACAGATTTTGTTCATTAAAGTTGTCTAAAACGTAGTCCTAATACAGATTCAACCTAAGATATTATCATCATCATCATCTGCCATTTCATGTCCCCTGCTGGGGTAATAGCCTTCCTTATGGATAGATAAGGAGAATGGGTCATGACATGACCCACCACCACGCGGGCCCAGTGCGGATTGGTGGGTATTAACAACTGCAAATGCAGCCGGGACCAACCGCTTAACGTGCCTTTCAAAGCACGGAGGAGCTGAAGATGAAAATTCTTTGGTCACCCATCCCGTGACCCATGATTGCGAAAGTTGCTTAACCTCAACGATCGCAGGCCGAGCGCGCTAACCTCTGCGCCACGGGCTCCTCTTGTAATTGTGATAAAATTTCACAAAGTTTGGATGTTTGTAACTCTTTGGATTTAGATGTTTGGTACAGAGACAGACTGTCTAGCTGGAATATCATAGAGGCTTGTTTACTCCGGAAAAATATCTTATTCCCACGGGAAAACATCATTTAGCTCACCCTGGCAAAGTTGTTGTTACTCAAACCCGGTGAAATGGATTTAGATGTTTGGTACAGAGATAGACTGTCTAGCTAGAATATCATAGAGGCTTGTTTACCCCCACTTATCTTATCTTATTCCCACGGGA
This sequence comes from Crambus lathoniellus, assembly GCA_949710035.1. Taxonomy (NCBI): domain Eukaryota; kingdom Metazoa; phylum Arthropoda; class Insecta; order Lepidoptera; family Crambidae; genus Crambus; species Crambus lathoniellus. The sequence continues at coordinate 18,649,200 of OX453303.1, read as the reverse complement.
AAACATCATATAGCTCACCCCGGCAAAGCAGCGAAAGGAAAGCTATGGGTTTTGTATTAAATTCGATAAAAAAAGTTTAAGACAGGAAAAGGCCCAAACACAAACGGAAAAAATGAATATTAAATTCACAGTACCTTTGTATCAGAAGTATTTGATTTTCCTCATAACAATGACACTGAATAGATTATCATGACGATAACTAACTCGAGTGTTTTTTTCTGTCAGTCACCCTTATTCTCATTAGAATAAGATTTATTACTGGCCACCCCTGTGGGTTAGGTATTGATCAACTGACCGTATACGGACCCTCGTTTGTGAATGAAACGGGCCCCTTTGTAATCAAAATAGTAATCAAACGGCACGAATTGGGGAGGACGCGAGTTAAAACTTTATTTGAATTTTAAATACGCCCAATAGGCATGAATACTAATGGGTTGATCTATATGCTCAGGACTTTGTGGTTGCGCTGTTATATGAATAACTTTTTTTACGTTGACAAAAAGATAGCAGAGTAAGTTTGCATACGTGAGCACTTGGTATGGCTATGCTTCGATTTTTGTACGCCATGAATTAGGTATTCTACCATGACCATTGAATGCGTCGATTAATTTAAAATTAGTTCAGGCAGCGGTTTAGACGTGGGAATATAACAGACAGATAGAGTGACTTTTTTGAAATATTAATTAAATATGGGCTCATTGGAACGAGAGAATTTCAATATGAACAAAAATGGATTCTAAAGAATAGTAAGTCTAAATTAGTTAATAAGCATCTGACTTTGTACGGGTTCGGACACTGCTGCTGTTTTACCAAATGTTATAGATATCAAGAATATCTTCTTCTTCTTTCGTGTCTTTCGTTAGAGTTTAAATCTTCCCCGCCCAGAACTCGGCTACTCTAGCTGCAGGCTCGGTAGCGGACCACAGGCATAGTGTATACAGGTGAATTATATATCAGTGCACAAATTTTTAGGATCGACTCGGAATCGGTAAGTAAACAACTTTCTCCTAGAAACATAGGTCGAAATATGACAAAAATCAAATCAATTTTTTTCGCAAATTCGTGGCATAGGAAAAAACGTTCTTATTATTGAAAATGAAGTATTTGAAAAAATCGAGCCATCTTACAACAAGCTTCGATGAGACGTTGTTGTAAGACAGGTCGATTTTTTCCAATACCTCATTTTCAATAATAAAAATTGCATTGTGAATACAAAAAAGTAATAGTACATTACAGCCGAGGACAGGTAAGTAAGAAATTACATTGTCGAGGATGGTTTGAAGCACGAGCCGCAGGCGAGGGCTTTAATCATTCGAGGCAAGGTAATTTGCTTACCGTACAAGGCTTGTATAGTGCTTTTCTCAAGAAATGCGAGGAAATAAAAAAAAACTGTTTAACTAAATAATATTTATTAAAATTTATATCACACATGTTCGAGCAATTATTAAATGTAAATGTTATTGTTTTCCCGGGCACACTTATGTATAAATCGCCCATAATCATATTATTTTATTGATGTATCATTAAAATACGCCAACAACACAGATTCAGAAAACGTATGCGCCTTTTTTTCACTTTTCCAAATCAGATCGTAGGTTTTCATATACCTATCTTTCTTTTGATTTTGCTGGCAGTAAGTTTTCTGTTATTAATTTTGCTTCTGCTCTCAAATTTGGTGGAGTAGGTACATACAATGTCTGTATAATTATGTTTCATTGGCAGAACTCATTTTGATAATTTATTACACAATATAAATAAACTGTATTGATATCAAATCTGAAATCAACCGCTGAAAATCATTCCCGCCGTTTTTTTAATATTGGTTTGTGAGGCCAAGTGGAACGGTCATACAGCCTATTGATACTTACGACTTGCTACTAAAATGCGCAACTTCAATACCCGCTTCTGGGCGGTAGATGGCGCTGTACATATTTCCCATACAACATTACTCGTAAAGAATATTTTGTCTATGATAAATCTCATTTTGTTTTTTCGATTGATGTTCGTGCTAAGGGTACATAGCGCTTACAATACGAAGTAATATACTCTGTGCGCACCGTATTTAAAAAAAGTTAACCTAATTATGTATGATATAATAATCACTACATAGTATAAAACAAAGTCGCTTTCTCTGTCCCTATGTCCCTTTGTATGCTTAAATCTTTGAAACTACGCAACGGATTTTGATGCGTTTTTTTTTAATAGATAGAGTGATTTAAGAGGAAGGTTTATATGTACTTTTTATCCCGATATTCCCACGGGAACGGGAACCACGCGGGTGAAACCGCGGGCGGCCGCTAGTTACCTATATAATAATAATAATAATGTGGCTGTATGGTGCAAATGTCCCTTTGCTTTTTCTGTTTTTATACACAGGAATAACGAAAGAAAAAATAAAGAAAAAAAGTTAGTAATAATATCTTTGGGTAGTACCTTTTCCGAGGTAAACATTCTAAATTTGAAAATCACTGCAGTAATGAATTTCAGTACTTACTTACTGCACTGATTTTAGTGCAGTAAGTAAGTACTGAAATTCATTACTGCAGTGATTTTCTATGGTACTACAAACTTTTTTCCTTATTTTTTCTTTAGTTATTCCTGTGTATAAAAACAGAAAAAGCAAAGGGACATTTGCACCATACAGCCACATTATTATTATACTAGCTTTCCGCCCGCGGCTTCGCCCGCGTGGACTTCACGATGTTATCCCGCGGGAATATGATATTTTTCCGGGATAAAAAGTAGCCTATGTTCCTCTCCAGGCTACAAAGTATCTGTGTCTCAAATTTCAGCCAAATCCGTTCAGCCGTTTTGGCGTGATTGAGTAACAAACATCCAAACATCTAAACATCCAAACATCCAAACATCTAAACTTTCACATTTATAATATTAGTAGGATCATAATTAGGTTAACTTTTTTTTAAATACGGTGCGCACAGAGTATATGACTTCGTATTGTACCACAAGCGCTATGTACCCTTAGCACCATGAAGCTCGACTTAATACAGAGTTAACTGGAGAGTGCAGTACGAACAATTTGTTGTGACCACAAATTACATAGTGGCTGTCTTCCGTCTCATCTACACTTAAAAAAATACGTATGGTCATATGAGACAACTGACAGCCACTACATACTAAATGTCAAATTTGCTGGTGTTCACTTTTTTATTCAGGGTGAGAACTCCAGTTACCTCAGTATTAAGTCGAGCTTCATGCTTAGCACGAACATCAATCGAAAAAACAAAATGAGATTTATCAAAGACAAAATATCCTTTACGAGTAATTATGTATGGGAAATATATACAGCGCTATCTACCGCCCAAAAGCGGGTATTGAGGTTGCGCATTTTAGTAGCAAGTAGTAAGTATCACTAAATATTTGATTGAATCAGGCGTCACTTGGCGGAAGTCCCTTACCTTCATCAATGATCGGTGATTTGTGATTGTGACAAGTTTTGTGATTATTTGCGGAAGAAAGCTACATATATTTATTTTTCACAATAAGTATCACTAGGCTGTATGACCGTTCGACATGGCCTCACAAACCAATATAAAAAAAACGGCGGGAATGATTTTCAGCGGTTGATTAGATATCAATACAGTTTATATTGTGTAATAAATTATCAAAATGAGTTCTGCCAATGAAACATATACAGACATTGTATGTACCTACTCCACCAAATTTGAGAGCAGAAGCAAAATTAATAACAGAAAACTTACTGCCAGCAAAATCAAAAGAAAGATATATGATAAACCTACGATCTGATTTGGAAAAGTGAAAAAAAGGCGCATACATTTTCGGAATCTGCGTTGTTGGCGTATTTTAATGATACATCATTAAAATAATATTATTATGGGCGATTTATACATAAGTGTGGCCGGGAAAACAATAACATTTACATTTAATAATTGACGAACATGTGTGGTATAAATTTTAATAAATATTATTTAGTTAAACAGTTTTTTTTATTTCCTCGCATTTCTTGAGAAAAGCACTATACAAGCCTTGTACGGTAAGCAAATTACCTTGCCTCGAATGATTAAAGCCCTCGCCAATGTAATTTCTTACTTACCTGTCCTCGGCTGTAATGTACTATTAAAGCGTTGCGTTCGTATTGTTGCACACTTTTGTCCCCTAAAATCTTTGTACTTTAAAATTTAGTGGTGTGTAAAGAAGATATGCCCCCATCAATACGTTTCCACGACTGGCGAATTATCCACGACTAGTCGTCAGTATCGTAATTTAACCCTTAGCATGAAAAACTATCGTTAACGTAATAGGTTATCGTGATCGTATTATTTTCTTTGAATACCAGAGCCTCTTTTGGTCTTTTAAGGAGCTAAAATTTAATACATATTTGACAGCAGCACGTTGATAGCTTATGAAGGACGGTGTATAGTGCGACAAGCTTTTCTGTTCCGGTGATAATCTTTGGAACTAAAACAGTTTTCATAGGACAGACCATTTGGACAGCTAATTTCGTATTGCAAGCGGCTCCTCTGACACGGCTGTCACCGAAACAGAAAGGAGTGTGGTACTATACATATTCGATTACCAATCGTTTTTCATGCCAAGGGGTACTGTATTACAGAACAGACAAATACAAATAAAATTAAAAACAAAACTCTGATGAGAAATCAGCCGATACAACAAATAAGTCGTTATTTATTTCCCCACAGCACTGCTGATTGCACTAATACTGTTACTCGGAACAACACTCCTCCGAACTAGCTACTTGCAGTTAACGTGATCCTGTTTAAGCCTCCACAAAGTAAGTGCTTCTAATACGGACACTATTTCACGTAGATAATTGCTTGGTCGGCGAAACGGATTAAGGCGCAGTGCACCCTGCCCCCGTTTTCCGCTCCTGGTTTGGACATTTTTACTTTATTAATAGTATTTTTTACCTCAACCATTATGCAGCTTTTGTACTAACAAAAATACAGGTTTTTTTGTTTACCTTGAGTTTGATTTATGCCAAGTCTATTAAAAATATTACATAGTTACTTGAATCCAAAATTAGTCTGAAACGAAGTCTTAAGTAGTTAGGAAATGAAACTCTGACTAGGTATCATAAAATAGCATAGAGACATAATGTAGAAAAAAAAACATCAGTCAAATTGATAACCTCCTCCTTTTTTTAAGTCGGTTAACAATAGGAAATATTTTTTTATGTATTTTCGAATTATGAGGATTGCATTTTTTTATTTTCACGGTGATATTTTTGGAACCCAATCATTGGATCAAGGGTACTTACAGCAAGGGAGCCAAATGAGATCGTTATAAAATGAGATCAGAATATAAAAGAATATACGTAAGTATATTTAAATAGACCCTCTATTAATCTCGTGTTAAATTAAAAAAATCAATGTCTATTGTAGTCAAAGTCCATTGATGTCTTTTATTCAAATAATGATTCTTTTATTGAAACATGAAGGGGTATGACAATAGACGCTTATTTGTAGCCAGCTGCTAAAAAACTATCTCGAAAAATATTTGAGCATAAAAGAATCACTTTTAAATTGTATTAAATAGTAAATTTAAATTTTATAGCGATAAGGTTCATATTCAAATGAAATCAATGAGCGAACCAAAAATGTGAGGTGTAATGATGGTTAGTTTTTCTTTGAAATTGGTTTTTAGAATGCAATGAATTTCAGAAATACAATGAACACAAAAAAGAAGTCGAGTCTTTTAACCTGTCGGGCTATCGTAATGATAATTTGCTGCACTATAACAAAATACTGCAATTATTTTTACGTAACATATTAAGATAGATTTAATACATATAAAATTATACTACAATTAACTCAATAATCTTACTAAATCTTAATAATAAAAAGGAGCAAAAATAATTTCAGGGAGTGGGTAGAATCCCATGAAAATGCAAACCATTCCCTTAGAAAAATATATCGAAATACGAAAACCAAAATCCCCCTTATATATTAGTGTTCCTATTTTACTCTTTATATTTAACTTCAATACTAACTCTAAAGTGAATACAGAAGTAACGAACATCAAAATATTTTAAAATAAAAATTAAAAGGATAATCAGATACAAAAGCGTGTATGTCGTTATGTGTAGGAATAAATGCCTGCCATCGTAACCGCGAAAAAACGAGATAACCAGGCACATTACTTCAACCATACCTATATTACAGCCTGTTGTGGGATAAGAAATCTCCGCGTAATGTGTCCCACATGGGCCCTTAATATAACAGTACACGCGATACACCAAAATGTTTTCCTAAAATGGCTCTTCCATTTCAGAGTATTGACAGAGATAATGTACAGGATCAAGGGAGTGAAGTAGGAAGCGCTCATGTCCTTAGGGTTTCATTTTCAAAGGATTGTAGGTTTAAATTGCAAGTTTCTTATGTTTTTTTGTGTTGAAGTTACTCAAATTGCCAGTGTAGGACACTGCAACACAGCCCTAAATAAGATACCCTGACGTTTTATTTAAGCTTTCAAAATACACTTGTTGTATTTATACTCTTTGGAGAAATTCAATGGGATGCAAGTTTCATGTACTCGTACGTAATGTAAGGTATTTACCCATGAAATTACCACTCATTGCTCTCATACCTACTGTTGTATAACCTCACAAGTTCTATGGTGGAAATTAATGCTTGATAGAATAGTAAATTACCTATGATAATAAAGGCAAACTATGAGTAATAATAAAATAATTAGTTTTGTTTTCGAAATGAAATGAAAAAATACCTTGAATAATAATAAAAATACCTTCAGTCGTGATCAAAAAATCCATGACCACTTTATATTTTTTCAGATTAACTAAATGTACCAGTTTTAATATATTTTTTCTCTATGACAAAACTAGTAAAGTTTCGTTTTAAAATATAGATTATTTTATCTACAACGAGGTAACGGCATCAGACATAGATAGCACAAGACCCAAAAAGCCCTTTGTAAAAACACAATCCATAAAATACGACCTACGTATTACATAAATAAATAACTTTCCACTATGAGGACGCCTCTAAAGCAAAATATACCTGGAACATCTTATAGAATGACACAGAAATTCTGTGATAAAAAACCCATGACATTTAGCGACCAATAAAACGACACAGTGCGATGGAGTCTTCAAAATTCGAGCGGTATTAAAATTAGCCGTGTCCAGGCAGGGACTAGCCCAAGAAAACAAGAACGTAAAAGTACGAGAGATACGAGATTAGAAGTGATACACACATATCAAGCGACGTGCCAGCTAAATTATATCCTAACGACCCAGTTTGTGGATAGTATGGGTGAGATAAACCGTTCAAGATAAATATATTGGCCGTAAAACGGGAAACATTATCTTGGATAAATATTAGCTTTTGAGTTTGAACTCTTTTTCTGTTTAGTGGCTAGGGTTATTGACCTATAATAAGCTAAATTAAGGCTTTAAGCGCGTCGCCCTAATTTGTTGGCTTATCTTTTGCCGCGTGCCAATTATACCGGTCTAGCTTGAATGAGAGCGAGTCTTTGATATTAGCGAATGAGGTCAGTTATTTTGTTATTCGGTAACAAAACTTGGTAGGTTATTTCGGTTTATAATCGTATTTTGACGTATGTCTTCACTTAAGTTTCGGGCTGTAACTGGAGGCAGAGTCAGAGCTAGTAATATAAAGAGAAAATATCAAATAATTGGTTCTAATTCTAGTGTTCAAATACTTTAGTGATCAAAAGTAACCATATGGAAAATAAAAACTAACGCCCGAATACTCAAACGCTACTCAGCTTTGGGATCGTCTTAAGGGTCGGCTGTAAGCCAGCGCGTAGGTATTGACGAAGCTAATCTGTATATGTGTGCCTTCACGCACACAAACTTCTCCGCCCTAGCACGAAAAAATGTAATTCAGAAAATTAAAAAAGTAATAACTGTTTTTTTTGTCAGAAAGTAACTTTACGAATTTGATGCGTTTCATTTGCCATGTTTGACATCTGGGGGCTGATGCAGCATCTTACAGACAGTCAAAATAACTCCTCAACATTTCAACGTAACCAGTTGGAGTTTGGGCTCATTTGAATAGTCTTGATGAGAACTCTTGTGCCAAGTAGTTTCCTACGTCTGATGCTGGAGTCAGGAGGTGGTTGATGGAACTCTTCAACAATTCAAACTTTTGTGCCAAAATGTTTCGAAGGTCTGATGCTGGAATCAGGAAGTGGTTGATAGAACTCTTCATCAATTCAACGTAACCACTTCGAGCTTGGGCTCATTTGAATGGTCTTGATCAAAACTTTGGTGCCAAGTAGTTTCCAAGGTCCAGTTCTGGAGCTAGTAAGTGGCTGATAGAACTCTTCATCAATTCAACGTAAACACTTCTAGTTTGGGCTTGTTTGAATAGTCTTAATGAGAACTCTTCTGCTAAGTAGTTTCGAAAGTCTGATGCTGGAGTCAGGAGGTGGTTGATGGAACTCTTCAACGATTCAACGTAAACACATCGAGTTTGGGCTCGTTTGAATGGTCTTGATGAGAACTCTTGTGCCAAAATGTTTCAAAGGTCTGATGCTAGGGACAAGAGGTGGTTGATGGAACACTTCAACAATTCAACATAAACACTTCGAGTTTGGGCTCGTTTGAATTGTCTTGATCAGAACTCTTGTGCCAAGTAGTTTCCAAGATCTGAAAGCTAGAGTCATGAACTGTTTGATGGAACTCCTCAACAAATCAACGTAACCACTTTGAGTTTGAGCTCGTTTGAATTGTCTTGATGAGAACTCTTGTGCCAAGTAGTTTCCAAGGTCTATTGCTGGAGCCAGGAAGTGGCTGATGGAACTCTTCAACGATTAAACGTAACCAGTTAATTTTCTTGACAAGAAAATAGCAACGCAATATTAAAAATATTAAAAAATCCAAGATGGCGGCCAACTTTTTTGTTTATGATCCGATTTTGATGAAACGCGGTTTATGGTACTATTTTGATAAGAAAACAGCAACGCAATATTAAAAATATAAAAAATCCAAGATGGCGGCCAACTTTTTTGTTTGTGGGCCGATTTTGATGAAACACGGTTTTTGGTACTATTTTTATGAGAAAACAGCAACGCAATGTTAAAAATATTAAAAAATCCAAGATGGTGGCCAACTTTTTTGTTTGTAGGCCGATTTTGACAGCACTCGGGTTTTGGTACTATTTTGTAAAAAAACCAGCATTGCAATATTAAAAATATTAAAAAATCCAAGATGGCGGCCAACTTTTTTGTTTGTAGGCCGATTTTGACAGCACTCGGGTTTTGGTACTATTTTGTAAAAAAAACCAGCAATGCAATATTAAAAATATTAAAAAATCCAAGATGGCGGCCAACTTTTTTGTTTGTGGGCTGATTTTGATGAAACACGGTTTTTGGTACTATTTTCATGAGAAAACAGCAACGCAATATTAAAAATATTAAAAAATCTAAGATGGCGGCCAACTTTTTTGATTGTTTGCCGATTTTGATGATACACGGTTTTTGGTACTATTTTGACAAGAAAACGGTAAGGTAAAGGTAATAAAGGTTGTGAACTTTAGTTTTAGCTCTTTCTTTTGCCGTTATTAAAATTTAACACGCTTTTATTTAAAAGCTTGGAACTGTGACTAGTACACAATTCATATAAATTGAAATATAGTACATACTACGTACACAAATATTTTAAATGCAAAAGTAACTTTGTCTGTCTGTCTGTTAACCAATCACACCTAAAGTACTGAACCGATTATAATGAAATTTGGTTTAAAAATTATAACAGTGCCGTGCAGTAACATGAAGTAGGTTTCTAAGAGAAGTCTAACTTGTGTTTATTTGAAAAATTTTCATCGTCAAGATGTAAAGACAAACTGCGTCAAATACCGCACGAAACTGCTCTTTTTCATTATAATATTTATGGTATTGCTTCAAATTTTTTTAATAAAATACCAAAGGACATACGAGAAATAAATGATGTAATGAAATTTAAAATGCACCTTAATATTTTTTTGTTAGAAAAAGCCTATTATACTATCAATGAATACTTGTGTGATCCTGACATTTAGATTTTATTTTTTGACATTTTAATTTTAATGATTTTGTAATGTGTGATTTAATTAATTGTAATTTCTGACTTTGACATTGTGGATTATTATTCTTTTATTTCTTTACTTTCATTATAAATAATTGTAACAAGGACATTTGCATGCTATATAAATGGCTAAATAGGATAAGAACAAATTGAAACAAAGTAACATCATAGCCCTATTTTTAGCAAATAAAGAATTTGTATTTGTATTTGTATTTGTATTTGTATTTGTAGAGCCTGAGAAAGAACATAGGCTGCTTTTTAATGCGAAAAAAGGTTTGTAAGGGGTTGAAATAGGAGATGAAAATTTGTCTGAAAATAACATTAATTTTAAAGCTAGAAACTTAAACTTATTATTTAGGCTTTAGATTAGATACAAATAAATACGACATTCAAAGTTTGTATAAATTTTACTCTAAAGGTGGTGTCTACTAATTCAATGCGTTCGAATAAATAAAACAAAATTTTCACTGCTACTAAAAATCGCCATTTTTCTTCGACCATGTCACAGATTGCATTTACACGGTAGCTTCTAGAGATGGCACAGAGAAGAGCATTAAAAAAAGGACGGTGCAATTCTAACTTTTAATTTAAAATTGGTGGAACGGAAGTAAGCAAAATTACTGTAAGTATTGAAAACTAAGCAGGTGGTAAAAATAGGGAATGAAAGTTTTTGTGTAATGACGTCGACAAAAAGCTTACGGCCCACAAAATACAATGATAATAGAAATACAAAGATTTACGGAGTCATTACAAAATGTGAAACTGAAATTAACGGAAGTAAAAAACTTGCCAAACGCCGCGCACTACACACAATGAGCGGCGGCGGCGTAGCGCAGCGTATGTGGGGGAACGGGGAATATGCCTATAGGCCTAATCAGACGACGGACTGTCCTCCGGGTACTTTTTTGTCCATCGATATAGATCTCTTACAAATTGTGTCGAATAACGCACACGAGGAACTAAAAGTACCGCGGACAAAAAGTCCGCTAAATTACCGCTGACACCAAGAGACTGGACTGGACAAAAGTTCGCGGTAGTCCGCGAAAAAAATAGAACGAACGTAACTAGGCGCAACAACGCACACAACGAACTTTAGTCTGCATTGAGCGCTCGATAGTGAAGTACGTTTCCGTGCAAGAAATGACCGCACACCGCATGCGTTGAGTCCACGACAAGTCCTCGGAGGACATATTTTGAACGTACAGGGACTTTTTGTCCGCCGGGGACAAAAGTCCCTCGTTTGATTATGCCTTAAGTGTATTTGCAAAATAATAAGCCGAAAAATAAAAAATGCTGCCGAAAGTCACCATACCACGCGAACGAAGTCGCGGGCACAGTAAGTAAATGATATAAAGTTCCAGGGTTATAAAATATGTAATTGTGATATGGGATTATTTTGATATAGACGAAGGAGCTTTGGAGGCTAAGAAATATAAAACAGCATACTTACAATATGAATTAAATATTTAGTAAACTTTTTAGTTTTAACTCATAAAAGCTTGTATATTTTTTTGATTATTGAATTTTTTTAGTTATAATAATTTAATTTTTACTGTTGAACTAAATCAAACCATCAGGATTTTAACAGGCCATCACAAAGGATTGCTTATACAACATTTCATGGCATTGCTATTGACCATTGCAGAGGTCTCGCGTCCGGAGCCAACCTTAGGTGCAGGATCACCCACCATAATTGAATGCATAATTATATAACATTTCGTGTCAGTGCTGATGACTGTTGAAGTGTTTCTCGTCTGAAGTCAATTTTACTGTTTTCATGTTCCAAAAATCAACTTTTATCAAAATCGGCAAAAAAGTCCCATAAACAAACTAAAAAGTTGGCCACCATCTTGGATTTTTTATATTTTTAACATTGCGTTGCTGTTTTCTTATCAAAATAGTACCATAAACCGCGTTTCATCAAAATCGGCCCATAAACAAAAAAGTTGGCCGCCATCTTGGATTTTTTAATATTTTTAATATTGCGTTGCTGTTTTCTTGACATAATAGTACCAAAATCCGTGTTTCATCGAAATCTGCCCACAAACAAAAAAGTTGGCCGCCATCTTGGATTTTTTATATATTTTTAACATTGCGTTGCTGTTTTCTTATCAAAATAGTAACATTATATTTCGTCGTTTCATTCTTTGATATAATATTTACAGAGTAGTCCCTTTAACCTACAGGCAACTTCGCACGTCTTTAGAGATTAAAAAAAAAAAGTTCTCTAATCTGTCATTTACTGTTCTGTGGTCAGTTTGACGCCATTTTTCTCATTCCTTTTTCGTGCGAGGCAACGAGCGCACGCGTCTATTTTTAAATGCCGAAACGCAGCGCACAGGAAAATGTTGAACGAGTCCAACGTTTATATTCTTCAGAGAATGAAGATAATGCCACAGGTACGTTTATAGTGCTTTATCAATTCCTATTCGAATATTTGTGCATACAAATTATTAACAAGCTAGACAATAGTTAACTAAATTTATCAGATAATAAGATACAATTAATACTTTTTTGTTTCTTGTTGTTCACTGGTGAACATTAACAAGTGATTTCACTAGATGCGTTTTTTTAGTTACATAAAATCAAAATTAATCGAGATTGACTGCGAGTCAATTGCGATATCGTAATTAGCTGCGAGCTAATTATGGGTCATATTTATGACATAAAGTAGAATCTACCCGCGTTCTAGGATAGACGCATGTTACCGACAGTTTATTTAGTTACATAAAATCAAACTAAATCGAGATTGACTGCGAGTCAATCGCGATATCGTAAATAGCTGCGAGCTAACTATGGGTCATATATTATGACATGAAGTAGAACCTACCCGCGTTCTAGGATAGACGCATGTTATCTACACTTTTTTAGTTACATAAAATCAAACTTAATCGAGATTGACTGCGAGTCAATTGCGATATCGTAATTAGCTGCGAGCTAATTATGGGTCATATATCATGACATAAAGTAGAATCTAACCGCGTTCTAAGATAGACGCATGTTATCTACAGTTTATTTAGTTACATAAAATCAAACTAAATCGAGATTGACTGCGAGTCAATCGCGATATATCGTAATTAGCTGCGAGCTAATTAGAGGTCATATATTATGACATGAAGTAGAATCTACCTGCGTCCTAGGATAGACGCACGTTATCTTCAGTTTATTTAGGTAGTTAGTCAAAATCAAACTAAATCGATATTGACTGCGGGTCAATCGCGATATCGTAATTAGCTGCGGGCTAATTATGGGACATATATTATGACATGAAGTAGAATCTACCTGCGTTCTAGGATAGGCGCACGTTATCTAAAGTTCATTAAGTTACATGAAATCAAACTAAGTCGCAATTGACTGGGGGTCAACCGCGATATCGTAATTAGCTGCGGGCTAAGTATGGGTCACATATTATGACATAAAGTAGAATCTACCTGCATTCTAGGATAGATGCACGTTATCTATAGTTTATTGTCTGCGGGACAATATAAATTATTAAGCCATAATAATTTATTAAATTATTCTTAGAATTTTATTTTTTACATTCTACCCTTATGTTGTTTTTTTTGGCAAAAAAGAGTATGTTTGTTTTGGATACAATAAATATCATACAAAACGATGCGGGACTTTATCGAACAATCTTTGGAAATATCCATCCAACAAACCTTGGATGCCGCAGTATCGCAAACGGCTCACTCAAGAAATTACATCGATAACTTTCGATCCACAATAATATTGTCAGCGTTGAGGGCGTCTACGTCCGATACGCCTGATTTTGGAGATGCCATTCAGCTTAGCTAATTTATGGACACCTTTATGAAAAATAGGTCTACCAAAAGATCAGAAAGAGAACTTGATGCAGCGATTGCTGCCGCAGTTTCTGAAGTCGTCGTCGTGAGGGGACGCTACAAAATGTTTCTTGGTTTTCAACAACAACTTGATATGGGTACCTCGGCAATAGGTAAATAGAGCAATGGACACACTGCTCTCCTCAGACGATAAGATACAATCTCTTTAGTATTTAAGCGACGACTGTCGCATTTTGGTATTGATTTACACCCTTTCCTAACGAAAGATAGGATTAAACTTATTACATCTAGTTTAGAAAATAATTTCCTGCACGTCCTACCAGACTCCGATAGATATGACTCTTTATTGGGTAATACATCATCCGAAAATATAAAAGCCAGTAAGGCAATCGAACGACAAGGTTCACAGATTTGGATAACATTCACAATTCAGAAACCTTCTGCAGTCCAGTCCACAGTCATTCGTCCTGCCCATCAGGGAAACCGGTCAGGACCTCCTCAGTACCCGTGAAACAGGGGGGCGGCGGGGAGGTCAAACCACAGGACAGGACAGAGGCTAGCGCCGCCACCGCGACGAACCTACCCTCAGCCTGCTTCGTCTCATGCGAAGAACTACAATCAACCCAGGCCCCGTGCACGGCCACAATAACAAAGGTACACGCTGGCAGAATTCAATACTTTTATGATTGTTGGTTTCATATAACATACAACAAAACGGTACTATCATGGATACAAAACGGATATTATATACCCTCTTGTACGGAAGTGACAGTCTGTCGTGCTTTAATCTAAATTTACCCCCGAAGAAAGTCACAAGATGGTCCAAGCTATAAATAAATTAATTGAATTGGAGCAATTTCACAATGTTCCCCGGTAATTGACCAGTTCATATCAAGAACTTTCCTTGCACCCAAGTCTAATGGTGGTAAACGCTTTGTCTTAAATCTTAAATCATTAAATAAATTTACTGAGAAGAAAAACTATTTTAGAATGGAAGACTATAGAACATCTCCTTAACTTATACCACAAGGTAGTTTTGTAGCACCGATTGATCTCAAAGAGGCGTATTTATGACTTCCAATATGTAAGGAAGACCGAATAATATTTAAGATTTCATTTTCAAGCTCCAAATTCAAACTTAGCTATCGACGAATTTACTGACTTGCCTTACGGCCTATCCGTAGCATCAGCATCCAGGGTTTTTACCAAAATTATGAGAGAGGTTATATTATGTCCTATCTTAGAAGCCAAGGTCATAAATCAGTAAATTTATTTCGACGATGCTTAATAAATAAATTCTTTATTAAATTTATCAGACAACACTGTGGCCCATAGAAGGTTAGTAAAAAGAATCTTAACATAAGGCATCGGGGACACTTCCGTACGACTACGTACGGTACGACTCTTAAATCGTTACAATATTTAGGTTTTGTTGTAAACCGCGAAAAAAGTGTGTTAACGCCTTCTCAAGTCTGTACTTTCCAAGGCTTTTTATAATTATGATACGCAACATTTCTCGCTGTAAAACGCAGAAACATTGCACAAACGATCAGAAATTATTTAAAATTACCGAAACGTACAATAAGAATCTTTGCTAATTTTATTGGTGTTCTAATTTCGGTCTGTCTAGCAGCTAAATAAGGATTTAACTTTAAGAACGCCAGAAGTTTTTGGCATTGCAGCGCCATAACGGTAAATGCAAAGCAAAAATTTAATTTTAAGAAGACCAAAACTGGTGCCGCAATAACTCTTTTACAACATTCTGTCCTATGAAAGCTTTTACAAAGGAAGACGATATTTTGCAATATTACTGTGCATGGATAATACTACAGTAGTATGCTACATTAACCGTCAAGGTAGATGGAATAAAATTTCCACGCTTAAAGAAGTTGACACGATGTAGGTAGATTCATCGCCATTTGGCTACACGCGTCATAAGTAAACACAAAAAATAACGGCTCAGATATCGAGTCAAGTAAAAGCAACCCCGATACTGAATGGGAGCTATCTGACGAAGCTTACGTTGATATTTAATCACCGTCCCGCGCCGTACCGTTTCACTGTTCTTAAACCATTAAACAGTAACATCGGCTCACATGAGTGTATTTAACGAGTTCTAAAAGGCGCTTACAAAGTTAAACCAAGTCGCCCTAAATATACCTCTACTTGGGACCCACAACTTCTTCTCAACCACATACCTAATTGATACCCAAATTTAGTACTGAGCCTAGACAAGAACACTTTGTACAATGCACAGGGTACAAAATTTCACGCTTATAAAACTAGAAAATGTATTCATTTCTCAAGACGGTGTTAAGATAGCCATAACCGACATTATTAAAACTTCGGTCCCGGACCGCGAACAACCCATGCTGTACTTGCCATTCTTTCACGAGAAAATAAATATATGCCCTGCTTCAGTCCTCGTCGATCATATATATTTTTCAAAAAATATGATTACTTCGAATGCAGACAAACTGTTGTTAAAATACAAAAAACTCCACAAGCGCACCAGCTCGCAGTCTATAAGCCGCTGGGTTAAATAAGCTATTGGGAGCTTGGGAGAGAGTGGCGATAGCATACGATACGCCTCCATCTCGACCGTGCTTGCTCACGACTCAGTGTTTGTAGACGAGATAAGAAAGACAGCTGGTTGGACAAGTACCTACATCTACACAGCCTTTGCTCGGTTCTATAACCGGCCTATTGAAAGCGAAGATGTCTTCGCGAGAACCGTAACGTTCCCTACTAATGATTAGTTACTTTTTTTTTTGTTGCTGATTTATGACTAGGTATTTAATTTGTACGGAGAAAACTTAATATTATTTAAGGGTTGATTGTTTACATTCTGCTTATGAACAAATACATAATATGTTTAATTGAGATGGTTATTTATTCTTATAAAAACAACCCATCAACACTTCTAGAACAAAACTTAAATCTCTAAACATCTACTCTGTAAATATTATATCAAAGAATGAAACGACGAAATATAATAGATGATCAAACGAACTACTGTGAAGTTCGATCGCTATTATATGAGTCGTTTCATTCGAAGATATAGCAACCCGCCCAGCCCAGTAAACCTCAGCTGCAGGCGGAGGTTTACAAACCCACTAGTTAAGCTTTGTTCTAGAACACCGCTATTACTCTGAACTTGCTCTAAACGAAATGAGAAAAATGGCGTCAAACTGACCACAGAACAGTAAATGACAGATTAGAGAACTTTTTTTTTTTAATCTCTAAAGACGTGCGAAGTTGCCTGTAGGTTAAAGGGACTACTCTGTAAATATTATATCTTCGAATGAAACGACTCATATAATAGCGATCGAACTTCACAGTAGTTCGTTTGATCATCTATAAACCGCGTTTCATCAAAATCGGCCCATAAACAAAAAAGTTCGCCGCCATCTTGGATTTTTTAATATTTTTAACATTGCGTTGCTGTTTTCTTATCAAAATAGTAACATAAACCGCGTTTCATCAAAATCGGCCCATAAACAAAAAAGTTCGCCGCCATCTTGGATTTTTATATATTTTTAACATTGCGTTGCTGTTTTCTTATCAAAATAGTACCATAAACCGCGTTTCATGAAAATCGGCCCATAAACAAAAAAGTTGGCCGCCATCTTGGATTTTTTAAAATTTTTATATTGCGTTGCTGTTTTCTTATCAAAATAGTACCATAAACCGCGTTTCATCAAAATCGGCCCATAAACAAAAAAGTTGGCCGCCATCTTGGATTTTTTTTATATTTTTAATATTGCGTTGCTGTTTTCTTATCAAAATTGTACCATAAACCGCGTTTCATCAAAATCGGCCCATAAACAAAAAAGTTGGCCGCCATCTTGGATTTTTTTATATTTTTAATATTGCGTTGCTGTTTTCTTATCAAAATAGTACCATAAACCGCGTTTCATCAAAATCGGCCCATAAACAAAAAAGTTGGCCGCCATCTTAGATTTTTTTATATTTTTAATATTGCGTTGCTGTTTTCTTTTCAAAATAGCACCATAAACCGCGTTTCATCAAAATCGGCCCATAAACAAAAAAGTTCGCCGCCATCTTGGATTTTTTATTATTTTTAATATTGCGTTGCTATTTTCTTGTCAAGAGTTCTCATCAAGACAATTCAAACGAGCCCAAAAATTAACTGGTTACGTTTAATCGTTGAAGAGTTCCATCAGCCACTTCCTGGCTCCAGCAATAAACCTTGGAAACTACTTGGCACAAGAGTTCTCATCAAGACGATTCAAATAAGCCCAAACTCAAAGTGTTTACGTTGGATCGTTGAAGAGTTCCATGAACCACCTCCTGACTCCAGCATCAGACTTTCGAAACTACTTTGCACAAGAGTTCTCATCAAGACTTTTCAAACAAGCCCAAACTCGAAGTGGTTACGTTTAATCGTTGAAGAGTTCCATCAACCACTTCCTGACTCCAGCATCAGACCTTCGAAACTACTTGGCACCAGAGTTTTCATCTAGACGACTCAAAGTGGTTACGTACGTTGAATTGCTGAGCAGTTCCATCAGCCACTTCCTGGCTCTAGCATTTGACCAGATATCTGATGTGATGACGTATCAAACAAATTGTTGAGTGGAAAACTAATTATGTCCTGATATTGGTATCGCTTTTCGGATTTCTGGAAATTTTACTTTACCTACCTTTTCTTTACCACCGCTCAGTGTTTGTGTACAGTACCGTTACCATGAGTTTACATCGATCCTACTCGCTAGCGACGACGTAAAAAATTTGTATGGAAAATTGCACAGCGCCTCTAGCGGTCACTTGCAGAACTAAAATCGGTAACATGAGTTCACTTAGTAAAATACCTATCGAAATGTTTTCGCTAACGACTAACGTTTTTCGCAGTTTCTATAGAAATCGGCACCATGAGTTACAAATTTGACGGATGCCGTCGAGAAATACCATTTCGACAGTAGTAAAGTAGCTCACTAGCATAATGAAGCGTGAATGCGTAGTCAGTCAAAATTATTATTTCATTTACAATTAATTTCTGCACTATATCGTGTCAATGATGTCCGGTAGGAATTATTTAGCATAGAATATGTTAGCGTCGGTTGCATATGAAGACGAACGACGCGATCAAGAAGAGATTTCCAAGCGAACATGATTGCGAAAGAGACTTGGAGCTGATGCACTTTGCAAATCAATGAAAATAATAGACTCGACTCAATAAGGAAGCTTTTGAATATTTGTTCAAATATTGCGATTGGCTGGTTGGCATTTTGTAATTCTTCGGACAAACAGAACAGAATCCTTTTATGAATAACTAGCGGCCGCCCGCGGTTTCACCCGCGTGGTTCCCGTTCCCGCGGGAATATCGTTATAAAAGTATCATATGAGTTATTCGAGCCTATAATCTATCTTTTTTGCAAATTTCATCCAGATCCGTTCAGTAGTTTTCGTGTGAAAGAGTAAATAACATCCATCCATACTCACAAACTTTCGTATTTATAATAATACTAGCGGCCGCCCGCGGTTTCACCCGCGTGGTTCCCGTTCCCGTGGGAATATCGGGATAAAAAGTACATATAAACCTTCCTCTTGAATCACTCAATCTATTAAAAAAAACGCATCAAAATCCGTTGCGTAGTTTCAAAGATTTAAGCATACAAAGGGACATAGGGACAGAGAAAGCGACTTTGTTTTATACTATGTAGTGATGAAATTGGATCGTACAACTGTAGGTACTTAGTTATGGAATGGATAAGTTATGAAATAAGCTTATCTCAGATGGCATGGTGCCACTGGTGCCAGCCTAGCTTGTTCCCTTGCTTGGAAAAGATGTATATAATAATTATGAAGATTTAACAAAATAAAACAATATTTAATTGTATTATTTATTTTTATTTACAATTCTTACTCTAAAATTACAAAACATAGTACAAGGAGAAAATGTTTGATGCTAGTGGGACCTAAAAGTGGTTCAATTCACTTTTTTCAAGTTTTTGTTAGTCCTAATGTCTTTCAATTTGGACCCACCCTTTGGTCTATATTAAACACTAGCCAATTTTTGGTCCAATTTTAATTGGCCAGAAGGAATTTGAATATTTATTCCAATTCCTTTACGGCTACGTTCCACTATTCGTCTGTTGCTAACTGAACCCGCATAGCCACTAGAAAAATAAGTAATTAAACCTCCTGGTGAAGCGCCAACCTCAAATTTGAGTGTTCTTATGTTTGTATGTTCTAAATAAAACTTTTTGGTTGCTCGGCTAACTTGGCTTCTGTATGCTTATTGCAGTCTCATCTATAATGGCTCTTGTAGAGGGATAATATTTTTTTAAACTGTCTAGCATATAAAATTTACTAAACTTCGGCTAGGCCAAATGTCGAACAAGCTCTAAATGTCACATAAAAAAAATATCTATGCAACTATAATATTCAACACTTCAGTCTTACTTACAACAAATATTTTGTCTAGTTCGAAATCTATAGTGTTTCTTCTTAGTTTAATTAACAACAGCTAAAGAGCTGCTTTATTTATTTATTTACATATTTAGTACACACAAACATAAAAGCAAAATAGAAAAGAAAGAAATAGAAAAAGTACAGGGGCACGGCTTATTTCAAATTAAAATTTCTACCAGCCGGCCTGTAAAAGGAAATTATCACCATGAGAGCCTTTATGTAATGATTATATGTAGTATAAATAAGTGATAAAACTAGGGTCGTAAACTAGGAGTAGAAATGGATCTTCTACTGATATAAGCCGATCACTACTCCAACGATATTCTATATTATTCACCAAAAACTGTACTTAAAATTAACGACAATTTAGCAGCTTTTTCTAACACTGTAAAATATTGAACTGTCTCATCATCTGCAAGTAATAGTTCAGTTGAGAATAATCTTAATACATTGGAAGTTTGAGTGCCACAAGTTTTACATTCTTGAAAAGGTTCAAGCCTTGGAATTATTTGTATTGCACTCGATCGATCACATTCTCTTGAGATACATGAATCAAAGTCGAGGTCCACACTGCTAACACTATTTCAAGTGACACTATGTCTGATGGCCTTTCAAAAAGTTGTTTTTCTTCTTGAGGTTACAAGCTTCTAATCTAACTTTTCTTGCTTTTGCCTCCTCTGAAACTGGTTGCATGTTCCATGGAAACATTGTAGGTACAGCACCTTTTTTGAGGCATCTATGCTGATTTTCAACTCCTGGAACAAACAAGAATGTTATTACAATACTTTACCAAGTAAACTAGTAGGCCAACATTACTATTGATGTTTCTTTTTAATGTGCGTATGAACCATTTTTGACCACAGAAATAAAATAAATTTATTGAGGAACTGCTTACCTGTGTATTTACTGCCTTTTTCAGATAGATAATCACACAATCAGTAAAAAACTTTCTATTTCGAAAAAAGCTATAATAATAATAGAATTAATTATTTAAACCAAAATAAACAAAAGCAATCCGATTAATCCAGCCATCCGATAATGTTCTGCCGAGGTTCCACCGTAGCCATCAGGGTCTTATTAAAGTTTACAACCCATCTTCCTGGGGCTGGGCTTATGTAAATGAGTGACGGCTTCCGGATTAAGAGGGTCTGTATGTTTTTACAATGCCACATGTCACGAGGCTTATTATACAATGTGGAGTCCCCTGTGAAGTGTGTTTTAAATGGTTGCCCGATTAATACAAAGAAGACATTTTGTTATGCAAATGTAGAGCGTGTTGTAGATATTTGAGAGATATCATAACATCGTTTTTATATTTTGCATGGTCAATGGTTACAGTATTTTTTGTATTGTCCTAGAATTTTTCGTATAAACGAGGCTTCTTTATGAAATGTTGTGTTTTTTTAGCAAAGATTTGGCAGGCGCAATAAACAATTACAAATAATATAATTATCAATATCATAAAAAAAATAAACTAGAAAAAAACGACCTGTACAGTATTTTAATATAATTGTGAAATAAAATAAAATCATTTGAATAATAATTAAACTTTTAGAAGGGAATATGTAATTCATTATGAAACTCCTTTTCTCGTTAAGGTAACATAATATTTTTTTCTCCGTATCTATCAGTAAAAAGCTACATTATTATCGAGTGCACGGGAACAGAAACCACGTAGGAAATACCGCGGAAAGACAGTAAATTTTTTTTCACACTTATGCTCTGAAATGTTAATATTATATTTGAGAAAAGAATGCAGTACGTGGCACTTTTCCGAGGTAAACATTCTAAATTTGAAAATCACTGCAGTAATGAATTTCAGTACTTACTTACTGCACTGATTCTAGTGCAGTAAGTAAGTACTGAAATTTATTACTGCAGTGATCTGCAATGGTACTACCAACTTTTGTTCTTTATATTTTCTTTCGTTATTCCTGTGTATAAAAACAGAAAAAGCAAAGGGACATTTGCACCATACAGCCACATTATTATTATTATTATCTAAGTAATTATTTTGTCATAAATAGTTAAGTAACTTTTTTTTAAATACGGTGCGCACAGAGTATATTACTTCGTATTGTACCACAAGCGCTATGTACCCTTAGCACGAACATCAATCGAAAAAACAAAATGAGATTTATCATAGACAAAATATCCTTTACGAGTAATTTTGTATGGGAAATATGTACATACAGCGCCATCTACCGCCCAGAAGCGGGTATTGAAGTTGCGCATTTTAGTAGCAAGTAGTAAGTATCAATAGGCTGTATGACCGTTCCACATGGCCTCATAAACCAATATTAAAAAAACGGCGGGAATGATTTTCAGCGGTTGATTTGATATCAATACAGTTTATATTGTGTAATAAATTATCAAAATGAGTTCTGCCAATGAAACATTATACAGACATTGTATGTAGGTACCTACTCCACCAAATTTGAGAGCAGAAGCAAAATTAATAACAGAAAACTTACTGCCAGCAAAATCAAAAGAAAGATACTTATATGAAAAACCTACGATCTGATTTGGAAAAGTGAAAAAAAGGCGCATACGTTTTCGGAATCTGTGCTGTTGGCGTATTTTAATGATAGGTCCATCATTAAAATAATATTATTATGGGCGATTTATACATAAGTGTGCCCGGGAAAACAATAACATTTACATTTAATAATTGCCCGAACATGTGTGATATAAATTTTAATAAATATTATTTAGTTAAACAGTTTTTTTTATTTCCTCGCATTTCTTGAGAAAAGCACTATACAAGCCTTGTACGGTAAGCAAATTACCTTGCCTCGAATGATTAAAGCCCTCGCCAACCATCCTCGACAATGTAATTTCTTACTTACCTGTCCTCCTCGGCTGTAATGTACTATTAATATTGAAAACAGTAAGCCTCGATCACCTTCACAAGAAAAAAAAGTCGTTATTTTTATATGAACCGTATATACTTTCCTCACTTCATCAAATTCTTTCAGACACTTATTAGGATATTGTTTTTCTCTTCATTACACGTGAAAATCACTCACTAGATTTTCGTAAGCAATCTAAAAATAAATTCAGGTGCTATAATAAATTCTTGGTATGATGCTTGATTGCTGTATAAATGATTTACGAGGTAATAAATACACTAAAAGATAAAGACACGATTCTGGTAGACTAGGATAATAAGAAAACCGGCAAATAAATTTATGAAAATAGTATAAGTGTTTACACGTTTCCACAATACAATTGGTAGAATGAGCAATAAAATGGATGCTATCGAAATGCTCAGTTCGATATTTGATTTAAATCTTACCTATTCATGAACTATTGGCAAACTTATCAAGCAGTTAGAAGCAGGAAAATAGTGTACAATCGGAATTGCGATCGAGAACTTTTATAACCTCCGATATTTCAGTCCGAAGTGCGGTACGACTATACAAAAATGGGTACAATTGGCTAAAAAGCGACGTCACGCCACAAGTTCATCCAATAAATATTCCTAACTGCCGTTTCCTAAGGAAACAAATGCTCGAAAACACAGTGACGGTCCCAACAAAATACAATACTGCCGCGAACAAGTGAACCGCGTCCAACATATTCTGTTTGTTACGAAAATTGTGGGCTTTCATGGCTCCTCAATGCTCTGTTTATTCCTTTTTGAATGTTGTTTGTTCAGTAATCTAAGTTACGTTGATAGATGTAAGTGGGTGGAAAAAATATAAACGTTGCTGATAAAGCCTTTGGTCCTTGTTTTCTTAATAGATTGTATGTTGTTTAGAAAAACAGGAGCTTGTGAATATTGGTACCTACTGGACATAATCTAACTTTTTTGATAGTTTGTTTATTTTTATAGGGTTCATGATGATACTTAAATGAGATCCGGAGGCATTTGTAATGCCTATTATTAAAAAGTGTATTATAAAAATTTAAATCAAAAGTTGATTAATATTAGGTATAATTTTTTCATTTTTTCATTGTCATTTTTATATTATATCTGACTATATGGGTTTATTCTTAAAGTACAAATAACCTCATATGAGCTTTATTATTACAGATATAGACGATAATGCACAACAATATCGCGTTGAGACAGATAAACCTTTTGATCACGATATTATCAATTCTAACTACGGCTCATTCACACGACCACGTTTGACGAATCGTCTTTTTTCATGATTCGTTATGTTTTTGACGGCGGCGCGGCGATAATTTTCAACAAGCTTTGTGTTACGTGTTCACTCGTACGCCTAAAGGTCATAGCACATACATACATCAACTCGGAAAGGGATCGTAAGCGTATCAACTCGAGCGGTTCAGTATTCTTTGTATGAAACCCCCTACTGCAAAGCACACTAATCGGAATCGTAACGTAATCGCCTTGCCTCGGGACCAGCTTACGAACCGCTTTGCGGGTCGCTCAACTTGCTATCCCCGCGCTTACCGCTAGTCGTCCACGCGCTCACGTCTCTCCGTACCCGAGCTTACGGCTCTACGCACAGTGGTCTGAAAATGAAAATGAACAACAATTTTTTTTTATTTAATTTTTTTTCTAATTTTTTGTCTTTTTTTTCATTTTTTGTTTTTTTAAATTTTTTTTTTATCATTTTTTTCCCACATTCTTTTTTTTATATGGAACCACTGTGCGGCGAGCCGTAAGTGCGGCGTAGCCTAGCCGTAAGCGCGGCGTCGCCTAGCCGTAGCCGAGCCGACGTACCGACACTGAGGGCCTACTCTGAAACGCAAACCCCGAAACTTCGTTATACCCGTCCCTTTCACGCTCCGGTCATGTCACAATCAAGTGAAAGGGGCGGGGCTAGCCGAAGTTTCGGATTTGCGTTTCAGAGTACGGTCCCTGATCCGGTTTGATTACGTGCTTGCGTTAGGTTGACGCCTGGTTGACGGCGAGGCGAAAGGCGATACGGTGTCGACTGTCGATCCCTTTCCGAGTTGATGTAATGTGCTGTGTCCTTTATCGTGAAAAAATTCAAATTTGGACGAACCCTGTGACGAATTTTCACGGACCCTGTGTGTAATTGAGCTTTATTATAGTTTTCAAAAGTATCCTAAAATTTTAAAGAATTGTCATACTCTGTAACAAACAAATATCAAATTACATTTACATCAGGTTGTCTCATTTAACGTTATTCATGTTTTAGCCAAATTGGAATTCCTAAGTACTTTGTCGTAGACATTGTGAGTTTATTTTCATGCTATTCTATGAATATATTTGTACTGCTCTTACGGTGATACAAGAACGGGTCATGTATATTTAATTTCTCCTTTTATCTTAAAACAAGAATAAAAGGTTTGACAAAAAAGGGTATGTATTTTTTAGCTAACAAAACCGAGGTAATTTTGAATAAATTTAAGTGGCGTTCTTTTTGAATTATGTAATGATAAGTGAGGTAATGAGAATCATAACTTACTGAGAAGACACCGTTATTATGAGTTACTAGGCTTACATTTTTCTTAAATGTAAAAAAGAGATTTCATATGACATCGCATTTGTTTGATAAACCAAGTGCTTGTATTATAGAACACGGGGTGGCATTAATTTCTGGATTTATAAATGTTACAAGATTTTCACGGTATAATACAAATATTTTTTTTGTTCACAACGGGTTAGCACTTAGCCTTCATCACACCTGATCTTAAGTGTTGATAAGGCTGAAATTACTTAAGATCTGGCTTACTTATCTCTAACTGCCGGAACGCTAAAGGGTTGAAAACATCGTGGTTATGGCGTCAGACTTAGATAAGATGGTGGTAGCTAGCCAGGCGGACTTTGAACACCCAACCAAACCAAATCAATATTATGTGCCCCCACTGGGAATTTTGCCCGGGACCTGTGGGTCTCATACGTGTGGTGTGTACCACTAGACCATATAGGAGGTAAAAATTAATATGCTTAACGCACCTACAACTTCTATGTTATTTTACTAAGTAATGAACACCATCACACACATTATTCTTAATGTTATGGCTATTGGAAACAACGACGGGTACCTACCATATACACCCAGACCCAAAGAAATATTGAAAAATTCGATTTCAATATTTACCCGACCGCGAATCGAGCCTAGGACTTCCAGAGATAGCGGCACCTTAAAAACGGGGCGTACACTACTAGGCCAAGGAGGTCGTCAATTAACAGTAATTAAAAGATCCAAGATGTAACAACAAAGAAAAGCCAAATCCCAAAAACCTACAAGTACTTATATCTATATGTCCAATCTTTTATCGTGATAAAGTATGAACCTTTAAAACTCAATCTTTATCCAAATTATGTTTTCAAAATAATATCTTTATTAATACACCGAGTAAACCTCCTACCCAAGTTCCGATGAAAAATGTCGATCTATTTTTCTCCGTCGTCCATATAATTTGGATCATGTGGCTGGTTGGGCGATTCCAAAGATTATAATAAAGTTAGGAAAGAGCTCCATTAATTTCGCACAATCTTATAGGAAATTCGAAGGATGACATGCTTTAGCCATTTGCGTCTTACGAACTTCTGAATGGGAAAAAAAGGAATTGATAAATCTTTCTGAATATGTCAATGAATATTGATGGTCGAAAAAGTTTGAATGATTGCGGCTTGATTGACTGGTAGATAAATTACAATTGTTGCTTCTCGTTATGCACTGATAGAATTAAAATTGTGTTTGACAATCGATGAGAAATAACTTAGGTTTTATATTTCATATTGTTTAGTCGAATATGAAATATAAAACCTAAGCTAGTGCCTTACAAAAAAATCTATTATCATTAATTCATGATAATTTTTAACGAGCCTAATTTTATTATGGTTAAAGCACTTACCTATTTCTTTAATAGATGCGAATGACATACAGCTAGAATCAACGCCTTGACGTGCTTTACAAGTGGCAAAGAAGCAGGGTGATACATATTTTGGTTATCATTCCCGAGACCGACCCTTGCGAAAATTTCTTAACCGCACCAATATAGAAAAAATATATAATATTAGCTAATATTTAATACTAGATACACAAAACAAGTTTTTGTTTTGAGTTATTTTGAATATGTTCAAAGTTATACGACATCAAACTTTCTAATTAGACAAGGCAAGACTATCAGTGTGACGTCACTAAGTCAGTAGCGTCATAGTCTCGCCATAGAAGATTTAGTTTTAAAAAGAGACAGCTATAGTCATTAATACTGTTTTATAACAAGCTAATTATACTTGTTGGTTAAAAACAGTTTCAAATTACTTTTTTTCGCATTTGGTATTCTTAAATGTTTTTTTTTTACTTCATTTTTAAATATCTACTTGTTAACAACAGTGAAACCCTATAGAAATATATATAATACCCTATAATACCCTATAGAAAGCCGAACGTTCGTAATATTTATTTAAAAACAATATCTGAGAAAACCTTCTGCTGCCTGCTTTTGTAATACGATAATAATACACCGTCGAAATACACGGTTTCAGAAATGGAGATTCCATGTCATAGACATATTCTACTGGTTGTGTTCAGCTGCCTACACAATGCTGTCGATTACTACACAAGTTATATTTTATAAACACATTCAGTTTCATAGTAGAATAATACGTTACTGTAGTTAACATGTTATGCATACTCGAAGGCAAAATGATCTTTCTGAAAGGAAAAATGTAATAGTTAAAAACCACGAGCCCTATAAGTAGCTTTCAGGCGGGATTTTTCAGAAGCTACTTATAGGGCATGTGGTTTTTTACTATCACATTTTTCCTATACTTACAAAATTGCATTGTAAATGCATAAAAATAATATAAAAAAAATGATCTTTCTTGTAAATAATATGACGCGGATCTTCTTCATCTGGTACCTCTCCAACGTATTTAGTATTAGCCAAGTTTTACTAATAAATTAGAAAGGAGTGTCTGTTCAAAAGGGGCTATTTCCACTTTTTACAAACTCTCAGAAATCGAGTATGTTTAAAATGCAATATGCATCGAACTATAGCAAAGCTCTTTTTTGACAGAATTTTTGTAAAAAGTGAAAATTTTAAAGTAGAAATAGGCAGTTTTGATCAAACTTAAGAATAGGGCATGACGGGATCTTAGATTTTAAAACAGATTCGAAAAAAAACAGAAATCGTCCGAAGTGGAAGTAGCCCCTTTTGAACAGACGCTCCTTAGGAGATATTTACAAAAACATCGAAATAAGTATAATTATGGTGCTTAACTGTTGTTGAAATGAAGATATTTAGTGATGAAGTTAAAATATATAACATTTTAGAAAACGAAATGTGAATCATAACAATCGAATTAAGAGTATGAGCAGATGAATTGAACTATAGCTGTCTCTTTCTATAACAAAATCTTCTATGGCGAGACTATGACACTACTAACTTGGTGACGTCTCAAAGACAGTCGTTCTCACTTTGTCTAATTAGAAAGTTTGATGCCTTAAAGCTTTAAAAATATTCAAGATAAATCAAAATAAATAAATACTTGTTTTGTGTTGCTAATGTTTCGAAAAACATTTTGAATAAATAAAAAATTACACTATGCACAAGTACCCATGATTTCTATTATTCTAATACTTATATTTTTTTTTGTTAGTTTAATAGGTGCACATAAAAGTTCATGGTTAATAGTTTTAATGAATCAATTTGTCATCAACATCAGCCATTTATTTTTGTGGCTTGTATAGTGTGATGTTGTTTACTCGTTGTGTGTGCTAAATAAAATAATTTTCTTTCTTTTTTTCCATACGACGCCCACTGCTGGGCATAGGAAATAATTTGTATGTGTAATATATTTTCTCAACTCTCTTTAAAAAGAAAGATAACACCAAATTTTGAGAAAACAGTCTTAATAAAAAAAATGCTTGGTTCTTTTCTTTATTATCGCTTCAACCTCAATCTGGCAAACCTGGCTGATTTATGCGGTATTAAAAATAACATAAAAAAGTTTAAGCTTAAAAATAAAAAAAAATCTCACACTCGTTAAAGAAGAGCATTCGCTTAAACATCAACTGGATAATAGCATGAGATAAACCGGGCTATCAAACGAAAGGAGATCTTGATAAAACTTAAACTCAAGGAATAATTAAAATCTTCAGACAAACGACAACTATCAGGGAAGTCGGGTATTCTCGAACTTTCTTTTAACGAGACAGGATGAATATAATTCAGGGAATGTTTCATGCTCCGCAGTCTCATCTGTGGTTGCCTTTGAGTAATGGACAGCATTAATAAACAGCGTTTGTTCCACAACTTGAAGTAGCATCGTGTAAGAGCTGGTAATTAATTATGTTGACCGAGGTAGTAGAGTACAACTGGCACTAGTTACTATTATTTTAGAAGGGGTTTTTGGAAAGGGTTTGGGGTAACTCATACCTCTTTGTGCCTTTATGATGTCTGATAAATAATAATAGAACTGGAGAAACAAGTGACCAAAGAAGTTCGGGCAAAACTCTTATGTTGTGTTCTGACCTAAGGTAATGCGTACGAAACCAGCGGCCAGCGGCCAGCGGGGCGGCAACGGCGGCGGTGGGTGAATTATTGTGCATCAGTTGGTCACATTTATTTATTTATTCAGACGTCTTTCGCGAGCGCGCAATGAATGCATAATTACCCCACGCCACCGTCCGCCCCGCTCGTTTCATGCGCGGGGCCACAAAATCCACAGATGCGATCAAATGATTGAAAATCGGGAGCGTCATGAGATGAAGTGACAGCGTCCGAAATGCGACCGACGCGCGACCAACTTTAAGTCTGCCACATACCAAAAAGTATCGCAGACGTGCTGGTGTGTGTCAGCCTTTACCGCGTCGCTGTGGGTCCGTCTGTTTGGAGAAAGAAATTGCAACGAATGGCTAATATTTCATTTCCCACTACACTTTTTCAACACGTTCAAACATAGAATTAGAAAAAAAAGCAATTCACGTTACGTTCTTTCGAAAAAGAAAATTGCCTACATATTGCCTATAAGTCTTTGCGCTGATATAATATTGTCCAAATACCATTCGTTGGAAATTCCTAGTCACGTTTTTGTAACCTACTTAACCCTTTAACGGGCTTTTTTTGCGTCATAATAAAAAAATACATTTGGCGTTATTGCGAATGAAACTCGCAAACTTCAATCCTGTGGTTACGTTTGTGCATTACGTCCGTTCAGGGACTAATAAAAAAATACATAAAATATCATAATAAGCAAGCAGTTTCAATAAAATCGACATGTGATGTGGTTACAGTTACGCTATACTAATTGATATGTCCTATAAAGGGTTAAATTCAGAATCTTCTATTTAGTAACTTATTTGAATGTTTATGCAAACCCATAAATATTGCTGCCAGTCGGTGTTGCTATCAACATAAATTTAAAAACTACTTCTTGTAAAAAGTTTGCCACAAAAATAAAAACAGGTTAGACTTTCAAGTTATCTGCGAGTGATAAGTTATACCACCACATTTATTTATATATGTAAGTACTAACATATTAAATTTGCAGTACAATTAATTAATGCGGTTTTGTCATTCCGCCTCGGATGATCACTAAATTACAGCTTCTGTTTAACTACACACGGTCTGATAACCATAACTGGATGCTATGTTTAAAATTAACTGACTCATTAACTTGAGCGAGGATAACGTACGTAATCAAATTTTAAACTTATTGGTTGTTGTTTTATCGTAAGTATACAATGAATATCTATGCTAAATAAGTGGTATTTGCAGGTACTTGAATTGATTATTATTTGTGAGATAGCGCTAAAGTAAGATAAAGATACTAGTAGAAAAGAAAAATATACCTATATTTTATACTTTCCTAAACTCAAGACATTGAGATAGATTTTTTTTTCTGCTTTTTGCAAAATTTTTCTAGCAATCTGATTAAAAACTACAGTTGTTATTAGAAATGAAAAAGCATTTACTGCTATATAATTCCGTTCATATCGTTTGTGTCAATCGAACATACATTCAACACCATATGCAATGCAAATATTGTAAGTAGGTAGGTACCACAACAAAAAATAAATATTGTAAGTAATAATAAAAATAATATGCCGATCTTGAGAATTAAAAATTATTACTACTTACCTTTAAATTTTTAAGAGTGTTGAAAATACGACTAAAAATAAAACTGCAAAAACGCTTGTTAATAAATATAATATAGGCTAGCTTTCTACCCTCGGCTTCGCCTGCGAGGACTACACGACGTTATCTCGCGGGAATTTGATATTTTTCCGGGATAAAAGTATCCATGTTCTTCTCCAGGTTACAAAGTATTAGTGTTCCAAATTTCAGCCAAATCTGTTCAGCCGTTTTGGCGTGATTGAGCAACAAACATCCAAACATCTAAACTTTCACATTTTTAATATTACTAGGATAACCTTTGTCACTACAATGGAATGCGTGAAATGGGACATCCATTTTAAAATAATGAAGCAAATACTTCTTCCACGTTCCTGAAACTATAGTTTTCTTTTTACTTTTGTACGAAGGTACGTGAATTTAATGATTTTCAACTTTATTGCGTAGCTCTAAGAGTGTTGACGGAAACTAAAAGAACTATACCAACAAGTTTTGAGTCTTTGCCAAAAAAGTTTTTCGTTTTTCCGACCGCTCGCGAAGCAAGATAATTCATAACCCCTCGTTTCGGTAGTCACTTGAATTATGTTTATTCATTAAGCGGATAATTAAGGAGTTCACAGTTCTGCATAACATCGTATAAACAAAATTTATTGTCTAAGACGGGTGAGAATTATTTAGATCTGTCAAAACTTTTAGTACCTACTGGGATACTTCAACCTAGATCCCTTTAGCTCTCTAACCAAACATCACCAAAACTGAGAAATGGAAGCGTCTCCGTCGCGTGGCGGACGCGCCGCATCGTGGAGTTTCCGCGCAGAGGCGAGAGAATAGGCTACTTAACCCTTTTTTTATTCGTGTTCTAAACGATTAATAATTGTCATATTATATATAAATAGTTATTTGTTATACAAGAGAGCAAAGTCATTTTTCGCTGCGAGTGCTGAATTTAAATCACGAACTTGCGAAGTAGTCTAAACTACTGTAGACTACTGAGCACAGTGAGTGATTTAAAGGCACGAGACATCAGAAAAATTTGATCTCGTGTTAAACATACAACTTTTCACCTCTACCAGCGAGAAAAGTGTTACAGGTCAGAAAAACAACATTGAAGGCAACCTTTAACATTTTAATAGGTATAATTATCTAATTTGTTATTAGATTTCATAAATTTTTCTTATTTTATATTTATACTAGCTTTCCGCCCGCGGCTTCGCCCGCGTGGACTACACGACTTATCCCGCGGGATTGTGATATTTTTCCGGGATAAAAAGTAGCCTATGTTCCTTTCCAAGCTACAAAATATATGTTTCCCAACATTCACCCAAATTCGTTCAGTCGTTTTGGCGTGATTGAGTAACAAACATTCAATATTAAAGTAGGATCATGCATGCGACCTCATTTCGTCCATACTCTTTATTTCGAACCTTTGGTATTTGTATCCGTGTATTTATTTTTTATGCTTTATAATTCATGTCCAGCGACATAAAGCTATCTATCTATCCTTTTTGCACATATTTATTTTAAAAAGTCTTATCCTTGTCCTTTCTTTTTTCTTAATTATTTCAAAAGGTGGTGTAAGAAATTAAAAATTAAGTATGAGTCAAGTAGCTTATTGTGCATCAGTTGGTGCGTCTATTATTTAATAAGACATCTGCCGCGAGCGCGAAATGAATGAGATGAAGTTTCAGAGCGTCCGCCGCGCGACTGACGCTCTCGCTTCGCAGACGCTTGGTCGCGTCTCTACACCCTTATTTTCAACAAAAGTTATTTGGATTAAGATTACTTTCATGTTGTACTGTATAATAATAAGAAATTTTGAAAATAAAGAAGTTAACTAACTGCATTTTACAACTACATCGCTAAAGTATACATAATGCATATTTACTTCCATGCCCTAATGTGGGTACATTACATACCCACAAGCCGCTACAGATCGTTCATCATTAGCCCAATGTACAGGTTAATGGCATCAGATCAGATGGTAGTTAAACGGGATCATTGCCCTGATCAAACGAATATATGACTACTTAATGATTAACGTAATTGAGATGAACATCGTTTTTGTACAACCGAATCGAATACCTTATTATTTCGTATCAATGGATTATTTCGTTTTATTGGAATTAGCACACATATAATCGAGTTTGATGATTTATACGTGAATTGAAGTACGCTGCTGCTGTCATCTAATAACTAATAATACCGTATTTTATTTATATTATATGGAACACGAAATCTATACTAATATTATAAAGAGGAAAGATTTGTATTTTTGTATGTAACAAATAAACTCAAAAAGTACTGTACCGATTTAGAAAATTCTTTCACCGTTAGAAAGCTACAGTCTTCCCGAGTAAGGCTATATTTTATCCCGATATTTCTACGGCAACGGGTACCACGCGGGTGAAACCGCGGGCGGCCGCTAGTAACTAATAATATTAAAAAATAATATTTATGTGGAACACTGAGTTATCTAAAAACTCAACGCAGTAATTATAGCATTCGTCCAAGTGTTGAATTTAAAACCATGGAACAAACAACCAATCTACTTATGGTACGTAAACGTTTAATTATGGAGAGGTCTCTAAATACCAAATACTACATAATTTACGTGTACAAAGTAATTAGTAAAACAAAAGACATTCAAAGAGCGCATTTGATTACATTTAAGCGGTTGACGTAATGGCGATGTTATTTTTTATTATATGAAATCATGCTACTGCAGTTTTCAAAGCTTTCGTGCGCCACGAAGTTTATTTGCACGCAGGCAAAATCAACAAATTACAGCTGAAGTTGGATATAATTACTGAATCTTGAAGTAAATGCCAAGTTATTTTGGTGCATAATCATTGCATTTCACTGGGTAATATAATAACTAATACAATAACGAGAAAGGGGTAATGCATACGTTTTTAGACGCTAAGTAATACTTTTATATTATACTAAAAAGTCATTTATTACTAAACAATATTTGTGTAATAAAGATGAGTATATGATTCCAAGTCAATGTTGTAATAAGGTTATTTATGTTAGAAGTCTAAAAATTGGGTAAACATAAGTACTATTTTGAAATCATTTTTTTTATGTTTTAAAAGCTATAAATTAATGTCCTTGACTAGCAACTGAAAATATGAATCAACACATAAACCAAAACTAAAAATATGAATCAACACATAAACCAAAACTAAAAATAATTTTCATTAATTATTGGCCTTCGTATAAAATATGATAATTACCATTACCATTTTGTTTGCATCAGCATGCAAACAAAATATTTAAAAAATCCTAAAACAGTAACTTTACATTCAATAAAGTTAATCTTAGAAACAAAATAACAATGCTTTAGCCCTTTTCTACCGATCATAAATTAAAATGTAATTAACATTGGCACCACACGCCGAAACGACAGGCTATCAATTAAGCTTGTTATGCCCTCGGAAAATGCAACTTATTGTGCTTAACGAAATCGAATTTTCATCTGGTTTATGTGAACATTGCTTGGTACGTAACTGTACAGGTTAACTACCTTTTGATTTTGTTGTGGACATATTTAACAGCAAAATAATTAATTGAAATACCAAGGTGTTTCGTATAATAAAGTTTTTACGTTAATAGGTAATTATGATTTGATTTCTTTGCATTTGTACGAGATAAATTATATTTTAAAACTATTTAGTTGATTTCACTTGTTTGATTCACTATTGGCATTATTATGCTCTCGAAAAATGCAACTTATGCCCGAATACGCTACTTATCTTTGGGAGCGTCTCACACATTGCCCTGTCACTTTAAATGTCAAACGTATGAAAGAGATGCCATGATGTTTGAGACGCTCCCAAAGATGATTAGCGTACGAGAATTCGGGCGTTATTGTGCCTAATGAAATCGATTTTTCATCTCGAAATTTTGTGAACATTGCTTTGTTTGAAGGTACAGGGTTATTGTTGACTTAGTTGTGGACAATATATTTATCAGAAAATAAAATTTATAATTAATCGTCATAGTGTAATTTTACACACACTCTCACGAATACAGCTACGATAATAATCGTATGAAATTTTTGCATTCTCGCCATTGTACAAGATATACTAGAAAACAATTCAAGTACCTAGTCTCATGGCTTATCTGAATCAGTTGTTTGACTAGTTTTGTTTTGTCACGGTGTGGTGCGGAAATTGTGTTTTCATTGATCATGAATAAAATGTAATTAACACTGGCACCGTTGACATTATTATGCTCTCGAAAAAAGTAACATATTGTGCTTATCGAAATCAAATTTTACATCTGGAAATTATGTGAAAATTGCTTTGTTTATGGTTAAAAGACTTTATTGTGGGACATACTTTAATAGCAAATCATTCATTTGTTTTATTTGTAACGAATTATTGAATGCTGAATAATTATTTTGAAAATTTTAATAAAGCGGTAGTAGGTACTTTTTCTCGTATATAAATACGTACTACTTATAGTGTTTTTTCTAATCTCATAGAATTTGATAGATTTTTCCAGTAATGTACGATATTTGATTAAAGGTTCGTTTGCTCTTCTTCTGTTCACAGCTAATGAGATTTAATTTTCTTAATACTTTTAACGGCCCTTCATTAAGCGTATAAAATAAAACCTTTGAATAAATCAAATAGAAACACCAACAAAGTAAAGACCTACATAATTTTAAACCTAGAAAAGTTATGATAACTTAATTTTGTTGAACCTTTACCCACTCAGCGTCATTCAGAATAATTTATAATCCGGTAAATATTCAGATATGTATAATATTTGTATAAATAAGCCAACACTGGCCACTTATTAATGCTAATTGTTACCTTTCACCTTCCCATAAACGAAATATTTCAGTCATGAAAGATAACATCTACTCAGATATTACAAACAGTTTGACTGTTACGCGCCAGTGATTAACGGCAGGCTTAATATTCAAGCTTGTAGGGGCTAACTATATTAGAATACAGGAATAAAATCTATATTATTATATAGGGCCATATAAATGCGAAGGAAACTCTGTCCGCATCTCTGTTTGTTACCTTTTCACACCAAAACAATTAGATAAATAAAATTAATTAATAAATATTTTCTAACAATTACACCAATTATCTAAGCACATAGTAAATTTCTTAAGAAACTGTGTCTACATGAACTTGATAACGGATAAATATATACTTATATACTTTTTGTTTGTAAATACGTTCATAATATACATAGAAAACACCCAGACCAAGACAAATATACAAGTTCATGCACACAAATATTTGTCTTGTTCGGGAATCGAACCCGAGACCTCTGGCGCAGAAGGCAGGTAGTTTACCCCTGTGTCAAATCGGTCGGTCAATCGGTCAAATGGTAGCGATTAATGGTTTCGGTACCATTGAAACGATTTTTATAGTATTTGCCATGTAGATCAGTTAATGAAGGAGGACAGAAAAGATTGTCCATCTTATATCCATCGAAAACTGCTAAAGTGCTGCTGTCAAATATCTATTGGATTTTGTTCCTAATACGAACAAAAGAGGTGATGCTCTGGAATCCATACAAAATAATACGATTACGATAACGATAGTATTTCGTGTTAGGGGTACAGACATAACCGAATTTCACGCGGTCAAATTCGCCGGCAACCACTAGTCCGGGTATAAAACAGAAAAGGTCCATTTGTTTGGCTTTAGAGGCAGAAGGTGGAATTTAAATGGGCCAATTATTTTTTTCCAGTGTTCCTTCATTTGTCACCGGGACCGTTTTCCGTCTGCAGTTTTTGTCAGTGATCATTATCAGCGCTTATTTATTTGCTCATTAATTTATCACTGTCCGGCAAATTGTCTTGCTCAGTTGGACCGATGGCTCAATTTGTGTTGAGGGAGGCTGATTTGTGTCTTGGGCGATTTGATTTGTCTGGTTTTTTATCTTTTCATTTGAATCGACGAAGATTTTGCGGTTTTTTTGCGTTTCGTTTCATGTTACCGCGTCGTTACAATAAAATTATTAAATTTTATAAAAAAGCATGTGTTTAAATGCATCCATAATAATTTTATAAAATGTGAAAGTATGATTTAATTTAAATAATGGGTACCTAGATAGATTCACGTAGTGAAGTCGGGTGGCTTCCACTTAAAAAAAGAGCTTAAATGTTCCAATGTTCGAAATTGGTATAAAATATTAAAATTGTCCGTAAATATTCACAAGACGAACGTAACAATAAAATGAACCCTTTTTTTTCAAATCATGCGATACTTACTTCGTTACCTTAATAAAAAAGGAACAGCGAAACGGAAATAAAAGTGCCACTCATTCGTTTAAAACATCAAAATGAATAAGTAAAAATCAAGCTGCGCACAAAACAATACGAATGGGAAAAGCTTTTATTATGCAAATGATTTTGTATTTTTGTTGAACAAAAAGGCATTTAATTGGATACGAGAAAAAAATATGTTAGAAGTTGACAAAACCAAAGGAACTTATGAAAAAAAAATACGAGTTTACTAATTTGAGAGAAACTACAATCATATTTAGGTAAGCTTATATAGATTTTGAAATACCGTAACTTTGAAAAAGTATAGTTTTTATCAAAAAACATTGATGTTGAAGTTGATGTTTTGGATATTTGTACTCTGCTTTTCCGTGGATAACTAAAGAGGAGCTTCCATAAGAAAAATAGAAACAACTGTTTCTGAAATCCTAGCGACATATTTAACCCTTAACCACCTAGCATCAGTTATCGTCACACTACCACCTAGCATACGTATGTGAGACTTCGGAGCTAAATGATTCTCGTTTGTAAAACTGGGTGAGGTAAGTTTAAGTTTTTGATAAAAAAAACTGTTAGGAACTTATTAAACTATTTGTAAAAATAAGAAAAGCACATGGAAAGCCACATTTAAAAGAGAATCTCAATTAAGTAATCAACACTATACTTAAAAACTGACATAGTAGGAAAATGAGGTCCATTATAATAACCACATAAGTAGGTACTTCTTTGTACTTTTTTTTATTACTTAGTAATCAAAAAACAGATGTAAGTACCGAAAAATTTTCACCCGGCGACAGTTTTTTACTTACCAGATACAAACGCGCAAACATCCGACTGCAAAAAGCGGTTGTGCGGCACTGGGGGGCGCGAGGAAAAGGTACATGGACGAACAAGTTTATACGAAGCTCGGGCTCAACAATATTCACGATTATAAATTCGTCGGGGTCTGTCAGACCTATGCTAGGTGGTTAAGGGTTAATGCTTGGTGTACAGTCACGAACAATATATACAGGGTAAATTTTTAATCAGTGCACAAATTTTTAAGATCGACTCAGAATCGGTAAGCGAACAACTTTCTCCTAGAAACATAGGTCGAAATATGACAAAAAATTTTTGACTCTTTATACAAATCGGACTGATCACGTGATCAATTTAGTATGGGGAGTCCAAAAATTTGTCGTATTTCGACCCATGTTTCTAGGAGAAAGTTGTTCGCTTACCGATTCTGAGTTGATCCTAAAAATTTGTGCACTGGTCAAAAATTTATCCTGTATATTAACACCATAGAACTTTGTCACATTGAAGCGTTCCGATACAAAATTGTCTGTGTCACATAAGTCATTAATTATTGTAATATGT
Organism: Crambus lathoniellus; assembly: GCA_949710035.1. Taxonomy (NCBI): domain Eukaryota; kingdom Metazoa; phylum Arthropoda; class Insecta; order Lepidoptera; family Crambidae; genus Crambus; species Crambus lathoniellus. The sequence continues at coordinate 18,610,259 of OX453303.1, read as the reverse complement.
CATAGTCTTATGTTGTTTACATATTATTATACGGTATAGAGTAGCAAGGTAAAGTAAAGTCAAACCCTATGACAGTGGTGGTGGCGGAAAAAATCCATACAAAATTAGCTGAGTGTAAAATGGACTGTTGGCTGTGAGCAATATGAAAATTATTTTGTCCGATAAATGACCACTCGGTCTAATAAGTCTGTAACGCTCTACTTTACCGTTTACTCTAACCGTGTTCCGTAGGCTCTATTACTATCTATCAAAATTTGAAACAATTTTCATCATTTGAGTAAGGCTGTTTGGCCTAGACCTAAGCAATAACTTACCGTGATTTATATTGATGGCAAGTATCAAATCGCTGCCATTTTTATCTCTTGCAACCTTCCTGCAACAAATTAAAACACAATGAGAATAAAAATCAAAGCAAATATTCCAAGGTACCTAGTATAAAATCTATATATATAAAATTCAAAGTCCTGACTGACTGACTGACTGACTGAGATATCAACGCACAGCCCAAACCGCTGAACCTAGAAACTTCAAATTTTGCACATAGATAAAATCCACCCCTAAGGGGGTGAAATAGGGGATGAATGTTTGTATGAAAGTCCGTTGTTTTCATAAAAATCCGATCAGCCGTTTTTACGTGATTAGGCGGGTCCTCCCTCCCTCACCAAGTGAACAGCCTCGTGCGAGGCCCGCCGCACGTGGCAAACGATCTGCCTCGCGCGAGGCTGCTCGCTTGGTGAGAAAGGACCCGCCTAATCAAAACGGCTGATCGGATTTTTATGAAATTAAAACATAGAATACTTTTTATCCTGGTTATTGGTCCCCTAAGTATTTTCTCGAATGTCCACGCGGACGAAGTCGCGGGCGGAAGCTAGTAATATTAATAAAAAAACAATAATGGGCGTGTCTACGTAGTCTTACAGCTGTTAATGATGATACAATAACGTAAATTAAACGTGAGCTATAATTATTTTGCTTAGCAGTGACATTTGCAACTCACTTGATTAATAAATCAAATACAATACGAACATAATCCCAGTCAATTATTACCTAAGCTTTCCGATTAAGCGAATTCAATAAAGAACTGAATGTATAAATTATATAGGTATAGGAGTAAATGGAGCCATACATCTAGGTATTTATGCAAATAATCTTAATGTCACTGTAACGTTGGTGAACAGAGCAATTTGCATGCTAATGCTAATATTCATAAGGTTGTAAATTAGAAAATAATTAGTTGAGTGTCTCATCATTCGGAAGCCTTATTAAGACAAAGGCTTGCTTGAAGTTTTTTTAAATATTATATTTATAGACCAAAAATCAAGTGTAGAGTTTACGATGGATAAAAATTTTAAACAAGCAATAAATTAGCTAACTAAATTAGATTTCAATTATGATTGCCAACTATATTCACTTAAGAAAACGACAGTTGTGAAACTATTGCTAAACACACAATTTTATTATTCTGAAATATTTAATCGCAGCCATATAATCTATTAAAGATTTAAAAAAATATAAAGCATGCTAATCAAAAAAGCATAACATAATTATACAGGCTTAAAACTGATCTCATGAATATGCAACTCTAGTTGCAAATAGGTCCGCATAAGTGCTCATGTATTCGTCAAACTATTCCATCGGTTTTACAATTCACCGTATTATCTTCATCGCTCATATATAGAATTGCAAATTTAAACCCTTTGTAAGCTCTCTGCATTTGGGAACATAAATTCGCTTTCACAGTCATTTGCATGTTGCCGGCTTATTTGGTATATCAGTGACTTCCGAATCTGGCTGGGTTATCGGGGGATTTACTATTTGTAGATGAGATAACTTTGCACTGGTCAGTTATCACTGTTTCAAAGGCAAAGGTGAAATGAAATGAATAAATTAAAACATTAGAGACATATAAATTATGAAGGGAGGAATTAAAATTGAAAATGGAAGCAAAGTTGCAATAGGAAAATTTATGATTTAGGTATGTCTATCATGGTTGTTTTTCAATTTTACACGCCTGAGCTCATTAAACCAATTTTGATGTAGAGATAAATTTTACAATAGGGATTAACTAGGGGCTCATAAAAGGGGCAAATTTCTAAAGCACGGGGTGAAGATAATATTTTATTTTATTGAAAAATATACGGGAACAAAAAATATATTCGGCCTTCTTAATAACAAGGCATTGTATAAGTACCTAAATAGTTCAGTTAAACCAAGGTTAAACCAGTAGTGCGACTATTAGCTCCTATTGCTTAAATTTTATTTACTAAAAAAGTTCTTATTAAGTAAAAAGTTCTTGATGACTGAAACAACTTCCTAACAACTACATTACAATATGGCTATTACCATAATACAGAGTACAGCTAAAGAAATAACTAAGGCATTGTTCAAGTACTGAAGAATCAGAAATCTTGATTTGAATTCTTGATTTTGCCAAAGGATTGAAATGAAGGAATTTGGAAAATTTACATTTGAACGACGGTAGGGAGTTGGATTACAGACGCTTATGAAAATTTAGTCCCTTATTGTATCCTGGAATAGGTATAAGGGATAAGAAAACTAGAGCAGAGCAATGTAGAAGAAAGATAACAATATTTTTTTTACAAAACTGTGGATTCAGACATTTTATCATTTTAAATGATTTGAAGACGAGTATTATTGAGATGTTGTGGTCCTCGTATGTGAGTACAAACTGTAAAATTTGTAAAAAAAAATGGAGAATTTTTTTACGCCAATTTAAAGTTACAAGCAACCGTTACTATTCAACCTGTTCAATCTAATAAAATTGTCTGTGTAGGGTTTGTATGAGAAAGCATAAACGAAAAAGTTTACATAACTATCTTCCTTGAACTTTTTGATTTCTCATCGATGCCAGAATATAAACTTAATGTTATGGGTATTCAAGAAGAATAAGTTGTATAGCTCAGCACCAAAAAACATTATTTTTAATTTACTAGTGTAACTATAATTTAATGTAAATAAAGAATTGTTAAAGAATTGCTAATGAGATTTAACTTATCTTTTTTCGCAAAGAACACAGCCGTAAAAAGAGACAAATCTCAAAACAAACTTCGCGGGCACAAGTGCGAAATTTCAATCTACCCCAGTGAGTAAACACATTGTACCCCACATGTGTGTAACTCATAAATTACCGTAAGCACCTCTGAGCCAGATCAGGTATCGCGGCCAAATGGAATAGACACGTTTGATGGGTTGATTTTAGAATTCGGTACTTGTTTTACTGTACTGTGAGATTTCTCTAATTGATTTTAAACATAATAATTGAGGTCACACGGTTGTAAGCCGAACAAACAATTTTGTCACCAAGGTTACATTACTGACTGGAGCTAAATTTAAGAAAATCTAAATAAATGACTTGTCAATGTTTTTTGACAAAAACTCTGTACAACTTTCACTTCATAAATACCAACCAACATAAACAAGATATTATCTAATTCTGCTTAAAATGACAAGTTCGCCAATCTAGCAAGTTGTGCAAACACATTGCAAACAAACCATAAATCTTCCTCGAATACATAAAATACGCCAATTAAGTGCTAAACCAAACCCTTCCAAGCAGGCACATATTGGGCCACCCTTTCCTCAACTCCGAACATAAATTATAGTGCACACCTGTAAGCCAGATCAGCGTTGGATAAAGAAATTTAATATACGGTTCGCTGCATAAAACTGATTTATGTTCGAGAGTATGCACTTAGTTTGATTTAAGGCAGATTGAGCGAGAATCAAAGCTTATAGAGAAATATTCAGTTTATAGGCGCTGAAAAGAGTTAAGTTTTCATAGTCTTTTTTTTTAATAAAACGAACATGGAGTATAAATGAAGTCGTACCGGTTATTGCATATCAATAGACACAGTTGGAAATGGAACGAATAGCAATATTGCATAGAGAAACAAATATTAAATAAGAGACTGTGAAACGTTTTATGCGACAATAAATAACACAAGTCTGAAAACTAGTTTTTCGAAAATAGTTTTTCCAGTTGTTTTTGGTGTGTTATTATCAAATTACATCTAAAATAGTAGCATAAGTGCTAATCTTCTAGCAGGTCTATTAATGCATGTTATGTAATATGATACTCATAAAGCGTATGTCTTGTTTCAGGTACTAAAAGAAAACCAGCCGGTGTCCTGCAAAATGTTGTGACAAACATCAAGCTTTGATGATAAAGGCGGGCTTACGAAAATGTGTTTACTAAAGAATTTCCAAGATGTCACGACGAATAGAACCTTCTTGTTCATAATAGTGCTGTTGTCGCTAAAGTTGTGTAGTCCTCAGGATCTGAATGAGGAGTTTGTTAACGAGGACAGTATAGACGCTTCCGATTTGAGTATGGTGGTACCAGTGACTAAAGTTCAGTTTCCGAAAAGTGTGTCGGGCCCATGCAGGCTGAGCGAACTGTTGTGTGATACTGGGCAGTGCATATCGTTAGATAAGTACTGTAACGGTGAAGACGACTGCGGCGATAAGAGTGATGAGCCCAAGTCTTGTACACGTAAGTATTTTCACTTATTTTATTTTATCGTCTAGAAACTACAATTTTTATAACAAAATGTGTTCGACATTTTGCAAAAAAGTAGTTCAATGTTTGATAAATCATTTATGTCTAATTTAGTAGTAACACGTCACAGCGTATGCGATGCAACACAAAGAGTTAACATGCCTTTGTGAAATAAGGAACAACAATAATAGAAATAACAATTCACACTTCCATTCGCCTTACTCATTTCTAAAGAAACATCTCGAAATAAAAACGATAAAATTACATAAAACAATTTCGGTTTGCTCAAATCGACCGATTGTAAAAGTGCTTTATGCACTCGTAAAATTTAGGCAGGGATGGATAGTTGGGGGTGTATTACGCAAAATCCATAAACATCTAGTATAATATGTTTTGGCCGGGTCCCCGCATAACTGCGGGGGATGAATATTACATAAAAGCCGATGGCGGCCAACTTCGGCCACCGCTGACACAGCCACTCGGCTGCCATGCGTTGCGGCCATAAAGTTGACGATCGATAAAAAATTTAGGTGCGTGTGAAAAATTAAATAGAATTGGAAAAATTTTAATGAAATTTTTTTTTATGATAACCAACGCTTATTTTATTATCACTGTTGTAGTGCACGCTGAAATTTAAGATGTGCTGTAAGGATTCTTACTGGATTTAAAACAATTAACTGTCCTTACTTACAACGATATACTATTTGAACTGCAAGTAATGTATGCAGTTTACCTATTTTTTTTTTTTGGGAGACATTGATCATGACATGTATCATGCTTCCCTAGATACACCGCTTACAGTAATTTTAAAAGTATCTTTTATTTAAAATGTGCACTTTATTTAAAGCACATTTTTGTCTAATATAAGCACACGGACAATGACAATCGGTCACTCAGATCATATAATTATAATAATATGATCTAAAATCGGACATCATTTATTAAAGCATTAGAAGTAAACATTTTGATAATCATTGTAGGTTATTAAGAAACCATACTGTATTTTATTTGTAAAAGAATACCTATTGTTTAATTCTCGTCCCGCCTTTTTTATAGCCGAACCATGGCAGCTTTGAGTACCTTTTCTTTTGTGACAGATGTCAGCAAACTGAGGGGGACATATTAAAAATGCGTCTCAATGGCCCAAAACGACTCCTCAGTAGACATAAATGAGCTGTCCTCTTTCTTGTGAAGTACGGCTTACTAAGGGATTAATGAGAGCCTGAATTTGTCGACCCCTTTAAACGAGATTAAAGTTTTGTATTCTAATTTTAGTAGAGGATTTGGGTGTAGGAGTTTTATTTACACTTTACATTATTTTTATTTTAGCAGTATTGATCAATGATTGGTCTTCGCTAATTAACCACTAATAAATCATACATTTATAACTCAAAGCTTGACCCACTTTTGAGGCTAGCGTCCTTTTAAAAGGACGCCACGTAACAAAAAATATGTAAAATTGAAATTTGACTTGTCAATATTCTTTGTTATGTGGCGTCCTTAAAGGACTCTAGCCTCAAGTGGGTTAATGGGACCTTCCGCGAGAAACAAAACAATATTTATAATAAATTTTAACCGCCTCTGTTGTGTAGTGGTGGTACACACCACCGGTATCAGTCTCAGAGGTCCCGAATTTGATTCCCAGTCGGGGTACATATTATACTCGGTTTGAATGGTGGTAGGGTTTGTTCAAAGTCCGCTTGGGTAGCTACCACCATATTATCTAAATCAGACGCCATAAATAATAATAACAACCACGTTTTCATCATTGTTGTGTTCCGGCAGTTAGAGATAAGATAGCCAGTTCATCAGTAATTGAGAATTCCGGGAGTAGTGCGCTTCCATTTTCAGCCTTTTCATCACTTAACATCAGGTGTGAAGTCTAAGTGCCACCCCGTTGTGATTAAAAATATAATAAAAAATATTAGTGAAGTAGTGAAAGCTTAAAAGTTTATGGTTAAAGATGTGAAACACGCTTTGCTCGAAATCTGAAAAGTCTAAATAATGATGTTTTAGTAAGGAAATGATTGCAATACCCAGTTCAATTAAGAATCATTCGTACATATGAGTATTCCTCCTATCTAAATACTAGTACGTTAATTTCCATGCCTTTGTCAAAGTAGGAAACTCATTGTTAGCTCTTAAGATTCACTTTACTTTGGAACCACGTACTGTGCGAGGGTTCTAATGAGCCTGTACGTAATGAGAAACAAGCATGTACTGTGATTAGCAACAGGAATTCTCTGAGTAAATAAAGAGGGTGATATTGCACTTTTAGTTCTGTGGGGTGAATAAAGTGTACAAATACAATGTCTGTATGTGAATAAAGTTTTGTTTAATGAATGTATCTCTACAAATAATATTTTTATTACATTTTACCGCTTCCTTGTATTCACAAAGGTATTCGAATTAGTTTTTTTATGTTTTTTTGTAGAGTCAAACCTTATGAATGAGGAAGTTTACCAATTTTTTTTTATTGTTTAATTTAAAACACAACTACACTTTTACACTGACCCTTTTACTTTTGAAGCTCTCGAACAAAGGGTGGTGGGCAAAAATATATGGACGGCACACCCACTTCCGCCAGAGCTTATAATAAGTTATTATTATATCTCCTTTATTACATTTTAAATACTTACAAAATTATATTTCTAAACATTAAATTTTTAAAATGTATTACACTAAAAAATATAACATTTAAAAATACAAAAATGCAGTTTCCCAACGGCAGCAAGATCAGGGTCCCGGCTACCGATGGTTAAGGATCCAGAGACAGGAACCTTCTCACTATACGGGCCGTGTCCAGAAGTACTGCCTTCTGCATCTGACTCCCGATCCATCCACCTAACGCAAGCCTCTTAAGGTGTTTATCGAGGCTCTTGGCTATCAGACCATGGGCGGATATGACTATCGGAACAATAATTGCTGAATCAATGTCCCACATGTCAACAATCTCGTGAGCTAAATCAAGATATTTGTTTTCTTTATCTTTTTCAGCTTTCACAAGGTTGTCGTCATGGGGAACAGTGACATCAACAATTATTGCGCGGCGTTCGTGTCGATCTATCAATACAATATCAGGCTTATTAGCTACAATAGTCCTGTCTGTAATGATAGATCGATCCCAATATAATGTGGCATGGCTATTTTCAAGGACCTGTTCTGGTGCATACCTGTAGTACGGCACCTCGGATGCTACAAGACTATGTTTCAGAGCAAGTTGTTGGTGTATTATCCTGGCCACTTGGTTATGTCTATGCAAATACTCACCGTTTGCGAGACGAGAACAACCGGAGATTATATGCCTAAGGGATTCACCCGGGCGATGGCACGCTCGGCAAATATCTACTGTGCCATCCCTTAGGATATACTTTCGGTAGTTATTCGTCATCACAACCTCATCCATAATTGCACAGACAAAACCTTCGGTTTCACCAAAAAGATCACCGAAACGGAGCCAGGATACTGAGGCTAATAAATCTACGTCAGGCCCATGAAGAGCCCGGTAGAATCTGCCATGTAACTCCTTGCTTTGCCACACAGTGCTGCGGTCGGAAGTACTAAGTACTACAGGTTTGCGCCAGTTTTCTTTTGCTAAAAATAGAGGAGTCAGTCCATTGTCAACAGCAACTACATCTCTATGAGACCCCATATCGACTTGGAGAAAATACTCCCTAAGATTGCATATCTCGCGGTTATGCAATGTCTTAGCATTTAAGAAGCCACGACCACCGCACTTCCGCGGGATATACAATCTCATGGTCGATGAACGTGGGTGATGCATGCGGTGTGCTGTTAGCAATGTACGAACTTTTCTATCTAGGGCATCCAGTTCAGTTTGAGTCCATTTAAGTATGCCAAAGGAATACATCAGTACCGGCATGACCCATCCATTGTATGCACGAACCTTGTTTCCGCCAGACAAAAGACTTTTAAGGACCTTTGAAAGGCGCCCCAAGAAACGCTCACGCAACGATTGTTTCATGTCAGCATCGTTGATGCCTAATGCCTGTGACATACCTAAATATTTATAGGTTTCGTTTACGGAGAGAGATCTAAGATGAAGAGAATCCGAGAGTTGTATACCCGTAGATTCCATTATCTGACCACGCTTTACATGCATGACTGCACATTTGTCCACACCAAATTCCATTTTAATGGCATTACTGAAAGCTTCAGTAACTTTTAGTAACGCTGTCAAATGAGAACTGCTATGGGCAAATAGTTTCAGGTCATCCATGTACAGCAGGTGTGATATTATATGACCATTTCTCCGTAAACGATAGCCTAACCCTGAACTCTCGAGAAGTGTACTCAGAGGGTTCAAGGCCAGACAGAACCACAATGGACTCAAACCGTCACCCTGGAAGATACCTCGCTCTATTTTTATAGGATCGCCCTGGCCTAGAACCCGTCGAGATCCTGGATAGAAAAGGACCGTTCTCCAATTTCGCATGCACGATATCAAGAAAGTGCGTAGAGTTGTATTTATTTTATACAACTCCAGCACCCTCATGAGCCACGAATGCGGCACGGCCTTCTTATAATCTATCCAGGAAGTCGACAGGTTCTTTCGGTTTCGACGAACCTGTTGGTTAATAGCCATGTCAATGAGGAGTAGCTCCTTAGTACCACGGGCCCCATTCCTACATCCATTCTGAGAGGCGACCATAATAGAATTTTGATCAATGTGTTTATTACAATGTGATTATCTTCGACCTCAAAATGGACGTAAGAATTTTATAAATTGTTGGCAGACAGGTGATAGGTCTATAGTTTTTGGGGTCCGCAGTACTACCAGATTTATGGAGCAGATGGGTTATGCCTGTTGTCATAAATTCTGGAAGCGATCGAGATAATAAAGCACATTGAAATTGAGATGCTAAGCAAACGTGCGAGCTAGGTAACCATTTATACCAGAAATTGTGCAGTCCATCCGGGCCTGGAGATTTCCAGTTGGGTAAGGAACGAACTGCACAAACTACGTCTTGGTAGTCAATGGTTACTTCATTCATATCAGGTATAAGCTCACACGAACGCTCAACATCCTCCATCCACGCGCCTTCAGAGTGAGTGACAGGCACGGACCAGATGTTGTGCCAAAAAGAAATCATGGCATCATCATCCGGCCGATGCATATCAGTATCACTCTGATCCGATCGCTCCCAGGATGCATAAACACATCGTTGATCTCTCTCGAACATGCGGTTCTGAGTAAAGCGATCGACTCGCACCCTATACCTTCGAATACGATTAGCCCATGCACAAATTTTCTGCTTCAGGAAGTCGATGCGCTCTGTGACACATGAAATATAATTTTGAGGACTAATACCAGTCCCCAAGAATGCACGTTTCACAAAGCGCATGACCCTAGGGCGCATGTTGCCCTCCCTAAAGCAGCTGAGCTTACCGATGAGTACCCTAGCCTCACTGATACGACGCTCAATCCTACACTGCCAGGCTGGTATAGCCAGGCGAGGGCGTGTTGCTGTGTCAGTATTTGGAAATTTTACATGAGCAACACGACAAGCTGTAATAGCCGCACAGTACAGGATCGAATGAGTATCAGCCAGTAAGCCTAGCATGACCACCCAAAACGTGATATGTATCGCATGATAGAGCGACTTATCGACATTCAAACGTCAAAACCTATTGTCTTTTGACAGTTAAACCGGATAACTTATCATATCATATCGAATTTTGTTGGTCATGCTAGGGGGGCAGGTCTTCACTACTATCAAAGTAATTTGGTAGTAGCAAATCTAAAGCACACATCAGCGCCCTATTTTTTTTGTGCATGGGAAAACGCGGAAGCCGAGGTCTAAGGTGAACCGAAGTCGATCGAAATTCCCGAACTACATCTTCAAGAGTACTCCTCAATATATCATTGTATTGGGGACTTACAGTAGTAACCATATCATCTCCACCATCACTATCAGCAACGCCAGCTTGCAATGTGGCCGCGGCAGAAGCTTGAGTTGCCGCCTGCGATGCAGTAGTAATGATACGGTTACGTTGCACCTCTGTACGGAGCCGATCAAGTACCGAGTCATCCAACAAGTGACCCCGTTGAATGGCTCGCACCTGATCCGACAGTCGTTGAGCCGAAACGTTGATTGATGGTTCAAGAGCCTGAAACAGAGAAAGCATCCGAACACGATACGCAGTAAGATTAGTTCCTGCCTCTGTTGCCTCAAAATATGCGCGCATGACATTTTCATTGATGGTAATTGTCCATCGCATGCGCTGCACTCCACCGGGAGCGGGGGCCCTGACCGGAGCCGATTGCCCCAAAAGCCCCAAACTCTTCGGTGGCCGGCCCCTCCTCCGGCGTACAGGTGGTGGCGACGTCGGCGGAGAGAAGTACTCGTCACTATCGCTCGACGCAACTGCAGAAGTCGGCTGAACACACGGCACAGAGGTAGTTGGCGCAGTTGCCGACAACTGCGAGGCGGAGCGAGGTGACGAGCCCGGAGGTGGTAAGCGTGCTGCTCGGCTTCTTGTCAACATTTACAACTTTCACAGATTTCTTCATTCATATCCCTTTTAATTTTGTTTGAATTATTTTGGATATGTCATAGTGATGACATTTGTCATACAGATTCATTAATACTTTTAATATGTTCTTGTAAAATGTATCTTTTTTTTGTTTTTGATATTTTTGTTACAGGGTAATAAATATACAGTAAATGTGAATTTTGACCTTTGAATAAAATATAACTTAATAAAATACAATAGAATGGGAAAAGAATGACCTGTCACGTAAGGTATTTCAAACTTCAAATATATTTTTATAATTTCACTAAAAATTATAAACCTAGACAGACAATATCTACCTCAAGTAACTAGTTACAAACATAGTTGTCTGTTTCTTGCAAAATTAACCGTTACAGTGCCACAAACTTTGCTGTGCCGGTGGCCAAAATGTGAAACTAGCGTGTTTTTTTTAAATGTCATTTTGCTGTCAAGTTGATGTCCAACCATAGCGCTGCTGGCGGCTGAAGGTCTTAGAAGTCAGGGCCGGTTAAATTACTACAAAAAAAAGAAAAACGTACGTAGCGCCGCTGTCACCGGCACAGAAAAGGTTGTGGCACTGTACGTCATATTTTTCAGTACTGTCTTTGTAAAGCTCATTCTTACTAGATTTCATTACGCAGTTATTTTAATATTAATATTTTCTCTATTGTAAAGGTGTCATAACATAAACTTTTTATTTTTGGTTGGTGTTTTGAGCCACACTTATTAAATGGCTGGCGGAGCTGGGTGTAAGTATTTTGCCCATTTTACATAGTTTTTACTTATACAGTTTTATCTCATGACCTCTGGGATATTTTGTAAAATTGTCTAAATATAAAATGTTTATTTTTGGTTGGTGTTTTGAGTCACACCTATTAAATGGCTGGCGGAGCTGGGTGTATTTGCCCACCATCCTTTATTAACAAAATAGGTCAGTTTGACTATACTAAAACCACCTCCATCATAAGTGTTTCATTGAGATCTCTGACTAGGTATTTTTTTCCGAAGCAGTTATTAAACAGTTTCGGAAAATTGTTAAAGGTGTTTTCGATTTTTTTTCTACATTTATTTATTGAGTACTATTGTATTTTCACCTTATTTTATTAAGACCCTTGATAAAGAGTAAATACCATATTCATGTAAATATGTGCTAATATCACAAGTCATCACGCAATAACAAAAGGTATTTCAAACTTCAAATATATTTTTATAATTTCACAAAAAATTATAAACCTAGACAGACAATATCTACCTCAAGTAACTAGTTACAAACATAGTTGTCTATTTCTTGCAAAATTAACCGTTACGTCATATTTTTCAGTACTGTCTTTGTAAAGCTCATTCTTACTAGATTTCATTACGCAGTATGTGCGAGTAGTTGCCTTCAAACTCAAAACTTCCACTAAGCTTAACGGAAGCGCTTTCTATGGATGTTTTAGCTGAAAGACTTTAATCCAATGCGATTCAACCCTCAACTTCTCAGCCATATTATTTTGGTGCCCGTAAATACGTTTTCACGCTAGAAATGTTCGGAACGATAATTGTCTTACACAAAAGACCTCGGCATGTCGTCACAAAGGGATTGAAAGAACTAGATTACTCGCAGTATCCACAATTTCTCTCTCCCGGGACATAAAGGGCTAGGGGACTCTGTTCCGTCATTCCACACTTTCGAGTAATGGTTCATTTGGTCATTATATGCAGTGCTAAGTAGCACTCGCCAGTCCGAGGGTTAATAACGATTGCGATTTTATTGAGTACTTACTCGTAGAATAAAGAAGAACGCAATGACAACTGGTTAATTTATTGAATAAAGGTTTATACTTAAACATGTTTATATGGAACGAGGTGCTGCATGTACACATGTACACAAGTACTAAAGTAAGATGTATCAAGAATCATGGATATTTATTTGCGAATTTAAAGTACAAAAGTTCTTAAGGAAAACAAAAATGTGTAGCGCTTATGTGATGCACCAGATACTGCCATGCAAACGGTACAGATAGAATGACGCTCTACAATATAAAATATGGTAGGTTTAATAGTAGAAAACAATGTTATTGATAAAGAAATGTCTAGTAAGCATAGTGAGCAGTGTCAAGAAAAAAATTAATAAAAATTTGAAGCAAACTACTATACTACTACTAGTAGGTACTAAATACAATATCAGGTAAAATGTCAAAGCGAAATGTTACATATTCAAAAATTCATTTATCACACAGTAAATTAGAGATATCTAAAGGCAAAGCATTATACACTTTTATGGCCATATTCTAGCAATTTTTGGCAAAGCAGGTAGTTATTTACAACTAGACGGTCGTTCTGAAAGTGCATAACCTCTTGTGGACAATTTAAAATTTTTAATAATCTAACCCCTATTATATGTACAATTATCTGTCACAACACGATAGATTTGAAAATAGCCAATCCCGCCAAGGCCAACTGACGATAACTATTGTTAGAGATAATTGGACATTATTTGAAAACTAATAATGTCACGAAGCGGCATGAACTTCGTATCATTATTATGTACGTAGTAGGCCGGCTGATATTTAGTTGTAATTATATACTGCTGCGGTGGACCTTTTATAAGTATCACTACGACAATCGACCTCGTAAATGCGAGTTTCAATTCCTTTACCAGATCATGAACAGTGTAACTGGTAGGTAATGAAATTACTTTCGAACTTAATTTTCTACCTAAGTTAGACAGTGTTAATGATAAAGGATCAGTTAGTTACCCCTAGTTACATTAAAAGCAATTTGTAGAATCAAAGTAAGTTTAAGTTAAAAGCCCTTCGGCTAAAAACGTTGAAGGTTTAAAACTAAGTTGTCTTGACAGCATTTCTAGGATTATATTACTTCTCGTACCTTGAATGCGAAAATTCAACACAATTTTCAGGTCAAGCTTGCTGAAAATTTCTCTTTGTGTCAACTTATTTAAGTTTAACTACATAGTTAAATACAACGGGGTAAAATTAACAATTCGTTGAAATTAAATATGTAAGTAATTTTCTTTTTACTTTATAACAAACTAAAGAACACAACAGCTACAAACAAAACGGCCAAGCCACATATTTTGACTAAGGTGCAGAGTTTGTGAAGTTAGGGCTTGTAGAGTAAGTAGCTTGGTTTTGCATGAAATCTGATAACTTTTTGACAGTGTGAGCTATGTGGTCTCGTCTTGGCAGCATTTTACATGAAGTTGTTTTTGGTGGAAGTTCACCACTTTTCCAGAGGGTGGGGGTGGTTTGTAAATTATAAGAGCTATGAAATTGAAATTTTAATGATTAATAAATCTACTAAGGCAATCAAACGAAAAGCAAGGCCTACATTTTCTCGAAGCGCTTCATCATTTTTTGAATCCTCATAACTCGAGTTTGGATTGTACCAGATAAACAAAATTTTCGGGATATGATGGCTCATCTTGTTATCATTATTATTATACGACTGCCCAAAGAGTGTAATCTGTTACGCTGGTATACACGTCCGATTTTTCTTTCCGATAGTCTGATCAGACTTGATTTGATTGGTTGTTTTTACATTTGGTTGTTAACAACCAATCAAAATCGTTAGTTTTATGTACTGTTTAAATACCACCTTCCAAAACTTTTTCAGTTTCATTAAGGAAACCTTATTTCCAGTCTGGAAGTAGTTGTTGTTCCATAATAGGTTCTACTGAAACTTGTTAAAGATAAATATTTTGTTGATACGAGAAGAAGATGAGTTATATCGTGGCAAAACCAAGAGTTATAAATATGAGATATAAAACTCTATAGATAATAATATAAAGAATAAAAAGTAAAACAATAAGTAAAAGAAAGTTTGTATAAATTATGCGTAAATTGCAGTTAACAAGAAAAATATACTTCTTGCCTAATAGCCGCTGACCGCTATTTATTATGCTAGTTATACCTTATGAGGGGTGGAATACACAACACCAAACATATCAAGCCACAGATTATAACTTATTTGTCATCATAACGAACTGGCAACACTGTCAACAGTGTAATGTCGTACGTCGTTTACACAGTAAAGGGTTTTCGCTATGCTGCGAATAACGTTGAATAAAGCTGCTACAGCGTAGCACATCGTAGTATCTACGACGTAGCAACACAATCCACTTTCTAACGTGGAACTCCTATATAAAATAAAGGCTAAAACTTATTTCAAAATGAAAACTTCTTTACTTATTCTAATGTAGAACTTAAATTAATTAAAGATCATATGAAATTGTAGAGTGTGCCCATAAAAAATAAGCTATTAATTACTCGATTTAGGCCAGACTAGCCGAATGGTGTCGGAGAATTATATAGTTACAATCAATAAGGCAGCATTTCAGTTTGGGGGCCAAATGCGTAGCTTCTGTTACTAAATCTGATGAGTTATTTTTGCCCGTTTTTCTTGTCAGTTGAAAGATGTTATGGTCACATTTGGTTGTTAACAACCAATCAAAATCGTTAGTTTTATGTACTGTTTAAATACCACCTTCCAAAACTTTTTCAGTTTCATTAAGGAAACCTTATTTCCAGTCTGGAAGTAGTTGTTGTTCCATAGTAGGTTCTACTGAAACTTGTTTAAGATAAATATTTTGTTGATACGAGAAGAAGATGAGTTATATCGTGGCAAAACCAAGAGTTATAAATATGAGATATAAAACTCTATAGATAATAATATAAAGAATAAAAAGTAAAACAATAAGTAAAAGAAAGTTTGTATAAATTATGCGTAAATTGCAGTTAACAAGAAAAATATACTTCTTGCCTAATAGCCGCTGACCGCTATTTCGAGGTTGGCAGCAAAGTCAAACACATTACGCAGATACAATCTTTACTTCCATTCAAAGTCGTTTTCTTTATCAGATGGTATATTGAAAATTATTTACTCCAACTCTTTAAGTCCACGCCATTATAGTCACGAGCAATAATACGTAACACTATACATATAAAACCTTGTCATACTGAAACTTTCAAGAACAAGCTGTCAGTTGTGCAAAGAAACTTGATTAATGTAATGTGACCCAATTTTATGCTGTTCACCTAATTAATATAATGTTCCTTAGAACATAACACCTCATTTGTTTACCAGCCCCTCTAGCATGACCAACAAAATGGGATATGATATGATAAGTTATCCGGTTTAACTGTCAAAAGACTATGGGTTTTGACGTTTGAATGTCGAAAAGTCACTTTATCATTCGATACATATCGCGTTTTGGGTGGTCATGCTAGGCTTACAGGGTGCCTACCATCAACTCTTATTGCGGTTTTGTTTAGGACCTAAACTGATCTACTTTGCTTATTCGTACCACGACAGCTTAATATCAATGACAGCGATTCAGTGATCATTCAATGACATTTCACAGCCGCTAAGCTGGCATGTACAAGTGACACACGCTTTTCTGTTCCGGTGACAGCCGTGACAGAGGAGCCACTTGCAATACAAAATTGGCTGTCAAAATGGACTGTCGTATGAAAACTGTTTTAGTTTCAAAGATAATCACCGGAACAGAAAAGCTTGTCGCACTATAGTCTTATTTGACTTATAACTCGGCCAAGCTAACATGACACCTGCAGATTATACCCGTCCCTCTCACTCCTCGGGCATGAAAGAATCGAGTGAAAGAGACGGGTAGAAGAAATAAGGACACAAATCGTTCGGTCATTCACATATAGCAATTCATTTGCGATCCAGTTTTTAGAAGGTCATAGTACGAAAGAAAGCAGTTCATTTTAGGAACCTATTCTGCATCGCGCTGTTTTTGAATCGCTGTCTTAAAGTTGATGGTAGGCACCCAGTTCTATTTTTATTACCATCGGTGAACTTTATCACGCGTGATTGGCTTAATAAAAGCGTTCAGTCGTTGATGCCGTTGATGTGTCGTCGTTGATCTTTCAACCTCAGTGTTCAGTGGTTGACCACAGAGGATCTGCCTATCTTACCCCTAGCTGACAGAGCACAACAATGGCAAAATCAAGGCGAACTTATAACATGTCTTACCACCAACCAAACCCAATACAATACATATCACTACTGGCAATATCCCTTGGACCGCTGATCACGGTCTAATACCGTAAGTAGACGCCGTAGTATAGAGACGGTTATAATAACTACCTTATTTTTTAATTTATCTAGAATCTTCGATCAACAATAACACAAGATAACGCCTCACGGACTAAAACAAAACTCAAATATGGCACCGACTGATTCTCTTTTAAACGGAGAAAAAGGTTACGAATCTTCCGATCTTACGTGAAAAATGTCAGGAAGAGATAAAAAATAAGAGCGCACCTTAGAATTGCGCTCTTATTTCGCTCATATTTCTTGACACTCCAACCCACCTAGAATGCAGTTTTACGTGCTATTAATTTTAACAAGTTTGTACAGCAATATCTATAATACCTGGTATATGTATGTACGGTACGGTATGTACGGTTCACCAATCTTTATGTCAGATCCTTCACGGCGTCATAAAAAGGAAACGAGTTCTATATTCAATTACATCCTTTTCTATACGCTTACATTTTACCAAGTTTTTTTACGCCTCGACACATAATAAATTCTTTATCACAAAACAGCAGGTGACAGGTTTTACTTTTGTTGACATATTTTTTTCGCTTTACTTAGCTGAAGTATGTTCTACATTAGTCTAATGTAACGAAAAGAATCTACATTAAAGACAACTTATTATTTAGGACGCAATTCCCTTAAATAAATAGCTACATTAGCATAGCAGCATACATTTGACCTTGTGTTATGAAAATTGAATACATTGAAAATTGAAAATTGAAAATTTGAAGTATTCAAGTAAGTTTCGTGCCGTATGTATTTAACCTAAACAATTTATTACTAATTTTCACTATTTCGTATTACTACTACGAACAAGCAAATAATGCCCCTAATTCACTCAAAAATTACATATGATTTCCCCAAATAATAACAGCGCCACTCTTCACAATGTCGGTTATTAATGACAGCCATAGATTCAAATATACAATGAACCTTTAATTATGGCGGCAACAGGAGGCGAGTTCGCATTTATCGCTTTTACGAAGGTAGTCATTAACGCAATATACAGCTTCAATTAACGAAAAAAGCCCGCGTCCTATTTAATAAGGTGTGAAGTCTCGTGGAACGCTGCTGCTTACAAAATGTACTGGTGTTAGTCACGGGACGAAAGAATGCTTTTATAAAATCGGGTAATATGGGGCTGGTTGGGATGGGTGGGTACACGGGCTAGTTGTTTTAACTGCCTATGTGGTCTAGTGGTACACAAGTCAAAGTAAAAAACATAAAATTAATGCTTATGAATCGTCCAGCATTTTTTTACCTACCGTTATGGACATCTTTCAACTGAAATGCTGCCTTATTTGTAACTATATAATTCTCCGACACCATTCGGCTAGTCTGGCCTAAATCGAGTAATTAATAGCTTATTTTTTATGGGCACACTCTACAATTTAATATGATCTTTAATTAATTTAAGGTCTACCTTAGAATAAGTAAAGAAGTTTTCATTTTGAAATAAGTTTTAGCCTTTATTTTATATAAGAGTTCCACGTTAGAAAGTGGATTGTGTTGCTACGTCGTATATACTACGATGTGCTACGCTGTAGCAGCTTTATTCAACGTTATTCGCAGCATAGCGAACCCTTTACTGTGTAAACGACGTACGACATTACACTGTTGACAGTGTCGCCAGTTCGTTATGATGACAAATAAGTTATAAGCTGTGGCTTGATATGTTTGGTGTTGTGTATTCCACCCCTCATAAGGTATAACGTAAGCTCCGTAGTTCAATAAACGGACGAAAAAGAAAGTATTGGGAGCCCCTTTCCCAATTATGAGGTCTTTTTGATTAGGGGATTGGAATCTTTTATTCCATTCCACTTGGGTGATTAGGGTCCGGGGATTTGAATGGGATGGGATCTTTATACATTTTTTGTACACCATCACAGATTAAATTAGACTTTGGAATAGGTACTCTTATTATTTCAATTCGAAAAGTGAACTGTATCACATTGAGGTTAGCTTTTTAAAGAAAGTTTGTAGGTAAAAATAGAAAGCTTATTTCGCTTCTGTTAAAAAATACAAAATACAAATTTTGAAGTTTGCCATTTTGTAGAGTTTTGTGAACAAATTAAATCACGAATGATGTCTTTTTCTATTTGGAACTATTGTAGTGATATATCCCATCAAATACATAAATGTGAAATGAGAGCCAAGTTCAATGGTCAGTCCTGAAATTTATATATACTAACATAAAATATTTTATAACAACTTAAAATATATTTTTTTTCTTATAACTAAGGATAATAAATTGAAGCCTAAGATCTGACTTGGCTAGTTCTCATATTCGAATTATATTAAAGCCTTTGCAAGTTCTAAATCTGTAAACTGTGTTTTGATTGTTGATTCTTACATTACAGGCACTATAGGTAAGAGTTAAGAATCAATTAATTGAAAAATTATTATAAAATGATGCAATTTTACTGGTTTCATAATATTCCTTTGTATTCACCTAACTATCTATCATGATGCCAAGTTTGAACTTTCTAGGTCATCTGGAACTGGGTTAGAGTTTTGATATATAGGTAAGTCAATGATAAAAAGGCCGATTTTGGACGTTAATATCTAATTAACCGTTTTAGGTATGCTTATAAAATTTAGAGCAGATATTTATCTTGCAAGTTTCAATATATGAGCCAAATTTGACATGTTTATGTGAAATAGTTTTTGACTTATGAGGGAGTTAAAGTGGCTCCTAATGGTTCGTGTAATATTACACACGGTGCTGCTCGCCAGTTCTGTTACCTTGAACTTGGCTTGACACGCCAACGCTTGTCTAAATTAAGAAACCAATAATAGTTAGTAGGTAGTTATGTTCGCGTGTTGCTGGTAATGTAGGTAGGTATTACTTTTAGGAATAATAATAAAACTTGTCATAATTGGTTGTCGAGTTCCTGATATATTACCAATGTTGGGGACTCGACAACAAATCAAATCATGGTAAAAATCCCCCTTTTTTTAATAATTACGATAAAGTGAGAAAGGATTTTTTTTTATTTTGATCAGTAATGAATTATCTTGAATGTTTTATCTTAACATTTAAGCCGCCAGCTATTTGAATTAATATTATACTCGAATTCCGATCTAACATCATTGATTTTCAACATGTTATTTGATAAATTTGGTTTAATATCTCTATTTATCTCTATAATTCACAGCACTACCGGAGTCAGTGTTTACACATAATTCATAACGTTATATCTCCACAATATCCACAATACATATACCTATTAATCCACGATAATCCGACATGTCAACAGTTGTCTCAGACGATTAGTACATGTGTGCTCAGATTTAGTCTGAGGTTCCTAATTACATCTCTCAACTAACTAAGTATTTAATAACTAAGTAGTAGGCATTTTAAGAAATACGGCAATAGAATCTTAATACCTTTTAAAATTTGTTTAGCAATCCGTACTTAAACTTTAAAAGCGAAAATAACTCTTTTTTATATGATGTTTGTTACCTTTTCACTGAACCAATTTTGATGTATATTGTCAATGAGGTTGACTGGACATTGAATTAGGACAAAACTACTTTTTGTCTCGATTATTCGATTCACGATTAGCGTGATAAAACTATATTTCAAACGGATGAAGTGCTTCCACTATTAATTGTATCTAGTAAGTGATTTCGTACACATAAAGAGCTCATTACAAATTCGATTTATTTCACGACAAAAGAGAGCATATTATTATTATATCGTTGTTTATCCTTATATTTTTGGTCAACAAAATAATTTTTGCGTTTATAACCTTCAGGTATTTCTAGTAATTTTATAGATTTTAATCCCGAAAATTAAAGTTTTGTCCCAAGTTTTAGGTACTGTAAAACTTTGGTTCTTAGCTTCCTCGTTAAGTTTACCGAGTCGCTTACAACAGCTTATTTCACGCCGTTTTACTCTGACAGTTTTAGCATAATGCTATCAACATTATGCATATGGGCCACCATAAGTATTAATACACTATTGCCTGCTTGCAACTTCGTACGCATATTATTCAGTTATATTTATTTTTATCTATGCCACAACAAGATTGGTTCAGTCATAATTTTGTGCTTTGTCTTTAACCTTTTAAAACCTTTATACCTACTTTGAACTGAATTTCGGTCTCTAAATGTACTCTAGATAACTTGACTGAACCAAAATTACGACATTACAGACATAGATTTTACTCCGTATGTATAGCTAAACTGTAACACAACAGAATAAGAACCAACGGAGGTATTAGAGATTTATACATTATCCATACTAATATTATAAATATGAAAGTGTGTTTGTTTGTTTGTTTGTCCGTCTTTTACGTCAAAACAGAGAAACGGATCGACACGATAGACTGGGGATAGTTTGGGAGCTGGAGAGTGTCATAGAATACTTTTTATCCCGGAAAAACAACACATTCTCGTGGGATAACGCCGTGAAGTCCACGCTGGCAAAGCCGCCTACGAAAAGCTAGTTATGTATTAAGATATACATCCAGACATATAGCTATTCGTCCCAGGTGAGGATCGAACCACCCTAGCGCAAAAGGTGGCTTAATAAGTACCATTGTGCCATCGGGCCTTTCCTTTTATTTTCCCGATATTTCATTATTAATTAAAGTCATTAAACATTGACATGACCCAATTTTTTTACTGATTAAGCATTCTAAGAGTTTTGATTGGTTGTAGAACTTGTTCATATTCCACCTGGCTAGCTACAACCACCTTATCTATGTCTGGCGCCATAAAATTATGTTTTAGCATCATTGAGTTCCGGCAGTCAGAGATAAACATAGGCAGTTCCTTCAGCCTTATCACCATTTAACATTGGGTGTGATGAAAGCTAAGTGCTACCCCGTTGTAAATAAATAAAAAAAAATGACTTATAATATAAGTGCGGAGAAATGTATGTTTTGTAACAGAACATTTAAACACACTACTAACACATTTAGCAAGTCTACTATAAAACAAGTAGCAATTTATTCAACTGCACTCGATCCGTGGCTTCCATGGCAAAGCACTAAGTGGCACGCGAGAATAGAACTTGCAAATAAATCACTGAACAGATAGGTTACTCGTTCAGCATTAATGGTTGAATGAAATACAATCTATTAAATGGAATAAGGAAGCGGCCTTTGAAAACAAAACTGAAATAATTTCATCACTACTTCGACATTCTGACGACCTCCGTGGCAAAGTGGTTTACGCACCGGTTTTCAAGGTGCCGCTATCTCAAGATCTCGGGTTCGATTCCCGATTGGGTAAATATTGAAAACGAACCTTTCAACGATTCCTCGGGTCTGGGAGTACGTGGTAATTAATACCCATCTTTGTTTCCAATTTCTATAATCTTTTTTATTCTACCGGTTTGGTAATTATCATAAAATATAAATTTAAGTAATTATATTAGTTTTAGATATTTCATTAAATAGCGCTCACTTATACAACACGTATTTTATTTTGCCTTTACGATTTCGTGACCCATAACAAGTACGTGTATATCGTAAAAGAATATTAATATCACCTTAGAGTAAAAAGGGTATTATTTCTCCGAGTTTTGTAAGGCCATACTGAACACTCGTCTTGTGCTATGTAATATGCCGACAGGACAAACAAAAGGCGTTTTTTAAAAGGCTGCGGAAAATATGGCCGGCCCCCATTGTGTGGACCGCTTTATTCAGATTCTTTTTTACTTCTCATTTCCTCATTTTTGTGTTGGAAGGATTAACAATAGTCCAGGTACTGCACGTTTATCATGACTCGCATAATTTAAGTAACCGGGGTCTGTTTTTGATATTCTTTGAATTTTTTAAAGATTTTTTGTTAAAGGCCGGTAAAGGTTATATATACAGCCTCGGCCGAGGACCGTAAAATTTGGTGATAACCTTTGTGTAGAACCTTGAACTTAAGGTTAGCACACCTTCTTGCATTATTCATTTGTTTTCTATTAAAACCTTTGTAGCATAATAACTATATTCAACAACCTTTTCATAAGTTTATTGAAAGAAAATTTAAAGTTATTCTTAAAGAATTTGTTGGTGTCACATGGTTCTAACTTTTATATATTTTCTCGTATATGTAATTATACGCCGTCGTTGTATTCCATTACCATAACACAAGTGCTTATGGTTTTAAAGTTTTATATACCTTGGGTCAGTAATGCAAGGGAATAGGGAAATTAACTAGGGCATTAACAACCGGATCAACGCAGCGTGGATGAAATGGCGTCAAAGGTGTTACATGAGAACAGCTGATACTAATTAAGTTAAAAAGCAAAATATTGAAGTCTTGATAAGACCAGTCGTCATGTATGGATCAGAATGTTGGGCAATGAAAAAGAAGTATGAAAGGAAATCACATGTGGCTGAGATGAGAACGCTAAGATGGATGTGTGTAATAACGCAAATGAACAATATTCGAAATGACTAGTTATGTGAAATTTGAAAGTGGCATAAGTGTCAGAAAAGTTGAAGGGAAACCTTGGTATGGACATGTTATAAGAAATGATGGACATGAATGTCCGATACATGGGTGTCAGAGAGGAATGGAGAAAGATGTACTGCTCTAACTCTTGGGATAAGGAGATGATGATGATGATGAAGTGCTTAAACTACTTAATTTGAGATTGGAGAAATGCATGAGATTGTGTCTTATACTTATTTATTTGATTTTATTAAAATTAATTGTACCTTTACTCAAATTAGGGGTACAAAAGGCGGGTTTAACGCTAAAAGTATTCTCTACTAGCGAACCTTTCGGAATAAAGAGACAAGCAAATAGGGTACAAAAACTAAAAAAAACTTATTATAATATAAGTACAATTAATATACTTAGGTACAAAATACAACAACATAGTACATTGAGATTTTTTAATTTATTTTTATGCACTCACAATGCAATTTTGTAAGTATAGGAAAAATGTGATAGTAAAAACATGATTGTGCTGGTCAGAGCATCGGGCCGGATTCCCGGAGGCGCGGGTTCGAACCCCGACTGAAAGCTACTTACGGGGCTTGTGGTTTTTACTATCACAACATAGTACATGCTATATTCATCATCATCATCATCATGTCAGCCGAACGACGCCCACTGCTGGGCATAGGCCTCCCCCAAGGATCTCCACAACGATCGGTCCTGCGCTGCCCGCATCCAGCGGCTTCCCGCGACCTTGACCAGATCGTCGGTCCACCTTGTAGGGGGCCTGCCCACGGAACGTCGTCCGGCACATGCTATATTATTAATCTTTATTTTCTTTTGTTTCAGCGTGCAACAGGACATACTTGGGAGATGTAGGCCGTACATATGAGCTTGAAGTGAGAAGACCGAGGGAAGACCATTTACCATTCGTGTGTCACTTGAATTTTACCGCTACTGGTGGTAACTATGGTGATATTATACAGGTGAGTGACGAAATCCGTTATTTGCTCGCTAATTTAATTTTTATGGTCAATCACCTGTAGCTATTGCACGAATAATAAACTATACTATCCGTCAAAAACGGTCAAAATGCTGTTGTCAAATATTTATTGAATTTTTGTTCTTTATATACGACCGAAAGAGGCGCTGTTCTGGTTTTCATACAATATAATACCTACTATCACGATAAAGATAACGATAACGAGAGTTTTTCGTACTAGGGGTAAAGATTTGATTATTTAAGTTTAGTTCAACCTGTTTTGACTAACGGGTAGTAGTTATGTATTGTTTTCTACTCTATTAATCAAGTGATTCCACTAATTTTCTTTGACTGTAGCAACGCATTTGATGTTATGTTATATTATTTTAAATGGTACTAAAAACAACCAAAAACTCAACTCCATAACTTGCGTTTCAAAAAACTTAAAATGAAAACTATCACCGACAGCTACATATTACAGTACACGAGAAATAATATGTCAATCATAATAAAATTATATTTCGTAGACAAAAACTTGTATAAGGCAAATTATAATATTAATATTACACTTAATCCTAGTTAGGATCCTAATTAAGCATACATTGCTTTCTTTGAGCTTATTTTTAGCAAGTGATGCAATCAAAACAAGCAATGTATGCTTAATTAGGATCCTAACTAGGATAAGTGTGATAAGCCCTTATGTTCCAATACAGCCCTAACAAAAGGAAAATAACATATAACATATTTTGCATACAAGCAAAGTTGCAGTTCGATATTTGCATTTCTGTGAAGTAAACAAATATAATGTGTATTACAAGGGTCTAGAAATCGCAACCGATAACCAGAAGATAAATCAGAAACTCAAAAGCCTTACAGTATAAATCAATATCAGCTACACTAAAGGGAAATAACATCAAAGAAAATTCCATGGGCTCATTAAAAAGCTTCGCTTCGTCGAGTATAGCGTTCCTTTATTTTTATAACTATTAAAATAACCGTTGTTTGTTTAATGAAATAAAACTTTTTTATACATTTTAATGCACATTCTTTACCTTACATTTACATTACGATTTTATGTTAGGTACTACTAAAAACAACCAAAAAACTCAAATCTCATGTGAGGTACTTTGAGATTAAGTACCTAGTTGCTTTTGTCTTCAATCACATCTTAGATTTCTGCGCGAACTGTTCATTAAAATAAAACAACTTTAATACGGATTTAATCACGCATATATCGCATATAGGACCGATCGTTGTAGAGATCCTTGGGGGAGGCCTATGCCCAGCAGTAGGCGTCGTTCGGCTGACATGATGATGATGATGATGATGATATCGCACACGTCATATTATGAATATTTTTTTATTAGAAATTATTTCCGTGACCACGGCCGGCGCCAGTAATGGTCGGAAAAATCTACAAAACTTTTAATAGCACAATTTAACATTACCAATACGTTATTTAAATATTTACTTTTTTGCATTCATAATGCATTTTTTATTGGTGAAAAATGGAAAATGAAGTATTTTGAAAAAATCGACCCGTCTCACAACCAGTCCGATGGTTGTGAGACGGGTCGATTTTTTCAAAATACTTAATTTTCCATTTTTCACCAATAAAAAATGCATTATGAATGCAAAAAAGTAAATATTTAAATAACTTGCAATAGTAATTTCATCTTTAGCGATTGTCAAATATCTGGAAAGGTATTTCTTTCGCGTGTAAGGGTAGTAATATCTTCACATTGATGAAATTAACGCTGGCTATACGGCGCGTAAGAAGTATTTGATAAATTCGACGCTTCTCGTAACGAGTCCGTAGCTCAGTGGTTAGAGCAGTCGCCCGGAAAGCGAAAGGTCGTGGGTCCCATCGGACTGGTTGTGAGACGGGTCGATTTTTTCAAAATACTTCATTTTCCATTTATTACCAATACGGTATTTTACTGATTTTTTTTTATTTCTTTAAAATGTTTTTCGAAATATTAGCTACACAAAACAAGTTTTCATTTTGAATTATCTTGAATATTTTCAAAGATATAGGACTTCAAACTTTATAATTAGACAAGGACAGGACGCTATCTTAGTGACGTCAGTGGGTTAGTAGCGTCATAGTCACGCCATAGAAGATTTCGTTTTAGAAAGAGACAGCTATAGTCAAAATCAAACAGACTATAATTCTTTTATTATAAAACAGATTCAAATTATTTTTTCACATTTGGTATTCTTAATTGGTCTGGGTGTTTTCTATGTATATTAAGTATGTATTTACAAACAAAAAGTATTTAAGTATATATTTATCCGTTATCAAGTTCACGTAGACACAGTTTCTTAAGAAATTAACTACGGGCTTAGATAATTGGTGTGATTGTAAGAAAATATTTATTTATTATTTATTTATTTATTTATTATTTAATTGCAATATTTTTAACGTCATCATTAAATATCTACATTTCAACAACAGTAAAATACCCTATTATGTATGCAACATACGCGTGATTAAATCCTTAAAAAAATGCTTTTATTTTTCCTTTTTTGTTTTATTACATAAAAAATATTTACTTATGTTAAATTTATTTTGTATTTCTGACATCTCGTACGTGGCCTTGGTCCTCACTAAGTTAACGAAACATCGGGAAATCTACAAATCATACACAAAACTGCTTTTTTAAATCCACAAAAATATTTTATTTGAATAAACTCTATGCTTTGTGAAAATTTAATTTAATTTGTGAGCACTGTGTTTTTTTGAAGATAATGCTTATGCTATTTGTTCCAGCTAACATTTGATACTTTCACCGTGGGGAAGTTCGTATCGTTTACATCTGACGGTTGCCCGGACGGGCACATGACGATAGTGGAGAGGAGCCCGTCGCCCCCCACTGGGCAGTGGTGTGGGTCTGCATGGGGCTACACCGTGTACTTCAGCGAATCCGATTCTATTAATATGACGCTGAGGCTAGACAGACTGAGCCAACAGGTGAGTTTTTGATCGGCTTTGTCTATGATTGATTGCGTAGTTGCATTATAACGAATACCGTGGTCGAGTGGACATGACGGTGGTGAAGAGCAAGCGTCACCCCTTACTGGGCAGTGATGTGGGTCTGCTTGGGGCTACACGGTATACTTCAGTGTGTCCGACACTATAAATGACGCTGAGACTGGACAGACTGAACCAACAGGTGAAATTAGATCTGCAATATGCTCGACAAGTAGCGTTCACGCCGCCTTTGAGGTCTTGAATTCGATTCCCGGTCGGTAAATGTTGAAAACGATTTTTTTTTATATTTTTTAGTGTCTGGGTGTAGCTAGCACGTTTACTATTACTATAAAACAACTGCTAAAGTGATTTATTTAGGTTTAGATCAATGTGTGGGATGGTGTTTAGATTATTTAATGATTAATTAAGAAATATTTTTCCGCTGACTCAGAATCGACATATTTCCGTCAAACAACTTGTAGCAGTACCGATGATAAACATGTCTTTAACGACGCAGTAAATTTTTTCGTCTTTGGACAGTTGAATTTGTACATAAGTACTTATATAGGAATTATTGAAAATTGCTGATAATTATTACATTAGCAGTAAAACAAATTGTGTGTATTTGTGTTGCATAAAAAATTTTGATAATTCAAAGTCTTTATAAAAAGAGACTGAAATAATCTTTAAGATTAATGTTCAACGATCATATTTTACTTTGCTTACTAATTCAACTAAAAGCCAAAGCGGGCTTTCTAATAACCCTCTATAATTATGGAACGATGAAAATTTACCGAAACTTCGACGAACGAACACCTTCAATAATTATTACCCACTACGTATTGACGTATGAGCCTTACCACGAGCTTTTATGTGTAAGTGAGGTGGCGCTATACGCAGCGTGTAGCTCTGTTCTTTGTCTACTACAAAACTATTCTTTGCATTATTATTGCAAAGAAGGAAATTCTATTGGTTGATTTGAAATTCATCTCTACTGTCCGCTGTAGTGGTTAGGCAGCCTATACGGAAATGATCAGTTAAAGGATAAAGTGCGACAAAATGCATGAAAGGTTTTCTTTCGTGCTTGATATTTTCAGAACACTGTCATTCTATTAAATGGTGCACTGGTCAAACACCTTAAATCAACATTGCGATGACAGCTGATGGTAGGGCCTCAGATGTTATCATTGCCCTGTCGTATTTGTGTTACCACACTGAAAGTGTAATTACCTGTGCGATCGATTGTGCCGTAATTACCCTAAAATTGTTCGTTAGAATTGTTGAAACGTTGGTTTATTTAAATTTTGGAACTACGACTGTTTCGTCTGCCTCACTTTTCATGTTTAAAACTTAATTACTATTATTTATAAATAAGTAGGTAGGGCTTTTATTTAAAGATAACAAATACACATCGTAATATTTTCAATTGAAAATGGACGTGTAATAAACAATAAGTAGAGGTTAACACAATAGTGCTTATTTGGATTATTTCTTCGTCAATGGATCGTTATTTATATTAATTTACTTATATGGAATATGTCCTAAATATTCCTTATAAATAAGAAGATTAATTCGTATTCAAAATATGCAACATAATTATTGTCTCGATTTTTATTTTCTCTTCAGTTAATTTTACGGCTGGGTCACGCACGACTATGTGCTTTGAACGGCGGCAGCGGCAAACGATTTACGCATCAGTTGGTACCATAACATTTAGGTAACATTTCCTTATTTCATTAGACCTGTGTCGCGAGCGCGCAATGAATGCGCAAATCACTCGCCGCTGCTGCCCACCGCGCATGGTCGTAACCGGCCTATTAGAAGCAAGAAATATTAGCGGTTCAAGGAGGTCATAGAACGATAATCATAAGATCTTAAAATATTTTTTTCTTTGTATAAGATAGATGATAAAATAGAAAATGAAGTGAAACTTTGAAGAGTCGAATGCCAAATAAAGTATTAAGAACTATGTTCGCAACATTTAGAATCAGCATTTTCTGCACGCATTGTTAATCTGTGTAAATGAACAGCCGTATCTATCTTCATTAAGAGTCACTTACACATCCCTTTGTGTAAGACTGACGTGATGTAACTAACTACATGTTTTCGGCTGTGAGTCGACTAATATTTCACATCACCCCGCTTTTAACGGCTCGATGCCTTCCTTTATCTTTCGTTAGCAGCCGTATTATGTGCACCGGGGGTTGAACTTTCGATCAATTAATTAAGCGACGATTAGGACGCCCTCTGGGGGCCACAAGGATAGGCCTTACAATTACAATAATGGATGTTATTACCGGCTGATTCTGTAATTTAATAAAGGGAATTTGCTCCGGATACTGACGAACTTTTACTGCTGAAGAAACTTGGTTAGCAACTCCGTAATATATAAATTAACCGAAACTGAGAAGTTTTGGTTCTATTTTGTCGGATGTCACGCAATCCCATGCGAATACTTGCCGTTTGTGTTTTTTTTATGCTAGGAAATAGTTGTTAGTCAACCTGTTTATTACACAAAAAGGTTTGATTAAAAAGGATGATTGAGAAAAGTTAAGGAACCTATGCAAAACTTATTATTCGAGCTCTGCATAATATTAGTTCATAATTAAAATACTACAAATTTTTTAATTAAAATAGCTTTATGGGGTGTTTTTATCGTAGACATAACATTTTTTACTTTTAAGTTATATATTTCAAATTTTATAATCAAAATGATTATTATTGCTTACCGTTTATAAAATATTCACCCGCGTGGTTCCCGTTCCCGTGGGAATATCGGGATAAAAAGTACATATAAACCTTCCTCTTGAATCACTCTATCTATTAAAAAAAAAACGCATCAAAATCCGTTGCGTAGTTTCAAAGATTTAAGCATACAAAGGGACATAGGGAAAGAGAAAGCGACTTTGTTTTATACTATGTAGTGATCTTATAATTTTAATTTTGAAGTTGGAATGTTAAAAATACTAGAAAACATATATGTCAAACAAGAAAGTATTTCATTACGTTTTCTGCACCTACTTAAAATAATACAAACACATTCGTAAAGGATAAAATTGAAATGGGATTCTATTTCTCATATTAATTATTACTTCTCCTTATAACTTTGATATGGCTTAGCTAAATTTAACTTCGCAACCACTTCTCAAAGTTCTCAATTATTATCAGAGTTCTGTTTAATACCAGTATTAATAATTGTGTTGAGGTAGAAACAGGTATCAAGTTGAATATAATAATCTATTCCAGTTATATGTTAAACATATTATATAAGCGTCTTTGTTGTCCTATTTGTATGTGGTATATAGTGAGATAGGCATTTGTTCTGTCATTTGGTGCATTAAGTCAGTGCAAGGTCTAAATTATAATCCAGTTTGAGGTTCGATGTCTACAGTTATCTCGAATTATTGCACATAACATATAGAGGCATGTTTTAAGCACAGGCCATAGAGCTAGCTGGTGAGCGAGCTTACGAGCTGGGCGATGTGACGTTCCACCTCTTGTCATACTGGTTCATACCACAAGCGAGGAGCGAGAGCGGAAGCGAGAGGCGAGCAACGTCGTCTTTTTCTCTGTATATGAAAAGAGGTGAAACGACGCGTCGCCCATAGCCTGCCCGCCAACCCGCTTTATATAGTCGTACAATATAAACATATGCCTGAATGAAGTTGTATTAAAAGTGATTCATTTGGGTATTCTTAAGGCGCTACTCGGAAAAAGTATGGACTTTTTGATATAAAACTATAGGACGGTTGGAGTTGTTATAAATCTGGTAATAAGATATATATTTCTTCATACCTTTATCTAGAATCGTATAGTTTCAGAAACACGTTTGTATGATTTCGCCTCGACGCTTTTTATTTTCGAAAATACCTCTAAAAATACGAAATATCAAGATTATTCTTAAATGGGGTTACATATACTATTGAAAATTGGTTTAATTAGTGGACACCAATAATATTTAGGATCGTATAGAAGCATTTTTTTTAAAAATCGCTATAGTTTTTTAATACGAAGTGATTTTGTGTTTTTTTTTGTGTATTCTGCAAAATCGGTCTCGCTCCCGCGCGCGTCGTTTTCTCACTGCTATCTCGCTTTAGAACAATTTTTCCGAGTATCGCCTTAAAATAAGTAGAAAACAATGACTATTACAGATTATTTTTAATTAACTTTAATGTAGATTGTGCTCAGGTTTATGTAAAGTTTTTGGAAGATGTAGGTAAAAACATATCTACATCTAGAGTGCAAGCACTTAGAACCATATGACTCAAAATACAGTTAAGATGCATGCGTTCAAATTTCCACGAAAATTACAAGACGGAAACTCCTTAATTCACATTAGCATACACACCTACGAGTTACATCATGGCAACTCGGGAACTTCACAGTAATAAAACAGTTACTGACAGCGGTGTTGGTTGCAGGGCGTTGGGTACAATTTCGACTTCAAGTTAGCGTACAAGTTCCTAAGGCGGAGTGAAGCGCGGTTGCGGTATGGGAACGCGACTGTGGGGGCTTGGAGGGGAGAGAGGGTACCGGGTACATACTGTGACCGTATACTGACTGACTGCGACCTGCGCGCTTGCCGGATCCAGTCGCCTAACTTCCCTGGAGTGTACCCTAGAAATGCTACTTGCACATATCGCATTGAACATACTAAGGTAAGACTTAAACTATTGAATTTTGTTTCAGCTTACGAATGAGGCTGAAAAACAATAAAGAATATTAAACAATACAAGAAAGAATTTGAATAATTTACAAGATATATATTATTTTTTAAAGAATTTCTGCTGTACTCAGAAGTTTAGTGTTTTTTGTCAATTTCCTGCGTAGCACAAATTATATATTAATATTTAAATAATATGAGTCTCTCAGTATTGCAGCCAATTCTCAAAACCCATCGAAATTCATAGTTTTAAATGTCGTTAATGATCGTCTTGTTCAAGAACAAAAAGTTTATGATGAAAGAATCTGCTACTAAATAATCACACCCAGCTCAAGAAAACCGAACAATAAGTAGCACATAACTCTATGAATAAAGGTAAATAAAGCGTAAAAGTAAATAACGCAATAAGGAGGATACAGCAGAGTGATTTAAATATGTGCGTACCGGTGGTGGTTCCAATTAATATTTAATTCATACTTCACACCAACTACATTGCGACAGGCTTCTGTGTAAATAAATTATGTTTGCACGTGAGTTTCAGGAGAGGTTAACTGAATTTAATGTTTCCAACCATATTTGAATGTATTGTGATAGCCAAAGAAAGAATGAAATAATTTGCAAATAGGTACCTAGTCGATAATAAAGTTAGTGGTGACCATTTGACAGTAATGATTTTTGGTATCTAAAATACATTTAATAAAATTAGAGCTAAAAAACCGCCAATAATGAAAAAATAACCATCTATGGTTTAGTCATATTACCATCTGCCACATTCATATAAAAATATAAAATAAAACAACTACCTATGTAATAAGATTTTCATTTGTTCATTTATTAAATTTATTTGTTTCTTTCAGATACCCGCTGACAAACATGTGTTATTAGCAGTCAGACAAACGAACAGTCATAAAATACATATCAAAGACCAAATAGTGAAATATGATAGGAGCCAGCGAGTTTTAAAGTGAGTATTAGATTTTTTATGCAGTTTTACATTTATCTAGTAGCGAGCGTTAATGTGGCTGGCAATCGAGCGCTGGCTTTGTGTAAGTATTTTTTCGTGCCAGCGGCAGCGCAGCGGTGGCGCTAGCCCTGGTAGCCTGAGATACGAATAGGGATCAACCTTCACCAATCTGTTTAATGCTAGGATTAGGGTAAAATAGGGTTTTTAAAATTATGGATTACTCGCAAATCACAAGTACTTAAAACTTAGAAAATATATATTATGTAGTTTTACAATTATTTATCTAGTGCTTCCGGCCCTTTTTTTCGATTAGTGATATTTTATTGTATCGAATAAAATCCCAAACATCCGTCTAATCGTAGTCCAAACATCCAATTAAGTACTTGCAGTATACTTGGTTTTAGTTAATAAAAAATATTCGAAAATTGTCGTCTTTGAATAGCGGTAAGATTCCGGCCCTCTTAAATAAAAAAATATGATTTAATTTTTAATAAAATTTTAAGTTATTTTCGATTCGCGGGGCGCTCGCGAGTTCACTGCCGGCAGCCGAAGCGAAGTGTATCGCGCGCGGCCAAGCAAGCCTTAGCATGCCTATTTCGGGTGGAAGTATTTTATATGAAACTAGCTGATCCGGCGAACTTCATAACGCCTTATCGACAGCACGCCACCTATCGGGTTCAATTGTAAATCTAAACTATTCTCGAATCCACCTGAAGACACACAAAAAAATCATTAAAAGCGGTCCAGCTGTTTAGGAAGAGTTTACTTACAAACGCACAGAAGAAATATATATTTATAAAAATTAAGAATGTTAAATAACATAATATTATCGCGAATAGTTTGGGATTTTTTTTCCTGTCAAGACTATGTTTAATCGACGATTGCAATCGAATCAAATTGATATCGAATAAATTGCACTCATCTATTTATCGAATATTTTTATACTATTTGATAGAATGGAGTCTATAGAGTTTAAAAACGTTGGGCAGAACATAACACAGAATTAATTATTTAATAAACAAATTGGTGCAATTTACTCATTTTTTATTAAACTTCCAATTGCTGCCAACCGATCGGAAGTTTAATAAAAGATGAATAAATTGCACCAATTTGTTTAATAAATAATTAATTCTCTAGGCTTTTAATATTGATTGTTATAAAAATGATTTTAAAAAACTAGGTAGGTGCAATTTTCGTGGAAAAAAATTTACGAACAAAATAAAACAAATATGTCTGGACAGTAAAATTTTAGCTACAAACTATTCGCTCGCTATATATTAAACAACTATTACTTATATACTAAAACTGAAGAGTTTGTTTGTTTGAACGCGCTTATCTCAGAAACTACTGATCCGAATTGAAAAAATATTTTTGTGTTGGATAGTCCATTTATCGGGGAAGGCTAATAGGCGCATATAACATCACGCTACCACCAACAGAAGCGAATCACTAATGAAAAATGTTGCAAAAACGGGAAAAAATATTTCTTTTTAGTATTTTTTTTTTCTCAAATTAACGCAGGTGAAACTGCAGAGCAAAAACACATTTCATCAATTTAAACAGATGAGTGCAGGTCGATCCCTATTCGTATCTTAGGCCATGGTATGGCGTAAAACGACCGCCTATATAATGACGCTGTATTTAGGCATACCTAGGTATGTATTTAGTCATCTAAAATTGGCACCAGCTACTGAATCATCATCGTCAGTCATCTAATGTCCCCACTGCTGGGGTACTGGCCTTACGGATGTATAAAGAATGGGCCATGACCCATTAGTGGGTATTAACGACTGGAAATGCAGCCGGGAACAACGGCTTTCCGTGCCTTCCGAAGCACGGAGGAGCTCGAGATGAATAGTGTTTGGTCACACATCCCGTGACCAACCATTGCGAAAGTGGCTTGACCTCAACGATCTACTGAATCAATGTAGGTCTATCTGCCTTTATGCTCTATCTTTATTTTTTCAATTCATCTTTTTCAAAATTACCTAATTCAAACTGTAATTAACTAATTAAGTATTTTGGATATAAGTTATAGATGATTTCTCAGAAAGTGTATCCTTTATTCAAAATTTGTTGTAGGCATTAATTAATTTACATACAAAACCTAATTAAGGCCTTCAGTGTCTAAAATCTAAAACAAGCAACAATGCACAGCACGACTAACAACAGTATAGGTACGATTGAAGAGCTGCCCGCTTATGGACTATATTCGCTTGCTCACGATGTACTCGCAAGCTACTGTACGTACTCGCAGTCGGGATGGAACACAAGCGAATTTGGCCTTTACATAGTCAACCGTTAAATTGCGCGATTGTACCGTGGAATCACATTGATGAAACCCAAATATTTACTTAACGTTTCTGTGCGATACAAAGTTGGCAGACGTATTTAGCATGATAACAAGTTTGTATTACGTTTTCTGATTACGTTACTGTTCCAACGAAATACTCTCATTTGGAATTAGACTGCCTTTTGGTTTTGCCTTTGTTCTAGATAAATATTGTTAGCGGTCTTCACGTAATTCTAATTAGGAGGAATATACATCTTCATAAGAGTACATCAGAACTCTTTTATTATTTTATATTTAACCCCCATCCAAGATTTTTATTAGAACTTTGCACCAGTGCTTCCGGGTACTCCTACTAATTGCTCCTACTGATAGGAGCACCAGGACACCCAAGTCCTGATGCTCCTACTGCTAAAGGAAATTGTGAAATGTCAAGTAGGAGCATTACAAAAATAGCTTCCGGGTGCTCCTACTAATGCTAATAACCCCTACTGATAGGAGCACCGGGGTACCTATGTCCTGGGCCCCAAGTCTGCTAATTTTAATTAAATAAGATTCTATTGATATTCAATTGAGACTCAATTACGATTCCATTACGATTAAAACATATTGGGTATTCTGTAAAAACTTGTACGTCAGCTCAATAGAATCGCAATTGAATCGTAATTGAATCGTAATTGAGTCTCAGTTGGATAGTTAATGGTGTTGACTTCTAAAATCTACTAAGATACTAAATTAATGAATGACCGATAGTTTTGATAAAAATAAACGTTTTTGTATTATTTAAGATAATCAAATAGAATTAAAATGGTCCACGATGAAGGGCATTGTTAGTAAAACATGACACAATGATAATAAAACACTTTTATTCAAATACGGTGGCTGTAACCCAATTGTCATTGAAAGTACTGTCAAACAAATGTCAAATGAGAGTAGAATACCGATTAACTCCACAATCGAGCTACGATTGTAATACGATTGAAGAGCAGACTAGCAAATATTCCGATAGCAGTTCAATGGCAGTTCAGTCGTATACCATTGGTCTTAACTTAGTAGCAGAATACCAAAAATGACAAAAACCGCTATTGAGATCCAATTAAGATTCAATTGAACCATTTGTAAATTAGCAGACTTGGGGCCCTGATGCTCTTAAACTCCTAAAATAATACCTCAACCTTCATAACGTAATTTAATGTGTAACAGTCATACTTTGCGTTTTAATATTACACGTGAAAGTATTTAAGTATGAAATTGATAATAATGTTAGAGACACATAACTCGGAAAAAAGACCTTGTAAGTTAAATCGACCGGGCACAATCATCGGCGGAAAAATAAAAAGGTGCGACCGGAATATTCGAAATTCCTTCTCAAATACCGTGCTAAGCAGCCGCCGTAAATGTTCAGCAATATTTTATCAGCGCTCATAAAAACTCTTCAGCGAATATCGACAACATGTCGAAACATCACAAACTGTCTCCATGGAAAAGTTTTTACGAGACTTCTACTTAATTTACCTTCAAATTTCAAGGCGTTTGCGACCAATTTCTTATTCATTGTGTAATCTGTGAATTCATAAATATGAAAAGAATTCGTGTTTGGTTGGTGTGCTTGCAAATTTCAGTAAATTGGCCTCAGAATTTGTATAAAAAATGTGTGGTAATTTAATGGTTCTTTTTATAATTCTTAAAAGGAGACTTACATATATATTTACATATATATGGAGACATACATATATATTATTATGTATAGTCTCCTTTTCAAAATAATGAAAATTTAGAAAAATAATTCACTGATTACGGAAGACAATGTGTCATAAAATACCTAAAATAACTGAAATTAAGACACCAAAAATTATATGTAAGTACTTATTCCTTTCCTAAAATTCCTATAGCAAAATCGTCATCCATGTAGGTAGTGAGGAAGCGTATCATTGACATAAATTGTAAATCTTTAGAACGAAATAGCTTTCCGCCCGCGGCTTCTCGACTACACGACGTTATCCCGCGGGAATATGATATTTTTCCGGGATAAAAAGTAGCCTATGGTTCTCTCCAGGCTACAAAGTAGGTATCTATGTCTCAAATTTCAGCCGTTCAGCCGTTTTGGCGTGATTGAATACCTAACAAACATCCAAACATCTAAACTTTCACATTTATTATATAAGTAGGATAGTTATTCATTGATGTTTCTGTGGCTCAGGCCTGTAATATTTGTTTCCCTAAAATGTATTTTTCTCAAAAGGTCTGCTTTCCCATAATGTCTGCACGTCTTTTGCATAATGACAGCTTCTTAAAATGTCAGCTTCTTATAACGTCTGTTTGCAAAAATGATAGTTTTCATGTAATGTTCGCTTTTCAGAAAGTGCTTATGGGAATAAGCACTTTCTGAAATGTCAGCAAACATGAACATGTAACATTTACCTAAAATATCTTTATTATTTTAAACCGAAAATCCAACTTCCTTCTTTAAACCAAATTTCATCTAAATCGGTTCAGCGGCTTTATTATCAAAAAATAAGTATGCAAGAAAATAAGGCCTTTTTCATAGAACATTGATTTGAAAAAAAAGCAGACATTAAGGAAAAACAAACATAATAAAACGATAGCATATATGGAAAAGTGAACATAACGGAAAAGCAAAATTTATGATAATGCTAATGTTATAGGTATGTAAACATTATGAATAGACGAATTTCTTAGATTGTACACGTTTTAAATAGCAGTTATTTTGAAATAGCTGACAAAATGTGCTAACGTGCAGACTTTTTGAAAATTGTACATTTTAGGAAAAACAAATATTTCAGGCCTGAGCACCTTAAATTCGAATTGACTTAAGATTTAGACAAAAACATCAAACTTTTGTCCATCATATGTATTCTTTGAATGATAAATGCTTATTTGTCTCTTGTCTCAGGATATGGGACCAGTGCAACGTAGTGCAAGACTACTTAACAGTCTGGGACGGAGCCACTCGAGACTCTCCAATTCTGGTGCGTCTCTGCGGGGGCGACGCGGTCCCCGATATCGTCAGTAGGGGTCCTAATATGTTGCTCGAGTTCCACACGTCGCCGTACGACAATCCGTTTCACCCGGTGCCTTTGAGTTATCTACCTGGGTTTGAACTTGAAGTGCAAGTGAGTATTTTATTTGATTTTTCTCTTATTTTACACGTTATTGGTGAAGGGAAAGTACATACTTAATTTAATAGATCGCTCGCAAACATAGAAGTATAATACCATACCTGATTGTCAATACAAACAAATGTTACTATGGGGCCATCCATGAAATCGTGAAAACATAAATCAGCTATTCCATTGATTTTACTCGAACCATCTGATTTTTTATGTGATTTCGTAGCTGGCCTCTTAGTATTTTTTTATTTTTTGGTTTTCATGGACACATTCACCTCCTGAAAATGTATACTAATTAAAAAGTATTGGTTTTAAAATCTTAAACTACCTAACTAAAATAAAATCTATCTAATAACTCGTGATGTTTTGAAAGTACCGAACATTTCCTTCTGATCCGTAAATATTTAAAGCTACATAATATACTACAAAGTACCTACAATGGAAAACGCCACGTGGAAACCTTCAAATTTTACGTTTCGTTAATAAAATTTCCAACATAAAAAGAACCTTCGGATCGATTGAATCGTTACATCCAATCAACTCATCCTTTCACGCATTACTGGATCAAACTTTTTGAATGAAAACTCCATCCGAGTTCAGGTCATCCCAAGCTAATTTGATGAATCCGTTCATTCCACGACCTTCGAACGTAATCCATTTAATGCTTAAGATATTCCATTCAATATTCCCCCCGTTTCAAAGTTAACCCTTGATTTAAATGCCTTATCTGCTTGGACGGCAGAATATCTAAATAGTGGTTTGTTTCAATTTGAGTTTTGTCTGTATGTGAACAAGGTTGTGTTTGTGTTGCTAGGTGCTGTACGTGGACAAAGATTCGCATTCGTACGTGCGTGCCGATGGCCGCTGCCGCTTTGTATTGCG
This sequence comes from Crambus lathoniellus, assembly GCA_949710035.1. Taxonomy (NCBI): domain Eukaryota; kingdom Metazoa; phylum Arthropoda; class Insecta; order Lepidoptera; family Crambidae; genus Crambus; species Crambus lathoniellus. The sequence continues at coordinate 18,570,876 of OX453303.1, read as the reverse complement.
CTCCTCTGACAAGACAAGTGGCGTACTGAAGAATCCGAGACACTCACTACCGCCTAACACGTCTTGTGTGTACTATTTCCAGGTAAAGTACCTAAGGTTATATATCTTTCACACAAAGTAAATAGATTGGTATAGATGTGTACTTGGATCAAATCCTTGCTTAAATAATTCTTCTGTATGTGTGTTTGTCAAAATCGCGTTTTGCCTAAACTTCATTCTTATGTAGTGTTTGGCCTAAGTCGTTACTAGTCTATTGCGCACTATACTTATTACGCATATGCGCCGGTTCAGCTAGTATTTTTTAAACATCAATAATAAATTTAAAAAGTTAGCGTGTCAATTTTTCACACACTAAAGAGTCGTAAGCCTGATAAAAGCTTTTCATAGACAAGAAAGTTATGCACAAGAAAGAAAAATATTTTACTGTCTTTGTATGTATGTTCTAAAAACTTTAAGAGCTTGTCTTAATTTTCCTCCGCTTTTTTCATGATTATTTTTTTAAATATATTAAAATGACGTAAATTTTATGAGAAACTAGCTTTCCGCCTGCGGCTTCGCCCGCGTGGACTACATGACGTTATCCCGCGGAAATGTGATGTTTTTCCGTGATAAAAAGTAACCTATGTTCCTCTCCAGGCTACAAAGTATCTGTGTCCCAAATTTCAGCCAAATCTATTCAGCCGTTTTGGGGTGAATGAGTAACAAACATACAAATATCCAAACATCTAAACATCAAAACATCTAAATTATCACATTTATAATAATTATATATTATATATAGTGGGATGTTATCTATATTTTTATTCCTAATGTCATTACCATGATACCTGATATTTCTACAAGTGATAATTGTTCTAGGGTCGCCCTAATGAGATAGTTTGGGTATCATTCGTGAAATACCATTCAGCGGGGACGGAGCCAGCTGGTTTTGACCAGCAGAAAGATTGCTCATCTCAGCTTACTATTTGGGATGGCGCCGCTCCAGATGCTGACTTAGATAGAAAGGTAAGAACATAGGTAAAGCATTTAATGACCTCCATGGCCGAGTGGTGTACGTATCGGTTTTCGAGGTGGTACTATCTCTAGAGGTCCCAGACTAACTAAACAATTTTTCATACTGCTGACAGTCCATTTCGACAGCTGATTTTGTATTTCAAATATAAGATGTCAGTGATCGACTCTTAGGTATTTATTTTATTCAAACATTGAGGTAAGAATAAAACTTAGAAGATAAGGAATACTTACAAGTCGTTACCTGTAATAAATCATTGTGAGATGTTAATTTAAGATCTCGTAATTACAGCGACCGTAAATGAAAAAATATTTCATATTTTTATATACTTACATATAAAAAACTGATGTTTTGTTTTGAGCATACACATAGTTTGTCGACTGGTACTAAGTGCTTTCTCCTGCAAAAATTAAGAACAACTTTACTATTTTTACGCAAAGCATCTTCCCAACTTGAAACAATAAAACTGCCTGTTGCATCGTCTCATTATTTCCTCTTTTTGCTGCAATATATCTAAGTCGTTGCCAAAAGGCTCGTTCCACCGCAAATCCAGCCAATAAAGCGCTAAGCATTAAAAACTAACCTCATAACAGCGCAAGTTGGCTTCATAAAATTTGAAACTACGCGTTTCGAAACGGGAAAATGTTAGCATATCGTAATGAAATGTGGATTAACTTGGACGCGTGGAAAACTTTTGCATTTCGTGGTGAATAATGCGATACAGTACTGAAACGATATAAAATTTGGTGGCGGGAGCCTTTATTCGTGCCATTTCACTTTGCCAACTACCCGGTACCTCTACCCTCTTGACGTTGGCAGCCAAACATTAATTTTCTTTAATGTGTCTGAGCACTCTTACCGGGACCGGCTCACTGCACTGCGGTGTTTCGTTTCATTCATTCGGAATTCCTTAGTTTACATTTATGCTCTAGCCACACTAAGCGTAGGTGGGAATAAATAGTTTTAGTATTAGAGAGATAAATAGTTACTAGCCCCTAGTACCCAGGTGGGATAATTTCTACTATTATTTCTCGTGTAAGTCATATTTTTTTTCTGAATTCAAAAATGAAAATCATAAGTTAAGTTATTATGAGATATTTTTTAGATACTTAATGATAATAAATTAACATTTTAATAGCGTATATACGGATAATTATTTCTTCTCATGTGTCTGAGCACTCTTACTGAGCCCGGCTCATTCGGAATTCCGTAGTTTACATTTATACTTTAGCCATACTAAGCGTAGGTGGGGAATAAATAGTTTTATAATAAATAGGTATTTTGGGAAGGGAATGGCTAGTTTTGTAATAAGTATGAAGTAAAGATAATATTATATTTAATGTTTCACTGTTAGTAGCGATCCTAAACAGTTATTAATTTACTCTTATGTGTCTTATCATACCGGGCCCGGCTTTCTGCACTGCGGTGTTTCGTTTTATTCATTCGAAACTCCTTAATTTATTAAATGTAATAAATTAATTTAATGTTAATATTATGTTAAGGTGGGGAATGAATAGTTTCATAAGAATTATGTGAAATAAAAAACATAAGGATAGTTAATGATAATTAACATTTCAGTAGCCAAAATTAACAGAATGATAACAGTCTGAGTACTCATACCGGGACCTGCACAGCGATGTTTCGTTTCATTTACCTATTCGGAATTCTTAAGTCTACGTTTAAGTATGCTTTGACCAATAGTTTTATCGCAGAGTAAAAAAAACATGTGGTTTTATTATACCGGATGTGAATACCACGTTGACAGTGTTGGAATTAAGAAATACAGTTTCATGGTTAGAATACTTTAATAGCGTAGACTTTTAACCTTACAAATCGGAAGTCACTCTAATTTTTACGAGAAATAAAAATAGTATTCTTGACTTTTATAAAAGAGACGAAAAAGTTTTTTGTCAAAATAAATAAAGCCTTTGATTTTATTGTCTGTATGCAGTTTTATTTACGAATGACTTATAAGCAATTGTTGCAGAAAACATTGATTTATTTCTCTACCTAAAATTTACCAGTTTTAAAATTTTTCTCGGTGCAGCAACTTCAATGTTTCCGCTCAGTGTGCCAAAACTCTTAGTTTACATTAAGAATGGATGGTCGGTTAAGTTATTTTTTGTTGTTGGCACTTTAATCACGAAAGTTTCTTCTCCAGGAAACATCTTGCAAATAAAACGGTACAGCTGCAAACAGCATTATTAATGTAAATCCGACCACTGGAAATGTTTTAAATGACTATTTGAGTAAATTGAAATAGCATTGCCGCATTAAATACTTTAATCTCGAAACAAAAGCCTAATAAATCTCCTTGAAAACTATGTCATCGAAATTAAATTTGCATAGTACCTATGGCTATCAAATCCGATCATGTTTGTAAGCAACTAATCACTCGATAGCCAATTTCAATAATATTAATTATGAAAATGAATTTGACATAAATACGTTAAACAGCAACTCTATAACTATTCCAATGTTTTGCATGACATACATTTTACAATCAAATCAGATTAGTCATTATCACTTTATAGTAAGTAAGTACCTGAACTTTATTCACAATCTTCCGTACTTTGAAAGGCTCTAAAGATGTTGGTCCCACCTGCTATTGCAGACGTAAAAACTAAATGTCCCCTTTTTCGTAAGAATAGGGCATACTCATCCTTTGCATTGGGGACTTTAATAGCACAATAAATGTATTAGCTAAAGGCAGCTGTATTGCCACTGCTCTTTTCCGATATTACCTACACTCCAAAGGCAAGATCCTGGGACTGCCAGATATTACTCATTTGCTCACGAATTAAATGTGTGGAATTAGGAAATTTTGTTACGTTATGCTTTTTTAATAGGTCAAAGAAGTAACACTATTTTTCTTTACAGTTGGACATGTCAGACAAAAAATCGCTCCTGGGGTCGTTTTGTAGAGAAGAGTCGCCTCGGTTGTGTGATCATGCTTTACTCTCGAATGCTACGAGGGCCACAAGACCTTGCGCACCTTCTGAGAGCTACATCACTTCTGGACCAGCATTGACTATTTTACAGGTATTTATGTAAAAGTGTACATTTTGACTTAGATTTTATTTAATTACTTACACAAAAATATGTTGATGGTAGGCCTATGCCCAGCAGTGGGCGTCGTTCGGCTGACATGATGATGATGTTGATATACAATATTAGGTAGTATACTACGCTTCCACTCTATCATAGATCATTATAATACAACAGCAAATATGTTTTAATTTTTCCAATCATTGCATTTTTATAATGCACAAGTATTTATGTAAAAGTGTACTTTTTGACTTAGATTTTATTTAATTACACAAAAATATGTTGATATACAATATTAGATAGTATACTACGCTTCCACTCTTTCATGGATCATTATAATACAACAGCAAATATGTTTTAATTTTTCCAGTCATTGCATTTTTATAATGCACAGGTATTTATGTAAGAGTGTACTTTTTGATTGAGATTTTATTTAATTACACAAAAATATGTTGATATACAATATTAGGTAGTATACTACGCTTCCACTCTATCATGGATCATTCAGCAAATATGTTTTAATTTTTCCAATCATTGCATTTTTATAATGCCCTTTCATACTGAAATAAGTACCTAAAGTAAGGTAAAATTTATGCCAATAGGTAAATTTTAACTTAGTTATACCAAAAGTAGGGGAGAGAGAAGGAATATGAAAATACTAAGCTTGTATAGATAGATTTCCTGACTGCTAGACAGATACTAGCTTCTATTAGTATTATTTTTAGTAGTTAGTAGTAGTTATATTAGTAGTATTTTTGGAGGTTAGGTTATTTCGGTGATCAGTTAAATACATTTAAGTTCGTTCATTTATACTAATATTCTAAAGAGTATAGGTTTGATTTTTTATTTGTTTGTTTGTATGTTTGTAAAGCTACATTCTTCCCGAGTGACATTGGTTATATTCTATCCCGATATTCCCACGGGAACGGGTACCACGTAAAGCCACTAGTCTCACTATAAAAATAACTTATTTCGGAGATCAACAATCTAATGAGGTCCTAATACCCGCGTACATTTGATTCGAAGTCGGCCGTTCTTTACGATCGTTTAGTGTTATCGTTTCCTCGTCGATAGGGCCTTTGCCAAATGGCTTGAATATTAGGACAAACTCTGATGAGACGTCATTCAGATCCGCCGAAAAGATGAACCGGGTACGGCTTGGAAAAGTATTTTGAATTAATGAGCATTTTTCAAACTTATTCCATTGTCTAATGCCTGAAACAAAAAATGAAATGGCACATTATAGGTAATAAATTTAAATGCCAACATTGTTTTAAGCATTGTTGTAACTAACAAAAGTTTTAATTAAGTACTCAAGGAATTAATGAATTTAATTTAATTTAATTTATAAATTTAATCAACGAATATCCATACAACTTAATTTCATACTATTTGCGAAAAGAAAAACCGTGCTTGATCTGTTAATTTTTCGTAACAGAGGTTATTTTCCTGGGTAGGTACTTTTAAGTGTCATATTTTCCAATTGTTGAAGTACTAGCGGATCCTCGCTGATTTACCCGCGTGGTACCCATTCCCGTAGGAAACTCTGGTTAAAACATAGCCTATGTTAATTAGGAATAATGTACTTAGCATTCTAAAAGTGAAAGAATTTTTAAAACCGGTCATGTAGTTTTTGAGTTTTTTCATTACAAAATCAATACAATACAAATCATTCCTCTTTATAATATTACTTACTTATAATATTTATAGATAAAATATAAAACTGTTTCCACTTTTACTTATATGTTTGAAGTTTTAAGCTACTTTTTCGTCAAGTCGCTTTTGCTTTAAGTCACTAATTCATATTCAATTTTTTTCAAAGCCCTTTAAACCTATTAATTTAAATTGTACCTTGTAATTACCTATCATTTAGTAAAGTAAAGTTTACTTAATATGGTTCTAACTGGGTTCGAACATTACGTTTGACCTAAAAACGCTTATCCAATACTATTACTATCGTCGTAAACTCTAAAAGCCGAATCGATCATTCCCCGTGATAGGTCATAAAGTATGGAGCTCATTGTTGCTGATTATTTTTTTTCGTCCTAGGTATTTTTTTTATTACTACGACGAACTATATATTTTTAAATCAATCGGAACCACGATGGTGCTGAAAGTTTTATAAGAAGCAGGAAATCAATAGCTGATTCGTGCTTTTGATATTTCTAGACAACTAGATTCTGAATTTGTTTCAAAAGGTTAAGGAATTTAGGTCATTTAAATTTAATGGAATACAGAATACACGTATACTGTTGTGAAGTTTAGTATTTACTGAATTTCGTGTGAAAGATAAGCCGTGCAAGATAATAATTTGGCAAAATAATCATTACACTTAAAAAGCTTGCATAAAAACAACTATTGACTTTTTAAATTTCATACTCATTTACGCTATAAATATTACGATAAGTGGGATTAGGTACTATCATGTTTCAATTTGTTGTCGTGTTCCCGATATTTCAGCGGAGTTGCATGTATCATGATCATGGAGAGATAACAAACTAGTCTCCAAAATCGAACGTGGTTTTCTATTCAGAAATGCTGAGCCAAACTTAAAAATAAGTGCTTATAAAATAACAAAACTTAAAATTACTGTCCGAGGCAATAATAAACTACTCAAGTAATCTAAAAGTTCAAACTCACAAACGGGGTTAATCTGTCCGGGTTGTATACTCGCCAAAGTTCGTATCCAAATGACAATTGTATGAGAGAGCTGCTAATTAAAGCTGGCAAATATTAGCCTTCCATTTGGTGCGAGGATACTTGCGTATGCACTTAGCGGAACGACGTAGAGTGCACACGATTTTTTACACAAAACTGCACACATAGATCGATATACGGGCTAGATATGGCTTGCAGCCAAATCTGTTTCATGAGTTTCTTATCTTATGAAGACACATACCTACATATACGAGATTAAGTTTAGTGTGTAATTTACATTAAAATTAAAATTTGCAAATAATGTTTAGCATTTGGGGATGTAGGTAGTTATAAATATATTAAATGCTCTTTATAACTCACTATTCCTCTTCTATTGTGATTCTAAATATATAGGTAAGAAAATTACATTTTCTGTAAGTATATTGAAAATGTTCTTAAATGACTTTAACAATTATTTTTAAAATAATGGTGTAGATAAAATAATACAGAGCAATACCAAATAAAATTAAACCTATGTTTATTTTTACATAAACTAACTGAAGTTAACACAAGGCTCAAGCATTATAAAAATAATTATTTCAAATTGAATTGAGTTTGTATATATATGAAATAAATACATCGTACATAATGTCTTCGAAAACGATAGTATAAAAAACTGCATGCTAACACGCTTGTCGTAACAACTTTTGTAAATTTTAGTTGCAAATGGTTTTTGTGCAAATGCATACAATTTTTTCCACTCAACAAAATGTTCCCCACTCGTGTCTAGTATCCTATTCAGGCGTTCCTATTCCCTGACTGCATTCGGAACTTTTCTGCACGGTGAAACATTCATCCTGCAGCGTAGATAAGTCACGTGCGCGTTGCATTTGCCATAGTGAATAATGCAAGGAGATAGCGTACAGTGTAGAGTTGACCAGTAAATTATCCGGTTGCAGAAAAACAGCAACTTCATCGCTCCTGATGTTAAGTGGTGATAGGGCTGAAGGTTGAGGCGCACTACTGCCGGAATCCTTAATCACTGAGGAACTGGCTATCTTATCTCTAACTGCCGGAACACAATAATGCTGAAAACATCATTGTCGTGTCGTCAGATTTAGATAAGATGGTGGTAGCTAGCCAGGCGGACTATGAACAAGTACACAAAATCAAATACAATATGTACCCCACTGGAAATACTCGTTACGTTCCCTAAAATATGGTTGAGCGAAGCGATGGCTGGCTCATGCGTCATGCTCGTGAACGGGTGCTGCCAGTGGGGTGGGTCTGCTCATGTCTACTTGTGTTAAAGGTGTTCGGTATACGGTTTATAATAGTATTATATAGATTTATGAGCGAGCTGGTGTGTCTCATAGTAATTTTGGTATCCCTGTCTTACAGTAACAGCAATTTTTCTAATAATTGTTATATTTATTCAAAAAATCCTTTTATTTGTTAATACTTATAAATTTGAATATACAGCGCAGCTTGCAGTTTCCTTTTCATTAATCCTATAATATAATTTGAATAAGATTAAGATTAGTGTGTCCATTAAACTATTTGATTCCTTGTTTAGTTGAAAATTGTTTACTGTTTTAGGTAATAAGCAAAATTGTACTTAATTTAAGCGGTATTCTGTATTGTGATGGAAAGTAACCTTACTATTATGTGAAGGTCATTTTTCAAATTTGACGACTCTGTATAAGTTAAAACAGGGAGAAAAAAATAGCCCTTGGCGAGTTTCTTGCCAGTTCTTCTCGCTACAAGGTCTCCTGCCGTAGGATTTGCGAACCGATGGCGTAGCTTCATTGACGTTCATAAGTGTTGTTAAACAAACCTAAATTGAATAAACGATATTGAATTTTGAATTTTGAATAAAACCCAGGAGCTCTGGGTCTGTAATCGGTGGTGTGTACCACTATCCTAATAATCGTATTATAAATGCGTGAGTTTGGATGGATAGATGTTTGTTACACAACCACGCTGGAACATCTACTAAATCTAACACTGATAAGAAGTACTATAAAACTACATTAGTAGTATATACAATTTATCCCCACGATATAATGGGCACCACGGTTTTTTTTAAAGTAAATTGTTTTCATAATAGAAACTGTGATTTTATTAAGGCTTTAATTATCATACTTCTGCGCATACTAAAATATACTTTTTAGTTAAGCAGATCTCAAAAAAAGGAACCGAAAAAAATGTCGGTTATAAGTTGAAAGAATTAAATTGTCGCTATTAAAATAGATGGATGGTAGTAAACCATAAAGAACAATCAACCTTGTTAATTATTTGATGAATCACGTGAATTGGTAGATTCATACGTTAATGTGAACCTGCCGTGTCCTAGAAAATTAAATACTGAAAGCCTTTCTACACCGACCATCATAATTATGAAGTAGGCAGCAGGTGGGTGATTAAAGCAATGTTAAACAGAACAAACGTATACGTATACGACTCAATTTATTTTTAAATGTTTAAACATTGTTACTAAATGAAATATCATAAAACAAAATACAGTTAAGTAAATGAAAATTAAACTTTAAAGTAGTATATATACGAAGGCGAGTTACTTGCCATTTTAATATCTACACTGCGCCGCCGCGCCGCCGGGGCACTGGCCTTTCCGTATTAGGAAACATCACTTACTCTCTTCACTTTAACTGTGACACTTTTCAGTGGTACTACAACCCGTGATGGAATGCCTGCGGACTGTCAACATCCTATATTACTTTGTACTTTGCACTTTGTACAGTGAGATTTATTATGAGATGGAATGGGTCCAAAATTAGAGAAATTTCTTGGAAGAATTATTATATAAGTCTAAAAGATTGTCTAGGACTTAAAACAATATTTTTCCAATCTCCATCCAAACTTGCGCATTTAAAAAAATTGTAGGTTGTAAGCGGGCTGAGTTTCCCAGACATCACACACTTTCTGAGTTTGAACTGTGGCACTTGTCAGTGGTAGTACGTCGGCCGTGATGGAATGCCTGCAGGCCGTCAACTCGCTACATATACCTACACGCTGTCTGTACAGTGTGAGATATTATGAGAAGGAATATCCAGAATTAGAGGAACTTGTTTAACGAGGGGTTATCTTTAAATAAATATCTGCTTATTATTATTATTTTAAACAGATGTTTGTACAAATACAACCCCTCGTTTAGAAAAATTTCTCCCTCATCTTGCTCTTCCTGAAAAATGTATTATAGCAGTCGACATCCTGCTATTCCTCGTGAAAAAACTCCATACTCCACTTTTTCTCTGTACCGAAATTCATGAAGCTGAATCAAGTAACAAACTGAATTCACCAGATTATGTTAACATAATTAAGATAGCAGGAAGAGTTATCATATTTCAATGATAAAACATTATGCCTTACGTTACTTAGGTAATTCGATTAAAACTTCTAACATTACTTACTTATACCAAGCCATCATTACTTTACTTCATTTATTTCTTGATGGCAGTGATGATAAAGTTTGTCGATACCATATTTCGAATAAGTTATATTTGAAAACTTTGTTTTTCTAGAATCCAATACGTTTTGAAAGTGGCATTAGTATTCTAGTACATTTTCTTAAAACTGCCCTAGTTTAACATAGAAAACTAGGTTGTTTAATACAGAAAACTAGTCTTAAGCAAGTCGTTAAAGTCACTACTAGCGAACTGCTTTATTATTCAATATTAAATTCAGAGGAAGGACTCGAGCTAAGTTGCTAACTAAATATTTGAAGTTTTACTACGCCACGTAGTCTTGGTTAACGTTGTGACCTTGTGTTTCTTCGTCTTTGCCAATGGAGTTATTTCTTTTGTTTCAGTAATTTTGCCTTTAGTATATGAAATATAGATAAATATTTAAAAACAAAAAATTAAGAACCTCATTCATGATACACAAGTGAACAGAACATAAACAGTCAAAAGCACCAATTGATTATATTTGAACCATAGTCCAGCTTGTTTATTTGACTGTCCATTGGTCGTACTAAAGCGTTAAATATGACGAAAAATATGTTTTTCCCTATTAGAAAGTTCTTTTATTTTACAGTGAACCCTAGAACAGTTCAGGGTATTCAGTTTAATTAATTAATATTAAAAGATATAAGACGAAATTACTTTAGTGTAGTGCTGATTATGAACAAGCAAGTCTAATACTTGTTAAATCTGTTAGGACCCCGACTTAACTATGTATTACAGTTAGGACCCCGATCTAACTATGTATTACAATACGGTATTATACTGCGAGTGTACTGAAAAGTTGTTTAATCCGTACTCTCAACATTGCTACAACTTAAGTTATTAGCAAATGCGAAACTAGCTTTGGTTAGAGGGACTGAAACAATGTTCACTACATTCCAATATTAACAAATAAATCAAACAAAGGGTACAAAGCAATCGAAACTTAGCAAATATTTATGGGTTAATAAAATTATTGCAAATATAAGTAATAAAACAAATATTAAACAGCTTTAGCATTAAGGCATGTTACAAATATCAGTGGCTACGTACTAACGAAACTAAATAAACATTACAGGATTCGTAAGTTTGAACATGGAAAGCAATTGGAGCATTTATTAATTTCCTTTTACATTTTTCTCTCTATAGGTAATATTTTTTTCAATATTACCTATAGAGAGAAAAATGTATTATACGTAAACGTAGTTAAAAGCTTCGCCGGGGATTTTTTTTATTTCTTATTAATTATCTACAAACCGTACTTACCTGGAGAGTGTGTAAAATGTTGCCAGTTGCCGAGTCAATTCTATTAATAGCTTCGCTCACATAGCTTCACACCCTCAACAAATCAAAATTCAGATAAAATAACGTCAAATGCAATCTAAATGTTAGGTAGATGAATTAATAAACCCATAAAAAGGGTATACTAGTAAGGCTAGGTACAAAAAAGTACCTTCAAGGCTCGTATTTGTCCATTTTTGTTTTATTTTTCAACTCCATACAAATTTGTATTCAGTCAAAACCATTCCCACAGGAGCTCCGTCAAGGATCAGCGTTGTACCCCGTGTCGTTCCTGCTCCGGTACGAGTTTGTCGACGTGAGCGAGCAAGGGCAGCCCCTTGTCGATTCCCGGTCTGCCTGTGACAGAGTGTTCAAATCTGCGCAAACGTACTCCGGGAGGTTCCAAGCTCCCAGAGCAATATTCTACTATGGACGTGGCGGGGCGCAGAATCTCACTTGCATATTGAGGTAAGGAGTGCCTTATTAATTTTGCGCCATATTGAAAACTAAACTAGAAATATCTACTTTGAAGTTAATCTTAGTATTGGATTCGATGAATTTGCGAGAGTTAACTTTGTATTACAATTACGTCTAATTGGTTGGTATTTGATGATATTTCGTTGCACTGATACCTACAGAGTAAGTTGAAGGTCAATCTTGCATATTTAGGCTAGTTGACAAATAATTTTATATCTTTCTTTTGTCGACAGATTTGAAGCGAAACCAGGCGAAAGAGTTCAATTGACTTTCACTAGTACATACTTTGGGAACAAGCACTGTAGCACTCACAAAGACTCACGAACTGGTCGTTGGAAATGTGACAGGCCAGCAAAAAGAACTATAGGCGGTGAAGGGCTCGCTCAAATCATAGTTACCGAATATCCTTGGGAAGGGGTACCGATACAAAGAGACTGCCTGTGTACGAATCGTTCAGATCCTCTAAACGTTCACACTCTCACTGCCTCTGTTGTGGAACTAAACTTCACTGTAACAATGATGAACATTACTGAAGATTACGATGACTTTGCTTTTGAAGGAGAATACAAATTCGTGCCAACTGGAACAGGCGATGAAACTGTCTGCTCTACTGGTTGGGGGAAGCGGCAGCTCAGGGGTAGCAGTGGCGAAATCAGATTGTTTGACAAAAGATATGTACATATAGCTCCAGAAATAGTGGGCGATAGAAACGTCATATCTGAGAGCGTACGAGCTGAAGTTGCTTGTGTTCATAGGCCATGGCTAATTGAACCAGGAGGAGATGAAGTCACTCCAGTGCAGGGAAGATATCTTTACGTCAAAATACCAGGTTATGAAATGACGCCTACTTCACCATTTTGCCCGACTCCTAATAGACTGTTCATTTACGAAGCGCGAGATACTTCTCGTTATCGCGAAGTATGTCCAGATGGGCCAAATTCATTGGAACTGTTCTCTCCTGGTTGGCTATCTGCTCAAACACCTCTAGAAAATACTTTGAAACCACATGCTCGTAGCTTTGTCATAGACTTTTTACAACATGAACAAGCTGACTACTCTATAAAATGGATAGAGCTGATGAAGAAACCTGCGTTCGAGCCGGATCCAGAATCCAGTTTCTTGCCAGTTACCGCATCTCTCGAATGTCGCTATAGGTATGTATTAGAAAAGTAATAATTATGTTCAAACTAGTAACTTAATGCCACCGCACATTAAGCCACTAGAAGCTGCCACTAAACGCAGCCACGAGCTGCTGACGAGATATTTCATTAAAATTGGTATGGTATCGGTGCAAACCGAGCGGTTGAATGGCCGTATTAGTGCGTGCTGCGAAAGTTGCCCGCGCTCGCAGCTATTGGCCGCGTTTTGCCAGTCGCATGGCGCGCACACTCGGCCACAGTGGGGATAGTTCGTAGTGACTTAGCGGCAGTGACAGGTGTCAGCCACTAAGCGTAACCACTAGTGGATCAATGTGCGGCGGCACTAAACACAGTTCCCAATTAGCATGTCATTTAAAAACGTTAAAGTCAAAGTTTTTTTTATTCAAATTAGGTTGTGACAAGGCTATCATACAATTGTATTTATTGCATTTGCTATGCTTTTTATATATTCTTAATCACAATTATTTAAAAATAGTAGTGAAGTTTTAAAAATAATATAGATTTGCTCACTCTGTATAAGAAATTCTTTATGCTCAAGTCAATGACTCACAATTTTTTTTTATTGGTTGATATCACGCCTGATGTTAAGCGTTGATGCGATCTACGATGAATCGCGCTTGCCTAATCTTATTATCATATTGCTATTATCTTACATCATCTTATAATGATATTTTTCTTTCCTAGCTGTCCCGAACTTAATGCCTGCATACCGATCGCGTTATGGTGTGACGGCAGCCCCCATTGTCCCACTGGCTACGACGAAGATGACTCAAATTGCTCATTTAGGATATCCTTGCCCCCACCTTACGTTGCTGCCGCTGCAGGGGCCGGCTTACTTCTATGCGCAGTTTTAGTAGCTCTTTGCGCATGCAGAAGACGCAGAAGAAAAGACAAAGAATTCAAAGCGCGCTTAGACGGTGCACTTCCACCAGAAGAAAGACCGTACGATCGAGCTAAAACAAATGGCGTTGGCGTACCCGAGGCAGCGCGTCAATACGCTACCGTTCAAAAGTATGCCACGATAGATAAGTACAGCTTAAGCCAGAAGTATAGCGCCGGTTTGAACGACGCGAGATACTACGACGAAGTGGCACAAAGGGATAAGCTCGCAGATACAAGGTACGCTAGTTTAGGTCGAGCGGGTCGAGGCATGCGCGTAGAGAACTCTAGAGGCACCGGGTCTAGAAGAGCGATGCCTGACCTCGGTTATCCCGATCTCAAAGACGGCTTTTGTTGACCCTCTCCGGATCTATTAGAGACGACTGTATAGTAACGATCGGGCAACATTCTGACCTATTCAGAGAACATTAAAAGCGTTATTAGAAAGAAGACTGATTTGGCGAAAGTGCCTATGAAAGCTTTGGTCAACCTAATATCAAACTTTGTAAAAAGGTAAACAACAATACACGGGAATCTTTGTAGAAAATGTAAATAAGTAAATTTATCGATAGCTTCAACCACCGGGCATAGTTTGTTTTAATCGAATCTCACAATTTTTGTCTCATCAAATAACATATCTATGTACATACTATATTTGACAATACAAGCTTAAGAAAATCAAAATGGATCTTACAAACGCTATGTTAGTGAAATGATTACATAATATTAACTCTATTGCTTTAGCATATCTTGATTCCTTCGGTTTTTATTTTACTGCTACAACATATTTTATCTGAAATTTTATTTTAACAAAATGTAAATAAGACTTCGAATATGACTATTATTATAACAGACTCTTAGAAATAAGAATGAAAATGTGATATAGTTGTAAAAAAACTAACGTAAGCGTTCACGAACTGTATGGCGTTGTAATAAGTTAGACAAAACTATTGTTTCTTTGTGTATAAAAACTAGGAGAATAAATTGTAACTATGATTAGCAAAAAACTTGTAAATAAATTATAGTATTAAGATTTTTAAAGTCTGTAATTATTTCCAAGTAAAAGGAAAATTAAAGTCATTTCTAAAAATATTTCATTGTGTTTTTATTCAACCTTATTTTAAAAGATTAGTTCGAAAACACAAAAGATTTTAACCACAAGCAATTTCTAGGAAACTTTCAACGACATTATCATAATTATGAAATATTAAAATGTTTTTATGTAGCAAAATAAATTATATTTTTTCGCATTTTTTCTGTATTATTTAAAGGCTAAGTTTGAATGAAGCTATTATTTTGGTTATTTCTTTAAACTTTAATAATATAATAAATATATCACTTTTGGAGCAAATGAACTCGTAACATTATTATCGTGTAATGCTAAGATTTCTGTTCCAAAATCCCTTAAAGTATGAAAATTACGAGAAAAACAAACAAAGCCTCAAAATTAATGAAATTTATAGCCAAAGAAAACCTACTTCTCTTCACGTTAATATAAGACCGAGAATTGCGTAATTAAATATATTCACGGAGTCTTTAACGCCAAGTTCCACAGGTATACAGCGCGTCTAATTTGTATTTGTCTCGTCGGATAATTGAATTATAGGCTCAGGCTGCATTAGCCGTCCACTTCGTTGGGCTAACGAGAGCTGCGCAAACTAAATTATCTGATGAACTAATTAAAGCCTGGATCGTAACAGGACTTGGGAACAACAAGGATCTACGGGCTTTGCTAGCGCGAGTTGGGACTTTAGCGATTTTAGCGAGGTGAGGTTTTTGGGACATTATGTAGGTTTTTGACTTCTTGCTTAGTTTAGTTTGGATGAAAAACATATATTTTTTTTTATTTTACAACAATTAAAAAACTGCTTAAAGTCTAGCATTGGCATTAGGTAAATAGACTTGACAGGGACATTATGTGCGACAAGGAGTAGTGCTCAGTGTACTAAGAGAGTCCAACATGTTGCGTGGTATTCCTAAAGAATATATTTCCCTCACTATAACATAAAAAAGCTTTTTCATGTCTCATATTCTGAAAGTAACTCCTAACTTGCCTAAAATGCGGGTTGAAAGTGGTATGTGGCGGCCCTAGGGCCGTTATGAAATTTAAAAAAGGAATAGGAGGGGTCATGTCAAAATCTGTAATAGCATCTACACACGTTCCGATCCGACAGCCGATTTGGTCTGCTCCCAGACCAAATCTACGCTACACACGTTCCGATTTGTTCTGGGAGCAGACCGAATCGGATCGGAGGTCGGATAGGAACGTGTGTAGAGTCTTATCTCTTTGGACATTTATATACCAAAGGTATACAGGCAAAGGTACAGAAGACTATACAGCCATGTTTTGCTATTATATAAAATAATTAATATCGTAGAATTATTATTTTAATATCTAAAACATTGTTTTTTTTTAAAGAATGCGTTTTTAGAAACAGATTAAACCAAATAAGTTATTTGTAACATATTATTATTATTTGAATATAAGGGGCTATGCATCTCCCGTAGGAGATGTAGTCACTGCGACCTAAAAGATCTATTGTGACTCGCCACCTGGTTAAAGTAACTCTTTTAGCCTGGAGGCTTCTAGGAAGTCTAGAATACTCCTAGCTTTGAGAGTTTTAATCTCCTCCGGGCGCATAATGTGTCGACCCAGATGGATACTGCGTTTGTGGATAAGGGGCCCGCAGTCACACAGAAGGTGCCTGGGTGTCTCCCTCTCCTGTTTACAGTAGCGGCAAACATCAGTGTCACTCAATTTCATGTGAAATTGGTGCCTGTTTAGTTTGCAGTGGCCGGTTAAGGCGCGGACTATCGCACAGATGTTCGTCCTGCTAAGCTCCAGGAGTTCGGCAGTTCGGCTTTGCGAGTAGCCTTCTATAAGGGATTTGGCGTGTAGTAGTCCTGGTTGTATCAACCAGTACTTTTTTGATTGGCCAAATAGGTTGCCCTTGAGAAGTTGCATGGCATGGTTCTTTGAGATACCACAGAAGGGTTCTGGTCCTATCTGATGGCCTTGAGCTCCAGTCCTTGCAAGTTCATCGGCTTTTTCGTTGCCGAAGATTCCCGAATGACCTGGTACCCATTTCAGAATAACTTTATTCCTTTGGCCCAGGTCATTCAGTTTGTTTACGCAGTCTTTTACCAATTTCGAATTAATGACATTCGAGTTTAAGGCGTTAAGAGCTGCCTGGCTATCTGAGAAAATCAGAATTGATTGGTTTATGTAGTTTCGTTGACGGTTGGCTTCCGCACATTCTATGATGGCGTATACCTCCGCCTGGAATATAGTGGCATATTTTCCTAAATTCATGCTCTTGCTGAATTTCGGACTGACGCCAAATATCCCACATCCTACATTGTCACCCATTTTGGAGCCATCTGTAAACCAGATCAGGCTACCAGCCTTGCAGGAAATGAGGTTGTCTGACCAATCCTCTCTGCTTGGCAGCTCCACTGAGTAGTTCCTTGTGAAATTACATTGTGGAAGCATGACATCTGTAGTCATTGCAAGTTGGTCGTGTTCAAGCACTGATTCATGTAGAGATCTCAGTGCTTGAGAGTGCCAGTTTACTTTTCCAGTGCTGTTTGTTCTATACATGCCAGCTTTCGCCTCCTTCATAATAAATAAGTGAAGTGGCGGTAGGTTCAGCAGGGCATTTAGAGCAGCTCCTGGGGTAGTAGACATGGCCCCTGTAGCTATAAGGCATGCTAGTCTTTGCAAACTATTAAGTTTGTTGATGATTGTCACTTGGGTTGTTTTCCTCCACCATACTACGCAGGCATACGTTATTATCGGCCTGACTATAGCGGTATACATCCACAGGGCTATTTTAGGGTTTAGGCCCCATTTCGTCCCTGCTAAGCGACAACATATTCCTAAAGCTATTTTAGCCTTTTGGATCACATTGTTAATGTGAGCATTCCAAGTCAGTTTCTGGTCGATAATTACGCCCAAGTATTTGACTTCATTGGAAAATGGTATGGGAGTCCCCTTTATGATGGGCGTTGCAAGTTTATCCAACTTTCGCCTTCTTGTAAAGGGGACTATTGTAGTCTTGCTCGGGTTGACCGATAAGTTGTTCTCTGTGCACCATTTGTTAATGGTGTTTAGAGATCTTTGTAGTATAGATGATACCGTGCTTTGACAGGGGCCGATAACACAAGCCACCACATCATCAGCATAGCTCTGTACATCTAAATCTCTATTAGAGGCTTCAACCAGCAATTGGTCAACAACAAGCAGCCATAGAAGTGGCGATAAAACGCCTCCTTGTGGGCAGCCTTTAGTTGTTTTGAAGCTCTTTGTGGTTCCGTGTAAAGTTACACTGATAGTTCTATTAAGAAGCATAGATTCGATCCAACGGGTAGTTGTTTCGTCAATCCCTTTCGCCCTCATTCCTTTGGAGAGGGCGTCTATGGTGACGTTATCGAATGCTCCTTCAATATCAAGGAAAGCACATAGGGCTATCTGTTTGTCTTCCAAAGCCCTTTCGATCCTGTCTGTTAGTTCTAGCAGAGCAGTTTCTGTGGATTTTCCTTTTTGGTAAGCGTGTTGCTTCGGATGCAGGGGATTTTCCCGTAGAGGCCCATCCCTGATGCATTCGTCAATAACCTTTTCCATGCTCTTGAGTAGGAAGGAGGTGAGGCTTATTGGTCTGAAGGACTTTGCCTGCGAATAGTCCTTCTTACCAGCCTTTGGGATAAAACAGACTTTAACCATAGTCCATTTCTCTGGTATATATCCCCAGGCAAAGCTTGCTCTGAAGATTTTGATTAAGATGGGGATGAGAGTACTCTTCCCTTGCTGTAAGAGAGCTGGGAAGATATCATCCTCACCTGCGGATTTAATCGGTTTGAATGAGTCTATTGCCCATTCCACCTTGTTCGGCCTGAAGTACCTCGCTGCTCTTCTCCGGTCTTCATTGGTAGGCCTAGAGAGGCAGGTGTGAGGAGCATTCTGTCCGATGGTATTTGGTGCCATCACCGAGCCAGGGAAGTGTGTAGACGCCAAGAGTTTCAGGGTCTCTTCCGCTGTTGCGGTGAAGGTTCCATCTGGTTTCTTTAATAGTCCCAGTTGATTCGTAGGCGATTTGGATAAGACTTTGTGGATTCTGGCTCCTTGAGGGACTTTAGTAATCTCCTCGCAGAACTTCCTCCATGAAAGTCTTTTCGCCTTTCGCAGTTCTTTATTGTAGGTAGTTAAGGCTTTGCGATACCGACTCCAGTCATCCGTCGATTTAGCCTTATTAAACAACCTGCGTGATTCTTCTCTTAAAACATCGAGCTTTTTGTTCCACCATGTTACTCTTCTATCCCTAACAGTTCTTAAAGGGCAGCTCTCCTCGTAAGAGGCTGTAATGGCTTCAGTAACTTGAGCGACAGCATATTCCAATGTTTCGGGAGAACGTATGGTTTTAGGGGCATTCTGAAGCTTTTCTTGGAGCTTCTTTCTGTATAAGTCCCAGTCCGTGGCTTTTGCATCCCTAAAAGTAACGGTTTCACACATGTTCGATGTGTTCAGTGCGAATTTAATAAGTCGATGATCAGACATAGATGGTTCATCACTAACATGCCAGTCGGTTATCAACCTGGCAGTATTGTTAGTAGCGAGAGTTATATCTAGAACTTCCTTCCTCGATTTAGTGACAAAGGTCGGTTTACATCCCTTATTAACTATCTGGAGGCGGTTAGTTAGTATAAAATCGTGAAGCAACTCACCTCTGTCGTTGATGTCAGTGCTGCCCCAGTTGGTGTGGTGGGCGTTGGCGTCACAACCGATAAGGAGCTCAGCGTTGTGGGCGTCGGCATATTCGACCACCTTTGCTAGCTCCTCAGATGGATCGGTTTTCGCCCCGTCCAAGTATGCAGAGCAAACGATGAGGCGTCCATTTCCGCTCTTGACATTGACGAAAGCTGCAATCAGGTCATCGTTGCAAAGGCCTGGTATGCATAAGAAATCAATATTGTTATTGAATAGTATACATGCTCTTGGCTTGACTCCGCCGATATGGTGTACGACCTTACCTGCAGAGCTCAGCCCAGACACCGTGTTGGTATTGGCCAGCCACGGTTCCTGGATAAGAGCGATGTGAAGGTTGTTTTGTGTGAAGTGATTTTCCAAAACTGCCGTAGCAGCTCTGGCGTGGTGCAGGTTTATCTGCACCACATGTGTGTTGGTGTTGCGGTGTGTTTGTGTAATGGTGTGTATGTGTTGAGTGAGTGTGTTGCGTAACTGTGGAGTGTAGGTTAAGCGGCGTTATTCGACCCGCCTTGCTTCGGGACTACAGGGCAGTCCCGAGGTTTGGAAGGTCGGCTCGCCACTTCCGACCGATTGGGACCTGTTGCCCCTTTCGGCGGTGGTGCTCCTGTGGGACGGTTCCTAGAGCCCTGGTCCCTGGGTTTAGGCGTAGCGTTTTGGCGCCTTGCCGTATTTCCAGAGACCTGGACTTTTGGCCCCGCCTTAGGAGCATGTTGAGCAGTTGGCAGAATCTTTGCGCCGGGTTGGCTAGTTTCTGCCACCTGTTTCGAATTCGCTGGCGTGTTTTCGCCGCGAATGCGGATAAAGGCTTTATGAAAGCCTAATTGCGGCCTGCAGTCTAGCTTGCGCAGGGCTACTATGGAGACATCATCGATAGCAAAGGCGGTAGTGATTCCGTCCTTTTCTTTCTTGATGCTCAGCACCTTCCACAAGCCAGTCTGCAGATCGTTTTGTTTTTCCAAGAGATTTAACGCATCCCTTGGAGTTTTAAGAACCTCATTGGTCTTAAAGTGGAGGATCCCAATCTTAGCTTTTGGTAGGTCCTTCTCGTTTATCAGCGAGAGTTCCGCCTCTGGCCAGGGCTTTAGGGTCCCCACTTTGTCTTCAAGCCACTTCAGGCTGTAGTCGTTTTTCAAGACGACTTGCAACCATCCTGGCTTGAATGTGCAGCCCTCAATTCTAATTTTGAATTGAGGTGCTTTAGGCATAGGGGCGTTAAGGATCGCCCTGAGTATGTCATTTTGAAGAAGCCCCAATTGTGCATCCGACATGGGCTCCTTGTTACGGATTCCCACGCGGATGTTGGTTAGGGCATCTTTAAATGACATTGTGCTTGTCCCAGGCGGTGGTCCAGCCTGTGCTATGGACGGCTCTACGGGGGACGTCGGGACTGACCCTGACGGTAATCCTTCGTCCACACGTGTTGCCTTTTTGGCATGGTCCTTTGGCGATTCATCCTCGGATCGAGATCGTTTTACCGGCCTCTTATCCGGGGATGAACCGGTCATTGGACCAGGACCAGTCAACGGAGCGCGCGCAGTCGCCAAGTACTCCATGACCTGCTTATAGGCCTCAATTGAGTCCATGCCGCTGGCCTTGAGACGCCTTAGACGCTTACGCGCAGCTCCCGACAGTTTACCCTTCCTAGGGCTGGTGCTAGTCTCCGGCGGCATATCCGAGTCCAGCTCATTAGGCCTCGTGCCATCGTTGGTCAGCACCAGCTCAGGAATGTTTGAATCGGTATCCAAGGTGACTTGGGAGTCGCCCTCAGATTCGAGTAAAAGAGTAGTAAGGTCGGGTATTGACCCTGTCAGACTACTCGATAGTTCTAGACGATTATCGTCGTCCAGAGAAAGAAAGTTTTGGTTTTTTGTGTCCTTATCCATGCAAGTCCCACGAAAAGCAAGGGAATTAACAAGTCCACTCAAGCAGAGCCCCGCTTGCTTGAGTAAGGCAAAATTACTACCCCAGGATTGCCATCTCCCTGGGGAGACACCGTTTGGAACCAAGTACAACCCCCTTGGCCACGCATCCCTCGGCTACGGTTCGTCTCACACCTTGGATTGGGTTTTGCTAGATTATCTGCCACCACTGTAAGCAATTACTAACACTAAGGAGAGAAAATTACTTACAGTGGCGCCCAGGGTGCACCGGCCCACTCACTGTTCTTCCCAGTGCATGCGAACATGTCCTGGGACGAACAGTAGGTGAGCACGCGTGGAGGTTGTCTAGCTCGCACCCCATATTTTTATATATTTGTAACATAAAAAATCTGGCTATTAATTTCATGGAATTGCATAGAGTATACGGGTCAAACACCAAACAAGACTGAATGGACTTAGTTTCCCTTGCCTTCCTTAAAATAGAGAAAATGAACAAAAAAGTTAGTCTTTCGAAAATTCCGCGGCCATAGGAAAAATATTTTTTAGATTATTTCTGTTTATTTTTACTTTCCTCATATTCAAAATGAAAAGTAGAGTGTTTACTTCGGGCGTATGGACCCATAACAGTCTCGAACTATCGGCGCCCTCACTTCGTTCGTGCGCCAAAACACTCGACTGTTATGGGTGCCATACATCCCTTGCTAAACAATCTACTATTATCAACCGTCCACTTCGTTGGGCTAATGAGAGCTGCGCAAACAATAGTAGATTGTACAACAAGTGCATAAAACGTACCATTTTACCCGAGACGTATATATCCATCCGAGCCGTAGGCGAGGGTGGATAGTCAATTCGAGGGTAAAATGGGTTTTATGTACGAGTTATACACTCTGCTTTTCACTTCGAGTGTGAGGAAAATAAATAACAATATTGCAAAAAAGAAAAAATAAAGACTTCGCCATATTGGCGGGAAGACTTTCTTTTTCTTTTTTTTATACGTGGCAGTGGCAACACAGTGACTTTAGCATAGATCGTAGTCCATATTGCTCTTGAAATACTTCTTTCTTAGAAAACTCATTAATTTTGCCTAGTTTTATATAATTTAGTAATTTATCATGGATTATGTACAAAATTTAAGAAACAGAATGAAATAATAAGTTTATTTTACGAAGTTTAATTGCGTGTGTGGCTGTTTACCTGACGATCTTTGTCTTAAAGTCTGAGACTTAGACGAAGATTTTACTTTATGCACTAGAGCATAAAAAGCGATTTTATGCAGCCTATACCCAACATAAACACGAACTTTACGAGCATGAGAAGTGAAAAATTATTTTTTGAACTAGACCATAACAGGACTTAGGAACAACAAGGATCTACGGGCTTTGCTAGCGTGAGTTGGGACTTTAGCAGTTTTAGCGAGGTGAGGTTTTTGGGATATTATTTAGGTTTTTGACTTCTTCTTCAGGTCCTGGCAGGCAGCAATCTCCTTCTGTGAGGATGTCATCTCGCAGAAGGAGGCGTCGAAGCGAATCCGCGAGCAGGAGGCTCATGTGGACCGTCTTCGACGAAGGCGGCCGGGGCGAAGGTGGCTGCGCTTTGCGCGCCTCATTCCCCTCTAGTGGGGCAGTGCGGTCCGGGCGGGTTAGCTGGCCTTACGGCCGGTTAACTGCCGTCTGGATTGCACGGTCCCCCCCCGGTTGTCTTGGGAGATGGCCCCGCTTGCTCGGCCATCTCCCGCCGCGCAGGGGCCCGGAAACGGGCCAACCGTCAGGCCGCAGGGGGTGCATACCACCACGGCCCCCACACAGTCGGTGTGCTTAAAACTGACGGCGGAGAGGAAGTAGTGAGGGGTTTAGTTGGTAGTGGTGCCTACTCTCAACCGCCCCATCTGGTCAGCCCACCCGGAGTGGGTAACCTTATGGGGAGATTGAGAAGAGGCTCTCTCCTCCTGCCCCGCCTCCTGTCGAGCTTTCGAGGTCGTCAGGGGGCGGGGCAGGGGTTAGAACCGCCCAGCCCTGACGCGAAACCTATTAGGCTTGGCGGGAGGGCTGGGCGCGGCGAGAGAAAGACCTTGTCTGACTG
Organism: Crambus lathoniellus; assembly: GCA_949710035.1. Lineage (NCBI taxonomy): Eukaryota > Metazoa > Arthropoda > Insecta > Lepidoptera > Crambidae > Crambus > Crambus lathoniellus. Next base: position 18,547,192 of record OX453303.1, on the reverse strand, counting down.
AGTCCAACATGCCGTTAGCGGTATACGAAAAGACTGTATCTGCCCTCACTATAAACAAAAAAAAAAAAAAGGTTTTTGACTTCTTGCTTAGTTTAGTTTGGATGACAAACATTGTTTTTTTTTTTCAACAATTAAAAAACTGCATAAAGTCTAGCAACAACAACATACAAATTTCATGGTCTAGCATCTACATTAGGTACTTAGACTTGACAGGGAGACTATGTGCGACGAGGAGTAGTGCTCATTGTAATAAGAGAGTCCAACATGTTGCGTATACCTAATCCTAAAGAATGCATTCCCCTCACTATAACATAAAAAAGGTTTTATCAACCGTCCACTTCGTTGGGCTAATTAGAGCTGCGCAAACTAAATTATCTTTTGAACTAATAAAACCAGGGACCGTCCTCTGAAACGCAAATCCGAAACTTCGGTTAGCCCCGCCCCTATCACTCGATTCCGTCATGACTCGAGAGTGAGCGGGACGGGGCTAACCGAAGTTTGGGATTTGCGTTTCAGAGTAGGCCCTCAGGATCGTAACAGGACTTAGGAACAACAAGGATCTACGGGCTTTGCTAGCGTGAGTTGGGACTTTGGGGAGAGGATTTTGGGGTATTTAGTAGGTTTTTGACTTCTTGCTTAGTGTGGATGAAAAACATTTTATTTATTTTTCAACAGTTAAAAACTGCATAAAGTCTAGCATTGGCATTAGGTGCTTCGACTAGGAGACTGTGTGCAACAAGGAATAGTGCTCATTGTACTAAGAGATCTAACTCATTGCGTAGGTAGGTTTCCTAAAGAATTAATTCCTCTCGCTGTAACAAAAAAGAAAGGTCCACTTCGTTGGGTTGCGCTAACTAAATTAACTGATGAACTAATAAAAGCCTGGATCGTAACAGGATTTGGGAACAACAAGGATCTACTGGACTTGCTAGCGCGAGTAGACTACAACAATTCTAACTAGGTAAGTCTTTTGAAATATTCTGTAAGTATTTTAACTTCTTTCTTTGACACAAATAGAATAGGTAAAGTTTCTAAGTTAGGACATGGAGCTCGACTTAATTCTGAGGTAGCTGGAGTTCTCACCCTTGATAAAAAAGTGTAACCAGCAAATTTGACATTTATGTATGTAGTGGCTGTCAGTTGTCTCATATGACCATACGTATTTTTCTAAAGTGTATGTGAGACGGAAGACAGCCACTGTGTAATTTTTGGTCACAAAAAAGTGTTAGTACTGCACTCTCCAGTTACCTCAGAATTAAGTCGAGCGTCATGAGTTAGGATGTAAGAGGTTATCTCTGAAACTACTGAACCGTAGCCGTAGCACGAAAAACTGTCATCATGGTAACCGTTATCGTGATCGTATTATCACTATCACTACATAGTATAAAACAAAGTCGCTTTCTCTTTCCCTATGTCCCTTTGTATGCTTAAATCTTTGAAACTACGCAACGGATTTTGATGCGTTTTTTTTAATAGATAGAGTGATTCAAGAGGAAGGTTTATATGTACTTTTTATCCCGATATTCCCACGGGAACGGGAACCACGCGGGTGAAACCGCGGGCGGCCGCTAGTTTTGTATAAAAACCAGAGCAGCGCCTCTTTGGATCGTTTAAGGGACTGAAATTCAATACATATTTGACAGCAGCACTTTTACAGCTTTTGAAGGACGGTATAGTTTACTATTCGTTTACCGTAACGATAGCTTTTCATGCTAGGGGTACGATATTGAAAATTCTTTCACCAGTAAAAAAATAGTTTGTATCCCTGATTGACATGACTAACATTTATTTTTACTTTTTTGCGCTCACAATGCAATTTTTATTTAAAAAAAAAATGATAATGAACTATTAGAAATAAAGTGACTACGTAGCTCCGTGGTTAGAGCATTCACCCGGAAAGTGAAAGGTCATGGGTTTGAGTCCCATCTTAGCTAGTTGTGAGACGGGTTGATTTTTTCTAATACTTCATTATCAATATTTTATAAAACGGCTAACATTTATCTTGATTTTCCCATTGAAACGGGTTTACATAATGTACGGTGTACACTTTACGATAATAGATTTTCAACACACTTGCTCATAAAGTGAGCCTTATTACATCGATCTTAGGGCCATAAACCGAACTATAACACACGCGTGCATAATAATATTATAGTACTAGTTGCGTGATAAAATTATCCCTACAAAGTTAAGTAAGTACCTAACTGCAAATTATATGCGAGTAAACAGGGACTTTTCAATTTAACCGGGTAATACAGTATCCCTAAAAAGTTAAGTTAGTACCTAACTGCAAGTTATAAGCGAGTAAACAGAGAATTTTTAATTTCACCGGGTAATAGGTTCACTTTCACCACTGATATTTAAACGTTATTAACGCTAAACGTGTTTAAAACATAGTTCTGTCTCTGTCATCTGTTTAAATGTGACAGAGATTAAACACGTTTATCGTTAATCGCGTTTAAATATCAGTGGTGAAATCGCCAATTGGCGCCAATCTAACCTAACCTAAACCTATTTTTCCGCAACCTAACCTAGTATTTTAGTCGGTAAATTTAGTAATTTTTAGTCGGTCGGCTTACTGAGCTTTTACACGCGTATTTCCCATTCTCGTGAGAATATCGAGATTGCAATAAAATAGTACAGTAATACCACAGTTTAAGCAATCTTTCTATACAGTTGGACGACGCCCTTGAAGTTGGGCGATGCCGACGCCTGAATAGGTATTTACGTAAGTACGTAAGGGTTGTCACTTTAAAATGTGACGGTGGACCTTTTATGACCCCGGGTGGGTACATTGGTATTGCGATATTAAATTAATAAAATAATTTAATAATGCAAATGCAATGTCAAAATTATTAAAAAATTCAAGATGGCGGCCGGCCGACTTTTTGTTTGTAGGCTGATTTCGATGAAACTCGGTTTTTGGTACTATTTTGACAAGAAAACAGCAACGCAATGTTAAAAATATAAAAATCCAAGATGGCGGCCAAATTTTTTGTTTTCTGGCCGATTTCGATGAAATTCAGTTTCTGGTTCTATTTTGACAAGAAAACAGCAACGCATTGTTAAAAATATAAAAATTCAAGATGGCGGCCAAATTTTTCGTTTGCTGGCCGATTTCGATGAAATTCAGTTTCTGGTACTATTTTGACAAGAAAACAGCAACGAAATGTTAAACATATTAAAAATCCAAGATGGCGGCCGACTTTTTTGTTTGTTGGCCGATTTTGATAAAACTCGGTTTTTTGTACTATTTTGACAAGAAAACCGTTCTTAACACAATGTAAAAAAAAACAAATGGTCAAGATGGTGGCCGTTTTTTGTTTTTGTTTCTCTCTTTTCGCTTATTAAAATGTAACAGGTTTTTATTTGAAAGCTTGAGACAGAGTCAAGTATCATGATCATCATGTCAAGTAAAAGATTTAATTAATTATTAATTTGCTTTAACACAAGCACAGTAAATTACGACGTAACATCCTTCGTAATTTACTGTGTTTTTGACAGCTGTAAACCCTATTTAAAAAAATAAAAAATAAGTAAATAAAATAATAATTGATATTAAGTTACAGAGTTTGAAAATAATGATTGTGACATGGGATGATTTTGATATATAAACGAAGGCACTTTAAAGGTTAAGAAATATGAATCGGCTTATTTCCAATCTGAATATTTTTCTTTAACAAAACTTCAACCCATTCAAACGTCAGGAGTAGGTCAAATTTACCTTGCAAAATTTCATGGCAGACAGACAGACAGATACAATTATTGGTGAAACTGAATAAAACATGTAATATATTTTATTTTGATACTTATAATTATTTATTTTATTTTATTTCGCAATACACCAAAATGTACCTGCCACATTTTAATTTTGTTACAACCCTTCCGTAGTTACGGAAATACCTATACAGACGTCGGTATCGCCTAACTTCAAAGGCGTTGGCCTACCATATAAAAAAAAGGTTATACTGTGGTAATTGTAACATTTATGTATATTTAATTTAGCGTTGCTGTTGCCTTGTCAAAATAGTACCAAAAATCGAGTATTATCCAAATCGGCTCACAAATTAAAAAGTTGGCTGCCACTTTGAATTTTTTATTTTTTTGACATTGCGTTGCTGTTTTCTTTTCAAAATAGAACCAGAAACTAAGTTTGATCAAAATCGGCTTACAAACAAAAAAGTTGGCCGCCATCTTGGATTTTTTTTAACTTATAACATTGCGTTGTTGTTTTCTTGTCAAAATAGTACCAGAAACTGAATTTAATCGAAATCGGCCAGCAAACAAAAAATTTGTCCGCCATCTTGTATTTTTATATTTTTAACATTGCGTTGCTGTTTTCTGGTCAAAATAGAACCACAAACTGAGTTTCATTGAAATCGGCCTGCAAACAAAAAAGTCAGCCGCCATCTTGGATTTTTTTATACTTTTAACATTGCGTTGTTGTTTTCTTGTGAAAATGGTACCAGAAACTGAATTTATTCGAAATCGGCCAGCAAACAAAAAAATTGTCCGCCATCTTGGATTTTAATATTTTTAACATTGCGTTGCTGTTTTCTGGTCAAAATAGAACCACAAACTGAGTTTCATTGAAATCGGCCTGCAAACAAAAAAGTCGGCCGCCATCTTGGATTTTTAATATATTTAACATTTCGTTGCTGTTTTCTTGTTAAAATAGTACCAGAAACTGAATTTCATCGAAATCGGCCAGCAAACCAAAAATTTGGCCGCCATCTTGAATTTTTATATTTTTTAACATTGCGTTGCTGTTTTCTTGTCAAAATAGTACCAGAAGCTGAATTTCATCGAAATCGGTCTGCAAAAAAAAAGTTGGCCGCAATCTTGGATTTTTAATATTTTTAACATTGCGTTGTTGTTTTCTTGTCAAAATAGTACCAGAAACTGAATTTAATCGAAATCGGCCAGCAAACAAAAAATTTGTCCGCCATCTTGTATTTTTATATTTTTAACATTGCGTTGCTGTTTTCTGGTCAAAATAGAACCACAAACTGAGTTTCATTGAAATCGGCCTGCAAACAAAAAAGTCGGCCGCCATCTTGGATTTTTTTATACTTTTAACATTGCGTTGTTGTTTTCTTGTGAAAATGGTACCAGAAACTGAATTTATTCGAAATCGGCCAGCAAACAAAAAAATTGTCCGCCATCTTGGATTTTAATATTTTTAACATTGCGTTGCTGTTTTCTGGTCAAAATAGAACAACAAACTGAGTTTCATTGAAATCGGCCTGCAAACAAAAAAGTCGGCCGCCATCTTGGATTTTTAATATATTTAACATTTCGTTGCTGTTTTCTTGTTAAAATAGTACCAGAAACTGAATTTCATCGAAATCGGCCAGCAAACCAAAAATTTGGCCGCCATCTTGAATTTTTATATTTTTTAACATTGCGTTGCTGTTTTCTTGTCAAAATAGTACCAGAAGCTGAATTTCATCGAAATCGGTCTGCAAAAAAAAAGTTGGCCGCAATCTTGGATTTTTAATATTTTTAACATTGCGTTGCTGTTTTCTTGTCAAAACAGTACCAGAAACTGAGTTTCATCGAAATCAGCCTGCAAACAAAAAAGTTGGCCGCTATCTTGGATTTTTTATATTTTTAACATTGCGTTGCTGTTTTCTTGTCAAAATAGTACCAGAAACTGAATTTCATCGAAATCGGCCTGCAAACAAAAAAGTTGGCCGCCAGCTTGGATTTTTAATATTTTTAACATTGCGTTGCTGTTTTCTGGTCAAAATAGAACAACAAACTGAGTTTCATTGAAATCGGCCTGCAAACAAAAAAGTCGGCCGCCATCTTGGATTTTTAATATATTTAACATTTCGTTGCTGTTTTCTTGTTAAAATAGTACCAGAAACTGAATTTCATCGAAATCGGCCAGCAAACCAAAAATTTGGCCGCCATCTTGAATTTTTATATTTTTTAACATTGCGTTGCTGTTTTCTTGTCAAAATAGTACCAGAAGCTGAATTTCATCGAAATCGGTCTGCAAAAAAAAAGTTGGCCGCAATCTTGGATTTTTAATATTTTTAACATTGCGTTGCTGTTTTCTTGTCAAAACAGTACCAGAAACTGAGTTTCATCGAAATCAGCCTGCAAACAAAAAAGTTGGCCGCTATCTTGGATTTTTTATATTTTTAACATTGCGTTGCTGTTTTCTTGTCAAAATAGTACCAGAAACTGAATTTCATCGAAATCGGCCTGCAAACAAAAAAGTTGGCCGCCAGCTTGGATTTTTAATATTTTTAACATTGCGTTGCTGTTTTCTAGTCAAAATAGTACCAGAAACTGAGTATCATCGAAATCGGCCTGCAAACAAAAAAGTTGGCCGCCAGCTTGGATTTTTAATATTTTTAACATTGCGTTGCTGTTTTCTGGTCAAAATAGAACAACAAACTGAGTTTCATTGAAATCGGCCTGCAAACAAAAAAGTCGGCCGCCATCTTGGATTTTTAATATATTTAACATTTCGTTGCTGTTTTCTTGTTAAAATAGTACCAGAAACTGAATTTCATCGAAATCGGCCAGCAAACCAAAAATTTGGCCGCCATCTTGAATTTTTATATTTTTTAACATTGCGTTGCTGTTTTCTTGTCAAAATAGTACCAGAAGCTGAATTTCATCGAAATCGGTCTGCAAAAAAAAAGTTGGCCGCAATCTTGGATTTTTAATATTTTTAACATTGCGTTGCTGTTTTCTTGTCAAAACAGTACCAGAAACTGAGTTTCATCGAAATCAGCCTGCAAACAAAAAAGTTGGCCGCTATCTTGGATTTTTTATATTTTTAACATTGCGTTGCTGTTTTCTTGTCAAAATAGTACCAGAAACTGAATTTCATCGAAATCGGCCTGCAAACAAAAAAGTTGGCCGCCAGCTTGGATTTTTAATATTTTTAACATTGCGTTGCTGTTTTCTAGTCAAAATAGTACCAGAAACTGAGTATCATCGAAATCGGCCTGCCAACAAAAAAGTTGGCCGCCATCTTGGATTTTTTTATACTTTTAACATTGTGTTGTTTTTTTCGTGTCAAAATAGTTCCAGAAACTAAATTTCATCAAAATCGGCTTACAAAAAAAAGTTGGCCGCCATCTTGGTTTTTTTTTGGTTTTTGACATTGTGTTGTTGTTTTCTTCTCAAAATTGTACCAAAAACCAAGTTTCATCAAAGTCGGCCAGCAAACAAAAAAGTTGGCCGCCATCTTGGATTTTGGAAATTGCCTTTTTTTAATAAGCGAGATGAAGATTTGCACGCACTCACAGTACATGTCGTATGCACCATAATATTAATTTAAAAATAAATTATAACGATAAAGACGTGATAGCCCTGGAAGACTTGTCCCGAGTTACTATGAACGGCGTTGTATGTAACTCGGGACAACCACTCCCCCGTCTCACCCCGCAAGCCCCGCACGATTGACCTGTCTAGACGTCTCCGTCGGCCTACTGTATGAAAAGTTGCTTATTCTGTGGTAATACTCAGGAATAATGTGCTGTCAAATGGTGTTTTATTGGTTCAGAAGTTCCAGTGATTACCTACATGTAAACTTATTTCTTAATCTTACCTGTATTTTTTAGTTAGTGTATATGTCGCAGCCAACTGGTTAAATCCGCCATTCAATCAAACGCCTAGGCCGATCATTTTTCCGAAAACTATTTTAACTTCCCATTAGGTTCACGGAGTCACAAAAAAAATAACCACGAAATTTAAGACGTTCGCTTCGCTGCGCTTCGCGATCGCTTTAAATTTCTAACCTATTACGTGTTCTACAGAACTTCCGAGGGGTACATGCTGCCATACTTAACCATCCGCCGGATTCAGCCATCCGCCTGCGACATATATATTCTTTGCCTGTAGCCCAAACACAAACAAATTTCGTTCTTGGAAACCGTGACAGTTAAAGCAAACTATATGATCCGTCAAAATGCTGGCGAAGCTGCTTTAACTGACACCATTAAGAAAACTGACAGATCTTTGGCAGCATTTTGACGAAAGGCATAGCTTACTACCTATATGATTACGAAAAAGAGAGTTATTCGTAGTTGGGGTACTTTTTATAATATAAGTGTAGTTTACTGCTACTGTACGTGCCCTTGGTGGGATTCCTAACGTGTATTCCAGAGGTGGAAGATAGTAAGTAAGATTAGGGTATAGTGTTAGTGGTAGTGTTGAATCCCTTCGTAAGTATGAAATGATCTGAATCGAAAACTGATGTAGGTGGTGTGTTAAAACAAGAATTTTATCTACAGCAGTACCTCTAGCACAGAAAAACGATCGCAGCACCTCTTTCGGTTGTATGTGGAGCTAAAATATAATAGATATGTGACAACATCATGGGTATTGACGGGTAATAGGTAAAGGTTAACTTTTATGACTACCATAGCGATCGTTTTCGTGCTACAGCTACTGAAGAGTTTATAACCTAAGTTGTATAAAGTCCCATGAATATAAAGATACTTATTTTATTTTGATGTCAGCTGGCTTAAGTTGTTCATAATCCATCTTGAGACCTTACGAAATGGAACAAGACATTTTCGGAATAAATGTGCTGTTTTGTTCACGTCACTCAAAGATAATTTTGACTTAAGGGTTTTTTATTTCAATAATAATATTCGATTCCCAGTGGGGGTACATATTGTATTCGGTTTGATTGGTGGTAGGACTTTTCTTAGTCCGCCTGGCTAGCTACCATCTTATCTAAGTCTGACGCCATAATAATGATGTTTTCAGCATTATTGTGTTCCGGCAGTTAGAGATTAGATACCCAGTTCCTCAGTGATTGAGGATTCCGAGAGTAGTGCGCTTCCACCTTCAGCCTTACCACCACTTAGTGGAAAATAAATATTATACCTACTTATTAGTTACCGTTTCCTATTTAATAAAAGAAACGATATTAATAATGGTATCGTGCGATTAAGCGGCGATTAAGCGATTAATTATTATTCCCTTTATTACATTTTAAATACTTACAAAATTATATTTCTAAACATTAAACTTTTACAATGTATAACACTAAAAAATATAACATTTAAAAATACAAAAATGCAGTTCCCCAACGGCAGCAAGATCAAGGTCCCGGCTACCGATGGTTAAGGATCCAGAGACAGGAACCTTCTCACTATACGGGCCGTGTCCAGAAGTACTGCCTTCTGCATCTGACTCCCGATCCATCCACCTAACGCAAGCCTCTTAAGGTGTTTATCGAGGCTCTTGGCTATCAGACCATGGGCAGATATGACTATCGGAACAACAATTGCTGAATCAATGTCCCACATGTCAACAATCTCGTGAGCTAAATCAAGATATTTGTTTTCTTTATCTTTTTCAGCTTTCACAAGGTTGTCGTCATGGGGAACAGTGACATCAACAATTATTGCGCGGCGTTCGTGTCGATCTATCAATACTATATCAGGCTTATTAGCTACAATTGTTGTATATAGCTAGGTAGTACGTAAGTCTTTTGTGCGAATTATTGTTACTGTGTCGATCATTATATTTCAATAAAACTATTTTGTGTTAGCATGTAAGTTCTATTTTATTCTGTTTAAACTCATAGATATAAGTAAATCAATACCTTTTGCCATTTCTTTGTACTGTGTAATTATTAAGTAAATAAAGGAAGATGCATATCCCCGTCTCCCTCTAACCACACTCCATTACCAAAGGTGAAACGCCTTGTATCGCCATCTCCCTCTATCCAAATCTATTCCTGCCCCTACCCCTCTAGTTGCAAGCCACCAAGCGCGCATATAAACAGCACTTGGTGCCTTGTAAACTGCACTCCAGAACATCGTCCCGTCCACGCCGCCCGCCTCGCTCCCGCTCCGCCTTGCATCGTAGAAAAGCGAAAAACAGTCTTCTTATTTATTGCCCATGGTAATCCCCGGTACGGTTCAAGAAAGTAAAAGTTATACAGTCTGCATGGATTTCGGACCTGTCCGAAACAGTGATCCTTCGAGAGCCGGATAAAGAAGAACTTCAAGCAAAGAAGAAAGAAATTTGTACGCGCGGGTCTCTGTTACAGTGGTTTTAACTGCTGTTTCATACCTTCAAGCAAAGAAGAAAGAATAAAGAAAAAAGTACGCGCGGGTCTCTGTTACAGTGGTTTTAACTGCTGTTTCATACCTTCAAGCAAAGAAGAAAGAATAAAGAAAAAAGTACGCGCGGGACACTGTTTCGGCAGTTTTCACTGCCGATTCATACCTGGGTAATCAAGAAAGAAACAAGTACGCGCGAGTCGTGGTCATTGCACGGGTCTAGCTTTGCCCCGACCACTGGCTCGTTAAATGCATTCGTACTGACCACCTTGCGGTGTTAAACGGTCGAATTACGTAGTACGAGTGTGTAAGCAGGTATATACGTCTTGTTAGGATTAGGAAGTGTTTTTTAGGCTAGGGAGTGTTAATTTTAATTTGATTAGCGTAGGGACCCTCGTGCGCGAATAGAGATGGCAGATCGTCCAGTAACTCGGTCAGCAACAGCGGCAAAATCGAATACGCCAGAGTCTGGCGCCACGACGTCGGGCGAGACGCACACATGGGACAGAGGCACGGGCGGAGAATCCGTTCAGTCTGAGCACGGCGGCAGCATGTTAGGCGGCGGAGAGCAGTTAGAAACGGGCGTCGAAAATGTTAATTTAGGCGCGAACGATAACGAACGAAATAGTAATGCGGGTACTGTAGTAAACTCGGCACAATCGAAAATAGCATTGTTAATGGCAGAGTTAGAAGCACAAAAGGCGGAGCTTGCTAGGGCTCAAGCGGCCGCCGCTGCGGCGCAGAGTCGATTAGAAATTGCCAGGATAAGTGACCAGGCAAATTCTAGCGTCGCGGCGGGACCGCCCCGAATTGAGGGGTCCTTGCACGTAGAAAAGTGGCTATCGCAGCAACATCTAGCTAGGCCGGGTGCCGCAGGCGCGAATCGAAACTACAGTGCACCAAATCGCGAATCGAATCCGTGTCCACCACAGGGTAATTTGAGTCAGGGCACGGACGTTCAGTTATTAGCGAACGCAATAATGCAGGCGGTCAATTCGAATAATAATAATAGAGAAAATCCTCCGAAATTCATCCACGACCTCCCGTATTTCGATGGCTCGTTAACCGAGTGGATGGCTTTCAGAGCGGTGTTTAGCGACACGCATAGATTATTTTCGGACGTACAAAATGTAGCTAGGTTGCGCAAGGCCGTACGCGGAGCGGCGCGCGAGTCAGTTAGAACTTTGTTGTACACGTCGACGGACCCATTCGAAATTATAGATACGTTAGAACGTCGATACGGCAAACCCGAATTTATTATTTTGTCGGAAGTAGAAAACATAAAGAAAATGCCGCGTTTAACCGACGACGGGCGGAATATTATTTCTTTCGCAAATAAAGTCGCGAACACCGTAGCCACGATTAAGTCGTTAGACCAGCATCAGTATTTATACGCGCCGGAGCTGGTAAATAGGATAGTCGATAAGCTCACTATGATTTTGAAATACAAGTGGTTTGAGTATAAAGCAGCGCATAGCGGAGCGCCTGATCTTGTTTTGCTGTCGAGATTTTTAAATTCAATCGGAGATCAGTGCGGCTCAATGGTTAGTTACGAAAATCTAAAGGAAGAGCGCCGCTTTAAACAACAGAAATCACGAGTATTACACGCGACGCGGCATAGGACTATGTCGGAGTCCTCGCTATCAGATTCGGATTCGGAGTACGAACAAACTCATACCGTAGCAAGTTTAAAAAAAACGTCAAAAAACGCGACGATAAAAAGCGACAAAAAGCAAAGAAACCAACCAGTAGCCTCGCGACCGAACCCACCACCCCAGCGACGCGCTGCTTCACCCACGGCCCCAGGGCCTAAGGACAGGAAATGCGCTATTTGTGAGGGAAATCACTCTGCGCCGGAGTGCGCAGATTTTAAAAAGCTAAACGTTGACGAAAGGTGGGCTCGGGCAAAAGAATACAGGTTGTGTTTCAGGTGCTTATCGGGTGATCATAGGCGGTTTTTTAGATGCAAATATGTACCGTGCGGCGTGGGCGAGTGCGAGGCGTCTCACCACCGATTGTTACATAATGAAAAGCGAGAGTTCGAACCAAAAAATGAAGGCCCTAAGCCGACATACGGGAAAGTTAGTTCTGTGTCCGTAAACCACGTTCATCAACCGAGTACTTACCTAAAGATAGTGCCCGTAGAAGTGACCGGCCCCCTGGGAACGATCGAGTTAGCGGCTCTTCTCGACGAAGGGTCGTCGATAACTTTAATAGATGAGGCCGCTGCTGACGAGATAATTCCCCGGGATCAGCCGGGAGGCCTCCTCACTATTGAGGGAGTGGGAGGTAACCGGTTAGATGATCATGATTCGCGAACAGTTAGATTGAAAATACGCGGATTGTGTAGCCGCGACTCACATACAATGACCGCGCATACGATAAAACATCTCGACCTCGCCCCACAGCAAGTTGATATAGAATTAGTTAAACGGTGCGAACACCTTACAGACATACGAGATGAGCTGTGTTATGATAAGGTTAAGCCGTCTATCTTAATAGGGCAAGATAACTGGCACTTGATAACGTCGCGTCAGTTAAAGATAGGCGGAAAGAATGAACCCGTTGCTAGTTATGTTGGGCTAGGTGCATGGGTTTTACACGGCAGAGATTCGATAAAACGCGGTAACATTGCATACGTAAATCATATACGGCCTGTGTCGAGGCAATTTGAAGACGAAACGGTTAAAATGATGAGAGATTTTTTTAGTATCGAAAGTTTAGGTATTGAACCGAAAACACCTAAAGCCGATCCGGAAAAGCGCGCGGTAAAATTGCTCGATGACACGTGTCATCGTATTGACGGTTGTAACAGATTCGAAGCCGGCCTATTGTGGCGAACTGAAAACGAAACATTGCCTAACAATAGAGCGCAGGCGCTCAGCCGATTGATTAACTTAGAAAAAAAGTTAGATAAAAACATAGAGCAACGCGAAGAATATACAAGGCAGGTAAATAACTTGATAGAGTCGGGTTATGTTGAGAGAGCCGACTCTCCTCCCACATCGGAGAGGACCTGGTATTTACCTCATTTCGCGGTCGTGCATCCACAGAAAGGAAAAATTCGATTAGTGTTTGACGCGGCGGCCAAGTTCGAAAACAGATGTTTAAACGACGCGCTATTGGCGGGACCGGACCTGCTACAGTCGTTGTTCGGCGTGTTAGTTCGATTTCGAGAAGGTAGAATCGCGGTAGTCGCCGACATTAAGGAGATGTTCCTCCAGATTAAGATAATCGACGCCGACCGTGATAGCCTGCGATTTTTATGGCGGGACGACCGTACGAAGCCCCCAATCGAGTACCGTAGTAACTCGCTAGTGTTTGGCGCGAGTTCATCTCCGACTACGGCTATTTACGTAAAGAATAAAAACGCAGGCGATCACGCACGCGAATATCCCGAAGTCGCACGGGCGACAGACAGAAATTTTTATATGGATGACTATCTGGGCACATTCGACGACGAAAAGGTGGCAAAAGGCGTGGTAAACGCGATGCACAAAGTGCATTTAGCAGCCTCCTTCGAGTTGCGCGGATGGGCATCAAACGTACCGGAAGTTATCAGTGACGTCGCGGATAAGCAAAATAGAGAGCAAACGACTTTAGGGAAAAGCGATTCGGAACGAACGTTGGGTTTAATATGGAATCATGAGCGCGATACCCTAGGTTTTAACGTCAACCTTAGAAACACACCGGTAGAACTGAAGGCCGGCGACGGCGCCGTCACCCCCACAAAGAGGCAGGTCACGAGCGCGGTCATGTCCGCTTACGATCCGTTAGGGTTAATTTCGCCGGTAACCGCGATAGGTAAAGCCCTTATTCAGGATGTCTGGCGGAGCGGCGTGCAATGGGACGACCCCATAACACAAGAGCACAGGCAGACGTGGTTAGCGTTCATTAGGAACATAGAGATGATGAGAAGTATGGAAATAGCCCGGTACGTACCTGCGCCGTCGGGCGACACAGAAATGCACGTATTTTGCGACGCGAGCGAAAAAATATACGCAACGGCGATATATTATGTGAACACAGATTCGAACGGTAGCAGAACGTCGCGGTTAGTCGCCGGTAAGGCTAAGGTCGCACCATTGAAACCGGTATCCATTCCCCGCTTGGAACTCCAGGCTGCGGTATTAGGCAGTAGGTTAGCCGACACGATCAAGCGCGAATCCGATTACGAAATTAAAAAATGCCATTTTTGGTCAGATCATCATCATCATCATCATCACGTCAGCCGAACGACGCCCACTGCTGGGCATAGGCCTCCCCCAAGGATCTCCACAACGATCGGTCCTGCGCTGCCCGCATCCAGCGGCTTCCCGCGACCTTGACCAGATCGTCGGTCCACCTTGTAGGGGGCCTGCCCACGGAACGTCGTCCGGTACGCGGTCGCCATTCGAGAACCTTTCCGCCCCAACGGCCATCAGTTCTCCGCGCTATGTGTCCCACCCACTGCCACTTCAATGATGCAATCCTTCGAGCGATGTCGGTCGTTTTAGTTCTCCTGCGGATCTCATCATTTCTGATTCGATCGAGCAGGGAAATACCAAGCATCGCTCTCTCCATTGCTCGCTGGGTGACTTTGAGCCTTCTTATGAGACCCATAGTAAAAGACCACGTCTCACTTCCATAAGTCATTACTGGCAACACACACTGTTCAAAGACTTTCGTCTTGAGACATTGAGGTATTTCGGACGCGAATATATGCCAGAGCTTCCCAAACGCTGCCCATCCGAGCTGGATTCGACGAGAGATCTCTTTCTCAAAGTTGGACTTACCTAACTGGACCGTCTGTCCTAGGTAAACATAGTGGTCAACAACTTCGAGTGTAATGTTCCCAACATTAACTGGAGCGGGTGCAACATGGGCATTGAACATGATTTTCGTCTTGTCCATGTTCATCTTAAGACCCACTCTTTGCGAAGCATTACCGAGATCTTCGAGCATTGTGTTCAGGTCTTCCAAGGTCTCAGCCATAAGAACTACATCATCGGCAAACCGTAGGTGTGTTAGGTACTCGCCATTGATGTTGATGCCGCATCCTTTCCAGTCCAGCAGCTTAAAAATATCCTCCAACGCAGCTGTGAACAGTTTGGGAGAGATGACATCTCCCTGTCTCACACCTCGCTGTAGTTGGATAGGATTAGAGCTCTGGTTCTGTAATCGGACCGACATGGTGGCGTTTTGGTATAAGTACCTCAGCACCTCGATGTACCTGTAGTCTATTTGGCACCTCTGGAGAGACTGCAGCACCGCCCAAGTCTCAATCGAATCAAAGGCTTTCTCATAGTCCACGAACGCCAAGCATAGTGGCAAGTTATACTCTTCGGTCTTCTGTATAACTTGCCGCAGCGTATGAATGTGGTCTATGGTACTGTAGCCTTTCCGGAACCCGGCTTGTTCGGGAGGTTGGAAGTCGTCGAACCTGCGAGCGAGACGATTCGTAATGACTCTCGAAAACAACTTATAGATATGGCTCAGAAGCGAGATGGGTCTATAGTTCTTCAAGAGAGTTTTATTACCCTTCTTGAAAAACAGCATCACATCGCTTCTGCCCCATGCCTTTGGCGTTTTGCCCTCAAGGATGACTGAGTTGAAAAGCTTTTGGAGGACCTTAAGTATCGGCTTACCGCCCGCTCTCAGAAGCTCTGTTGTGATTCCGTCATCGCCCGCCGCCTTGTTGTTTTTAAGCTGCTTGAGAGCCATTCTAATCTCGTACAGGCTGACGTCCGGGATATCTTCGGTATGGTGTCGGGTAAGCTTGGCTCTAGGGTCTGTAGCCTTGCTTTCAACAGGTGTTTGTGTGGAATATAGCTGTCCATAGAAACTCTCAATCTCCCTCAGGATTTCAGGTGTTGACGAAACAATGCTACCTTCCTCAGTTTTCAGCCTCGTCAATTGACTTTGCCCGATAGACAGATCTCTCGCGAACACTTTGGAGCCTTTGTTCCGCTCAATGGCTTCTTTAATACGCTCGGTATTAAATTGGCGAAGGTCGCGTGTCAAAGACTTAGATATCTGTCTATTGAGCTGTCGATAACGATGGGCATCCGCTGAGTTCTGCAGCTTCATTTCGTTTCTCTGATCCATGAGTAGGAGAGTCTGACTGGAGAGTTTCTTCAATTTGGGACGGCGGGTTTTATAGTACTTAGACCCTACCGTGCGGACAGTATCCACCACCATGTTGTATAGATCGTCCACGTCTATGCTGTTCTCAAGGGCTTCGAAGCGGTTTTGAAGCTCGAGCTGAAAGCACTCGGGGTTTTGAATTTGAGCTGGTATTGGTCGGAGCGTGGATTTTATCAGTCGCGATCTTTCGAGCTTGACATCGATACTCAATGTGCCTCTCACCATACGGTGATCGCTTCCTGTCTTAACAGCGTTGATCACACTGACATCATTGAATATGTGCTTCTTCGTCGACATGATAAAATCGATCTCGTTTTTGACTTTACCGTCCGGACTGATCCAGGTCCATTTGCGGCTTACGGGCTTCCTAAAGAAGGAGTTCATCATATAGAGGTTCTCCCTCTCCATGAAGTCTGCCAGTATCTGGCCTCTATCGTTCCGTTGCCCAAATCCAAATTGCCCCACTCTCAGCTCATCACCGCAACGTTGCCCCAACTTTGCATTGAAATCCCCCATCACAACCGTGTAGTGGGTTTTATAGCTATGCATGGCTTTAGCAATCTCCTCATACATAGCCTCCACTTCGACATCGTCGTGTTTCGAGGTCGGAGCGTAGACCTGGATAACATTTAGCGAATATCGTTTCGATAATCTGAGTATCAGGTACGCTACTCTGCTCGAGGCACTTCCGATGGTGATCACGTTGTTGACAAGGGATTTATGGACGATGAACCCGACACCACCAATGGACTGTTGGTCGCCCTCCCGGTGGTATAGTAAGTTACCGGATTGAAGGGTAATCGAGTCCTCCCCCTCTCTTCGGACTTCAGATAACCCAATGATATCCCAATGTAACTTACTTATTGCCTCTTCCAACTCTACGAGCTTCTCGTCGAGCCTCAATGTGCGCGTGTTGTAGGTTGCCAGGTCGAGTCGTCGGTGTTGGTAGCCGGAGCCTACCCGGGGATTCTTAGCACCCCTTGCCCCGCCGTTACCATAGCCGCTACCGTAGCTAGGAATAGCGGGGCCGCCGGGGACTGGGGGCCGATTTTTTGGTTGTGTATCCATTTTTTTTTTTTTTTTTTTTTTTTTTTTTTTTTTTTTTTTTTTTTTTTTTTTTTTTTTTTGGTCAGATAGCAAAACGGTATTAGCTTGGATAAAATCGGATCCCCGCTCGTTTAAGGCGTTCGTAGCGCATAGACTAGCCGAGATAGAGAGCCTAACCGCACCGGTAGATTGGCGGTGGGTACCGTCCGCTTTAAACGTTGCTGACGATGCGACAAAAGGAATGCCCGCGAACTTTGACGCGAAGCATAGATGGTTTTTCGGACCGCAATTTATTCGAGACGACCCCGAGACATGGCCCAAAGAGAAGCCAGTACCGGAGCCGTCAGTACCTACCGGGGAAGAACGTACCGTTAAACCCGTTTTGCACGCGAGAACGCGAACAGGCAACGATTACTTACCGCCGTTAGACAGATTTTCGAACTATAATAAACTTTTACGCTCTACCGCTGCCGTGCTGCTCGCCGCCGAGAAGTTCAAAGCCAAACTGCTCCATAACGCGACGCACATATCGATGAGAACCGACCATATAGAGACCGCCAAGTTACTGTTGATAAGAAGAAGCCAGCTAGTATCATTTCGAGAAGATATTGAAAACATAGAGGCTGGACGGCCACCTCCGAGAAGCTCACCATTGAGAAAGATATCAGTGGGCGTACGGCGGGGCATACTCTACTTAGACACCAGGTTAACCCAGGATCGAATGCGGAACCTCCCGGTACTCCACGCCAAGGAACAGCTGACGAGGCTCATCGTGCAACACACGCACAGTACTCTCGGCCACGCGAACACAGAAACCGTACTCAACGAGCTACAGCAGCGTTACTACATAGTCGGACTGCGCAGTTGTCTTCGATACATACACAACAGATGCCAGTGGTGTCGCACTTACAAGGGGTTACCTCACAAAATCCCTTTGGGCGATCTACCACCTGAAAGGCTACTTGAACGACAACCGGCGTTTACCGCCATAGCAGTAGACTATTTCGGCCCAATGACAATCACAGTAGGTCGACGAAACGAGAAGAGGTGGGGCGCACTCTACACGTGCCTCACCACACGCGCCGTTCATCTGGAGGTGGCCACTTCCCTCTCGGCCTCCTCCATGATACTCACACTAAGAAGAATGATGGCAAGGCGCGGAGCACCTACTGTGATCTACAGCGACAACGGTACCAACTTCCGGGGCGCAGAAAGAGAAATTGAAGAGGCGCTGCAGGCAAACAACGACGAGATGACCGCATTCGCCAACAGCAGAACCATAACATGGAAAAAGATCCCTCCCGGCGCGCCCAGCATGGGAGGAGCATGGGAACGAATGGTCCGGTCAGTAAAGACAGCCCTGCGCGTCGCCCTGAAAGAAAAGCACCCGCCAGAAGAAGTGCTTCACACCCTATTGCTAGAAGCTGAACATTTGGTGAACTCCCGATCATTGACACCAGTCAACCCTGATCTAGACCAAGAAGCCCTGACCCCCAACCACTTCCTCATTGGGCGGTCCTGCGGCATGTCACCATTCGGGAGTTTCAAAGACACAAAGATGACCATGAACAGCTGGAGGGCAGCACAAGCGATGGCCGACGAATTTTGGAACAGATGGATCCGAGAGTACAAGCCACAGCTTCAAGTACGCAGAGGACAAAGACTGAACGAGCATAACATCCAAGTCGGCGACATCGTGTTGATAGTAGACCAGACTATGCCCAGAGGCACATGGCCAAGAGGCCAGGTAACGTCTGTTTTTCCCGGCCCAGATGGGCGGGTCAGAGTAACAGAGATTAGAACAGCCTCGGGTCTAATGTGTCGTCCAGCCTCTCGCCTTATAGTGTTAGACAGCAATTAGCTGATTGTGCTCGCGCACGAGGGGGAGATTGTTGTATATAGCTAGGTAGTACGTAAGTCTTTTGTGCGAATTATTGTTACTGTGTCGATCATTATATTTCAATAAAACTATTTTGTGTTAGCATGTAAGTTCTATTTTATTCTGTTTAAACTCATAGATATAAGTAAATCAATACCTTTTGCCATTTCTTTGTACTGTGTAATTATTAAGTAAATAAAGGAAGATGCATATCCCCGTCTCCCTCTAACCCCACTCCATTACCAAAGGTGAAACGCCTTGTATCGCCATCTCCCTCTATCCAAATCTATTCCTGCCCCTACCCCTCTAGTTGCAAGCCACCAAGCGGGCATATAAACAGCACTTGGTGCCTTGTAAACTGCACTCCAGAACATCGTCCCGTCCACGCCGCCCGCCTCGCTCCCGCTCCGCCTTGCATCGTAGAAAAGCGAAAAACAGTCTTCTTATTTATTGCCCATGGTAATCCCCGGTACGGTTCAAGAAAGTAAAAGTTATACAGTCTGCATGGATTTCGGACCTGTCCGAAACAACAATAGTCCTGTCTGTAATGATAGATCGATCCCAATACAATGTGGCATGGCTATTTTCAAGGACCTGTTCTGGTGCATACCTGTAGTACGGCACCTCGGATGCCACAAGACTATGTTTCAGAGCAAGTTGTTGGTGTATTATCCTGGCCACTTGGTTATGTCTATGCAAATACTCGCCGTTTGCGAGACGAGAACAACCGGAGATTATATGCCTAAGGGATTCACCCGGACGATGGCACGCTCGACAAATATCCACTGTGCCATCCCTTAGGATATTCCCTTAGGATATTCTACACTTTCGGTAGTTATTCGTCATCACAACCTCATCCATAATTGCACAGATAAAACCTTCGGTTTCACCAAAAAGATCACCGAAACGGAGCCAGGATACTGAGGCTAATAAATCTACGTCGGGCCCATGGAGAGCCCGGTAGAATCTACCATGTAACTCCTTGCTTTGCCACACAGTGCTGCGGTCGGAAGTACTAAGTACTACAGGTTTGCGCCAGTTTTCTTTTGCTAAAAATAGAGGAGTCAGTCCATTGTCAACAGCAACTACATCTCTATGAGACCCAATATCGACTTGGAGAAAATACTCCCTAAGATTGCATATCTCGCGGTTATGCAATGTCTTAGCATTTAAGAAGCCACGACCACCGCACTTCCGCGGGATATACAATCTCATGGTCGATGAACGTGGGTGATGCATGCGGTGTGCTGTTAGCAATGTACGAACTTTTCTATCCAGGGCATCCAGTTCAGTTTGAGTCCATTTAAGTATGCCAAAGGAATACATCAGTAGCGGCATGACCCATCCATTGTATGCGCGAACCTTGTTTCCGCCAGACAAAAGACTTTTAAGGACTTTTGAGAGGCGCCCCAAGAAACGCTCACGCAACGACTGTTTCATGTCAGCATCGTTGATGCCTAATGCCTGTGACATACCTAAATATTTATAGGTTTCGTTAACGGAGAGAGATCTAAGATTAATAGAATCCGAGAGTTGTATACCCGTGGATTCCATTATCTGACCACGCTTTACATGCATGACTGCACATTTGTCCACACCAAATTCCATTTTAATGGCGTTACTGAAAGCTTCAGTTACCTTCAGTAACGCTGTCAAATGAGAACTGTTATGGGCAAATAGTTTCAGGTCATCCATGTATAGCAGGTGTGATATTACTTGACCATTTCTCCGTAAACGGTAGCCTAATCCTGAACTCTCGAGAAGTGTAGTCAGAGGGTTCAAGGCCAGACAGAACCACAATGGACTCAGACCGTCACCCTGGAAGATACCTCGCTCTATTTTTATAGGGTCGCCCTGACCTAGAACCCGTCGAGATCCTGGATAGAAAAGGACCGTTCTCCATTTTCGCATGCACGATATCAAGAAAGTGCGTAGAGTTGTATTTATTTTATACAACTCCAGCACCCTCATGAGCCATGAATGCGGCACGGAATCATAGGCCTTCTTATAATCTATCCAGGAAGTCGACAGGTTCTTTCGGCTTCGACGAACCTGTTGGTTAATAGCCATGTCAATGAGGAGTAGCTCCTTAGTACCACGGGCCCCATTCCTACATCCATTTTGAGAGGCGAACATAATAGAATTTTGATCAATGTGTTTATTAATCTTCGACCTCAAAATGGACGTAAGAATTTTATAAATTGTTGGCAGACAGGTGATAGGCCTATAGTTTTTGGGGTCCGCAGTACTACCAGATTTATGGAGCAGATGGGTTATGCCTGTTGTCATAAATTCATAATTGTCAAAAATTGTCATAATTTCTATAATAATTATATTATTATTATTATAAATTCCGCGCAGGGTAAGAAGTATAAGAGAAATTCAAAGCATCTTCTAACCACTCCGTAGTCATTGAATGGCTCCGGGTTCTATTCCCGGCGGAGCTACTTGGAAGATAGTTCAACTTTTCTAATATTTCATTTAAATCAATATAATTGTCATTATTATAGTCTAATAAGTTAGAATAACTTATGAGATATTCTCAACAGATTGAAGTCAGAAAATTTTTCATTTGCATGGAAATTGCAAATAGTCAATTAAATCGAGCAAAATAAGTAGGTACCGTCTGGTTGATATTATCTCCCCACTCTGATTGTAAGCCTAAATGCAATAATGCAACCAACAATTATAGTTTTATTACAACAATGGAATGAATGCTAACAATATGAGTTGAGCGAAAATTAACAGACCACATTGCATTACATAATGCTTGTAATTAACGAAATAATGCGGATCGCGACGGAATATTCATTTAACAGTAACATCAAAGAGAAATATTGTGCATTCGAATGAATGATACGTTTAATTATGCAATTTACCTCGTAGCAAACTGAACTCATTGTAAGCAATCAAGCAGGTAATCATGTAAAAAGACAATGTGAACCATGATTTTAATGTTTAACCAATTTTGTTTATGTGTCATATTTATTACCAGCGATGCCGCGCGGTTTTATTCGCAGAAGAACTAAAACAACCTACATTGCTCGTAGAAATGCAGTGGTCGGGGCCAAAGCACGGAGAACCGATGGCTGGATAGATGGATGGATCCATCGGTCGCCATTCGAAAGGTTCTCGAATGGCGACCTCGTGATGGACGACGTTCCGTAGGCAGGGTAAATGAAAAGGTAACTGAAATATTAGATTAGAATAAATCGACCCGTCTCACAACTAGCTTCGATGTTACTAGGACTTTACTTGTGAGACGGGTCAATTTTTCTAATACTTACTTAATTTTTAATTATAAAAAATGCATTTTGAATGCAAAAAGTAAACATAATGTAAAAATATTTTATTCCGTAAAAAGCGCAATATTCTTGTCCAAACTTGTAATTAACAAAATTCCAAATAAACGTTATTACGGAAAGTTTTGTTAGAACAAAGGGAGAAAATTACGCCTTTCAATATTCTTCAAAATTTAATAAACACTTGAATATTTTGATTGCTTTGTGACAAGCACGAGATTACATCGTAATTTTGTTTTGACAACTTTTGTAAGGGAGAGTTTCTTGAAATTTGCCTAAGAAATATCAGAGGGCTGACGATCAAAGATAAGTATGAAAAATAATTTGTCACTTATTTCAGGCCCGACTTGTAAATATCGATTAAATTATTTAATTATTCTATCTATTTTTGAAATATGATAATGTTTCCTTATTCAGCCTTAGGCGGTTCTCACACTGCACCGCACACCGACCGCTCCGGTTTGTGGTAGTGCGCTTTTCTAAACTGTGGCTGTAGAATCTTGATGTGCATACAAAAACCGCAGCAGTGGGATGGACGCCTTACAAAAAATACATTTCTAGTCCCAACACTAGGCATAGCCTGTCCAGCAGGGGAGTAAGCGTAATCGCTTACTGTAATCGTGATTGTAAGAAATTATCATTAATAAAAAAAAGGTATATTAAGTTCATTTGTTTCACTTGTTTGGAATGCCATATACTTAACAGTAACTAATGTGAATTTCTGCACTTTGTTCTATTTTAGATTCTAGATAAGCTAATGTTAATGAATAGAGGAATTCATCATTTTCATAGCTTCTTCTGTCAGTTATGATAACTTTGTATGAATCCAAAAATCTTTGTCAATACACGTACGCTGAAAATCTACAAAAAATAACGGTATCGCTAGCCCAGGTGCACTTTTCAAATAGAATGTGAGGACAAAATTGATTGTACTGGGCCGTTTTCCATTTAGATATGGAAATTCAGACAGTGTGTACGACACGGGGTGAAGCCAAAAAATATTTCAACGACTAGCATATTATGCTATGTTTTTTAACTACGTTTTAAAGCCAACGCTGGGAACCACAGCTCTTGTTCATCAAATTTATTCCTTCTATATATTTTTTATTTTATTTAGAAAAGGATCTTGTGATACAAGTCTTATTTTAAATATCAAATAAGCCAAAATAATTTGAAATGACTTTTCTTTTATATACATTTATTTTTTTATAGATTTAGTACAGTTGGTGATTTAATATACCCTATTCACCAAACAGGTCAACTAAGAAAAACCGGCTTATAGTGAACTCACTAAGAAATGGGAGCACAAAATCTCATCCTCAAAAGGGCTACTAACGGCTTATGGAACACAACGTCCTCCCTAAATCGAAGTTATTGGGAGTTTTTGCGTTTCCCGAACAGAAGGGGTTTCCTTGAGGGAAGTTATTCGGGCGTAACATGAACTTTCGACTAAATGTAGCATGTGTTTAACCACGGCTATAATTTCAAGGTAGCGGCTACGTGAGGGAGATAAGTCGAAGTTTATTGGTGGCTCCTTTAGTTTATCGCACGCACGTCTGAAGAAATTTTAATGATTGCGATACCAGTTGGTGAAAGATTTATAGGTTGAACTTTGTTGCGTGCTTTGAAATAGATTAGTTTAATCGATTGGGGAATTAAAGCTTATGACCTAATTACGGATGAAAACAAATACAGTGTAAAATTAAGTTTACTTATCTACTTTACATAAATTATAATAAGAAGTGTTTGGATGTAAAGTTAGTCTTATAACAGTGGTATTCTGTACAATTGAATTAAAAAAAGAATCACTAGGTTTAATACGTTCGATTCATTTCCACTTATCACAATGTGTATCTAATATGATTACTATTATTATTCCCTTTATTACATTTTAAATACTTACAAAATTATATTTCTAAACATTAAATTTTTACAATGTATAACACTAAAAAATATAACATTTAAAAATACAAAAATGTAGTTCCCCAACGGCAGCAAGATCAGGGTCCCGGCTACCGATGGTTAAGGATCCAGAGACAGGAACCTTCTCACTATACGGGCCGTGTCCAGAAGTACTGCCTTCTGCATCTGACTCCCGATCCATCCACCTAACGCAAGCCTCTTAAGGTGTTTATCGAGGCTCTTGGCTATCAGCCCATGGGCAGATATGACTATCGGAACAATAATTGCTGAATCAATGTCCCACATGTCAACAATCTCGTGAGCTAAATCAAGATATTTGTTTTCTTTATCTTTTTCAGCTTTCAAAAGGTTGTCGTCATGGGGAACAGTGACATCAACAATTATCGCGCGGCGTTCGTGTCGATCTATCAATACAATATCAGGCTTATTAGCTACAATAGTCCTGTCTGTAATGATAGATCGATCCCAATACAATGTGGCATGGCTATTTTCAAGGACCTGTTCTGGTGCATACCTGTAGTACGGCACCTCGGATGCCACAAGACTATGTTTCAGAGCAAGTTGTTGGTGTATTATCCTGGCCACTTGGTTATGTCTATGCAAATACTCGCCGTTTGCGAGACGAGAACAACCGGAGATTATATGCCTAAGGGATTCACCCGGACGATGGCACGCTCGGCAAATATCCACTGTGCCATCCCTTAGGATATACTTTCGGTAGTTATTCGTCATCACAACCTCATCCATAATTGCACAGACAAAACCTTCGGTTTCACCAAAAAGGTCACCGAAACGGAGCCAGGATACTGAGGCTAATAAATCTACGTCGGGCCCATGGAGAGCCCGGTAGAATCTGCCATGTAACTCCTTGCTTTGCCACACAGTGCTGCGGTCGGAAGTACTAAGTACTACAGGTTTGCGCCAGTTTTCTTTTGCTAAAAATAGAGGAGTCAGTCCATTGTCAACAGCAACTACATCTCTATGAGACCCCATATCGACTTGGAGAAAATACTCCCTAAGATTGCATATCTCGCGGTTATGCAATGTCTTAGCATTTAAGAAGCCACGACCACCGCACTTCCGCGGGATATACAATCTCATGGTCGATGAACGTGGGTGATGCATGCGGTGTGCTGTTAGCAATGTACGAACTTTTCTATCCAGGGCATCCAGTTCAGTTTGAGTCCATTTAAGTATGCCAAAGGAATACATCAGTACCGGCATGACCCATCCATTGTATGCGCGAACCTTGTTTCCGCCAGACAAAAGACTTTTAAGGACTTTTGAGAGGCGCCCCAAGAAACGCTCACGCAACGACTGTTTCATGTCAGCGTCGTTGATGCCTAATGCCTGTGACATACCTAAATATTTATAGGTTTCGTTAACGGAGAGAGATCTAAGATTAATAGAATCCGAGAGTTGTATACCCGTGGATTCCATTATCTGACCACGCTTTACATGCATGACTGCACATTTGTCCACACCAAATTCCATTTTAATGGCATTACTGAAAGCTTCAGTAACCTTCAGTAACGCTGTTAAATCAGAACTGCTATGGGCAAATAGTTTCAGGTCATCCATGTATAGTAGGTGTGATATTACTTGACCATTTCTCCGTAAACGGTAGCCTAATCCTGAACTCTCGAGAAGTGTACTCAGAGGGTTCAAGGCCAGACAGAACCACAATGGACTCAGACTGTTCACGCCGCGCGTGATTCGTTCATTCACGTTCATTCGTGGGTTCGGCGCCGCGCGACATCGCGACCAGTAGTTGGCCGTAAGCAGCCGTGAGACAAGTTCGTGTGTTTCTGTAGCGACGTGCCGCGCAAGTTACCTACCCATTTTGGGACCGAGATTCGTTTTGCACCTACTAGGGCTCCGGTCGGGGTACGGACGTGTAACCCGTGTGTGTTCGCTTTGAAAAGCGCCGGGAAAGTTTTAGCGGCCTATTAGGGCATTGTGTAGTATAAGAGTGTTAGCTGTAAGAGTATCCCATCGGGGGTTGTGTGGAGATCGTTTTGCCAGGGCGCGCGCGCGCCGGCGAGACAACGTCAGCCCCCCTGGATTACGGACACTATTTTAGTAAGGTAGGATTAGTTTAATTTACTTAATTTTTGCATGGGAAACCTTCGTTTCAATAAACTGTGGAACACAGTAGATGTGGTCATCACAATTGTGCGTGATCATATTTTTGGTAGCAGAGCGTAGTTGATATAATTAATTTTCATATTAAAATTAACTACATAAAATTTCATAGTAAAAATAAAAAGCGTACCTAAAAAGCGTACCTAAAAATTATTTTTTTTTGTTGAAATCTCGAGGGTATTTGAAGATCCCGAGACGATTTGAAGTACTAAGAAATTGTTCTAGTAAATTCTCGAAGCGAATGTTTCTCACTTGGTGGATCCGATAATAGATAGACACTTATATAATTGTTGTCACATACTAGTGATTTGATACGAGTTTACTCGCCTAGATGTGTATATTTTTTTTTGTGTGTCCGGATTTATTTGACGAATAGTTTCGTTCGAAAGTGTTGTTTATTAGTACCACATACTAGTGTTTGTTCCGAGTCCGCTTGCCTAGTTAAAAAAGAGGAAAGTGGTTTTAATTATTAGTAGTATTAAATTACGAGTATTATTATTAAAAATAGTTTTGTTTTTGTTTGTTGATAACGGTTTAGTAGTTGATTTGCGAGGTTGACTTGGCCGTGCCGTGTATGCCATATCGTTAATCCTATACGTTTTGTTTATACCGTTATATTGTTAGCCCTTGAAATTGGTAAGTTGCTAATAATTTATGAAACTAGTAGGGTCCGTGTATGTCGTCCGAATTTTAACCCTTGAACCCCGTTGGGGCCAATTCTGACCACGCATATAGCTGTCAACGTTCACTCAAACCCGGGGCGGCCAATATTGACCAGGCGCCGGCCGGCACAGATTACTTGTGTTTTATATTATCGTGACGCGACCTATTTCTATTGTTTTTTTGTTGATGTTTACCACTTTTATATTTCTTTGTTTGCTTTGTTTATAAAACGGATTATAAATGGCTCCTACGAATCCGACCGCCGTATCCAGGGCTGGCATCCAAGGAGTTTTGCGTTGGCTTGCTTGTGCGGTCACATTAATAGACCGAGCCGACCGGGTAGGCGCGTTGCTAGCTCGGTATGGCGGGCTGGCAGCTCGCCTGCAAGACCTGGAGCGCCACGCCATGGAGTGTCGCGCGTATTATTTGCAGAACCCCCCAGCTGATGATGCCGTGTCGGAACAGCTGGAGCAGGATGTAGCCCAGGCCTATGAGCTGGCTGACCAGTTCACGGAGGCGGCTGAGAGGGCCCTGGCTGTTCGGAAGGGGGAGCCGGTTTTGAGCGGGGAGGTCAAACCTACCCCGACGGCGTTGCTAGGCCGATTGCCTACGTTGGAGATTCCCACTTTTAATGGGGATCTGTCAGCCTGGATGGGCTTCATTAACCTGTTTGACAGCCTAGTGGATTCACGACGGGACTTATCCCCTAGTGAGAAGTTGGCCTATTTGCGCTCCTCCCTGCGAGGAGAGGCCAGCGCGGTGATCCAGCACCTGCTCATCAGTGACGACAACTACCAGGTGGCTCGCCAGCTTCTGGTTAGCAGGTACCAGAATGTCCGGTTACTGGCGGACACCCACGTGGCCACGATTTTGGCCCTCCCGCGAATCACGCGGGTACACCTGTTACGGAGGGAGTTGCTGAACCCGCTACTGTCAGCGGTCAACTCCCTAAGGCGATTGGACCAGCCGGTGGATCAGTGGTCCTTTGTACTGCTGCACATAGTCCTCGCCAAATTGCCCACTGAAATGAAGGGGCGTTTCGAGCAGAGGTACGGAGGCGACAGCGCCTCGTATCTCCCGCCCTTCGCGGACCTCCTTCGTTTTTTGGAGGACGAATGTAGGGTGACGGACCACCTGGAGCCCGCCCCGGTTCCAGGTGTTGGTCGTATGGTGGCGGCGAGGGAACAGCCCCGTCGCCCGACCAATCGATATGCTGCCTTCCAGCAGTCCCCTCCCCCCGCACCGAGTGAGCGGTGCAGGTATTGCAGGGGAGATAGGCACGTGGTGCACGAATGTGCCAAATTTAGAGGCCTCCGCCCAGAGGGACGGAGGGCCGTTGCGAAACAGCGCCAATGGTGCTATAGGTGTTTGGGGGGACACATGCAGTCGGCGTGTCCCCAGACCGGGGATTGTCGTCTTTGCGGAGGGAGGCATCACCCCCTCCTTTGTTTGGACCGCAAGGACGCCGGGAGCGACCGGGGTTCGAATTCCTCGCGCACGGGCGGGGGCCCGGCAGCCCGGAACCGGTCCCCTAGAGATTCGGCGGGGCTTAGCCCCCCCGTTCAGTCCCCCCCGGAGAGGGGGAACTATAGGAGAGACGCCCCCGCCACGGGCGGGGGTAGGGGGGTACCACAAGAGTACGCCACGGTGGCGATGGGCACGGGCCCTATTTGCTACTCCCCCCCCCTAATGGAGAGGCCTCGATTGGGGTACTATGTACCGAGGCACGCCCCACACGGGTATTACCCTGCACCTAGGAGTGCTGTTGGTCGGGGCCAGTATGTACCCGATTGGGACCCGCTCGCCCGGTACGAGCGTCCCACATTTGGCGCGCCGACTCAGGCGCGAGGGGGACAAGTACCCCCCCAAAATTTTTAATGGCGCCCCTGTCGGACCCAACCACCCCTCCGGAGCTTGTGCTGTTGCCAACAGCCTCCGTGAATGTTTGGGGACCTAAGGGCAATGTTGTCACGGTGCGTGCCCTTTTGGACTCAGGTGCCCAGGGGTGCATAATGTCCAGGTGGCTTGTCCGACAGCTGGGTCTTTTGCTTGTGCCGCATCACGAAGCGGTACGGGGGGTGGGAGACTCGCGGATCCCTGATCCGATTGGTCGAGTTGAGTTCTCCTTCTCCCCCCACTTCGCGCCAAGGCCGAAGATCGGTGCTTCGGCGATAGTCTTTGATAAGGTGGTTGGACCACTCCCGCAAGTGCGAGTGCCGCCATCCACGATTGAGCTGATGTCTGGACTGGCTTTGGCTGATCCTTCCTTCCACCGACCGGGCCCAATACACTTGTTGATTGGTGCGGATGTCCTCGGTCGTGTACTGCGTGGAAGCAAGCGAGTTTTGCAGACAGCCGATCTTGTCGCCTTGTCCTCGTCGCTGGGTCATGTGGTGATGGGAAAGGTACCACAGACACCAGAGACCCCGTCGGTAGACCGCCAGACCATTGTCGGTTCTACTTTGTCCGACGTTCTCCAAAAGTTTTGGGAGGTGGAGGAACCTCCCACTGCCAAGCGGTTGGATCCGTTAGCCGAGGAGTGCGAATTGTTCTACCAGAACAACACTGGGCGCCTCCTCTCGGGTCGCTTGATTACCCGCTTGCCCTTCTTGGCGGCTCGCCCTCCTTTAGGGAGCTCCCGGCCGATGGCCGAGAAGAGATTGTTGTCCATGGAGCGTAGGATGGCCAGGGATCCCGCATTCAAGGAGAAGTATATAGACTTCATGCGGGAGTATTTGGACCTTGGGCACATGTCCATCTCGCAGTTGGACTGGCGTAATGTGGAACATTACTTCCTGCCACACCACGCTGTTTTGAAGACTTCCAATGGGAAGATCCGCGTGGTCTTTGATGGTTCAGCGCCCACGTCAACCGGAGTGTCGTTGAATCAGTGTCTGCATGCGGGGCCGAAGTTGCATCACGATGTCTGTGATGTTTTGACCAACTTCCGCCGGCACGCTGTCGTCTTTGTGGCCGATATCCGCATGATGTTCAGACAGACCGTGATTCACCCGGAGGATAGACGATACCAGCTCATCCTTTGGCGTGAGGATCCCCAGGATCCGATGTTGGCTTACGAGCTGAACACCAACACTTATGGTTTGCGGTCGAGCCCCTTTGTGGCGATCCGTTCGCTTTTGGAGCTCGCAGAGCGCGAACGGCTACGCTATCCCCGGGCATCTGCTCTTATTGAGGGGGGGGCCTTATTTGTCGACGATATCTGCACGGGGGCCTCGAGCTTAGATGAGGCTCTCGTCTTACGTGATGAGCTGATTGCGCTCTTGAGGGCTGGTGGCTATGAGTTGCGGAAGTGGCTGTCTAACTCACCGGACCTATTGGCAGATTTGCCTAAGGACCACCAGCAAGAGCCGCTCCTCTTTGAAAATCCGGAGACTCCAGACATGCTGTCTGTTTTGGGAGTCCAGTATCGACCAGTCCCGGATTTGTTCACATATAGATTGGAACTGCCAGACCCAAAGGTCTGGACTAAACGCACGGTGCTGTCCACTGTAGCCCGTACCTTTGATCCGAACGGTTGGCTCAGCCCTGTAGTGTTTTCGATGAAGTGCTTCCTACAGGAGCTCTGGGCTGCGGAATTGTCCTGGGATGAGCCCCTCTCTGGTAGCCTCCTACGAGAGTGGGTGAGGTTCGTGTCATCCCTACCCGACGTCAATCGGGTTTGTATACCGAGGCAAATGCTGCCTTCGGGAAAGTTTAAAGCCTCCCTGCACGGCTTTTGTGACGCGTCCGAAAGCGGATACGCGGCAGCCGTTTACATCCGAACGGTGGATGCAGCAGGCGTTGTCGCCGTACACTTAGTTACGGCCAAGAGTAAGGTCGCCCCCCTTCGGACTAGGCTAACCATTCCGAAGTTGGAGTTGTCCGGCGCCACTCTCTTAGTACGGCTACTCAATCATGTTGCCGACACCTTGGGAAACGGTGTCGACTTGGAGTCGATATTTGCGTGGTCTGACAGCCAGGTCGTCCTTTGTTGGCTGAAGAGTTCAGTCCACACCCTTGAGGTTTTTGTGGCCAACCGGGTCTCACAAATTCAGACTTCAAAGGCCCCGTTGATTTGGCGCCACGTACCGGGCGAACTGAACCCCGCAGATTGTGCCTCCCGCGGCTGCGAGGCGCCTGCGTTAGTGGACCACCACCTATGGTGGAGTCCATCATGGTTGTTACGGCCTGAGCGCTCATGGCCTGCCACCCCGGCTGTGGCCAGAGTCCCAGACCTAGGCATGCGTGTTCACGCCGTGGAGACGGTGGCGGCTCCGCAGATGGAGTTTTTGTTAGACCGCTACAGTTCTCTTGATAAGTTGCTCGGCGTGACTGCTTGGATGAGGCGCTTTGTGCGAAATTGTCGCCAGCCTCAGGAGAAATCGTTGTCTCCGGTCCTCGCCCCACAAGAGCGGCAAGACGCTCTGTTGCATTGGTTGCGAGTGACGCAACAGCGAGAGTTTGAACCGGAGCTGAAAGCCCTGCGCTCAAGTAAGTCCAAGTTGAAGGGACCCTTGGTGCGGTTGAATCCCTTCTTGGACAGTACCGGATTGCTGCGTGTCGGAGGTAGGCTCAGACATGCCAACCTGCCGTACGGATCACGCCACCCTTTGTTGCTCCCCAAGGATGGACCGTTAGTTAGACTGTTGATTACAGACCGACATGTAAAGAATGCTCATGCCGGTTGTAATGCTTTGACCGCGCTCCTCCAACGAGAGTTCTGGATTTTGTCAGCGCGGAGAATAATCCGATCCGTTATTTTTCGTTGTCTCCCGTGTTATCGTTTGCGCGCCGATACGATGCAGCCCCAGATGGGTGATTTGCCTGCCGATCGAGTGAACGAATCGATGCCCTTCTCAGGAGTTGGAACGGATTTTGCGGGGCCATTTACCGTTAAGACATCGCGGCTTCGTAATGCTAGAACGGAAAAGGCTTACTTGTGTGTATTTGTTTGTTTGGCCACTAAAGCGGTCCACCTGGAGGTGGTTAGTGCCCTCACCACAGAAGCCTTTGTAGCCACGTTGAATCGTTTTGTGTCTCGCCGCGGAATGCCGTCGTTAATCAGGTCCGATTGTGGAACCAATTTCAAGGGCACCGATAGGTATTTAAAGGAAGTTTGTGAATTTTTGGATAGGAATAATTTTGAGATCGGATCCACACTCTCTCGCAGAGGGGTACGATGGCAGTACTCCCCGCCATCCTGCCCCCACTGGGGAGGGATTTTTGAAGCAACTGTAAAGGCCGCTAAAACTCACCTTCGTCGCGTTATTGGGGAGACGGTCCTCACGTTTGAGGAACTCGCGACCGTATTTTGTAAGGTTGAGGCGGTCCTCAACTCGCGTCCGTTGTGTCCGTTGTCTTCGGACGCGAATGATTTAGAGGCCCTTACGCCGGGCCATTTTTTGATTGGCAGACCGCTTAACGCCTTGCCGGAATATCCTTATTCCGAAGTGCCCTCCGGACGGCTCTCGCGATTTGAATTGCTCCAGCAGCTTACGCAGAGTTTTTGGCGCCGTTGGCATCTGGAGTATTTGCACATTTTGCAGCAACGCGTTAAGTGGTCGGATAGGACGACCCCACCCAAGACTGGAGACCTCGTGTTGGTAAAGGATCCAAACCTGCCGCCCCTCCGCTGGCGTTTAGGACGCATTGTTCAGCTTCATCCGGGGTCGGATGGTGTGCCCAGGTTTGCCGAGGTCCTGGTGGGGGACTCTGTTTTGAAGCGAGCGATCGCTACCCTCTCTCGCCTGCCCTTAGATTGAGTTGGCGGACAGTTTGCTACTGTCCGGGACGGGGGGATGTTCACGCCGCGCGTGATTCGTTCATTCACGTTCATTCGTGGGTTCGGCGCCGCGCGACATCGCGACCAGTAGTTGGCCGTAAGCAGCCGTGAGACAAGTTCGTGTGTTTCTGTAGCGACGTGCCGCGCAAGTTACCTACCCATTTTGGGACCGAGATTCGTTTTGCACCTACTAGGGCTCCGGTCGGGGTACGGACGTGTAACCCGTGTGTGTTCGCTTTGAAAAGCGCCGGGAAAGTTTTAGCGGCCTATTAGGGCATTGTGTAGTATAAGAGTGTTAGCTGTAAGAGTATCCCATCGGGGGTTGTGTGGAGATCGTTTTGCCAGGGCGCGCGCGCGCCGGCGAGACAACGTCAGCCCCCCTGGATTACGGACACTATTTTAGTAAGGTAGGATTAGTTTAATTTACTTAATTTTTGCATGGGAAACCTTCGTTTCAATAAACTGTGGAACACAGTAGATGTGGTCATCACAATTGTGCGTGATCACAGACCGTCACCCTGGAAGATACCTCGCTCTATTCTTATAGGGTCGCCCTGACCTAGAACCCGTCGAGATCCTGGATAAAAAAGGACCGTTCTCCATTTTCGCATGCACGATGTCAAGAAAGTGCGTAGAGTTGTATTTATTTTATACAACTCCAGCACCCTCATGAGCCACGAATGCGGCACGGAATCATAGGCCTTCTTATAATCTATCCAGGAAGTCGACAGGTTCTTTCGGTTTCGACGAACCTGTTGGTTAATAGCCATGTCAATGAGGAGTAGCTCCTTAGTACCACGGGCCCGATTCCTACATCCATTTTGAGAGGCGAACATAATAGAATTTTGATCAATGTGTTTATTAATCTTCGACCTCAAAATGGACGTAAGAATTTTATAAATTGTTGGTAGACAGGTGATAGGTCTATAGTTTTTGGGGTCCGCAGTACTACCAGATTTGTGGAGCAGATGGGTTATGCCTGTTGTCATAAATTCTGGAAGCGATCGAGATAAAAAAGCACTTTGAAATTGAGATGCTAAGCAAACGTGCGAGCTAGGTAACCATTTATACCAGAAATTGTGTAGTCCGTCCGGGCCTGGAGATTTCCAGTTGGGTAAGGAACGAACTGCACAAACTACGTCTTGGTAATCAATGGTCACTTCATTCATCTCAGGTATAAGCTCACACGAACGCTCAACATCCCTTATCCACGCGCCTTCAGAGTGAGTGACAGGCACAGACCAGATGTTGTGCCAAAAAGAAATCATGGCATCATCATCCGGCCGATGCATATCAGTATCACTCTGATTCGGTCGCTCCCAGGATGCATAAACACATCGTTGATCTCTCTCGAACATGCGGTTCTGAGTAAAGCGATCGACTCGCACCCTATACCTTCGAATACGATTAGCCCATGCACAAATTTTCTGCTTCAGGAAGTCGATGCGCTCTGTGACACATGAAATATAATTTTGAGGACTAATACCAGTCCCCAGGAATGCACGGTTCACAAAGCGCATGACCCTAGGGCGCATGTTGCCCTCCCTAAAGCAGCTGAGCTTACCGATGAGTACCCTAGCCTCACTGATACGACGTTCAATCCTACACTGCCAGGCTGGTACAGCCAGGCGAGGGCGTGTTGCTGTGTCAGTATTTGGAAATTTGACATGAGCAACACGACAAGCTGTAATAGCCGCACAGTACAGGATCGAATGAGTATCAGCCAGGTCTTCACTACTATCAAAGTAATTTGGTAGTAGCAAATCTAAAGCACACATCAGCGCCCTATTTTTTTTGTGCATGGGAAAACGTGGAAGCCGAGGTCTAAGGTGAACTGAAGTCGATCGAAATTCCCGAACTACATCTTCAAGAGTACTCCTCAATATATCATTGTATTGGGGACTTACAGTAGTAACCATATCATCTCCACGATCACTATCAGCAACGCCAGCTTGCAATGTGGCCGCGGCAGAAGCTTGAGTTGCCGCCTGCGATGCAGTAGTAATGATACGGTTACGTTGCACCTCCGTACGGAGCCGATCAAGTACCGAGTCATCCAACAAGTGACCCCGTTGAATGGCTCGCACCTGATCCGACAGTCGTTGAGCCGAAACGTTGATTGATGGTTCGAGAGCCTGAAACAGAGATAGCATCCGAACACGATACGCAGTAAGATTAGTTCCTGCCTCTGTTGCCTCAAAATATGCGCGCATGACATTTTCATTGATGGAAATTGTCCATCGCATGCGCTGCACTCCACCGGGAGCGGGGGCCCTGACCGGAGCCGTTTGCCCCAGAAGCCCCAAACTCTTCGGTGGCCGGCCCCTCCTCCGGCGTACAGGTGGTGGCGACGTCGGTGGAGAGAAATACTCGTCACTATCGCTCGACGCAACTGCAGATGTCAGCTGAACACACGGCACTGAGGCAGTTGCCGACAACTGCGAGGCGGAGCGAGGTGACGAGCCCGGAGGTGGTAGACGTGCTGCTCGGCTTCTCGTCAACATCTATTTGTTCATTTATATCCCATTCCCATTTAATTGTGTTTGTATTGTTGATGACATTTTCAACTGTCATACAGGATCATTTTTAAATAGATTATAAAATATGTATCTTCTTTGTTGTTGTTCTATGTAAGTATATATTGTTGCAGGCTATTAGATATTAAATATTATTATTATGGTATTATGTGACCTCTGAATTAAATATTTCTTAATAAAATCAATAAAATTATGGAAAATAACGACCTGTCAGGTTGACGACTTTTTTTTTTTTTTTTTTTTTTTTTTTTTTTTTTTATTATTATTATTCCCTTTATTACATTTTAAATACTTACAAAATTATATTTCTAAACATTAAATTTTTACAATGTATAACACTAAAAAATATAACATTTAAAAATACAAAAATGCAGTTCCCCAACGGCAGCAAGATCAGGGTCCCGGCTACCGATGGTTAAGGATCCAGAGACAGGAACCTTCTCACTATACGGGCCGTGTCCAGAAGTACTGCCTTCTGCATCTGACTCCCGATCCATCCACCTAACGCAAGCCTCTTAAGGTGTTTATCGAGGCTCTTGGCTATTAGACCATGGGCAGATATGACTATCGGAACAATAATTGCTGAATCAATGTCCCACATGTCAACAATCTCGTGAGCTAAATCAAGATATTTGTTTTCTTTATCTTTTTCAGCTTTCACAAGGTTGTCGTCATGGGGAACAGTGACATCAACAATTATTGCGCGGCGTTCGTGTCGATCTATCAATACAATATCAGGCTTATTAGCTACAATAGTCCTGTCTGTAATGATAGATCGATCCCAATACAATGTGGCATGGCTATTTTCAAGGACCTGTTCTGGTGCATACCTGTAGTACGGCACCTCGGATGCCACAAGACTATGTTTCAAAGCAAGTTGTTGGTGTATTATCCTGGCCACTTGGTTATGTCTATGCAAATACTCGCCGTTTGCGAGACGAGAACAACCGGAGATTATATGCCTAAGGGATTCACCCGGACGATGGCACGCTCGACAAATATCCACTGTGCCATCCCTTAGGATATACTTTCGGTAGTTATTCGTCATCACAACCTCATCCATAATTGCACAGACAAAACCTTCGGTTTCACCAAAA
The DNA here is from genome assembly GCA_949710035.1 of Crambus lathoniellus. NCBI lineage: Eukaryota > Metazoa > Arthropoda > Insecta > Lepidoptera > Crambidae > Crambus > Crambus lathoniellus. The sequence goes on along the minus strand of OX453303.1, from coordinate 18,510,642 downwards.
AGATCACCAAAACGGAGCCAGGATACTGAGGCTAATAAATCTGTTCCAAATAATTCGATTCTTTTGAATCCAAATACTGACATGGTTAATTTAAATTACCATTAGAGACAACGGAGGCATACTCTAGCCCAGTATTGACAAGAGGAAGGCCTAAATGTTTAAAAATAGTACACCAGAATATCCAAGGCTTTTCTGCTGGCAAAGACCTAGAAATAAGTTTATTTTTAAATTGTGAAAATATTGATGTGTTATGTGTTACTGAACATTGGTTAAAAGAATATGAATTATTGTTAAATTTGGATAATTATAGTGTTGTAAGTTCATTTAATAGAAAAACTACAATAAGGGGGGGTTCTTTAATAATTTTACCTAATAACACACAATATAAAGAGCGAAAGGATATAGTATCCCTCTCTGTTGAACGAATTTGTGAGATATCATGCGTGGAACTTGAACAAATAATTATAATCTGTGTATATAGCCCCCCTGGAGCAAATTACACAGTCTTTGAGTCCACTATGGAGGATGTTTTGAAAATATGCTGTCGTAAGAATAAAAAAATTGTAGTTTGTGGAGATTTTAATATAGACATCTTAGATATTAAATTAGCACAACTCTCCAGTAAATTCCTTAATCTTTTTAAATCATTTAATTTGCTTCACACTTTTAATGAACCGACGCGAATTACGCCAACATCGGCTACTTGCTTAGATAACATCTTTTCCAACTGTAACTTAATTGAGAAATCGGTAATTAATATTATTAAATCCGACCACAGTGGACAACTAGCTTCTTTTGAGCACTATAATGTTATTCCTAAACGCGAAGTAATTTGCAGGCCAATACCGAAACGTGGTATTAATAAATTTAGAAATAATGTGCAAGATAAAATTCAATGTTTGCCAGCTTCTGCTGACGCTAATAACTCTTATCAATCATTATTTGATATTGTTGAAAAAGAATTTAGTAACAATTTTAAACAAAAAGTTATAAAGTGTAATGATCGTAAGAAGTTTAGTGACTGGGCCACACCTGGTATTTATAATAGCAGAAGAAAGTTATTTGAACTCTATGCACAAAAAACGACTTCCTGTGATCCTAGCTTCATTGAATATGTCAAGAAATATTCAATAACATTTAGGAAAGTATGTGCTTTGGCAAAATCAAGGTATATTTCAAATAAAATTAAATCATCTGAAAATAAAATAAAAGCTACCTGGAGTATTATAAACCAAGAAACTGGCAAAACAAAAAGCAAAATTAATTCATTTAACTTAAAAATTAATGATCAGACTTTTGAATCAGATATTGAGGTGGCTAGTGCTTTTGAAGGTTTCTTTGCTCGAATACCGTTAGAAACTACTAGCAGACTTAATTCTTGCCCCAACACCGCTGTCTCTCTTATGGAATCTAGTGTGAACAAGTGCCAGGAAACATTTAGTTTTAGCTATGTCACTACCGAAGATATTATTAAAGCATTCAAAGCAATAAATATTAAGAAAACAGAAGATCTCTGGGGCATATCTACAAGTATCATCAAATCAATAATTGATGTGATAGCTCCATCATTAGCAATAATTTTTAACCAATGTATAAGTGAAGGGGTCTTTCCTAATTTAATGAAGAATAGTAAAATTATTCCTCTGTTTAAAGCTGGTGACAAAAGTGACCCAGCAAATTTTAGACCTATATCCATACTACCAGCAATAAGTAAAATATTTGAGAAATTAATTTATGATCAACTTTTAGAATATTTTAAATTAAATAGTATATTGCATGAGAAACAGTTTGGTTTTTCAAAAGGTAAAAGTACAACTGATGCTGGGGTTGCATTTCTAAAACATGTACTTGATGCCTGGGAGGACAAGCAGGATGTAATAGCTATTTTTTGTGACCTTTCCAAGGCATTCGATTGTGTTGATCACCAAACACTATTAAGGAAGTTAAAACATTATGGTGTTTCTGAAATGTCAGTAAGCCTTATGCATTCATATCTGTATGAAAGAACTCAGAAGGTAGTTATTAATAAAACTGAGTCTACCGGAGCTCCCATTACTATGGGCGTACCCCAAGGATCAATATTGGGCCCGCTGTTGTTTTTAATATACATAAATGACCTTCCTTACTACGCGAAGAATTTATGTGAGACGGTGCTATTTGCCGATGATACATCTCTAGTCTTTAAAGTAGATAGAGGTGATGACTGTTCTGACGAAGTAAATAGTGCTCTTTCAAAAGTGTCACATTGGTTTAATAGTAATAATTTATCATTAAACTCAAAGAAAACTAAGTGTTTAAAATTTTCGTTACCTAATGTAAGACAAGTTGATTTTCATATTAGACTAGACGGCGATACAGTCGAATTCATTAACAATACAAAATTTCTAGGTATTATATTAGACTCGCGACTACAATGGGATCCTCATATCGAAGCCTTGGCGAGTAGACTCAGTTCGGCTGCATTCGCAGTTAAGAAAATAAGGCTCTTAACCGATATTGAAACGGCTAGAATAGTCTATTTTAGTTATTTTCATAGTGTTATGTCCTACGGCCTTTTGTTGTGGGGCTCAGCCGCTAACATCCAAAGTATATTCGTGCTCCAAAAAAGGGCTATTCGCGCCATTTACAACCTCCGATCGAGAGATTCTTTAAGAGATCTATTTAAAGAAATAAACATTTTAACTGTTGCAGGACATTACATCTATGAAAATATAATTTATGTGAAAAAGTATTATAGTACATTTGTAAAGCAGAGCGATATTCATCGCTTTAACACAAGAAATAAAGATAAACTTGTCGTTCCCAAGTTTAGGCTAGAAAAATCCAGAGCCTCATTTCTGGGGAAAAGCATAGCCTTTTTTAATAAAGTTCCACAGCATATAATTGAACTACCATTGCATAAATTTAAATGTTACATTAAAGAGTCGCTGATGAGCAAAGGATACTATAAAGTAGACGATTATTTGAATGACCGCAATGCATGGTCATGATGTAACACATAACATAATCACTGTTTAATATGATGTATTTTTATACTAAGCAATTGTTGTATTAGTAACGATATGTTTTTTTTTGTAAATGTCGTTACCTAACTAAGAAACTCTGGCAAGTTTCTTGCGCCCATTCTTCTTGTCAGTTAAAAAAGTCTTGAATGGGTGGTAGGAAAATATTGACGATTCATAAGTACATATTTATTATGTCTAAGTGAATAAAGAATATTTTTATCTTATCTTATCTTTTATCTTTTATTCATATGCAACATTGTAGATAAAACTTGATCTTCCTATTCCTATCGCATTTTCCTTTTTCCAGAAACTTGTGTACTGTATAACCCTGTAAGAACAATCACTGGAATGATAAGTCATAACAGGTACCTAAGTACCTCAATCGTAACTTATGACGGCACCGGCTCCAGCACGTAACGTAAAAACTGAGCTTTAGATGGGTCATTGACCTAAATCAAGGTCTTCAGAAAGCGTCTTCGTAAAAAGTAGTCATTAAAAGTATTATCAAACTTACCAAACATTTTCTGAAAAAATTTCAGGAATAATTTGTTCCAAACTCTTGTTCAAGTAACAATCATGCTAATGTTCTCTCAACCTTCAAACGAACGAGGTTCCTAAGTTCGTAACTTTTGAAGAGCAATAAAAGATGCAAAGACAAGATTTCACACTTAAATTCGTTTGAGGTCCCCTAACTAGGTGATTACTTAACAAATCCGTCTAGTATCTCAATTTCTATTATGTATTAACATTAGGGATCGTGGGGAGGGGTTGTTCCCAACTGGGGCTTCCCAATTATCCATGTCACCCCAATTTCTTTGACAGTTTTCGTTTTAGGTTCGAATTTGATATAATATTGATTTAGAAAGTATTATTGTTCTGTGTCAAAATACTTCAGTGTTGATACTCTACACACTTAACATTTTCCAAGTAAATAATCAAAATTAGGTTGAAAAATGAATACGTATTCTAAAGTTTATTTTGTGCACTGAACTTTCGAAGGTTACATATTTTATTAGCTATCTTTCAAATAAATTGGTTTTTTATGGTTATACTTTACCTATTTGTACAAATGAATATTGTTAAAATTTCTGAAGCTGAGGATTTAAGAAACACTAAAATTATCTGCCAACCAACCAGTGTGTACCTTAAACATACACAACACACGTTTGCAGAAATGGGCACTTGCAGTCTCTATAACTATTATGGCACTTACAGTCTCTGTTGTAGAGCATCCATACGCTGTTTCTCTACACTATCACTTTATCAAAATGCAAAATTACTCAAATAATATACAAAGTATGTTCACGTTCCATATATTGTTCTATGAAACAATTAATTTTTTACATTTTCTGAAGCTTGGGAGTACTAATGAGGGGATTTTTAAAATGGTTTCAAATGATCGGAAAAACTGATTTTTATCCAAAACATTTGACACATAAATTATTGTTGAAATATATTATATACTGATCTCATTTAAACGACCACGAAGTGAGCATTTTTGATATAAAAGCAACTGCCGGTGTTTCTGCAAAGGTGTTTATTATTATGTAATAAACCGTCATCATAAAATTATTTAACCATAAACTTTTAACTAAAATAACTTATTGAAAATGAAGTACCTATTAGAAAAAACGATTTATCCAATACCTCTTGCAATGCATTGTGAATGCAAAAAAGTAAAAGTAATTTGAAATAAGAATTATTTCATTTTTATCGATTGTCAAATATCTGAAAAGGTATTTCCACAGAACACGGAATTTGTGTGTGAGGGTCTTCGATCAACAATAACATATTGTTGATCGAAGGTGAAAGGGTAGTAATATTATCTTCACATTGATGAAATAAACGCTGGCTAGACAGCGCGTAAGACGTATTGGATAAATTCGACGCTTCTCGTAACGACTCCGTAGCTCACTGTTAGAGCATTCGCCCGGACAAAACGGAGTAAAAGGTCGTGTGTACGAGTCCCATCGGAGCTAGTTGTGAGACGGTTCGTTTTTTCTAATAAGTTCTTTTTTTCAATATTATGAATTGCTTTGTGAATACAAAAACAAAAAAGTAAGTAATTTAAAAATCTTAGTTTATCACGTTGTTAAAATGGATATATTACCGCGCAGATAATTAACTAGTAAAAAAACAAGCATATTTGATAATTACCTAAGTCCTAACCATAAAGTTTCTGTAAGCATTAAAAAAAATTCTCAAAAGAAAAATATTGCTTAAACAGCGTAATAAAGATTATGTTAAGCCACGCAAGTAGAAAATCGCTCGATAATACAGTGCCAGCCACCCCATTATTGTCATTTAAAATTCTTGACGTCCCCAAATACTGACACGTAGGGTAGGCGACCAAATTCCCTTCTCGCCCCTTGGTACTATGATTGTGTGTAAAGCGCACATTTGCACACATAAACAAGTACTATCGACAATGTAACATAGAAAGCAAAGTGCAAGTTTTTTTATTAGGAGTCTTTTTCAAGAGCGGAATCATTTGTAGTTTCAAAATTGTTATGAAAATATAGTAGATTGTACAACAAGTGCATAAAACGTATCATTTTACCCGAGACGTATATATCCATCCGAGCCGTAGGCGAGGGTGGATAGTCAATTCGAGGGTAAAATGGGTTTTATCTACGAGTTATACACTCTGCTTTTCACTTCGAGTGTGAGGAAAATAAATAACAATATTGCAAAAAAGAAAAAATAAAGACTTCGCCATATTGGCGGGAAGACTTTCTTTTTTTTTATACGTAGCAGTGGCAACACAGGGACTTTAGCATAGATCGTAGTGCATAATGCTCTTGAAATACTTATTTATTACAAAACTCATTATTTTGGCTAGTTTTATTAATTTAGTAAGTAGTTTAACATGAATTGTGTACAAAGTAAAAGAAACATAATGAAATAACAAGTTTATTTAAGGAAGTTTAATTGCGTGTGTGACTGTTTACCTGACGACCTTTGTCTTAGAGTCTGAGACTTAGACGAAGATTTTACTTTATGCACTAGAGCATAAAAAGCGATTTTATGCAGCCTATACCCAACATAAACACGAACTTTACGAGCATGAGAAGTGAAAATATAATTTTTACCCGACTGCGACTGAAGGAGGGTTATGTTTTTCGTGAGTATGTATGTATGTTTACCGTTTAAAGCGGAGCTATGTAGAATATTGCTTTGGTTGAAACTTGAAATTTCAAAATAATCATTAAGTTATTAAGATACGGCAGTAATCACTAAGCAGCGTTAATAATTAAGGCAGGTTAGCGACAACACAAGGCAAGGAGAAAGAGACTTTGCAAGGAAGAGATGTCTTCCTAATGTTTTTTATCCTAGTCAGGTATATTGTGACCACGAAATAAAAAAGGTTGGAGCAATAGAAAGGCACGGATAATAATTATCACTATCTCGACACCTCATGTTCAAAGAAACAAAAAAAAGCAAAATGAGTATATAATATATTGCACTTACCTTATAAAACTCCTTATGCAGTCTCACTGAAGATACACGACACAATCACAGAATCATTTTCATATTTACGAAAAGTCAATAAAATTTCGCGACTGAAGCCGATATAAGATGAATTGGTACTGAAGTACTCCATAGCATACCCTACTTTTCTTTCATATTTTTTTACAAGTTGTGCGTACGTGACAATCTCAAGCCCTCTATAGTGCGACAAGAATCTTTTGGCGCGCGTTCGAAATTGGAACTCGGAACTAACCCTCCTCTACCTAGTCAATCAGTCAACTAGCGCTCTTGTTAATGTAATCTACGCGTCAAAAGATCCTTGTCGCATTAAAGTGGCGACTTGGTGTTGCCATAGAAACTTGAACTCCAATTTAATTTAAAAACAAAAAATTGGCGAAAGGTCGTGGGTTCGAGTCCCATCGGAGCTGGTTGTGAAACGGGTTGACTTTTTCTAAATGAAAGAAAATGAAGTCGTTTTCAATTGTTCAAAGCATTAACTATTCTAAAACTCCACTGTTTCTGATAATAAATAAAGCATAAATTATATTAAGTATTGTTTATAAGATTGTCAAAACGACAGTTTTTATACTCAATCATGAAATAATAATATTATCTGCATAAGTATTTCGCGGAGGAGCCCGTGGCGCAGTGGTTAGAACGCTCGGCCTGCGATCGCTGAAGTTAAGCAACTTTCGCAATGGTCGGTCACGGGATGGGTGACCAAAAATGTATTTTCTCGAGCTCCTCCGTGCTTCGGAAGGCACGTTAAACTGTTGGTCCTGGCTGCATTTGCAAGTCGTCAATACCCACCAATCCGTATTGTACCCGCGTGGTGGGTCCCGGCCCATTCTCCTTATCCGTCCACAAGGTAGGCCTGTGCCCCAGCAGTGGGTATATTAACAGTTAGACCTCAGTTGACAGCACAATACCGCAGCACAGATTGGAGCTAATCGGTATCAAGCTGGATAGATAAATCGACATTTGGGATATCTGACTGTTGCGAATTTGATCAAAGGTTCAAAGCATTCATTGAAATTTAAGCTCGGTACTCATTCGGGCTGCGATTGTGGCGGTTAAGTAACTTTCGCAATGGTCGGTCATGGGATAGGTGACCACAAATTTATTATTTCGTGGTCCTCCATGGTTGGGAATGCTTACATTACATTTGCAGTCGTTAAATACTCATCAATCTGCATTGAGCCATAGTTGCGGGCTATTACCCATTATCGTTATGCAGTTGTTAGATTTGAGTATAGATCGTTATATATTTATGGTTAAACTACAAGGTATTTTAAAGATAATGAATCGGATAGAAGTCCTGAGTAGGTATATAGAGAAATTATATTTCAGTTGTCAAGTATTTCTCGTATGGAGCAACACAGTTAAAGTAACTATCATTGAAAAGGTAGATATGTCAGGAACAAAACAAAGAAATATAATTTTATGATTTGTTTATTCATTATTTGTTTATTATTTTGTTTGTGTGTTTTTATCTTACTTTATTCCTTAAGCATATAAAAGCCAAAGCTATGTATGTACAAATTACTAACCAGTAATGTTCCCATTGAATTAGTAATACACAAATTGAATCTTAAAAATATGTAGTTTAAAAAACTAAAACAACACACTTTTATAGAAACAGACCAAAAAGTACAAAATAAGCGTCTATTTAGTAACTGAAATTAAAAAGCGTGGTGCGCGTTGTCTATATTAAGTACTTGAAATGCATGCTTTGCAAAGGGCGCACCACGCTTTTTAATTTCAGTTACTAAATAGACGCTTATTTTGTACTTTTTGGTCTGTTTCTATAAAAGTGTGTTGTTTTAGTTTTTTAAACTACATATTTATTTTTTACTTTTGAGTTTAATAAATGGCAAGCCATGGATGGATGGTAATGGATTTCACAGTCCATTCATGTGTCTGCCCACCCCGTAAGCATTATAACTCAAAGGCGTGATTGTATGTATTTAGACTTATAAATTCAAGTGGAGTCTATTAGTTACTGGATGCGCAAGCCGAACCCCTACTTCCTTCCTGCTCCATCATCAGACCCTCACCACCAAGTGTAGCGAATGGTCACATCAAAATGAAACAAATGAGCCCAAGCTCAAGGGATTTCCTAGTGGTCATTAAACAGTGCCACTGGCTTCCTCCCTGCTCCATCATCAGACCCTCACCACCAAGTGTACCAAATAGGTCTCGTCACAACGAAACAAATGAGCCCAAACTCGAGGGGTTTCCTAGTGGTCTTAAGGAGTGCCACTGACTTCCTCCCTGCTCCATCATCAGACCTTCACCATTAAGTGTAGTGACGAGGTCTCATCAGAACGAAACAAATGAGCCCCTCTCGAGGGGTTTCCTAGTAGTCATTAAGGAGTGCCACTGACTTACTCCTTGCTCCATCAACAGACCCACAACACCAAGTGTATCGAATAGGTAACATCAGAACGAAACAAATGAGCCAGAACTCCATTAAGGAGTGCAACTGGCTTCCTCCCTGCTCCATCATCAGACCCTCACCACCAAGTGTACCAAATAGGTCTCGTCACAACGAAACAAATGAGCCCAAACTCGAGGGGTTTCCTAGTGGTCTTAAGGAGTGCCACTGACTTCCTCCCTGCTCCATCATCAGACCTTCACCATTAAGTGTAGTGACGAGTTCTCATCAGAACGAAACAAATGAGCCCCTCTCGAGGGGTTTCCTAGTTGTCATTAAGGAGTGCCACTGACTTACTCCTTGCTCCATCATCAGACCCACAACACCAAGTGTAGCGAATAGGTAACATCAGAACGAAACAAATGAGCCAGAACTCCATTAAGGAGTGCAACTGGCTTCCTCCCTGCTCCATCATCAGACCCTCACTACCAAGTGTACCAAATAGGTCTCGTTACAACGAAACAAATGAGCCCAAACTCGAGGGGTTTCCTAGTGGTCTTAAGGAGTGCCACTGACTTCCTCCCTGCTCCATCATCAGACCTTCACCATTAAGTGTAGTGACGAGGTCTCATCAGAACGAAACAAATGAGCCCCTCTCGAGGGGTTTCCTATTGGCCATTAAGGAGTGTCACTGGCTTCCTTCCTGCTCCATCATCAGACCCTCACCACCAAGTGTAGCGAATAGTCTCATCAGAACGAAACAAATGAGCCAGAACTCGAGGTGTTTCCTATTGGTCATTATGGAGTGCCACTGGCTTCCTCCCTGCTTCATCATCAGACACTCACCACCAAGTGCAGCTAATAAGTCTTATCAGAACGAAACAACGGAGCCCAAACACGAGGGGTTTCTAGTGGACATTAAGAAGTGCCACTGGCTTCCTCCCTGCTCCATCATCAGACCCTCACCATTAAGTTTAGCGAATAGGTCTCATCAGAACAAAACAAATGAGCCAGAACTCGAAGGGCTTCCTGTTGGCCATTAAGGAGTGCCACTGGCTTTCTCCCTGCTCCATCATCAGACCCTCGCCACCAAGTGTAGTGAATAGGCATCATCAGAACAAAACAAATGAGCCCAAACTCAAAAGGTTTTGTAGTGGTCATTAAGGAGTGCCACTGGCTTCCTCCCAACTCCATCATCACATCATCAGACCCTCGCCACCAAGTGTAGTAAATAGGTCTCGTCTGAACGAAACAACGGAGCCCAAACTCGAGGGGTTTCCTATTGGTCATTAAGGAGTGTCACTGGCTTCCTTCCTGCTCCATCATCAGACCCTCACCACCAAGTGTAGCGAATAGGTCTCATCAGAACGAAACAAATGAGCTAGAACTCGAGGGGTTTCCTAGCAGACATTGAAGAGTTCTGTTGCCCACCTCTTGACTCCATCATCAGATCAGCTCGATGGTAGCAAATTATTGTATTGTCATGGGATTCATATAAACTTGCAAAGTTTCAAATCAATACGACAATTAGAAGTAGGTTAAAATAGAATTCCAAGATTTTCTTACATTGTGACTTAGTTACAAGTGAAGCTAATAAAAGTGTGGTAAAAACTGAGCTACGAAATAATTTCCATGTATTAAAACATATAATGTATTCATTGTTATACACAATATATTTACTGAGCATTATTATACCTATGCTAGGTACTTCAATCAATACATTATATATCCACAGTACATAATATAAACATACTCTATATCTGTACATAACGTCCAGCATATTCAGGACACATATATACCCATATTCGTATATATACACATCCACATATATATCAATCAACAATATCCATAACATAATAAACCAAATCACTTAGCTTTGTACTAGGAGCACCGTCACTGTCCACGTCTCGACCAAAAGTCTGGCGCAACTTCCATACAAAAAAGTGTTGTATGAAGTTTGTACCAAAAATATCGCTGTCTTACTTTCACCTATTTGACTCTCACTCACTCTGACTGACAGTCAGCCGCCAGCCGCCAAATTTGACATTCTTGTCTTGTTGACTGTTTGTAAACGAAGCTTGATTTTAGTATTATTGTGTGAATTTGTGCATTTTGTGAATTACTCGCAAAATTTCGCCTTAATTGTACGTTTTCGTGGTCCCGTGTGATCTGTTGAGAGATGTATTACAAAACTTGTGAAATATATTATGTGGTTTACGAGCCGGCCGGTCAGAAGGCCATAAGCGAATATTCATGGCCAAATTTCCATTTAATGAAGAAAGGTAAGCATACATTCACATTTTGTTATAGCCATTACATTAAGGATTACGTGATTTAAAAAGTTTAAAAGTTTTCTATTAAAATTTAAAAAATTGAGAAGATAACCTGATAAATAGTGCTTGACATTTTTTTATCGACAATAGATAATTTTTTAACCGACTTCAAGAATTAAAAAGGAGGAGGCTATCTATTCGTCGCGTTTTTTTTTAAGTATGTACACTAATTACTCGAAGTCGGCTGAACCGATTGAAATGATTCAAACGTTATAACATCAGGTTTTTTCCCAAGTTGGTCCAATTTTGAAATGCCTATTGCATAATGAAGTAAAGTCCGTTCGGATAGATAGTGTCGGTACACCCGCACGGCATTGTGGCTCTTTTTTAGTGCATTCGTGCATGCAGTCTGGCGGGTCTAAACAAAAACACAAAAAAAATTAAATACATGTTTCACGCCTGACTTCAAAGTACTTAAGTATGTATACTTAAATACGTATTAATTACGTACCTACGTGAATTTTTTAAGGCGGTTTGTATGATTTACATTATTTATTCATTTACATGCTATGCTATATTAACATGTTTCTTGTGAATATTCCAGAACCTTCAACTACAACTGCAAAAATAGCACCTGCAGCCCCTCGGAAAAGAAAACAGGTTTTTTTATAGTATCTTTATTGCCAAATGCATGTATATATATTATAAGTTCGATTAAATTAGACTTTGACTTTAATAATGGAGTTTACTTTTAGCCCCATTTGCGCCAACGTGAAATTCTTGTTAAACTTGGTTTATCTTTTTGAATGAAATTTTTATTGTCACATAACTCTTGTTTAATTTAAACCGAGAATTAACGTTAGCGTAAGTAAGGCATCAATTAGACCCTAAAGTTTGCAAAATGATAGAAATGGAATCCTGATATTTTTTAATATCGCCATCGATAAAAAATCCCATGACTGGTACATCACTATTTCGGTTATTATGTTGGGAACCCTGTACGTCATGTACGTCATAATTTCAGCTATGTGGTTGGTATTCCGTTTTAGTATAACTTCCATACAAAACGATAATTTACTTTTTTTCTATGAAAGACCCGTCTCTTAAACGTAGTGATTACATGCTCTTTGGTGATCGTACGGACGGCCAGCTTGCTTTTATAAGGCATCCCCCACTACAAACCGACTCATAAACAACACGTGGTCAGGCCACCTGTGTCGCCATCTGTTTAACCGGATGCCAGGTGCGGTTTGCTAGTCAATACAGACGTTCTATTTATTATTCCTTGCTTCCTTGTTATTTTAAAATTATTGTAACACTTGTTATATTATTTACACTATATATTTCTTATATATTTACTATTCTTACACGGCCATACTGACAATTACTTCGTTCCCCGAAGTACCTACCTTTTAAAGCCCTCGGTCAGTTTTATTTATTTGTGAATCATTGGCTGCTTCTATTTATTATTAAACTAAACCATACTACATATTTTCATAGTTTATACGTAATTCATGAATATATTTCAAAATAATAATTCATATCTCATAGTTTACCTGGCACCACAGTCTCACTATTTAATTGATTCATTTCTCATGATTTACCTGGCACCACAGTCTTACTTTCCATAGTTATACATAATTATTCATATATTTCAAAGTAATAATTCATATCTCATTATTTAACTAGCACCACAGTCTCACTTCTGTTATTAAGTAGACCTGTGTGCACTTCACTTAAACACCTACTCCGCACCACAGCCTCACTGTTCACATTAAGTAGGCCTGTGTGCACTTCAGTTAAACACCTACTCCGCACCACAGCCTCACTGTTCACATTAAGTAGGCCTGTGTGCACTTCACTTAAACACCTACTCCGCACCACAGCCTCACTGTTCACATTAAGTAGGCCTGTGTGCACTTCACTTAAACACCTACTCCGCACCACAGCCTCACTGTTCACATTAAGTAGGCCTGTGTGCACTTCACTTAAACACCTACTCCGCACCACAGCCTCACTGTTCACATTAAGTAGGCCTGTGTGCACTTCACTTAAACACCTACTCCGCACCACAGCCTCACTGTTCACATTAAGTAGGCCTGTGTGCACTTCACTTAAACACCTACTCCGCACCACAACCTCACTGTTCACATTAAGTAGGCCTGTGTGCACTTCACTTAAACACCTACTCCGCACCACAGCCTCACTGTTCACATTAAGTAGGCCTGTGTGCACTTCACTTAAACACCTACTCCGCACCACAGCCTCACTGTTCACATTAAGTAGGCCTGTGTGCACTTCACTTAAACACCTACTCCGCACCACAACCTCACTGTTCACATTAAGTAGGCCTGTGTGCACTTCACTTAAACACCTATTCCACACCACAGCCAAACTCCTCACATTAAGTAGGCCTGTGCGTATTTAAACACCTATTCCGCACCACAGCGTGTGTGCCATCTTGTCTCACTTTTCCCATTATTTTAACTTAATTCATCTCTCTTAATCCAATCTTACTGAATTCAATAACTTATCAAATGTATCACTTTTTAGATTAAGGATAAATCAATCTCAACATATTTGTAAAGTAACTAAAATACGTATTTAACATAATTTCTAACTTTCATATTACTCCTTGACTTATCAAAACTTCATAATAACATTTCTGCATCTAGAAATATTCGGCATCGTTTTTCCCGATGGCCTGTTATTCAATCTTTTAAATCAAATCTTTCTAAGAATTTTAAGAAATCATTCGTCTTGTTTCTATAAATAGACGACAGATCATATAAGTCAGAATAATGTATTGAAAATAGGATAGTAACCGTTAATCAAAATTTAAATTGTTTTTAATGGAGAAATGTTATTACTTAATCATATTTTAATCATCCTAACCTAATTTTATATTTAAGATTTTAAACTTTCGCGTTCCATTATAACTATAAACAAGAGCAACATAGCCGAAACTTCAAGCTGTAAGTACATAATGTACTACATAATAAAATGTTGCGTTGAGTCCCGTTACTCTTGTTTATAATTTTATATTTATTTATTATATGTGTTTTATGATTTTTTTTGTTATTACTGAAATAGTTTGGACATTGATTTATTTTCAATATCTGTATGAAATTATGTTTTTTTTTTGTTTATATTTCAATTAAGTAACTTAATTATTGTCCTTTATAACATGATATTTATTTTGATCATTAAATATATTTTTTTTGTCTTGGCCTTTTATTTGATAAAGTTTTAATTTGTTTTGAATGTGTTAGGTTATTGTTTTAATAGTATTGTTTTTCAAACTCAACATAATGAATACCTATTATTAGAGATAAATGGATTAAATAATTGAAAGACTTTTGTCCGGTACCTACATTAGGTTAAATAATTTAAATCTCTCTCATATACCGCTTGGCCAATCTGACAGTTACATAAATCTGTCATTGCAGCCACGTATTGCTTTGAAAATTATTTACTTCGAGTAATACTTGTGGTACCTAATCAATAAATAAAAAAACTTCTTACAATCACACCAATTATCTAAGCCCATGTTAATTTCATTAAGGGACTGTATCATGGAAAACTTGATAACGGATAAATATATACTTAAATACTTTATGTTTGTAAATACATACTTAATATACATAGTAAATACTTTACAAATACAATACTTTCAATATTGTTAAATGAAACATGGAAAGAATTCCAACTTTATTTGAAATGAGAAAATGTGAAACTATAGCAAGCAAGAGAGTAAGTACTAAAAGAAAAAAAATATATTAATTATTAATTAACTGGAAAAATATTTCACGATACTTTCAATCTTTATGGAGGAAAAAGTATGTCATTTTTTATTTTTTTATTGAACATGAACATTGAAATAATTTGACAATGATTTACTTTCTCTTGGTTTTATATTAGAAGAATAAGAACCAGTTTAAGGTTCAGCGTTGACAAAGTCGCTTCAAATGATAAGATTTCTTTATTTAGGGGGTAATTTCTTAAACAGTTTTAAAAAGTTCTCAAATGACAGCCAGGAACAATGACACAACACAATTAATTCTACAGACAGACTAGTGCAGTGTGTGTCTAGCTAGACCACTATCACAGTGGTAGAATACTCCAGTGCTCTCAACACTCTGTAATATCACTGTACCAAGAAGTTGTTCAACTAATGAGAAAAAAGAAACAATACCGAATCGGTAACAAAAATTAAAACCAGCCAAATTACTCTTTGAAGCCTTTGACTCTTTTAACTATTAATAAAATCTACGTTTTACTGGTTTCACAGAAATTAAACTGAACTAAAAATAAAAAAACTCATTTAAAAAGTGTATAGTTTGAATATCATTTTCTTTTTCAAGTTTATTTAATACATATGTTATCACCTCAACTTGGCTATTTCTATCATGAGAAGGCAATTTAGCATCAATATTATAATGGAGCAAATTGTTTATAATCCTTTAGTGTATCTAATCTCAGTGCACTAATGTTTCTATCAATGGACGGGATTAAAGAACCATTGAAACTTATATTGGAAAGATTTTGAACAAAAGGTAAGGGAAGAAAATATCTCTTAGTTACACACAGTGGCACAGTATTATTGTTGACATCATTATTAACTATAATTTACTAGAAGCTACTTGAAAGACGTTTTTTTTTACTGTGTATAAATCGAAAAGTCATACGTAGTCAGACACACCGAATTCCCTGTAATCATCAGTCAATTCGGCTATCATTTGAGAGTCTATTGGGAAGAGTGATGAAAAACTAATAAAATATACGGATTAAATTTTTGTGAATCGGAATACAAAACACCATTTAGTTGACCCGCATTTTTTGTATTAGAATCGGACCACATCCCATAGCTGTGTGGCATTTGTTTGCGATTCAGTTCCTAATTTTGTCTCAACAAACGTAGCAAAGGTTTGAGCACCAGGAAATAAATTTTCATTGTTACTAACAGAACTAGTTAAGTTTAATGTTAAGATTCGCTACACGGTTTCAATACCAAGTCGTTCACGAAATCTTATAGCTTGACAGACTATTTCAGGAAGGATTATGTCACGATTTAATACAGCAAGATTTAAAAAATTAAACGCGTTTTATTACCACCTTTATATGTATTTAAGTGGTCATTTGTTTTTTGACACTTCGACATTATTATTAAGTTAGTATTGGCCAGGAAAGTTATTTATTTTTTTATTTGTAAGTATTTGTTACAACTCTATTTTTTTTATTATACAAAGCAAAATCTACTGACTCGACCACCAGTTCACAAATTGGGAGGCCCTTCGAAGAAAGAACTGGCAAGAAAACTCACGAAGGGTGAACCGTGGACCAACCTCCGCGTTTTTATTTCTATTTTTCTACCTAAACGACTAACCTCAACTTAAGGTCTTGTAGTTTGTTGCTTTAGTTGAGACTTCTATTAATGATTAAGATGTCCCAAACTGGTGACATTTTCTTTGGTAAAATAACTAGTAATCTTAGTAATACGGTTTTCTTTCTTGACGTACTACCCTCAATTTTTACCAAAGTTGCAGAGTCCACAAAAGGTTTTACCAACTTCAACGTCCTTCGAGATGCGGTTTCAATTTTATTGACCAGGTTTTTGTAGTCTTGCTCGTCCCGGAATCAGCTCCTCGTCCTCCTCGAACCGTTGCCAGGCTGGATCGAAGAACGGCAGCGCCACTTTGTCACGATGGATGACCGTGACCGTAGCTTGAAGCGGCAGCATTGCAAAATGAAGTAGATCAGCCAAAACTCGTTACCATTTTTGTACCCATCCTGAAAACATAATTTAATGTTAATCATTGTGAGCCAGAGCACATCCCACTTCTGATGTTAGATTTGAGTATAGATCGTTATATATTTATGGTTAAACTACAAGGTATTTTAAAGATAATGAATCGGATAGAAGTCCTGAGTAGGTATATAGAGAAATTATATTTCAGTTGTCAAGTATTTCTCGTATGGAGCAACACAGTTAAAGTAACTATCATTGAAAAGGTAGATATGTCAGGAACAAAACAAAGAAATATAATTTTATGATTTGTTTATTCATTATTTGTTTATTATTTTGTTTGTGTGTTTTTATCTTACTTTATTCCTTAAGCATATAAAAGCCAAAGCTATGTACGTACAAATTACTAACCAGTAATGTTCCCATTGAATTAGTAATACACAAATTGAATCTTAAAAACTGAGCTACGAAATAATTTCCATGTATTAAAACATATAATGTATTCATTGTTATACACAATATATTTACTGAGCATTATTATACCTATGCTAGGTACTTCAATCAATACATTATATATCCACAGTACATAATATAAACATACTCTATATCTGTACATAACGTCCAGCATATTCAGGACACATATATACCCATATTCGTATATATACACATCCACATATATATCAATCAACAATATCCATAACATAATAAACCAAATCACTTAGCTTTGTACTAGGAGCACCGTCACTGTCCACGTCTCGACCAAAAGTGATCGTACGGACGGCCAGCTTGCTTTTATAAGGCATCCCCCACTACAAACCGACTCATAAACAACACGTGGTCAGGCCACCTGTGTCGCCATCTGTTTAACCGGATGCCAGGTGCGGTTTGCTAGTCAATACAGACGTTCTATTTATTATTCCTTGCTTCCTTGTTATTTTAAAATTATTGTAACACTTGTTATATTATTTACACTATATATTTCTTATATATTTACTATTCTTACACAGTCATAAGGAAGGCGCCTATACTCCAGCACTTAGGATTATAAAGTGACTGTTGATGATGATGCAAACGTACATACATACATATTTGCAATATTTATAAAGATGTTGAAAAGTCATTATGTTTTTAATTTACGTGACTAACAAGCGACAATCTACTTGTCTCTAGTGTCTATTTTAATAACAGAAAATGTTCAAATAGTTTGCTAACGGGTTACCCACTTATTATAATGACACTAAATATATCTGAAAACAGTCATTTCACCATGTTTCAGATTTGAGATATTCGATCCGGTAAAATAGCATATTCAAATATCTATTTCGTCCGCATAACACACCGGAAACTCATATTTCATACAGATCTCGTTTCCAGTAATCGGTCAACGTTAGGAACATTTCTGATTTATTGTTAAAACTAACAGTGGAACTCCGTTCTCCTTATCGTATCCGACAGATGACTTTCCACCCTTCGCGTTCGGCAGTTGAAATATCGATAAGGGCGCTCTAAAATATCGAGGTCTTAAAAGCAAAGAATGGTAGCTCTACTCGTTCGGAAGGAGAGCAACACCTTGATTTATCGCTCGCGAATACCACCGTAGCCTCCAACTTTGCTAATTAACCAAAAGATTAATTTCCCTTTTCCCTTAAACAATTTCTTTAAAAGTTACAACAGTTCCGAGTCTTTTTTGCGGCAATTTAAATAATACTATAAAGAAAAAAATGTTTTGACATTTTTTAATTAAAGTTCCCTTTTTGGATTTTTTTATGATGTGTTTGTAATTTATTGGTATGCTATTAATTGCTTAAGTTGTTGAGTTTGAAAAGTGCTTTATATAGGGGGTCCACATTGCAGGCACCCTTTTACATTATTGTACCCTTAGCTCGAAAACTATCGTTAACATAATCGTTATCGTGATCGTATTATTTTTGTATGAAAACGTCGTCGTCGTCGTAAGAGATATTTGACAGCAGAACTTTTGCAGCATTTGACGTATAGTATAGTTTACTACTAAGGCACGCGTACACGGGCAATTTTTTTTGGCAAAAATTGCCCGGCAACTGTAATTTTATTTTTATTTTATTTATTCTGGCACGAAACAGGGTCAATCTGGAGCAATTAAGCGGAGCGATGTTGCTCCATATTTTGTGGTATTCTGTGGCCGTATCACCATTATGACATTTTGCCATCGCCCTTAAGGCAAAGATTCCCGACCGAAATATGCACGCTAACGCTTGCTTGGCCGCGCTCGATACACTTCGCGCGGACCCAGCGGCAGCTGGCAGTGAACTGTGAACTCGCGAGCGCTCCGCCAATCGAAAATCACTTCAAATTAAAAAAAAAACAAAAAATGAAATAATAATAAAAAAATATAACGGCCGGAACCCCTCAGCTATTCAAATACAATTATTTTCATGTTTTTCATTAACTAAAACCAAGTATACTGCAAGTAATATGATATTTGAATTATTATTAGACGGATGTTTGAAATTTTATTTGATACTAATACTAGCACTAGATAAAAGACTGTAAAATAATATATATGTTTTCCAAATTTTGAGTACTTGTGGTTTGCGAGTAATCCATAATTTAAAATACCCTATTCTCGGGAATCATAGTTTTAATTGCTTGGTCGTGTCGTCATATTTGGCGGGGTTTGACAGGAATTGCGAAATTTTTATTTCCCGTGTAAGCGCGGCTTTACGATTACCACCCAACAGTAGATAGTTTTCGTGCTAAGGCTACTATAAGTGAATAGCTGCAGTAGCTTACGAGTACCTTTGTTTAGTGTGGTTGCCGTACTTACCACTTGTAATTACTATCTCATCAAAAACATAAAATATGTGAAGTGAGAGCCAACTTCAATATTAGGAAATATGCCTTGGTTGTTGACTTCAACGACAAAAGATGTGAGATCTAAATGGGTGCCAAGTTTAACGGTCAGTCCTGAAAATTTAGTACATAAAATGTTTTATAACAACTTAAAATATAATTTCTTCTTATAACTTAGGATAATATATTGAAGCCTAAGGTCTGACTTGGCTAGTTCTTGTACACACGGTGCTACTCGCCAGTTCTGTTTGCTTTTGAACTTGGCTGATACGCTGCCGCGTATCCAGATATTGAGTCGCGAGGCTGGCGTAGGTTAGCCGAGGGAGGCTTGTGCCCAGCAGTGGGCGCCATACGGCTGCTGATGACGACGATGATTGAGTAACGTATTCTGTACGATTCCTTGTGCCAATTGTCTGAAGATATCCCATGAAATTTTTCTGTATAATGTGCATAGGGTCGTTACCAAACCATAATATAATCCTACTAATATTTTAATTTCAATGTATAATACATGCACTTATATGTTTAAAAGGGGACTCCATGTACATGTTGTTTGACATATTGTAAAAGGCAAATAAATAAATTTTATTTTTATTTTAATGTGAAAGTTTCGATGTTTGGATGTTGTTGTTTAATCACATCTGAACGGCTGAACGGATTTGGCTGTAATTTGGGACACAGATACTTTGTAGCTGGAGAGTAACATAGGCTACACTTTATCGTCGTGCAGTCCACGCGGGCGAAGCCGCGGGCGGAAAGCTAGTAATAAAACTAATGTGAAAGTTTGGATGTTTGTTGCTCAATCACGCCAAAATGGCTTAACGGATTTAGCTGAAATTTGAGACACAGATATTTTGTAGCCCGGAGAGAAACAAACGCTACTTTCTATCCCGGAAAATATCACATTCTCGTGGGATAACGTCGTGTACGTCGTCCACGCGGGCGAAGACGCGGGCGGAAAGCTATAATATTATATTAATAAGACGGGACCTGCCCCTGTAGACAAGTGGCTTTCTTTTAGCGAATTCGCCAGTCGAATAGAAAGAAAATGTATAGGATTGACATTAGCGGTCACGTGACATTTCGATTGTTAATGTTAATCCCATACATTTTCTTTCTATTCGGCTGGCAAATTCGCTAATTGAAAGCCACTTGTCTAGGGGGGCTGGTGGTATTCCTTTACATAAAGCGCGTCACAAACGGTGAAGATGCTATAATATTTTATCTTAAGATATCGTAAGATAAAATATTATAGCATCTTAAACTATCACACACGGTTAAGATACGATATATTTTGGAATCTTTTCACTCTCTTGATATCCGTCCTAGGTAGCGGACGAATATTCTGTAAACCATCTTATACAAGGTGATCAAAAATGAGCAATTCGGATTTGCTATTAGACTTATTGGACAGTTCATCAGAAGATGATTCTGACCTGGAATTTGATATAAAAATTGCTATAGCTAATTCGAACTCTAGATCAGTTTGGATAGAAAATCATACTATCATCATTAGGTAGGTACCTACTCCTTACGTTTGACGTTTCAAAGCGTCATTATTTCTAAGCAAACTTTTTGTTTAAACTAGGTGTAAACTTACTCTTCGTTTATTATGAATGTGTTACGGGACCCCCTCGTCGGCCAGCGGTACACTAGCCGGAACGTCGGAAGTCACCGCATAGTATTCAATTAGAAGATGTTGTAGAGAATAAAAGATTGTTTCAGCACTTGGAGAGTTGTTTTATCAAATATTGTAAACTAGCTTTCCGCCCGCGGCTTCGCCCGCGTGGACTACACGAAGTTATCCCGCGGGAATGTGAAATTTTTCCGGGATAAAAAATAGCCTATGTTCCTGTCCAGGCTACAAAGTATCAGTGTCCCAAATTTCAGCCAAATCCGTTCAGCCGTTTTGGCGTGATTGAGTAACAAACATCCAAACATCTAAACTTTCGCATTTATAATATTAGTAGGATTAGAAATATGAAAGAATATGAAGAATAGGAACTGTTACTATAATTAATTAATTGGCTATTCATTAGCTATTACATTTCACTTATAAATTTTTGGTACGCTAGCTCGCACGCGAGCTCTGTTCAGCTTGATTGTTCTGGTAGGACTGAATCAAAATGCTGAATAGGGCACGTGGAGCGAAGAATTACGAAAGAACAGTGGTACAGCATAAAATTGATGGCCAGTACGTAAAACTATAAAACTTTCCAGCCATTATGGAGTTTCTGACCATCTATAATGACTGGAACGAAACGGCATCGTTACAAATGTTTTGACTTTTTCGTATTTATCCCAAAATGTTTAAAAAATAAATGTCCACCCGTGCGAAGCCGGGGCGGGCCGCTAGTTCTCTCTATACCCAGCACAGAAAACGGGACAACCTGTATATACATCTTTTCGTATCCAAAATATATATTTCGCATGTTAAGATAGTATCCTAACATGCAAAATATATATTTCCGTATCTTAACATACGAAATATATATTTTGCCGTATCGCCTAGCATCTTAAGATACTTAATATGAAAATATATGTTATCTTCGGCGTGTGTGATGGTCCATTGAATTATATGGCGAGCGATATTCTATGTTAAGATAAAATATTATAGTATCTTCACCGTCTGTGACGACCTTAACTTGTATGTTTTGCCCTTTTAAGTGAATGTAAGCTAGATGTCATATTGCTTCTATAGTTAAGAAGTATGTCAAGTAATGCTTGGTGCAATTCATAAAGTCTCAAAATAAGTGAGCATTAAATTTTTCCCGTGCTCTTGTAGTTCAAAATCATTGAGAAAAATCATTATTAATAATACCTATATTCCTGAATTAATTAATCCATATGGGAATGAATGAAGCTATAAATACATGCTGTAAACTTCAGTTCAAAGCAGTGATTCAAAAGGCGAAATCAGGAACTAAAATTCACTGTAGCGACTTAGTTGTAATTGCTTTGGCAAAGTTCAGTCTGCGGTCCGAAAGCTCGACGACTTTGCTGACACTTGGTGTCGCTCTATCAGAGAAAATACAAACGCAAAGGATGCAGAACGTGGTTGACTTATAAATTGTAAGAAGATGTAAGCTGTTTTTTGTTGTTTTTGGATAGGATGATGGTGAGAAACTAGAAAATAAGGAATTGATTTATATTTTTTTTAATTAGTTCAATCATGTGGTCTAAATTGTAATGTTTAGCTTTAGCTACTTTTGATGTCACTTAATAATATTTATGAAAGGAGAATTAGGTGTCGGCTTTACTACTTTTATGCCCGAATACTCGTACGCTGCTTATCTTTGAGAGCGTCTCAAACATCGCCCTGTCACTTTTAATGTCAAACGTATGAAAGAGATGCCATGATGTTTGAGACGCTCCCAAAGACGATTTGCGTTCGAGAATTCGGGCGTCAGTTGCACATTATTATTTGTAAACAGTGTTTTTTGTTATGACGTCAACTCAGTGCCGTCTCTGTGGTCTAGTGGTTCACTCTCACCACCGATTTCAGATCAAGAGGTTCCGAGTTTGATTCTCAGTGGGGGTACATATTGTATTCGGTTTGGTTGGTGGTAGGACTTGTTCTTAGTCCGCCTGGTTAGCTACCACCGTCTTATCTAAGTCTTACGCCATAATTATGATGTTTTAGCATTCTTGTGTTCCGGCAGTTAGAGATAAGATAGCCAGTTCCTCAGTGATTGAGGATTCCGGGAGTAGTGCGCTTCCACCTTCAGCCTTATCACCACTTAAAATCAGGTGTGATGAAGGCTGAGTGCTACCCCGTTGTGGATAAAAAAAATACGACTTCATTACCCGACGTAAAAAGTCTGTGAGCGTTTTTTCAGTTAAACCTAATGACCATTTGAACGTCGTCTACTCAAATATTTGCAGATACTTATATCGAAAATAAAAAGGGCTTTTATTTTGAACTCTTTTACTCATAATAATAATAAGTCTTTGCTTTCGCTACGAAAGCGATGACCAATCCATTAATCTACTTATATGCTTTGCCTTAATTTATATATTTGTGAGTTATTGAATACATTAATGAAAAAAACTGCTCTAAAACAAGCAAATATTAAAACTTTATAACCTCGTTTTAAACGTTCCTGTTAAATATCGGCCTTATTTTACTTGTGTTCGAATTGAGCAAGTATACACAAACAAAGTGTGCTGCTAACTTTTGAAATATGCCTTCTGAAGGTTTCAAAGCCTGGGGGGCCAACAGAATTCCATTAGCGAACGAGCGCTTGTTCCATCGTCCGTCTCTGTTCGTTTTTTTGACAATAAAGTACTGACATCAGCGTCTAAAGCTTTACACTTGCAAAAAACAACTGTAGAGTCACGACCAATAATATTTTAACAATATAAAACTTTGTCATATTGAAGCCTTCCAAAACAAAGCTATCAGTGCCACAAAAGACATTCAATACAGTAATATGACATAGTTCCATGTTGTAATCGCTTGTGACTGTGCAATTGAAGCTGAAATTTGGTATAAAGCTCACAATAGCACTTTACAGACCCCAAAAGCCAGTTCTTAGGCTTCAGAAGTCGGTCATCATCATCATTTCAGCCGTACGACGTCCACTGCTGGGCATAGGCCTAGAAGTCGGTCACTTAACTAAAACTAAATTAAGTAAGCCGTCATACTTTTCTTTAAGAGTGTCGCAAAGATTGCACATACTAAAAACAGTGCAAAAAAAAAAGAAAACCGCCAAAACACACATTCGGGACCAGAGGGCCTACTCTGAATCGCAAAACCCGAAACTTCGTTATACCCGTCTCTCACACGCTCCAGTCATGGCAGAATCGAGTGAAAGGGACGGGGCTAACCGAAGTTTCGGATGTGCGTTTCAGAGTACGGTCCCTGGGTGAAGTGGGAGTAGTAGGGTGGGGAATCGTAGGGACGCTCCTGAAGGTCAAGGTCACTTAAGATCAAGGTCATTAAAAGCCAAAATCCATAGATACAAAGGTTTTAAGGTTTTATCCATAAATACGAATTTCAACGTACTATATACAAGTATCTAATAGGAAACATATTATTAAGCCCTGGATGACCCCTGGGTTACTTCGCTGTGTAAGATTTCGGGATAAATTATATCAAAAACATAAGAAATTTCCAAACGATATTAATTTAAAAATCACATATACAAGATATAGGAATCATTGCAACAATTTGCTCCATAGTCTAAAAAAAGCATATGATATTCAAGACCTTGAACGAAATCAAAAAAATATTAAGAATACGTGGAGGACTATTAAACGTATCTGTTATTTGAATAAACCAAATAACCTAACAGATGTTTCTACTAATCTTCTAAAAATAAAAAACAATCCCACTGAATCCTTAAATTGCGCTAATGATTATTTTGTAAGAGTAGGAGCTGAAAAAGCTGAAAATATTTTGAAAAACCTAAATAAAACACAGGATGATCTTGTAAAAAATATAAAAAATATAAATCCACCAATAAATTCGTTTATGCTTTTGCCCACTGATGAAATTGAGGTCACTAAAATTATTGGCTCATTGAAAAACACTAACTCCACTGGCTGGGATGGCATTTCCTCTAGCCTTTTAAAGAAAAACGTTGACCATCTCGCTTTGCCCATCACACATATATGCAATTTATGTATATCGACTGGTGTTTTCCCTGAAGTCCTTAAAGAATCTGTGGTCATTCCAGTCTACAAGAGTGGTGACGTTACTAATATATCCAATTATCGTCCCATATCGCTACTCTCAACTCTTGCTAAGATCTTGGAGAAAATCATAAACACACGACTTACACATTATTTGGAAACGAACAACTTACTGTCTCAAAACCAGTTTGGCTTTAGATCCAATAAATCTACGGTAGATGCTATAGATGACCTGGTCTCTCACGTAGTGCAGAGTTTAGATAGCAAACTTCAATGTCTTGGTGTTTTCTTAGATTTAGCCAAGGCATTCGATACCGTATCACTACCTTTACTGCTTCGTAAGCTCGAAGACATCGGTATACGGGGGCTTCCCTTGGAACTGTTCAAAAGTTACTTGTCTGAAAGGACACAGTGCCTTGTAATGGTATAAATAAATACGGAATATTATTAGGTATTGAAATGCAACGATGAAACAAAAGTATATCGCATCAAATGCATTTCAATGTAGTTATTACTTGTATGTGTGTGCGTATGAATGAATGTAGTTGTAAACATATAAATAAGCTAGTTTTAAGTATTTTCTGGTTCTTCAATAAACGAACGTCCCGGAAGATGTTGTTTCCTTGAGTAATACCTACCGCTATCGCCACCATACTACATGGCGACCGTGACAAATCGGGAAAAATCGCGATGAATTAAAAGTGACAAAAATAAAGTGATAAAGACTTTTGGACATTACGGGTTATAAAATGATCAAATTACTTATCGCCAGCATCGTCATCGTGCTAGTATTTTCGATTGTACTCCTATATGTGGTTCTTTTTTGCAACATTCATCATTAGAGGTCATCAGCATCCAGACAGAAAATCAGGAAAAATGTGCCAGAGCAGCCAATGTAAAGAAGATGTCATCATTGCCCAGAACGCTGGAGGAAGTGCTCAAGTAACCTCAACCACATTGAGCCTGACAGAAATTATGCTTATCTGTCTATTCGTCATTCTGTTTGCTGTAAGCGGATATTTCCTGTACAAGAAGTGTCGTCAGAGTGCCATGAGGGCTTTGAGAAGGGAACTTCACCACAGCACACTGAAGATGCATACTCGCTCGTCACAAGCAAATTAAGAAGAATTTTCGTGTGTGTTACTATGAACTGTACAACAGAAGAAATGAAGCAAATTCCAGAAGAAGCACCAGGAACACGTGGCGCTGCAATCTGACGCCGGGACAACGTGACTGACCCCCCCCCCCCCCCCCTCTCGTAACGCGCGTCCGCTGTCTCTACGTCCCTTCGAATACGTGTATGTGACCTTGATGTAACGTGACTATGGTATCGTTTCTGGAATATTTCAAGTAAGTGTCTAATTACAATTTAAGTTGATAAAGTATAATTAATTAGTTATGATATGATATAAAGTAAGACAATAAATATGTTAGATCATTTTAAATAGGATTTATACTTATGTTAGATTGTGATGTCTCAGAAATTAATTGATTTATACAGTAAACTACAAGAAATAAAAGTTTATTTAACTAAAATAGGACCAGAGCGTAGAAAGAAAGAAATAGGACAAACAAAGTTAAATGAAGCTAATGTAGTTTATTGTCAACTTGAGTATATATTGTCTGAAATAAAATCGAATATA
Source organism: Crambus lathoniellus (assembly GCA_949710035.1). Lineage (NCBI taxonomy): Eukaryota > Metazoa > Arthropoda > Insecta > Lepidoptera > Crambidae > Crambus > Crambus lathoniellus. Next base: position 18,483,658 of record OX453303.1, on the reverse strand, counting down.
GATAAATCTGAGATAAGTGCCGAAGATATTATAAGCGTTAATTCTATAGCGAATAGCATACACATAATTTATAACGAAATAAATAAGTTAGTTACGAGTATTATTCCTGAAACTACGAGTGAAAGCTCCGAAACCGCAACCATGGCTGACAAAATTTCTTTTGATTTTAAAACTGCTATTAGTTTACTTCCTATTATGACCGGTCAAGAACATATCACCAAACAATTAATTGATGGTATTGACATGTATAATTCGAAACTAAATGAAGAGTCGAAAATCTCTTTAATAGACTTTGTCTTAAAAAACAAGACTGTCACCTAGCGCTAAGCTGCGGCTATGCGATAGCTACACTACTGTCGATTTATTGCTCTGTGATATGAGAAAATATTTAATTCAGAAGAAATCGGCAGTTGCTTTACAATCGCGCTTGCAAAATGTGAAGCAAGGTCATAGGTCAATAGAGGCGTTTGGTAACGAGTTAGAAGATATTTTTTCTAACTTGACATTATCACAAGCTGATGGCGATAGTTCCAAATACTCGGTTTTGCGCCCTATAAACGAAAAAGTAGCAATAAAACGTTTCGCCGATGGACTTGCAAATCCTAGGCTTAGTATTATAATTGCATCAAAACAGTTTGATTCCTTATCAGAGGCAATCCGTACGGCAATGGACGAAAACACGATGTTCAACAATAGTGAACAAGTAATGAACTTTCGCCAAAACTCTAGAAATACATCTAGACCTTTTTATAGAAATAATAGTTTTCGCGGTAGAAACTTTTATAATTCGCGCTCAAGTTATAATAATACTATGCAATCGCATAATACGAGCGCGCCGCGCATGTTTGCGCCGCAACAAGGTCACAGGCGCGGTCAAGCTGCGCCTGCACGCGGTCATGCTGCGCCTGCTCGCGGCCCAGCTAAGCGCTGGCCGACACCGAGAGCGTGGGCTCCGGCTCCGCCACCGCGCTACCCCCGCGTAAACTACGCGTACTGTGACCCACAGGTAAGCCAAGCTCAAGCTTCGACTTCGAACGAAAGTCAGTTTTTTCGTTCAGAACACAGTAAGTGAACATGTAGTGCTTAACTATAATACTACAAGTACAGTATCTTTTACGGTAGAAAATAGCTTAGTACATTTATTATTAGACACTGGCGCCAGTTTATGTGTAGTTAAATACGAATGGTTATCTAGGATAATAAGCGATTTAAGTAATAGAATTATTCGAGAAAAAATTACTATTAGAGGTGTTAGTGGTAGGTTAATTTCAGAAGGGTATATTTACTTAGATTTAATTAACAATGGATTCAATTTTAGACAAAAATTTTATGTGTTTAAAAATCTGTAATGTTCAGCAGATGGGATTATAGGCGACAATTTTTTAAAACAATATTTAGCGGTTATAGATTATAGCAAAGGTATTTTAAGTTTATCTATCTCTAATTCAACGATAACTTTGTCTATAAATAGCGGATTTAGACATACTATACCCGCGAGGTGCGAATGTATAAAGTACATACCTACGAATATAAATGATGACTGCGTAGTATTCGCGAATGAAATAAAAGAAGGTGTGTTTATTGCAGGTATGTTATCTAAACCTAGAAATGGACTTATCCCAATTAGGATACTAAACACGACCGAAAGTGACATTGATTATGACTTTTCTAGTTTAGAAGTGCAGAGTTTACAATATTTCGATGTATGTTCTTTTTCGGAAAGAAACATTTCAGTCGATCGCATAAAGACATTATTTGAACTTCTCGATTTGCGTTATCTAAATAAAAATGACCAACTTAGTATTGAGAGTATTTGCGCCAAGTACGCAGACGTTTTTCATCTCCCCGGTGATAAACTGTCGGTTACCAACTTAATGGAACATTCAATAACGTTAAAGGAAAATGTTACCCCTGTTTATATCAAACCATATCGAATTCCACATGCTCTTAAATCCGAGTTACAAAAACAAATACAAGATATGTTAGCTAACGACATAATCGAAGAGTCTGATTCAGAGTGGTCCAGTCCAGTTCTACTTGTACCAAAAAAATGTGACAAAACTAACGAAAAGAAATATAGGTTCGTAGTCGACTATAGGCAATTAAATAATATAATAAAAGATGACAAGTTTCCCCTCCCCAACATCACAGACATTTTAGATTCTTTATCAAATTCGGTATATTTTTCAAAATTAGATTTGTCTCAAAGTTATTATCAGCTAAATTTAAATGAAAATTCGAGAAAATACACTGCTTTTCAATTAGATAGGATGTACCAATTATCTCTTCACCCCGATTCACGTAAGTGTACCGCGTTCACAGCCGATAAAATATATCAAATGAAGCGCTGTCCTATGGGCCTCAAGACGAGTCCAGGTGTGTTTTCCCGACTCATGACTATAGCGATGTCAGGATTAAATTATAATAAATGTTTTATTTATTTGGATGACTGCATTGTTATAGGCAAGTCTATAGAGCATCATAATAAAAATTTAATTTCGGTATTAGAACGTTTGAGAAAAGTAAATTTAAAATTGAACTCCTTAAAATGTGAGTTCCTCCGAACAGAAATTCTTTATTTAGGTCATAAAATAACTGGTCAAGGAATTTTTCCTGATCCAAGCAAAATAACAACCATGCAAAGTTATCCGACACCGACCAACGTCGATGAAGTACGAAGGTTCGTGGCCTTCGCTAACTATTATCGCCGTTTTATAGCGAATTTCGCTGAAATTGCACATCCATTAAATAGACTATGTAAAAAGAATATGACATTTAATTGGACAAATGACTGTAATCAAGCATTTATTAAATTAAAATCTGCATTAATGAACCCCCCCGTTTTAGATTATCCGGACTTTTCAGAAAATAATGTTTTTAAATTACAGACCGATGCGTCAAGGTCAGGTTTGGGTGCAATATTATCAAATGGGAATGATAAAGTTATTGCTTATGCAAGTAGGAGTTTAAAACCCTCAGAAACTAGGTAGCCAATCATAGATTTAGAGCTGTTAGCAATCGTTTGGGCTGTAAGACACTTTAGACCTTATTTGTACGGCAGGAGATTCCAAATTTTAACAGACCATAAACCTCTCACTTATTTATTTTCTATGACAGATCCATCCAGTAGACAGACTAAATTTCGCTTATATTTAGAGGAGTACGACTTTGAAATAGGTTATGTCCCAGGACGGCACAATGTGGCTGCAGACGCATTGAGCCGTATCCCGGTAACCTCACAAGATTTAAAAAATATGCGGGAGAATGTAGTTTCAGTTCTCACGCGAGCCCAAAGCAAACGATTACTAACTAATGAAAATATTACTCCTTTGGATGACTGTAGTGAGCCTGAAAATTTGCAAGGTTGCGGGACTGATCACCCTGTGGCCATGGAAGTTCTCAAGCCACCACAAAATATTATTGAATTGTGTTTTATTAATTTAACAAGATGTGATAAAATAGGAAATGAAGAAATTATAACGTCCTCAGAAGGATATTGTATTTATGTGCCAAAGCGGTCAGTAATTTATCTAAATTCTCGATCGTTATCAGCTGTAGAAGCGTTAGCGAGAGATTTAGAAAGTTTTTGTAGTCAACTAAATATTTTAGAACTACTAATAATTAAAAATAAATTTTATGAAGGTCATATAAAGTTACTTGCAAGTACGATTAAAAGATTAAAGTTAAGTAGACCTCGATTATTGATAACACAAGACGTAAGGCGCATAACAAATAGCGATGAAAAGAAAGTCATCTTAAATGACTTCCACTTGTTGCCGACTAGCGGACACAGTGGGATAAATAGAATGCTAAACAATATAAAAAAATATTATTTTTGGCCAGGGATGACAGGTGATGTTATTGATTATATAAAAAGATGTAAATTATGTCAAATTAATAAATATACTAATAAACACGTTAAAGAGCCAATGAAAATAACTACTACTCCAAATTCATCTTTTGAGAGAGTTAGTCTAGACATAATGGGACCATTGGAAATAGACGATTTGAATAATAGATATATATTGACCTTACAGTGCGATCTAACAAAGTTTGTTGAAGCCTACCCCTTACAGCGCAAGGACGCTGAATCGGTAGCCAGAGCCTTTGTAGATAACTTCATTCTAAGATATGGGATTCCTAAAGAAATCATAACCGATCAAGGAACAGAGTTTCTCAACGAAATTATGACAGAAATATGTAGTCTTTTAGGTATTAAAAAGTTCCAATCCACGGCATACCACCACGAGACTCTTGGTTTCATAGAAAACACACATAAACATCTTGGTACTTTTCTCAGAATGCAATGTGAAAGTAATAAACGAAATTGGAGTACTTGGGTTCCGTACTGGTGTTTTTCGTTTAATACATCAGTACATACACAGACAAAATATACTCCCTATGAATTAGTTTTTGGCAAGAACTGTATTTTACCTAGTAATTTAAGTAATTCTGTAACACCGTTATATAACTATGATAATTATCCTAAAGAGTTCCAGCATAGACTACAAAGAGCACTGTGTGATGCACGAAATAATTTATTGCAAAACAAATTGTGTAGAAAATACAATTTTGATAAGAATTGTCATCCTGTTTCGTATAAGAAAGGTGATTTAATATTGTTGAAAAAACAGTTAAGAGATAAGTTAGATAGCGTATATAATGGACCCTATGAAGTGGTTAGAGAGGAGTCACCGAATGTTGTTATAATAAAAAACAATAAGGAGTATTTAGTTCATAAGAATAATACCAAAAGGTTTTATGATGTAACTTGATCATAAGGTGTATTAAGTTAAGTTGTTTCTTTTATTTACATTGTCTTATTATGTCTTATAATTTGTACTAGATGATAATAATACTTAGTTAATATAAAACAAAAAAAAGTTTGATGTGACATACTTTTTTTTCTTTTAGGGAGAGGGTGTAACGGTGATTTTCAGGGGGCGTGTAATGGTATAAATAAATACGGAATATTATTAGGTATTGAAATGCAACGATGAAACAAAAGTATATCTCATCAAATGCATTTCAATGTAGTTATTACTTGTATGTGTGTGCGTATGAATGAATGTAGTTGTAAACATATAAATAAGCTAGTTTTAAGTATTTTCTGGTTCTTCAATAAACGAACGTCCCGGAAGATGTTGTTTCCTTGAGTAATACCTACCGCTATCGCCACCATACTACAGCCTAAAGATTAATGATTTGCTCAGCTCTAAAAGAAAAATAAACTACGGTGTGCCACAGGGTTCTGTACTTGGCCCAACGCTTTTTTTAATTTACATTGATGGTATTTGTAGTGCGATCATTGAAAATTGTAAAATAATTACCTACGCTGATGACACAGTCTTACTGTTCACGGGTAAGTCAATAGATAAGGTAAAATTGGCAGCGGAAAAGGGCATCAAACATATATAAAACCTATTAAATGATAACTTATTAACACTTAATTTAACCAAAACTAATTTTATTAACTTTTCAATAACAACACACAAATCTCAATTATTTTATCTAAAAGCACATACATGCAGCGATTTAGTGAACTGCAACTGTCATACTCTTTCCATGGTAAAATTTACTAAGTATTTAGGCATTATGATTGATGAAAATTTAAATTGGAAAGTTTATATTGAAAACTTGAAGTCTCGGATACGTAAGCTAATACCAGTATTCAAAAAACTGCGGCATTTAAATAGTGATATTTCTAATAAAATGGTCTATTCAAGCTTGTGCCAGTCACTGATTTGCTATGGTATAAGGGCGTGGGGAGGTGTATGCAAATCCACAATTTTAAAATTGGAAAGAGTACAAAGAACGATTTTAAAAGTTATGCTGTTCAAGCCATTCCGGTATCCTACAACAGATTTATATATGGAATCTCAAACTCTTACAGTAAGACAATTATACTTTGAATCCGTTATTTTAAAACAACACGCAAATACCCGTAACCACAACTCAAATCGGAGATCTCATGTCGTCTACAAGGTTCCAGCCTTCAAAACTACCTTTGCTCATAGGTTCTCAAGATTTTTGGCTCCACTTTTGTATAACAGAATCAACAAGCAAATAGATCTAGAAAATATGACTAGATCCTTGTGTAAAAAGGCACTTCATGCATACCTGAAGGAATGTGACTACGACAAAACTGAGAGCTTGTTAACAATACACACGTAATAACGATGTATTTTATATATTTCTACGCATTATATTATATACTAGTATACAATATTAACAATAATTTATTTAAATGTCTATACTTATATTATAAAATAACATTTATATTATTACATTTTATATTATAAAATAAAATATAAATATAATTATATCTATCTAATACTTCCTCAAAGTGAATGACTCAATTAAACTAATTTTATATTCTTTTGTTATAGCTACTTTTAGTTTTTAGTCTTATAGTTTAAGTTTCATCTACAAATTTTGCGTATACTATAAGTTTTACGACATGCGAGTGCGACTACTGCAGTCGATCCGAAATGTTTTTGTTCTCGTCATTGTGTCATTCGTTCTTATTGGCAATATTTTATTTTACTCAATTTACTTTAGCCACAGAATATATTAAAATAGTACCTACCTTTAGCATCAATCTTGGTTATTTAACTTAGATTTCATTATATTTCTTTCTATCACGATAAGTAATGCAGTAATGCTATTTGCTACATTCAAAATTTTGTTAAGTGCTTTATATTATCTTTTATAGTTTTGAAAATGTTTTTAAGTGCATTTAGTGTGAAGTGTAGTTTTGTTTGTGATGTAGTTGTAGAGGATGAGGATCATTACCTTGCTGTTACACAGTGTTACACTGCAACGGGAGGTAAAGGTTTTTTTGTTTTTTATGTACCTACATTTATAAAATAATAATTGTTAAACTGTTAATTTTTGGCTATTTGTGTAAGTACTAAGTATGCTGTTTGTATGCACAATAAAGAAATATTTAAATATTTATTTATTTAAAGGTCAAGCTCAGTAAAGGTAAATGTCGAAAAGTTCAAAGTCACTAAAGGTCAAGGTCAAAAGTTCAAGGTCACCAAAGCTCTAGGCAAAAAAGTTCAACGTCACCGAAGGTCAAGTTAAAAAAGTGCAGTCACCAAAGGTCAAGGTCAAAAACTCAAAGGTCACCTAATTTCAAGGTCACCAAGGGTCAAGGTCTTCTGTCACGGCTCCGGCGCTGCGGGGTTCTAAATAACATTCTTGAGGTAGGGCATACAACTACAAGTCTACGTGCAGTCGGGGTCGACTAAGTCGGATTTTAATATTATTAGTTTTTTACTAATTAGTTAATTTTCTGAAAATTTTACAAGTCCTATCTCCATACAAAATCAGTTGAAATTTGTTTAAGTCCTGCGCACCTTTTCGTACACAGGCACGATCGATTATTACCGATGACCCCCCCTTTTCTTGACCTTACTCGATGCAGGGCACTTAATGCTACAATTTTTGTCTAGTAAGTTTTTTCGTAAAGTACATACTTTATGAGAAAAATTAAAATAAATTATATAAGTATTTGCTTAATTTGTAAATATCTCACTAATTATGGACTTCACGAAAAAAGTGAATGGGTCCTAAATTGTACCTATCAGTACCTCGCATCGAATAAGACCAAAAAAAGGGGGGCCACCAATAACATTTTTTCGAGTCGTGACTCCATACTAAATCAGTTGAAATTTTTTTAAGTCCTTGCGCACCCTTTGGGCGTTTGTGCACTACACTGAATTTTACCGATCCGGAATCAAGAATCAAGAATCAAGAATATTTATTTGCAAGCATTCACAGTACAAAAGTTGACAAGGAAAAAAATGTGTGGCGTTTATGTGATGCACCAGATACTGGCATGCAAAAACGGTACAGATAGAATGACGCTAATACGCTATACAATATGAAAACAAATGGTTAGTTTATTAGTAGAAAACAATAATTAATCAATACATGTCAAGTAAAAAGCAATACAAAAACAGTGTCAGGTATAATGTCAAAGCGAAATGTCATGTCAGCGTGTTAGTAATTACAATTTAACTATAGTCTTTCATAAAAATAATAATAATCACAGAATTACAATTTCATATTCAAGAATTCATTAATGGTATATATACATTTATCACACAACAAATTATAAAGTTCAATTTTAAATTTATTTAGCGGCAGTTCTGAGATATCTAACGGCAAAGCATTATATAATTTTATGGCCATATTAAAGCAATTTCTAGCAAAGCAGGTAGTTAAATGTGAAGGTACAACTAGACGGTTAGGATATCTCGTTCTGAAAGTGCATACCTCTTGTTTTTTTGTAAATAATTTCAAATTCTTCTTTACAAACATGCACATTTCGAAGACATACATAGCGGGAAGCGTCAGCAATTTCAGTTGTTTAAAAAGCGGTCTACACGATTCAAACGGGTGAGCCCTACAAATAGCTCTTATACATTTTTTTTGTATGAGAAAAACACGATTTAGTTCTACACAGTTCCCCCAGATGACAAGACCGTACCGCAAGATCGAGCATACATATGCATGATAGGCCATGAGCGTAGTCGTTTGATCACTTAGGTGCGTAAGTCGGTGCAGAGCAAATACAAATCTGTTCACCTTCGCACATACCAAATCAATATGTTCTTTCCACGATAGCTTAGAGTCCAGAACTATGCCTAGAAAATTGCTTGATGAGCATTCGACGATGTTACTACCTTGATAGCTTACTGACAGTTTCTGGGGCTTTCCATTGTGACAATAAAATTGAATAAGTTTAGTCTTTGTTATATTAATGTTTAAGTTATTTTGTTTAAGCCAGTCTATAATGTTATGTACAGTGTCATTAATTTCATATTCATAGTTAGTGTCAGGTGTTTTATGTATTATTATGGAAATATCGTCTGCGAAAAGAGTACACGGATATTTTGTTATTTCGGGAAGATCGTTCACATACAGTAGGAACAACAGCGGCCCTAAAATGCTGCCTTGAGGAACTCCATAGTGAGTGAAACTAAATTGCGATCTATACGTCTCTATTTCCATATTTTTATTTAACTTTTCTAATTCTACACATTGGGTTCTACCACTTAAATAACTCTTTATCCAGCTCAGTGCTTCCCCGCGTATACCATATCTCTCCAGTTTAGAAAGTAAAGTCCTGTGACAGACACAATCGAAAGCTCTACTCATATCGAATAGGATGGAGCAAACAGGCTTTTTTTTGTCAACCAAAGTTGCTATCTCCCTTACAACCCTAAAACACGCCTGTGTGGTAGACTTCCCCTTTTGAAAACCATATTGCTCCACCCTAATAATATTATATTTTAACAAGAAGGATGTTAATCGTTTATGCATAATTTTCTCAAATAATTTGGATAAAATAGGAGTGAGTGCAATCTGTCTATAGTTTGTTATATTATCTTTTGCCCCTTTTTTAAACAATGGCTTGATTATAGATTTCTTCAGGGATGAAGGGAATGTTCCCTCAGTGAATGAAAGATTCACTAGGTGGGCTATCATTGGTGATAGCTCATCAGCACATAATTTGAGAACTTTGGTACAAACATCATCATAACCAGTGGAATCTGTGTTGTTAAGTGTTTTTATGAAAGCCTTAATTTCGTATTCATCAGTCGGATACAAAAATAAACTAGAACTATGAATTTTAGGCAATTTATTTTCCGGATTATTATTAGGTTTTTTGTTTAAATTTAATTCATTTATGAAGTGATGGCTAAATAAATTTGCTATTTCCAAAGGGTCGTCAATATTATTGTTATTTACAGTCAAATTTTCAATGAAATGTTTATTATTTAAATGTCTATCTTTGTTATTAATTATAGTCCACGCAGCTTTATTTTTATTTTTAGCATTATTAATAAACTTATTGTTACAATTACGTTGCGCTGTCAATATAACCTGTTTTAAAAGTTTTGTATATTTTTTGTATAGTTTCCCGTTCTGTGTTTTCTTTTTGTAATGATTTGTACGTAGTTTTCTTTTTGTAGCACATGATGTTTTTATCCCTTTTGTCAACCATTTCAAGTGTTTATTAGCGTTCAGAACTTTGACTCTAATCTTTGGAAAACATAAGTTATAGAGTAGAATCGGAAAAAAACGGATGCTTGTATTTTAATAATTTTATCATTTATAATAGTAAGAATTTATTTATTTCGAGTAGTTTCAATGTTTCTAAAACCCTAAACTACACGAAATAAATAAATTATATTATTTATAATAATCAATTATTAAAATACAAGCATCCGTTTTTTTCCGGATCGGTAAAATTCAGTGTAGTGCACAAACGCCCTTCGGGTCACTCTAACCTACTATTGTGACGTCCTTTGTAGCCGAGTTGTGTACGCACCGGTTTTCAAGGTATCCGCTATCTTTAGAGGTTCCGGGATCGATTCCCGGTTGATTCTCGGGTCTGGGTGGATGTGGTAATACCCGTCGTTGTTTCCAATTTCCATAATACTAGTGCTCGATACTTATTTACTACCAGAAGGGCAAATCGGTTGGTCCACGGGCCCGAAGTGCTTATAACGTTCATTTTATAAGTAACATGATAATTAAAAATTTATCCACGTGGTTTTCTTCTCAACTGTACTTTTTAAAAAGTAGGCATTTTGCTACTATCTCTGAGATGTGGATTATTTACTACATAGGTTTTTTGCAATGTAGGTATTGTATAGTGCTCAAGCTACTGCAGTTTGGTGTTGGAACAAACTATGTGATGGTGTCCAATGTTTAATATATTTATTATAATTTAAAATATTTTATATACCTACTTACTTAGAAGTTTCATCGCACTTATAATTTAACAAACCTTAAATATTTTTATAGTGAAAGTTACGATTTAACTCTAAATATTTCTTCTCAAGATCCATAAAACGTAATACATCACCAAAAGTGAAGCACTAGATGTTTCTAAGCAGATATTAGGGTTCGTTGAAGCTGCGTTTTGTTTTTGCAAGTCACAGGAGTTTTTATGTTTACACACTACGTGTCTTGGCGTACAAATAAGCCTGCACAACGATTACTACGCCATATAACGTGGTATAGTCCACCTTAGAAATAACTGAACATTGTAGGCTACACTGTTCAGTTATTAAGATTAGTGTTTTAGGTAATAAGCAAAATTGTACTTAATTTAAGCGGTATTCTGTATTGTGATGGAAAGTAAACTTACTATTATGTGAAGGTCATTTTTCAAATTTGACGACTCTGTATAAGTTAAAACAGGGAGAGAAAAAAAGCCCTTGGCGAGTTTCTTGCCGGTTCTTCTCGCTACAAGGTCTCCTGCCGTAGGATTTGCGAACCGATGGCGTAGCTTCATTGACGTTCATATGTGTTGTTAAACAAATCTAAATTGAATAAACGATATTGAATTTTGAATTTTGAATTTTTTTCTGAGTTGTTCATGTTCAGTTCAGTTATTTCTGAGGTGGACTATTCTACGTTATATGGCGTAGTAATCGTAGTGCAGGGTTATTTGTCAGCCTTGTGATAGCAACGACTCTTGCCAAGTTCTGTTGCTTACGATTCTTCTGTTGAATGAATGCAGACCCTTATTTTTTTGTTGGGATTGAAGAGAAAATCAGTCGTACCACATGCATGTATTGACTTGTGCTACATATAAGTTAATACTAGTCCGTTTTTGTATATAGATAAATTAAAAAAAGAAATGATTTTTCTTGTGATTTTTGTAAGAGAAATATGTAGATGAGACTTTTGTATATAAAGAAGGGTACTAGGGTAGGTAACCGTTTTACTATGTTAAAAAAGCCGGAAATTGTTATATTATGACGAAAGTAAATACCAAATTAGATATTATTGTTGTTGGCCCACAAGGTTTTTTATGAATGCTGAACACGCCTGTCATTGGCGTACACATGATGTGTTATTGACGTATGATGTTTATATTGTAATTGTGTATGATGGTGGTGTGTCATAAAAATTAAATAAAATTATTTGAAAAGTTACTCATATAGGTACTACCTGTCAACCGTTCTACTTTTCATATTATTCTGATTATTACTATTATTATTTATTTATTATCAGAAACAGTGTAATACATTTTTTATTTTACAAAAAACTGCTAACTTGTTTATCTGTAGTTCGGCTGATGCTGGTAAGCTAAAATTATTTTAAAAAATATAGGGGTGTCAAGTCAAACAGTTGGTTGTTGGTTGGTCTGGGTGTTTCTGTATAATAGGTCTTTACAAAAAATAAAGTATATGAGTATATATTTATCCCGTATCTAGTTTCCTTTGCATAGTCTCTTAGTGAAGACTATCTATGAGCTAGATAATTGTAAATTAAACAAGCATAATTAAAACTGATCTATTTACTGTTTAAATGAATAAATCGTATCAAATCCACATGATAAGTCCAACAAAACACAAAGGCAAACTTTTCATCCCTCACTTAGAAGTGAACCTTTTGCCATTTCTATTTGAGTCATGTTTCGATAAAAAGCCTTTCGCCAACAAGTTATGGCGGAGCACAACTTCTGAGAGTATTTTTATTTTCTTTTTCGAAATTTGCGAATGTTGTGTTGTTCTCCAGAGAATTCTGTGAACTTTCTTGTTTCGATGCCTTTTGCAATATATTGGTACAGTCTTGTTTTATTTAGCGAAGGGGTTTTTTAGGGTTCCATATAGCCGAATGGCAAAAAACGGAACCTATAAGGATAGATTCTTCATGTCTGTCTGTCTGTCCGTCCGTCTGTATGTCACAGCCACTTTATTTCGAAACTATAAGGAATACACACTTAAAACTTGGTAGGCAGATGTATTTTTTAAACCGCTTTACGTTTTTTATAAGAGAATAAAAAAAAAATGGGGGTTCCCAGGAGGGGATACATGGAGCTGAAACTAAAAATATTTTTTTTATCATACTTGCTCGTAGTCTTTAAAATAAATAATATAAAATTTTTCAACCATTTTTCTCATAGTCATACAAAAAGTCATTATTTTCTAAAGGACTTAGATCATACAAACACACACACACACACAACACACGCCCAACCAACACTCTTAGTCATAGTTTTAAATTCAATTCAGTATGACTTTGAAATTGTAATGGGAAGAGCGAGTCTACCCCAACAGGAGTAGGTACTGCGTTACTTTCTACTGTTACATTGTAGATATTAAGAAATAAAGTCATTTTTATTTATTATTTGAGTAAATTTCTCAGGCGAACATTTTACGTGTCTAGGCTGAAAACGCAGTACTGCTTTACATATATAATACCATGATTTTTTCTAGGCATTAAAGATACACAAATCTCAATGTTGACAATTGAATTATATTTATGAAGCAATTAATTTTTATAAGAAAAATCAATAAGTGACGAAATTTAAGTTCCGTGGCTTGTCCACAATCACTTTGACACAACATATTTACCTCTCAGAAAAAAAAACCTCAACAAATACATAAAAAAGATTTTTATTTATGGTACTTAAGTATAAGTTAACCTACAAGAAAATAAGTAAATTTGAATTTTTAAGCCATAGTGTTGATTAATACATGTCAAGCAAGTTTTGTCCGAGTGAAAGTAAAGTAGCAATTTCTATGGTCATTTTGTTTTGTCGTTCCTTCGTTTCATTTATAGGTAAATACCTACAATAAGTCCTTGCGCGGCAAGGATTAGTCGTAAGCTTACGCGCAAATTTGTCAGAAGTGAACCATCTCTCCACGTTTTTCCGCAAAAAAACTTGAGTTCATGATTTTAGTTTACTCGGACAAAAAAAATGCAATTTCTGTGCGATTAGATTTAGATAGTTGTTTTTTAAATAAAAATATGAGTTTTATTTATGTTAAAAAGCCTTTGTCACATGTTTAAGATAACAGAAAAAAAATGTCATGAGCTTCATATATTTTTTTATAAAAACAAAATACACCTTGTTTCCAATATCCGTGGACAAATTTCTGTGGTTTCATTGGCTTCTGTGTCCACGAAAATTGCACGGTTACACAGAAAATGTACCGATTAATTAATATATCAAGAAAATTACGAAAACGGAACGATAAAGGCCTGATGCTGGCAGACTTCATGGACAGGGCGAACATGTATATGATGAACTCCTTCAGGAAGCCCGTAAGCTGCAAACAGACCTGGATCAGTCCGTCAGGTAAAGTAAAAAACGAAATTGATTTTATCATGTCGACGAAGAACCACATATTCAATGATGTCAGTGTGATCTACGCTTTTAACACAGGAATCGATCACCGCATGGTCAGAGGCACATTCAATATCGACGTCAAGCTTGAAAGATCGCGACTGATAAAATCGTCACTTCGACCACCAGCCCAAATTTGAAACCCCGAGTGCTTTCAACTCGAGTTCCAAAACCGCTTCGAAGACCTTGAGAATACCATAGATGTGAAGAATCTATACAACATAGTGGTGGATACTGTCAGCACGGTAGGGTCCAAGTACTTTAAAATCTACCGTCAAAATTGAATTAACTCTCCAGCCAGACTCTCCCACTCATGGATCAGAAACACGAAATGAAGCTACAGAGCTCAGCTCATGCCCATCGTTATTGGCAGTTCAATAGACAGATATCTAAGTCCTTGATGAGGGATCTTCACCAATTTAACACCAAAGCATATTAAAGAGGCCATTGAGTGGAACAAAGGCTCCAAAGTGTTCGCGAGAGATTTGTCTATCGGTCGAAGTCAATTAACGTGGTAGAAAAATGAGGAAAGTAGCATCATTTCATCAACACCTGAGTTTCTATGGACAGTTATATTCCACGCAAACACATGTTGAAAACAAGGCTTAAGACCCTAGAGCCACGCTTACCCAGCACTATACAGAAAATATCCCGGACATCAGCCTGTACGAGATTAGAATGGCTCTCAAGCAGCTTAAAAACAACAAGGCGGCGGGCGATAACGGAATCACAACAGAGCTTCTGAGAGCGGGCGGAAAGCAGATACTTAAAGTCTTCCAGAAGCTTATCAATTCAGTCATCCTCGAGGTCAAAACGCCAAAGGAATGGAGCAGAAGCGATGTGATGCTGTTTTTCAAGAAAGGTGATAAGACTCTTGAAGAACTACAGACCCATCTCGCTTCTGAGCCATATCTATAAGTTGTTTTCAAGGGTCATTACGAATCCTCTGACTCGTAGGTTCGACAAATTTCAACCTCCCGAACAAGCCGGGTTCCGAAGAGGCTATAGTACCATAGACCACAATCATACGCTGCGGCAAGTTATACAGAAGACCGAAGAGTACAACTAGCCACTTTGATTCGATTGAGACCTGGGCCCTGCTGCAGTCTCTCCAGAGGTGCCAAATAGACTACAGGTACATCGAGATGCTAAAGAACTTATACAAAAATTTCACCATGTCAGTCCGATTACAGAACCAGAGCTCGAATCCGATCCAACTACAGCAAGGTGTGAGACAGGGAGACGTCATCTCTCCGAAACTATTCACAGCTGCCTTGGAGGATATTTTTAAGCTTCTGGGCTCAAAGGATACGGTATCAACATCAATAGCGAGTACCTAACACATCTGCGATTTGCCGATGATGTAGTTCTTATGGCTGAAACCTTGGAGGACCTGAACATAATGCTCGAAAATCTCAGTAATACTTCCCAAAGAGTGGGTCTTAAGATTAACATGGATGAGACGAAAGTCATGTTCAATGCCCATGTTGCACTCACTCCAGTTAATGTTGTGAACATTACAACTGTTCGGAAAAGATCGACGTTTCTGAACGCACCTCTAATGTCACGTAAAATTGACATTTCGCTGTCACTTGAAGTTGACAGCTCACACTTGATTGAAAATTCTTGTAAGAAAATGTCGGATTAATTTTGCTGAATTGTTAAAAACCGCTCGCGTTGAATATGCCTGGCATATCGAGTTTGAATTGAATCCTGAATTATCCTGGCGATCCCGTGTTGTACGACCAAGATTTTGACGCCATCCTGATGAGTGGCCGGTCGCGATGCTTTGAAGGATAGCCATCCACACGCGTTGTTGTCGGGACTGTAAATCGTAATAAAAAAAAGCTCCCCCGTGTGTGTTGGTGTATATTGTATTGTCGCCCAGTGTCTTGGGACCGCTGTGTTGTGTATGGGTTTTGTGAGTAAGGTGACGAATTGGTAAGGTCTGCAGAAGAACACGGAGCACATCATAGGGGGCCCCCTTACACCACTTCTGCCCTGGAGACCTTCGATACCACACAGAACCGTATGTAAAGTTCACCTTAATTTAAGTTAAGTCGCTGTGTATCGCAGTCCAATTGTTCAGTTACATCCCGGCTGAAACCAAGTTTTGTCCGGAGTCTCTATTCATGATAACCTTCCACTGCGCCAATGCTGATTCCGCGGTATAGGCAGGGGTGTACTGAACAACAACCAAAGTTGTTGACCACTTATTTACCTGGGACAGATAGTCCAATTAGGTAAATCCAATTTCGAGAGAGAGATCTTTCTTAGATGTCGAATCCAGCTTAGATGGGCAGCGTTCGGGAAGCTCTGGCATATATTCGCGTCCGAAATACCTCAATGTCTCAAGACGAAAGTCTTTGACCAGTATGTGTTGCCAGTAATGACCTATGGGAGTGTGACGTGGTATTTTGCTATGGATCTCATTAGAAGATTCAAGGTCACCCAGCAAGCAATGGAAAGAACGATGCTAGGCATTTCCCTGCTCGATCGAATCCTAAATGAAGCGATCTGCAGGAGGACTAAAACAACCGACATCGCCCGAAGGATTGCTCAGCTGAAGTGACAGTGGGTGAGACAGATAGCGCGGAGAACCGATGGCCGTTAAGGAGGGAAAGTTCTCTAATGGCGACCGCGTACCAGACGACATTCCGTGGGCAGGCCCCCTACAAGGTGGACCTGCTCATGGTCGCGGGAAGCCGCTGGATGCGGGCAGGACCAGCAGGACCGATCGTTGTGGAGATCCTCGGGGGAGGCCTATGCCCAGCAGTGGGCGTCGTATGGCTGATGATGATTGTTCGGAAAAGATCGACGTTTCTGAACGCAACTCTAATGTCACGTCAAATTGACATTAGCTGTCACTTGAAGTTGACAGGGACACTTGATTGAAATTTTTGTTCAAGATGTCGGATTAATTTTGCTGAATTTGTTAAAAATCGCTCGCGTTGAATGTGCCTGGCATATCGAGTTTGAATAAAATCTTAAATTATCTATGTGATCCCGTTTTGTACGACCAAGGTTTTGACGCCATCCATCGGGCTGGTCGCGGAGTTTTTGAAAGAAAGATAACCTTTTCTACCACACGCGTTGTTGCAGGGGCAATATATATCTTGACAAAAAGCTCCTCCGTGTGTTATTGTGTATCTATTGTTGAAACGCCCAGTGTCTTGTGAACGCTGTTATTTGTGTTGTGAGTGAGGTGACGAATTGGTAAGGTCTGCAGAAGAAAGGACCCCAGGGGCGCGCGCGCTCCCTTACACCACTTCTGCCTTGGAGACGTTCGACACACAGACCCGTATGTAACCTCACCTTATTTAACATTCTCTCCGCTGTGTATCGCAGTCCAATTGTTCAGTTTACATCCCGGCTGAAACCTAGTTTTTGTCCGGAGTCTATATTCATGATAACCTTCCACTGCGCCATGCCGGCTCCCCGGGTCTAGGCGGGGGTGTACTGAACATTTCTTGGTAGCCAAGAGCGTAGCTTGAAGGCCTGAGAGGCCCACGCCAAAACTTTGTATTAATCAGTGCCGTGTTGATGACCATCTGGTCCGGACTAGATTAATTTGTACTTGTAAATGGTAATTAACTTGCATTTGAAAAGTAAAGGGCATTCCTTTGTTATTGGTTCCATGTCTTGTAATTAATGTATTGAAGTCATGTATTGAAGTTCCAAATTGTAAACAGATGCCTTTCTTTGCTCATAATAATTATTATTCAGTTTTGTTAGCAAATTTGAGTTGTGAATATTGACAAGTTTGTTGCTAAAATAATAGCTAATAAAAGGTTAGCTAATAAGTTTGCACTCAATACTTAGTGAAACTTAAATGATTTGGGACATTGTTTACACATTGAAACTCATTGAAACTTGTGCTTTGAAATAATTAAAATTAACTTGTTGTTGTGTAACAGTATGTTGTGTTGATATCCAAGTGAATTTCAATAGTCAGTGATTTTGAGTGAATTTCAATAGTCAGTGAGTTTTGTTGTTTTCTGATAACCTCCAGATATTTAAGAGTTTGTGTCATTATAAATACTTTGTTGTTGTAATATTGGAATTTTGTGGTTAGTAATAACCTCCAAATATTGGAGATTTTGTGTTATAGTGAATATTTTGAATTTGTTGTTTTTGTTGATAAATTTGGGACGTTACAATGACGGCCTCCTCGGCTAAAGCCAAAATACGTTCTGAGTTACGGTGGTTAGCTTCTGCAGTTGCGTTGTTGGATCGACCGGATAGAACGGAGGCCTTGTTGAACAGATACGTAGATCTGCCCATACGTTTGGCTGTTGTTGATGAGCAGTATGCCTTATTTTTGGAAAGGACTGTTGAGGCCGAGGTGGAAATGCGACAAGAAGTCGGTTTGGATGTGGACCAGTGTTATGATTTTGCGGACAGAATTACCCAGGTAGCTCGACCTTTGCAAGTGGCAAGAGAGAATGAACCGAGCCCGTCCCCGGTCACATCTAAGAGTATGCCCCCTCTCTTTGCTAGATTGGCCCCCTTAGACTTAAGGCGTTTTGCTGGTCGTCTAGAGGACTGGGAGGGCTTTATTAATATTTTTGATAGTCTGGTACATGCCCGGGATGATTTGACCCAGGGCCAGAAGTTAGCTTATTTATTATCCGTGTTGGAAGGGGAGGCCCTTGAATCGGTTCAACATTTGGCCCCCTCGGATGAAAACTACCCTATTGCTAGGGATTTGATTGCCCGTCGGTACCAGAACGTACGACGTCTGGCGGACAACCATGTTGCCGCGATTTTGAATTTACCCCGCGTTGCCAGCGTGATGCACTTGAGAGTGGCTTTGTTGAATCCGCTGTTGGTGGCATACCATACAACGCATTAAAAAACTTAAAACTCCCAGTGGAGCAGTGGTCGTTTTTGTTACTGCACATTGTCCTGGGAAAGTTGCCGGACTCTGTTAAGGTCCGTTTTGAGCAGCAGTATGGTGGGGATAGTGCGACTTATCTGCCACCCTTCTCGGACCTCTTGACGTTCCTGGAAGGAGAAAGTAGACTGGCAGATAATTCCTCTCTGGCCGGTCCTATGGGACCCGAACGACCTGTGCCACAGAGTAGATCCCCCACCGGACCCCCCCGTAGGGGGCGTATGGCCCCTCGCGCGCCCGGCCGCTATGCCGCCGTCCAGGAGACCGCCCGCTGCTTGTATTGTCGGGAACCGGGTCACAGCACGACCCGTTGTGATAAGTTCCTCGACCAGCGCGTCCAAGGCCGTCGAGCGATCGCGCGACAACGGACATGGTGCTACTCGTGCTTGGGCCTGCACATGCAGCGCGAATGTACCCAAGCGCACCCATGCCGCTTTTGTAAGGGCAACCACCATCCCCTCCTCTGCATGAACAGCCCAGAGGGCGGCGGAGCGCCGCAGCGCGTCGCTGCAGGATTACCGCGTATGGGTGGGGGTCTCGGACCCCCCGCGGTGTTTGCATCCCGCAGCAGTTCTAGTGGCCACCAGAGTGGCCCCAGACGCTCTCCGCCACGTTTGGACCCTCAAACGGGCGGGGGTCCCAGGGACCCCCCCATGGGAAACCGATCCCCAAGGATGGGGATGAGTTATGCGGGCGTTGCCGGAGGTCGTAGAGGCCCCCCGCGACGTTTTGAGCCTCGCACGGGCGGGGGTCCCACGGACCCCCCCCATGGGAAATCGGTCCCCAACTAGGGGGTTCGATTTTGCGAGCGTTGCGGGAGGTCGTAGAAGCCCCCCGCAACGTGTTGAGCCTCGCACAGCCGGGGGTCCCCGGGACCCCCCCTCTGAAAATCGGTCACCGTGCCCCCGCGACTATGGGGCGACGTACACGGTGGATGATAGGCACCGATTCTCGCCGCCGCTCGCCGAATACCCGCGTTTGGAGCGGCGCCCGCCCCGTCTTCAAGGGGCCGGGAGATATAACCCGCCTGATACCGGGCGAATTGGACGTGGGCAGTATGTGGGAGAATGGGACCCACTGGATCGCTATGTGCGACCCCCTTACCATGGGGGGACGTCTGGGGACCCCACATACTAGCAATCAACGTGTTTACGGTCGATTGTAGCCACCCCTCCAGAGACCGTTTTGTTGCCCACGGCCTCTGTGCTTGTCAGGGGATTGAATGGCGACCTTGTGGAAGTTCGCGCCTTGTTGGATTCCGGTGCTCAGGGGTGTGTTGTGTCATCTTGGTTAGTTAGGCGGTTGGGCCTCAAGGTGCACCCCACACGGAAGGCGTGAGAGGTGTTGGCGATGTGAAAGTCCCCGGGTTGTTAGGGCATGTTGACTTCACATTTACATCACGTAATAAGTCCACGCCAGGCATTAAGACCTCGGCGATTGTGTTGGACACAGTTGTTGGCCGTCAACCTTCAGTTGACTTGGGACCGAGTATGTTGTCTTTGGTGTCTGATTCCCCACTCGCCGATCCAAATTTCTTCCGCCCAGGCCCGATTGATGCTCTCCTTGGAGCCGATGTCCTGGGGCGAGTTTTGTTGACGGGGAAGCGAGTTTTGCAGCCAGATGGCTTGGTAGCTCTGCAGACGACACTCGGTACAGTTGTGATGGGCCCTGCTCGCCGCGTTTTGGATTCCCTTGATGAGGATCGCGGTCTTGTTTTTAATGTGTCTCTCTCCGAAGTGGTGCAGAAGTTTTGGGAGGTTGAGGAACCTCCACCAGCCCCGCGGGTTGACCCAGTAGCGGACGAATGCGAGTTGTATTACCAGAATAACACTGGTCGCCTCCGCTCTGGTCGTTTGATCACCCGTCTCCCCTTTCGTGCCGGCCGACCTCCTCTGGGCGAATCCCGACCGCTAGCGGAACGTAGGCTAGTGGCGATGGAGCGACGCATGAGCAAGGATCCGGTCTTCCGCCAGAAGTATGTTGAATTCATGCGGGAGTATGAGGAGTTAGGGCACATGTCCGTGAGCGATTTGGATTGGCGCTCCGTTGAGCACTTCTTTTTGCCGCACCACGCCGTTTTGAAATCCGGAAAGATTCGGGTGGTCTTTGACGGTTCGGCTCCCACCTCTACTGGAGCGTCCTTGAACCAGTGTCTGCATGTAGGTCCCAAGCTGCACACGGAGATCTCAGACATTTTGACCAACTTCCGGCGGCACCAAATTGTATTTATGACTGACATCCGGATGATGTTCAGACAAACGGTCATCCATCCAGAGGATAGGAGGTACCAATTGATTTTGTGGAGAGAGAGTCCTAGGGACCCCTTGTTGATTTATGAATTGAATACGAATACGTACGGTTTGGCTTCGAGCCCGTTTGTTGCGATTCGTTCTTTGTTGGAGTTGGCCGAGAAGGAGCGCTTGAGATACCCTCGCGCCTCCGCCATTTTGGCCAGTGACGTCTATGTGGATGACATTTGCACGGGCGCCTCATCTGTCTCAGAGGCGATTGTCCTGAGAGACGAACTCACCGCCCTTTTGAAGTCGGGAGGTTACGAGTTGAGGAAATGGATATCCAACTCGCCTGATGTACTGGTAGGTTTGCCCGAAGAGCACCAGCAGGACCCCCACCTATTCGAAAATGTTGATAATCCCCATGTGGTGACCGTCCTTGGCGTACAGTACAAACCGGTCTCTGACACTTTCACGTATTGTGTGGATTTACGACCACCGAAAGTCTGGACCAAGCGTTTAGTATTGTCTACTGTCGCACGTACCTTTGACCCCAATGGGTGGATTTGCCCCGTGCTGTTTATGGCCAAGTGTTTCTTGCAACGGTTATGGGCTTCGGGTGTGTCGTGGGATGAACCCCTCTCGGACGAGTTACTCCGAGATTGGTCGAGCTTCGTTTCATCCCTCCCCGAGATTAATGAAGTGCATTTGCCGAGGCTATTCCTCCCTTCTGAAAATTGTAAAGTTACTCTTCACGGCTTTTCCGATGCCTCCGAACGTGGATTTGCTGCGGCCGTGTACCTCCGCACCGTTACTGTTGACGGATTTGTTGCTGTGCATCTGGTGATAGCGAAAAGCAAAGTCGCTCCCCTTCGGACTCGTCATACGATCCCGAGGTTGGAATTGTGTGGAGCTGCCCTCCTAATGCGTTTGTTGAACCACGTATGGCTCACATTAGGTCGATCTATTAAGATACAAGAGGTTTATGCTTGGACGGACAGTCAGGTCGTCCTTTGTTGGTTGAAGGCTCCGGCGCACACCTTGGACGTGTTTGTGGCCAATCGAGTGTCGCAGATTTGTAATTCCGACATCGAGTTGATTTGGAGACACGTGCCGGGAACCATGAATCCCGCGGATTGTGCGTCTCGGGGTTGTGTAGCCCCAACCCTACTTAACCACCCCCTCTGGTGGGGCCCACAGTGGTTGATGCGGCCTGAGTCGGAGTGGCCGCCCTCTCCAGCGTTGTCGAACGTAGCCGTTCCTGATATGCGGGCATGCGTCCTGGAGACTAACCCCGCCGGGGAAAAGGATTTGTTGTTGGATCGGTACAGCTCCTTACAGAAGCTGCTTGGTGTTACCGCTTGGATCAGACGTTTTGTGTACAATTGCAGAAACCCACGCGCGAGGCGTGATTCGTCGGTTCTCACTCCGGACGAGCGTAGGGACGCGCTCTTGTTTTGGGTCCGGAGAGTACAAGCTGATAGTTTTGAGTCCGAGATTGAAATTTTGCGTTTAGGCCGTCGCAAGTTGAAGGGCGCGGTATCGCGATTGAATCCCTTCCTGGACGAGAGTGGGCTTTTGCGAGTCGGCGGAAGACTTCGAAATGCGAACCTGCCGTATGGAGCTCGTCACCCCCTTTTGTTACCTAAAGCCGGACATTTGACTCAACTGATAATAGCAGATCGCCATGTGAATGCACAACATGCTGGCTGTAATGCTTTGTTGGCCATTTTGCAGCGTGAATTTTGGATTTTGTCTGCTCGTCGAGCCATTCGCACTGTGGTTTTCCGTTGCCTGCCTTGTTATCGATTGAAGGCCGCGACCATGCAGCCCCAGATGGGTGATTTGCCTGCTGATCGCGTCACGGAATGTAGAGCTTTTGCCGGAGTCGCCACCGACTTCGCCGGTCCCTTTACTGTAAAGGCGTCGAGACTGCGTAATGCTAAAACCTATAAGGCGTACTTGTGCGTGTTTGTGTGTTTGTCCACCAAGGCTGTCCATTTGGAAATTGTCTCGGAATTGTCTACCGAAGCCTTTGTCGCCGCCTTGAGCAGATTTGTTTCCCGTAGAGGACTGCCGACATTGATACGTTCCGATTGTGGTACTAATTATAAGGGAACGTGTAATTATCTTAAGGAAGTAGTTAAGTTTTTTGTTGATAATAAAATAGACATTGGAACCACCCTCTCCCGGCGTGGGATAATCTGGAAGTTTAGCCCTCCAGCTTGTCCGACCTGGGGAGGAATTTTTGAAGCTTGTGTAAAGGCTGCCAAGACACACTTGCGTCGCGTGATTGGAGAAACTATTCTCACGTTTGAGGAACTTGATACGGTATTTTGTAAAATTGAGGCCGTCCTCAACTCGCGACCCTTGTGCCCGTTGTCTTCGGACCCGAATGACCTGGAAGCGTTGACGCCAGGTCATTTCTTGATCGGACAGCCCCTTTTGGCGTTGCCTGAATATCCGATTCAGGATGTAGGATCCCATCGTTTGTCGCGATACCAACTTTTGAAACAGATGTCCCAAAACTTCTGGGCACGTTGGTCGATGGAGTATTTGCATATCCTACAACAGCGCGTGAAGTGGACAGATAAAACCACCCCACCCCAGACTGGCGACCTCGTGTTGATTAAGGATGCTAACCTGCCGCCCCTATGTTGGCGAAGGGGGCGCATTGTTAAACTCTACCCCGGAACTGACGGAGTTCCTCGTTTTGCTGAGGTTTTGGTTCGAGATTCGGTTTTGAAGAGAGCAGTTAGTGGGCTCTCCCGATTACCCGTAGATTGACGTACCGTTCTTAACGGTCCGGGGCGGGGGGATGTTCGGAAAAGATCGACGTTTCTGAACGCAACTCTAATGTCACGTCAAATTGACATTAGCTGTCACTTGAAGTTGACAGGGACACTTGATTGAAATTTTTGTTCAAGATGTCGGATTAATTTTGCTGAATTTGTTAAAAATCGCTCGCGTTGAATGTGCCTGGCATATCGAGTTTGAATAAAATCTTAAATTATCTATGTGATCCCGTTTTGTACGACCAAGGTTTTGACGCCATCCATCGGGCTGGTCGCGGAGTTTTTGAAAGAAAGATAACCTTTTCTACCACACGCGTTGTTGCAGGGGCAATATATATCTTGACAAAAAGCTCCTCCGTGTGTTATTGTGTATCTATTGTTGAAACGCCCAGTGTCTTGTGAACGCTGTTATTTGTGTTGTGAGTGAGGTGACGAATTGGTAAGGTCTGCAGAAGAAAGGACCCCAGGGGCGCGCGCGCTCCCTTACACCACTTCTGCCTTGGAGACGTTCGACACACAGACCCGTATGTAACCTCACCTTATTTAACATTCTCTCCGCTGTGTATCGCAGTCCAATTGTTCAGTTTACATCCCGGCTGAAACCTAGTTTTTGTCCGGAGTCTATATTCATGATAACCTTCCACTGCGCCATGCCGGCTCCCCGGGTCTAGGCGGGGGTGTACTGAACATTTCTTGATGATAAAAAACGTTAAATATAATTGTATAAAAACATTATTTTTAATAACATATCAGTTTCAGTGGACATAGCACAATTTCTGTGGCACGCTAATTTCGGTGGCCCAAATAACTCTCTTAGTTATATAAATTATGTATTCCCTTTTAGAAAATTTATATGTAATATGGAAGTATGACACTACAATAATCAAAGTTTGTCTAAAAACCTGAAAATGAAAATGTCCATGGAAATTAGCGAAAAAGATCAGTTGTTGAAATTGACTCGTTTAATAAACACTTATAACGAAAATTAGTTCGCACGAGACATAGCAAACAAATTTTGAGATATAACACATTTTCAAAAACCTCAAATATAACTCTGTCCTTCATACAAACACGATAAAAATAATTTTATTTCAAAAACAGCAAATGTAACTTTGTCATTCATAAAACTTTGTGAAAAACAAAGTTATTTTTTGCTGGCGAAAAATGGTAGTAGGTAGTATTTTGGCTAGGTGTTTGTATAAGGAACCCTTCTTAGGCGAGTTCGACTCGCACTCGGCTAATTTTTAAGTAAGCAATCACGTTGCACTGTAACTTTGGTCGGATTCCTTGACATAATTATTTATTTACTGAAAACAAGCAACTAGAATTTCCTAGTTGCTTGTTTTCAGTAAAAATAATTATTATAGAGGAGACGTTTAAATTAATTTCTTTTCATGAGTTATTTCAAAATCGACACTTTGAAGGATATAAAGGCTTTAACTTTGAATGCTTCTCTAGTATACTGTTTGAATCAAGAACGTGTAATACTAGCTGACCGGCGCGGCGGGCTGATTATGTAACTCATGAAGTTCGACTGAATACTGAGGTAACTGGAGAGTGCAGTACGAACAATTTTTTGAATACCACAAATAACACAGTGGCTGTCTTCCGTCTCACCTACACTTTAAAAAAATACGTATGGTCATATGAGACAGCTGACAGCCACTACATACTTAAATGTCAAATTTGCTGGCGACACTTTTTTATTCAGGGTGAGAGCTCCAGTTACCTCAGAGTATTAAGTCAAACTTCATGATGTAACTGAATAGCAATCGATTTCCTGGCAAATTTGATTGAAATGACAGTTAGATTGCTGCCTTAGTAAAAGAATCGATGTGACAACTTACTAAAGCAGCAATGCTAATGCAATTTCTGTCAGTTTTGATTGCTAAGTGATTGTTAATAACTTACATAATCTGCCTGCTGGCAAATACTATTTTGCCATTTAAAAGGCAATCAAATGGGCGAATTACAAGGGAGAGTTTAAAAAGTTTTAGTTTTAAAATAGCTCAAAAATGTATGGAGCCTGGATCCTTTGCTTATATCTTGAAATTGTTACGGTTTAGAGCAATCTTGCCAAAACACATATTGTTTGCGTGGCATATATCTATTATCCCCTAACCTGATGGCCGCCGCCTCAGACCCAGAGGTCTCGGGTTCCTAGTGAAGGTACACACTCTATTCGGTTCGGTTGGTGGTAGGATTTGTTGAGCTTCCGCGGCACGTCACGGCTTCGAACGACGGCATTTTACAGCTGGAGGAAATTGAAATGTATAAACATTTCATAATAGCTGTAACCCACTTATCTCCGTTTGTACGGACCGGACCATAATAGCTGTAACCCACTAATCTCCGTTTGTACGGACCGGATGGCCTCCATGGCTGCCGTACAAATCCGTTCCGGACCAGCCCTTGTACCGTCTAAAACATGGATATGGACATCTTCATTTGACATTTGAAGCCCATATTTTGTTATATGGGCATAATATGGGCTTCAAATCATCGGGCAATCAAGGCATCGGACCTTAACTTCGGCGACAACATTGAGTGTAAAGCTCAAACTGCTGCCAAAAAGCTGGGAATCCTGAATAAGGTTAAGTGATACTTCACGCCGGGACAGCTTTTAACTCTTTTCAAAGCGCAAGTCCGGTCATGCATGGAGTATTGCTCTCACCTCTGGGATGGTTCAGCGAAATACCAGTTAGCAGCACTTGACTCAGTGGAACGCAGAGCGTGGAAACTAATCGGAGACGATAAGCTGGTTCAAGCCAAGCTCCATAGTCTAACCCATCGACGTAAAGTGGCTTGCTTGTCGGTATTTTACAGGCTGTACTTCGGTGAGTGTGCTTCTGAGCTGCATGAGCTCATTCCACCATCCCCGTTCTACCACCGAGAATCTAGACGCACAGCGGGCTATCATCCTTACTTGGTCAACATCCCGAGAATGCGTACCAAGCGCTTTTCTTCATCCTTTGTGATGCGCACCGCCAAGGAATGGAATACCCTGCCTGCGTCTATATTCCCGAATGACTACAACCCTTTTAAATTTTTAAAGCTAGAGTGAATAGGCTGCTTCTGGGTAAGCTCGCTCCATCTTAGGCTTCTTCTCAACCCTAAGGTTCAGTGTGAGGCGAAGAGCAAGCCCATTATACATAAAAAAAAAAATGTCAAATGAAGCTCATGTCCATGTCCATATTGTTATTTTTTAGCCGGTAGCCCCCCAGGCCGATGCGCGCCAGATGGTCAGAATCGTACCTAAAGCAATATATAAAAACACATAAGCATACTACCAACAAAAGATTATCGATCCAGACAAAAGCATTTCTCAAAGACAGCCAATTTGAATCATTCGGAAGCATTGTGTAAATCGCTTCAAGCAACAGAAGTTTGGTACTGAAGTATAATGAATGAAGGGTTTTAGAAAGCAATAACGTCTTAAGCTGACCTGAGTTCTGTTAAGTTTACAAAGAACCACTCCGCTGTATTTACACAACAATCCACTAGAGTAAGTTTAGTGGGAGGGGAATTGAGTGCGGTACCTGCGTTTCAATAGAATGGAACTGAATAAGCATTGATAATTTCCAGTGCAATAGGTAGTAATGAAGTGATTGATGCTATAATTTTCGATAATTTTCACATCTCTCGTATTTCGTTGTTTAAATACTTGTGTTAATTTTGCAAGTCAATACCTATTACCTTACAGCACACGGTTTTTTTTTCTCTTTCCATGTTCTGTGGTGTACCTATTTTATAACAATTCAAGTGCAGTCGATAGCTCTTTCGATAGTCCTATCCTATCCTACTTATCCTACAAATCCTCCAAATCCTACAAATCCTACAAATCCTACTTATCCCACTAATCCTACTAATATTATAAATGTGAAAGTTTAGATGTTTGGATGTTTGTTACTCAATCACGCCAAATGGCAGAACGGATTTGTCTGAAATTTGGGACACTGATACGTTGTAGCCTGGAGAGGAACATATGCTACTATTTATTCCGGAAAAATGTCACAATCCCGCGGGATAACGTCGGTCGTGTAGTCCATGCAGGCGAAGCCACGGGCGGAAAGCTAGCTACGTTATATAACATTTTTCATTTTCACATTTTCTTCAAACAAAAATGTTAAAATCAAGAATAAAGTACTTATACAATTTGTAAGAAGAAAGGAGTAAGAAATATATGTTTTCTATTTAATTGCTGTGATGACCGAATGTAAATTTTAAATAACTTTGCACATGTACCTACCTACGTTTAAAAAGTGCTCAGGCCTTCTTTTGATATGTACATTATGATAGTCAAATATTTGAGTAAACGCCAACTTAAAAAAAAACAGGTCACAACACATGAAATAAATTAATATTGTTAATCTACGGTACGTAAGGGCTAATTGCCTAAGGACTAACGATCGAGGCCATATATCGATAAGAGGTGCCCGGCATGACATCAAAATTCCATCAAGTGGAATGGGCCGCGGTTGATCTGAATTCGATGTGCGTACCACGTTTGAACCTTGCTGGGTGATACATACTTATTTTATGCGTATGCCATGGAGTAGACAAAATATCGATACAAGTTATCGATAGGAGATAAATCTACTTTTTATATGTCTCATTTTCAAGTGAGTGTCAATAAATCAAAATCAAACCAATCAAATATACGTAGATTGCGTCAACGTGCTACGTACTTATTTTAAGCATTTGGCATGGCATATAGAATATCGATGTGTTTTGTCGATATATTTTTACCTACCAAACCATACAACATTATAATATTATAATATTTCAGACTATATCCACTGCAAAGATTCAGGTTATACTCAGAGACAAATTAAGAAGAATTGTTAAAGCGTTTTTGATAAATAAAATAAATAATCAAAGAATTTTACTCAGCTACTTGGTTTGTAACTTATAAGACTAGGTATTTTGAAAAAAATAATCATTCAGTTTCGAAATATAAAAATATTAAATACTCATCATAATCATCATCATCAGCTATATGACGCCCACAGCTGGACATAGGCAGAGACCTATCCTGGAGATCCTTAGGCTGATCGGTTCTGTGCTGCCCTTGAAAAGCCAGATCGTCGGTCAACCCTGTTGTAGGAGGCCTTCCCACGGAATGTTCGTTCGGTACGTCGAGAACCTTTCCGCCCTAACGGCCATCGGTTCTCCGTACTAGTGTTCCTCCCACTGCCACTTCAGCTGAGCAAACCGCCATCAGGAGATGGCAGCAGCGTCTCCCTGAAACAGCAGGTCTTACTGCGATCGCCAACCCACCTTCCAAGCGTGGCGATTATGGCAATCCACCAAAATGGCTACACACCTATAAACTACTAAATATGTTTAAATATCAGATAATTAAATAGGTTCTAGCATCTTTTAGTTTTAGAACCTTTAAGAGAAAAATGGAAAATGAAGTATTTAGAAAAAAATTGACCCATCTCACAATCAGCTCCGATGGGAAGAACTCGAACCCACGACCTTTCGCTAAAAGTCCCATCGAAGCTGATTGTGAGACGGGTCGAATTTTTTTCAAAATACTTACTTTATTTTCCATTTTTCTATCATAAAAATTGCATTGTGAATGCAAAAAAGTAAAAATTTAAATAGAGTTTAAATAATATATGAACAACTTTTACAAAAAAGCCACCCACGAAACCGCTAAAAAAACAGCTGTTCCAAATATTTTTTCACGATCCCGTGGCTTGGCAAAAGTTGTTCATATTGATGGACACTATATCATTCCTTATAGTCTTTGTACAAATAAACAAATTTTGGTATATTTTTAAAAATTTCATTGTACGTTTATCGACATCTTGACATCACTGCTCTCACTACCCACCCATACATACCAATAAGGGCAATACTATGGCCATTTTCTGATTTAGAATATTTATGACTTTGCTTTTGATATAAAACTCATTTTTACTGACTTAGCATACTTTTATCTTCCTGCACATAAGTGAAATTTTGCTAGCAGCTTTTAAATTTCAAGGTTTTATAAATTTTCCAGATAGAAAAAAGCAATAATGATAATGGTAATTTAAATACACGCAGAAATAATCGAAAGATAATAAAACAAGTTTACGCTTGTCTTAATTTAATTTAAGAATCTCCTGACTACATAATGTATCTTGCTATTTTTTGTTGTTTTTATTCTAAAAAAATATCTAAATATAAATATTTTTCTTTAAATAATGTTAAATTAGTAAATTAGCTGTTTATTACCACACTTTTATTAGCTTCACTTGTAACTAAGTCACAATGTAAGAAAATCTTGGAATTCTATTTTAACCTACTTCTAATTGTCGTATTGATTTGAAACTTTGCAAGTTTATATGAATCCCATGACAATACAATAATTTGCTACCATCGAGCTGATCTGATGATGGAGTCAAGAGGTGGGCAACAGAACTCTTCAATGTCTGCTAGGAAACCCCTCGAGTTCTAGCTCATTTGTTTCGTTCTGATGAGACCTATTCGCTACACTTGGTGGTGAGGGTCTGATGATGGAGCAGGAAGGAAGCCAGTGACACTCCTTAATGACCAATAGGAAACCCCTCGAGTTTGGGCTCCGTTGTTTCGTTCAGACGAGACCTATTTACTACACTTGGTGGCGAGGGTCTGATGATGTGATGATGGAGTTGGGAGGAAGCCAGTGGCACTCCTTAATGACCACTACAAAACCTTTTGAGTTTGGGCTCATTTGTTTTGTTCTGATGATGCCTATTCACTACACTTGGTGGCGAGGGTTTGATGATGGAGCAGGGAGAAAGCCAGTGGCACTCCTTAATGGCCAACAGGAAGCCCTTCGAGTTCTGGCTCATTTGTTTTGTTCTGATGAGACCTATTCGCTAAACTTAATGGTGAGGGTCTGATGATGGAGCAGGGAGGAAGCCAGTGGCACTTCTTAATGTCCACTAGAAACCCCTCGTGTTTGGGCTCCGTTGTTTCGTTCTGATAAGACTTATTAGCTGCACTTGGTGGTGAGTGTCTGATGATGAAGCAGGGAGGAAGCCAGTGGCACTCCATAATGACCAATAGGAAACACCTCGAGTTCTGGCTCATTTGTTTCGTTCTGATGAGACTATTCGCTACACTTGGTGGTGAGGGTCTGATGATGGAGCAGGAAGGAAGCCAGTGACACTCCTTAATGGCCAATAGGAAACCCCTCGAGAGGGGCTCATTTGTTTCGTTCTGATGAGACCTCGTCACTACACTTAATGGTGAAGGTCTGATGATGGAGCAGGGAGGAAGTCAGTGGCACTCCTTAAGACCACTAGGAAACCCCTCGAGTTTGGGCTCATTTGTTTCGTTGTAACGAGACCTATTTGGTACACTTGGTAGTGAGGGTCTGATGATGGAGCAGGGAGGAAGCCAGTTGCACTCCTTAATGGAGTTCTGGCTCATTTGTTTCGTTCTGATGTTACCTATTCGCTACACTTGGTGTTGTGGGTCTGATGATGGAGCAAGGAGTAAGTCAGTGGCACTCCTTAATGACAACTAGGAAACCCCTCGAGAGGGGCTCATTTGTTTCGTTCTGATGAGAACTCGTCACTACACTTAATGGTGAAGGTCTGATGATGGAGCAGGGAGGAAGTCAGTGGCACTCCTTAAGACCACTAGGAAACCCCTCGAGTTTGGGCTCATTTGTTTCGTTGTGACGAGACCTATTTGGTACACTTGGTGGTGAGGGTCTGATGATGGAGCAGGGAGGAAGCCAGTTGCACTCCTTAATGGAGTTCTGGCTCATTTGTTTCGTTCTGATGTTACCTATTCGCTACACTTGGTGTTGTGGGTCTGTTGATGGAGCAAGGAGTAAGTCAGTGGCACTCCTTAATGACTACTAGGAAACCCCTCGAGAGGGGCTCATTTGTTTCGTTCTGATGAGACCTCGTCACTACACTTAATGGTGAAGGTCTGATGATGGAGCAGGGAGGAAGTCAGTGGCACTCCTTAAGACCACTAGGAAACCCCTCGAGTTTGGGCTCATTTGTTTCGTTGTGACGAGACCTATTTGGTACACTTGGTGGTGAGGGTCTGATGATGGAGCAGGGAGGAAGCCAGTGGCACTGTTTAATGACCACTAGGAAATCCCTTGAGCTTGGGCTCATTTGTTTCATTTTGATGTGACCATTCGCTACACTTGGTGGTGAGGGTCTGATGATGGAGCAGGAAGGAAGTAGGGGTTCGGCTTGCGCATCCAGTAACTAATAGACTCCACTTGAATTTATAAGTCTAAATACATACAATCACGCCTTTGAGTTATAATGCTTACGGGGTGGGCAGACACATGAATGGACTGTGAAATCCATTACCATCCATCCATGGCTTGCCATTTATTAAACTCAAAAGTAAAAAATAAATATGTAGTTTAAAAAACTAAAACAACACACTTTTATAGAAACAGACCAAAAAGTACAAAATAAGCGTCTATTTAGTAACTGAAATTAAAAAGCGTGGTGCGCCCTTTGCAAAGCATGCATTTCAAGTACTTAATATAGACAACGCGCACCACGCATTTTAATTTCAGTTACTAAATAGACGCTTATTTTGTACTTTTTGGTCTGTTTCTATAAAAGTGTGTTGTTTTAGTTTTTTAAACTACATATTTTTTTCAACTTGAACAAAGGTTTAATCTATATATATAAAATCCTTTGTCCTGAATCACTGACGGATAAACGCACAGCCTAAGCCGCTGATCGTAGAGACCTGAAACTTGGAGGGTGTGTTCCTTGTATGATGTAGGCATCCGATAAGAAGGGATTTTTCGAAGTTCTACCCCTAAGGGGGTGAAAAACGGGGGTAAAGTTTGTATGGGACAACGTGATTCCTTTGTCCAATCTTCTTCAAATTTTGCATAAACATTCTTTAACAGAATTAATCGAAGATGTGTTTCATATTTCATTGAAACTTATCGCCTAACAGGGTTAAAAAGGGATAGAAAGTTATTTTGGGGGTGATTTGCATCGAAGTTGATATCAATACTCCTTCTTGCTTTTGATTTTTTATTTCATTTTGTTTTGACACATGTATTGTTTGAAAAGTCAATTCGTTTTTACAGTGCCACCGACGTAGAGCGCTCGCCAGATAACTCTACGCGCGGTCGAATTTAGAACTAATTTCAAATTTGGCAGGTCGCCATGTTATTTGTTGTGACAGGCGAAGTGAGTGTGTCAAGTGTCATTGTGTTATAATCAAGAAATTTGTATGTTGTGTTTCAATATTTTATTTGGTAGGTAATCGTCATGCGAAAAGTCATCAAAAGTGCTGGAAGAGAGATTGTTATTTATGTGAAATGTGCTTGCGAAATAGAACGGGACAATAACAGGCTACTTAGAACCATTTGCTAAAGTGCGGGCGCCGCGCCGACTGCTTTTTGACAGGTCATTTTTTGGGTGACCATTATGTGATATTTTGCTTTCGCTTGGGGTATTTTGGTTTTCTGAGCATGTTGTCTGATAATTATGCATTTGTTTATTTAAGGTTTGTTTTTGTTTATTTATCATTATCCTCTACTCAATAGTTACTTAATAAAACTTTTCTAAATATATTTATTTTGTTATTATTTCATTCTTAAATTAACTACTATGTAACATCATCATCAGTTTTAATAAGCAATTTAAAATCTATCTGCTATTAGAAGTGTTTAGAACTATTTCTATTATTGATCGAAGTATTCTAGGTATTTACCGTATTCTCAATTAATGGCTACCGGACAAAAGCCAGTTAGATTTTTCCTAATCTACTCGTGATGGGAGAATTATTTACAACTACTGGCAACATTAAATAGGTACGCCACCAGTCGCGCGCAGACTTATCTGGCACGCACTCTATCACAGAATAATATACCTACTCTATTTTATTGCCACCTTATTACTTAGTAGAGTAGTTATGTATTTATGTATCAACTAGCGTATTGCCACTAAAGAAAAAATGCTTTTCTTTAAAATTGGAATGTCAAATAAAAAAGCATAAGAATTCGTTACTAATATTATAAATGCGAAAATGTATTTATGTTTATTTGTTTGTTTGTTTGTCTGTATGTCTGTATGTTCCGTTTTCACGTCAAAATGGCTAAACCGATTTTGATAAAATTTGGAATGGAGATAGTTTGAGATCCTAGGAATAGGAAGGACATAAGCTACTTTTACGGCGGCTCATTCCCATGGGAAAATAAGTTTTAGCGCGGGTAAAGCCGTGGAATGGAATTGGTATTTAAGGTGACAGTTTGAGTTCATGGGAAGAATTATATTTAGAATAGAGACAGTTTAAGACCCTGGGAAGGATATAACTTACTTTTTACTGCGGGAAAAATCTCATTCCCACGGAAAAATCACTTTAAGCGCGGGCAAATTTGTGAGCAGAAATTGGTATTTTGAGAAAATAATTTGAACCCTACTGGAAAGGATTATAATAGGCTACTTATAACTTTTTACCAGAGGAAAGTATCATATTCCTATGGGAAAATCAGTAGGTATTAATTGTTAATCGTCTTTCACGTCAAAACTGAGCAACGGATCAATGTGGTTTTTGACAGGTACGGGGGTAGATTGGGAGATGGAGTGTGACATAGACTACTGTTTATCTCCGGAAAAATATCACATTCCCTCAGGATAATGTCGTGTAGTTCACGCGGGCGAAGCCGCGGGCGGAAAGCTAGTCTATATATATAAAATCCTTTGTCCTGAATCACAGACGGATAAACGCACAGCCTAAGCCGCTGATCGTAGAGACCTGAAACTTGGAGGGTGTGTTCCTTGTATGATGTAGGCATCCGATAAGAAAGGATTTTTCGAAATTCTACCCCTAAGGGGGTGAAAAACGGGGGTAAAGTTTGTATGGGACAACGTGATTCCTTTGTCCAATCTTCTTCAAATTTTGCATAAACATTCTATAACAGAATTAATCGAAGATGTGTTTCATATTTTATGGAAACTCATCGCCTAACAGGGTTAAAA
Source organism: Crambus lathoniellus (assembly GCA_949710035.1). NCBI lineage: Eukaryota > Metazoa > Arthropoda > Insecta > Lepidoptera > Crambidae > Crambus > Crambus lathoniellus. Next base: position 18,448,604 of record OX453303.1, on the reverse strand, counting down.
AGGGATAGAAAGTTATTTTGGGGGTGATTTGCATCTAAGTTGATATCAATACTCCTTAGTGCTTTTGATTTTTAATTTCATTTTGTTTTGTTTGACACATGTTTGAAAACTCAATCCGTGTGCGACGTATACCTCATTGCCACCAAAGAGTAGTTATGTATCAACTAGCGTATTGGAGGAGAAAAAAAGCTTTGCTTTGCACGAAAGAGCTGTAGTAGGTATTGACTTTGTTTTTTGCATTTTGGTTTTTGGTAGTTCAAGAGTAGGAGAATGTCCGAATATTATTCATATGAAAGTAGCTACTGTTCGTCTAGGTATCGTAAACTTCCTATGCCTAAACCACTGATCTGACTTTCATGTTTAGTATAAAGTAAGTAAAGGTAGCGTGCTCGGCCTGCGATTGCTGAGGTTATGTGACTTTCGCAGTGGTCTTTCACTGGATGGCTGTTCAAAAATATATGGTGCATCGGTAGACACGATAAGCCGATAGTTCTGGCTGCATTTGGATTGGTTAACACCCCATAACTGCAATGGGCCCGTGTGGAAGGTCATGGTTCATTCTCCTTATCCATCAATATGGACCCCAGCAGCGGGGACATTAAAATTAATTGATCATAGTGAGACCTGAGAGAACGCCTATCTACCTACTTTTTGACATGAAATTTTGCGATGTACCCAATTAAATTACTCACGAACGGAGACGTAGTCGCGTCTGGCCAATCATATTCATATTTCTACTATCCCTAATATTATTATAAATGCAAAAATTTATGTTTGTTTGTTTGTTTGTCTGTCTGTCTGTATGTTCTGTTTTTACGTCAAAACGGCTGAACCGATTCAGATGAAATTTGGAATGGAGATATTTTGTGACCTTAGCAAGGACTTTTTACCGCAGGAATAAGGATCATTCCCATGGTAAAATAAGTTTTAGCACGGGCAAAGCTGTGGAATGGAATTGGTATTTAAGGTGATAGTTTAAGTTAATGGAAAGGATTATATTTAGAATAGAGACAGTTTAAGGCCCTGGGAAAGACAACACTTTTTACCGCGGGAAAAATCTCATTCCCATACGAAAATCATTTTAAGCGCGGGCTTATTTGCGGTCAGAAATTAGTTAAATAATTTGAGACCCTGGGAAGGATTATAATAGGCTACTTTTACTTTTTACCACAGGAAAGTATCATATTCCCACGGGAAAACCAGTAGGTAGGTATTATTTGTTTGTCCGTCTTTCACGTCAAAACGGAGCAACGGATCAATGTAATTTTTGTTACGGGGGTAGATTGGGAGCTGGAAAGTGACGTAGTTTATCCCGGAAAATATCAAATTCCCTAAGGATAATTTCGTGTAGTACACGCGGGCGAAGCCGCGGGCGGAAAGCTAGTAGAGTTATAAATGACGACCGATTTGGCGCAGGGGTAGGCCACCCACCTTCTGCGCCAGTGGTCTCGGGTTCGATTCCCGAACAAGACAAATATTTGTGTGCATGAACATGTCTATTTGTCTTGGTCTGGGTGTTTACTATGTATATTAAGTATGTATTTACAAACAAAAAGTATTTAAGTATATATTTATCCGTTATCAAGTTTTCCATGATACAGTTTCTTAATGAAATTAAAATGGGCTTAGATAATTGGTGTGAATGTAAGAAGTTATTTATTTTATTTATTAAATGTAATTAGACTGTGGCCATAAGAGTATTGCTTTACTATTACGTTTAAGTACTATGCAACATAATTATTATACAAGTTAGAAGTTAAAATTAAGGAGTCTCAGTTTTATTTCGTATTTCAATTTATAATTTACTTTTCATTACTCAAATAACTAAAATGTTATAAAGTCCTATTTACTTACGAGTAAAAGCTTCCTATCGCAAGATGCGACTTTATTACATTAGCTGGCTACACTTCACTAAGAGTGTAGCTCATGTCTTAGACATCTAATGCATATTGCACGTGCATCTAAAATGCGCTTACATAAAATATTTGTTGCCTTGAGTCATTTGTTTTTGTTGGTGCACTCGGATGTTGAATAACGTACGTGCACTACTTATACGTTATTTCATTATGTTTATTATAAAGGTTTTGTTATCCGTAAAACTTAAATGATTGGCTGTTTCGTTCATTTGAAATGGAGGCACAGTCAGTAATATTGACTTTCGAAATATGATTCAAACAAGGAATGACCATATTGCTTGATTGGCTTTTAGAAAGATTCGAATTTTGTCTATATCCTATCAGATATCTTTAAAAGAAAGAAAGTTAAAAAACAAAAAAGAATAAAACAATAACATAAATATAAACACTATTATGACACAGAGTGCTTGTAAGGCATAATATTGTTCCCAACTTAGCATTATGCTTGGCTTGCGATCTTTTAGCGCTGTTCTTTGTTTGCAATTTTATTACGTTATTCCTGTTTTGTCAAAACATTTCATATGCATAATTTAATAAACAGATACCATAGTTTAAAAATATATAGTCATGTTCCTACTTTTTTACCTTAACCATTCTGCTAATATCAGTTTACGATAAAAAGTTATTTTGCAAAGCTGTGTTCCTAATGAAGCTACGCCATTCGCTTAGCATATTTCTAATTAGGTGTTAGCTAACTTTTGAACTGAAAGCAATAAACGGAATAGCAGAAAGTGCATTGTAAGCAAATACTCGTTCTGGAATACGTTAATCCGAGATTGCTTATTCAGAAATGATCCTGGAGCCTTACACTTGTACTATTATTTATTCTGTGGCCTTACTATAAGTTTAGTGTGTATGCACACCACATTTTTTGAGAACGGCGCCGTCAACGCGCGTTTTTTTGATACACACGCGCCGTAGAAAACGAGTCTTGGACACGCGTTTGTAGAGATACACTACATAAAATAAATTTCTCTCACGGTCGGGGGACCACAAAAAGAGAAGTAGGTACTAAAAGGGTATATTATACGTCAGGGTCCCCCAATCGAGAGATAAATTATATTTTTTGACTATTTTAATGGTATGGTCGGGGGTTTTAAAATTTTATTTTTATTGTACCCTTTTTAAATTACACATAAAATAAAAATAAAAAACCGCATTGAAATCGCTTGATCCGTTTAGGCACAACGAATATAAATACAGAGAGACAGTTATGTTATTATTTTGCCGTTTTTTGTTATTTTGTTATTGCACCTTTTGCCCAGGGTGTAGGTAAGTACATTATTTTAGTCAAAGCACCACCTTTGTACCATTTACTGTTTCGGCAGGCCAGGCAGTTAACCATCTTCATAAATGGCCGGATGGGTTTTCATCAAACATTCAATTAAAATACCGCATCAAAATCGGTCCAGTCGTTTAGGAGGTACGTTGCCTCCGACAGGCAGATAGATACACACACACACACACGTCAAACTTATAATACCCCTCTTTTTGCGCCGGGGGTTAAAAAGAAACTCACCGTTCCACGAGCACGTTTTTATGACGCACTTTAAAACGCGGTGTGCATAGGCTGTAAATTGTCAGATCAATAATAAAATATATGCAGTGAATAGGTAAAGCTATTCTTTTTAATCCACATTTATTTTAACAATCTCAACCTTAATCAAAATTAATCCGAGAATAGAATATCGTAATCATTTTATTATTTCGAACTTCTTGGATTTCTTTGCCTATTCCCATAGCATCTTTTGTTTATGAATTGTAATAACTTTTCGTAGTTTTTACATTTTTTTTGACCATAAATCAAGTAAATAATTAACTAACTTTTGAACCTTGAAATCGATTAATGAAAGCCATTTTATTTCGATACCTAACAAAATATGTCCGAAGCTATTTTATTGATGAAAGATTGATGTTTGACTAGGCAAGTAATTTGGTTGAGTCAATAGTGTATACTTGTAATTTTGTTAAAAGGAGAATAAGTGCTCAGTTTAATCCAATTTACTTGAAAGCTTTACTTGACTCTTATTGATTGACATAATTTGAAGGACATCAAAGAGCGACTTTCAATACAAGTTCATAAGTTACGACATTTCTGAATAAATGCTTGTAGGTTCTTATTGGTTGAGAAGTTTTTCGTGGGTGATGCAAGAGGAAACGGTTTCCAAATAGACTATTTTTGTTTCAGTTATGAAACATATTTTTTTATTGATAGGACTGTAAAAGTAACTATTTTGGCCTTTAAATTGTAATGGATTCCAATAATTATAGTTACAAATTAATTTACACGAGCGTCCTTAAATGAATAAAGTAGACTTTTGAATTGATCTAAAAAAATGTTTATTTTTTTACTTATTAGTAAGTATTAGGTGCCCACAAATGACCTTTTTCATTAAATGTCTTCCAAAGTTACCATTTTACAAAGTTAGAAGTTACAATTAAATAAACGTTAATTAAAGCAATTCATGATCCTAATATGATACCCTCATATATGTAGAGCAGACCTTTGAAGCCTTAAAAATACGAAGGGCGTCCCTAAAAGTTGTGGAAACTTCAGCAGGATTTAAGGTTCGCATCAAAGCCGCCCACTAATGTAATTCAATCACACAAAGAGTTTTCAAACTAAATTTATTACAACAAGCTCTCGTGAGACTTGTTAATTAAACTGTGATTCAGTATTACGTTTATTCGCAACCGCCCGTGAGTTTGTCTCCATGGGCTTGGGACTGCTTTCCCATGGGGGTACGAGTCGTACCGTACGACATTACCTAACTAAATTTGAAATAAAAATATCTTTATTGAATAAAACACATAGCTATAAACATCATAACTCTGCCTCCTAGTTGTGGTTAGCCTTTATTCAACAGAAAACAAATATGGGTAAACAGACTAATAAAAGAAAATTTTTGTTTAAGTATTTAAAACTTACCCGAAATAATGTCACATTTTATACATACTAATAAACGAAGTAGTTACTTCGTGTATGAATTCGGCTCCTTGGTATAGACAGAGATTGATGCTAAATTAGCGTCCAAGTGATAGCGGAATAATTCGGAATGCAATTTCTTACGTCATCTTATATTAGGGTCTACGTCTAGCGAGAAATCTAGTTCAACTCGCTCAATGCTAGGATTTGAATTACCAATCGTCTCTTTTCTACATTGTGTAATATATAAAAGAAAGTCACTTGCAGCGATATGTACGTTTAGGTGTTTCAAATCAAACTACACAACGGATTTTAGTGTGGTTTTTATCACTAGAGATAGTGATTCTAGGGAGAGCTTTATATTATATACAATACGAGTATTTCAACATTGCATGCAACCGTGTGAAGCTGGGGTGGGTCGCTAGCTAGTAATAACTGCTGAATGATTTTCATTATTTTTCATACGTCACCGTGATTGTAAAAAAACATAAAGTTATTAGAGTCGCACTATTTGAAAACGATTATTTTCAATAACATTTGTCGCGAAAAGAACTCTTTTATGTTGTATAACTTTTTAAATCCATTTTCGCATAACGCGAAATAATATGCTGTTAATTTTCCTTATAGCGTAGCTCACGCAGTGATTCAAGTGGCTATTATAGCCAGAAATGGTTTTGAGAAGCCCCCAGTTTATTTAATATGCCAGCAGCTGACATTTTAAATTTAAATCGACGAATATATCAAAGGAATTACAAGCTTTAATGCCACTTACGGTAGATAGCGTAGGTCATTATTTTTGTTTATTTTATTCCATTAAGGGACTGAAGCGTTTGTTATTAAGCGAGAGATTAAGAAGGAAGTTTATAGTCATTTTAAAGAGTCAAGTTTTAGTTTGAATATAATAAACAAATAAATTTCTTACAGTCACACAAATTTTCTAGCGCACAAGTAGTTTTTATTAAGAAATTGTGTTATTGAAACTAAGTTAACGGATATATATATATAGTAGCTTTCCGCCCGCGGCTTCGCCCGCGTGTATACACAACATTATCCTGATGGAATGTAATATTTTCCGGGATAAACTATGTCATTCTCCAGCTCTCAATCTACCCCCGTACCAAAAATCACATTGATCCGTTACTCCGTTTGGACGTGAAAGACGGACAGACAAATAATACCTACTTATTGATTTTCCCGTGGGAATATGATATTATAATCCTTGCCAGGGTCTCAAATTATTTACTTGAATACCAATATCTGCCCCCAAATTAGCCCGCGCTTAAAGTGATTTTTCCTTACAATGAGATTTCCCGCAGTAAAAAGTAAAATATGTCCTTTCCAGGGCCTTAAACTGTCTCTATTCTAAACATCATCCTTCCCATGAACTCAAACCTTAAATACCAATTCCAATCTACAGTATTGCCCGAGCTAAAACTTATTTTTCCATGGGAATGAGCCTTATTCCCGCGGCTACAATTTGCCTATGTCCTTCCTAGCATCAGGACATGGGTGTCCCGGTGCTCCTATCAGTAGGAGTAATTAGTAGGAGCACCCGGAAGTACTGTCGCAAAACTATCTCCATTCCAAATTTCATCAAAATTGGTTCAGGATTTTGACGTAAGCATATACAATTTCACATTTATAATAATAGTAGGGATAGTGGATACAGGAATATGAATGGCCGGCGGCCGCGACTACGTCCGCGAGTAGGTACTACATCGCAAAATTTTGTGTCAAAAAGTATATGGGCCCATTGACGTTATGGTGTACTAACCAATCCAAATGCAGCCAGAAACATCGGCTTATCGTGTCTTCCAAAGCACGATATATTTTTTTAACAGCAATCCTATGATAGACCATTGCAAAAGTAACAAAACCTCATCGATCGCAGGCCGAGCACGCTACCCCTGGTTTAGGCATAAGAAGGTAACGATACCTAGACAAACAGGAGACAATCGTATAAATAATATTCGGACATTCTCCTACTCTTGAACTACCAAAATGCAAAAAATCAAATTAATACTTTGCTAAAAAATGTGTAAAACTGATTTTCTTGAGTTTTATTCTAATGCATAAAGAATTGTTTGCTTTGCACGAAAATGAGCTGTCATGGGACCCATGCTTCATTGAATTATGTGAACAAAAAAAATTGTATCCCTAGGGAACTGTACTTTTTTCGAGTTAAAAAAACCGTATGAAATTTTCCCGGCCAGAGTTCGAACCCGAGACCTCTGGCGCAGAAGCAGGTATCCTACCCCTGCGCCAAGACGGTTTTCAAAAATAATTGATCATAAATATAAGTAAGTAGTTAAAATTGATAATAAATATTAAGTTTGACTACTTTGAGAAACAGCAAGTGATTGAGCTTATTGCGCTTCACTATAACGTTGTATAGCTCGACCAGAAATTATTTAATTATTTTTCCATTCAATGTAGGTAGTTACATCACTTCAAAGCTTATCGAAACTAAAAGCTCAGTACTAATGCCTCAAAAAATTTATGTAATTTTGTAAGTAACATTAGCGTTAGTATGCGTTTGAAGTGAAAATCTCTCTCTTGGGATCACGTAACATTTTCATAGCACTGGAAAATTCCAAATAAGTTACCTGTGACCGTTGCATTGTAAGGAATAAAGGTAGCATGGAGACGCCTCGCATCAAATAGCAGCTGAGTCAAAATTTGTAACAGTCAAATTTTATGGCAAAAAATGGTGAAACCCTTTTGATGATAATTTACGGAAGTATTTAAAAACATGTGCGCGCCTTGCTTTAGTAAGTTTTAATCTATACTACACTACTATACTAATATTATAAAGAGGAAAGATTTGATTGTTTGTTTGTTTGCATCGAATAGGCTCCAAAACTACTGGACCGATTTAGAAAATTCTTTCACCATTAGAAAGCTTTATTCTTCCCGAGTTACATAGGCTATATTTTATCCCGATATTCCCACGGGAACGGGTACCAAGCGGGTGAAACCGCGAGGATCCGCTAGTAGGTTATAAAGTTCCTAGCTTTTAAGTGCTTATTCAAGAAAAATCCTACAAATATTATAAATGAGTTTTCACTTCTCATGCTCGTAAAGTTCGTGTTTATGTTGGGTATAGGCGGCATAAAATCGCTTTTTATGCTGCATAAAGTAAAATCTTCGTCTAAGTCTCAGACTTTAAGACAAAGGTCGTCAGGTAAACAGTCACACACGCAATTAAACTTCGTTAAATAAACTTTATTAATACCTAACGTATTTCATTATGTTTCTTAAATTTTGTACATAATCTATGTTAAATTATTACATTAATAAAACTAGGCAAAATTAATGAGTTTTCTAAGGAATAAGTATTTCAAGAGTATTATGGACTGCGATCTATGCTAAAGTCACTGTGCTGCCAATGCCCGTATAAAAAAAAGAAAAAGAAAGTCTTCCCGCCAATATGGCGACGTCTTTATTTTTTCTTTTTTGCAATATTGTTATTTATTTTCCTCACACTCGAAGTGAAAAGCAGAGTGTATAACTCGTACATAAAACCCATTTTACCCTCGAATTGACTATCCACCCTCGCCTACGGCTCGGATGGATATATACGTCTCGGGTAAAATGGTACCTTTTATGCACTTGTTGTACAATCTACTATTGTGAGTATGGAAGGAGGTATGGATGTGTGGATGTTTGTAACTCTTTCACGTAAAAACTTCAAAACGGATCTGGATAAAATTTGCAACAGAAATAGATTATAGGCTGGAATAGCACGTTGGATACTTTTTATCCCTATATTCCTACGGGATCGGGAACTTCACTTTCACCTTTACAATATATTAACCCCTCAAGCGTGTCAATATAAAACAGCAATAGCCGTCAAGTGTGTATCAGGTTACAGGTATCAGGTCACCCGCCGGTAACCTGATACCTATCACCACTATTTTTCATTTTTCTCGAGATCCACAATAGATAATGAAAATCTTATGACTGCATTGGAAAATTGCCATTGCCATCTAAATATGTAACTTTTTTGTATAAATATTATATAGTTAAATTAAAAATACGGTAATTAAATTATATTTACGGAAAAAAATATTTTTTATTTAGTTCCACAAATATCTTAAAAAGTAAGCGATAACTAAATATATTTTTGTATTTATTTATTTTCTATAGTCTAAAATTTACGGAAAAAATATAAAAACTTTTTTTTTATATTTTCAAAAATAAAGTGATGTATGTATTATTTGTTTATTTTCTATAGTTTTAGTTATATCTGTGGTATTATTAATTTTACTAATAGATGTTTCTTTTTGATTATATAGTCGTCTCGTTTCATCTACTACACGGTGACATAAGTTTATATGATAGAAATACAGTAGTTTTGCCACAGACAAGCTTTTTATATACCCTATACTATACACACTTGACGGCTATTTCGAGTCTGTCGCATTGCGACGCAACACGCTTGAGGGGTTAATGAATGAAAAACATAGTTTACCCTCGTCCCAAGACGAAGCACGTATGTGTCCGGCGCGGAATTTCTTCTCTGCATCTACCGCTGAAGACGCGTCACGACTACCCTGGGACTGTGTCCCACAATCAATTTTCATAGTGCGTTTTCAAGATTTATCTGAGATAAACTCTTTTTAACCAACTTCAAAAAGAAGGAGGTTCTCTGTTCGTCTGTAAATATCCTTTCTTTTTTTTGTGTATATCCACCGATTACTCGAAGAGGTATGAAGCGATTGAAATGATTCAAACGTTTTTAGTGCCATTTTTTTTAAGGCGGTTTTATTTATTTTTTCGTTTTTTTTGCCCGAAAGTTCTCCTATCTAAATTATTTTCTTGGAATATATGCATAAGTATGAAAATCTTTGAAGCTCCATAGTTTTCCCTCGTCCCAAGACGAAGCACGTGTGTCCGCCGCGGAATTTCCGCGCTGCATCCACCGCTGATGACGCGTCACGCCGTTACTCGGGGATTGTGTCCCCCGACCAATTTTCTTTGTCGCTCTAGTGCTTATAGTATTTGCTTTATTTTGCTACTGGAATAGACTTTGATCGAATGCGTTTAGCGTACGGATTTGGTTATATTGTTGAAGCTTTAGATATAAAAGGGTGTTTAAAGTGTGACGAATGTATTATATTAGATTAGTATCTTAATAATATTATAAATACGAAAGTTTGTGATATTTATTAGTCTTTCACGCAAAAACTACTAAGCGGATCTAGATGGAACTTGCAACAAAGATAGATTATATACTGGAATAACACGTAGATACTTTTTATCTTGATATACCCACGAGAACGGTAACCACGTGGGTGAAACCGCGGGCGGCCGCTAGTAGATTATACTTTATAGCACACATAAGATAAAAAACATTATGTAAATGAAAAAAGTACTTATGAAGGAGTACATTTATCTTCATTAATGGGCACTAAATTGATTTTTAATAATATTGAAAAAAAAACGATATTCAGAAGGTTTTGATTGTCAATGTCATGTCACAAACTAATATAAACCCACTATTAATTATTGCTTTAAAACCATCAACTAAGAAAAATCATTTTTGTATAGCAACCGAACGTAAAATTCAGTCCACTACTGGGACTAACTAACTCATTCTGTCTACTGTTTTATCAAATTTACACGATCCAAAATCCAATCGGTTGCCGGTGAACGAAAAATGTCAGTGCAAAATAGGACTTCATAATATTAGCAGAACGTGGCCTCTACAATATGCCGTCGTTGCTACTACGAACACTTGGAACTCGATTTCAACAGTCCCGGCGAAATGGTGAAATAAGTATGACGGGTGCCGTGAGCGACTGGTTCCGTTTTTGTTCCGGTGTGACGTAATATGGAAGTAAAGGGGATACTTGAGTGCTGGAGAAGTTAAATTTAGAAAGTGCGATTGTGGCGGTTAAGCAATTTCTTCTACGGTCGGTGACGGGATGAGTGCCCTCCGTGCGTAAGAGTGCACGTTAAACTGTTGGTCATGCTTGCCTTTGAAGGCCTTATTACAACACCTGCCAAATCACCCGTTGGTTTGCATGCTAGGTCCGAACCCATCCTCTTCCTTCATCCATAAGAAATGCTTTCGGCGAAATGGTGAAATGCCGTGAGCGACTAGTTCCGTTTTTGTTCCGGTGTGACGTAACTATTGGAGTATGAAGCATACTTGAATGTCTAAGTAGCTTAAATATAAGTAAATAGCTTTTATTGAAAATATTTAGAAGCAATCGACCTCGCAACTAGCTCCGATGGGACGCTACGACCACGACGACCGACCACGACCTTTCACTATCCGGGCGAATGCTCTCACCACTGAGCTACGGAGTATTTGTGAGACGGGTTTTTTTTTTCTAATACGTCATTTTCAATAATAAAAATTGCTTTGTGAATGCAAAACGTGAAAATAGTTTTATCAGTACTTTTGGCATAATTGAAAGTAAGTAAACAACATTCGTAATAGTGGGTAATAGGATGGAATTGAGTCCTTGTACGGTTGATCTTTTAATGGCTGTCAGCAACAAAACATACTCATGTACACTTCTCCCCACAGAACACGGAAAGATTTTTTTCTTTACTTTCCATGTTCTGTGCTTCTCCCCCTTAATGAGAAATGCAATTTTGAGAGTCTACAAAATTTAGAGCTCAATAAAGTAATAACCGAATTCTTTCGTATTTCAATATTCAAGCAACATTTTTTGCTACCGTTTTCGCCCTTATTTACGTTGAAATCGCTTCCGACTGTATTTCGGCGGTCATGGCTGTGTAGAGCCATAAATATCCCCTCCGGAAACATGACAAACAATTGTATAGTTGGACAAAAAACAGCGCTTCAGCAGAATGCTTCGACAAATATTTGTTTCAGCAAGCGGTACGTCTTTTATTTATTTAATTTAATAAAATAGTTTTCGTTGTGTTTGTTACAATGCTCTTTTTCTGCATTTGTTTAATTAAAATTTCAAATAAGAATGTGTGTTTAATTGTCTGTTTAACGTTTGTAACTAATTATGTTTTATTATTGTTTCTAGGTTTAAGAAATAATCGGAGAACCTACTATTTTAATGTAGATAGGTCCTGTGATAGGTAAAACATTCAAGCCATTTTTTTGCTAAAATAATAATAATGGTTAATATTTACCTACTGCAACAAACTGGCATGCCTCAATTCTGTATTATGTAATTGGTATCAATGTATCAATACTGTACAATAAAATCTATTTGTAAAAATTTGTAATTATTAAAACTTATATAGGTACATATAAGAAAGACAAAATAAAGTAAATAAATAAATAAAGCGCTAAATATAATTTTCACTTCTCATGCTCGTAAAGTTCGTGTTTATGTTGGGTATAGGCTGCATAAAATCGCTTTTTATGCTCTAGTGCATAAAGTAAAATCTTCGTCTAAGTCTCAGTCTCTCAGACAAAGGTCGTCAGGTAAACAGTCACACACGCAATAAAACTTCGTTTAATAAACTTGTAATTTCATTCTGTTTCTTTAGTTTTGTACACAATCCATGTTAAACTATACTTACTAAATTAATAAAACTAGGCAAAATTAATGAGTTTTGTAAGAAATAAGTATTTCAAGAGCATTATGGACTACGATCTATGCTAAAGTCACTGTGCTGCCACTGCTACGTATAAAAAAAAAGAAAGTCTTCCCGCCAATATGGCGACGTCTTTATTTTTTCTTTTTTGTAATATTGTTATTTATTTTCCTCACACTCGAAGTGAAAAGCAGAGTGTAAAACTCGTAGATAAAACCCATTTTACCCTCAAATTGACTATTATCCACCCTCGCCTACGGCTCGGATGGATATATACGTCTCGGGTACAATGGTACGTTTTATGCACTTGTTGTACAATCTACTATTTTACTCTAAAGTACATAGCTATACAGGGTATTAGGGGCACCGTTGCAAAAACTTTAACCATGGCTTCAGACCATCATGCTGAACAACGTAGAGCAAGATTTTTTGTCGGAAATGAAAAAAAAAATCGACTTTTCATACAAATTTAGCAACTAATACGAATTTTGTATCGAGAGTCAAATTTTTTTTTTAATTTCCGACAAAAAATCTTGCTGTACGTTGTTCAGCATGATGGTCTGAAGCCATGGTTAAAGTTTTTGCTACGGTGCCCCTTACACCCTGTATTATTATTACTCAAGTGATTTTCTATTTTGCTTCTTTTGCAACATGTTCTTACAATTCGTCTATTAAATTAATAAATACTTTAGGGGTCCTTAGACAAGTGAATAGTGTCGGTAAATCACCAATCCCTCCCCGTAGCCGGGGCACGTACGGGCCGTCACGAGGTCTGGAGGCGCTTAGTGCAATTTGTACAGTGCCAACACTACGCAGACGTTGCGAGACTTTCGTTTTTTTAAATATTTATTATTTTATCTGGACAAAATAGGTAAGTACAAAACATAAAATTGTACTTGTTTTAAAAGGTATTAAATAAGAAAATAAGAATATAATAAAATTCAAGAAATGTATTTATTTTTTATTATTTATCAATTTTAATGTTGGGCAGTTGTTTAGTTGAAAATGGTTTACTGTTATAATTAGCAACAGCCTTCGATTAACAATAGTACTAGGTGAAGGCTCACGAACTAAATCAAAACCTTTAGGTATATGGCCCGGCTGACTTTTTTTTAAACGGAGAAAAAAGGTTACGAATGCTACGAATGACAAGAAGCCTTCCAAGTTTGAAATACCATTTGATTATTGACACTGTCAACATAATCTACTTATAATTATACTCTCAAGTGGGCGTATAACGCTCGGCCATGTCACCCAACTATGTATCTAGAACTAGGTGTTATTGTTGATCGAAGGCAACAGCATTTAAATTAAGTATTCTTTTTGTGACTTTACTAACATGTGGAGGTCATTTTAATTTTGAAAACTCTGTATCGAATTAAATAGTGAAAAATAAAGCTCTTGAAGAGTTTTTTCCCGTTCTTCTAGTTACAAAGTCTTCCGCCCGATGGCGAAGTTTCTTTGACTTTCATGAGTGTTGTTGAAACCTAGACTGTAAAATTAATTATAATTAATTGTCATTTAATTTTAAAATTATGGAAAAAATCTTGGAAAAAGGCGGAGAGAAAAATTGGTCCTAAGTACAAAATACAAGATAAATATCAATTAAAACAACTAATAAGAATAAACATAAAAAAAATAATTTAATAACAGCAAACAACGTATGTATTTTATTATAATCTCCAGTATTTATATTTATCTCAAGATTCCCAAGGTTCTAAAATAACTGATACATGGTTACCACACTAAGCTTCCAGTGGACTATGTCACAAAGTAACTACGCGGGCGGTCGCCCTACTATGTCGTCCATTTCAAATCATCCATGCGAATGCAATTTACGTGAATTGATTAAGTAAAGTTACTTGTAGATTCAGTTTGTCATTTAAATAATAAAATTACAAATGAGTTTACGAACTATATCTAGGAAAAATAAATAATTGCAACATCATCATCATCAGCCATTTATAGCCCTACTGCCTTTAGATGAGAAGAGAAAATATACAAGCTATATTTCAAATAACAACAACACAATTGTATTGCATTACCAAAGCAGTTAGGTACATACACGAAAAAATCTTTCTGTGTTCTGTGGTTACGTAGTTCTTCAAACTTTTGCATTATAAAAGCAAACAATAATACAACCGCAAAACGTAAAGACTCCCAAACCATAAAAACCGTTTAGTATCCAATAAATGAGTAAATGTAACGAGGCCATTATAAGCTTTTATTTTATTTACACACCTCACGCGTGTAAGGCGGGCATTACCTCGGCTCGTGAAACGATAAATAACTGGCGAGGAGGGCAATCTACTTGCATTGTTGACATAATAGGTGACAACGTTAAGGTTTTTTAACCTCTCTCAGCCCGTTCTTACTATCGAACGACTAGTATCCGACGCCAATGGTGAAACCTGTCATTAAAATAAATATATAAAATAAATTATTCATTTACAAATTTTTCATTCATATGAATTAATTAGGTCAGTTATGTCCCCTCCGGCCACTTTCGCAACTGCGATTTATTGAGTGACAGGTCGGATACTAGAAGCGTAGTAATTGAGTCACTATATTCATATAAGAGAGATACGCCTTGGCGACTCTTCAAGTCGGATACTAATTGTCTGTAAGTATCGTAATGGATCATAATGGTCTCACAGTTGTGTTTGTAAAAAAAAGTTCAGACCTTTTTTTGCGAAAATTTAGATTCGATACTGAAAAACTATTATAGTCACATGTAAATCTTCCAATAAATTAGTGAATGTAACGAAGTCATTATAAGCTTTTATATTATTTACACATCTCACGCGTGTAAGGTGGGCATTATCTCAGCTCGTGAAAGCGATAAATAACTGGCGAGGTGGGCAATCTACTTGCATTGTTGACATAATAGGTGTCACCGTAAAGGTTTACTATCATCTCTCATCGTTGCGTGTTTTAAAAATATGGGTGAAAATTACAAGAAATTTTATCCTTTTCTATCTTGAAAATAGGAATGACGTACCTTGTATTAATGCCGTAATAGTACATTACAGCCGAGGACATGTAAGTAAGAATTTACATTGTCGAGGATGGTTTGAAGCACGAGCCGCAGGCGAGGGCTTTAATCATTCGAGGCAAGGTAATTTGCTTACCGTACAAGGCTTGTATAGTGCTTTTCTCAAGAAATGCGAGGAAATAAAAAAAACTGTTTAACTAAACAATATTTATTAAAATTTATATCACACATGTTCGGGCAATTATTAAATGTAAATGTTGTTGTTTCCCCGGGCACACTTATGTATAAATCGCCCATAATAATATTATTTTAATGATGTATCATTAAAATACGCCAACAACACAGATTCCGAAAACGTATGCGCCTTTTTTTACTTCTCCAAATCAGATCGTAGGTTTTCATATGTCCTTTTTTTTTTTTTTTTTTTTTTTATCCACAACGGGGTAGCACTTAGCCTTCATCACACCTGATGTTAAGTGGTGATAAGGCTGAAGATGGAAGTGCACTACTCCCGGAATCCTCAATCACTGAGGAACTGGCTATCTTATCTCTAACTGCCGGAACACAATAATGCTGAAAACATCATTGTTATGGCGTCAGACTTAGATAAGATGGTGGTAGCTAGCCAGGCGGACTAAGAACAAGTCCTACCACCAACCAAACCGAATACAATATGTACCCCCACTGGGAATCGAACCCGGGACCTCTTGGTCTGCAATCGGTGGTGTGAACCACTAGACCACAGAGGCGGTTAAAGGTCCTTCTTTTGATTTTGCTGGCAGTAAGTTTTCTATTAATATATTTGCGTCCAAAATTCCTCAATGTCTCAAGGCTAAGGTCTTTGACCAGTGTGTGTTGCCAGTTATGACTTATGGAAGCGAGACGTGGTCTTTTACTATGGGTCTCATAAGAAGGCTCAAGGTTACCCAGCGAGCAATGGAGAGAACGATGCTTGGTATTTCCCTGCTCGATCGAATCAGAAATGATGAGATCCGCAGGAGAACTAAAACGACCGACATCGCTCGAAGGATTGCTCAGTTGAAGTGGCAGTGGGCGGGACACATAGCGCGGAAAACCGATGGCCGTTGGGGCGGAAAGGTTCTCGAATGGCGACCGCGAACCGGACGACGTTCCGTGGGCAGGCCCCCTACAAGGTGGACCGACGATCTGGTCAAGGTCGCGGGAAGCCGCTGGATGCGGGCAGCGCAGGACCGATCGTTGTGGAGATCCTTGGGGGAGGCCTATGCCCAGCAGTGGGCGTCTTACGGTTGAAATGATGATGATGATGATGAAGTTTTCTATTATTCATTTTGCTTCTGCTCTCAAATTTGGTGGAGTAGGTAAGTACATACAATGTCTGTATATGTTTCATTGGCAGAACTCATTTTGATAATTTATTACACAATAAAAAAAAACTGTATTGATATCAAATCTGAAATCAATCGCTGAACCAAGTGTATTATCTATGCGCTGAAAGCTGAAAATCATTCCCGCCGTTTTTTATTACTACACTTTTATTAGCTTCACTTGTAACTAAGTCACAATGTAAGAAAATCTTGGAATTCAATTTTAACCTACTTTTAAGTGTCGTATTGATTTGAAACTTTGCAAGTCTATATGAATCCGATGACAATACAATAATTTGCTACCATCGAGCTGATCTGATGATGGAGTCAAGAGGTGGGCAATAGAACTCTTCAATGGCTGCTAGGAAACCCCTCGAGTTTAGGCTTATTTGTTTTGTTCTGATGAGACCTATTCGCAATACTTAATGGTGAGGGTCTGATGATGGAGCAGGGAGGAAGCCAGTGGCACTTCTTAATGACCACTAGGAAACCAGTCGAGTTTGGGCTCCGTTGTTTCGTTCTGACGAGACTTATTAGCTGCACCTGGTGGTGAGGGTCTGATGATGGAGCAGAGAGGAAGCCAGTGGCACTCCTTAATGACCAATAGGAAACCCCTCGAGTTTGGGCTCATTCGTTTCGTTTTGATAAGACCTATTCGTTACACTTGGTGGTGAGGGTCTGATGATGGAGCTGGGAGGACCCAGTGAAACTCCTTAATGATCTCAAGAAAACCCCTCGAGTTTGGGCTCATTTGTTTCGTTCTGATGAGATATATTAGCTACACTTGGTGGCGAGGGTCTGATGATGAAGCTGGGAGGAAGCCAGTGGCACTCCTTAATGACCAATAGGAAACACCTCGAGTTCTGGCTCATTTGTTTCGTTCTTATGTGACCTATTCGCTACACTTGGTGGTGTGGGTCTGATAATGGAGCAGGAAGGAAGCCAGTGACACTCCTTAATGACCAATAGGAAACCCCTCGAGTTTGGGCTCATTTGTTTCGTTCTGATGAGACCTATTCGCTACACTTGGTGGTGAGGGTCTGATGATGGAGCAGGGAGGAAGTAAGGGTTCGGCTCGCACATCTGGTAACTAATAGACTCCACTTGAATTTGTATTTGTATTTGAGTTATAATGTTTACGGGGTGGGCAGACACATGAATGGACTGTGAAATCGATTACCATCCCCATCCTGTTTTTTCTGTTTTTATACACAGGAATAACGAAAGAAAAAATAAAGAAAAAAAGTTGGTAATATTATCTTTGGGTAGTACCTTTTCCGAGGTAAACATTCTAAATTTGAAAATCACTGCAGTAATGAATTTCAGTACTTACTTACTGCACTAAAATCAGTGCAGTAAGTACTGAAATTCATTACTACAGTGATTTTCAAATTTAGAATGTTTACCTCGGAAAAGTGCCACGTACTGCATTCTTTTCTTAAATATTATAATATTAACATTTCAGAGCATAAGTGTGAAAAAGGACATTTTTGATTGAAAGATAGATTGAAGAAAGGTCCAGTAGTTTTTGATAGCGGCTCTGCACAATTTTACCCGCATGTCACCCGTTCCCGTAGGAATAAATAAATAAATAAATAATAAATAACGTCTTACATTCACACCAATTATCTAGGCCCATTTTTTATTTCATTAAGAAACTGTATCATGGAAATCTTGATAACGGATAAATATATACCTAAATACTTTTTTTTTGTAAATACATACTTAATATACATAGTAAACACCCAGACCAAGACAAATAGACATGTTCATGCACACAAATATTTGTCTTGTTCGGGAATCGAACCCGAGACCACTGGCGCAGAAGGTGGGTAGCCTATACCCCTGCGCCAAATCGGTAGTCAAATATCAGGATATAATGTGTGGCTTTACATAGGCAAAAAAAAATCGGTCCATTAGCTTTTGAGTTTATTCATTATATGGCTCCGCGTGGTTTTAGCTGCACGGTACCTGTTACCATAGGAATATCGGGATTTATAAAGTGTAGGCTATGTCACTCAAGAATAATGTACTTAACTTTATATAGGTGAAAGAATTTCCAAAATTGTTCAGTAGTTTTTGAGTTTAATTTATCCCCTATTTTACTCCCTTATACAAGGGGGTGGAATTCCATAAATTCTTTCTTACTGCTCACTTACGTCGCTTGAGTAACCTATACACAAAGTTTCAAGCAAATCCATTGAAGGAATAAAAAGTTTTATTCTAACTTGGACTTCCTTTTTTACCCCCATTTTACGGGAATTTATAAAATCATTTCTTAGTGCACGGCTAACATCACTTGAGGAACCTATGTCCAAGGTTTCAAGTGAATTCATTGAAAAAATAAAAAGTTTCTTAAAAACTCTGACCTCCTTTTTTAATCCCTTAGTTTCCAAAAATCCTTTCGTAATGCTCACTTACGTCACTTGAAAAACCTACACACAAACTTTCAATTGAATCCATTAAAAAAATAAAATTTTCATACAAACTCTTACCCCTTTTTACCCCCTTAGGGGGCAATTTCCAAAAATCCCCTCTTACTGCTCACCTACACTTTCCAAGACATATACAGGCAGTGCGTTGTCTGTCAGTCAGTAACGCAAGATTTTATATTCAAAGTCGGACCTCATTTTTATACCCCTAAGAGACGACATTTCGTTTCTCAGTGCTCACTTGCTTCACTTGAGGAACATATTTATAAAAAAAAAATATAAACAAAGTTTTAATAGACTCCATTAAAGAAAAAAGTTTCATACAAACTTTGACCCCCTTTTTTACCCCCTTAGAGGGGGAATTTCCAAAAATCCTCTCTTAGTGCTCTTTTACACTCCCCAAAGAACATAGATGCCACAGCTTCTTGCGCTTAGTAGTTTCGGCTGTGCGTTGTCTGTCAGTCAGTAACGCAGGAGTTTCACATAATTAGATTTCAGCTTCTTGCGCTTAGTGGTTTTGGCTGTGCGTTGTCTGTCAGTCACTAACGCAGCAGTTTCACATAATTAGATTTCAGCTTCTTGCGCTTAGTGGTTTTGGCTGTGCGTTGTCTGTCAGTCACTAACGCAGCAGTTTCACATAATTAGATTTCAGCTTCTTGCGCTTAGTGGTTTTGGCTGTGCGTTGTCTGTCAGTCACTAACGCAGCAGTTTCACATAATTAGATTTCAGCTTCTTGCGCTTAGTGGTTTTGGCTGTGCGTTGTCTGTCAGTCAGTAACGCAGCAGTTTCACATAATTAGATTTCAGCTTCTTGCGCTTAGTGGTTTTGGCTGTGCGTTGTCTGTCAGTCACTAACGCAGCAGTTTCACATAATTAGATTTCAGCTTCTTGCGCTTAGTGGTTTTGGCTGTGCGTTGTCTGTCAGTCACTAACGCAGCAGTTTCACATAATTAGATTTCAGCTTCTTGCGCTTAGTGGTTTTGGCTGTGCGTTGTCTGTCAGTCACTAACGCAGCAGTTTCACATAATTAGATTTCAGCTTCTTGCGCTTAGTGGTTTTGGCTGTGCGTTGTCTGTCAGTCAGTAACGCAGCAGTTTCACATAATTAGATTTCAGCTTCTTGCGCTTAGTGGTTTTGGCTGTGCGTTGTCTGTCAGTCACTAACGCAGCAGTTTCACATAATTAGATTTCAGCTTCTTGCGCTTAGTGGTTTTGGCTGTGCGTTGTCTGTCAGTCAGTAACGCAGCAGTTTCACTTAATTAGATTTCAGCTTCTTGCGCTTAGTGGTTTTGGCTGTGCGTTGTCTGTCAGTCACTAACGCAGCAGTTTCACATAATTAGATTTCAGCTTCTTGCGCTTAGTGGTTTTGGCTGTGCGTTGTCTGTCAGTCAGTAACGCAGCAGTTTCACATAATTAGATTTCAGCTTCTTGCGCTTAGTGGTTTTGGCTGTGTGTTGTTAGTCAGTCAGTCAGTAACGCAGTGTTTTATAAAATTTGATATAAATATTATATGCCCTGACTGTTTAAAAACTACTAGACAGGTGGACACTGAAAACGTACGAACTCGTGGACAAGATTCCAGTACGTGGTTAAAGTTGCTAGTGACTGTTATGGCTTTATTTCATTGCAAGTGACAGCAGCCAACTTCAGTCATAACATGCCAAATTGTATTAAAACGTTTCTAGTCCTACCCAAATGTCTTGGTCTTACCCCACTTGGCGGAGACAACATTTTGACAGCTGGCGTCCTAGTGGACTAGGGCTAGGTGTAAGAGTAATTTATTGTAAAGAAAAACTCCAAAAAACATGTACTAATATTGCTGCACAATATTCCTTACAATTAAAAAAACCTTCTAATGATTACCTGGCACATTAACTTAGGCGCTCATTATTCCAAATTGATGTTTTCCCAGAATATCAGGGGCAACTTATTTTACAAGATCAAAAGGAAAAAATGTTTTCTCATTTTTCACGGTGGCGAATATAATTTGATTTCCGTGGAGGGATGTCGGCAGTTGATTTTAAATTTAACTTCTCTGAACTTGGTAAAGTGGAATGGATTTTTTATGTACCTCCCAACATTAACTGTTTATTTTGTTGGAAATTTCCTTTTATTAAGTAGGGTAATGTTTCTGTTCAGATTTCAGCTTCACATTTGCTAGTTGGAAGTGTAACATTTTTGTATGCAAAGCATGGTAAGGGTAAAAGCCCTTAGGGGAAAGAATATTTTTTATTTAGTAGGTGTGGAATAGACAGGGGTAGGTATTGGTATTGGTGTTTACAGTTTTCCGCATTTAGACTCATATTTGGTCCGTTATGCGTGAACATGGCTAGTCGAGCCATCCTAGCTCCTTCCAGAAGCGCAGAAGCCTCCTGGGGCGTTCACAGGCTTCTAGGAGCGACCTCACCTCTGTGAGGATTTCTGTTCGTTGTGCGGCCAAACCTACGCACTCCAGGATCACGTGGGCGGCAGTTTCCTCTGCGTTCAGGCAACCTCTACATAGAGGACTGTCTGTCGCATTCATAATAAATAGTTGTCGGTTTAAGGTAAGGTGACCTGTAAGTGTACCAACAACTATCCGGAGGTCTGGACGATTGAGACTGAGCAGCCTGCAGGTCAAACGCGGCGAGACTGCAGTCATCGCCATCTTAGACTGTCTACAGCTTGTTAGAGCTACCCAACGAGTATTATGTGCAGCACGAGTTCGTTGCCTTACCCATGAGCGCAGTTGGCTGAATGGGAGTGGCAGAATGGGTGTAGGTCCTGCCACTATTGTGGAGGATCCCATTCTAGCCAGCTCATCGGCGGCGTCATTCCCGTGTGATCCACTATGCCCTTTAATCCATTGTAGGATTACTCCGTTGTTGGATGCTAAACGATCCAAAACTTTGTGGCATTCGTAGACGATACTGGAGTTGATGGTGTTGGCCTCCAGTGCTGTTAGGACGGCCATGCTGTCGGTCAGTATGCGGATGTTTAGTTCCTTCATACCTCTAGACAGGGCCGTGGTAGCGGCGTTTATTATTGCAACACATTCGCATTGAAATATCGAACTGTGTTGGCCCAGCGCTAGTGATATTTTGATATTCAGATCTTGTGAGAATACTCCAGCTCCAGTTCCAGTCCCCATCTTGGAGCCGTCCGTATAGATTCGGACTTCATGTATGCCAGAGTGATCTCGGTCATTTTCAAATAACTGTATTTGGTATCTCTTTTCGAAAATGTATTGCTTGGGTATCCTATCGCATGGGGCAGCGATTAGTGACTCATGTTTCACTAAATCATTCCACAATGTGGAGTGAGGACCCTCTCGATTGTACCACAGACCCAGGTGTTTTAGCCTTATAGCAGCCATGGAGGCTTCCTGTTGTATAAACAGATCCAAGGGTGTTAAATCCAGGGCTACTTCTAGAGCGGCTGTGGGGGTGGTTCGCATGCAGCCGGTTGTCGCAGAGCATGCCAATCTTTGGAACTTCTGCAGTTTGTTGATGACGGTGCTTTGCTCCGTTTTGGACCACCAGGCAACGGCTCCGTATGTGATTATGGGACGTATAACAGTTTTATACAGCCACATCGTTATTTTCGGTGATAGTCCCCAACTCCTGCCGAGCAGTCTTTTGCATTGGCAGAAGATGATTGTGGCTTTGTTTAGTTTGCTTTCGAGGTGTCTATTCCAGAGGAGTTTGTTGTCTAGTATCACTCCTAGATACTTGACTTCCTTGCTTAGGGAAAGACTGGTATTAAAAAGTTTTGGGAGCTTAAGATTTCCTAGACTCCGTTTGTTTGTGAACATGATCATTTCTGTCTTTGTTGGGTTCACTGTTAGATTGTGTTTAGTGCACCACTGTTCGACGACCTTTAGCGCGGACCTCATTCGGTCACATATCACGCTCTCAACTCGCCCGCTGATGAGTATGGTCAAGTCGTCTGCATAGCCTACTGTGAGAAAGTTGTGGTCGTTGAGCCTACTAATCAGCTCATTTACCACGATGTTCCATAAGAGAGGTGAGAGGACACCCCCTTGGGGACATCCTTTGGCTACTACTCCTCTGGTAGTATCATTCACAGTAATTTGTATGGCTCTGTCTCTTAACATGCTGTCAATCCACCCGGCAATAGTAGGATCGACACCATGTCTGGAGAGGGCCTGGCTTATGCTGGTAAAGTTGGTTTTGTCAAAAGCTCCTTCTATGTCGATGAAGGTGCCTAGTGTTGATATTTTGTGTTTGAGATTGTCTTCTATATAAGAAACCACCTTATGTAGGGCGGACTCTGTTGATTTGCCTGCAGAGTAGGCGTGTTGGTTTGGATTTAAGGGGTTCCTGACCAATACAGTGCTCCTTATCTCCCTGTCTATTAGTCTCTCCAACACCTTTAAAAGGAATGATGTGAGGCTAATTGGTCTGAATGATTTAGGTTGAGTGTAGTCTCCTTTGCCGGGTTTAGGGATAAAGACTACTTTGACTTCCCTCCATTTCATAGGAATATGGCGGTGTGCTAGGCAGCTTCTGTAAATGGCTACGAGGTGGTCAACGAGACCTCCGTCGCTCCACCTCATCAGCCCTGGGAAGATTCCGTCTAGTCCCGCTGATTTGAATGGAAGGAAGCTGTTGATTGCCCATCTTACTTTCTCTGGGTTTACAACTTTGTGGGCGGTGATCCAGTCGGTTTCAACAGGTGTAATCTCCTCTTTTCCTTCCCATGTGCGACTTTCCGTTATGCGGCATCCTGGGAAGTGAGTGGTCATTAACAGTTCTGAGGTCTCTTGATCTGTTTTGGTGTATGTTCCGTCAGGCTTTTTCAGGAAACCAAGATTATGAACTGGTTCGCTGCACAGAATGTTTTTCACTCTGTTAGCCTCGTTGTTGCTTTCAATATTGGTGCAGTAGCGTCTCCAGCATTCTCTTTTACTGAGGCGAATACGCTTCCTGTAGTCATATTGGGCTTGTTTATAGGCGTCCCAGTCATGCGCTTCTCTAGAGTTCTTTGCTTTGTTAAACAACTTTCTTACCTTCCGGCGTAATTTCTCCAGGTCAGGTACCCACCAGTGATGTTTGTTGTCTGGCCGGGAGCTGGGAGTAGAAAGTGGGCATGTTTCTTCAAAGCTGGTGATTAATGTTGTTGTTAAGCGATCAACGTGGTTGTCAATATCCGCTTTAACCGCGTGAGTTGTAGGTGTGTCTAGACACCTTAGCTTCTCAGCGGTCATAAGCTCATACTTACGTCGGTCCATCTTGCGTGGATTACGTCGGGGCTTAGGCGGTGTGAGAGTCGTATTTAGGTTGTATTTGATCCAGCGGTGATCGGAGCACGACGCCTCATCAGAGACATGCCAATCAGAAATGTGATGCGACGCGTGTTCACTTGCTAAAGTAATGTCAACGATTGTCTGGGCTCGTGATGTTACGAAAGTCGGTTCCGAGCCCCTGTTGATTATATTCATATTGGTCGCGAGTAAAAAAGAAACGAATTCCTCACCTCGCGTGTTGTTTTCTTTGCTGCCCCATAGCACATGGTGTGCGTTGGAGTCAGCCGATATGATCAGTTCTAGTCCCTCGCGCTCGCAGTGTTGAACAAGCGCGGCCAGTTCAGGTGTGGGGATATCCGCGTCGCCCGGCAGGTAGGCGGACGCTATCACCACGTCAGGCAGGCCTGGGGAGGGGTCATTACGGAGCCTGATGGTGGTCAGGTCTCTGGAACAGAACTCGGTCATTAAGGTTGTGTTTGCGTGTTTAGGTGTGTAGATACATGTACGCGGGTTGTCTGTGGTGGTGTCTAGGAGTAGCTTACCTCCGATGTTGTTTAGACCGCATATTCTGCCCTTCCTAATCCACGGTTCTTGGATTAGGGCCACGGTCTTGGGATTGACCTCCAGCATTCTGCGTATGGTGGCTGTTGCAGTCTGGCTGTGCTGGAGGTTGGCTTGGAGGACGGGGAGGTTATTGCTGAGGGGTGCTGGCAACGCCATCGTCGCTCTCAAGCATAACCTCCTCGTCTACGTCGCTCTCACCGCTTTCATCTTCGTCAACCCCCATCCCCTCCTCCTCCTGGGGGACTTCCCTGGGGTTGACTGTAGGCGGCTTAGCGTCGTCGGTTGTGTGTGTTGGTTGTGGAGGGCTTTGTAGTGTGCTGTGGTGGAGTGTGCCGCTGCCTGGGTCACTAGTGACCTCCCCAGGTGCATTGGGGTTCGGCGGGGGCGTGAATGTGTTGTCAAGGAAGCGGGCGTAGATGTTAC
Organism: Crambus lathoniellus; assembly: GCA_949710035.1. NCBI lineage: Eukaryota > Metazoa > Arthropoda > Insecta > Lepidoptera > Crambidae > Crambus > Crambus lathoniellus. Next base: position 18,423,220 of record OX453303.1, on the reverse strand, counting down.
CCAGCTTGTAGTAAACTCTACGCTCGCTTGCCTTGAGCTTCTCAACGTCTTCTTCCGGGATTCCAAGCACGAGGAACAGGCATTGTTTCTCCTCCTGCTCCTCGGCGTGGTAAACAGCCCAGTTGGAGACGTTAAGATGGGTGTTTTGGCACGTGAGGCGTCTGCGTACCCGGTCTGGGGTGTCGTCCGGTCCATATTGTGGCACCAAGAGCCCCGACTTGACGCGTTTGGGGATCTCCAGCTGTCGCTTGACAACCAGTTTGGTGCCAGGACGCGGCGAACCGATTTTCGCAGTTGTGCGATGGAGCCACTGGAGCGAGAAGTCGTCCCTGCACCAGAATTTAAGGACGCCCTCACTATAGAAGGCGTTCGCCTTAAAAGCCGGTCCGACATATGGATGGCTTGATGAACTTGGAGCAAAAATCTCCTCGTCCAGCAAACCATCCACCTGCCTCTTGACGACTTCAGCCTGCTCCTTGGTAAGGTCATGGTAGGGCTCCACCATGATCGCGACGCTTAGGTCCGATTTCAAGGCATCGGCGTATGCAATGGAGCTGGTGGTGGTGGGATGGGGCTTACTACGCTTGCCCTCGCCTCGCGGAGTAAAAGAATCGTCGGGGCGATTTCTCTTTACGGGCTTGGCGGGCGTAGCGGTATTCCCTTTCCCACGGTTACCCCGCCTGGCGGGTTTGCGTGACTCAGATGCGTTGTCGGCAGCTGGCTTCGAGGCGTCAGATGGTGCCCCTTTAGGTGCATCTTTCTCCTCGACAGGACTGTTGTCCACGTGAGGAGTCAGCGCATCACTAGTGGGAGCATCGCGGGGCTTTGCAGTCCCTTCGGCAGCTTCACGCGGCCTACTACCATCCGTAGCCTGTCGCCGCGCCTTCCTCGCTTCCAATCGGGACTCCGCTCGTTTGGCCTTGCGTGATTGGCCAGGCGGGTTGGGTGTCTGTTTGGGCTTCTGCTTCTTAACGACTACTGTGCTCCAACCGGATTCCTCCTGTTGGGGCACAGACGTCGTCGGCATTGCTGCCTTCAGAGAGGAGAGGTCCAAACTGTGTTGTGTTGGCGGCGCTACACTTGGGTTGTGCACCCGAGGAACTGCCGGTGTGTTTTGTGGCGCTACACTCGGGTTTTGCACCCGAGGAGCTGCCGGTGTGTTATTGTGTGGCGCTACACTCGGGTTGTGCACCTGAGGAGCTGCCGGTACGTTGTTTGGCGCAACACTCGGGTTATTCACCAGAGGTGCAGCCTTGGTATGCGTGGGTTTTGGTTGTTTGGTTTTGGTATCCATGAGTTGGTGATAGTGATGTTCGTCTTTGCTGTTTTCCACCCTCCTTGGAGCCCTCAAATGGGGACGCTGCGGCAAAAGGCACACAAACGTCAGAACTACAGCAAAGATATAGAGCCCCAATATAGCAGGAAGTGAGCCGAACAGAGCCGGAAGACAAGTCGTCCCGCCCGTCGTTCACTCCCACCATATCAGGACTCTTGCCTGACAGCCCTCTGACGGGAAGTCCCAGCCGATTGACCTTGGATGGCTAGTCCTAGGCCTCCCGTGTGAGAGGAAATCCGGGCCAAAGTGATGTGTTGTCTCAGGAATGTTTAAACAACCTACACTCCATCGACTCAATCACCAGGACACCTTCATCCCCCCGTACGGGTCCCCGCGCACGGCACAAACACGCGGGTGGTTGCCCCCCCCCCCCCCTCACCATCAGTCATGTTTGATGATGAGGCCGCAAGTACCAACCACATATTACCCGCAGTAAGGTGTTAGGGTAGGATGGAAGGATGGGAAAGGTCGGGAGGGAACGTCTAAGCCGTTTCAGTTACGTCTGTTTCAGAGGAACCAGACCAATAACAGGCAGCAACCGCGGGAAGGATAATCAGCTAGACTTGCCATGGGGATCAGCGACTGTTGCACTCCTCCCATGGCCATTCGCCATGTCAGCTCTCCGGACAGGAGGGCAGACTAGGGTTGGATCTGCTCTCGGCGATCAAAGGCCATGGGGCAAACCCCATGAGACCACATCCAACCCCGCCCTAGACAGGGGTAGACATACGCCGAAAGAAGTTTTATCTACAAATGGGTTACAATAGAGTAAATACTGTTTAAATTACCACATAAATAAATATGTAAAAATAGACACAAGTAAGAGTGGTTAGATGCAAAACACTCAAACGTACTAATATTATAAAATGACACAGTCTTCATTAAAACTCATGTAAAAAAATAAAAAGTTCAATATCAAAATGGCTTAATGTACTTTTTGGCATAGAGATAGATTATAATTGGAACAGAAAATAGCTTAGGTACTTTTTATCCCATATAGGAACAATGCTGGTAAAACTATGCTGAACAGAGTAAAAGCTCAAAAAGTGTTTTTTTTTTAGTTTCTTAAGTTTAGTTAATTGAACAAGAATGCTTTTTCACTAACATTTTCGAAACCGAACTTCTCCGCGGCGAGTAGCGCGCTTATATAGTTTTCATACAAATTGACATAAATACGGAATCGAAATAGTTTGCGTTTGCTACATAAAAACTTACACTAGGGGTACAGATCGCAAGCTTGTTTAGTCCGAGTGTCAAATACAACCCCTGTTCATCCGTGTTCGGTATTGCGTAGTGCGGCATCGACAATATGTGTCCGATCGCTCGGAATATCGGCGATCAATCCGATATTGTACTCATGTAGATAACGATCCACAAAGACCAGTGCAGTGTTGTTTCACTATTGGGGTATTATTTAAAGATTCAGATATTGGTTTACTAGCTGTGCCCGCGACTTCGTTCGCATGGAATAAGTAGTGACTTTCGGCAGCATTTTTCATTGTTTTAGCTAATAAGGTTTTTCGTTTTTTGTGTAATTATTTTATATATATTAGTTTAGCGCTATGATACATATTAACACATTAAAAAAATATTTAACATAGCCTTCCGCCCGCGGTTTCGCCCGCCTGTACTACACGACGCAATCTCGAGGGAAAGTTATATTTTCCCGGGATATCAATTAGTCTTTGTCACTTCACTCTCTAGCTCCTAAAATATCCACATACTAAAAAAACACGCCGATCCGTTGCTCCGTTTTGACGTGAAAGACGGATATACAAACAATACAAACAGTATGTCAAAAGAAAGAACTTATCACGCTGAACAACTTCTCTTAAGATGCTATCTCATATAGATTACACTGGCTGCTAGGGTTCCACATCAGCTGGCCTAGCATGAACGGCTTTTATCATGCGATAGGTATGATATAGCACGTCATACTGTCTTGCTTACCTACCCCACTAAGGTGGAAGCAAGACAGCAAGACGTGCTATATCATATCGCTTGATATAATGATGGTAATGCCACAGTTTAAGCAATCTTTCTATACAGTTGGACGACGCCCTTGAAGTTGGGCGATGCCGACGCCTGTATAGGTATTTACGTAAGTACGTAAGGGTTGTCACTTTAAAATGTGACGGTGGACCTTTTACGACCCCGGGTGTACATTGGTATTGCGATATTAAATTAATAAAATAATTTAATTATTCAAATGCAATGTCAAAATTATTAAAAAATTCAAGATGGCGGCCGACTTTTTTGTTTGTAGGCTGATTTCGATGAAATTTGGTTTTTGGTACTAGGTATTTTGAAAAGAAAACAGCAACGCAATTTTAAAAAAAAAATCCAAGATGGCGGTCAACTTTTTAGTTTGTGGGCCGATTTCGATAAAACTCGATTTATGGTACTATTTTGACACGAAAACAACAACGCAATGTTAAAAGTATAAAAAAATCCAAGATGGCGGCCAATTTTTTTGTAAGCAGGCCGATTTCAATGAAACTCAGTTTCAGGTACTATTTTGACAAGAAAACAGCAACGCAATGTTAAAAATTTTAAAATCCAAAATGGCGGCCAACTTTTTTGTTTGCAGGCTGATTTCGATGAAACTCAGTTTCTGGTACTATTTTGACAAGAAAACAGCAACGCAATGTTAAAAATATTAAAAATCCAAGATGGCGGCCATCTTTTTTGTTTGTGAGCCGATTTTGATGAAACTTGGTTTTTAGTACAATTTTGAAAAGAAAACAACTCTTGTAATAGTCAAGCAGAGCGTGGAAGAAATACGAGATGGTGTAGTTTGCAGATAAATTATATTTACAGTTTTTTCAAATTTTATGCAACTGACAGTCAACAACGTAACTAGGTAACTAGTGTTGCCTGGGTGTGACTAGCAAACGCCAACACTTCCCCTCAAACGAGCATCATCTCATCATCCATGCATCACACAACAGCTAACACAACATGCAAGCACTCATACTGACACTCAGTCATGCTATGTTAAACCTAAGGCCGAAACACATTTCTCAAACTTTATACGTCCCAACGGTTTGGTCAGAACGTCAGCTACGTTGTCCTCAGTAGGCACATACTGTAACTGAACAGTTGAGTCCTCGATACATTGACGAACATAATGGAACCTTATGTCGATATGCTTCGTCCGTCTGTGTGCAATTGGGTTTTGCGCAAGCTTTATCGCACTCTGGTTGTCTATGTACAAAGATACGGGTTGCGCCGACACTTGTAAAAGACAAGCAAGAAAACTTCGCAAGTAAGTAGCCTGTTTGCAAGCCTCCGACAATGCTATATATTCCGCCTCTGTAGACGATAATGCTACGCAGTTTTGTTTCTTGCACTCCCAAGAAACTGGATTTCCACCAACCTTAAAATTGTATCCTGAAAATGACTTCCTGTCTTTCACGTTTCCGCCCCAATCTGCGTCTACGTAGCCAGAAACGTTCATAGAGTTGCTCGCTTTAAATATCAAGCCGTACTCTATCGTTCCTTTAAGGTAACGTAGCACCCTTTTGGCCGCCTTCATGTGGACCTGATGACAACACGAATTATATTGAGAGAAGAAACTTACTGCAGCCGAAATGTCTGGACGAGTATTACATGCAAGATAGTTTAGCGCTCCTATCAGTGACTGGTATCTGAGCCGGTTTGGGTGATCCAACACATCACTTCCTTCCCCTTCAGCCAACACCGTGTGAAGATCTAACTCCATTGGAGTCTTCGCTGGTTTGCAATCCGCCAGACCGAAATCCGCCAACAGTTTCTTAGTAAACTTACTAAGTGAAACTCGCAATGCACCATTTTCTCTGGTTAGCTCCATTCCGAGAACTTGCCGTGCCTTGCCTAAGTCTTTGATCTTAAAATTCTCCCTCAGACTTTCCAAAAGCTGATTTTTCTTCTCAGTTTTATCATAAAATATTAGAAAATCATCGACATACAAAATTATGTAAACATTGTCTTTATAATATAGACATGTGTCATAACTTGATCGTTTAAATGACAGTGACAACAACACTTCATTTACTTTTTCGTTCCAAGAACGTGACGCTTGTTTAAGACCATAAATCGCCTTCAACAATAAACAAACCTTTTTATCATCTTTTGTATAGCCTTCTGGTTGTTGCATGTAAACTTTTTCATGTAACTCACCGTTCAAAAAAGCTGTCTTCACATCGAAGTGATCGATTTCCAGATGTTTGTGAACAGCCAATGAAAGCAGTAATCTTATTGTTGATCTTCTCGCAACTGGCGAATATGTCTCGAAGTAGTCAACTCCATAAGACTGTGTGAAACCTTTTGCCACAAGTCGAGCCTTGTAGGACGTATTCCCTTCAGTATCAAACTTGTACTTGAATATCCACTTACTTCCAACTACTTTGGCTCCAGATGGTTTGTCCACAAGCTTCCAGACTTTGTTTTCGTACATAGAGTCCATTTCCTTTTGCATGGCTTCTCTCCACTCCATCTTATCTTTGCTGTTCAGAGCTTCTTGAACACTACGCGGTTCCTCAGTGACGAGACAGACCAAATCCTCTTGATCTCGCAATCTGTTCCTTAAAGGATATCTCAGCTGCGCTTCTGCAGGCTCTGAATTTGTTTCACTTTGATCGTCATTCAGCTCTGCGTTAATAGAAGATGATATTTCCGAGTGTGAGACAGGTTCAGGTTCAGCTGGTTTCTCACGTGCAATCTCCCATAAAACTTCAGAGTCCTGTCGTCCAGACAGCTCTTTGGGTGTCACATTTCTCCGAGTGTCGCTGATTCCACCTGTATCCTCTATAAATACAACGTCTCTTGCTTTTGTGATGTTTCGTGGATTTTTCATATCTGCCAAGCGGTAACCTTTCGTTTCCGTGCAATATCCCACGAATCGATATTCTTTGGCTTTCTTATCCCACTTCTTTCGAGTTTCTTTTGGTATATGCGCGTAGGCAATCGATCCAAATACTCTAAAGTGACTGACAGTCTGAGCTTTCTTGGTCCAAAGCTCCTCCGGAATCTTCCCCTGGTTAGCAGAATGTGGTAGTCTATTTTTTGTGTAAACCGCAGTATTACAGGCTTCTGCCCAATACCTTTTACTTTGACTGTCTCCCAGCATAGTCCGAGCCATCTCCACAATCGTTCTGTTAGCTCGCTCTGCAACGCCATTTTGTTCTGGAGAGTAAGGTACTGTCAATTGATGTTTAATTCCCTTACTACGAAGATATTGTTTAAATTGTTGATTGACAAATTCTGTTCCATTGTCCGTTCGTACCGTCTTGAGTTTCAAGCCTGTCTCGTTCTCCACATGTGTCACAAAGTCCTTGAAGTATTTCAAGCTTTCAGATTTTGACCTAAGAAAATATGCAAACATTTTCCTTGTAAAATCATCTACTATGACCAGCATGTAACGAGATCCATTGTATGAACATTCCGACATTGGACCACAGATGTCCATGTGTACCAATCCTAACTTTTCAGTTGCTCTTTCTGCTTCACCTACTGGAAAAGGTAATCTGTGTGACTTACCCTTAATGCAGTCAACACAAGGTTCCATTACGCTCTTTCCAAACTCGAGACCAGGAAGCTTACGTAAATCTCTTTCATTTACGTGACCAAGCCGCCTATGCCACAATTTCAACGAGCTCCCAGCTTGGACTGTAGTTAACGCCTCATCTACAACAGGAAAACAATCATCAAGTTTATAGATGCCTGAGACTTTACTTGCAGTAGCTACAAGCTTACTCGAAATGTGACCTACCGATTTGTGAAACAGATTGCATCCATCTGCATTAAAAACTACTTTCCATCCTCTCTCAACTAACTTAGATACAGACAAAAGATTTACCCTCAAACCAGGTACATACGTAACATCCCTTATGGGCAGCAACTCACCTTTCAATCTGACCATAATGTTACCTGTTCCCTCGCTTGAAATCTTATCATTGTTTGCACAAGTCACATCAAAGCTCTTATCACTATTATAAACCTTAATGTCTCTAAACCAATGTTTCTGAAATGACATATGATTCGATGCTCCACTATCAATATACCAGGATTCAGAGTTGAATGTATCACGAACGCTTAATGAGGTGATTAAACCGATGTCGCCATTCTTCTGTCCTGAAAGGAGTGGACATTGAGGTTTCTTATGTCCTTTCTCTCTGCATTTGAAACATTTGACAGGTTTTGGATTCATTAATTGCTTCTTCCTTTTATTTTTAGCATTTGCTTTAGCTGCTAACGCCAAATCGCTCGTAGAATTGGATGTACTGCCTTTGCTCGAGTCTTCCTGTAGCAACTTCTGTCGCACATTCTGTGATGTAATCTTCATACCTGAGTGTTCCAAAGCCATTCGCATGGGCTTATACTCATCTGGTAGACCTCTCAGAAGAATAACAGCTACTAGTTCATCATCAACGCTATGGTCGATCTCTCTCAGTTTCTGAGTGTGACTCATAATTGCGGCAATGTACTCATGCATATTTAAATGTCTATCCAATCTTTCATCTAAAAGCGAATTCAAAAGACTTATCTTCCGATTGAATCCCTTGTCCTCGAATACAGCAGCTAGGGCTTCCCATGCTTGCTTCGCTGATTTGGCCTCCTGCACGTATGGGTATAGGTGCGGCTCAATGTGAAGGCATATGGTAGCTAGCGCTTCTTCGTCTTTCTGGATTCCAGGAGAGTCCTTTGCATCGGGTGTACTCGACGTGTATGAGAAAAGTTTTTCTCGTAAAAGAAGCATTTTCACGGCGAACTTCCATGATGAATAATCTTCAATTCCGTTTAATTTCGGGATGGAGAATTTTGTGAGGGCCATAACCTCTTGTAATAGTCAAGCAGAGCGTGGAAGAAATACGAGATGGTGTAGTTTGCAGATAAATTATATTTACAGTTTTTTCAAATTTTATGCAACTGACAGTCAACAACGTAACTAGGTAACTAGTGTTGCCTGGGTGTGACTAGCAAACGCCAACAACAACAACACAATATTAAAAGTATAAAAAATCCAAGATGGCGGCCAACTTTTTTTTTGTAAGCCGATTTTGATGAAATTTAGTTTCTGGTACTATTTTGACAAGAAAACAACAACGCAATGTTAAAAGTATAAAAAAATCCAAGATGGCGGCCAATTTTTTTGTTAGCAGGCCGATTTCAATGAAACTCAGTTTCAGGTACTATTTTGACAAGAAAACAGGAACGCAAAGTTAAAAATTTTAAAAATCCAAGATGGCGGCCAACTTTTTTGTTTGCAGGCTGATTTCGATGAAACTCAGTTTCTGGTACTATTTTGACAAGAAAACAGCAACGCAATGTTAAAAATATTAAAAATCTAAGATGGCGGCCAGCTTTTTTGTTTGTCAGCCGATTTTGATGAAACTTGGTTTTTAGTACAATTTTGAAAAGAAAACAACAACACAATGTTAAAAGTATAAAAAAATCCAAGATGGCGGCCAACTTTTTTTTTGTAAGCCGATTTTGATGAAATTTAGTTTCTGGTACTATTTTGACAAGAAAACAACAACGCATTGTTAAAAGTATAAAAAATCCAAGATGGCGGCCAACTTTTTTGTTAGCAGGCCAATTTCAATGAAACTCAGTATCTAGTACTATTTTGACAAGAAAACAGCAACGCAATGTTAAAAATATTAAAAATCCAAGATGGCGGCCAACTTTTTTGTTTGTGAGCCGATTTTGATGAAACTTGGTTTTTAGCACAATTTTGACAAGAAAACAACAACACAATGTTAAAAGTATTAAAAAATCCAAGATGGATGGATAAGATCCAAGATTCTTGTCAAAATAGAACCAGAAACTGAGTTTCATCGAAATCAGCCGGCAAACAAAAAAGTTGGCCGCCATCTTGGATTTTTTATACTATTAACATTGCGTTGTTGTTTTCTTGTCAAGATAGTGACAGGAACTAAGTTTCATCAAAATCGGCTTACAAAAAAAAAGTTGGTCGCTATCTTGGATTTTTTCTATTTTAACATTGCTTTGCTGTTTTCTTGTCAAACTAGTACTAGATACTGAGTTTCATTGAAATCGGCCTGCTAACAAAAAAAATGGCCGCCATTTTGGATTTTTTATACCCTTAACATTGCTTTGTTGTTTTCTTGTCAAAATAGTACCAGAAACTAAGTTTCATCAAAATCGGCTTACAAAAAAAAAGTTGGCCGCCATCTTGGTTTATTTTTATTTTTGACATTGCGTTGTTGTTTTCTTGTCAAAATTGTTCTAAAAACCAAGTTTCATCAAAATCGGCTCACAAACAAAAAAGTTGGCCGCCATCTTGGATTTTAAAATTTTTTAACATTGCGTTGCTGTTTTCTTGTCAAAATAGTACCTGAAACTGAGTTTCATTGAAATCGGCCTGCTAACAAAAAAATTGGCCGCCATCTTGGATTGTTTTATACTTTTAACATTGCGTTGTTGTTTTCGTGTCAAAATAGTACCAGAAACTAAATTTCATCAAAATCGGATTACAAAAAAAAAGTTGGCCGCCATCTTGTTTTCTTTTTATTTTTGACATTGTGTTGTTGTTTTCTTGTCAAAATTGTACCAAAAACCAAGTTTTATCAAAGTCGGCCCGCAAACAAAAAAGTTGGCCGCCATCTTGGATTTTGGAAATTGCCTTTTTTTTAATAAGCGAGATGAAGATTTGCACTCACTCACACTACATGTCGTATGCACCATAATATTAATTTAAAAATAAATTATAACGATAAAGACGTGATAGCCCTGGAAGACTTGTCCCGAGTTACTATGAACGGCGTTGTATGTAACTCGGGACAACCACTCCCCCATCTCACCCCGCAAGCCCCGCACGATTGATCTGTCTAGACGTCTCCGTCGGCCTACTGTATGAAAAAAAGTTGCTTATTCTGTGGTAATGCTAGCCAGGCAGGTGTACCAAGACCTTCAAACTTTGTACGTCAATAGAAAATGAGTTATACTTATTAATTATATTACTAAATAAATTATAGCCTACCTATAAGTTGGCGACAACTAATAGCTATATAACAAAAAAAGTTTCATTAAAATCCGTTCAGTAGTTTTTGCCTGAAACGTGGACAACAGACAGACAGACAAAAAATTCAAAAACTATATTTTTGGTATCTGTTTCGTTTAAGAATACCCTTGGTGGTATTTTTTTCTATTTCTTTTCAATGTATACAGCCCCTGTACCGGCAAAAAAATATGGATATGGACATGGGCTTCATTTGACATTTGATGCCCATATTTTGTGCTTTTAAGGGCATAATATGGGCTTCAAATGTTAAATGAAGCCCATGTCCATACCCATAATTTTTAGCCGGTAGCCCCCTGAATATAATCGCATACAGTTTTATAATAGGTATGAATTATTTTATTTATTTACTTAATATACACGGTAATTTTTTTATCACCCCGGATAAAATTAAAAGGATTATTCTGCTCATGAAAACAAACAATTTTTATTATGGGACCAACACTAAAATCACAAAAAAAACAGCTATTCCATACAAAAGTGCAAAAATATTTAATCAAAATGTATGGAAAAGCTGATATTTTGTCGCGATTTCAGTGTTGGTCCTTTAATAAAAGTTGTTTGTTTTCATGAGTAAAATAATCCCTAAAAATATCCGGGGTGATAAAAAAATACCGTGTATATTACATAAACAGTACCTACGTATTAACACATTAAAAATGTATATTACATAGCCTTCCGCCCGCGGTTTTGCCGCGTGTACTACACGACGTTTTACCGAGGGAATGTGATATTTTTCCGGGATAAAATTAGCCTATGGGACTCTCTTGCTCCTAAACTATCCACATACTAATACATACATACATTTATAATATTAGTATATATTGTATGTCAAAAGAAAATACTTATCACGCTGAACAACTTCTCTTAAGATGCTGTATTTGTATCTCTTATAGTTAAGCTGGGCTGCAAGGGTTCCATATCAGGAGTACCAGACCTTCGATATTTTTCCGTCAATAGAAAATGTCCATGACGTTAAACAACTTTTCTTAAGACACTATGTTTGTATCTTATATAGTTTAATCTGGCTGCTAGGGTTCCACATCAGGTGTACCAGACCTTCAAACTTTGTACGTCAATAGAAAGTGCTCATCACGTTTAACAATTTTCCTTAAAACGATATTTATATATCTCTCATAGTTTGGCTGGACTGCTATGGTTCCACATCAGAAATTGCGATCTTCAAAATAAATTATAGCTATATGTTGGCAAGGACCAATAACTGTATAACATAAAAACTTTCATCAAAATCCGTTCCGTAAACTTTTTTGCCGACGTCATCACACGAAAAAATTCATCCCCTGTTTTCACCCTCTTTTGGGTAGTTTTTTTTACAAACTTTGAATGTCGTATTTATTTATCTAATCAAAAGCCTATAAAATAATTTTGAAGCTTCTAACTTTAAAAATGACGTAATTTCCATACAAACTTTCATCCCCTATTTCAACCCCTTACAGCCCTTTGTTCACATAAAAAAGTAGCCTATGTCCTTTCTCAGGCTCTAGACTATCTCTGTACCAATTTTTATTCAAATCGGTTCCGTAGTTTAGGCGTGATTGTGTAACACACAGACAGACAGATTCGCATTTTCGCATTTATAATATAAATAAAATAATAAAATAAGTAAAATAAGTAAATAAGTAAGGATTTATGCACATTTTCTTCCTATTTAATTTCACTTTATTAATCGAGTATACTTTAGAGATTTTAAATAAAGAGTGTATAAATTCTATCTATTCACTAGTATTTTCACAACAATATTAATAACCAGAACTACTGTTCCACAGTCAATCTTGTTTCGTCCAAGTGTCAAAATACCTCTGTTAGTCCGTATTCGGTATTGCGTAATGCGGCATCGGGAAATCGGGATCGACAAATCTGTGTCCGATCGCTCGGAATATCGGGGATCAATCCGATTTTGTAGGTACTCATGTAGATTACGATCCACAAAGACCATTGCTGTGTCGCGTCTCTATCCGTAATAGTTCGGGTATTATTTGGGGATTTAAATACGGTCGTATACGACGATAAAGGTAAATATAAATTGTAAGATTTATGTTCATAGTCCACATAAACATTTGTATTGCGTAAAATTTTGTTTAATGTAATTATTTATTTATGTTTCATTGGTTTATTTGCCGAGGATTCTTTCTGCTTAAAACAATATAAATGTAATTATAAAGTCACTCTTTTATATCCAGTGGCAATTGTAGAGAGTTTTATAAAGGACCGTTGGCACACAGTACAAGAAGTATAAGGCGCTGCGCAAACGTAGACACTTTTGTGTCTTGTAGGGGATACAAGCTACAAGTGAATATGAAATCAGCCCTTCCTAAGCAGACGTAATATACTTTTTGTGTTCAGTTTCTTCCACTTGACACATACTCGTAGCCGACCAGTTCGTTAGAGCTATCTGAAAACTAAAAGTCCTTAGTTGAAGACACAAGCAACATTAACAAATTTCCTATAACTGTAACCGTGTCCGTTTGCCGCTGCCAGACACAGTAACTCGGTTTCCTGGGATGGTGTGCCATGTCGGTGACAGAGTATCTGATCGCCGCTACCGGACACAGCGACTCGGTTTCCTGCGATGGTGTGCCGTGTCGCTAACAGAGTGTCCGATCGCCACTACCGGACACAGCAATTCGGTTTCCTGGGTTGGAGTGCCGTGTTGGTAACAGAGTGTCTGATCGCCGCTACTAGACACAGCAACTCGGTTCCCTGGGATGTTGTGCCGTGTCCGTAACAGAGTGACCGATCGCCGCTACTGGACACAGCAACTTGGTTTCCTGGGTTGGTGTGCCGTGTCGGTAACAGAGTGTCCGATCGCCGCCACCGGACACATCAACACGGTTTCCTGTGATGGTGCGCCTAACGAAATGTAATATTGCGAGAGTACATTGATAGCTAGAAAAGAATGCCTTAGTACCACAATGAGCCGGCCATTGAAGTATTAGGGAGGACAAGTTCGAGTTTCGATTTTGCACCGACTGTTCTGTATATTTTTTTTTATACCACATGCTCGATATTGCCCAATTATATATCATGTAAACGTTTCCTAAAGTAAGTCATTTTTAACCAGCGGTTTATAATGACATTCAGTAGAATATTATGACCCGCTGGTTAATAATGAGATTTGAATTCGTAAAAATTGATCCATAGAGACCTACAGCATAACGAACCTATTTAAAAATCGAACGCCACTACAAGCCATATACGCAAAACAAAAAAAATAAAACAAAAGCCGCGAATATTCCAAAACACTGCAGTATTAGCAGGAGGTTGAAGTTAAAAATTACAATCTGTACGATTTTTTTTAAATAAGGTAGGTAGGTACTTTTGGAATATATGATAAATGTACATAAATGTAGATAATTATAGTGTACGAGACAGCACATAGCTCGGTATTAAAACACGCGTGGGACACACACTAGTGTTTTAATAACCCCTATTATATGACAGCCACATAAACTACTATATTATGTTATGACATGTGGCCACCCGCGACTGCGCCAGCGTGTAGATAATTTGTTTGACGCGCTTTCGCGATGGTAACCAGCCCCCCGTGGGGATCACTTTAGTGTGTTCAATAGAAGCCATTGTATAACAAAAATTCAGTACAATTGATTAGGTGAGTAAAAAGTAAAAAAAACTGACAGACATACAAAGTTATACTTTCGCATTTATAGCAATACATCGATTTTTCTTCGTTTTTTTATATTTACTTAAAGATGATACCTTCACGACTTTTGAGGACAAAGGCTTTGTCAATGGACGCCTAAAATGTGATTCCATAAGGCCTTCTTTGTCCGTAGACAACAGAACCCTAAAATTGTATTAAAGGAAAAACTCAAGTTTGTACTTTTTGAGGACAATAATTTGTGAGGCTCAGGCAAGCATTGTTATTGCCTAAAGCGTGTTCAGTGAGTTACTTTCCAGAAAAATGCTTATAAAAAGCTTTTCATACTTTTCCAGGAATATGTTTCTGTTGTATGGGTTTCCAGAGATGAGTTCGCGACGAATATATCTAATAAAATATGCATTTTGTTATTTATTGAAAAACGTAATTAGCTTTGATGTTCTAAATAAGTTACTTGAATAAGAAACCTTTATGAGATATATCAATTTAGTACTACTTACTGTACAGCTTTATAAGTCATAATACTAATTTATATCTTGAAGACAGTCAAAATGATGATCAAATATATTTTTAAGGTTATTGGGAATAGTTTATGCCACCCTATTTAGGGGATAAAATGAGGTATTCAATTTTGTTATTAAGTCGGAATGGGTGCTAAACTAATTCAATGCACTGGAATAGTAATTGAAGGCTAGTTGGTAAGATGGTGGCCTAGATTTCCTTGGAAGCGGTCGGCCCAGTTTTCTGGGTCGTTGAGACCACGCGAGCTAAGTTTATAATTTCATAATAGAATGTTTTTGCAATACAATACGAAGGTACTATAACCTATATTTGGCACCTTGGTAAGGTATCACGTAGGTACCTATTAGATTTTTGAAAATTTGCTTTATAATTGCAAGTGATTTTTAGTGTTACCCGGAGTATGCCCAGTTGTATAATTGTGACGAACTTTGGTGATTGATATGATGATGTTTACTACATTGAACCCTACTATATATCCTTACTTTATATTATAAATGTGTCTCTGTCTGTCTGTGTGTTACACAATCACACTTAAACTACTGAACCGATTTGAATGAATTTTGGTACAGAGATAGTCTAGAGCCTGAGAAAGGACATAGGCTACTTTTTATTCCTGAAAAATATCACCTTCCCGCGGGATAACGTCGTGTAGTACACGCGGGCGAAGCCGCGGGCGGAAGGCTAGTAATATTATAAATGTGAAAGTTTAGATGTTTGGATGTTTGTTACTCAATCACGCCAAAACGGCTGAACGGATTTGGCTGAAATTTGGGACATAGATACTTTGTAGCCTGGAGAGGAACATAGGCTACTTTTTATCCCGGAAAAATATCACATTCCCGCGGGATAACGTCATGCCCACGCGGGCGAAGCCGCGGGCGGAAAGCTAGTGATTTCATAATCCACACTAATATTTAAAGAGATAATGTATTGTAAAAGTAATACTAGAGAAATCGACCCATCACAAACTAGTCGGGACTCGAGCTTGCTACCCATCAGAGCAAAGTTCTCATACGAGTCGAATTTTGATATTTTAATTTCAATTAAGTATAAAAGTTGCAACCAAATATGGAGAAAAAATAAGAAAACGTATGTAAGTTTGGAGAGGCGGTTGTCACACAGCACCGATCCCCATCGCGGAGAGCGGGCAGCGCGGCGTTGCAGAATATGCTTGTAAAAAGAAAGTCAATTTTATTAGTATAAAGGCTCATTTACGCCGGAGTAACACTGTGCGACATTGCGGCATGCCACAAGGCCGCATGCTACAAAATTAAAAATGTCGCACATTGTGGCAAGAGTCCTGCAGCATGGCAACACCATGCGTCATGTGGTAGACTGTCGCAGCTTCCAAAATGACACGATTTTGCCCTGGCGTAAAATAGGCTGCCACATGCCGCAAATGTTGGATATGTAGCATCCCACAAGATGACACACGCCACAATAAATGTAGCATGCGACAATGTCGCACAGTATTACTCCGGCGTAAAAGAGCCCTACAAACCACGCCTTGTCTCATACTGAAACCGCGACGCAGCGCGGCAGCGCAAGTACGAAGATCTGCGCTCCACGAACGGAGCGCGTCGCCAGTGTGAGTACCTCCTAAGAGGAAATCTCTGGAATGACTCAACCGATTTTGAAAATTCTTTCACCAGTCATAAGCTACATTGTTTTAGAGTTACAAAAGTTATATATTATTCTGATATTCATGCAGGAACCAGCTGGTAGCCTATTAACGTAAAAAACCTGATTAATAAATAAGTCATGACTCTAATGAAAACTTCTTTTCAACTTTTTCTAAGCGGTTCTTACATGTAAGCCCTTTCAATCCATAATAATATATAATGGAAGTAACGGCTGACATAATTTCAAAGAAAATAATTTACTACCATACCCTCGACTAGTATACATACAAGATAGTTATAAAGCTCTTAATAATGGCGCTTTGAGACTGGTATCTACTTCTGTAGAGTTTTTCCTAAAGCCAAAGAAACGGGTAAGTCTAACTTTTCTCTCAAAAGGCGGACGAAAAAAATTAAAAGAGAGAATGTTCGTACAGTTTTGGCCATTTGTTTGTTCTCATTGACGTAGAAGCTATAACTTCTGTTTGTCATTCAGGGGCCTTACTGCTAGCTGTCAATAGCACAGCCGTCTCTATCGTCTAGAAGACGATCGAGATGGCTGTGTAAATAGTAATGTTGATAGCAGGGTGCCTACCATCAACTTTAAGACAGCGATTCAAAAATAGCGCGATGCAGAATAGGTTCCTAAAATGAATTGCTTTCTTTCGTACTCTGACCTTCTAAAAACTGGATCGCAAATGAATTGCTAAATGTTAATGACCGAACGATTTGTGTCCTTTTTCTTCTACCCGTCTCTTTCACTCGATTCTTTCATGCCCGTGGAGTGAGAGGGACGGGTATAACCTGCAGGTGAAATGTTAAATCGACCGGGTTATAAGTCAAATAAGAGTTCCTGACAGCTTAGCGGCTGTGAAATGTCATTGATCGATCACTGAATCGCTGTCATTGATATTAAGCTGTCGTGGTACGAATAAGCGAAGCAGTTCAGTTTAGGTCCTAAACAAAACCGCAATAAGAGTTGATGGTAAGCACCCTGGACGGAGTTATACACTGCGAATACTGCCATCTCGTTTACAATATTATTGTGACATTGTGTGTCAGTTCGCAGTAAGGCTCCAGGAAAGCTATTTAGGTTTATAAAAGCCACTTTGAAAAGCTGCTTTTCCAAGAAAATTAAACTAAACTAGTACAGTCTGTATTTTAATTAAACAAACAAAGGCACTTTTGTAATTATAAATTCTATAATGTCTTTATAAATAATTGTAGACGTAATAATAGAGAATTTATGATCTTGTGGTTACTTCTCGTGTAATTGAGTTTTTGAACTAAACATTTGTTTGAATGAGGATAACAAAGCTTTTGAAGCTTAAATTGCCATTGTGGAACCAATTCTTTTTTTCCTAAATAATTAATTTAAGTTAAAAGAACAGTAGGTACAATTCTTAGTTGGGGCACAATACAGATCTAAATAGTATTTTAAACTTGCAAATAAAGGGCTTTGAATTTCGGTTTAAAGAAGTATTTAGACATACTTTTTTAACATAATCTTCTATATAAATCACAAACATGTTTCAACAAAATAACAAAAATTTACCGCTGAGTTGAAGCCGTGTAACTCTAAGAAAATGTATTCAACATAATAACCGAAGCAACCTTTTCACGACACCATTTAATAGATATCCTTAAAATTTGTCAGTCTTAGTCTTACAATGACATTGTCGCGCAACTTTGTATTTAATTACATCATCTTATACAAGGTACTCCAGATTTTATAAGCTCGTCTTGGCTTATTAATCGTGCCTCAGTTTCTTTATGAGGGCATGAAATTCCGAACTATGACCTCTACATAGCATAAAGCCAACCTGAAGCCCTTCATTACGCACATAACTTGGCTTGCGCGAAAATTCGACGAATTTATGTTAAGGTATATAAAGGTTGTGCCACATAAATACTGAGAAATGATGTTTGTGATACACACTCACGTATTTTAGGGTTATTATTTTGCCAGCTTTAAATAGAAGTAATAAAATGAAAACAGATTTTTTAAATTCCTTCTATGCTTTCCTCAAATTAAAGGGATTGAGTTAGAAAAAAATGCCCAGCAGTGGGCGTCGTTCGGCTGACATGATGAATTAGAAAAAAGTCTCGTCGAAATACCAAGGTTCAGGTTCTTTTATATTAAAGCCGAGTATTTTGTTTTTGTAAGAAATACCTACGTTAACTTGTCTCTAATACTGAAAACATTTTTATTTTCTAGTATATTTTTTAGTATATTCAATGTTAGAATGGCATCTCCTGGCAAATTACTTCTTAAATCGTTATAGTAATGTATCACAGTCTTTAGTTGCAAATATTCTCTAGCAATATACGAGTACTAAATATTTACTTGCGGTTGCCTTAATCTCACCAGCCTGATATAAATGGTTCTCAAGGAGATTTACTGGTGTGTAATATTTTTTGTTACCTAGGTTTGGAAGATAATAATAAAAACAATCACATTATATAAACCAACATTTGGAAACATAAAAATAAAATCGCATTATTATCTTCGCTTGCAATTCCAATGAATTTTTCATTATAAACGCCTTGCTATAAATAGCAAGGCGGTTAACTTTTGAGTTACTTGACGCATAAGCAAGTCCCCCGGATGGGGTAAATGGAGTCCACAGCAGATCTTTAACGCTGTCGTTCTTGGGGATCGCGTTTCAATTCATTCTACATAATATTCCCTATGCTTTTTACAAGATTTTATTTAACTTGCAGTGTAGGTATGTATGTACCTACATCCGTTCGGATCAAATTTCGCAAGCTAAATTTGACCAACTTCTCAGTGTCCGATTGAGCTGAAACTTTGCATACAGCGCCCCGATCTCGGTAATCTTATGACGCATTAGTCAGGTGTACGTGCAGTTGACGTTCAAACGAAGTGCAAAACCGTTTTTGATAACGCGCGGCGTTGACAGTGCGACAACGTTTTCTGTTCCGGTGATAATCTTTGGAACTAAAACAGTTTTCATACGACAGTCTGTTTTGACAGCTGATTTCGTATTGCAAGTGGCTCCTCTGTCACGGATGTCACCGGAACAGACAGGATTGTGGGACTATAGGTTTGCGTGACGTGTGGGTCGTTATGTCATTACGGCAATACGAAGTCAAACGTCATGACGCAAACGTGGTCAAGACGCGCTGCATAGAATTACCGCGATCGGGGCGCTCTGGTTTGGTTTGGATGACAATACAATATTAAAGTCAACAAGAAAACTTGTCATAAAAACAAAGTTTTTACAAAAAGCTTATTCCTTCTGCCATGGGTCGATTTTGTCAAATACTTAATTTTCATTTTTTTATAATAAAAAATTGCATTGTGAATGCAAAAAGTAAATATAAGTAATTTGAAAGATTAGTGTGCTTAATTTTAGAAGCTTTAGAAAATGTAACTGCATAATATGTAGGTACCGGTTTTCAAATAAAATTCGTTGCACACAATACTGTTTCTTGAAATGCTGTTATAATCGGGGATATTTTTATTACTTATAGAAAAGTCGCAATATTTTTGTAGAACCAATAATGAGGTGACTTTTACGTAGGTTGCATTTTAGGATAAAATATCATTCATCATCATCATCATCATCATGTCAGCCGAACGACGCCCACTGCTGGGCATAGGCCTCCCCCAAGGATCTCCACAACGATCGGTCCTGCGCTGCCCGCATCCAGCGGCTTCCCGCGACCTTGACCAGATCGTCGGTCCACCTTGTAAATATATAAATATATAAATATTTGCTTATATTGTATTTTCAAGTACCCTTTTTATCAAATTAGCTATCAAATTTACTTGGGATTCCCTTCGGAAAATCAAAAGTTGTACCAACATGTGCGGTGCAGGCGACTCGATCAGCCAAACGTATTTTACTTAACTCACTGATTTGTGGCGCTGCTCCAAAGGATCAACTTCGGAAACTTTGTCACTGCTACTTTATTTTCTGACTTGCTAGCATATAGTGCTATGCTTCTGAAATACCGCTTACATACCTACTACGTTGCTTTGCAGTTGATGTACGTAGGTACCAGTGTTAAAGACGGGCTACAAAGTTTTTGTAGTTCCAATATTTTTTTTATAACAACGAAATGCTTATTTGGCACAGTGACATGTAAGGCAGTGTTTTAGCAACGTTTTTTTTGTATAATTTAAAGAAAATTCAAAATCAGGGTTCAATATCCTCTCCGTTGTTGCGCAGCATTGCACAAAGTTTTGGTGTCCAAGCTTCTCAGCCGGCGAACAAAGATCCGTATCTACAAGACTACTTATGTAAGGATGTGATACTTATGGACATTAACTCTTAAAGAAGAACAAAAACTTGTTGTTCTGAGAAGTGCTGAGGAAAGTGCTGAGAAAGATTCTTGGTCCAACTCGCACAGCAGAGGGAACATGGCGAAGACGGAAAAACGAGCAAGTTGAGCAACTGATGGCCGGGCCCAACATAATGGGCGAAATAAAGGCACACAAACTTTGCTGGTTCGATCACCTGGAGAGGATGGGGTGTGATCGCGCCGTCTATTTGGGACGACCGGACGGCCGGCGACCGGTCGGTCGGCACCGATACCGCTGGGAAGACCAGGTCATGCGGGATTTGCACGAGCTCCAGGTCCAGGATTGAAGGGCGGTAGCATACGACAGACCGAAATGGCGACTCTTATTATCAGAGGCCAAGACCCGCTTTGGGTCGCTGCGCTCTTATAGTAAGTAGTAAAGAAAAATCATAATTTAGAACGCTATTAAATGAACAAAGGCAGGTCGCATTAATAAAACATACTGCTATGTTAAGTATTTTTGACCATTTTATGAAATTGGATAACATTAAGGCTGGGATTCCCCAAAATAGGGTATTTTAAATTATGGATTACTCGCAAATCACAAGTACTTAAAATTTGGACAAAAATATATGTTATTTTACAGTTATTAATTTAGTGTTTTCGGCCGTTGTTTTTATTATTTATAGTATTTTACCGTGTCAAATAAAATCTCTAACATCCGTCTAATCGTAATCCAAATATCCTATTACTTGCAGTATACTTGGTTTTAGTTAATGAAAAATATACGAAAATAATTTTCTTTGAATATCCGAGGGATTCCGGCCGTCATAAGTTTAAAATTTTTATTATTTAATTTTTAATTGAATTTTAAGTGATTTTCGGTTCGCGGGGCGCTCGCGAGTTCACAGTTCACTACCGGCTGACGCTGCGTCCGCGTGAAGTGTATCCGTGAAGCCGAGCAAGCGTTAGCGTGCCTATTTCGGTCGGGAATCATCGCCTTAAAACTACTTGGGATACACTGCGGAAAATCAAAAGTTGTTCCACCATATGTGGCGCTGGCGACTCGATCGGGCAAACGTATTTTAAAGTAACGTTCTCAACTCCCTGATTTGTGGCGCTCCGAAGGATCAACTTCTGAAACTTTGTTACTACTACTTTATTTTCTGCCTTGCTAGCATATTAGTGCCTTGCTTCTGAAATGCCGCTTACATACGTTGCTTGCTTTATAGTTGGCGCAAAGTTAAGCGAATTATATTGTACCTATGTAGGTACTAAGTTATTATTTTGGATCAAAATGTTGGTTTGACACAAAGGCGTATTTGGTATGAGAAAATTCTTTAACACAAAGTTATGTGGATTTCATCTTTCATAAACATTTGAATTTAGGATGCTTAGTAAGTAAAGTAAGATTAAATAATATTAAATACTAGCTTCCGCCCGCGACTTCGTCCGCGTGGACATTCGAGAAAATACTTAGGGGACCAATAACCAGGATAAAAAGTATTCTATATTTTAATTGCATAAAAATCCGATCAGCTGTTTTTACGTGATTAGGCGGGTCCTCCGTCACCAAGCGAGCAGCCTCGCGCGAGGCAGAACCTTGCCACGTGCGGCTGGCCCCCTTCGGGGGTGGAATTGTCAAAAACGCTGACACAGGTAAATATTAATTTTTAATTGCCAGCCTAAATACAAAATTTGAAGATCCTAACTTCAAAACTGACGGACTTTCATACAAACATTCATCTCCTATTTCACCCCCTTAGGGGTGGAATTTTCAAAAATCCTTTCTTAGTGGATGCCTACACTGTATAACGTATCTATGTGCAAAATTTGAAGTCTCTAGGTTCAGCAGTTTAGGCTGTGCGTTGATATCTCAGTCAGTCAGTCAGTCAGTCAGTCAGTCAGTCAGTCAGTCAGTCAGGACTTTGAATTTTATATATATAGATATTTTATTTATACTTTGATATAAGTAGGTACTTATGTGAAAATAATGTGTGGTAGTAGCTTCATTGAATTTTACTTTGAATTAATACAAATACAAGGTTTACAAATGAAATATATAAATTGATTAAAGAGCATTTGCCCGGACAGTGAAAGGTCGTGGGTTTGAATCCCAACAGAATTAGTCGTGTGACGGGTCGATTTTTCCTAATATTCTATTTTCTTACTTTCTTAGATAAAATGATGACAGCAAACTCACTCGTAAACCTTACACAGAGTTAACGCCAAATTTTGTGCTTATTTGAATACAAAATCTTGGCTCTATACTAATGCCATAATTACTCATTCCTATCTACAGCAAATCCTGCATCGCGCGTCCTAACGCGGTAAGGTATAAAACGCGTGTTAAGTCTCAACGGCGCAAAAGGCTCATTACTTTCCTAACAAAAGGCTGAGGCTGACAGAGCGTGCGTCTGCTAATTGAGTAATTCCTTTAAGACATTCGTTATGATTATCAACTGCGGAACATCCCAAGGGCACGTCTTAGCGACTGAGTTGGCTCGATGTACGAGGGTGCGTCAATTCAGTTAGCTTTACTTGGCATTATATGGGCCCCTAAGGTGACTGTGCATCGACACTAATTAGGAAATATTGCTAATAACAATTTCTGTTCGAAACGACCTCTAAATATGCGAGTTTGTTATTGTGTTAAGTATGTATCTATTATAAAAATAAATTCTTTAATTCTTTAATTCTTTAATCTAATACAAATCCATGCTAGTATTATAAATGTGAAAGTGTGTTTGTTTGTTAGTCCGTCTTTCATGTCAAAACGCACTTTCCCGCGGAATAACGTCATGTAGTCCATCGGGCAAAGCTGCGGGCGGAAGGCTAGTCAAATCATATTAAGGCTTGTGTTTTTTTATACTTCTGTACTATAATTAAAAAAAAGAAGATTAGAATTTTTGTTATTGTATGAAATGAATAAGCTTAAAAACGTCTGGACCGATTTTAAAAATAGTTTCCCCGTTAAAAAGATTTATTATTCCTAAGTGATATAGGCTATTTTACAAGCTTTTATTTAACTTGCAGTGTATGTATGTATGTATGTATGCATGTATGCATGTATGTCCGTTCGAGTCAAATCTTGCGAGCTAAATTTGACCCACTTTCCAATGTCCGATTGAGCTGAAATTTGGAATTCACCTTTAGTTCCGATGACAATGCAATTAAATATTTAAACAGTACAGTTACCAATTCAGAATTCTTGCAAATTTTCAAGTATTAAATTCTTGTTTTGTTGTGATGGTTACTTCACACGTGCTTGACACATTGTCAATGTACCATAAAGTTATAATCAGCGAGCATTCACCGAGCGCGTGTCAGATAACTCTGCGACTGGGGCGTTTATGGCGCTAGTTACAGTACATTATTTTGTTCTAAGCTTATGGAAAATATTATTATTCGATTTTGACCCCGCGCAGACTTATCTAGCGCACACTCTAAATTCAACTAGTAATCGAACACAAGTCCCAACCCGACAGCCGATTTGAATTGGTTATTTGAAAAAGAACATGAGTCCATGTCACATAATTGCTCAGGAGACAAAAAAACTGTCTGTTAAAAAAACATACCAAGCAGTAAAAATGTTTGATGCAGTTTTGAAAAGTATATAATGT
Source organism: Crambus lathoniellus (assembly GCA_949710035.1). Taxonomy (NCBI): domain Eukaryota; kingdom Metazoa; phylum Arthropoda; class Insecta; order Lepidoptera; family Crambidae; genus Crambus; species Crambus lathoniellus. The sequence continues at coordinate 18,399,183 of OX453303.1, read as the reverse complement.
ACTATTTACATAAATTTGAGATTATCAATAGTAGATTTTATAACGAGGGACTAAACAAAGCCATTATATACCAGAGGTGGTTTGGAATAGAATAGAATAGAATATTTATTAATTGCATTTCATGTGGTACATTTGAGATCTTACACTAAGTTTTGGCGTCCGAGCGTGCGAGGGAGTCAATGAAACCGAGGGTATATTAAGTTGGCGTTTAGTCTCGAGGTGCAAACTGAACGTTTCACTTCGAGTGCGAGAAAACTAGTCAATTTAGTACAAAAACATTTAACAAATTCTGAAATTTTCGCGGTCAGTAGTAGTAGTAGTAGTAAAAATATTCGTCCTTTTGTAGGACAGGCCCATACTGCCAATTCTTGAGTATTATTAAATTATTGTAGTTTCTTAAGTTTTCATAAGAATGTAGGTGTGTTACATTCCAATGATCCTTGGAGTATTTGGCGTCAAGTGTGTCAAGCCAGCCTTTTCGATAATTACTTGCTGAGGTAGTCACCACTATATAATAATAAAACACTCGGCATCACTTTACCGAGATAGCGCCTGTTCTAATCATTCCACATATCTTCCAGTTGCGTAGACACTTGGGGCACAAAACCACACCTATCTTTAGTCACAAAGTCCACTATAAAACAAATTGCGGTAAATTAAAATATCCACTCAACCTAACCCGCCAAAATGGCGCCAAAAACTCTGTCAGTTTTTTTCCGCTAAACCAGTCACAAAACTTTTGCACAATACACCTTCCTTGCGGAAAAACCATGAAACAAAAAACGTCTTAACATTTTCGCAATGAAAATGGTCCACACTTCACAATTAATAGTATATTCACTGGCTGTTTGAGTTTATCTAATGCCACATGAAGGAAATTAAAAAAGTAGTTACATTTTACTCCCTAGGGACTAAAGTGGTTATTTAGTCCCGCTTCGTAGGGCTATATTTGCGTACTTTTAGAGCATGAGAAGTGAAAATTATTATTATTTCTATTAAGACATTAATTGAAAGCCCCTGGACTTTGGCTTTTTATCAATTACTTACTTTAAAAAAAATTACATTTAATTAAAAATAAAGTTTCCCTCTCAGTTACAGGCCACTCCAAATGGTTTTGAAGAATTTTTCGTCATTCTTTTGTGACAGGTACCGTTCATTTTTTTTTCAAATCCAAGACCTTTTTTTGTTAATAGGTCTTTTTCTTTACAAGCCCGTTGCATTGGCAAATCCAGGTGATTTCTGTAAGTATTTGATAAAAAAAAGTGATGTGATACAAGGCCTTGTCCAGTGGTGTGATACAAAGCCTTGGCCAAGGCCAGATTTAGTGTAGCTTTTTTGATTTGGTACGAACGTGTGTAGCACGGATTATATTTGCTTTACAGAAAAGTTCATCCGCACCAAATCGGCGGTTAGGTCTGGTCTGGACGTGTGTAGCGGCTACAAGAACTATAGTGCAACAAGCTTTTCTGTTCCTGTGATAATCTTTGGAACTAAAACAGTTTTCATACGACATCGACAGTCCATTTTGACAGCTAATTTCGTATTGCAAGTGGCTCCTCTGTCACGGCTGTCACCGGAACAGACAGGAGTGTGGGACTCATGAAGCTCGACTTAATACTGAGGTAACTGGAGAGTGCAGTACGAAAAATTTTTTGAATACCACAAATAACACATTGGCTGTCTTCCGTCTCACCTACACTTTAAAAAAATACGTATGGTCATATGAGACAGCTGACAGCCACTACATACATAAATGTCAAATTTGCTGGCGACACTTTTTTATTCAGGGTGAGAGCTCCAGTTACCTCAGAGTATTAAGTCAAACTTCATGGTGGGACTATAACGAACGAACTATAAAAAGAAGCAAAAAACGCGAAGTTGCTATATTCAGACCATGAAGCTCGACTTAATACTGAGGTAACTGGAGAGTGCAGTACGAACAATTTTTTATCACCACAAATTACACAGTGGCTGTTTTCCGTCTCACCTTGTGATGGCACCAAAATGTGTCTTACACTATAGGTATCATAAACGATAAAAAAAATAAACTTTGAGGAAGAAAAAAAACACAGTTCCTAAAATTCAATAGACGCTTGACTAAGTGCCACATATGGTTAAAATAAAACGACTCAGAAATTCAATATTATTTCGTAAATGTATTTCTTTGACCACTTAAAGAAATCATAAATTTTAGTTAAGCAAGACGATTAGTTGTAAATGCGTCTCAAAATCAAGAAAAAACCAATCCTTGAAACAAAAGTGCAGGGTTTTTGTAATCATAAATTTGTCAACTCGTGAGTGCGAACCGAATAGCTGACGCCTATTTAATACGTATAAAAAAGTCACAGTGAAACGTAATGAATTATCTGAGCAACGACTGATATGCAAAAAGGAACCTTGTGTCTTGATTAGTTAAAACTATGAAGACATAATTGAGTTTTCCCGATGTTTATTTAAGTTAAAAATTGCAGATATTACGCAGAACCATTCTCTATCTTTCAGGAGTCAAGCATGACAGACTCAAAATCACCTACAGCGAATTCTAGATTTCAAGTTGGATCTAAGCGTTTTTGAACACATGGCGCCATCTAGTGAGTGGAAGGTTGGAGCTGCGCCTAGCGAGTTGATTAGCCAATCAGGTCACAAGGATAGGCGGGGTGTTTTGCAAAATGCGCTGGCGCAGATTTAAAGAAGATTGGTCCGTGAAGACAAATAGTTAAGACCTAATTTAGGATACATAGATTTAGTGTAGTTAGAGAAGGTTATTATTGTAAGCTGGCGTAAGAAACATGGATTATTCAGGGTCGCGCGGCCTTTTAGGACGGTCATTTTTAATCTTACGGGAGGGAAAATTTCTGGAGTATTAAAATTGTTAATATTCATTGTATAAAACTTTGTAAATCACCATTGCTTGTAAAGTAATAGAATCAGTGTGGCGAATCAGCAAGGTGTTATAAAGCTAAGTATATTGTGAATCCTTTCGATGTGAACTTATTTGACTTTAAACTTTCATTGTAATAAAACTGATGATTATAATAAATATCATAAATATCAAACAAACTTAATGAACATCGTTCTCACACCTTATAAAGTCAAAATAAGTACACAATCGTATTGCAATTTTCTTTGTGTTCACGTTTCTTTGTTTAGAATAATTAGATTAATCGGCAGGAATTGGGTTTTTTATTACTTTGCTTCGTTTTCCCAATTCTACTGACTTTATCAGCCGTAGGAACAGAAGCAAAGAGCCAATTTCCTTCTAACGAGAGAATATTGGTTAAAATAGTCAAAAGTTTCGAATTAAATTCAATTTGAAGTAATAAAATTAATATAACATCTTATTCTGTATTCATATTTATTTCCCATTATAGGAACCTCTTTTCAATGAATTCATAATTAATTTTATTAATTATTTTTAAAAGTTGAAGTAGATAATATTGAATTTAAATAATTGAGTTACTTTCGAATAGTAACAAACTTTTCTGGAGGATAAGACTATAGAAACTAAACTTTCCTTTCCTTGAATCTGACATAATGCCTTCGATGGCATTTGGATATTTGATCTGTTATATGGTTATAGATAAAGTACAATGTCATTAAGAATCCTTCGAACGGATTCTAAATTTTGATTGGAGACAAAATTGATAGCTTCAGACAATTGGTTTGAAGTCAGCTTAATTGAAACTTATTTCAAATCACATTTAAATAAGCTGGATTATATTTTGGGATAAAATAAAACAAGAGACGATCACATAGTTATGGCTATTATAACAAAGGACTTAGGCTTTTGTTTACGAGAATAGCAGAAAGGACAATAGGCATGCAGTTGGGGCCATCACACGTGCTGCGCGTGACCATGATTTCTAGATTTTGTGTCCATCTAAAGCAGACACAACTAGGAATAGAACTTTAAATCAAAAAGAAAAAAAAACACAACGTAGAATATTGATATTTTATCCCAATATTATATTTCAGCAGATTTATATTGATATTTTATCTAAATATTATATTTCAGCAGATTTATATTCATATTTTATCCAAATATTATATTTCCCTAGATTTATATTTCAAATTTATCAAACAAAGCAGACGGAAACTTTTAAATTTAAATCTTTTAATTTTAATTTAAACTTTCACATTTAAATATTTTATTCTATAGTTGGAAATTAAGCTCTGAGGTTGTGAATCATTAAATGAAAGTAGTATAATTAGAATTCTATACCGATTGATTACACTAAGTGGGTTAAATTTAAAGGCTAGTCGTTTGCGTGATACGATGTTAGCCGGCACAACGGCTACTCGTATTTTCGTAAACGAAGTTAGCCGAGACATCTTTCGGCGCAATCAACGTAGATTAGCATAGGAAAAAAATATTGAAAGTGCACAAGCTGATCTAAAACCCTCATCAAGGTGGCCACCTATATATAAAAAAGAGAAGGAGAAAAAACTAACTCCTCAAACAAAAAAAAAAACAAAAAAAAATATTAAGGGAAAGACAGCTATTTGAAACCCGTCTGACGAGGTATTCAAAATCAGTATAGGGTCAGGTTTAGGATTGTGTACGGAAAGGTGACAATATTGAATCCACACGCGTTCTTTAAAATAATTTTAAATCTTATAAAATTTATTTTATCACACCTCATCTTAAAAGCTGAAGGGTATACAACACCGTCGACAAGACGAGTTTGTTGCAGCAAGAAATTATGTAAGACCATGTTTAATCTAAAAACCGGGGAGAGGGAAATTATTTAACTATCTATTTGTTACAAAGTAGCAAAAATAATACCCTATAATTTCATATTACAACAGCCGACGAATTCCATCTGCATTGTTTGAAAGTGTAAACTGCATGTTGCTATTTCTTGTGTGTCCTTCTTGCAGGTCGTTGCTCATTGTTATTGCGTTCTCGTTAGATGCATAAAAGAATTTATTTGTTGTTCAAAATATAATAACGTTTAGGAAATCTTTTAACTACAATTGTTGCAAACGCAAGTTAAAAATAAAAATATCGGGTCAGGTAGTGCCGTGCCGAGGTCATAGCGTAAGGCGGGTCGAACTTTTTCTAATACTTCATTTCCAATATTTTGACAGTAAAAGTTGCATCGTGAATACAGGAAACAAAAAGTCAAAATTATAAAAGAATTATAATTATAATCAAAAACGAAATAACGTTCGGTAAAACGTTAGGTCGCGTGTAGAGCAAGTAGGTACAGATAGGTCAAGTTAAACGTTGGTTTAGAGATTATTGTTAGTAAATTAGACAGACAAAAGGCTAGGATCTTTAAAAAATCGGCAAAGAGTTAGATAGATTATGTTAGTACGGCGTCGCAGGTAGTAGGAAGCGCGAAACAAAAGATCAATTGTTACTGGTTTTACGAAAAAGATAGAGAAATCTTTACACAAAAGTTCGGGCTAGCTAATAAACAAAACATTCACGAGTTATAAATGTTCAACAAAAAAACACCATTCATAAAACGTAAATTTTAAAAACAAATCTTTGATGATTCAATTGTGTTTCTATCTAAGGTTAGAGTATAGTTTAAAATGTAAGTTAGCTAATAGATTATTATTAATCTTTAATTAAGATATTACATAGAATATTCTTCATTTATACATTACAATCTCATTGTTCTCAAAATCTCTACTGCAGAACTAGAACTTTGTGATATTATGAGAACGAGTTATCGAATTGTAAATTCCCGGTGTCACTTTATCTAAAAATTAAGGGTTACTTTATTGAAGGAAAGTCTATCAGTGGAAGATTGACAGAACAAAGTGTCTGATATACTTTAATTAAGTAATTTTAAACGGTTTTAAGTTACTCTTGTCTTTAATAGGAAAGCATTCCAAGTTATTAGGTATGCGATAAGCATTACCTATTGTTTAGCCACAATGGTTGACTAAACAAGTTAACGACTGTTCTATCATCTAGAATAATAATAAAGATTGGGTATAGATGCTACGAGGAGGGATCTCAGCACATAAAAAAAATTGATTAATAAAGGAGTGGATTGATTGAGACAGACACATAGATTCATTCACATAGGCTTGTTACATACAATAGCAAGTAAATCATAATTTAATTGCGGGTTCGAACCTCGCAAAGAACTAACTGTGTTATTTAAAAGTAAGCTATTATTCAACGACTCCGATAGGTCAGCGATCAGAGCATTCGCTCGGACAGTGAAAGGTCCCGGGTTCGATTCCCGGCGGAGCTATTTGGAGAATGGGTTGGTTTTCTGATATTCCATTTTTTTTAATAATAAAGATCGCATTGTGTATGGAAAAAAAAGGTTAAGGTTAATTTTATTTACTATACACCAATTATCTGACTTATATAATGATTATGATCAGTGTCAGATGTGTTTGGAGTTTTACATTTACTGGAAATAAGACCATGCGGTAAAAGGTTTTCGATCTACCATTATGAGCCAGGTACTTTATCTTTTTTAAGTTAGTTTAAATAAGATTATTCCAGCAACGCATGCTATGGTTGAAGGCGTGAGACTGTTTCGAATACAGTTCAATTATAAAATTGGTTGGCGCAATAAACTCACAATGAAATGTGAATGGAAGAAAAATAGTTTTAACTATGTTTAAACTATTACACATAGTATGGTGTGAGACTGTTTCGAATACAGTTAAATGATTAAATTGGTTGGTGCAATAAACTCAAAATTAAATGTGAATTGAAGAAAAGTAGTTTTAACTATGTTTAAACTATTACACCTTGGAGTGATGTTTCGAATACAGTATGAAATTTGAATGGGTTGGAGCAATTAACTTTTAATCAAGTGCGATGTTTGAAACATTATGTGAAACAAAATAAAGGGCAGTTCAAAGACAATTTATCATTGTCTCTGTGGAGAAGAAGCCAGGAATATTGATCAGTGTAAGATATTATTACTATTAAGGATATAATAATAATTTAATGCAAATCTCAAAACTATGAATGACAGAAGAGTGTAAGAAAAAGGGAGAGGTTATTGTTGTATTAAATACAGGTGAAATTCTAACTTGATAAAAAAAAAATGGTATTATTGTTATTCAGTGCCAAGAAAGGCAGTACGTTTGTTTGAAATGTTGTGAACTAGACAATTGTAGATAAGTTGTAGGTTAAGTGTAATTATAACAATAGCAGATAATCTATTGATAAGAATGTATTCAGTAAATATTAAGATTCTGTACGAATCCAGATAAACGGTAAAAAGAAACCCGAATACCTAATCAAAATTTATAAAACTTAGTTAAATCATTACTAGCCAATAAAAATAATGAATTAAACGATTATTATTATTATCATCATGATTTAGCCATTTGAATGATTAAAACCTTTTACATAAGTAATCTTGTTTAGATAAAAAAGTTATTAGTATTCAAATAAATAATCCTATAAGAAACACAAGATTTAAAGAAATATTATTAGATAACATGAGATAGCAAATCATTTGGGACTTAGCAAACCGGAGTGGTATATTGACGAAATTATATAGCAGGTTGTGGAAATATTTTATGAGCGGCTGAATCTAGGGTGGTTAAGACATACAATAAAAAAAAATCTCCGAATAATACGATAATCTATATACATTAATACGTGCAATCACGAATTAATTCGAAGGCAGCTATAACGCTGGTGGTTAGCAAAATTCAGGAATTCCACAGTGATATTACTTATTTTCAAAGCTAGAAACAAAAACCTAAAAAGAATAAAATAATAGATTAAAAAAACGGCGTTCATCACATAAAGAATTCTGAAAGACTGTTTATAAACGTAAACAGATATTCCATGGCAATATGGCAATCTATGGCATCTATGGCAATATTCGAAAAAAAATCAAAATATTGATTTTCAGAGTAGAACGCATGAAAGTTTGACAATAATTCCTTTTAATCCACCAAAGTGGTTATAAAAAAAATCATATCATAAAAATAAAAAACAGAGCATAACATTGCAATGGCAACGTTACAACGCTATCCATTTATTCAAATATTACATGAATAACGACGAAAAAGCGTTAAAGTAATTAAGCTCTGATATTATTGTCAAACAGATGACCGAACAAAACTAAAACGCAATTGGTCATGGGAAGTTTTTTTTGCAAGCTTAGAAATTTTATGACACCTTCATTAACAATGGGTCACAGTGTATCTAAATTAGAGGCCAGAAACGCTGTGGTTTAAAGACAAATTTACAGTTGTTTTTTCTTTGTCCATCAAGTGAAGTTTATTTAGAATATATTCAAAGATTTCTAGAGTAGCTTAGGTAACTGAAACTGTTTACAGTTGCCTAATCTGGGAGAGGCATGTGATGGCACCAAAATGTGCCTTACACTATAGGTATCATAAACGATAAAAAAAATAAACTTTGAGGAAGAAAAAAAACACAGTTCCTAAAATTCAATAGACGCTTGACTAAGTGCCACATATGGTTAAAATAAAACGACTCAGAAATTCAATATTATTTCGTAAATGTATTTCTTTGACCACTTAAAGAAATCATAAATTTTAGTTAAGCAAGACGATTAGTTGTAAATGCGTCTCAAAATCAAGAAAAAACCAATCCTTGAAACAAAAGTGCAGGGTTTTTGTAATCATAAATTTGTCAACTCGTGAGTGCGAACCGAATAGCTGACGCCTATTTAATACGTATAAAAAAGTCACAGTGAAACGTAATGAATTATCTGAGCAACGACTGATATGCAAAAAGGAACCTTGTGTCTTGATTAGTTAAAACTATGAAGACATAATTGAGTTTTCCTGATGTTTATTTAAGTTAAAAATTGCAGATATTACGCAGAACCATTCTCTATCTTTCAGGAGTCAAGCATGACAGACTCAAAATCACCTACAGCGAATTCTAGATTTCAAGTTGGATCTAAGCGTTTTTGAACACATGGCGCCATCTAGTGAGTGGAAGGTTGGAGCTGCGCCTAGCGAGTTGATTAGCCAATCAGGTCACAAGGATAGGCGGGGTGTTTTGCAAAATGCGCTGGCGCAGATTTAAAGAAGATTGGTCCGTGAAGACAAATAGTTAAGACCTAATTTAGGATACATAGATTTAGTGTAGTTAGAGAAGGTTATTATTGTAAGCTGGCGTAAGAAACATGGATTATTCAGGGTCGCGCGGCCTTTTAGGACGGTCATTTTTAATCTTACGGGAGGGAAAATTTCTGGAGTATTAAAATTGTTAATATTCATTGTATAAAACTTTGTAAATCACCATTGCTTGTAAAGTAATAGAATCAGTGTGGCGAATCAGCAAGGTGTTATAAAGCTAAGTATATTGTGAATCCTTTCGATGTGAACTTATTTGACTTTAAACTTTCATTGTAATAAAACTGATGATTATAATAAATATCATAAATATCAAACAAACTTAATGAACATCGTTCTCACACCTTATAAAGTCAAAATAAGTACACAATCGTATTGCAATTTTCTTTGTGTTCACGTTTCTTTGTTTAGAATAATTAGATTAATCGGCAGGAATTGGGTTTTTTATTACTTTGCTTCGTTTTCCCAATTCTACTGACTTTATCAGCCGTAGGAACAGAAGCAAAGAGCCAATTTCCTTCTAACGAGAGAATATTGGTTAAAATAGTCAAAAGTTTCGAATTAAATTCAATTTGAAGTAATAAAATTAATATAACATCTTATTCTGTATTCATATTTATTTCCCATTATAGGAACCTCTTTTCAATGAATTCATAATTAATTTTATTAATTATTTTTAAAAGTTGAAGTAGATAATATTGAATTTAAATAATTGAGTTACTTTCGAATAGTAACAAACTTTTCTGGAGGATAAGACTATAGAAACTAAACTTTCCTTTCCTTGAATCTGACATAATGCCTTCGATGGCATTTGGATATTTGATCTGTTATATGGTTATAGATAAAGTACAATGTCATTAAGAATCCTTCGAACGGATTCTAAATTTTGATTGGAGACAAAATTGATAGCTTCAGACAATTGGTTTGAAGTCAGCTTAATTGAAACTTATTTCAAATCACATTTAAATAAGCTGGATTATATTTTGGGATAAAATAAAACAAGAGACGATCACATAGTTATGGCTATTATAACAAAGGACTTAGGCTTTTGTTTACGAGAATAGCAGAAAGGACAATAGGCATGCAGTTGGGGCCATCACAACCTACACTTTAAAAAAATACGTATGGTCATATGAGACAACTGACAGCCACTACACACTAAATGTCAAATTTGCTGGAGTTCACTTTTTTCATGAAGCTCGACTTAATACTCTGAGGTAACTGGAGTTCTCACCCTGAATAAAAAAGTGTACCCAGCAAATTTGACATTTATATATGTAGTGGCTGTCAGTTGTCTCATATGACCAAACGTATTTTTTTAAAGTGTAGGCGAGACGGAAGACAGCCACTCTGTAATTTTTGGGGACAAAAAAGTGTTAGTACTGCACTCTCCAGTTACCTCAGTATTAAGTCGAGCTTCATGACTTTTTTATTCAGGGTGAGAACTCCAGTTACCTCAGTATTAAGTCGAGCTTCATGATTCAGACCCTACAAATGTCACTTTGCCCATAAATAGTTCACTAAAGTCAACGACAGATGGCTCCAAGTTAGGTAATACAACCATAGTCTACAGAAAAGAAAAATCCTTTTTTTCTTAATGTACTATGTTTATCAACTTTGATAGAAACTTAAATGTGTCTTGTTCTTTAGTATTTATTTTTGAAATACTTACTAAACTGAAAATCAGCGTTTGCTTGCGTTGTAAGACAAGTAATATGACGCTGAGCTGCGACCATTGAGTACTGCTGCGGCACGGCACACACACATTTTTATTTGGAACTTTTTGTCTTATTGGGTCTAGTTTGTGTTTTCTATTCTTGTTCGTAAAACAGTGCTACCTTCTCTTATACCTATGTGAATATGCCTTGTATTTTATGAATATGTGTGCGTCAGTAGTAAGAATCTACAATCTCTATTTGGTGGTAAAATAATTTTGTGCTTGCAGACTTGATGCAGTTGAAGAGCTAAACTGTAATAAATTAACTGGCAATCGACTATGCAATTAATGATGCATTAAATGAAATGAAGCGACTTAGAAACACGTCCAATAATAACTAAAAATACAAAAATAAATTATATTAAAAAAACCTTTTATTTAAAATCAAGCTTTTATTCGAATGTCCTAAAAAGAATAAAATAAACTTTGTATCAAGTCAAATCCCACAAATTTATTATTATTTATTACATTAAACAAATTATATGTTTTAAAAGCTTGTCGCGAGATTTTATTGTTACTGGGCTTGCACTAAACACTGCTATAACTTATATTTGACATATGAAATTAAAGCGACAAGCTTTTAAAACATATAAATTGTTTAATGTAATAAATTTGTGGGATTTGACTTGATACAAAGTTTATTTTATTCTTTTTAGGACATTCGAATAAAAGCTTGATTTTAAATAAAAGGTTTTTTTAATATAACTTTTTAATCCCGATATTTCCACGCAACGGATACCATGACAGAAACACCGCGCGGAGCAGCTTGTATTAAGATGAACGCTGAATAAATATTTGTTTTTAGTTGAAGTTATTCTATTTTATACTTAACTTTTTAATTTTAACAGTTAAAAAATATAGAATAAATCTATTTCATATGATTTTCGAGTATATTACTATAATATGTTTATCCGTTAATTAGTTTCAGTAACACAGTTTCAAAATGAAAACTACTTATAAGCTTGGATAATTGGAGCGATTGTAAAAAAAAAGAACAGCAATGGCTTTAATTAGATTCGTAATATTTTATTTAAAATTACCAACATCGCCTTTATCACGGGCATTGCACACACTGAATCTACTTGCAGAAATTATCGACCTTTTCTCGTGTCATTTGAGTGAATTCTCAAGATCGGCCTTTTGAAAATACAAACCAAAAAATTAATATTTTATATTATCGTTATGATGCTACTCTTCCATAGGTAATTATATGTGTGAAATAAATAAATAAAGAAGAGTAAGAACTATTTAATAGCTTTCCCATAAAATTAAATATAGTTAGCTACAACATGTTTAATAAGAAGTATAATGCAAATATCAAACAAAGCGAAAAAGGGGGAAACGCAACTATCAACATTAGTTGTTACATCAGAATTTACCTCCATTTTAGTTAGTTGGATGCTAGTTACGAAGTTGTTTCCTAACTTCCAGATGGCAACACAATGACTGACTTTGAGGCTCCTTCCGCTCAACGTTTTCTGCGTAACTATTATTAGACAGAAGCTATGAAACTTTCGCATTGTGTATGCAAAAATATACTGGATTTATCTACATAATGTAAAACAAAGTCGCTTCTCGCCGTCTGAATGTTCAGATCTTTCAAACGACAACGACTGATTTAGCGCAGGGGACGGATACCTGCTTTCTGCGCTAGGCGTCTCGGGTTCGATTCCCGAACAAGACAAATATATTTTGTGTGCATGAACATGTCTTTTTGTCTTGGTCTGGGTGTTTTTCATGTCTATTAAGTATGTTTTTACAAACAAAAGGTACACAAGTATAGGTATATTTGTCCGTTATCTAGTTATAACACAGTTTCTTTATGAAAACTACTTGTGAGTTATGTAATTGGTGTGATTGTAATAAATTAATTATTATTATAATTATAAAATATGGAATGGATTTTAATACAGTTTATTTACACTCATGAATAGAACTATATTGACACACTATAAACCATAGCTAACTTTAAAGAAATAAAAAAAAACAAGTTGTATCGTAGTAGTAGTAAATGTGACTGTTGCTTAACCCGTGAGAAGGCACGCCTAGTTTTCTTACATGAGGAGGCGCACGCGAGCAAATTGCTCACACTACCGTAAACGTTCATATTTTTAAAGTTTCTATGATTAATCGGTTATAATATATTGTAATAAATAAAACAAGGTTTAGTAAGTAAGAAAATAATTGATTTTCATAAAACTATTAAACATAAATGCAACTTCTCAATCAAACAACAAAACAACATATCATTATTTTAATTTTTTGCCAGGCTTCATTAAAGTTACAATAAAAACTCTTACAGAATAAATACTCAAAAAAATTGTTGATCCATAAGATCTACACTAGTGTGCTTCTCGAAACACAGTAAACACATGTATGTTGTATGCTCGGTTTAAAGTAATTGTTTGTACGAAGTATACCCTTTTTACCTTCTACTCTTACGTAGGTATAGGACATATATTGCACATACAATACACTCCATATCTGTTGTGTGAGGACTCTGAATGACAGACATATTATTGTTCTCCATTTTCAAGATCTGCATCCAATCCATCACCAGAATCCTCTTCTAACCACGAACTAAATTTGTGCTTGCACTCGATCATCCATTTTGCATGTACCCATAGCTAGAAATGAAATAATAATAATAAAATTATTTCTAGAAAGTGTTTACATAATAATCAACCACTAAACATTAAACAAATGAAATAATATGGAAGAAAACACAACTTAACTTTTTTTAAACACAAAAATAAATACTTACATGGATGGGCGCGTGATGAGCGAATTGCCGCACGATGGTATATGGCCTCCATCACCTCTTCGCTGTGCAGACGCAATGCAACTGGCCGGCACGAAAGTTGCGTCAGGGGAAAGGTGATGAAAAGTTAGGAAGGTACATGGGTGCTTGAAGCGGTATGGCGAGGGTGAGACAAAAAATTTTTGGATTCATTTTTTGTGTGAGCAAATTGCTCATAGCGCGCCTTCTCACGGGTTAAGGTAGTAAAACACTAGTGGGAGTTTTTTAATAAAGTTTTTTTTATATTATATTTTGATAATTGTATAAAAACTAAACAGGTTCCTCCTATACTAGGTTTTATATTTTATACCTTATCAGTTTTACAGCAAAACCACTTGTTTAAATTTAATTCTTGTTGTTCCAAAGGTAAAGCCATAGTAGAACTTTTAATTATCCACTTTGAACTAATTTCCTGTACACTGAAAATTAGCGAGCCATTTTATTACAGCTCCTCGAAACAGTTAAGGGAATAAATTCCAAAAAAATAATAATAAAGAAATCAGATGTACTTGGATCGCTTTCGAAATTGTCGAGCGACACCATTCGTCGGTTTTCTTTAACAATAGTTCGTTCGGATTTCCGCTCACCTCCTCAAACGTCTTTAAGGCCTGTTCGGAAATAGCCCATTTCCTGGCATACCTATAACCACAACCAGTTTCATTATGACTGCTCTTTGTGAAGTTACGTTTTAGCCGAGCATTTGAATTTCGATTGTGTTTTGTTACTTTTTTAGTGACGGAATCAAATCAGAATCTATTTCATACAGTTTGGTGTGAAAATGTTGTATGACACCATTATGTTATTTATGTTTATTAATTAATATATTATATTTATTTTATTAATATTATCGTTTTTTATTTATATTTTATTGTACACATATAGTTTGATGAGTTCTTACTTTGATTTCTTTTGTTTAACACTTTTTTTTCTTTATTGCCGCCGTAACCTTTCTTCACATCCTTTCTGCTTTACTGGTTAGTATGCCTTAATAGGGCATTAACGCCCGAATTCTCGAACGCAAATCATCTTTGGGAGCGTCTCAAACATCATGGCATCTCTTTCATACGTTTGACATTTAAAGTGACAGGGCGATGTGTGAGACGCTCCCAAAGATAAGTAGCGTACGAGTATTCGGGTATAAGTCCGCTATTTGTATTTTTATGTACAATAAAGAATCAATAATAATAATAATATTTTGGGGAATTATAAATTGACTATTTAACGAAAGTAACTACATTATGGCGGCTCTTTGTGACGTTACGTTTTAATCGAGCATTTAAATTTCGATTGTGTTTTGTTACTTTTTATTTTGTGACGGAGTCAAATCAGAATTTATTTCGTACAGTTTGGTGTAGAATCCACGTTCTGTCGTTTTTTAAAATCCATACTAATATTATAAACGTGAAAGTGTGTTTGTCCGTATTTTACGTCAAAACTGGGTGATGATTTTTGGGATAGGGATTGGGAGCTGGAAAGTGACATGCTACTTTTTATTCCGGAAAAATAACACATTCCCGCGGGACAGTGTCATGTAGTCCAGGCAGGCGAAGCCGCGGGCGGATAGCTATAGTACTGTATATTACGAAATAAAATAATAATACTAATAAATCCGTCCATTTAAAATTTTTTAAATGGACGGATTATATTGGCTGAAATAATTGTAAGTAATTCAGATTTTTTCTACTAATCTAAGGATTTTAACATGATTTTTCTGAAAACTATTTCCAGGAATTTCAGTAATCAAATAATATTATAGTTTTTCACACTATAAATTAAATTCAACAGTTTTCGTTCAGTTTATTAATTGTCGTTTGTATTTATTTTAACATTAACGCTTTCGTATTTGCAAAATTAACAATGTGGCTTTTTTCATTTTCATTTGTTATTTATTTATAAAATAAAAATAGCAACATCAAATCTAGTTACACAAACATATATCTCTAACTGATTAAACAGTAGTAAATCAATGTATCATAAATTAAAATATGAAAGCCTTAATTGCTTGAGTTATTGAGTACTCGGTTACATGAAGTTGATAACTCAATTATTTAAAGTCTACGAGAATATGGTAAAACATATTTGTCGATCGTGAATAATGTCTGCAGAGTTTCCAGGCATCCATCTTGTTCAAATTGGCGAATCGATTTTAGTGTACTGTTATAGATAGAATATGTACCCATACTAGCTATCCACGCATCCTCACCTTGCACACTCAGCACTCCTTCACCATAGCCTGTACTCCCACGCATCCTAACTCCAGTCGCACCTCAGTCTCGATCCATCCTCCTTACGAGTCGGCTGTCTTATCATAATTAAAATCGCATCTTTTTTTAAAAACCAATTCCTGTCGAGGCTCCTAATATATGGTGGCAGCGTGAAAGGATTCAGTAAAGAATCCCCGGTACGTCTTCGAATTCCAAATCAATCCCGGGCAAGTGTATATGTGCCCCGGTACTTCTTCGAATTCTAAATCAATCCCGGGCAAGTGTATATGTGTCCCCGGTACGACTCCTATTTCTAAACCGCAAACGCGCAAGTGTGTGTGCGAGTGTAAGTGCCAACTCCACTGTGCAAAGTGTTATTGCACCGAGTTACGGCCCGGCCCCTGTGTATCCAGTGTTCGAGGTGAAGTTCCAGAAAGGCCCACTGCTGCGTGCTTTTGGTTCTGCAGCCGGCCTTCACAAAATATCCACCGGTTGCGATCGGCAACCCTAACTCTGCGACGCGACAAATCAACAGCGGCTTATCGACACACCGAGACGCGTCGCCCACGCTCCAGTTACGAGAAATGCAGCTCATCCTTATCGCGATATCCACGTCAATGTAAGTGACTTATTATATTGGTCATTGCTAATTCCCAATCTTATTATACAACTTATTCCCCGTGACTTACACCAACTTAGATTTGTTTTACTTTTACTTAAATTCAATTCTATTTTACCAAAATGGCAAATGATAGACCTAATAGCCCAAAATTTGACCGACCTGAAATTGCGGTCACTGATACAGAAGAAGACAGTCAAAACCAATGTCCTCCCCCTCAAGGAATGTCTACCAGATCCACTTCAAAAAGGAGAATAGCAACACCAAAGTCAGAAATCGAACTTTCCACACTTTTAAAATTCATAAAACCATATGATGGTTGTAGAGAAAAGCTCAACTCGTTTTTAGTTAACTGCAACAATGCATATGATTTGGCTTCCGACTCCCAAAAAGACACACTCTTTAAATATATTCTCTGTCAATTAGAGGGCAAGGCGGAGACCGCCTGCTCCATCAAAGAATTCACCAATTGGTTACAACTCAAAGAATTTCTCAAAACCCAATTTAGCGAGAGGAAGCATTATGCCCATCTACTCACAGATTTACAAGAATGCAAACAGCAACCTAATGAGCCTGTTAGTCAGTATGCTTTAAGAGTCGAGACATGTCTATCCGAGTTACTTTCCGAGATATCCATTTCACATGGGCATAAAAGTAGGGAAATGTTAGGAAGATCGGCCGCGATGGAGGAATTAGCCCTTCATCATTTCCAAATGGGGCTGAAACCCCACATTTCCAATATTGTTCGATGTAAATCAGCCAGATCCTTGAACGATGCCATAAACATAGCAATATCTGAGGAAAGAATCCAACAAGCGTTATCCAAGCATAACCCGAGCCAGTCCAGCAATCAATACTCGCGTCAAGATAGACCTTATTCGTCAAGACCTAATGGTCAATTTGTCCGTCGTAACCAAGGTCAACAATCCTTCCCTAACCAATCAAATTTCAGACCGAACTTCAACCCTAATCGATCGTATACAAATAACCCTCCTACAACTCCTTTCTGCAGATACTGCAAAACTCCTGGTCACGTCCTAGAGCAATGTCGCAAGAGAGAATTCAATAACAACCGATTCAAAAACCTTGACCAAAACCAGGCAAGGGTTTCTATGCCTCAACGTATGCATTTCATATCTGACGATACTAATGATGACGATTATCCAACTAACCCTGTCGAGGGTTATGATACCTGCGACTCCAACCCAAAAAACGAATAATCGTCTCGTCCCAGTGTCGTGCGGGACCTCGCGATTCAAAAACCGACGCGATAAAATCAATTCCTAAATCCAATTCCCCGCAAGTATCGCTACATGATCACTTGCCAAAATCCACTGTATCCGTGCAGCAACTCAATAAAGTTGACCTGCCAAAATCCACTGTATCCGTGCAGCAACTCAATAAAGTTGACCTGCCAAAATCCACTGTATCCGTGCAGCAACTCAATAAAGTTGACCTGCCAAAATCCACTGTATCCGAACAGCAACCCAATAAAGTTGACCTTCCAAATCGCGCAAAATCCAAAGTTTTCGAAATAACTAATAATCCTACGAAAACATTATTACCTCATGTCCTCGTGAAATCATCTGTATCCGATATTCCATTGTCCTTGTTAGTCGACTCAGGATCCTCTGTAAGCCTACTAAAATATTCAAGCATAGAAAAACATCCTAAACTCATTAAAGAATCTATTCAGTTAAAAGGTATAGACCCGGCTGAAGAGACAATTTGCACCAGGGGTCACTTTCAATTAAAACTACAATTTTCTAAATCCAAATTGTCCCATTCATTCCACGTTATTGACGCAATTCACTTACCATATGATGGCATAATTGGTTCCGACATGCTTAACGCACATAATTGCAGTATAAACTATAACGACAATCTTCTTCACCTGGGCAACGCAATAGAAAAACTATATTTCCATGATCCCGCTTACATAATTCCAGCTAGAACCGAAACAATTATTGAGTGCTCTGTTTCAAACCCAGAAATAAAAGAAGGGTTAATTCTTGATCAAAAACTTTCAGAAAAACTACTAATCGCAAACTGTCTAGTGCGAGTTAAAAGAAATAATAGAATAAATATATCAATTTTAAATACTTCTGATACACCAGCTACTATAAAATCAAATCTCAATCTCAAACTTGACCTCTTTGATCCTTCAAAATTCAATGAAGAGGCGCAACCTTCGTTTCCAATCAATCACATAAATATTTCGAACGATAGTGTTAAACGAACGAGAGAAGTATTAAAACAGCTCCGCACTTCGCACCTCAATGAAGAAGAAAAGGATGCTCTCTTACAACTTTGTTCTGATTTTTCCGATATTTTCCATTTACCTGGAGAAAGTTTAACACATACTAACGCTTTCAAACATGAAATCAAAACCACAACAGATGTCCCAATCCATACAAAATCCTATAGATTTCCTGAAATTCATAAAACCGAAGTCCACAAACAAATGAATAAGATGTTAGAACAAAATATCATAGAGCCCTCTGATTCCCCTTGGTCATCCCCAATTTGGGTAGTACCGAAGAAACTAGATGCTTCTAATATCCAAAAATGGCGCGTAGTGATAGACTACCGCAAGTTGAATGATATTACCATCGGTGACACGTACCCCATTCCACAAATTACTGAAATCTTAGACCAACTTGGCAACAGTAAGTACTTTTCCACTCTAGACCTAGCTTCTGGATTCCATCAGATAGAGTTAAACGAAGCTGATAAACCCAAAACAGCCTTCACCGTCCCTGAAGGGCATTTCCAATTCACAAGAATGCCATTTGGGCTCAAAAATGCCCCTGCATCTTTTCAGCGTCTCATGAACTCTGTCCTATCGGGCCTTCAAGGTATTCGATGCTTCGTATATTTGGACGATGTGGTTTCGTACGGCCATGATTTGCAAGGCTGCATCAGCAATTTAACAGCAATTTTCCGGAGAATTCGTCAGTATAAATTAAAACTGCAACCAGACAAATGTGAGTTCTTACGACGAGAAGTCTGCTATCTAGGGCACGTAATTACCGAACAAGGTGTAAAACCTAACCCCGAAAAAGTTAAAGCCGTGGCAGAATTTCCAACTCCAAAGACCCCTAAGGATATCAAATCGTTTCTTGGGCTTGTCTCATACTACCGCCGCTTTATCCCAGATTTTTCAAAGACAGCCAAAGCCCTTACCAGCCTCCTTAAAAAGGACACGCCATTCAATTGGGAAAACCAGCAACAACTTGCTTTTGATACACTAAAACATAAATTAACTACAGCTCCTCTACTAATTTATCCCGATTTCTCAAAACCCTTTATACTGACTTGTGATGCTTCAAACTACGCTGTAGGTGCTGTACTTTCCCAAGGGATCATCGGCAGAGACCAACCAGTAGCTTTCGCCTCGCGTACTCTCAATAAAAGTGAATCCCATTACAGCACCACTGAAAAAGAGTTGCTATCTATCCTGTATGGCTGCAAAACCTTCCGTCCTTATCTGTATGGGCATAAATTCCTCATCGTTACCGATCATAGACCTTTGAAATGGTTATTCAACCATAAGGATCCCAGCAGTAAACTTCAAAGATGGAGGTTGAAACTAGAAGAATTTGATTACGAGATAGTTTACCGTAAAGGCAAACTAAACTCTGCCGCTGACGCTCTTTCTAGATATCCAGTAAATCCTATATATCCAACAAAAAGAGACTCCCTAAATCCTAACGCGAACACTTACCCTGACGAAGAACTTCCACTGCAAACATCACCGCCTGAAAGCACACCTAACGAAACAAATGACAATTTACCAAACATCCCCGAGAATCAAGATCCTGTTGTCACATCCAACGACTCTCCGGCCTTCAGCCCCATAACCTTAGAAGATCTCGAAATCCGCATTCCTTCTAGTCTCCTCGGGTCAAATAGCAACTTACCCTCTATCCCACTTCTAGAAGATGACGATCTATCCCTCACTGCATACAGCCCTGAAAGGGTATCTGAACCTCAACCTTCAACTAGCTCCCAGAACCTTGATCAACCTCCTCCTGTAGCTCGTATAACTCCATCTCCAACATCTGAAATCATACCTGTTCCTGGTGCTCCCCACACTGAAACTTCGTCTCCAACACCTGAAAATGTACCTGTTTCCGATGAAACCTACAATAAATTTCTAAAATCACCTACAAAATCATATGACACACAAATTATAGAACATAATGAAAATCTTCTCAAAAGCTCACAGAAATTAATAATAGTACCTACTTCCATAGACATGGACGAGTCCATGCCATACATACAAGAAATTTTAAATAACTCTCCAGAAACCGACCGGAACGAATTTCTGAAAGAAGAAAGAACATTGTATACCTTCTTAGCTCTAACAATTGAAAATAAAACTTACCTGTTCTTATTTATTAAGGTACACCATTTTGATGATTGCTCATACCCAGATATATTCAAATCTTTGAAATATGCTCGAGACGAGATAATGATGTCATATCCTACTGTAAATGAAATCAGTACATCAGATTTTAAAAACCCCTTCGATAGACACTCTTTTGTCAAAATTTATAATATGTTTAATTATTTATTCAATGGAACTAATATACTTGTACACATTTATCATAATGACATTATATATCCTTCATTGAGCGAAATTCCAAAAATCCTGAAAGAAAACCATGACCTTCCCATTGCCGGACACCTAGGGACCGTCAGAATGTTAAACCGTATAAAAGAAAGATTTTATTGGAAGAATATGCGTAGTGATATTGAAACCTATATAAAAAAATGTACTTCGTGTCAAACTAACAAAGCTTTGCGTAAGGTCAATAGAGCACCTATGATAATAACGTCCACTTCAACAGCTCCATTCGAGAGACTTTCTATCGACATAGTAGGCCCTTTGCCAGAATCTGGCACAGCCAAACTTAAATATATCCTGACCATGCAAGACGACCTCACAAAATTTTCATTAGCCTACCCGATTCGCAGTATTACTGCTGAGGAATGTTCTGAATGTCTGCTTCATTTTATTTCATTGTTTGGAATACCAAAATATATACTTACCGATCAGGGCACCAATTTTACAGCTGAAGTGTTCAAGAAAACATGTGAACTTTTAAAGACTAAACAACTTTGGTCCACGCCCTATCATCCCCAGACGCAGGGTGCTCTGGAAAGATCACATTCCACTCTCAAAGAATTCTTGAAACACTACGTCAATGAAGATCAGAATAATTGGCCCCGATATGTTTATACAGCCATGCTAGCATACAATACTGCTGTACACTCCACTACTCACTACTCACCTTACGAATTACTATTCGGATATAAACCTCATATTCCAGACTCAATTTACAATGACAATTCTAACACTACGTATCCCGAATATGTCAAAATGTTACAACACCGAATGAAATACACTCGAGATAGAGCCATAGAATATATCCAAAAATCCAAGTTTAATTCAAAAAATTATTATGATTCTCATACTCGTGCTGTGACATATAAAGTTGGCGATTACGTCCTATTAAAAAACCATGTCAGACAACGTAAAGCCTTATCCCCATTGTGGAAAGGTCCATACAAAATCGTAAAAGTTCATGGTAATCATACGTTGTCTTTATTAATAAATAGACGACATGTACGACATCATTTCGATGAAGTCAAACACGTAGAGGCGTCACAGTTGCCTCCTACAAGCTAAGAATTTTATTTTAACTTTAGCATTTGAGTATGTGTTAGTTAGTTACGATAGTTAGGTCTAACATAGATTTTATGTCCTTACCGCTATTATATTAGATGTTTCTGCGTTATACCTTTTATGACGCTTAGAATGTAATATACTTAAAGTTTAACATTTTGTTTTTTTATATACTTATATATTATATATATAAAATATATATATTTATATAAGTTACATTTTACGTTACGTTACTTTCACATAATGAAATATAATAATGGTTTATATACAAAATACCTCTTTCTCTTACAGTATACTGGCTCAAGGTCATCCGGATTTTGTCCGGGAAATCAGCTCGAGTTCCGGTATATACTTTGACCCGATTGGTGAACTCAAAATTCGCGTAAGCCACTTAGACATAGTAACCCCAATAGACATCTCGTACATTGAACCCCACATTAAAAACATTAACTCAATATTAGGTACATTGCGTCTAGTATGCAATCAAATAAATATTGAAACTGCGAACAATTTAGAATGCAATAATATACTGCAACCATTAACTGTTCGATATCATGACATAGTTGCAGAGTATTCCTCCATCTCTCATTTAGTAGACAGAAGGTTCAGGCGAGGGGCATGGATAGGTGGTATTGGCTCTCTTTCTAAAACTATATTCGGAACTCTGGATGAAGATGACGGTATCAAATATGATAACGCCATCCAAGATATGCAAAGTAATGAAAAAAGGTTAGCCTCATTAATGAAACAAAATATTTTAATAACGACTTCGACTTTATCTAAATTTAATGAAACTTTACACATCATTAAATTAAATGAAGCTAGCCTTAACCAAGCTATCGACGATTTTACATTAAAGTTAAAAAATTTAACTATTATTTCCAATGAGCTTATTGTGAAGTCAAACATTAATTCCATTCTGAACAGCTTAGAAGCATCATTATTAACTCTATCGTTTCGACTAGAAGACATAACTAACGCTATTATACTTAGTAGCCAAAACATCCTGCACCCGGCCGTGTTATCTCCCAGACAGTTATACCAAGAAATCGTCGATAACTATAGATATTTACCCGTAGACTTTAAGTTACCTGTAAGCTTAGCGTTAAATAATATTCATACATTGATGAATGTATCTAGAATAGTTTGTTATAGTGTAAGCAATAAGATTGTATTCATTCTGAGAATACCTTTAGTGTCCTCGAAAGAGTTCGACCTTTTCCATAGTATAGCTTTACTTACTCCACACGATAATTTGAAACCAAATTCTTTCTCCTATATAATACCTAGCAATAAATATATAGCAATGACCAAGGATAAGTCAGAATATTGTAACCTAAACTCGTTAAACAAATGCATAGCGATAAACTCCCGCGCATACGTTTGTGACGTCATGACAGTTTTTCCCACTAGTGCAAACCCAAGTTGTGAAAGTGAATTAATTACAAATGTGATCAAAGTGTTACCAGTGCAGTGCAAAACCGATTTTGTTCACGGACATATAGATTTGTGGGAACCGCTACACAATAATAATTGGATTTATGTACAATCTCAAAGTAACAAATTATATATCGAATGTCCACATCAAAGAAATGTCGAAATAAATATTATTGGTACAGGAATATTGTCTATCCCTAAAAACTGTATATCTTATTGTAAAAGCACCAAGTTAATACCTAGATATGATAATGTCAAAATCAACACAACTGTAATTTACTCCGATTTCAATATAATAAATGACTCTTGCTGCAATTTAGATAAGTTCAAAACAGTTATGAGTAACGAGCCCCCTCTTAAATTACAAAACTTTAATCTCGATATTTTTACCTTAGAAACTAAATCAAAATTAAAATCATTATCCAGCCAAGCAGATTCAATTATCGAACAGCACCAAATTTTAAAATACGGGACTCATTACTCAGTTCTGCTTATTATTGTAATATGTGTAATTTCTGGATTCTGTATTTTTAAGATGTTTTTATGTATTAAATCGCACAGCCGTCTTACCTACCTCCTCCCTAGATCCACTCCAGCCGTTCCAATAGACCTTCCCTCTGATCCTACTCCAGCTTCTGAACCAGCTATCCCTATGAAGGTCATAAAACATAGCCCCGAAATAGAAAACCTCCCATCTCCTAGTATCCGTAGGAATCTATAATATATATACATATGAATATATATTTATAAATAAATAACAAATAAATAAAAATTTATATACCATAATAATCTTACCTTTTCTCCGTTACTCTCTTCCTAAACATCGAAATTTTAACCCCGATGTTTAGTCTAACCCCGGGAGGTGTTATAGATAGAATATGTACCCATACTAGCTATCCACGCATCCTCACCTTGCACACTCAGCACTCCTTCACCATAGCCTGTACTCCCACGCATCCTAACTCCAGTCGCACCTCAGTCTCGATCCATCCTCCTTACGAGTCGGCTGTCTTATCATAATTAAAATCGCATCTTTTTTTAAAAACCAATTCCTGTCGAGGCTCCTAATAGTACCTAGGAGAGTTTAATTACAGTTCTGAAAGACTATTTTGTAAGGATAAAACCGTCCAAGATATTAATTTTGTATTTATGGTGGTAGATTTTATTTTGGAACAAAATAATGTCTTTATGTATCCAGTTTTAAAACATGCTTATCTTTTGATTTATATGACTTCTTAGATTTTTTTTAAGTGATGCTTATAATTTAAGGTGCTTTGCTTTTTAACATATCGGCTATACTATAGAGTACAAATTAATTAAAGTTGTTTCGAAAAGTATACTTTAATATTTTTTTTTCTATAATTATAATTAATCAAAGAAAAATAATAATAAAATACTATGAATTAGCGTCAGTAGAATAGAAACGTATCCTACTTAATTAATAGAATTTTTAAGCCCTTCAGATCACGTTTATTTTCTAACATTTCTTTTGAATATCCATTCAAAAACAGAAAAGCGGAGCTGGTAAAACACGGTCTTAAAAAATAAGGTAGGTAAATACACCTTCAAATAAAACCCCTCATTAACCGGAATTCGACTATAATTATCCACATCACAGGGTTGGAAATTCAAACGACATGCATAAGCACGTTTTCGGTAACTACGTGAACTCATTTCAAAGCAAGTTTTCCAGCGACATAACTTTTATTCTACACGAAATTACGACCAAAATCGCGAGCAGCTGAGTTTGCTTCGAGCTGTTCTCTGTAAACAGCACCCTTGGACAAGGGGTAATGTTCCATGAAATTACCTTAGCATCTTGCCAGCAATGAAATTCGTTTTGTCCTGGCCAATTTTGGTAGTCGCTAAGAAATAGAAGCGAGATTACGGATAAAGTTAGTCAAAAAAGAATTTGGTCTCATTGTCCTAATTCGGTTTTAGAAAAAAGTTCAATTACTTTTTTTGTAAAAGATTTTGAAAAGTTTACTAAGTATTTTTTTTTTGTCTAACAGAAGCCTACGACTTTGGCTGCATTTATTGTAGAAAGAATTAATATATTTGCTGGCAAGATACAACCATTGAAAAGCCTTGAACATAAAAAGAGATCTAGACTTTTTAGACTCGACTGTTTTTCGCTGTTCTCCTAAAACATAATTTGGACAAAATAAATATATTAGTCTTAAAATGAAAAGGTGTAGTATTCTATCTCAGATCCGTTTAGGGTCCGATTAAGTTACAAAAATCCATCTATCAAAACTCTCACATTTATGCAAATTATTAAGGTAGGATACTCATCATCTATTACAAATGTTCCAAGCTCTGTTTCGTTTGCGGTTAGATGGTGCCATGTTCAATGTCCAGTAATTTGATATATTTAACTAAAAACATAAAAAATCAAAGTCTTATCGTGTCTAATAATATTAAGTAGGTATATAAGTAGGTTTACCCGACTAATTTCACAGCCATTATCCAAAACACTTGAGCGTTCACAACATACTCCCAGTAAGACAGCGCGATGAATCTCCACGCACCGAGGCTTGAATAAATAAAAACGAAGCGCTTTTCTAATAAGTATACGTATATTGAGGCATGGCGGCTGCTCTCGACGTAACCGAACCTCTCACTTATTGATGACCCCTTATATATTAGGTGGCGCACTCAGACGGAAGCGGAATGTGAATAATCTTGTGTTACCCATGCCAGAAATTCCTGCTAAAGGTATTCGAAAAGAGTAATCATTATTTCGGTGAAAATCGAGCAAAAGCTCAGTTTTTTTCTTTTAAAGAATGTTTTGAGTTAGAGTTACACAATGCGGGGTGATAACAGTTCGTGTTGGTGACAAAAGGATAAAGTAAGAAAACTACACTAGATAAACTAACACAGCTTTATATTTTTTTAATAAAAAAAATTATTTAAATTTTTATCTTTTTGAATGCACAGTGCAATTTTTATTATTGAAAAATGGAAAATGAAGTATTTTGAAAAAAGTCCCATCGGATCTGGTTGTGAGACTTTTTCAAAATACTTCATTTTCCATTTTTCAATAAATTAAAAAAATATTATAATACATATAAACTATGGTGATAATATATTATGTTTGCTTGTTCCTTTTTTGATCCTCAGCCTAAGGATTTGCTGGTGAGCCTTTGTTGGTAAGATATAATTACAGGCATTTATATAATTATCCTTGGGGGAGGCCTATGCCCAGCAGTGGGCGTCGTACGGCTGAAATGATGATGATGATGATGATATAATTATTACAGTGTGCGTATAAAAGTATTTGCATAAAATTAGCTAAGTAGGTACAATATTTTCTTTAATATTGAAATACTTACAGGAAAGAAAATATACGTGAAACCAACCACAGTACCTTTATCCGGCTGCCGGAAATTATGTCTTTATTATGGAAACATTTTGAAATTTGCGCTCCTTTTATATTATATTTGTTTAGTGTATATTTCTATAACAAATTGCACATAGCATAGCTCAAAAACCCTTATGATATAATTATATTAAAGCCAGATATGTAAGCAGCTCATGACCAATGACTCTTGATGAACTATGAAAGTAGTATCTCTGTTCATATCACTTATTTGTTTTTCAATACCTACGCAAAAATTTCACGAAGCACTTCCGCAGATATCTAAAAAATAACTATCATTATCGCACTTAGTTCTCTTAGAGTCCGTAAAATAGCAATTCACCTAACTATTTCCCGTGTTGGAATGTGTTGGGAAAAGAAATATGACGCAATTTTGGTAATGCTTAGTTGTCGAGGCACAAGGGAATGAAAAATTCAAGGGGCCGAACGTACATTACCGTACCACATTGCTAAGAGCATTTGTTCCCTTCCAAAATTTGAAACGGCGAATATTTTTTTGGGAAAAATATAACTGATGTCGCAACCCGTCTGGTCGGTTAGACAGCTGTCGAGACGGTCGAGGTTCAGATGCCAAATCTGTGTCGATTTTTACGCAAATTGCTTGGTAAGTGTTAGTATGTGGCAATGATCTATTTTTTTGCACTCTTACTATAACAGGCATGTTGCTTAAAAACAAATATATATATTAGACAGTTTTGAGCAAGTGCTTTCTGCCTTTGAGGTACTTTAATGTAGACACTTACCCCCTTATTCCAAAACGTGCACTAAAGTTAGACATGGTTTAAAAATTATGCTAATTCTGTCTTTCATTTGGAAAATGAAAGTGACAGCACCAGTTTAGTACCAATTATAAACCAGGACTATTTTAATGCATTTTTGGAATAAGGAGGTTAATGTTCACGTAAAATAACAGAAGCGGTACCAGTTTCAGCAAATATTTTGAAAGTCTTGGATTTACCCATATCTTTAGCTCCATCCCTAAGAGAGACTTCACTTCTTCGATCAACAATAGTAGTATAAAGGCTCACGAACTAAATGAAAACTTTATAGGTATGGCACAGACTGACTTTTTTTAAACGGAGAAAAAAGATTACGAATGTTACGATCTTACATTATAAATGACAGGAAGCGTTCCAAGTTTAAAATACCTTAGTATTATTCACACTGTCAAAATAATCTACTTTTAAATTATACTCTCAAGTGGGCGTATAACGCTCGGCCGTGTCTGTCACTCCAACTATGGATCTAGAACTAGGTGTTATTGTTGATCGAAGCTACACTTACAGAAAGTGCAATACCATACACTATTGTACACAATTTTCCTTCCACTATTTGCTGGCAATTTCTCAGAGTAGTGGAAGTATTTTACTTTTAATTTCATTTTCCTACTGCATCCGCTAACCGCATATGTGGTTACTTGCTTGCAGTAAATCTTACGTCCCCATCCACCCTCAGTGGAACTGTTATTTATGAGAAAAATCACTATTCCCGATGCACCAGAACTAATACACTTAGCACTTGTAATGAAGGGAAGGAAAATATTAATGCGGCGACACTTTCCCCCTTTTCCGCTTCTTGCCTTTTCGGCAGATTGTAATTAATATCTGCTAAGGCAAGTATTCTTATCTATTTTCTTTGTCAGTTTTTTTTTAACGAGTTAGGTAAATCTCGTTGTCTTTTCTTTCCAGTGATTTGAGTACGATTTGACTTCCTTGTTTCTTTGCGAGTTTTTTTTACTAGACCTCACTTTAAAACCAGTTTTAAGATATTGTTACAAACATTTTTATGGGTTTTGCCTGAAATGAATGATTTGAATTGAATTGAAAACAATAATTTCCCGTACATTACCAATCAACAAAAACACGTGTAAATACTTTGGCCACCAAAATATCAGGTGATCAACGAGGAACAGCGTTTCTAACCTTATAAATCGGTTCTTTGAAGTAAGAGTTGTCAAATACGCTTTAGTAATTGTTTTTTCAACGGGGTAGCACTCAGCCTTCATTACACCTGATATTAAGTGATGATAAGGCTGAAGGTGGAAGCGCACTACTCCCGGAGTCCCCATCATTTACTGAGGAACCGGCTATCTTATCTCTAACGCTGGAACACAACAATGCTGAAAACATCATGGTTATGGCGACAGACTTACATAAGATGTAGGTAGCTAGCCAGGCGGACATTCAACAAGCCCTACCACCAACTAAACCGAATACAATAATGTTCCCCCGCTGGGAATTGAACTCGGGACCTCTGAGTCTGATACCGGTGGTGTGTACCACTAGACCACAAAGGCGGTTAAATTTAAGCAAATACGTTTTAAACAACTACATTAAACAGGCAATTCCCAGCCATAGTAGTAGCTAGCGAAGACAGATTGCAATAATGAGCAGGGTACAAAAATAATATCATAGTAGATTATAAGAATAAAAACAAATGACTGGAAATGGGTTGACACAAAAAAATCCTTATTCTATTTAGTTAACAGACGAATTACTCTCTATAAAAAAAACTCACTGAAAGCAGCTTATAATATTATTTCTCGTTGTTGAACCTTCTTAGTCGAGCAACTTTATCATACCCAAGTGCCTCCATAAATCAAGAATAAATAAAAATAAAGCGTTTATAAGCCGGAGGTGGCCTCAGAGAAGTCCAGCAATATCTATAAATCGAAGTTTTCTCCATAAATATTCGTTGACCCGCAGCAGGAGATCTCAAATTGATTCTACGTGATGGCGAACACGAATCTGCCCAATACTCATCAAAGGGAGGTTAGGAATAAAATACAGTTACAGATTCCGAGAATCACTTCTGATGATTACTCTTTTGCGAAGTGGAGGATTTCGGTGGACTCGGCCTAACTTTTAGAGAATTGGTGCAAATACCTACTCTTGCTTTGGTTCTGCGGTACATTTGCACATTTTTAGGGTATTTTATGTGATAAAGTTATTTTTATAGACTAACCAAAACTTATTATTCATTTGAAAATTTCAAAAGTATACAAGATATAAACTGCATTTTAAATTAAACAAAATCTCATTAGCATCATCATTTCATGATTGCAGTTTTGAATAAAACAAGCGTTCGATCTACGATTAAAATTTTATATTAATTGTTTAGAATTACTTGTTGTCGTCAACAAAATTCTACAATAATATTTTTTTAGTCTCCAACTCTTGTAAACAAAGCAGCCGTACCTACCTTCTTCAGTGTCATGCTGTATTTTTTATTATTTTATTGGAAAAAAACAGTACCACATTTCCTGCCCTTTTGTGATTGGGGTAGTGTGACGGGAATCGAAAATAGGATCTGAATGTTTTGTGGTTATTCCGATTCAACCCTGAAAGGGGTAGCCAGGGGTAGCTACTGGAAGTTTCACGTACCATACCTAGTTTTCTCGTTAACCGTCGAGGTGTTCCCGTGGGAAATGGTTCTTTTCTGTTGTGATATAAAAAGGTTTTCTTAAGAAGTTTTTGCGGTCCGTGAGACTCGAGTGGTGACAGTTACGACTTTTTAAAGTTGTTTAAGAAAATTGGTCTAAGATAATTATTATTGTTAATTTAGTTGGTGAGGTTAGATTGAACTGGGATATAATGAAATAATAGCAACTAAGGCCGAACCTTATTATTTTCTTTAAATATCTTTGTCAACTGAATTGAGACAGTCGTATATTTTATTTAATAGTTACTCTTTAATAAATATTTGGATATTGATGAAAATATCGATGTTTTTATTTCTTTTTGGTGTTAGAACTATCGTTGAAAAGAACGCTTGAGCCAGACTCGCAATTATAACACTTTTTGTGTTCACATACCCTGATTTTACTGCTATTAAACTAAAACACGTGGCTGTTAAACCATTCCATTGGTATCCCAATCCACCGGAGTCATTTATTATGCATTGGCCGATACTCCAAAAGCTACCACCTCTGACGTTATTGTACCACCGAGAGTTACCTAAATAAATAGCTACAAATACCTCGAGTATAGAATGTTGTTGACACAATGTTCTCCCAGTTATTATTGATGGGTATAATTTATCGCGGCGTGTTCTTAGGGGAATGCGAATGGAATCACGGAGTTTTGGTACCACCCCCAAAATTTATGATCCCCGCTCAGAACCTTTGATGATTGCTAATTTTTCAGTAGCGCCCCGAGAAAAAAATTGTCAACCTCGACTTTCTTTACATTTGTCAACGTGAAATAAATATTAATAAGTGCGGCAATCGAGACGAATGTGATAAAGAATTTTGTGAGCCGAAAAATTGGATATTGACAGATTGTAATGTAATTTTGTTTATTGCGGAAGACTGGCAAAAAATAAGAAATGTTATGGGCTGTGAAATATTATGTGACTGTTTTATTTAATGCCTTCCGACATCCGTATCCGTGCCTTTAATTTTTAGACGACCTCCGAAGCCAAGTGGTTTATGCATCGGTTTCAAGGTGCCACTATCTCTAGAGGTCCCGGGTTCGATTCCCGGTCGGCTAAATATTGAGAACGAACTATTCAATATTCCTCGGATCTGGGTGTATGAGATGATACACGTCGTAGTTTCTAATTTCCATAATACTAGTTCTCAAGCTACTAAAGTCTGGTATTTGAACAATGTATGTGATGGTGTCCAATATAATTATATATATTTAATGTAGACTTCTTTCAACTTCTTTCGTAGTGAAAGGACTACTTCGCTCCGTCCGGTGGTTCTATTGATCCATACACTCAAACATCTAATTCACATTAGGAGGTGGGCTACCAATGCTAGTGTTAGCTATATTTTATTTAAAAAAAGGGTATTATTGGAACAATTAATCTACCGTTGTTTGTTGGTTTGATATATTAGAATAGACGTTTGCATTTGTACGTCCTCATTCGGCAACACGTCTCAACTGTCAAACGCCAATCGTCTGAGCCAAATGGACAGCCAGTCGGATCTAGAAACCAATTTTCCCACTGACTAGGTAAGTAGGTAAATACGTAATTTCATGCCGCATTTATTTCCAAGCAGATCATAGGAGGGACCGCGGTCCACGATTTGCATTTGCCTGTTGTTTTAGGAGAGACGTTATCCTTTTCGAGGACTGGCTTAAAAACAAAATGAAAATCCAAACAATAGGAAGCACAAATTAGCTTTTTGAAAATGTTTTTGTTATTAACATTTCTGAATAAGTCCTTTTACATTATGTGAATCCGTTTAACATATTTTGTGTATTTTGATAATTATTGTGCTTACCTCGTCGTGGCGAATAATGTTTTATGGTTTGTAGGTATGAAATATATTCAAGTAGGTTATTTTATTTTATTAAAATATTTATTTTAGCTCTTGGCTATGCTATACTTAAGCCCTAATTACAGTCAAACCGTTTTTTAATGACATTTAAAAAGTCCCCACAGTTATGTGTCCCCACATGTCTGATGTGACGTGATGATGAGGCTGAAAACGTTTACGGTTTAATTTTGATTTCATCTTTTGAAATTAATCGCAGTTAAGAGCCAATTCAATGCCTACATAGAATAGAACTGCTACTAAAATGAGCGCATTTTACTATTCGGCAAACGACAAAATAATTAATTTCAAATATAAAATAGAAATTAAATTATCATAACATAAATAAAAATTCAAATATAGTTTTAATTTTAACTGGTATGTATTTTGTAAGATATATTTTAATATACTGCCAAAAACAACTAGTCTTTTAAAGCTCAGACTGAATTCTAAACCGCATCCTTTGAATTTCCTGTTTTTGGGAGTCCATAATGTCAGCATTTGCAAATCACTGTGTCAGTATTTTGTAAATTGTGTAAGGCATTTTCGCCTCCTATCGTGGAAACGGCGATAATGAGGCAGAATAATTTTAATGAGCTATTATTAAATATATTCAGCCTTTTCGGAAAATTCGACATAAATATAAACAAGCTGTCATAAAATGCCAGAGTTTTCATTCATCCCAAACTGTTTTTGTCGTTTAGACAAAAGCCTTTTGAAAGAGACAGTGTATTTATATTCTGAAATTTCTAATATGGCTTTATACCTACAACCGTTGTTTTTTGTTTAAACATACAGGTATTATAACTGCTGGTTGTCAGCTCAAATAAGTTTTTATGAATACTGGTAGAATTTTGAAAAATAAACATTCATAAAAGTCTGCAAAAATATCATTGGGGATAGTACATATACGTATTTCTACCGATAACTGGACATAATTTGTAAAGCTATAAACTGGGTGCTCAGTAGCGTAGCATGAAAACTGTTTCTCATATCATCAAAAGAGGTGCTTCCCTGGTTTTCATATAATATAATGCGATCACTATGATGAAAACGATATTTATTCATGCTAAGGATACCTATAGTTTGCTTTTTCTTGCTCTATTACTAATGTTTCAACTATTTCAGTGCAAACGAGCGATGTTTTTTTATTACTAATGCCGTACCTAATGATTTCATTACTTAAAGGATTACCTCTAAATACAAATAGCTGTCTATCCGACCCGTCTTCGCACGAGTGTGTTAGATTATGTAAAAAATATAGAAATATTACTATTCTCACTGCCAAAAGTGCAATGTCTCTTGAAGTAACTATAACCACACTAAAATTTGCCGCGTTGTTTGAGGCATTGTCATAATATAATGCTACTTCGATCATCACAAATTCGCTCTTTTAGTCGTACGAATCCACGATCAAACATACTGTAGCCCTTGCACGAAAAAGTGTTGTAATGGTAATCGTTATCGGGACGTATTACCTACTAATATTATGAATGTGAAAGTTTTGATGTTTGGATGTTTGTATGTTTGTTGCTCAATCACGCCAAAACGGCTGAACGGATTTGGCTAAAACTTGAGACACAGATACTTTGTAGCCTGGAGAGAAACTAGGCTACTTTTTATCTCGGAAAAGTATCAAATTCCCGCGGGATATCGTCGTGTAATTCAAGCGTGCGAAGCCGCGGGCAGAAAACTAGTTTTGTATTAAGACCATAGCGACGACTCTATACGACCGTACCTATCGGTCGTATAGAACTAATACCATAGCGACAGTTTTTCGTCCTAGGGTAGCCCTAATGCGATGTGGTCGCTCGACTTAAATGATTAGTACTAAAATGCGATGGTTACATCGGTTATTTGTGCGATGATTGCGTAGTCGCTTTGTATTAGGACAACGCCTGAAGGCGCTACTCGGAAAAAGTATGGACTCTTTGATATAAAACTATAGGACGGTTAGAGTTGTTATAAATCTGGTAATAAGATATATATTTCTTCATACCTTAATCTAGAATCGTATAGTTTCAGAAACACGATTTTATGATTTTGGCTCGACACTTTTTATTTTCGAAAATACCTCTAAAAAATAAGAAATATCAAGATTATTCTTAAATGGGGATACATATACTATTGAAAATTGGTTTAATTAGTGGACACCAATAATATTTAGGATCGTATAGAAGCATTTTTTTAAAATCGCTATAGTTTTTGAATACGAAGTGATTTTGTGTTTTTTTTGCGTAATCGGCAAAATCGGTCTCGCTCCCGCGCGCGTCGTTTTCTCATTGCTATCTCGCTTTAGCATAATTTTTCCGAGTATCGCCTGAAAGATTTTAGGGTACAAACAGGGAAAACCGACTTTTTATGTTTTATTATGTACAGAACAGAACATACTCGCATCATTACAAAATATATAAAGATTCATTCATTTCACATTTTCATGTTTGCTGCACAGTTATGAAATGCAAACAAAAATCGTCTGCCGAGTTATTAACGAGTTGAATCTCTCGTAAGTACACACTCGAACTGCACAAATACTGAATTAATCCGTTGCCTGTCAGATACAACGTCAGATACATACGTCGAGATTGTCTCGTGTGTGACGTGTTCGACTTGGTTACAAATTATATAGGTAAATTGAGGCTTCATACTTGACAAATGGAAATGGAAATCAGGGCACATCCAAGCTATTTGGTTTCTTAAGTCTAGTTATAGTTATTAAGAGTTTATTGCAATGTTTTAACTTCAATTTCATTTTGTAAGCAATATAAGTGACCATTAACGTTATAGTACAGATTTAATAATGAGAAGCCCGTGGCGCAGTAGTTAGCGCAAACTCGGCCTGCAATTTTTGAGGTTAAGCAACTTTCGCAATGGTCGGTCACGGAAAGGATGACCAAAAAAAATTACGTTGCTTTTGCAGTCGCAAACACCCACCCACCGAAATTGGGCCCAAGTTCTGTCAAATACAAATAAATACAAATCAAGAATTTAATCTTGTTTTTATGTAGGTAATCAAACATTATAAAAATAATATTGTGGTACTCCAAAAACTCCATAAGAGAAAATAGTTATCAATTTGAATGGAAGGTTATCAACATCTCAATGTTTGCCTCCCATTTATGAAAACAAGCGAATTAATACTGCCTCTTCATATGGACACACGTTGAAACCTAATTATGTAAGCCCAATGAATTTTGCACGGCTTCGGCATCAATTTGAAAACAGATTTTTAAGATAATTACGAGTATGTTAATATAGTTAATGGTATCAGAAATGGTGAGATCCGCAGGAGAACTAAAACAACCGACATCGCTCGAAGGATTGCTTCATTGAAGTGGCAGTGGGCGGGACACATAGCGCGAAGAACCGATGGCCGTTGGGGCGGAAAGGTTCTCGAATGGCGACCGCGTACCGGACGACGTTCCGTGGGCAGGCCCCCTACAAGGTGGACCGACGATCTGGTCAAGGTCGCGGGAAGCCGCTGGATGCGGGCAGCGCAGGACCGATCGTTGTGGAGATCCTTGGGGGAGGCCTATGCCCAGCAGTGGGTGACGTTCGGCTGACATGATAATATAGTTGATCAAAAAATATTCGGATTTTAGACTCCACGTAGTACCCACTTAACTTCTACTATCAAAACCTTTTTGATTCTCACTTTTATGAAGAAATAAGTTAAGAAAAGTGGCTTATATTACTTACAATTTAATATCTTAATTATCAAATCACAATACGCAGCAGTATCTACTTCGTATTTTGCAGCAATTTGTTTTATCGAATTTCCTGACATGCATCGTAAAGCTAAAATAATGAATTGATTAAATAAAGGACGGACAGCTACAATCGTAAAGAAATAGTGCTCTATGCATATTGCTCACAAAATTACCTCAATAATCCCAAGCAAGGGCCTTGTCCTCCGTATATGTTACCCGACAAATAAAACAATTATCCCCACGTCGGCAGTCCATTAATACAAAGCCCATAATTTTCTACAACCCTGTAATGACAACGGAACACAAGTAAAGGCCCTGGGGCGTAGGAACAACCCGCGACGCGTGGCCGACGCGTCTGGCATATGAATGACCTGCTGCAAGTGAATTTAATAGTTATAAAATATACGCCAGCCGCCATCTTTGTGCCGGGCTCTTGGATGTTAATGTTAAAGAATAATATTTTCTGGGTAACAATGAGAATATTTTTTGTAATAATGAACTTGTATGTGTATTATAATTAATTTTTGCAAAGCTGAAAAATTATTAAACTTATTCGAAGATACAATGTCCACACCACAAGGTGAATTGAGCTATATTTTCACTCAATGAGAGATTCCTTTCTTACTATACTCATTGTGAAAATTTCCTAAATGCGTCAAAATTTCCAAAAGTCATATTTGTCTATCAGGACATACTACTATCACAGTATTAAGATACTCTACTACTCCTCCTCATTGTAAATTACATAAGACAAAATGCTTTATGACTTATGACAGCCTGGTGCGCGTCTGCGACTTCGTCCACTTTAATTTTATTCTAGAACCTCATAAATAATAGAGTCTCGATTTTAATCCTTACAAATTTATTTTCATATACAACGAGGAGTCCTATATAAATTTCTTTTGCATTAATAGCTAATACTCTTAAGATTAAAAACAGAAAACCAGCCTGTGAATCCGCCGTAAGTCAAGCGGAAACTATTTTAGGTGCATAAGTTTGCCCTAACTTTGCACGTAGTTGTCTTCTTCGGGCCTGCCCAATAGTCGCGTTATCGGAAACACGTTGCAAATAAACTTGGCAAATGCCAGATTGCTCGCTCTCCTTGGCACTTGGCAACGGATTTGTGGATACGGGGGTACATACGAGTTTCTTGCCCTCAGTATGTAGATATATCACGTTTGACTTGTTCAGCTGTATATTTCCGATCAGATAGGTATTTACTCGTTTATTGGGTTGGCTCGTTACGTATATAAAGAAAAAAGAAAAAAATTAATATAACGTTTACTTACTATTTTAACCCTGTGAAGCTAACGTTTATTAAAAAACCGCCTTCAAAAAAAATTACATCAAAAAAGTAAGAAATAATTCCTCACCAAATAAATAAATAATCAATTTATTTAGTGAAGAATTATTTCTTACTTTTTTGATGTAATTTTTTTGAAGGCGGTTTTAATTTTTTATAAAAATAATTTTTATTTCACTCTTTTTAGTGCATCGTGCACCCAATTTACTTGTATTCTGGTAAATAGGTATGTGATCAAATTGAAAACCTTCTTTTTTAAGTCGGTTAAAATACCTTGAGGTATCCCCTTTTTAACAAAACAAGAATCATCTAAATCGGTTTATAAACAAAGGAGTTATGCCTAAAGATACGTATTAAATTCACATAAAGTGGTAAGTAAAACGACAGTGTTTTCAAGATTTCCTGAAAACTACTGAACCGATTTCAAAATTTCAAAAAATTGGACCAACTTGGAAACCAACCTGATGTAATAACGTTTCAATCATTTCAATCGGTCCCTCCGTCTTCGAGTAATCGGTGGACATACACAAAAAAAAAAAAAGAAAAAACATACATACAGACGAATAGAGAACCTCCTCCTTTTTGATTTAGAAGTCGGTTAAAAACAGGTCCAACATTTTGTTAGAGAATAAAGTTAGGTAGGTATATATCAGAGACAAACCAGCATGCGGTTTTTTGTCAACGCCCGGCGCCGGCGCCCTAAGTCAAACGAGAGGTATTTTAGGTGCATAACTTTGTCCTTACTTCACACGTAGCAAATCTTCTTCGGGCCTGCCCAATGGTCTCATTATCGGAAACAATTTTTTAAATAAACTTGGCAAATGCCAGATTGCTCGTTCTTCTTGGCACTTGGCATTATTCAACTAAGAGAAATATTCATCGGCATTGACTGTCCTTCTTTTTTAGTCGCAATTAGATATATCGTAGCGGGCAAGGTCCTCAAATATTTTAAAGCAGTATTTGATTTCAATGAATTCGTTATACTAGATAATGTCAAAAACACCAGAACATGCAATTTGGCATAAAATAAGAGGAGTTACTTTTTAATAAATCACATAGTATCCTCGCATTCAGGGTGATCAAAGGTCTTAACAATTATGGAAAATATACCAGTCTGTAACAAACAATTTAAATCTATACATATAATAAAACAGAAACGGAAAAAAGTCTGTACATGGAATATTTAAAAAAAATAATTACTGCTATGTGATGTGTACAGGATATAGACCCCAAAACGATAGATAATAAAATTTTTGTCTGTTTGTCTGTTTGTCTGTTTGTCTGTTTGTCTGTTTGTATGTTCGCTTTTCACGCAAAAACTACTGGACGGATATTTACCAAATTTTGTGTAGTAATAACTTATAACCCGGGTCAACATATAGGGTACTTTTTATTGCGGGAAAATTTCTTTATACTTAAAAAAACGTTGATAACGACTGTTTGTATGTTTGCTTTTCACGCAAAAACTACTGGACGGATTTTTACCAAATTTTGTGTAGTAATAACTTATAACCTGGGTCAACATATAGTATACCTTTTATTGCTGGAAAATTTCTTTATATTAAAGAAAACGTTGAAAAACTTATATTTGCGGGCGTCTGTTTGTATGTTTGCTTTTCACGGAAAAACTACTGGACGGATTTTTACCAAATTTTGTGTAGTAATACCTTATAACCTGGTTCAACATATAGGGTACCTTTTATTGCGGGAAAATTTCTTTATATTAAAAAAAACGTTGACCAACTTATATTTGCGGGTGTCTGTTTGTATGTTTGCTTTTCATGCAAAAACTACTGGACGGATTTTTACAAAATTTTGTGTATAATTTTGTGTAATAACTTATAACCTGGTTCAACATATAGGGTACCTTTTATTGTGGGAAAATTTTTATGACAACCCCGACTGCGTCGATACCTTTGACGATCAATGCTTATTGATGTTTTTACCTCGTTGTGTGTTCCGAATTGATCCTACTATGAAGAAAACGCAGACTCCAGATAACACTCATATAATTATTGATCCAACTTACAGGTACAGGCATAGTACAGGTATAACAATATAGATACAGTCGACGTCTTAGTGAACTTATCTCCTCGAGGCTAGTTTGAAGAATGACCTCTCTTTGCTCGTTAATCGGGCTCAAGCCTAGCTACCCCACCGATTTTACCACAGATTAGCCTATTAAATTTAACAAAATGGCGGCAAGAGACGGCATTACCAGTGTTGCTATTAAAAAAATAAGAAAAACCTTCTAAAATCATGACATTCGGCCATCTGATAACGTGCTGTCTCCCGACGCACATATAAAAATTATTTAGAATCAATTAATTAGGTAAGTATACAGCTAATATACTGATACACAACTATTCTCAATAGTTAAGTCTTACAACTATGTACCTATTTATGTTAATCTTATAGTGATAAAAACCTTAAGTTAAAACTTAAAACATAATTGAAACAAATACATTATATTACACAATGCTCAACAATAAACTTTTAAGGAAGCCGATGACTTGTTTAGAATATAGATATTATCGTGAAAATATTGTTTTAGTAAATCGTTAAGTAATACATAATCAAATAAAATAAATTATCAATAACAAACTAATCTAAAACTATTTGAATCAATGTATAAATTAACATAATCATGACATTCGTTAACAAGCGACTATTATTACTTAGAAAACTTATTTTGAAACTATACTTGTTATATAATCATGTGTAAGTAAGTATATGGAATGATTAAAGTAAAGTCTGGTTATAATCTATAAGCATTAGTTATGGGTCATAAAAGAAAAATGGATTAGCTTGGTACTAGTTTACATCAATGCATTGTCAGGAGCTACATTCAAGAATATAAGATGGTGTCAGAAGCAAAATCCCTAAGAATGTTACATTAGGAAAAGGTAGGAACAGAATTTAACTTTAACCTGATAACTAGACACCCTTATCACTTCACTCAAATAGTGGAAAAAGCAACTACGAGTCATGAAAGGATTAAAGACCTAATGTTAGATGAATTTAACTATCGCTAAGTTTGACCTAGTTTAGTCCTTACAAAAACAACTGTAGGCCTCTGCACAGTTACCAATTTTTACCCAGATATGATTAACAAACCAAGTTATAGATACGTATTTACCATAGTGCACAATTTGTATTAAATCAAGATATGAATTAGGACAACTAAAGGAATTATTTAAAGGCATGTTCGTAATAGGCATTATTACCGATTAATTTAAATATTCTTACAAGGAAGTTACACTAATAATGAAGATGGCGCAGATACAATTTGAACCGTCACAGCAACAATTTGCTTTTCCAACTTGTCAACCAGTTGTCCAAGGTTTCCAGAGCATTCTTCTCCAGCACCAAATCTTAAATGCATCTATTCTCTGCCTCTGTTAGAATAGTACAATACATGGTTCCACTCCGTACATGAAAATCAAAAGATCATATTATTATCATTTCTAATGAATAAGTTAATGATTTTAAACAAGTTCGCAATTTAATATCAAAACTTAAAAATGTCTACAAGGTATCCTCATACGAG
Source organism: Crambus lathoniellus (assembly GCA_949710035.1). Classification (NCBI taxonomy): domain Eukaryota; kingdom Metazoa; phylum Arthropoda; class Insecta; order Lepidoptera; family Crambidae; genus Crambus; species Crambus lathoniellus. Next base: position 18,358,446 of record OX453303.1, on the reverse strand, counting down.
CATGACCCGCATTCTTATCAACAAATATTCATATTACTATGAATAATATTAGTGTAAATAGATTTAATAATTTTAATTGGGATATGAAGAAGTATATATATTTAAATATTACCATGGATAGAAATAGGACAAGTAAAATCATGAACAGCTTTTCGCCCAAATGAATTAACAACACGATGATTTCCCGTGGGAATAAAATATCCTCCCGGGGTCAAAAGAAGCCGATATGTTATTCCACAGACAAAAGATTTCAATATCCGTCCCGCCGATAGCCGTGATTGGGGAACAAACATACAAGCTTTTGCAAACATAATATTAGTAAAATGAGATAAGATACATGACATGATAATATATACTTCAATATAATTCAACTTCAGTATCAGCGATCCACTCGTCTCAATATCCGACTTACAACCACAGCCCACGATGATCACCATCATCACAACAACGATCACCCTGTGATCTGCACCTTCAGTATCATATTATCTCCTCTCATTACCACAGCACGTACACTCTGCTGCCTCCAGTTTGTATGCTGTGTTGGTTCGTACGTTCAAGGGTAGCGGGATCCTCATTATTATATTAACTCGATGCTAGCTCATGATAAGTACCTACTGGATGCTACAATTGTCATCTGAAAGCAGTAAACTCACAACACACATAGTAACCAAATCAATTTTATTAATCATTCAAAAGAAATAGATGTATCTGATAATGAATCAATAGAAATAAATGTAACTATATGAATTCTCATATTCTTTTATAAACATTAGTAGGTAAGGTACTTAGTACCTTCAACCATAGTAGAAACAAATGTTCAACTGACCAGATCTAAAAAAATATGGAAATGATTACTACAGAATATGTGAAGGAACTTCAAAGGTCCGTGAGGATGGTAAACTGCTAAGAATTTTAGTATCACGAGCCTACCAAATGAGACGGTAAATTTGGCAGATCTACTTGATTTTTGGTTTAATAAAGATATTAATGCTCATTAAGATAACAATAAATTAGATTCACATAATTTGAAATCATATTTTGTCAATACGTACACTAGGACGGTAGTATTAAAATCCTCAAAAACTAATTTTAAATCATACCGCCAATAACAACAAAAACACGGCAAAACTAACTTGGTATGCTACAGCAGTGGTTACTTGTGGCTTTATTTGTTAGAACAAGTTTAAAACATGAATTAAAATGTTTGCATGAAGATGTATAGAACATTTTAATAAATTGAGAGGTGTGATTGAGCAATAATCGTTTTACTTTATTTTGCTTAATTAGGAAAACATCAGTTACAACTTGACAGTGTAATAAACACGATCTACTTAAATGCACTATGGACTGTTTACATGTTTTTGCATTAGAAACATCATTTCATCACTATGTTAATGAAAACAACTAGAATAGATATCAGTGAATGCTTCTTGCAGTGCTGTCTAAGCAACTAAGTATCTCTGCTTTTGACTTGCATCTAAATCATTAAGAGAGATCTAGAACACTACGCAGTACGCACAAATAGCAAAATAGCTTCTAGTGATTTTGGCTGTAAGATTTTCCATCTGTCTAAACCAAAACTGAGTTGCCCGGAAGAAACCGCAGTAAGACGATAAGGCCACCATTTGGTTTACAATTTGTTATCTTTGTATTATTATTATTATTTCGTGTGTGATTGTTCCGTTCGTAATATTGTGTACAAATAAAGAATTAATCTATGTATCTATCAAACTAGGTACTTAGATAAAGAATCTTCGACGTTCCCGGAAAAATGTAAAGAATGATGATTTCTACTCAGTCTTATGGCTTTATTGTCTAATTATGTAGAAGACTCAGAAAAGTATGTTCCTGATAAACTTTCTCTAGCACTCATCCACAATTTAGTTTGAATTTAAATTAAATTTGAGATTTAAGTTTGCCACTAAACTCAAATTTAAAAAGTCAAGCATAGTGAATTCTTTTAAATTAAGCTACATGTAACAAAAATAATAGACGAAATGTCCACTTGAACAAAGCTACAAAAAATAAAATAAGTAATAGGAAATAGTAAATTTTGGATATCTTTGCATACCTACATTGCTTCCATCCCGAACTAAGTAACTCAAGCACTTGTGTTATGGCATTTGGGAACAACGACGGGGATTACCACATACAATCGGGCAGAATGTTGAAAAGTCCGCTTTAAACATACACCCGACAGGGAATCGAACCCGGTAGGTACCTCAGAGACAGCGGCACCCCGAAAACCTATGCGTACGTACACCGTATCTACAACACTGCTATTGAGGTTGTTAAGCTTATACCAGAAACTAATATTGTTTCCATAGTTAAAAGGTCTATAACAATCTAAGTGACACAGATCACAGTTTATAAAAGTATTACCCAATCGCAATCTTGGAATACTAAATTCGCGACTTTAATAGTGTGCTCTTATTCAAAAGTGAATCGTCATCATGTCTAATCTTATCAAGATCAGAAATACATCCAGTCCTGCGTAAAGGTCACCTAGGCATAGAAAAACAAACCTAGCTCATGGATATTGACCACTCATGAGAATCAAGATATGGTATGGATTTCGTATAAATGGAAACTAAGGTAATTATAAAAATCTTAACTAGGTAAGACAATAACCCCTACTCAAATTGTGGAGCATGTGGATACTTATTATGCAAGGAAAAAGAAATGATGCAAACATAATTTAGTATATAAATATCCTTATAAGTAAGTAGGTACTATGTTGCGATAATTAGAGCGCATATTGACAATAATACTTTAAAGGTATCTACTGCTACAGCTGTGGTACCTACTAGATACTCAATGTCAAGCACGTAGGCAACTGTAGATTTAAAAGGCTTTTCATTCTTCCCTAAGGGTATTTTGATAACATCTAAATGATTCTATGAAAAGATAAGTTTTTATAGTTTTGTTTTGTTTTAGTTAGTTTTAGACCTTTACAAACTGTTACCATCAATTTAGTCGGTTATGCGAGATGAAAATTAAATCTTAAATAGCTTTATTCGATATGCAAATAAATAAACATGAAACATTTTAATCAAAACAACTTCAATACTTTCCCATAAACAAAATGCTCTGCATCATCTCAAATCCTCTTTGACCAGATTCAGCTACGAAGAAGGGTATTCCTCCTTCGCTCAAGACTCCCCTGGGTCGGCCACGTCACCCTGGAGGCCTACCAAGCGGCGCACCAGGTGGCGCGGGCCGTATTCGTCCTCAGATGCTATTTACCTTGGAATGTATACATTATTCATCGGCAAAAGATCGTTCCGTGTCATTCTATAATAAAATCATTAGGTTATCAACACAATATGCCCTTCAGGAAAATTCATGATTTATACTGTTCACTAGCTACAGTAGCTACCTACATCCTTTATTATTTACAAAAACCATTTCTTTTATTAAGAGCTACTTATCTAGTGCAAAAATATAAAATGAGTATTGTAAAAACAAGAATAAAACGTTTGAAATTATCTTTGTTCTGTTGTAGTTTCATTTAAATCTAATAATCTTAAAAGTGGCCATACGGGTAGTAAACCAGTATGAAATATAAGTAGGTACTCATTTAACCAGCCTGTGAGAAACGTACTCACTTAACATTTGAACATATTCAGACGAATGTATGCCACCAACATACATCGTTCGTACTCTAAAATCCGGCGAGTGTATGCCACAAACATATACCGCCCCCTTAATTCCGACGAGTGCATGCCACAAACATACATCGTCCCCTAATATCCGACGAGTGTATGCAACATACATACATCGCCCTCTAATATCCGACGAGTGTATGCAACATACATATATCGCCCCCTAATATCAAATTCAATTTAATGCATTTCAAGAAACTAATTCAATGTATCTCTTGTAACCAGTGAGCATGCATAGCTTGCTCACTCAACCCAGTGAACACCTTATATTTGTTCGCTCATCATTAAAAATTAAAAATATTCACATAAGAGATATCCAAATTCACATAAAGACTTTCATATTTAAATACTTAAAGATACCATATTAAAATATTCGTCTTTAAACTCATATTCATAGTTCAAGCAATTTATATTGCTATTCACGGTGTTCATATTAATTTAATCCACAAAATTTGTACCTATTAATTAATATATCAATAAATAGAAAGCCAGAATTCAATTGTAAGCAAGTAATACGTACCTATTAAACCAATCTTACCAGGTAACGTAGGTAACCAGTAAGCATACATGACTCACTCAACCCAGAGAACAACACGTTCGCTCAATACATTAAAAACAAAGGAAAATTTGTAATAATTAATTTTAATAATATTAAGATAAATGAAATGTAAGCAACCAATCATAAATTATTCTTACTCTTTACTACTTCTTACTAGCTTCATAACTTTCACTGTTAGTATTAGATACCACGTTAAAACATGGATTGTATGCAAAATTTAGTAGCCATAAGTGATTTTACTCTGTGCAACAGTAAAGGCTATCAAAACTTAGCACTAATTACTTAAAACATTACATGTAGGTACACAGCCAAAACTGCCAGTCCTAGCTCCATGAGTAAGATTATAAACAACATAAACAGCAAGTACTCTAATAATATAATAATGCCAATCATCTCCATTAATTCTGTACAATCCACATTTAATACATCATGTAAATTAAACAACAACAATCAAGATATTATGCCAGATTCATGGTACGCTATGATCGTGCCATACGAAAATATCTACTACATACCCGCGTTTAAAATTATGTAAGTATAATCGGAGGGTAGCCCCGACCGTACACGAACACAATTAATCAATTCAAATAAAAGTGTGATCTAGTTTATGTCCGTTCCGTCGGAGAGTAGCCCCGACCATGTACGGAACACAATCCGCCACACAAATATTCCAATTTTAACGCTTTAGATTTAACTAACACGATCGGAGAGTAGCCCCGAACACGAATTAATAAAATCTTAGTACTAAGCTACGCATATAGACTTTTTAAATTATGTTAGTATAGTCGGAGGGTAGCCCCGACCGTATACGAACACAATCAATTAAAACACAAATGCGATTTAGTTTATGTCCGTTCCGTCGGAGAGTAGCCCCGACCATGTACGAAACACAATCCACCGCAAAGGTATTTAAAATGTCATTTAGATAAAAAAAATACGCATTAACATGGAATCTGGAATATTTATCCTTTCTCTGCGTGAAGAGAATAAAATAACTCGTTTGGCATTACTATAGCACAGAATAAGCAAATTATTCTTATTATCAGGTTTAGAAATAAACTTACGTGGGTACTTTACCGCTTCTGAAATATGAAGAAAACGCAGACTCCAGATAACACTCATATAATTATTGATCCAACTTACAGGTACAGGCATAGTACAGGTATAACAATATAGATACAGTCGACGTCTTAGTGAACTTATCTCCTCGAGGCTAGTTTGAAGAATGACCTCTCTTTGCTCGTTAATCGGGCTCAAGCCTAGCTACCCCACCGATTTTACCACAGATTAGCCTATTAAATTTAACAAAATGGCGGCAAGAGACGGCATTACCAGTGTTGCTATTAAAAAAATAAGAAAAACCTTCTAAAATCATGACACTACTAATATTATAAATGCGAAAGTTAAGATGTTTGGATGTTTGTATGTTTGTTACTCAATTACGCCAAAACGGCTGAACGGATTTGGCTGAAATTTGGAACACAGATACTTTGTAGCCTGGAGAGGAATATAAGTTAATTTTTGTGCCGGAAAATACCACATTCCCGCGGAATTTCCGTCGTGTCTGTCCACGAGGGCGAAGCCGCGTGCGGAAAGCTAGTTGAAATATAATTCTGCTCTGAAATATTTGAGTAGGTACGTCTGCTGCTCCGATATATCTAAAAGCGACTGTTCATGGACTCGAATTAACAGTCGAACCAATTCAATTATGACCCACCCTCATTTTATTTAAGCTACCAGATATTAAAATTCAATAAGACCAAATTTTTATCTGACAATGACACTGATCTTTGTAGTTTGACGGTAAATTAGGTCATGTTTCAATTGGTTCGACTTTACTTACGAATGTTGTGCCTTAAATATAATAAAATTAAAATAAATAAATATAATTTCTTATAATCGCACCTCTTATCTAAGCCCGTGTAAATTTCATAAAGAAACTGTGTCATGGAATTTTTTTTTTTTGTTAATAAAAAATGGGGTTTGTCACCAACTCGACACGAGAGGCTAGACACACGTGTGTCCAGTTGGTGAATCTCAAAATTATTATCACTTATTATTGCGTCATCTGGACACGCCAAGATCTTGACGCGTGTCCAGATAGTGAAACTTTAATTAAATCACTTTTATGTTTTCGCCAACTGGACACACCCAGTTATTTTTGCAAAAAAAGGTACAGTCAAGTGAATAATCGTTTCGTCCGTTGAATTGTTGAACGAGGAGATTTCATGAAAAAGATGCCTCACTTTTTGTTTGAAAAGTCATATTAGTTCAAAATGTTTAAATTAAGTAAATACTTATGTTTGAATAAAAATGACGACCGATTTGGCGCAGAGGTAGGCTACCCACCTTCTGCGCCAGTGGTCTCGGGTTCGATTCCCGAACAAGACAAATATTTGTGTGCATGAACATGTCTATTTGTCTTGGTCTGGGTGTTTACTATGTATATTAAGTATGTATTTACAAAAAAAAAGTATTTAAGTATATATTTATCCGTTATCAAGTTTTCCATGATACAGTTTCTTAATGAAATTAACATGGGCTTAGATAATTGGTGTGAATGTAAGAAGTTATTTATTTATTTATTTATTATTTATTTATACTTAGCTAATATTACTTATTTTGATTACCTAAAAGAACTTCTTTTACAGCTTGAAAATATTCAAATAGTCGTTGTAAAAATCTCGTTGAAGTAGTTTATACGAGAGTGGAGTTGAAACGTTCAACATTGAGCAGCTATAGGTGGCATAAAATAATAAAATAAAATATCAAAATAATCATCAAAAGAGCATACATATGACAACAATACTAAAATAATAACTAATATACTAATAATACTAATAGTTTTGCAAACAATACGCATACTATTTAACTCTGTAACAACAATATTTGACACTTTGGAAAAAGAGTAGTTTTTTAGTTATAACATAGAACTTCCGCCCGCGGCTTTGCCCGCGTGGAATACACGACGCAATCCCGCGGGAACCTAAAATATTTTCGGGATAAAAAGTAACTTTTGTGACTATCCAGCTCCCAAACTATCCCCATAGCAAAAATCACATCGATCCGTTGCTCCGTTTTGATATGAAAGTCGGATAAACAATTTACGTAAAATGTTTGATAGCTGGTTTGTATGGGAAAAAAGTGTGGTTTTTACTATTTTCCACGAAATTTCAATATTTTTTCTCTTCACGAAACCTTCCGTGGGACTGAAAGAACATATGAATAAAAAAATTGTCGAATTGGTCCAGCCGTTCTTGAGTTTTGCGCTTAGCAACATTAATTTTTATTTATATAGATCTCAAAGTTGAAGAATTTGTTTGTTTGTTTGAACGCGCTAATCTCAGAAACTACTGGACCGATTTAGAAAATTCTTATACCATTAGGAAGCTACATTCTTCCCGAGTGACATAGACTATATTTTATCCCGATATTACCATGGAAATGGGTACCACGCGGGTAAAACCGCGAGAATCCGCTAGTGGTGAAAATTTTACAGTTTAGTGGCCGAACATGATGACACAAAACATTTATCTGCTTGACTGTACTTTGTCACGAATTAGGATAAAATGCGAACGTGTGTCCAGTTGGAGACAACATAAAAGTGATTTAATTTATGTTTCACTATCTGGACACGCGTCAAAATCTTGGCGTGTCCGGATGACGAAAAAATAAGTGATACTAATTTTGAGTTTCACCAACTGGACACACGTGTGTCCAGCCTCTCGTGTCGAGTTGGTGAAAAACCCAAGAAATGCTAGTTAATAAGATAGATAGTAAAGAGTAGAAATAAGATAGTCATGGAAATATTGATACCGGATAAATATATACTTAAATAGGTAGGTACTTTTTGTTTGTAAATACATACTATATATACATAGAAAACACCCAGGCCAAGACAAATAGACATATTCATGCCCACAAATATTTGTCTTGTTCGGGAATCGAACCCAAGACAGAATGCCTCTGGAGCAAAAGGCAGATATCCTACCCCTGCGCCAAATCGGTCGTCAAATAATATAATAAAAATATGTATTTTTATTACGTTTGCACTGACTGATTTGTTCAGCTATTTACATCCGATCTTATAGGTATTGGGTTGGCTCCATACAAATTGGAAAAAAGTAGAATTTAAATATAAAGATGTTTTATTTTAAAGCCTCAATATTGGTTTATACGACCCGTAGAGTAGAGACGACGTAATTGACTGCTACTGAAACATCGCTGAGTAATATATTTCGTAATATTTACTAGTGAAGAGCTTATAATTAAACCTCAGCGTCGTATATTGAGTAAAACATGTATATGAAATGGTATCAGTATTCTGTAGTAACTTATTTTAATATCTTACTAGGTAATATCATTATCTTTATACCAGCAAATCAATACTAATAGGTACAAGTATAGCCATTCAAACCATTCAGAGCCCGTGGTCCTACTGCGTGGTCCTATTAGTAGTACCACGGGTATTTTTTTTTGCCCGTAGTTCTATCAGTAGGACTATGGGCACCTAGCATTACCCGTAGTCCTATTAGTAGTACCACGGGCATTTTTACTTGTACACGGTTCTATCGATAGGACTATGGACAAGTAACAGGGCCCGTAGTTCAACTAGGAGTAATAAGAACTACTTTTTTCTGGTTGTACTGTATTTACCTTAAAAGAGTATTTTGTTTTATTTTGAATCATTGTGTCACGTTGACATTGATTATTTTTCGTGTAATTTTTGATGCTAAATCAAGGGAAGTGGCGCCGCGCCGCCGCGTTGAATTGTAATTTTATAGTATACAATTTTATTGAAACTTTACGGGAAATTTTTAGGGCTCATAGTCTAGTATTCTTAGACGGTACATATCATTACATTCCCTTGTATTCACTGCTAGAAGTAGATAGCTAAAACTGCTAAAAGTGGCCGTTTTTGACACATTTGCTATCTACTTCTACGAATGGCTATGAGGGAATGTAGCGATACCTACTGAAAATACTAGACCATGGGCCCTAAAAATTCCCCTTAAAGTTTAATTATTCCTTTTCTATTAGCAACTTATTAAATAAAAACCTCTGAGGGCGCCACTTTCGGTCAGGGTATTGCCTTAAGTCATAGGACCTTAGAGCCAGTAACATTTCATAAAATTGACGTTGATTTGATGAGTAGGACTATTGCCTATAAAAAATAATTATGTTTTTATTACAGTCCTACTGATAGAACTACGAACAAAAAAAATTGCCTCTGGTTCTACCAGTAGGACCATTGCCCATACAAAATAATCATGTTTTTGTTATAGTCCTACTGATAGAACTACGGGCAAAAAAAAATACCCGTGGTACTACTAATAGGACCACGCAGTAGGACCACGGGCTCTGAATGATTCAAACGTCAGTGAACACTTGAGAGCCTAAAAATTTTTTGCCACTTACGTCAGGGTATCGTTCCTCGAATCGTATAGTTAAATAAACTGTCCGTTAAAACGCTGCCAAAGGGATGTCAGTAGCCGAAGCTCGAAAACTGTCGTTATGGTAATCGTAATAATAAACTATATCTATATCTATCCGTCAAAAGCTGTCAAATATCTATTAAATCTGCATCCCTGCACGAAAAACTATCGTTATGATAATCGAAAAGTAAACTTTAACCCGTAATCTGTGCTTAAACGTCTTTCAAAAGTTGTCAAAGTGCTGCTTTTCGTGCAAGGGTTACTGGTTTTTATAGGACAATTTTATTTACTATTACGTTAGTGATAGTTTTACATGCTAGAGGTACTGTTTTCATTCTATATTAGACAACTTTCTTTTTGACCGAAGATGTAGATTTTACTACACAATTTATGAGAATGAGAGTTGTTTGTGCTCGGGGACTGTAACTATATATTTTCGTATAAAATCATAGCGTCAATATAAATGAAATACAAGTAAATATCACTGGTTCTACAGTAATATCAATGGCATGTCACAAGAATGCGATAATGCAACGATATCCAATTTGTTGCACACTAGTTGAGGCTTCGCGTGAGTGTAACAATATGACATCGATACTTTGCACTGGAAACGTTGAGGGCCTTGCTTTGTGAATAGGAATAAAATAAAATCTTTTGTACTACAATCTTGAGGAGCCCATGCCGGAGTGGTTAGCCGGAGTCGGTCACGAGATGGGTGACCCAAAATTTATAATCTAGCTGCTCCGTTCTTCTGTTTGTAATCGTTAATACCCATTTACTAATCCGCATTGGGCCCGCATGGTGGGCGCATAGTCCATTCTCCGGATCCATTCATACGGAATACCTGTGCCCAAATTTAGGAGATATTAAATGGCGGATGATAAAATCCACAGAACATGGAAAGTAGAAAAAAATCTTTCCGTGTTCTGTGATAAAATCTTTTACACTACAATCTGTAAACGTGAAATTTACACTCCTTCACAAGTTCTTATGTTTAGTTTAACGATTGATTAAACTACATTCTGTTCAAATAATACACTCAATTAGATATTAATTAACGTGTAATCTGATCTCGATATTAGTAGCTTAAGCGTTTATATTGTCGATATCAGCTTTAACGAAGCTGTTATAGATATGAACAAGAGTAGTTTAAGTACGCGATACAAAATCAAACTTTTATTACATAAATGTTTGTCCTTGATGGTAATTATTAATAATAAATAAATAATCATACATATTTCACAACATCACAAAAATTGATCTGATTCCGAAGTAATAGTATTTATTTATATAACACCCAAACACACCATAATATTGTTTGCCATAGCATCCAATAATTTGTCGTACACAATTTGGGTTAATGGTTGAGTTATATAAATATTTGTATTTTCATGCGAAGTATATAATGTTATCGTGATCTCGGTTTTGTATATTTGGCTCAATAATGTCCAATCAATAGAAGATTGTACAACAAGTGCATAAAACGTACCATTATACCCGAGACGGCTCGGGTGGGATAGTCAAGTCAAGGGTAAAATGAGTTTTATGTACGAGTTATACACTCTGCTTTTCACTTCGATTGTGAGGAAAATAAATAGAATTATTGCAAAAAAGAAAAAAAAAGACTTTGCCATATTGGCGGGAAGACTTTCTTTTTCTTTTTTTTATACGTGGCAGTGGCACCACAGTGACTCTAGCATACTGCCGTCCCGAGCCTAAACCGCAGTAATGACTAAAATTGCGTTTTTGAGTTAAATACATACCATGAAAGCCCAATTCAAGACCTGCCGGTCAAATTTTTAATTATTTTTCTACGACAAATATTTATTTCTTTATGATTTTTTCTCTGACATAAGAAATGCAAAAAAAATATCAAAATTGATGAAAAAGTCATCGATTTTCCAGCTAATGTGCAGTAAAAACCATATTGCCGTTTAAAACACCATTTTATTATACTTTTTCCCAGCTAAATAGCAGTAACTCGACAATTTTGCTTCACTTTAGTCAGTTACTACGGTCTGCAAATTTCAACAAAAACCAACTAAATAGCAGTATAATGCAGGCCCATACAAAATGTTTTTACTGCTTTTCAGCAGATTCATTGTTTTAATTTAAGAAACAAATTAAAGTGCAGTATAATCTTCACTTACTGCAGTTTAACTTGGGGGAGGTTGATTTGCTTTGTTTGTATTACCAACTAAACTGCAGTATAAGTACCTACTAATACTTCTTATTAGTTGGTAATACCTTAATATATTCATTACCAGAACTCCTAGCTACTGTGCAGTATTTATTTAATTGTTTTGTTTCTTTTTAGTTAACAGGTATTTTGTGAAGACAGTTTAATTTTTAAAATTACGTTATCCCCATCCTTTATACCTATATCTTTAAAACTGCTGAACCGATTTTGATGAAATTTGGACTGTTCTTTAAATTAGAATACCTACACTTATCATCAATATCATCATTGATGAATCATCTCGATATGTCTTTCAGTTTCCAAGAAATTCTTGAACAAACAAACAAACATACACCTTCGAAATTTAGCACACATGTTTGGAAGTCTAAATTGATCGTCATATTCAAATATTATCCAATGCCAACAATATCACATCACATTCATATATGTCAAACTGATAACCTCCTTTTTTGAAGTCGGTTAAAAATGCCTAGCATTTTATGCCATTAGATTCACTGGCGGAGGCAGAGGCGGGAAGCATAGGTATGTGGCCTGGCCGTGACTAGAATATTTTGTCAGTACCTAGGTAGGTATCAAATAGTATCAATTAACTTGTCTTTTATTATTATTATGATATATTGTGACTACCTATTTAATTTGTATAAATTTGTTAAATCTAAAAAGAGACTGATTATTTGTGAGGTACCTACATAGGTACTTTACATATAATATTATATCAGTTCGACTTAAAACATTTACATGTATGCTCTTCATTTCGATACCTAACTACCGCACTCAGAGACGTCAATTAACTTTTATTGTCATTAAAATCTATATCTGTCTCTTTTTTATGTCCAGTATTGAATAAAGTAGGAATGACAATTTAATGCCAATTAAAGTAAATTGACGTCTCTAAGTGCGGCAGTAAGTATATTAAGTTTAGTATGAGAATAAAATTGTTATATTAAGGCAATGAATATTTTATTTACAGGTTAAGCTTTCTATGTCGATATAAATTCATAAATGAATAAAATTGTTAACAACCAATATTGAATTACATTACAATTCTTAAATAAAACTCTGTTTTTTTTTTCATAAGTCGTAGGTAGCTTTAGAAGTAAGTACTTTAAATATTTATGGTAATAATATGACCATATAAGTTTTTGTTTTATTTTATTTCGTGAAGTTTTGTAGAATTTTTAAATAAATTGTTCAATGTTATTACTTGTTTTGTTGTTACTGCCAATTGAAACATTTAATTTTCGTTATGAGAAACCGACTAAAGCGCAGTATCAAAACGAACATACTGCACTTTAGTCAGGAATAGCGATAACAAACCATTCGAATAAGCAGTATAAGCCCACTTTACTGCAGTTTAGTCTGTTTAAGGATCGATTTACCTTAACAATTTAAAGCAGTAATAGGGGTCAAAAACTAAAAACCTTGATATTTTATATACCTATTGTTTTATATTTTCATCCTAAATGTTGTGTTATATAAAGCTCTATATAAATTCTCTCACTTTGCCTAAGAAACTTGGTTAGAATCCTTTATTTACAAATTTTTTGACGCATTTTAAACTTTAAGCTCCATTTTCTCGGGATCGAATTTTCTTTGAAATACTTTTTTTCTTAGAAAACTCATTAATATTGCCTAGTTTTATTAATTTAGTACTAAAACATGGATTATGTACAAAATTGAAGAAACAGAATAAAATAACAAGTTATTTAACGAAGTTTAATTGCGTTCGTGACTCTGACTAGACGAAGATTTTACTTTATGCACTAGAGCATAAAAAGCGATTTTATGCAGCCTATACCCAACATAAAGATGAACTTTACGAGCATGAGAAGTGAAAACATAATTGGATGACTCTACAGCTAAACTAAAACAATAGTCTATTCCTTAGCTGAACTTTAACATTTCCTTTTCTTAAGCTTTGGCGCCATCGATATTAATATCGCCTTCAGAATAAACGGTGAAATAACAGCCTTTGTTACAATTCAATTATCATTACCAAGCGTTCTTAATTGCTTTTTTAATTAACACACAGCTTAAGTCCTTAATTAATAATTCGGCACCATTCATAGTTAATTTTCACGTTCCTTTACGTTGCCTGATACGGGCGTGCGGGAAATTATTATCGTTCGCAATTGGGCGAATAAAGACATCAATTCATTGGTAAACAAGCCTCTAATTCATTTTATCTACTTACTAAATTTCTTCTTACAAGTGATATGTATCTATTAAATCTACTATTAAATAATGAAGTATAAGGCAATAAAATTTGTACATTATTGTTTATGATACTTTCCTGCGAATGATTGGTTAAATTATACAATAACAAAATTTTGATTTTTGTGGTATTAAATTCAGTTCAGAAAATTAATGTTTTTATCCATCGCATACGTATACATTTTTATAACAGTGTAAAAGTACTTATATAAAAATGACTGTAAAAAGTGATTAAGACAATACTTAGTAAATAAACCTGAAAAGTTCATTTTATTTATCATAAATGACTGATATCTAAAACAACACAGAAATCATTTTTCCAAAAGTTTTCCCGAGAAAGGCAAATATTGTATATCCACAATCGATAGTCAACGAAGACTTAATATTATTGATTGAGAAACATTTTCGTTTTCAAACTAGATTAGGTATTTTAAGCTTTCTTTCGGTTATCATACTATTGTTCTTGGGATATTAACGATATAATTTGATAAGAAAATATGTCGGTCCTGCCCCCCTAGCATGACCAACCAAAACGCGATATGATATGATAAGTTATCCGGTTTAACTGTCAAAAGACTATGGGTTTTGACGTTTAAATGTCGATAAATCGCTTTATCATGCGATACATATCGAGTTTTTGGTGGTCATGCTATGCTTACTGCACAGTGCTACTATAATTGCGACAGTTTTAATTATTAATTCTCAGTAATCAATAACACGTAAACGATTTAAAAAAAAAACATAATAATAGTACCCTTATATTTTTTATAACCAACTACACTCCATTCAGCGAAGCAAAAGATTTTTGGTAAGCAATCTTGATATTATGTCTCTTTATCTAATGCATTTAAAAATAGGAAAGATGTATTTTTACATTTACATTGTCCATTTCATAGTATTAAAAAATGCACTTTCTTAGAACAAATAAGTGTTACATATTTTTATTATTGCATTATATATTAAAAGACACGTCAAGATTGTTTAGGTAAAATCTTGTGCTGTACTGAATAGACTGTAGGTAGAGCCTTAACAATAGACATTTTTAACGAACTAAAAATAATCCCGTCTCAAAAATACAAGGTATTTTATCACAGCGATTTACGTAACTCGTAATCTGTCAAACGAGTAAAGGCGTGAGGGAAATTCGTGGAAGATTCACATAAACCATTTTCCACTGTCTAGTCGTTCGTCCCTAAAACAAAGGGGCCTTATCTGAACACGCAAAGGCAACAAAAGGGAAGCTCTTTAATGGCCCAGATTTTCAGATTAATTTTTCTCTGTGTGACTGTGAGATAAAAAAGAAGTTTTCTGACAATAACAATGGCACACCTTCCGTAGCCGGAAAACTTTTTTGTTCTCTAAAAGGCGAAGAATGGCCCATTTTACGGTGTAGCACATTTTATGTAGCGCTGCTCTAAAAGACGATTATTAAGATTGTTGTCTTAATGTATTTTATAATTAGTATTAATAGTTTTGTATTGTAAAGTTGTAAACATACTATTGTATAATTGCTATTATAGTGTCGAATCCTATGCCAATACTTAAGAATGTATTAGAACCTTTGTTTAATTATGATGCGATGTAGGGCAGGAGACCCCTTTGTTGCCACTTTGAGACTCTTTTTCAGTTTAAAGCACTTAAGACTAGCCGACTAAAGGTCTTAGGTATTTAAGACAAAAATTATACATTTAAACAAGGGACATACTTCAGGGGGTGAAACTACCCATCAATACAATAGTAGATTGTATTACAAGGGAGCAAAATAATATATTTACGGCGAGGGCGCTATTTTGAATCCAGAGCGCAGTGAAGGATTCTAGAGTAGAATCTCGAGCGCAGCGAGGGATTCTAAAGTAGAATCCTGAACGCAGCGAGGGATTCAATATACGCCACCCGAGGTGAAAATAATTTTGCGGCCGAGTAATACACTCTGCTTTTCATCCCCCTCTATAAGAAAAGCAGTAAAGACAACTCAAACTACCTACCTTTGTTTGTCTTTCGGATACATCATAGCGCTAGTCGGGCAAGAAGAAAAATTAGAGTTTTGAAATAAAAATAAAAATTTAATAAAAAAAATATATGTCCATCAGATTTCTTATAAGTATCACCGGGGATGCCGTAGGGGGGTTGAAAATTTTGTTAGATTTTAGCTACGACTCACCGTTTACGAGATATTCTCAATTTTATAAAATTCCGTTTTTGAAAATTTCTCGGTCCCGAAAAAAGTCCCGGCCCCATACAAAATCAGTTGAATTTTTTTTTAAGTACTGCACACCCTTTGCTACACTCCAACCAATGCTTCTTTAATTATGTTCTAAATTCAAATCTCATTGTTTTGGACCCTGTTATGAAGCTGTTCAAAATTCAAATCTCATTTATCCCTCTTGTCATAACAGGTAAAAAATGAATCGTTTTGGACCCTGTTATTAGATAAAAAATCATCGCTTTTCGAATCGATGGGATGAAAACCCTCTTGTCATAACAGGTAAAAAATGAATCGTTTTGGACCCTGTTATTAGATAAACAATCATCGCTTTTCGAATCGATGGGATGAAAACAACTTTTACTATAAGACCAAGTGCGATATCACGAAAAAAAATCGGCTGTTTCATACAAAAGTGCAATACCAAATGGGCCAAAATGTATGGAACAGCTGTTTTTTCCGCGATATCGCACTTTGTCCCATAGTAAAAGTTGTTTGTATTGATGAGTACTTTCACCCCCTGGAGTACGTCCCTTGTTTAAACTAACACCCTGTATAAGAGAATTTATCTACCTTTAAGAGGTACCTACATCTTTAAAATAAAAAAAATGGTTTGTGCAGAAGGTGTCAAATGCCCCGGTTTAAGCCACATATTGAAAGCCAAACTTGTGACTCTAATAAGCATAGCAAAAAATCAAAACCAAACAAAGGTTAAATTTATATATTCAGAAATGCTAGAAACCAATCAATTGCAAAACAATAATTAAAATTATAAAAATAATAGCTAATTTTGATAAAATTTTCTTTTAATAGAAAAAAAAAACTTTTATTGATAAAAATGACAAAAGGGATTCTAACAATTGTTATTATTATTACCTTAAAATACCTTAATTTAATTGTCATTGACAAAAATTACGAAATTTTATTTAGAAGACTGTTAGGGCAAAAAGTGGGCAAAACTGGGGCAGTGGCCAAACCGGGGCTTTTGCCCTACCATTTTTTTTAAATGTTTCTTTTATATGACTTTTAATATAAAATACAATGAAGTTAAACTTAATATGGAAACTAATAAATAAAACTCGATTCTGACGCAGCAGGTTAACAACATTATGAAATCTACAATGTCTCTTATTGAATTTATTTCATCTGAATTGATGAGGAAATCTTATTTCTTGAAAATATCGAATATCAACATCAACAAACAAGGTCCTAAGTCAATTCCACGCCAAATGTTTAACGATTTCATTGGAAATATAATATTATATAATATAATTTAGTGAACGTTATGGAAAACATTATCTTGGTGATTCTACGAAACGCTTGGTGGTTCAATCGATGTTTTAATTTATCACTGTCTGTGTATAATGAATTATAAATTTATAGAATAAACATTTAATTAAAGCGCGTTAAAAATAACTATATTTATATTAGTTATCTGTAAAAATAAAATTAAAACTAATGGAAAAGTCATAAAATCGGAAGTACTTTTTCCCACTTCAACCCTTTTTATATGTAATAATTTAACATAACGTTTACACAGTTACATACCCAACTAACAATTTAACGTCGTTCAATGGTTTAGTAAACGTTATCTTAATTACCATGTTCATAAAAGCTAGGTCATACTAACGTTATAATAACGTTTACTAAACGCGAATTGGGCGCATTTATACGACCTACATTGTTGTATAATGGTCGTACAAAAGTCACAAGATGACTTCGTAAGCGTCATTCAAAAGTCGTGTAAACGTTAAAGAATTACCACTTTCATCGCGCAGTAGTTGCATTATAACCTTACAACAACTCGTTCAGTTATATTGTGGGCATATAGGTGTTTTTAAATGACTAAAACATTTTATTTCAGTCAAGTAACAACACTTGTGAGACTTATTTATATTTCTTGTTAGTGACTCGATCGGGTCTTTTTTTAAAGATTTGAGTAGGTAAGTACAAAATGAATAATTACAAGAAAATAAAGATGAGTGTTATTTAACTTCCATATCTTGCTAAACTGTCCCTTCTGTCTCTCATACCGTTGGTTCGACTGGGAATTAAATTTTTATGATAATATACCTATGTAAATACTATTAATATTTCTATGCCCCTTCGTAGTTTTGTGTTTAAAACATTATATTTTTATTAATAAAAATATGTTTATTTCTTAAAATGTAAGATATGTTGCTTTTGTCGCACACTTATCTCTTTATAACGTTGTAAAGACAAAGTGTCGTTGTAAGGTTATTACAAGACCATGCAATACGCCATTGCAGCTAGCTATTAGGGTTCCTCAAAAATTTTAAAACCCTTTTAATTTTTCAATATTCATCAAAATTATTTAATTATCTTTAAATTTATTTCAGGCTGGTCGTAGTTAAAGTGCAGTGGAGACTACAAAACATTTTAACATATTCAAGCAACTTTATTCTGAAATATGACTTCTTAATAGATTGGTTTGGCCATAGTAAAGCACTCATTTTATATTATCGGACAAGTGCTATGGTTGCCACAGTATCATTGACTATCATAAATACTGCGGCGATTTCATTTCATTGTATCAAATAAAAACAAAGTTTTATTGATTGAAATTTATTGCATTGAAAGGAAAAAAGGAAGGAAAGTAATATCAACAAAAAATCATACACAATATTACTTAATCATAGTTAATAAAATAAATATTGATACTGAACTGTTTGTTGTTCATGTTTGTACACTTTTCTTCTTCAACATTTGAGACTAATGCACGGTTGTTGGCGTTGTACTTAATAAAAGGAAATTACGATTTACTTTCCTTTTGAAAATTCCACTAGGTACCTACGTTAAAGTTTTCTCAACGATTTCCTTGCTTCCATTTTTTGTATTAAATATAATCAGACTTTCCGTGAATATGGTGGCCAAGACGTTTTAAAGTCGAAACTTGACAAAATTGTGACTACAAGTTTGATCAAAGTCATGGCATGACATTAAATGGACATCATTTAATATAAAGGTTATATTTGAGTCGTTAATAAACAACCAAGTCATTTAAGTGTCTTAAATTGACTGTTTTAAAACAAAATAGGGATCGTTTTATAAACGTCACTTTAATACGTGTGTACAACTGCTAGGTTATATAAATATCATATAAAGGTTTTCCTAACACATAATTTGGTCAGTTGAAAACGTTTAATGGATTGTAACGTTAGTATGACTATTAAGTCGTCTTACAAACGTTTTAGATAAAACAGTAATATAACGTCGTGTAGTTTAGTCTTACCGATGTTGCTATGACGAGTTTATTATGACTTATTCGTCGCACGACGAAATAGTTAAATTAAAGACGTCTATAGGACCTAGTAGTCATCTCATTATTATTATAAGACTGCTATCCAACTTGATGTCGTACAAGTCAAGACTTATATGACGTTTTTGCTTGTTGGGTACAAACTGGGACAGTAACCACTTAGAAGCCTAGCAATCGAACACAACGTCCAAATCGGAAGTGCATTTAGCCGCCACCTAATTCCCAGCACAATCCGATATCACAGCGATCGTTGTGGGACTTAGTTGCCCCAAGAAATATAGATAAAGTGGGGCACGTTAACTACATAGTCTCCTGAGATTAATGGTATCATAAGTTCCCTAAATTTCTCTACCTGATAGCACTTGCGGCGAAGCTACGTCCTCTGTCTTTGTATTGGGGTAAACACGCAGGGGGATAATGGAATAGAGGTAGTAACTGAACTTCCAGATGTTCGTCTAATGGGAAGGGGCATTTGATAATTTTAAAGTTGTAGTTCTGAACTCCTGTTAATGTTGGGGCCTTTTGTTGTAACTTAGTTGGTTGGAATGAAGTGGCAGGTTTGGTTAAAATATTTTTATAAAGTAATAGAGAAAAATATTTACGTTGGTAATAAAAATGTTATTAAAAAGTATTTTGCCATAACGCTTTGGTTTGGTTTGTTGTAATTAAATAAATTAAATAGGAAGTTGTGGGTTTGGAATCGTATTTTGGTATGAATTTAAAACTATCAAGTTATCTAGGTATATTTGTACCTATTATGAAGAGGAAAGATTTAATTTTTTTGTTTGTTTCTTTGTACGTTTGTAATGGATAAACAAAAAATTTATTTGACCGATTTTAAAATGACATTGACTATATTTTTATCCCGATATTCGGACTATCTATATATATAAAATTCAAAGTCTTGACTGACTGTCTGAGATATCAACGCACAGCCCAAACCGCTGAACCTAGAGACTTCAAATTTTGCAGATAGATACGTTATACAGTGTAGGCATCCGTTAAGAAAGGATTTTTGGAAATTCCACCCCTAAGGGGGTGAAATAGGGGATAAATATTTGTATGAAAGTCCGTCAGTTTTGAAGTTAGGATCTTCAAATTTTGTATTTAGGCTGGCAATTGAAAATTCATGTTTACCTGTGTCAGCGTTTTTGACAATTCCACCCCCGAAGGGGTGAAAAGGGGAATGAAATGTTGTATCTAGAAAGACTCATTTAATTTATTTTTTAGGATTATGGTCGAAAAGTAAAACAAATAAGCAAACACATATTTCGTATTTTTTTCGAAAATCAACCCCTTAGAGGTTAAATGGGATAAATAAACCTAAAAATCGATATGGATGTCGTTATTGAGGTTTTATGGGATGACGATTGCAAAAATTGCATTTATTTTGATGTTTAACACGCTGAACATGATTCAACCCCTAAAAAGTTGAAATAGGGGTGGAATTTGGAATGAAAAATCAGGGGGTAAAATGGGGGATGAATATGTCTATGAAAGACCGTCAGTTTTGAAGTTAGGATCTTCAAATTGTGTCTTTAGGCTGGCAATTGAAAATTAATATTTACCTGTGTCAGCGTTTTTGACAATTCCACCCCCGAAGGGATGAAAAGGGGGATGGAATGTTGTATCTGGAAAGTCCTTCATTAAATTTATTATTTAGGCTTATGGTCGGAAAGTAAAACAAATAAGCAAACACAAATTTCGTATTTTTTCGGAAATCAACCCCTTAGAGGTTAATGACGTTTTATGGGATGACGATTGCAAAAATGGCATTTATTTTGATGTTTAACATGCTGAACATGATTCAACCCCTAAAAGGTTGAAATAGGGGTGAAATTTTGAATGAATCTTTCATTCAAAATTGACAGGTGAGCAGCCTCGTGCGAGGCCCACCCGCCGCACGTGGCAAACGTTCTGCCTCGCGCGAGGCTGCTCGCTTGGTGAGGGAGCACCCGCCTAATCACGTTAAAACGGCTGATCGGATTTTTATGAAATTAAAACAAAGAATACTTTTTATCCTGGTTATTGGTCCCCTAAGTATTTTCTCGAATGTCCACGCGGACGAAGTCGCGGGCGGAAGCTAGTACTGTATAAATAACTATTCAAGACCGAGCCTACAACGATTATTAAGTTAATTTGTTACTTTTCATTTATAGGACGCCCACTGCTGGGCATAGGCCTCCCCCAAGGATCTCCACAATGATCCAAAATATTTTTTAAGAGTCTACGTATATACCTGGTAGGTTTCAGCGGAGAAACTAATCTTCATCTCAATATAAAATATCTTCTTCGTATACTTATTTCCCAATAACAATGAAAAATAATTTTTAGGATAAAAACTAGGTACAACAACGTTTCAAACAAAGCGTATTTTAATCCAATTCTAAAGAAACTAGTATTACACTTTTAATTAATTACGACGAACCGTATTACAGGCGGTGAATTAACATCTGCCATAAATACTGGAAGCCATTTAATTCCCTCACATTAACCCCTAGTTTTCACACTTACAGTTCCTTCGGAAAGATTTATAGCTTGGAACACTACAGGTATATTGGAGGAATGAAATAAAAAGCGTAAGTGCACGGTAAAGACGTAATAAATAGCAGATGTTAAATTGAGTGAGAAGCGCTTATGGCCAAAAGTTGGAGCTTGGAAGAGGAAAAGAAAATCGACTGCTTTTCTAAAAATTTACAGGAGTTAGGAAACTATTGTTGTGTTGAGCTTGTTTGGTTATTGATCTGTATTTAAAAATAGTTATGCTTGAAATTCACACAAATATATTATAACATGATTATAACCTTTTATTTTATAGAATAATCACTAAAGCAAGTAAACAAAAACGATTGTACTCGGCTGCTAGTATTTAATTCGCCAAAATCCGCCTTAGGGTAATTTTATGAAATGTTAGTTTATAAAACAATTAAATTATCTCTGAGATTATGGTTTGGTTATGTCGTAGATGTCAATTGTTTTCAGTTATTAGAGACGCGCTGAAAGAGTTTTCTTTAGGGCTACTTTGAGCTTGTCAATCACATAAACTAAATCCCCCTTATTACAAAACGTGGACTAAAGTTAGACCTGGTTTAAAATTCTTGCTAATTCTGTCTTTCATTTGGAAAATGAAAGTGACAGCACCAGTTTTAAACCAGGGTGCCTACCATCAACTTTAAGACAGCGATTCAAAAATAGCGCGATGCAGGATAGGTTCCTAAAATGAATTGCTTTCTTTCGTACTACGACCTTCTAAAAACTGGATCGCAAATGAATTGCTAAATGTGAATGACCGAACGATTTGTGTCCTTATTTCTTCTACCCGTCTCTTTCACTCGATTCTGTCATGCCCGGAGAGTGAGAGGGACGGGTATAACCTGCAGGTGACATGTTAACTTGGCCGAGTTATAAGTCAAATAAGACTACATGACAGCTTAGCGGCTGTGAAATGTCATTGAATGATCATTGAATCGCTGTCATTGATATTAAGCTGTCGTGGTACGAATAAGCGAAGCAGATCAGTTTAGGTCCTAAACAAAACCGCAATAAGAGTTGATGGTAGGCACCCAGGACTATTTTAGTCCACGTTTTGTAATAAGGGGGTATAGGTTTAAAAACTATGCAGTATTCTTTCATGTCATTTTAAAAAATCTATTAAAACGCTCGGTAGCGAGAGCTTCTTTTGTTTCATTTTTAATATTCTATCCGGCTAACGTTTAGTTTCAGCAAAAGCATTTCTATTAGCATGTATGTATTGTTAACAGCTATGCCACAAACTTATGTGTCTAGAGGAGTCTTATCATGATTACATTTAAATAACATTCTATGTAAGGCTATTTAAATGGATCTGGTATTTATGTATGCAGTGACGAAATGTTACTTTTGTACCTGCCTTTCATATGTATTTTTACCGTTGATTTTCAAAAGGTACTGAAAAGTAACATTATATTCTAATAAAATCCTACTAGTGTAGAGACCTGTGATTATGTTATGCAATCCATATTTATTGATTTCCAGTTGATTTAAAATTATATCAGAACCTGAATTCTAACCCCCTTACTAATAATCGTGGTGTAAAGTAACACCAGCCGGCCTAGCATGAGCGGCTTTTATCACGCGATATGATAAGGTATACTGCATGCCGATGCCGTCTTGCTTACACTTTAGTGGGGTAAGCAAGACAACTTGCCGTACCATTAGGTATCATACCGCGCGATAAAAGCCACTCATGCTAGGCCGGCAGGTGTTGTCACTTCATCATGTCAGCCGAACGACGCCCACTGCTGGGCATAGGCCTCCCCCATGGATCTCCCCAACGATCGGTCCTGCGCTGCCCGCATCCAGCGGCTTCCCGCGACCTTGACCAGATCGTCGGTCCACCTTGTAGGGGGCCTGCCCACGGAACGTCGTCCGGTACGCGGTCGCCATTCGAGAACTTTTTTGCCCCAACGGCCATCGGTTCTCCGCGCTATGTGTCCCGCCCACTGCCACTTCAATGATGCAATCCTTCGAGCGATGTCGGTTGTTTTAGTTTTCCTGCGGATCTCATCATTTCTGATTCGATCGAGCAGGGAAATACCAAGCATCGCTCTCTCCATTGCTCGCTGGGTGACTTTGAGCCTTCTTATGAGACCCATAGTAAAAGACCACGTCTCACTTCCATAGGTCATTACTGGCAACACACACTGGTCAAAGACTTTCGTCTTGAGACATTGAGGTATTTCGGACGCGAATATATGCCGGAGCTTCCCAAACGCTGTCACTTATGTTACCTGAAATGATGACAGAGACAACAACATATTTACACCAGGTGTAACTTTACACTGTTAAAATCGCTTCTCTAAGTGTGTGTAATTGAAACGTACCTACAAAATTAAATATATATACTAGCTTTCCGTAAGCGGATTCGCCCGCGCGGACTACACGAGGCTATCCCACGGGAATGTGATATTTTCCTGGGTTAAAAGTAGCCCTATGTTCCTTTCCAGGCTACAAAGTATCTGTGTCCTAAATTTCAGCCAAATCCTTTCAGCTGTTTTGGCGTGATTGAGAACAAGCATCCAAACATCTAAACTTTTACATTTATAATATTATTAGGATATACATACATATATACAACGAGGTAGCACTTAGCTTTCATCGCACATGTTAAATTAAGATAAAGTTGAAGGTGAAAGCGCCCTACTCCCGGAATCCTCAACCACTGAAGAACTGCCCATCTTATATCTAACTGCCGGGACACAACAATGCTGAAAAGATTGTTATTATGGCGTCAGACTTAGATAAGATGGTAGTTACTAGCCCTACGGACTTAGAACAATTCCTACCACTAACCAAATCGAAAACAGTTTGTACCCCCACTGGGAATCAAACCCCAGACCTGGGCCTGACACCGGTAGTGGGTGCCACTAGACCACAGAGGCGGTTATAATACTCGTAGATAGAGATTATTTTTCAAGATGAATTGCGATATAAAAATCTAATAACGCACCAGTTGCAAGTCACTGTTGCGAGTTGAATGAAACACATACCAAAAGTAACAGAATGATAATTGCAATTTTTTCTGTATACCTTCCTGTTTCTCCAAGAATTGCTGAGCGATACAAATGGAGGGGCAAAGTATAAATATTTATTGTACAGGTGGTATAAACCGCTGGAGGATATTGGGGGATAAATTGATTGTTCGGGCTCGGTTTTCCATTTAGATATGGAAATTTTCGGGATTGTGTACGAAAATCTTCGATTTCACCGTTTTTTACCAACAAATCACGGCGGGCCAGGCCGTTTTCGATGGCCTGTAATCATCTTAACTAGATTTTCTGGAATTATTCAGTATACTCTATACTTACTCTTTATACTGCCTAGTTACAATTGTATGTTGATTTTGTTGAAGACGTTTATATCATCCTTATACTTTATTCATTAATTTCATTCGTATTGTAATAAACACGACGCTAATTTACGGAAAAGTTATACAAAAAGTTACAAAAAGTATCACAGAAATCCCTTTTAATTCAAAACTTTTTATCTTAACACAAAGTTGCCAAACTGGATTTCAATAGAAAATTCAACAAAACGAACCGCTGATTCCTCCACAAAAGCTTGGCCGTTCTGTATACAAATGCTAGTATCTACCGTATATATCGAATTTGCAATAAAAATACAATGTCAGAAAAATTATTTATGTTCCGTTATTGTATGACATGTCCCAGTGATCGCCATAAAACACCCGTTTGTATCCACCGAGGCGAACAGTTGGCCGATCACAGTCATATTTCCCCAATGAAATATGTACTTTATCACCAACGCAAAAGGTACACAGGCGACAAATTCATATGGTCATGGCTAGATTCCTGAAAGAAAATGTGACCCTTTCACCCATTCTATTATTAGATTGAGAATGAATGTAACGGATAAACTCAGACAAACGATTGACTTCTATGACAAAGGGATCAACCATGCGAAATTAATTCAATAAGAAAGGTCAAACTTGTATGATTTTTCACAATATGTGATGTCCGTTACAACGTACAGAATTATTGTAACTTATTTTTCTTTAACGACACACCTTGCTCATCTTTTACGAAAACAACATTGTTGTTTCAAATTATTTTTACTTTTTTTGCATTCACAATGCATTTTTTATTATTGAAAATGAAGTATAAGAAAAAAATTACCTGTCTTACAATTGAGCTAGTCTAGAGACTCAAACCCACAACCTTTCACTGGCCGAAGAGTTAGAGCCCGGACAGTGAAAGGTCCTCGAAAAGAGACGAGTCGATTTTTTATAGTAGGTATTTCATTTTCACTAACCTTTGTGTTTTTAATACCTTCCATTTAAGGATTAACAGCAATAAGTCAATGAAGTTATTCATACACCCACTAAGAGGTCAGACGCAAGATCCCCGCATATAATTCAAACTCCCTTTACAACCATATTGAGCACGCAACATAGTTAACAACTTCGGTGACAGATCAACCTGATATTAACTTTATGGCAACGTAGGGATACGCCCTGAACTAAATTAAAATGAATGGTCCCAAGTTATATCCTAATTAGACGTAAGAAGTTTCCATGTACAATTGTACGTTTCCTTGGTGTGTCGAAATTGGAGTTAACTAAACTTGTTTACCTTGCCACAGAGCTGGTTAACAAACTTTGGTGGAAATATGGAAGTAAAATTCTGGTAAAAGTCGCACCCAAGCGAGTTTTGGAATGAGAAGTTATTACAAACAAATATTTTATTAAAGAAAATACTGCTTTTAGTTTTTTTTTTATTATTTCGAATATGAAAATATACGAAAACGTACTGCAAATGGCCATGTACGTGGTATAAAACTTTTTTCACGACTAATTTCTCCGGGTCATATTATACCCACTTATATAAACAATTTCTGCTATTGATTTTAAATATTACCTAATGTGTGCCTTAAACAATTATGTCCTTATGTGGGTAAATCTAATGGCACACACGAATTATTATATTTATTTTTATTTTATTTATTAGAACACCAACGTAATAAACATCAATAATTAAATTATAGGGACTAGGGACTTATTCCCTATACAAAATAACTAAATGTCATTACAATTACAGGTGAAGACAGCATGCAATTCTAACAAGTTCGAATACAAAAAGATAATAATAGCGACACACCAATACGACATTTCGAGGTGTTATTGTTGATCTTTTGTTTTTTCTTTTGTTTTTTCTTTTGTTTTTTCTTTTGTTTTTATTCATTTTATTAAGAATTACATTAAAATTTGAAACATGTATGGCGCAACTTACAGTATATAGTAGAATTGTCTTTTGTTTTTAACTAATATTAAAGCTTTATGTAGAGTTCCTAAGTAATTGAAAATTGTTCACCGCTATGATCATTAGTTCGCCTATACTTAACTGTTTTTATCATAACCCATTGTGTAATTGTGATGGAAACTGACCTTAGTCATACCATGTTAAGGTCATTTTTCAATTTGACGACTCTGTATGAAATAAAACAGGGAGAAAAAAACAACCCTTGGAGTTTCTTGCCGGTTCTTCTCCAAGGCCTCCCGCTGTAGGGTTTGCGAACCGATGGCGTAGCTTCTATGACGTTCACAAGTATTGTAAATAACAATCTAAATTGAATAAACAAATTTGAATCTTGAATCTTGATCGAAGATTTCGACACACCAATATTTAACGTCACAGTCCTTTCGTGAAAAGTCACAAAGTTGTAATAAAAACCAATTCAAATTAATCAGTTAACAATTCAAATGAAATAAATTAGATTAAATAACAAATTAAATAAGATGATATATTGTAATACAAAATTATATAAAAAATAAATAAAAAAAAGTTACATATAAGCTTCGAATTAGATACTTATAAATTTACAAAAGAAGAGATATCTTAAAGCTGCGGATGGCACTATATATTCTAGTCAATTGAAAAATTGGAATAATGTTTGTATAATATTAAACGTGTTTTGCCCTAAAGTCTGAAACCGCATAATATTACGAAAAGATTGCCCTGATGTTTTGTAGACTAAAACCAACAACAAAAATATATAAAAAAATATATTAAAGAAGCTGAGGCGCGAGAAAATTCTAAAATTATCAATTTTGGAATTCATTTGCGCCTTATGAATGCAGAAATCTTGGAAAGTGGAAAAACCCACTCATAATATTATCTTTCCCTCACTTTATCATTGAGTGATGGATGAGAAGGAAAGTTTCCCACCATATTTGTTTCTTTTCAATCAATTCCGAGATGGGAACAGCTGCTCATGAACTTCATCCGTTTCGATTGAACAAGAAATATTTTGATTGAAAATTATGATACAACAAAAATATTCGGCCAAGTGCGAGTCGGACTCGCCCATGAAGGGTTCCGTACCCACTTAACGTACCGATTACATACACCTAGCAAAAATACCACTAAAATTTTTCGCCAGAAAAAAATTGCTTTGTTTTTATAGTGTTCGTATGAATGACAAAGTGTGTTATATCTCAAAAACTTGTAAAGCCTACTTAGCTGTGATAGTTTTTCTTTTAACTTCGTCATATACACAACTATCGAGAATTTTTTCACGAATCCTAAAACAACCATTTGGCTGGAAGGGGGTGGGGACACTTGACTCGAACAAAATTTTGCACTTTAAAGCATAATAATTCATAAACGGATGCCTCAATCAAACAACTGTTTTCAGAAACCCGCAATATTTTTTAAGTTGCTATCCAACGACACCCCACACTATGGGGTAGACAACAAAAAAAAAATTACATCCCCACTTCACGTGTAGAGGAGGTAACAGACAACTTTTTTTTAAAACTATACTTGACCACTTTGTCGGCGTAATTTATATTTATATTCATACCAAATTACAGCTTTCTAGTAATAAGAGTCTACGAGCTAGGCTGGGGACAGACGGACAGGCGGACAGTCGGACATGGCAAAACTATAAGGGTTCCTTGTTGACTACGGAACCCTAAAAATTATATATCTTTCGATACAGTATTCAATTAAATGCGCTTGAAATATTTCATAAAAATATACTCTTTACTTCTCATGCTCGTAAAGTTCGTGTTTATGTTGGGTATAGGCTGCATAAAATCGCTTTTTATGCTCTAGTGCATAAAGTAAAATCTTCGTCTAAGTCTCAGACTCTTATGACAAAGGTCGTCAGGTAAACAG
This sequence comes from Crambus lathoniellus, assembly GCA_949710035.1. Classification (NCBI taxonomy): domain Eukaryota; kingdom Metazoa; phylum Arthropoda; class Insecta; order Lepidoptera; family Crambidae; genus Crambus; species Crambus lathoniellus. The sequence continues at coordinate 18,329,213 of OX453303.1, read as the reverse complement.
TCACACACGCAATTAAACTTCGTTAAATAAACTTGTTATTTCATTCGGATTCTTTAATTTTGTACATAATCCATGTTAAATTACTAAATTAATGAAACTAGGCAAAATTATTGAGTTTTCTAAGAAATAATATTTCAATAGCATTATGAACTACGATCTATGCTAAAGTCACTGTGCTGCCACGGCCACGTATAAAAAAAAGAAAAAGAAAGAAAGTCTTCCCGCCAATATGGCGGTCTTTTTTTTTCAATATTGTTATTTATTTTCCTAACACTCGAAGTGAAAAGCAGAGTATATACTCGTACATAAAACCCATTTTACCCTCAAATTGACTATCCACCCTTGCCCTCGGGTAAAATGGTACGTTTTATGCACTTGTTGAACAATCTACTATTTTTTTAAATAGTATTGTTTCGGCAACATTGTAATAACACAATAAGTACATTTTTTGTAATTATTTATAAATATATATTTAGATGTATTTATCCTATTTAACATTTCTATTGGAATTCTAAATGTGTCATTCTGTGTTTCGCATTCAAATTCCGATATGAATCAAAATATAGACTACAATTAAGCTCATAATGCCTGATGCTCTAAGATTATACGATTAAATTTCACAGAAGACGACAAGATTCACAATAGAAGGAAAAATGCTGTTGACATAGCAAAAAAAAACAAAAACCTGTTTTGTTTTATAAAAAACTAGCGGCCGCCCGCGGTTTCACCCGCGTGGTTCCCGTTCCCGTGGGAATATCGGGATAAAAAGTACATATAAACCTTCCTCTTGAATCACTCTATCTATAAAAAAAAACGCATCAAAATCCGTTGCGTAGTTTCAAAGATTTAAGCATACAAAGGGACATAGGGACAGAGAAAGCGACTTTGTTTTATACTATGTAGTGAAGCTCAGCATAACTTAAAGGGCATGAAATAATTGAAACGAAAATACATAAGAAGCTCGAAGGAAGAATACATATCGAAGGAAAGTCAATACAAACAGCAAACCATTCACTTCCTCCGCGCTCTTTGTAGTCAGTTAGGTTAATAATTTATTGATTTACCCAACAATGCTGTCGGCACCTACTTTTACTAATTGGTTCTGTTAAAAGGCTCTTTTTATTGGCATTTCGAACGAGTCTTAGTGAATTATTCGGGAATAATTTAACGTGAGAAATTGGTTTACTTAGAAAGTTGTTTTTCAATTTGGTCTGCTGTTTGCTCTTACCACGCGATGTGACACGGAAGTGTGCTTTAATAATTAGTTATTTTGGTAATTTAATAGTAAAACAACAAACCCAAATAGTTCGCATGACAACAGACTACAGCGCTAAGCTATTTCGCACACCAACCCACATCACACGCTACAATAATCTTCTAAAACTTTACTTTTAAACACAAGGAAACATACAATAAAATTTTATTTGTACATATTATTACTTAGGATACCGGTGTTTTTTTTACGTTCAAAATACAAAAATGTTCATTTCATATCCAGATTAGATTAGATCATTAGACTATAACACTTTATTTTGACATATATCTAAGGAAATGTTTACAGAAGAATAAAGAGAACAAAGGGATAGCCCTATACTAATAGGAATAGAAATAACTTCTTGACCTGGGACTTGAGAGAATTTGGGCACATATAATTGGGTCAGGCAAGGAGTTCCATAGTAAGATAGATAGTTGCATAGTAAGTGGCTTTGAATTTTGTTGAATTAGGAGGGGTGAGGAGACGGAGACTATCGGAAGAGCGAAGAGGGAGATCATGAGTAGAGGAAGGGAATTTAAAGTGTTATTTTAAGTATATAGGAGTAGGTATAAGGATTGAACAGCACCGAGAAGAGAAGAGACAAGGTGGGCATGTCTCTGTGACGTCGAATGGGGAGCCATTAATTTGTTGGTGGTATATATAGGGCGACATGGTGATATTTGAGTAACAGTAAACCAAATATGAACCGTAAGGAAAAATTTTGAAGACGCTCCAGTTTATTAAGAAGCTCAGAAGTAAGATCAGGATATCATGTATCGGCATAATCAAGAATGTGCTAGAGTAAAGATTGTGCAAGGGTAATTTTGGTGGCAGTTGGTAGAAAATTACGTAAAAGCCGTAAAGACGCCGCAGCAGCTAATGTACGCTGACTGCCCTCAGCAACTTGAGGAGTTCCAAGGTTCCAAGATCTCGCGCTCTTGGGCTCGTGTGTTCTACATATAGGTACTTATGTATGTACGAATGTCTTTTTTTATATTCGTACGTATAAAACCTAATTTATATAACTAAATAATTTTGTAACTTTCCGGATATACTAAAACTTGATATTGTTTTATGAAGTTTAATCTCGAATGGCAAGGTAAAATTTTACCTTCTTTTTTATTATATAACGAAAATTCACCTACCTCCCTTCGAGCCTGTGTATTCAATCTTCTAAAACCGTCAACGTAAACAAACCCTTTTTTTTGTAAGCCAGAAAGACATTAAGCAATATCGGGAGGTACTGCCACGTCTTGAATGTACCTTTGTTTATATTTTGTTACCAGTGACGGGGGGGAGTGACACTAATCCTTTGATCTCGCTTTTCTTAGATATCCGGTTTTCTGTTTGATATAGATTTTGTTATTATGAAATATGTGATCGGGCGTTGGCAGCAGTCAAATTTTTCCTTATATTATCTAGAATCGGAAGATGATGTACGGTCTGTTAATTTGTAGAAAATAGAGAAAATAAAAACGTAAGCCGCTTTAGAATACATTTTGAATAAATAACTGATTTTATTTTAACGCTTATATACGCATACAAATTTGGATTCAGAGATTTTGTTGTGCATTGGTGTTTTTTTTTTGTAACTAATAAATTTAACTAATCAAGTGTACGACGTCTAACGAAATGTAATGTAATCCATAAAAAGCGTTTTTATTTTTAGTTCAACTACAAAGGGGTAACGATCTTCCGCATACCTAAAGTAGCTTTTTCGAGATACCTTCCGATACTCAAAGCATTTTGTTAAAGCTATTATTATAGTTCAGCGTTTTTGCCGCATTTACTAAATGCTAAGGTGTGCCAAGAGAAATTAATTTTACATCGGCTAAGAGCTCCGGCGGCCAGCTAATTACAGTACTCATCGATTCAAGAACTGCGGCTTTTCTTGTATGTTTTTACTTATCTCACTGGGTTAATTAATAACTGGCTGTTTTTTTTTTCAACAGGTTTTACTCTGCAGCAATTAAAAGGTAACAGAGGCTACTTTCAGTCTTCAGCTTTTAATGTTGTGTATTTTATTATGAAACACTATGACGTTTCAAATTGCAAAACAAATATAAAAGTAAGGATATTTATTTCAATACAAAATTATTTTTACGAATTCTTCAACAGTCTTGTGTAGACATTCTTTTTTATATAATCTTCTCTACTCTTACCTTATTTCTTACTAAATTTTAAAGCTTAAGTTCAACGCTTAATAATTTTAGTAATAATCGTTCGTATGGGAGGATTTAACTATCTATGATTCGAGAATGTGCCATAAAATCTTAAACAACCCTTGGCAAGATACCTTAAAATATTACTACAACATAATTTTCGTTATCAAAATATTGCTACGACCGATTTGGCGCAGGGCTAGGATACCTGCCTTCTACGCCGGAGGTCTCGGGTTCGATTCCCGAACAAGCCAAATATTTGTGTGCATGAACATGTCTATTTGTCTTGGTCTAGATGTTATGTATGTATATTAAGTATGTATTTACAAAAAAAAAATATAAGTATATATTTATCCGTTATCTAGTTTCCATAACACAGTTTCTAAATGGTAACTACTTATGAGCTAGATAATTGGTGTGATTGTAAGAAATTTATTATTATTACTTAATTTTTATTTTCTATACTTTTTTATATGTATAATGGCTTGCTCTTGGCTTCACACTGAACCTTAGGGTTGAGAAGAAGCCTAAGATGGATCGAGCTTAACCAGAAGCAGCCTATTCACTCTAGCTTTAAAAATTATAGGGTTGTAGTCATGCGGGATAATAGACGCAGGCAGGGTATTCCATTCCTTGGCGGTGCGCATCACACTAAAATACTAAACTAATTCAGTTTCATTTATACTCAACGTCATAAACTTCTACTCTTTTAATGCTTAAATTTTTTACTAATACTTGATTTGGACTCCAGAGTATAAAATTGCAAAAGTATTGATTATAAATTTGCCTTTTCAAAGCTCTTAAATTACGGCGCTTTAGCTTGTAATAAACGGCAAAAGCTTCGTGCGGAACGGAGGTAACTGGCAACAGAGGCGAAATATATCATTCGTCTGATTGTTGCAGAATTTATATAAAATAAAAATAAACAAAAATATTACAATAATTATAGTCTTGTTATCAATAGCCTTTTTATGACTCTCACGAGCAAAATTTGTTAAATAGCCATATTCAAGTACCTAATATGGCTTATATACAGCTTGTATATAGAACTTTGTGAATGAACTCGTTCTTTTATATATTTGATAAAATGTTGTTTAGTAGAAACGTTTTTTATAGAAGTTTAACCAGCCATGGCTACTGAGGCCTTCAGACGTTATAAATATCTAACTTATCAAAAATAAATAACATAAAAAAATTTCAATAAACAACAATAATAAAAATTACAAAATTTTATGAAAACATAAATTCCGTAATTGCCCGTAAAAAAAATAGCAACGCATTATTTTATATCACTATGTTCATCATCATCATCATCATCAGCAGCAGCAGCATCATCATCATATCAGCCAAACAAATTATGTACTTACTGTTTCTCAATGTCTGGTAACGCCATCTATCGAAATTTATGGAAAATATTAATGTAATCAGAAACGTCATCTGAAAATTACTCATTCATTAATAATTTGTGATTAACAGCATTTTTTTGGCGATGGTATTTTGTAGGTAATCAGTACGTTAAGTAGGTATGGAACCCTTCACTGGCGAGTCCGACTCGCTTTTGGTCGATTTTCATACTTCGGTTCACACCACAAGCTTCGGTTCTCCCGCCACCTCTCCTCGCCAGCCCGCAATTTATTCGTTATCGCTTAAAAATATACCCGTAAATAGTTTGCATTTTGTAAGAAAAATATTTCTTATACTTATATTAATTGACAACACTGCGAAACAATAATGCAAGAATCTCGAATTTTAGATTCCACAGTTAAAGCTTTGAAGTATCATAATGAAAATGTAACAATGAATAAAACTTTATTATATTAGCCGGAACGCTTTAATTTAACTGTAGCACCGAACACGGCCCTGAGCGCCAACAATAAACGAGTTCAGAATATTCAGCTGCATACTGCAGTACGGAATGCGTTCAGAAGCGAACGGTTTCAAATTAGAACATACTTTGTAGTAAATTTCGCGGATCAAGTACCTACTCTGCTAAACGCGCTTAAGGAACTTTGCTATTGTGATAACGGTTACAAACGCATTAACAAATAGTAAAACAAAAAAAATAACTACATACTACGACAAGCATTCGGCGTCCCACCTTTAAATTTCTTGTCTTATCTTTCTATATTCTATACTATACTACTTATAATAAAACTGTAAACGATCCAATTCTGTACATTGAAAAGAAATAGAAAAAAAAATACCAGCAGGGCTCTTCTTAAACGAAACAGATACCAAAAATATAGTTTTGAATTTTTTGTCTGTATGACTGTCTGTCTGTCTGTTGTCCGCGTTTCACACAAAAACTACTGAACGGATTTTGATGAAACTTTTTTTGTTATACAGCTATTAGTCCTCGCCAACATATAGGCTATAATTTATTTTGAAGATCATAATATCTGATGTGGAACCATAGCAGTCCAGCCAAACTATGAGAGATATAAAAATACCATCTTAAGGAAAATTGTTAAACGTGATGGGCACTTTCTATTGATGTACAAAGTTTGAAGGTCTGGTTCACCTGATGTGGAACCCTAGCAGCCAGGATAAACTATATGAGATACAAACATGGCGTCTTAAGAAAAGTTGTTTCACGTAATGAACTTTTTCTATTGACGGAAAAATATCGAAGGTCTGGCACACCTGATGTGGAACCCTAGCAGCCCAGCTAAACTATAAGAGATACAAATATAGCATCTTTAGAGAAGTTGTTCAGCGTGATAAGTATTTTCTTTTGACATACAGTCTATACTAATATTATAAATGTGTAAGTATGTTTGTTTGAATGTCCGTCTTTCACGTCAAAACGGAGCAACGAATTGACGTGTTTTTTAGTATGTGCGGGTAGTTTAGGAGCTAAAGAGTGACTTAAGTAAGCTTAAAATAAATTTTTATCCCGGAAAAATATCACTTTCCCTCGGGATAACGTCGTGTAGTACACGCGGGCAAACCGCGGGCGGAAGGCTATGTGATATAATTTTTTTATGTGTTAATATATTATATCATACCACTGTACTAATATATATTAAATCAATAAATAAAATAATCTATACTTATAATAAAACTGTAAACGATCCAATTCTGTACATTTAAAAGAAATAGAAAATAGTACCTCCAGGGGTCTAAAGGAACAGATACCAAAAATATAGTTTTAAATTTTTTGTCTGTTTATCTGTCTGTTGTCCGCGTTTGAGGCAAAAACTACGAAATGGATTTTGATGAAACTTTTTTTGTTATATAGGCTGTTGGTCCTCGCCACATATAGGCTATAATTTATTTTGACGATCGTAATATCTGATGTGGAACCATAGCAATCCAGCCAATCTATGAGAGATATAAAAATACCGGCTTAAGGAAAATTATTAAACGTGATGAGCATTTTCTACTGTCATACTAAGTTTGAAGGTCTGGTTCACCTGATGTGGAACCCTAGCAGCCCAGCTAAACTATAAGAGATACAAATATAGCATCATAAGAGAAGTTGTTCAGCGTAATAAGTATTTTCATTTGACATGTCTATCTCGACTATTATTAATATGAAAGTGTGTTTGTTTGTATGTCCGTCTTTCACGTCAAAACGGAGCAACGGATCGACGTGATTTTTAGTATGTAGGTAGTTTAGGAGCTAGAAAGTGACATAGACTAAAAATATCACTTTACCTCGGGATAACGTAGTGTAGTACACGCGGGCGAAACCGCGGTCGGGAGGCTATTTTATGTAAATTTTTAATGTGCCAATATGTATCATAGTATTCATAGCGCTGTAATAATATATCTTAAACTAGCTTTCCGACCGCGGCTTCGCCCGCGTGGACTTCACGACCTTATCCCGCGGGAATGTGACATTTTTCCGGGATAAAAAGAAGCCTATGTTCCTTTCCAGGCTACAATGTATCTGTGTCCTAAATTTCAGCCATATCCGTTCAGCCGTTTTGGCGTGATTGAGTAACAAACATACAAACATCCAAACATTCAAATATCTAAACTTTCACATTTATTATATTACTAGCTGACCCGGCAAACGTTGTTTTGCCATATAATAGTGGACCCGGTCACCAACATCTTGTGTATGTGTTTATACCAAAAGTTGCCTACACCAGTAAACAGATAGCGCTAGTTACAAACTACCAATAAAGGGGTCCAAGCTTGGTTTCTATTTCCTACATATAAAAAATTACTCTGTGAAGTAGAGTGAGTGTCAGATAACTCTGCGCGCATGTGCGACTGGGGCATTTTTGGCGCTAGCTACAGTACATTTTTTTATTCTAAGCTTATGGAAAAGTTTAGTATTCGATTTTGACCGCGCAGACGTCAGTGATTACATACTCTTTGGAAACGGCAATGGAAGAAATGACAGTTTTGTATCGAAGTTACGACAGTTAAACGATTTTTTATGGAAAATTACAATTTTTACTCAATTTTCCGGAATAATAAGTAGCCTATGTTATTCTCCAGCTCCCAAACTATCCCCATACCAAATATCACGTCGATCCGTTGCTCCGTTTTGGCGTGAAAGAAGGACAAACAAACAAACAAACAAACAAATAAACAAACACACTTTCACATTTATAATATTAGTATGTATAAGTGGGATAAATAAATAAAAAAAAACAAAAAGCTTAATAGCCTTAAAAATTAAAAATGCTGCCGAAAGTCACTATTCCACGCGGACGAAGTCGCGGGCACAGCTAGTTTTTCATTAATTAGATCGCCTATGTCACTTTAATAAATTTTTTTTATCCACAACGGGGTAGCACTTAGCCTTTATCACACCTAATGATAAGTGGTGATAAGGCTGAAGCGTACTACTCCCGGAATCCTCAATCACTGAGGAACTGGCTATCTTATCTCTAACTGCCGGAACACAATAATGCTGAAAACATCATTGTTCTGGCGTCAGACTTAGTTATGATGGTAGTAGCTAGCCAGGCGGACTAAGAACAAGACCTACCACCAACCAAACCGAATACAATACATATTGTATTCGGTTTGGTTAGGTTAGGTTAGGTTACCCCCACTGGGAATCGAACCCGGGACCTCTGGGTCTGAAATCGGTGGTATGATCCACTAGACCACAGAGGCGGTTAATAAGTTTAAAAATGGAATGATTCTGAAGAAAAATAAAACAAATATTAGTTTTAGATAAGTATGGATATACTTTATTACATACCATTACCTATCCCGTTTATTTTAATATTTTGATCTTCTTTTGTTTTCAGTTTTTGTTGTCTTCTCACTTCATAAATGGTAGCTAAACATCGGACCCGAGGTTATTAAATTTTCATAGAAACAGAATTCTATAAATATATTTAGTATTCAGGTGATAGGAAGGTAGACGCCAGACATTAACCTTTAAAAAGGGGTCAACGCGTGAAGTTCTGTCCCCTAATATCTTATTCTAGTCGACGTTTTCAAGAGGGTTCTGTTTGGGGACACAAAATACAGACTTTGAATATTGATGGCGAAGCTCATTATGAACACAATTAAACTTGTCTAATGAGGCTTTGATTTGTGTTTAAGCCCGTTCAATTTGGTTTCACCCCAAAGGCAACTATGCAAATCACGTGATGCGACTGTATTAACTTTTGATATGCGCGTGATAGAAGCGTTTATGCATTTGCCTAGGAATATTTGAAACACGCATTTTGTATTCTTTAATCGGTTAGATTACTTAGCGTGAGTCGCTTATCTTTGAGTATCACTTTACAAATGCAATTTTAATAAATTGAACTGCTGATAATATTGTCGTTAGCGATAATATAAAACGATTTCGTTCGTAGTTCGTTCGTATATTATTTAGTAGTCTATCATCGCTGTGAAAAAATAACAAAAAGTACTTACCAAATCATTACTACTTAAATTTATACTATTAACTTTATCTTAACATTATCGGTAAATAGTATAGTTTAGGCAGACATAGTAACAAAATATGTTATAGTTCTAAACTTCGTATCTATCTATACCTACTTATTTGTAGAGAGGAAAGATTTGTTTTTTTATTGTTTGTACGTTTGTAATGGATAAATCTCAAAATCTACTAAACCAATTTAAAAATTCGTTCAACATTAGAAAGCTTAATTTTTCCCGAATGACATAGGCTGCCTATATTTTATCCTGATATTCCCACGGGAACGGGTACTCCGCGGGTAAAATCGCGGGAATCCACTAGTCCTTGTTAAGGTAAGACTCTCGCAGGAACCTTTGGAGAAGTACCGTTAATTCTTTATCAATTAAAAATATAAATTATAAGCAATTAAAATGGCGTATAACTTAAATCTGGAATCTTTTCTCTACTTTTCTTGTGTTTGTAACAATACTACATTGCAGGAAATTCAACCTTAGAACATTCTAAAGGAAAGGGAATTGCGACTGACTTTGTCAGCTGAATAATAAATGCTAGAGTCAACCTGCACTTTTATTTCTGTTTTTACCTGACATTGCGACTCCATGGCATGCATTGCTTTGCTTATACGTTACCATTATAATATTTAAATTTTATTTTTAATTTATTACCTTAATTTAAATAGGATTTAAATATTGTTCTTGGAAACACACAAAACAAGTTAATCATATAAAATTATTAACAAACAAATTATTGGAATTGCCAAAAAGTTATTTTATTTCGAAAAAGTAATTACAGCTAAGTTAATATTGTTATTGTTTTAAAATATAATGTTTAGAAAGTTCCAAAATTTCTCTTTCGTTTGTTTTTAGAATGATTTCATTTTGGTTCGGTACATTACTTATATCACTTATATATCATATGCATTTATTTATAATGGGATGAATTTAAAATTGTCGTGCCGAGCATTAAGTACCAACTAATGTTCTTATTTGTTCAGCTGTTTTTTTTCTGTTTATTTTTACACTCTGTAATATTTAAACATACTACGACTTTGTGTTTCATAGTTGGAATTGAACACTCATAAAACAAACTGAAAACTCAGAAAACGCGTCCAAATTTCGACTCCAGTGACACGAACGCGATGTCATCAAACAGGTTATTAGCACTGAATAGCGTTGACACAGACGATAAAATATCTTCATTCACTGATGGTTCTCACGTAACATTGTTACACACATGAGTTAAAGCACAAAAGGCGCTGCTTGCTTTACGAGTGTCTCACAATGCCAATTTTAGAGCCTCGTCGAGTTGAAATAGTTAGCAGTATTGTTCAGATTTTACGACACAGTCAGCGTTGGATATCGAGCCTTATTATTCTTAAAGGAGTTTCCGTTTAGTGTTCAGTTGCCGTGTAAACTTTATAGAAGTCTTGTTTCTCCTCATTTTTATCCACGGGTGATGAAGTTGTATTTCCGCAAGGGCGTGTGTAAAAATCCATCGTAGTACAATCCAGCTAGTGGTTTGAATTCATTTGGACGCAAATTAGGATCGAGCTTTGAAAATTTATGCCATCTTTCATCATACACTGGTGGTAGGTTATTATCTTCATTAAAAGTTTGTGTATTCATGAAATTATTATTGATCTTGTTATTGAGTAATGTATAATACTTAGTATTAAAAGAACTGCTGTTTTTTGAAATATTCTGTCGGCTGGTATCATTGGTACTGATTTGTTTGGGAACTTCTGTCGTTAGCATTAAAGAGTTAACTGCATCATTATTATAATGTGGGTTTGGGTAACCATAACCGTCGGGCTTAATGGTACTTCCAATAGTTGTTGTTATTGGTGCTTCACTCATTTCGGTCATGTTATTTTTTTCCGTTGTTGTTATAGGCGTTGTTGTATCCATGTCATCATCATTTAGTATATTTTTATCATTTTCTTTTTTATCGCCATTGTCTTTCTGCACATCTCGTTTCACCGATGGTTTGACAAACACTTCTATATCATCGCTTTCGTCAACTGGTTCCATTATATCCGCCATAACCATTTTAGAGGTATCAACATCCTTTCTAATATTGGTAGAATATTTATTATTACAAACAGATTTATAAATACTCACGGTTTGTTGCTGGTTAATTAGTGGTATCACTATTATAGCAGGTATTCGATAATTCTTATCATGTTTAGCTTTTATTCCATCAAAGCCGAAAGCAGTAACAATATTTTGAATATCTCTGATGGTTTTGCTCTCACCTAGAAATTGATAGATAACAATTTTAAAAACGTTTCATTAAATTTTACTGTAAAAAAAAACGAATATTTACGTACAACATATTACAACATAAATGAACGTTGAAAACGCGAACAAACGACGCAGCCGTGCCATTTTGTATATCCGAATGTCGGCCATGTGATATTTTTACATCGAAAAAAATCAATGAAACCACAGTATACGTGAAATACTTACATGCTTTTCCTTTTCAATTAATATAGAAGAAGGGTTTAATACGGTTTTTCAGTATTTGTTTTAATTAAAAGAACATGGATGTTACTAAACATGGAACTTTTATGTCCAATATAAATAATAAAAGAAAAGTATTATAAATTAGTTCAGAACTTTTCTACAGGTTAAAAGAGTCAGATTAATCCGGCGAGGTAAGCAAAATAAAGAGGTCGACCTCGGAATGAGAGATAATAAGCTGTAAACTAGTGTAGGTACACCTTCATTTTGGTGTTCTAAAAATTGTCTCAAAAGTCACATAAAATCTTGCGTCTGCGTCATAAGTTGAGAGTGGCAAATTTTCTTTTACATGCTTTATACTCATTGTCTGCCTACATATTTGAGCCATACATGCCAACATCATTGGAGCTATGGAAACCGAGATAATCGCGATCAAAACTGATTTTTGTGACCTTTGATCTTGAATAACTTACGACGCAGCCACAAGATTTTATGTGACTCTAAAAAGAACTTTTAGAACACCAAAATGAAGGTGTACACGAGATTACAGCTTATAACTCTCATTCCGAGGTTGACCCCTAATTTGACTGGACTAGACGTAACCTACTACCAAAACATTTGTTTTAATTTAGTATTCAATTTAACTTACTCCTAATCGAACTTTGCGTTTACTATGTAAGTGAAGTGAAATCGAAAATAAACAATGGGGCGATATGAAAAATGCGGGTATTGTTCTTTCATAACATTATCATGTCGCTTTAGGAACTTTAGTTTTTTGTAAAGTTAAGTAGATAAACACTTCAAATAATGCGGCCAAGTGCGAGTTTTACGCTAACGAAGGGTTCCACATTTTTACAGTATATTAATTTTAATTGTAAAATTTGTCCAAATAAAATGCAAATGATTTAACTGTCTCTTAACCCACAACTCAAACTTCTGGACGGATCAAGCTGAAATTTGGCACAAAAATAGTTATTATGACGTAGACATCCGCTAAGACAAGATTTTGAGAAAATTCAATCTATAAGGGCATAAAAAATAGGTATACGTTCCCCGAATGGACAAAAGCTAGTCTATTTGTATAAAATCCAAAAGTGACTGATGGTCTATCAACGCACAGCTCAAACTACTAGACATATCGAGCTAAACTTGGCACGCAGATAAGTATTTTCCTTAGGATTTCGTTAAATTAAAGCCGTAAGGGGTTGGAGGTGGTGAAACGTGGGTTTGCGTTCCCTATTTTGTGAAGCCGCGGGCAACTGCAGCTAGTAAATCTCATCATCATCATCATCATGTCAGCCGAACGACGCCCACTGCTGGGCATAGGCCTCCCCCAAGGATCTCCACAATGATCGGTCCTGCGCTGCCCGCATCCAGCGGCTTCCCGCGATCTTGACGAGATCGTCGGTCCACCTTGTAGGGGGCCTGCCCACGGAACGTCGTCCGGTACGCGGTCGCCATTCGAGAACCTTTCCGCCCCAACGGCTTCGCGTCGAGCCTCAATGTGCGCGTGTTGTAGGTTGCCAGGTTGAGTCGTCGGTGTTGGTAGCTGGAGCCTACCCGGGGATTCTTAGCACCCCCTGCCTAGTAAGTCTATAATCATAATAATAGCCTGAGTTGAAATTCAAAATTGTACAAGGAAAGTTCACCAACGCCCTGTTAAAAAAATCTTTACGTTCTTTTTTAATAAATATATTGATAAAACTATCAGCCTTCCTAACTCTGAGTTATAATCCTATTTCTAAAAGCGCTCAGCCTCCACCAAAGCTACTTGACTATAATTTGAGCCGTAGAGTAAACACGTCTTTGTCATTTTCACTTATTGACGTTTTTACTTAAAATAACAGTCGGTTCCATCATCTTATTTACCCAGAGAGATATGAATGACATCTTAAATAAAATACGCTTCGCATTTCTTTGCTACCTTTCATTTTATGTTTATAAAAAAGACGTGAAAAGGCTTTGTTTCGGATGAAATGTGATTTGATTGAATTCGTGGGTTATTTTTATTTGATGTACAACTGAAAAATATAAGCATAATGAAATCGATTATGATACCAAAATGCAGATTTGATTCATCAATAAGTATCAAAGCTTGTGCGTAATAGTAGTTTATGTGACTGTCGCATAATGAGGGGTATTAAAACACGAGTGGGAGTTTAAAAAACGAGCCTTGGTGAGTTTTTTAATAGTATTCCATCCACGAGTGTTTTAATACCGAGTTATGTCCAGTCTCATACACTACTTTATCTACACTCATTACATCCTACTTCCTACTTATTATAATATTATAAATGTGAAAGTTTAGATGTTTGGATGTTTGTTACTCAATCACGCGAAAACGGCTGAACGGATTTGGCTGAAATTTGGGACATAGATACTTTGTAGCCTGGAGAGGAACATAGGCTACTTTTTATCCCGGAAAATATCACATTCCCGCGGGATAACGTCGTGTAGTACACGCGGGCGAAGCCGCGGGCGGAAAGCTAGTTTATCATATATTTCAATAATTAACCAAAAAATTATTAATTCTAAAATGTGGATTGACGCCAAACTCCACTGATAGGAGTCTATACGGTCTATACCTTCTAATTTCAAAATTCTAATTTTAAAAAAGTTTCTTATTGTTGCCGGCTAAAGAAGGGCTTGGAAGAGTTGGAAGTCAAGGCCGGTAAATCCTACGGTTGTCATGGAGATTGTAAAATTAAGAAAAATAACGCTCGAATTCTCGAACGCTAATCATCTTTGGGAGCGTCTCAAACATCATGGCATCTCTTTCATACGTTTGACATTAAAAGTGACAGGGCGATGTGTGAGACGCTCCCAAAGATAAGTAGCGTACGAGAATTCGGGCATAAGTGTTTTATAATGAGTGAAAGCTGTATCCGGTTGTATCATATTGACCATTATTAAACACTTTTCTTTTCTAAAGTTGACTATGGCATAAAGTGTATCAATATACGTTCAGGTATGAGTTTATAATTCGAATATTATAACATGAGTGTAGATAACATTAAATATAAAATAATATTTGTATAGTGTAGTGTACATATTATACCTATATCATGATACCATAAACATCATGATGTGAATAGCGAAGACGCAATACGGCTAGCAAGCCGTATTGCGTCCTGCAGGATAATGTAATTATACAATCACGAATAATCATAAATAAAATAAAAATAAAATAAAATAAATCTTTATTTCTTCTCTCACATAATAGGTAGTTACATAGATATATAAACAAACTAGAAATAATTAAAGTTGACAACAATATTATGTGAAAGACTGATCTCTGTGCAAGGAAGCCCTGTGTGACAGATAACCAGTCTCTCCTAGTCCGGACCAGGCGGAGCCAGGTTAGAAGTGTTTTCTTATTCTAAATTTGTACAAAATCATATCAATCTGATACTGCTAAACGCTGGAAGTAATAAAGATAGGTAACAATACAAAACAAGGAACTGTTACAAGATACTTACAACAAAATCAACTAAGGTATATGTTTGTGTATGCATGTGTGTGTGTATGTGTGTGTATGTGTGTATATATTATATATATGTTTGTGTGTGTGTGTGTGTGTGTGCGCGCAAGGATGAGGCATATTATGAGGAAATATTTAATAGATTTTCCGTTTGATCGTAGTCCAGTGATTTTAGCCACGTCGTCGTGATTTTTTTACATCGGTATTTAGTGAGTGAGTAGATATTATTTAGCTCATTTACTTTATTATATAAATAGCTTCCAAGAAAACCGAAATATTTATTTGAGTATGCTGTAACCCACTGTGTGATTGGGCGGCATACTTTATGCTTTAATCTCTTATTTTCATTTAAGGTAACAATACAAAACAAGGAACTGTTACAAGATACTTACAACAAAATCAACTAAGGTATATGTTTGTGTATGCATGTGTGTGTGTATGTGTGTGTATGTGTGTATATATTATATATATGTTTGTGTGTGTGTGTGTGTGCGCGCAAGGATGAGGCATATTATGAGGAAATATTTAATAGATTTTCCGTTTGATCGTAGTCCAGTGATTTTAGCCACGTCGTCGTGATTTTTTTACATCGGTATTTAGTGAGTGAGTAGATATTATTTAGTTCATTTACTTTATTATATAAATAGCTTCCAAGAAAACCGAAATATTTATTTGAGTATGCTGTAACCCACTGTGTGATTGGGCGGCATACTTTATGCTTTAATCTCTTATTTGCATTTAAAGTGGGATCAAATTCCGTGAGGGAGTGCTGTTTTAGAACCAGGTTGCGAATGTACAGTTGGCGCACCGTTAGGACATCACATAGAGCGTAGAGATCTTTTGTAGGGAAAGTAAAAGGTAAGCCATGAATCACTTTTAACACTGCACGTTGAGCTCTTTCCAATTTAAACAACTTGGTTTTATTAGTACCTCCCCACACTGTTATATAATAACTCAAGATTGATTGGCATAGAGCCTGGTAAACCATTTTCTTGACACTTTGATCTGCTACATGTTGCAATTTCTTAAATATATACATGAGTTTGCGGGTTCTTGAGGAAAGGAGGTCTAAGTAGTAGTTAAAACTAAGATTATTATCAATCACTACACCTAAATACTTTATGTTAACGGCTGGTAAAATTTTCATACAGTGACATGATAAGTCAGTTAAGCAAGTGTGAGCTGTTAAGGAGAGATTTTCGTGAGTGGATAAAGCAACATTATTTATGGAGAAGGGGATAAATTTAGTCTTGTCAACATTAAGTGTTAGTCCATGAGTTTTTAACCATGACGTTACTTGGGTGAAGCCAATCTGAGCATGTTTATAGACATCATCCCAGTTGTCACCACTAAAGATAAGGGCGGTGTCATCAGCAAAGGATACTACTTTACCTTTATGCAACTTGAGACCGCAGAGTTCATTAATAAAGCTTAAAAATAGTGTGGGCCTTAAAACACTGCCCTGCGGAACACCGTGTGTCATAAGTAAATCATCACTAACGAGTTCACCAACCCTTACTCTTTGATATCTGTTGGTTAAGTAGCTTTTGAACAGATTTAGTTGTGTACCTCGTATACCTAGAGATTCTAGTTTATTAATAAGGAGTGGGACGGAGACTGTGTCAAATGCTTTGGCGAGGTCTAAAAATATTGCTATTACTTTCTTTTTCCGATCTAAATTTACAACAATATAATCTGTTAATTCGTGTACTGCATCGCTTGTAGAAATGCCTGATCTAAAACCAAACTGTGAACTTGATAGGAGATTTTTTGTTTCAAGATAGTTTATAAGACGCTTATTTATTAGTTTTTCTATTATTTTAGATAAAGTGTGTAATTTTGAAATTGGTCTATAGTTATTGACACAGCCCCCGTCACCACTTTTATGAATTGGAATTACTTCTGCCAACTTTAATTGATCTGGAAAGACACCCGAGGATAAAATCAAATTAAGTCCCTCCCAATAGAAACAAAAAATTTGTTTATTTCATTAACTGAGTCAATTGGATTTTCAGAAGAAATTAGTTGAACAGCAGTTTTATAAACTTCGGACGTGTGTGTGACCTTTTTTATAGTGTCCCAGAGCGCCTTATTATTAGTCTTAGCAGATGTTTGTAGCTGTTCACTTTCATACTCTCTTTTTAGTTTTTTTTAGAGACAGTTACAGAAGTTTCTGTATCTTTTGTATACTACCTTGATAGTTTCATTGTTTGGGTCTTTTTTCAGGTTTTTATGAAGCCTGTCACGATTTCTCACGCATCTTAAAAGACCAGAGGTCATCCAAGGCTTTTTGATTCTCTGGCGATTAGGTAAGGTGATAATTTTAGTGTGAGCTTTTATTTTGGTGTTAATTTCAGATATCAGATAGGAAGTGGCAGCATTCGCGTCAGACATTTCATAGATAGAGTCTAAACATAGTTTACTCATATCGTTATCCAGGCCAATATAGTCAATTTTCTTACTAAGATTTTTTGTGTTATTTGGTGAGATATGTTGGTACTCAAGGATTAGAATCACAGAGTCATGGTCAGTCACAGATGTTTCAGCTACGTAACAAAAAGCAGGGTATTTACTTTTTATCATAACGTGATCCAGACAAGTCTTGCCGTGAGTGGGTAATATATGTGCTGGTAAGATTGCGTGGGAAGCCAATGTATTTAGGTAACTTTCAGAATATACGTCTTTATTATTTGGCATTATGTCAATATTGATATCACCGAGAAGGATAACATTAGGATAATTTATAGTGATCAAAAGTTCATTAAGTGATTCAATAAATAATAAGACATCTTTGTGTCCAGGTGGCCTGTATATGGCAATTAAGAGGGTATCTGCGTTAATCTTTAGCATTAAGCAGTTAGCGCCATGTAGATTAGGTTCTGATATTTGTATGCCCATGCTCTCTTTAAAGTAAACTACAATGCCTTCATTTTGGGTTAGATTATTTCCAGTGTGGGAAGAACTATAACCGTCCAATAAAGGAATGTTGTGAGAATGGTACAGCCAACACTCTGTTAAAATAATTAAATCCCAGTCTGTTTTAGACCTGTTAATTAATGTTAATAAATCGGAAAAATTGCAATTAATGCTGCGGATATTTTGGTGAAAACATTTTAAGCTCTCTTTCGGTACTTTAATTAAATTAGGACAGTCATCTATTTCACAAGAAGCAGAATAGGCAACGGCAAAGTCATCAAGTTCATTATTAATCTCATTGGTTTTATCGAATTTTAATAAGTATAAATTTAGAGGTTCTGGTCATTAAGAGCGACAAATGTCGAGGTAACATCTCTACGTGGTAGCAAAGAGAGTGAGATACGGTGATTGTAATCCAAAGTTTTCGATTTATGAATAATATATTTTTGTATTTTGATCTGTATTTTACTGTTGTTATTAAAAAACGGTATATTTTTAATGTATGATTTTGGTGAGTATGGTAGCTATAAAGTGGTGATAAAACATGACTGTAAAAAAGTTTATGGGAGTATATACGCATTTTGAGTGTGAGGAAATGTGTTATATTTTTTATGTGAAAGTGAATGTGTGTAAACGAGGAAGTGTATATTTTTGATGCAAATAGTTGGTGAAGGATGTGAGTTTGATGTGTAGTGTTAAGTTTATAAACAATATTGAAAAAGATCTTGATAATAACAAAAAATAAAAAAATAATTTTAAAAACTAAATCTAGTCATTTACGAACGAGTTTTAGTAAGTCTTGCTCCGTATCAATGCGTAATGCTGGTGAATCCTTTTTATGTCTCAGGTATACTTTTCCGTAAGAGGTCCATGTATTGAAATAGTTGTTATCCTTTACGAACTGTCTGGCAAGGAATGCAAGTCTTCTTCCAAGGCTAGTCAGTGACTCATCAATGAATATTGGTGTGATTGGCCCTTGCATTTGCAAATGTGATGTGTTGAGCTTATTGTTCTGGTTGGTTTTATTAAAAGCTCGACATTAAGTGATAAATCCCTCCTTTATGGTTGTCGAAGAAAAGTTAACCAGAATATGATTGTTTGTTTGCTTTCTAGTTTTCAAGCGAAAGATATCTTGAATTTCGGTATCTAAAATAAGTTGATCAATAATTACGCCCAGCTTTTTTACAATTGATCGAAGTTCAGACTTGTTTTCAGCTACTTGTCTGGGAATATTTCTAATTTCAATAGATGACACACGTAAGCTGCGTTCCAATATCTCAACTTTGGTCTCTAGCGACTCGATTTTTGATTCATATGATTTGTTTTTTTGTTCCAGGTGGTGCATTTTTTCTAGGACTTCGTCATACTTCGTGGAAAGAAAATCGATACTCTTTTGGATATCTGTATTTTGTCCTTTAATAGTTAGCATAGAGTCTATTAACTTTTCCAGTTTTTGGGTATATGATATAATGCTGATCTAATACTTTTACATTGATGTGGTGGGTTTTAACGACTGCCAGAGCCGTCGGAACCAACGGCTTAATGGCACAAGAGTGAAATGCATTCCAAAACACATCGGTGTTTGAGATATCAAAGAATCAAAGATACCTTGAATCCTGGTGCCATTGTGCTCCTCCCTCAGAAAAATCCGTTACAATATTATTTGTTTAAAAAACTCATTCTGTCAACGCCCTAGTATATGACACATGTCATGTATGATATCAAGCAAAAGCCGTCGTCAACAGAAATGCGCCCGAGGCTCCCGTCATCTGTCTCACCGTCTGATGTCAGCAGTATGTCAGGTTACATGCGAAATTATTATTTATGGGCTCATAAGTCCATCGAGGACCAAGTAACGGCTAAGCGCACCTCCTAAAATACAGCATATCTCGAGCCAGTTCTGCAATGGGCTCATAAGTAAATGACTGCAATTGCAGTCGGCACCAAGAAACGGCTTAACGCACCATCCAAACTACAACAGATCCCAAGGTTATTAAAACTTGTTCACCAATCCCATGAAAGACCAAAGTTAAAGTTGCATAACTGCCGCTATCGCAGAACGCGTTGATACTTGCGCCATTGAGCTCTTCAGTCAGAAAAATCCGTAGGTAACAATATTATTTGTTAAAAAAATAATTCTGTCAACGCCCCGGTATATGACACATGTCATGTTACGTTATCAAGCAAAAGCCGTCGTCAACAGAAATGCGCCCGAGGCTCCCGTCATCTGTCTCACCGTCTGATGTCAGCAGTATGTCAGGTTGCATGCGAAATTATTATTTACTAGCTTTCCGCCCGCGGCTTCGCCCGCGTGGACTACATGACGTTATCCCGCGGGCATGTGATATTTTTCCGGGATGAAAAGTAGCCTATGTTCCTCTCCAGGGTACAAAGTATCTATGTCCCAAATTTCAGCCAAATCCGTTCAGCCGTTTTGGCGTGATTGAGTAACAAACATCCAAACATCTAAACATCCAAACATCTAAACTTTCACATTTATAATATTAGTAGGATGGGCTCATAAGTCCATCGAGGACCAAGTAACGGCTAAGCGCACCTCCTAAAATACAGCATATCTCGAGCCAGTTCTGCAATGGGCTCATAAGTAAATGACTGCAATTGCAGTCGGCACCAAGCAACGGCTTAACGCACCATTCAAACTACAGCAGATCCCGAGGTTATTAAAACTTGTTCACCAATCCCATGAACGACCAAAGTTAAAGTTGCATAACTGCCGCTATCGCAGAACGCGTTGATACTTGCGCCATTGAGCTCTTCAGTCAGATAAATCCGTAGGTAACAATATTATTTGTTAAAAAAATCATTCTGTCAACGCCCCAGTATATGACACATGTCATGTTATGATATCAAGCAAAAGCCGTCGTCAACAGAAATGCGCCCGAGGCTCCCGTCATCTGTCTCGCCGCCGTCTGATGTCAGCAGTATGTCAGGTTGCATGCGAAATTTTTATTAATGGGCTCTCTCGCCTTCCTCCCCATTGAAATGAGTAATTAGTACTCATCTGGGAGAATGGAAAGTATGGGGGAGCAGCATAGGCGACTTTCTTTACGTTGGATATGAATGGATATTAATTATATCGAAGTTTATCTAAATAAACAGAAAATGCAACGTTTATTTTTATTTGAGATAAAAGTGCGGGAAGTTGATTTTCTGTTTACTGTCAAATTATAAGCTAAATTTAGTAATTACATTTCGGTGTTAACGAATATACAACTTTTTCTACATAATTATACAATATAAAATCTTTTAAACTACGCAGCGGATAGTAATGTGATGTACATCAATAAATAAAGTGATTCTATAATAATGCATAATATAATATAACATTTTAAACTTGCATGGTCATTATTACTTTAAGTTGATTACTATGGTGATGATCACGGAGTAACTGTCAGCTACTCCGTGTACATGGTGTGTGCAACTGCTCCGAAACATTGGGAACTCAAAAACAAATTTAAGCGTGGTAAATATCTCGTTTTTTAAAATAGTTATCAAGCATGCATATGTACACATTGCACACATGCCAAGTCGGGGAGAGCGGTTGCTTATTAATATTGTTGAAGCTTCAATTAAATAAGTAACTTCTTTAGACCTAAAACATCAATGAACAGCAAATTCGTATGATTCTTCTTTAGCATTTCTTATTAGTTGTTTGTAACTTTCTGCCATAATCGTCTCACTACATTACGATTACATTTCAATGAGTAACGTGTCTAACTTCGAAAGCATAACTCTCCACGACTGGCTTATCGAATATGTACGCATAGACAAGAAGTTAGTTCCATAAGACTAAACTTTCTCCAGCAGTAATAGTGCTACGTGTGAAGTTAGAATTGGGCTAAAATTGGACATCTTAATCCAAATCGCTCTGTCGCAGTACAAGAGGTAGTTGTTGGGAAATGTGGTTGCATCATTTTCATATTATTTTGCTTAGTGTAACGCTTGTTTAAAGGATTGTTAAAGCTCTTTGCTTTATAATTCTATTTACAGCCTTTTTTAACTTAACCTGTTTGTTAGTGTAGAACAATCTTAAAACAGAGTTTTGAACCATTAACAGGTTCAACTTGTACTTTTGCATACAGGTTTGGTTTGGATGCTAATAAAGAGGCAATAAAAAAACTTGAATTACAAATGAAATTTTAACAAAAATATTATTTTGGATACCTACGTAGTTACAAGTATTTTTCGAGAATATAAAATCGGCAACTTTGAGAGCCATTAACTACCACGCGGGACAGTGGTATGCCTATCTGAGTAAACGGCTGCACCGAAATAATTAAATTTCGTTATCTATCCCCTGACTGACATTGCAAAAGTGGCATAAACGCTACAATCCCAAACTGCGGGCCGATCGCCGTATTTCTATGCAGGGCGACTTGATCACGTTTGCGTCTTGACGTTTGACTTCGTATTGCCGTAATGACATAACGACGCACACGTCACGCAAACCTATAGTCCCACAATCCTGTCTGATCCGGTGACATCCGTGACAGAGGAACCACTTGCAATCAAAGATATTATAATATCTTTGCTTGCAATACGAAATAAGCTGTCAAAATAGACTGTCGTATGAAAACTGTTTTAGTTCCAAAGATTATCACCGGAACAGAAAACGTTGCCGCACTGTCAAAGCCGCACGTCAACTGCACGTACAGTCGGCCAAATATGTGGTCTACCACCGTAAGGGTGAAGTTCGTTTGTTCGTCAACTAAGAACAAGGTTGATTTTCCTTTGCTTGAATTTTATGACACTTCGCGAATTCTTTTTTCGAATTTCGAATTGTCGAATATTGATTCTCATCAACAACATACCAATTTCTTGATTCTAATATTGCGGTATAAGGGCGGTTTCAAACTGGCGTTTTTTTCTGAGCGTATACGGTCGTTTCGGCATACGCGCTTTCACGCGAGCCACAATACGGACTTCAAAAAACTAAATAAACGGGCATATTTCGGCGTGTTCGCTCGAACCTTGCGCTTGATTAGGTAGCGTATGGCTCGCGCTTATACAAGCATACAAGCATGTCAACGCTCGTACGAGTCGCGCGTGTGGCAAAAGGCACGCCTATACTATACGCGCCTACATTGCGCTTCCGAAAACGAGCTTATACGCGCGTATAAAACGCTAATCTGAAACCGCCCTAATGTTCCTTGGGAAAATTGTTCAGTTATCGATAATGAATTACCAATTTCAGTATTTAGGGGTATTTTTGTAAGGATAGTAATTAACCGATCGACTAAAAAACATTTTAGGGTACCAAAATTACTAGGTGAGCGACTTACGCCCGAATTCTCAAACGCAAATCATCTTTGGGAGCGTCTCAAACATCATGGCATCTCTTTCATACGTTTAACATTTTATAGTGACAGGGCGATGTGTGAGACGCTCCCAAAGATAAGTAGCATACGAGTATTCGGGCATTTGTCGCCAATGTAACCTAACCTAAACCTATTTTTCCGCTGCTCACTGCTCACTTAGTATTTTTAGTCGCTCAACCTAGTAATTTTTAGTCGCCTGGTTTAACACTTTGCATAAATGGATGTCTACTGCTAAACGTAGGCTAAGTGGATATCATTGGGGGAATGATATCCACTTTGCTCGATTAGAAAAGGACGGGACAAGGGTTGTAACAAGAAGCGGTAGTGAAAATGCTAATTATTTGGTTGTTAAAAATATTATTTTTCACATGGAATAAGTCACTTAAAAAAATTAAATGTTTAAATCTTGTGTAGCCGCCATCTGCCTCTATGACTTCTCGGAGTCGGTCCCTCATTGAGCCCACCAGCCTCGAGCAGATGTCAGACTCACGGGTTTCCTCCCATACCTCATTGCAGTGCCCTTGCAGTGCTTTTGCTGTTCTTTAGTTGCGGTTCCATCATGTCTGAACCATAAGACACATTTAATTCTCTAGAAATCTCACTAATATTGAATCCATCATTGTGAAGTGCGATTATTTGATAAATTTTGAGGCATTGTAGTAAAATAATGAATAAATTTTACTTTAGTTTAGGGAGTTTAGGAAAACCTGTGACATTAATTTGTCAGTGATATAATATTATGTTCTTTTTCAGTGAAAGAGTTTTCTACTTTAAAAATCCTCCTTAGTTCTGAAGTTTATGAAAAACATGGCGAAAATAACATTGTGTGTTTGCTCTATGATTTCATGTCAGTTTTCTCAGTAAACAAACAATTTTAAAGATTCGACTTTAGCGATATTTTGTTGACACGGGAACTACTGTCAAAACTGGTAGACCACTTTCTTGGCCGGCTGTACAGTGCCACAACCTTTTCTGTTCCGGTGACAGCGGCGCTACGTACGTTTTTCTTTTTTTTGACGACCGATTTGGCGCAAGGGTAAACAACCTGCCTTCTGCGCCAGAGGTCTCGGGTTCGATTCCCGAACAAGACAAATATTTGTGTGCATGAACATGTCTCTTGGTCTTGGTCTGGGTGTTTTTTAAGTATATTAAGTAAGCATTTACAAACAAAAAATATATAAGTATATATTTATCCGTTATCAAGTTCACGTAGACACAGTTTCTTAAGAAATTAACTACGGGCTTAGATAATTGGTGTGATTGTTAAAAAATATTTATTATTTATTTATTTAAGTGTAGCAATTTAACCGGCCCTGACTTCTAAGAACTTCAGCCGCCAGCAGCGCTATGGTTAGACATCAACTTGACATCAAAATGACATTTAAAAACAACACGTTAGTTTCACATTTGGCCACCGGAGCAGAAAAGATTGTGGCACTGTACACTTAACTAATGCGTCATAGGATTACCGCGATCGGGGCCCTGAACGCTTGAACCACTGCACTACAAAACTTTTCTATTTTCAAGTATAACAAATGCATATCGTCCTAGCTTTGTGTTGTCTGCCATGGTCATAATGGCCATTAGTATTTTGGAAATTGGAAACAACGAAGGGTATTACCAAATACACATATTTACCCGACCACCACGGAGGTCTTCATATAACTTACATGTATTTTTGTAAAATTTCCATCAGAGTAAGTATAGGATAAGATACGCTTCGTAGTTTTTCATTGACCAAAAATTTAACAAGTGGCTACACAGACTTCATTAAAAAAAAAACAAATTACTTATGGATCGCATGCTTTTACGAATATTTAGCACGCAAAATAACCTCAAAACAATCACTTTCTTAATAATGCAATAATATTTTGTTTAATGTCGTTTATTTCAACCACCAAACTTTATTATAAAACGTAAATATGAGTGCTGTACAGTTACAAACAAATTCCATTTAGTTAACAAAAAATAATAGAGAAAATGGAAAATGAAGTATTTAGAAAAAATCGACCCGTCTCACAACTTCATTTTCCATTTTTCTGTAATAAATTGCACTGTGAATGCAAAAAACTAAAAATTAAAAAAAAAAAATAATAGCTTTTAATTTAAAACAATTTCTCTGAAATGCTTGATTAGGGCATAACACTAAAATTTATATCTTACAATAATAATTAAGCAAAAAATAATTTTGGAATATAAATTAGATGACGTTGTCGTAGGCAGAGCACACTTGGTCGCACACTATGAAGAGAAAATTAGGCAAAATTTAATTATAAATTCCAAGTAAGCGTCCATTTATTACAGAATTCCTAGCCAGAGCATAATATTTCAGTGTGAAATTGGATGATTAGACAAAGAAAACAAATGGGATCTAACCCAAACAATTACTAATTAAAAATTCTTTGTATAGAATCATTGTAGAAAGCTTTTGTAGTTAATGACAAAAATAATATTAATATTGTTACGTTCATCAACTCATATTTATGTAGTTATATCCATATGAATATAGGTGAAAAAAAATATATATAAAAGGTTGTTATTTGTTGTGTTTCCTCTTAATGAAGCGGGCCCCATTATGGGATAGTTTTCTTTGAACATCTATTTCAATAAACTTTTATAACAGTATACTGAACAAACTAAGAATAATTCATTCGAAATGTTATATTTTACATTGCTTTGAAGTTGTATTCATACTTTTGTAACTACAGACAAAAATGTTGCAAATGAAAAAAATTGCCAAAAAAAAAGGGTATCCTAATATGTATGTTCTTAGAACATAAGTTTGTAAATTTAGATTTAAGAGCTGTGGAATTGGAAATACCTACAATGAACAAAATAATTATAATAAAGTTAAACAGGGTTATTTTTTTAACACCGTCCCAATTTTTAAGCTCGTCTCAGAATCGGTAAGTGAACAACTTTCTTCTAGAAACATGGGTCGAAATACGACAAAATTTTTTGGACTTCCCATACTAAACCGATCACGTGATCAGTCTGATTTGTATAAAGAGTCAAAAATTTTAAGTCATATTTCGACCCATGTTTCTAGGAGAAAGTTGTTCACTTACAGATGCTGAGACGAGCTTAAAAATTTGGATGTTATTCAAAAATTAACCCTGTATACCTATTTAGAATCGAATAAAGAGTGTTAATTATATGTAAAGTGGAAATATTTATAGAGCACAAAAATTTTAAAAGAAAAAAAACTAAAACATAATTTTTTACGTACTGTGATATTAGAACCGCCCGATGGAATACGTAATTTCTGACGATGTTTTCATACTTAAAATCGTTAAGTTTTACATTATGAAACAACCGACAAGATATTTTTATTTGAGTTTTACAGTCACAATTATTAAACAAATTTTTGATAAAAATTTGTTTAATAATTGTGACTGTAAAATGTGTCTTCAATGAACAAGTACCTACAATACAAAAACCCAAATAGTTAACAATATAATATCAAATATATGGTATATATTTTTATTGGTCACAAATAAAAGGTAATACGGTAAAAGAGGATACATATCGTTAATATATCACGAGTATTGTAGTAACACGTTCCAAAGGATATTGGCATATCTCCGGAAGGTCAATCTCTTGGGAGGGACCGGTATAGATGCTAAAACCCATTGCTCGTCCCTTGTCGCTATTTGATGGTCATTTGCAATTTTCTGGGCGTATTTTTGTATCACAAATTGGGTAGGCGATTACATTTTATATCTTTCACTAAACATTGTTATCTGCGTTATCCTACCTACCTTGTTATCTACATAAGCTTTGTTCATACTCGTACCCTTGAGTCCGGGTCTTAAAAGCAACTTGAGACTGTATCTTCTATAAAGACTTACTGATTTCTTACTTTTTTTTCTATACAAACCCATACAGAACAATTTTTTTATTTAATAGCCGGTAGTGTGACTGCGCTTGGACTTGATAAGTACATAATAATCTGATTAATATTTAAAGAAATTATCATTGTTAGTACCAGCACTTTAAGTGTTACGATTTTAATTAAAAAGCTACAAGAGGGCTTTGAAAAACAACTTAAAGCTATTTTTATTTATTGCATTCACTCATAATGCATTTTTTATTATTGAAAAATGGAAAATGAAGTAAGTATTTACAAAAAATCGACCTGTCTCACAACTCGTTGCTCCCATCGGACTCTCGTTGTGAGACGGGTAAATTTTTTCTAAATCTTTTTTTTGTTATTGAAAATCAAAAATGAAATCATTGCATCATAATATAAAGGGACGATCCATTTGACACTAATAAAGATAAACAATTGCATAACGTAATACCGATAATGGTGAAATCCTGTCGTTAGCATCTCATGAGCATTGTACTAATACGTTCCGGAGGATATTGCCGGGTCTTCCGGAAGGCCGAGCTCTAGGGAGTCCGGTTAGGCAGCTGTTAAAAGTTATTTCTATGTTGAATTTCTATGATAAATTAATTTTATTTCTATGTTCGCTATGCTATGTATTAATCGCTTAGAAATATTACTTAACATTTGTCATCATCATTACATCTCACGAGCATTATTTGTACTAATACGTTCCGGAGGATATTGCCGGGTCTTCCGGAAGGCCGAGCTCTAGGGAGTCCGGTTAGGCAGCTGTTAAAAGTTATTTCTATGTTGAATTTCTATGATAAATTAATTTTATTTCTATGTTCGCTATGCTATGTATTAATCGCTTAGAAATATTACTTAACATTTGTCATCATCATTACATCTCACGAGCATTATTTGTACTAATACGTTCCGGAGGATATTGCCCGGTCTTCCGGAAAGCTGTGCTCTAGGGTGTCTGGAAAGGCAGCTTTCAAAAGTTATTTCTATTGTAAATTGACGATCTAGGTATTTGGAAACGGTTTAATACTAATAAAAACTATTGTGGCTCATGAATATTATTAATAAAAACTATATTAGTTACTATATAAAGTTTATTCATAAATATTTTATTGCAAGGACTTAATTTGCCCAATTAGATCTTTCTAATCGCTGATGAACCAAACACAATAGTTTGACTAAGTAATTAATTTGTAAAATTAGTGAGAAGGAAAAATATTGTTAGTTATTTAAGATTAATAAAGACTAACTATAGTATAACCCCGACAATGGAGAAATCCTTTAGTCAGTATCTTATGAACATTGTACTAATACATTCCGGAGGATATTGCCGGGTCTTCCGAAAGGTCGAGCTCTGGGAAGTCCAATGAGGATAGACAGCCGCTAAAACTTATTTCTAGATTGGATTTACGATTGGAAACGGATTATCTTACTAAAATAATAAATGCGAAAGTTCGGATGTTTGCTACTCAAGCACAACGAAAGGGCGGAAAAGATCTGGATAAAAGACAGAGAGATTATTATGGTCTAGAATGGAACAAAGATTATTATTTACCCATCAGGCAAAATATCTTATTCTACGGGAAAACATCGTATAGTTTCCGCGGGCAAAGCCGGAATGCTGTACACGGAATGCTGTTATAGTTATTTGTTATACAAGAGAGCAAAGTCATTTTTTGCTGCGAGTTAGCAAAGTAGTCTAAAATTGATTCAAAGATAGACTACTGAGCACAGTGAGTGATTTAAAGGCACGAGACACCAGAAAAATTTGCTCTCGTGTTAAACATACAACTTTTCACCTCTACCAGCGAGAAAAGTATTACAGGTTAGAAAAATAAGTTATTAGTAAAAATTTCATATTTATGACAAGCTTTTTGCGGACTGTACTTTAATATTGTATTGTCATCTGAACCAAACCTGTATACAAAATTTCAGCTCCATCGGACACTGGGAAGTGGGTCAAATTAAGCTTGCGAGATTTGTCCCCCACTAACTAACAAACTAACATACTAACTAATTAACATAGGCACATGGCAAGTAAAAAGCTTTTAACAACATTGAATGCAACATTTATCGTATTTATCTTATTTGTTATTAGATTTCATTATTTCTTCTTATTTAAATATTTATAATATCATGCATGCGACCTCATTTCGTCCAAACTCTTAATTTCGAACTTTGGTATCCGTGTTTTTATTTTTTATGCTTTATAATTCATGTCCAACGACATACAGCTATCTATCTATCCTTTTTGCACTTATTAATTTTAAGAGTCTCATCCTTGTCACTCTATTTCTTTTTTCTTAATTATTTTAAAAGTTGGTGTAATAAATTAAAAAAGCACTTTGCCTCACGCTGGCAGCAAAAATCGATTTTGCTGCGAGTTTTCACGCGCCAAAATCGCCCTTTTCGTGCTGGAGAGGTGAAAAATACTTTTTTAATACAGTTGCTCAAAAAGTGGCGTATTGCAGGGACGTATAGCGTTCGGGATGTGGGCTATTACACACTCGAACTTTTTCTTTACCTTTCCCGAACTCGTGCGTTTTCTTTCCCAACTGTCAAAATATTATCTATTAAAAAAGAAAAAACCAACCACGAAGTTTTTACTAAAAAAAAATCATAGAAGTTTTTATGATTCATGCAATATTTCTAAAAAGAAGCTACTAATTTGTTTCAATATCAGATTTAAAAGTAATTTTAATTATACATTAAATTAATATTAGTATCGGCCAAATTAAATTTATGAATATAAAAAATACATAAAATTGGCTGTATGACCACAGATTACTAAATATGGTATGATGTGCACTATTTATTTACCATAGTATCTGTTTGTAGGAGTTTGCGCAAGTAAGTGAAAAGAAAATGAGGGACCTTATTTCTTAATTTTCTAAATTAGTTTTTTCTGGTTTTATTGTGGTCACGAAGCTCGACTTAATACTGAGGTAACTGGAGAGTGCAGTACGAACAATTTTTTGAATACCACAAATAACACAGTGGCTGTCTTCCGTCTCACCTACACTTTAAAAAAATACGTATGGTCATATGAGACAGCTGACAGCCACTACCTGCCACTACATACATAAATGTCAAATTTGCTGGCGACACTTTTTTATTCAGGGTGAGAGCTCCAGTTACCTCAGAGTAATAAGTCAAACTTCATGATTGTGGTAGGTACTTAGTATGGTGGAATTAGTGCAATATTAGTGGCTTTAATGGAAAACGATGTGGTAAAAGAGAGAAATAAGGAAAGGCGCTCCTGTAGGATTCGGATTGCTTTTGTTAGGTTTAATTTCATTTCATCTCATTTAATTTAATTTTCATTTCATATCAATAAAAAAAATCTTCTGAAGCCTTGGCTGTATGATCATAGTTTCCTGTGCCAACCCAGAATGGGTGAAGAAAACAAAAAAAAGTCTCTGCTTATATTCTTTTACGATTAGTTAGTTGAGTTTCTTGTGTTTTATTATTTTATTAAATTGCTTAATTTTTTCGCAACTGTATTAAAAATAGTTGTTCAGTACACGTGCGGAACCGTCATTGCAACTTGTTCCGACTGTCAACCCTCACCTTCGGCTGCGCCTCGGCTCGGGTAGACATTTGTCGGAACTCTTTGCAATGACAGGCTTTCCGCACTTGTAATGAAATCTACTATTTTACATTATGACACCCGAGGAGCCCGTGGCGCAGTGGTTAGCGTGCTCAGCCTGTGATCTTTGAGGTTAAGCAACTTTCGTAATGGTCGATCACGGGATGGAGGACCAAAAACATTTCATCTCGAGTTCCTCCGTGCTTCAGAAGGCACGTTAAGCTGTTAGTTTCGCCTGTATTTTCAGTCCTTAATACCCACTAATCTGCACTGGGGCCGCGTGATGGGACATGGCCCATTCTCCTTATCCATCCATAAAGGAGGCCAGTGCCCCAGCAGTGGGGACATTAAAATAAAACTATAGCCAGTAAAATGGCTGATGATGATGAAAATGGACACCTTATGAGCATTGTGCATGACATTTGCACTCAGCATTTGTCTTGTATCTGCATAGTATGGAAAATAATGCCTACAAAATATTGTAAGTTCAAAGAAAAATTATTGGAATAACCAATAACATGAAGTCTTCTCGGCACGATATTAAATATTTGTTTATTCGGATTAAAAAAAATATTTATCAAAGTACCCAATCCACTTAAATTTAACTTTATTCTTTTTAATAAATTTCAGTGCTAAAATTTTATAAATTGAAACACCAAATGAATTTTCTTTCTCGGAATGTTAGTTATTTGATATTATCGAGTAAAAAATGTTCACATTTAGGTACATTTCATATTTACCTTGCCAATTATTTTATATTTGTTATAAAAAAATTTATCACAATAAAAATTTACTAGATGGTTAGGAGTGGGACTAGCAATAAAATATGGAATTGGAGGGGTAATCTAAATTGGTATGACTTGCCCTTTAACTCACTTATTTTACTATTTGTCTTAAAACCCTGTTGGCAAGTATAAGTTTTTAAATAGGTTCATGTGGTTTCTTGATATAATTGATATAGTTTATTAAACTTAAACTTTGGTACTATACTTGTCCATATGTGTGAGGCCAAAGTTATTTCAAGCTTTTATAAGTAACTTATTTTTACTTGTTGCATTCATAATGCTAATTTTATTGTTGAAAATGAAATATGGACTAATACTCTCTCCGTATAGTAAAATGTCGTGGATTCGAGTCCCATCGGAGCTAATTTTAAGATGGGTCGATATTTTTGTAATACTTATTTATTGTAAAATCAGTACCTATTTGTTTTTTGTATTAAAACATAACATAACCAGGATGGCGGTTAAATCAATAGATATTTAAAGTAACTTCACTATTTGAATCCTATTGAAATCTATTTGTATTCAATATCGAAATGTAAAGCAAAAGCAAAAGCAAAAATGTGAAGCTAGGTTAGTATAAATCCGTTCGAATGCTCGTTGATTTTCGTTTGTTTGTCTTCAGAAGCAGGGCTTAAATTTTTACTTCTAAAATTGCGTATCGCGTCGATGTCGGACCGTGAAAACGACGTCCCAATCTCACTTTCACATTACTCCACCTTTTGTAGAGCACACATTTACATAAAGAGCTTGGCGCAGTCCTTGGGGCCTCCTTTCCGGTTTTTCCATTTTGTGCTTGAATGCCACGGCGGTCGGGACCTAACTGGCACGAATCTGGCTGTAACGAATACCCCCGTTTTATTTTGTACCACAAAGGGCTGCGTTTTTATGCTTGTCGGTAAGGTTTGTTGGTTAATTGGGAAGCTGTTTCTTTGTAAGAGACTTATTCGGGCTTGTCTTAATCCTAAAGTTTGAATGGCTGGTTGGCGTATTGGATAAGATGATTGTCTACGGCAGGTAAAATGTTTTTCTGCTGCATTTTTGTGTCGTAATGATAATATATTATCTCATACCAACAAGAAATGCTCTAGGCTAGGATGTATATTGGAATCAGAACGAATTCCAAATTATCGCATTATGTACATTTTTTGTTATTGCACATTCAATTTCCATCTAACCGTTTATTAAATAAAGATTAAACCTGGATTAATATGCTCACTTTAACCAAATATAATAATTTCAAGCTGCCCTGCATAAAAAAAAAATCCATGTCCCACGCTATTTCATACGAATTATTTTCATACAAAAACTTGCTCTCCAGCAAGACAAAAGAACATAACCGTCCCACGTCAGTTGTTACTAACATTCCCGGGAAAAGTTCGTAAATATTTACGAAACAAATGACGGCAGCTATCTCGCAGACTTCACACTTTCCAATTTGCTCCGTAGACCACTAAAAGGTTCTATTCCCGCTGAATGAACTATTCGCTCCTCGTTCCGCCCGTTCGTCCCATAAACTAAGAAAATCGGCCGCCGCGGACGATCAGCGAAAGTAATCTTCGCAAGCATTCTACCTCCGGGCGGGAAACAATTTTCACTGATGTATTTTTTTTCTCGTGCGCTCGGTAATCCAGAATTCGAGTTTCTCGTTGTAAGTAATTCTCGAAGTTATTGCCGTGGGTGTTCTCGTTTGGTTTTGTCGTGTTTACACATTGTCACCGCCTATGGCGTACAATGCCATAAGATGTATAAATGTGGAGCTTACACCATAGACTTAAAAAAACCACATCAAAAAAGTAAGAAATAATTCCTCACCAAATAAATAACGTAAGTACTTTGAAGTCGGGCGTGAAACATGTACAATTTTTTGTTGTTTTTGTTAAAACCCGCCCGACTTCAAAGTACTTACGTTATTTATTTGGTAAGGAATTATTTCTTACTTTTTTGATGTGGTTTTTTTGAAGGCGGTTTTATTTTTTTATAAAAATTATTTTTATTTCACTCTTTTTAGTGCATCGTGCAGGCAATTTACGTGTTTTCTGGTAAATAGGTATGTGATCAAACTGAAAACCTCCTTTTTCGAAGTCGGTTAAAATACCTTGAGGTATCCCCTTTTTACCAAAACAAGAATCATCTAAATCGGTTTATAAACAAAGGAGTTATGCCTAAAGATACGTATTAAATTCACATAAAGTGGTAACGAAAACGACAGTATTTTCAAAATTTCCTAAAAACTACTAAACCGATTTCAAAATTACAAAAAAATGGGACCAACTTGGAAACCAACCTGATGTAATAACGTTTGATCCATTTCAATCGGTTCAGCCGTCTTCGAGTAATCGGTGGACATACACAAAAAATAAAATAAAAAAGCAAAAAAAACATACATACAGACGAATAGAGAACCTCCTCCTTTTTGATTTAGAAGTCGGTTAAAAACTGAGCATTTCAAAAGAATTTACTGAAAATTGTCTGAACTTATGTTTGCACATTTTATTGTATTGTCTATGATTTTAAATTAATATTATGAATCTTTATTTTACACTAGCTTTCCACCCGCAGCTTCGTACGCGTGGACTACACGTCGTTATACCGCGGGAATGTGATATTTTTCAGGGATAAAAAGTACCCTATGTTCCTCTCCAGGCTACAAAGTATCTGTGTTCCAAACTTCAGCCAAAATCTGTTCAGCCGTTTTGGCGTAATTGAGTAGCAAACATTCAAACACCCAAACATCTAAACTTTCACATTTATAATATTAATAGTAGGATAACAAAAAATGTGTTCCAGAGGTTCCAAATTACATTAAATTAAGCACATAAAAGACACACACAATTCTGTAACTCACATTGTGATTGTAAATTTGTTCAAAGCAATGAAAATTACTAATTAGCTCTCTAATCTTGAAATCCACGTAAGTTGAACGACGTCTTCTGTCCGTCTCATAAACAGAATGAAGTACTCCATAGGGGTGGGAGTAAGTTTCTTATTTATCGGCATTGCTCAGGTGGGTATGGGTCTTATAGACGGTTTACGTGGCCCTGGGGTCCCCGTGAAGCATTGGTAGCGGGAGACCGGTACAAACGGGAGAATCAAAGTACAGGTATATCGAAAACTTAAGACTGTGACAATTCTAGGTAAAATAGCATTCTGTACGTACAACACGAAAAACTGCGATTAAATCTATGATTAAACTCTCTGTCAAAAGTACTTTCAGAATTTTTTTAAATTAAGTAAGTATTTAGAAGAAAATGACCCGTTTCACAACCTGCTTCGAAAAGTATTCCTGTCAAATATCTATTGAATTTTAGTTTCTTAAACGGCCGAAAGAGGTGCTGCCGTGGTTTTCGAGATAATACGAGCACGATAAAGAGAGATTTTCGTGCTTAGGTTCGGGCTTGGATATTCCAACGATTAAATAAGTTCAGGCTCTTAGAGCTAAACCTCATTGGGACACTATGGCAGTGATATCAATCAGCGGTATTGTAACTGAGATTTTTAACTATAGGATTGATGCGAAATAAAAGAAATTAAAATACAATGAAATATGAAGTTTTATTTATATTATATGTGAGATTAGGTCCTTACAAGAAATACAGGGCGTGGGGATAACTATTCTACTTTGCAGCTCACTTGTTGCACTGTCAGAGGGACTTAAATTACAATATTCTCACTGAGTTGAAAATTACATAGACGGTAATGAAGTTTAAACTAGACAAATAAGGTTTCAAAAGAAATTTGTATGAATAAGAGACCTAGGCTATCGCTATCCTTAAAATAGGTTTACAACGTGTCAGACTGGATATACAAATACAAACACAAATTAAAATATGGGTTGTTATTCAATATTAAACATTTTACAAGTTCACAAGTGTAATTTAAATCAAGTTGGGAGTGTTACAAAATTGAAAGGAAGGTAGGTAATACTTATATATATGTAGTTAAGTTAAACTTATGAGAGAGGAGAAGATTAGATACGATTAATGGGCGCCACGCTTATGAACAACTCATAAACGGAGAGAGTAGGGAGAGATGTAGTAAAAGATAAAGATATAAGAACGATTACACCTGAGATTTATATTCCGAGGAGGGGTTGTGAACGCCGGTCTCTCAAGGCCTAAGGTCAGCGAACGAGGGCTCGCCGGGATGGTATCAGCTTCGCAGGTGCTCGCTCCGGACAGGTAGTCCAGCCAAGAATAAGAACCGGACGCTGAAGATCGAGGACCAATCAAGAAAATTGCAGTGTACACAATGATGCAGCTTAGGACGCAATTAGCGATGTTTATCAGGGATAAACTACGTAGGTAAAGAAAAATGTCTATGCAATAACAATTCACAGTGACTTTGCTTCACACCTTTTTCACAGTCAGTTAAGTAGAGGTTCAAGAAGAGCAAAAAAACACTGGGGCGAGTTGGGCCCTATTTATATGTTCTGCCACGATTTTTCTAGAATCTTGTTTTTAATTCATATTGCTTTACCATCAATCTCGAATTTTCCAAGGTCAGTAGCATAGACAATGCTCACTTGTACATTTCTAGAATGATCCGAATATAGTCTATGGTCATGAAAATTAGCTAAAGATAAATGAAGAATTATATAAAATCAAATAAAGGAAGATTTGTAGATTATAAATACCTAATAACTTTCATTGTAGATTAGATATTCATAAAGTTATTGATAAAAGTTTATAGGTACCATAGATAATCTGGACTCAATATGTAGAAGTTCAATTATTAAAGCAAGAGAGCTACTCTACGCCAGATGTCAGTTTTGGTGCTGTTGCATGAACGAGATGACAGGATGGCTATGCATTTAGGTGTGAGAGAGATGACAATATATGTGCGATATACTTTGCCACTATTTGACACCAGATGGCGCTAAAGTTTGATGAAGTGTGGACTCTCAACGCAAGGTGTCTTTATAAGGAAAAGAGATGGAAATAGCTGGACATCCATGCAAGAATGAGAAGACTTATATCTCTGGATAATTGCTCGTGGAAATAGTTCTTCTATTCCTCACAAGATTGAGCCAATGGTTCAAAAATTATGATGTTTACTCTGATAAAATTAAATGTCAAACGTCAGACGTGATAGATGTTTGTTGACAAATTTAAGTGTACCTAAGATGTAAAAATTAGCAATTATTGCTTGGAATTGAGTTAATGAGAATGTATGTACTTTGCAATAAGGGATGTATAAAAACTGTGATGTGTAAAGGTACAAAATATAGGATAAAAAACAGAAATGAAGGTTGGTACTATCATAGTTTATTGTGAATGTAACATATTAAAAAAATGATATGTTACAATACCTCATTAGTTGAGAAAAAAAAGAAAAAAAAAAAGAAAGGAACTGGGATGAGGTGAGTGAAGGACAGGTCACTATCCCCACACAGTAAAGAAAAGAAAGCGAAAGCGTGAGGAAGCATGAAGGGAATGGATAAAACAAGAATAGAGCAAGAGGAGAAAAAAATTGTAGAGAAAGGAAAGTTGTGTAGAAAAAGAAAAGGTTGTGTAGAGAAAGAAGGAATGGATAGCACGGTATAGTAGAGTGGGAAAATAAAGAAAGTTGTAGGTTGGGAATCAAGTAAGGAAAGG
Organism: Crambus lathoniellus; assembly: GCA_949710035.1. Classification (NCBI taxonomy): domain Eukaryota; kingdom Metazoa; phylum Arthropoda; class Insecta; order Lepidoptera; family Crambidae; genus Crambus; species Crambus lathoniellus. The sequence continues at coordinate 18,291,926 of OX453303.1, read as the reverse complement.
AAAGGGCAAAAGGAAACAAAACAAAAACAAAAAAATAATCTATATACGTATACTACATGCCAGCTGTAAACAAATAAGTTATATAAATAAACGGAATACATAAACGATACAGATAATTGATATCGACGGTGGGTCTTACTTCTGGCCTATGTACCATGCGCCCTTGCCGAAAATTTAAGGTGTGCGTATACTAGATGAATATGGATATACATAAATAAATGGAGTGCCGATGGCCTATTTTAAGAGTCGCAGCCGCTCTGATATATAGATGAGTATAATATACTAGTGTGATAAGAATAATCTGTTGTCGTTAAGTTAAGTTGTTGTTAAGGCATATTTATACAGAGTTACAATCCGCTCTGAGTAGTAAGGCTTTTGATTTTTCATTTATGGGATTACCAGCCGTCCCATAGAATTAACTAGATACTATAAAATTAATATATATATAATAAAAACCATACAAAAAAAATAGAGTACATAAAAGAATATATAATAGGGTTTGGGAATGGGTATGAAGATGAGGAAAAATGTGGGATGGGAAACTGGGACTTTTGGTCGGCTCTTACGACGCGCAAGGGGAGAGCGATGGTACTATTCTTTCTCCGGCAACCATACGGATAAGGTAAGGGAATGGGTGTCGTGATGAAGGAACAATGTAGGATGGGAAAGTGGGACTTTTGGTCGGCTCTTACGACGCGCAAGGGGAGAGCGATGGTACTATTCTTTCTCCGGCAACCATACGGATAAGGTAAGGGAATGGGTGTCGTGATGAAGGAAAATATGGGATGGGAAAATGGGACTTTTGGTCGGCTCTTACGACGCGCAAGGGGAGAGCGATGGTACTATTCTTTCTCCGGCAACCATACGGATAAGGTAAGGAGGAGATAGTACCTAGATGCAGAGCAAGAGAGAGAAAAGAGAAAAATACTTATAGATAATCACATACATAAATAAAATGAAATAAGCAAAATATAGGTGTAGTTATATAGGTACAGATTTTAAAATGTCCTTAATGTGCCAAGTGCCTAAATCCTTGGATGTGTGAAAGTCCTTCAGAATGTATGTAAGAGGAGAGATCTTCTTTTTCACAATACATTTAGTGAATTTAGGAGCAAGTTTTGCAGTGAAAAATTTACTAGCATCAGAAAGTGGATATTCTTTCTTCCATACAGTCTGTCCCTCCTGATATTCAATATCACGCCTATTTTTGTTGTAATGAATTTTATATTTGGAGTAGGCTTTGGACATGTTCAAGTTTAAGATGAGGTAGAGTAGATGAGTATGAAGTCCTGTCGGTAAACAAAATATCTTCTTCTTTAAGTGGAGAGTTAGGGTACCAGTCACCGGAGAGTACAGCTTCGCGGCCATGATTTAGAAAATATGGGCTAAAACCAGTGGATTCACTAACGGCTGTGTTGATTGCAAACTCAATTTTTGGTAATTCTTCAGCCCATTTTCTGTGGTCTGTACCTACATAGGAAGATATGGCAGTGACAATGACACGATTAGTCCTTTCAGAAGGGTTGTTTTGTGGCAGGAACCTACAGTTATAAAAAGAATTAGGAACTTTATACTTCGCAACTAAATCCTTCATGGCATTAGAGATATACTGGGGACCGTTGTCCATGACAATTGTTTGAGGAATCCCATATTTCATAAATATATTGTTTTCAATAATGGAAACAACTGTCTTGGCAAGTGAGTTCCTCATAGGAAATATGCATGTATACTTAGTGAAAACGTCAGCAACTACTAGAATGAATTTGTAGCCCTGATAAGATCGAGGTAAGGGACCCATTATGTCTGTAGATATCATTTGGAAGGGACGTTGGACCTGTTTGGGATTTTTCATGATGCCTGGGGGACCTTCATTCGTGCTCTTATACGCCAAGCAAACTTGACAATTTTTGATGTATTTCTTGACATCTCTGTGTAGAGATGGCCAATAATAAGATTGAGTGAGACGTTTCAAAGTCTTAAAGATGCCTAAATGGGCTGCACTCGGGTGATCATGACATTTAGCTATGACGTCATGCCGCGATTCGAAAGGAACCACGAGTTTCCACTCACAGTCAGCAGAGAGAGGGTTGGAATTTTTCATCCTTTTATAGAGACGATCAGAAATTAGTTTCCAATCAGAGAACTTGTGGGGAGAAGATTTGACGTCTTGTACTTTCTTGAGGTACCAAGAGTCTTTGGTAGTAGAAGAAGAAGAAGGGGAGTTTTGAGATGGATCGTCATCAGAAGTGACATTTACGGGAAATGAACGAGAAAGAGCGTCGGCCAAGGCATTATCAGAGCCCCTACGATACTCAATTTTAAGATTAAATTAAAGCCGGACTGCCCATCTCGCCAATCTTCCTGTAGGAGATTTAAGACTGACAAGCCATTTCAGACTACTATGATCTGTATAAACCGTAGTGGGGAAGGGAGAGCCTTCAATATAACCCCTAAATTTTTCTAGAGCAAAGATTAAAGCATTTAGTTCCTTTTCAGTAGTGGCATGGTTTCTTTCTGGTTTAGTAAGAGAACGGCTAGCGAAGGCGACAGGATGTTCTTTACCCTCGTCGTCCTTTTGAGAGAGGACACAACCGAGACCTAAATCAGAGGCATCGGTAGAGATGATAAAAGGCTTATCAAATTTAGGTATAGAAAGAATGGGTGCAGATACCAAACGTTGCTTAATCTCGTTAAAGGCAAGGAGAGCTTCCTGCGGAAAACTAAAAGCTTTGCCCTTGGGCTGTTTTTTAATTAGGTTGTTTATAGGAGCAGTTACTAAAGAAAAGTTTTGGATAAAACGCCTATACCATGACGCCATGCCTAGAAAACGTCTGACTTCTTTTTGGTTAGTAGGGACAGGGTATTCCAAAATGGCCTTAACCTTGTCACTGTCAGTGCGTAGTCCGTGTCGGTCGACGATGAACCCTAGAAACTTAAGGGAAGATCTGCAGAAAACTGATTTGTCAAAATTGATGGTGAGACCTACTTCTTTTAAACGTTGATAGACACGCTTCAATAACTCGACGTGTTCGTCATATGAATTACTGACAAGTATTACGTCATCAACGTAGGTAAACAGACGGCCAGCAAACTCTGGTCCAAAGACTTTATCCATAAGTCTCATCATTCTAGCAGATGCATTGACAAGTCCGAAAGGCATGCGGCAAAATTGGAAAGCCCCAACCCCAGGAATGGAGAAACTAGTCTTCTCCCGCGAGTCTGGGTGTAAATTAATTTGAAAAAATGAGCTTTTCAGGTCAATAGAGCTTAGAAATTTAGCATTATTAAGAGAATCAAGTATGTCTTGGATACGTGGCATAGGATATGAATCTATTTTGGTGACACTATTCAGTTTTCTACTGTCTAGGCAGATCCTTAAGTCTCCGTTAGGTTTGGGAACTACTAAGAGAGGGGAATTCCAAGGTGAATTACTTTTTTCAATAATACCCATTCTTAACATATCATTAATTTCAGCCTCGACCCGCTGTTTATAGTGAACTGGTATAGGGTAGTATTTTTGTTTCACTGGGGGATGATCACCAGTGTCAATGACATGTTCTTCAAGATCAGTGAGACCTAAGTTGTTAGAATCAGCAGAAATATTTTTAAAATCAGTGATAATGTTATCAATCTGAGATTTTTGTACAACCGACAGATCCTCATAAGCATGTAAGTGTGTGTTTGTGTCAATTAAAGAGTTGAAAGCAGAGGTACACTGAGAGTCGGTCGTATATTCCAGAATATCCTGACATAGGTTAAATGCCCTAAGAAAATTTACACCTAAAATAAGAGGACTGTTGATATCTGTGCATACATTGAGAGTAATTAGTCTTAGATTGGACTTGTAAGTAATAGGTATCGTAATGGATCCCAAAATATTAAGTTTAGCGTTATTGCCAACTTTAAGAGTTTTAGAAGATGGCTGAAGATGAGTCTGTAGACCTAATTCCCTAAGCGTCCCTAGCGCATCATTGCTGAGTATAGAAGTTGATGCACCAGAATCGGCCAAGGCCAAGCACTCTGTTCCCAAAATGTTGACTTTGATAAACGCACGGTTGTCAGGCAAGTTTGACTAAAAAAGTGGAGCTATCTTCTGAGAGGAAAAAAAGTTTTTTAAGAAAATTAGATATTCCTGCCATTCCCGGTCAGTAGTATGTTTAGTTAGTTCAGAAAGTTTAGTTTTAAGAGAGAGAGAACATGCTACTGACCGCTCATTCAGTTTTTTGAACAAGTACAGTCGCGAGTAAGCACATTAGGTTTTTTACATTTAAAACATATAGGTGTATTGTATACATTACACTTTGAATAGTGATGTTTGCCACTACACTTTAAACAAGTGACACTATCTTTTTGTAGCATGGCGGAATTATAAGCATTATGGGAGATGGTAGCAACATTTCCCGATAAAGGTTTTTGTTTAATAAACGGTTGATTTACCGATTTAGTAAGATTAGATTTCACTGTGAAACCGGGAACAATAGCAGTATTGCCAGAATTTAAGGCACCTCTATTCTCACATTTGTACTTTGCTATGTCTAGCCTGGAGCACACTGATTTGAGTTCCGCAGTCGAAGAGACATCATGGAGAGCTAATTTTGCAATATAAAAAGTGTTCATATTTGATAATATTATTTCCAACTTCTCAGTTTCAGAGAGTGGTTTAGATAGTTTAGACATCTCATAAAGCATGAGATTGATATAAATTTTTATGTCTTCAGATTTATCTTGCAATCTGCCTTTTATTTGCAGTAGAAGTCGTCTGTCATAATCAACAGGTAAAAATTCCTCTTTTAGATAATCAAAAAGTTGAGAAATAGAAGTTATATTGTCCCCGTAGACGCGGAACCACACCAATGCATCACCAGTAAGCAGATGTGAGAAGTTTGAGAGCAGTTCATGGTCTTGGGCAGAGCAGGAGGCAGCTAATTCTTTAATTTTAGTAATAAATTCTAAGACACAGGTGTGTCCGTCAAAAGTTACACCCCACTTCAATATAGGAGAATTTCTAAAAGGAGAGGAGTGAGTGTACCTTTGCTCCCTGGTCTGCCCGGTCAGTCTGTCTAGTCGGTCTATAAGGTGAGTCAACCTTGCCCGGCATTTTTGGAGATGTGTAGTGGTGGAATACTTAGGGACAAGAGCGCTTAGTTCGGCCAACTTCCGTGCACATACCTCCATTTCTGTTCCCGTATCAAGGGAACCAATAAATTTGTCCTCGACCTCTGCAGCGGCCGGTTCAGCCTTCTCCAGCAGGGCAGCCAACGTCTCCGCTGTGGCACCACGCTCGTGTTCCACTCCCCGCAGGTTGAGCTCGTAGCTGACCTCGTCCTCGAGGAGACCGGAGAACGCAGCATGCTCCATTACTGAAATTGATATAAGTACAATTTGAGAGAGAGATACAGCAAATAAGTATAAAGTAGGTAGGAACCCAGTGAGAAATTGTCAACAAAGAATTGAGTGCAAACTACGTTGGGCGCTAAATGTAACTGAGATTTTTAACTATAGGATTGATGCGAAATAAAAGAAATTAAAATACAATGAAATATGAAGTTTTATTTATATTATATGTGAGATTAGGTCCTTACAAGAAATACAGGGCGTGGGGATAACTATTCTACTTTGCAGCTCACTTGTTGCACTGTCAGAGGGACTTAAATTACAATATTCTCACTGAGTTGAAAATTACATAGACGGTAATGAAGTTTAAACTAGACAAATAAGGTTTCAAAAGAAATTTGTATGAATAAGAGACCTAGGCTATCGCTATCCTTAAAATAGGTTTACAACGTGTCAGACTGGATATACAAATACAAACACAAATTAAAATATGGGTTGTTATTCAATATTAAACATTTTACAAGTTCACAAGTGTAATTTAAATCAAGTTGGGAGTGTTACAAAATTGAAAGGAAGGTAGGTAATACTTATATATATGTAGTTAAGTTAAACTTATGAGAGAGGAGAAGATTAGATACGATTAATGGGCGCCACGCTTATGAACAACTCATAAACGGAGAGAGTAGGGAGAGATGTAGTAAAAGATAAAGATATAAGAACGATTACACCTGAGATTTATATTCCGAGGAGGGGTTGTGAACGCCGGTCTCTCAAGGCCTAAGGTCAGCGAACGAGGGCTCGCCGGGATGGTATCAGCTTCGCAGGTGCTCGCTCCGGACAGGTAGTCCAGCCAAGAATAAGAACCGGACGCTGAAGATCGAGGACCAATCAAGAAAATTGCAGTGTACACAATGATGCAGCTTAGGACGCAATTAGCGATGTTTATCAGGGATAAACTACGTAGGTAAAGAAAAATGTCTATGCAATAACAATTCACAGTGACTTTGCTTCACACCTTTTTCACAGTCAGTTAAGTAGAGGTTCAAGAAGAGCAAAAAAACACTGGGGCGAGTTGGGCCCTATTTATATGTTCTGCCACGATTTTTCTAGAATCTTGTTTTTAATTCATATTGCTTTACCATCAATCTCGAATTTTCCAAGGTCAGTAGCAAAGACAATGCTCACTTGTACATTTCTAGAATGATCCGAATATAGTCTATGGTCATGAAAATTAGCTAAAGATAAATGAAGAATTATATAAAATCAAATAAAGGAAGATTTGTAGATTATAAATACCTAATAACTTTCATTGTAGATTAGATATTCATAAAGTTATTGATAAAAGTTTATAGGTACCATAGATAATCTGGACTCAATATGTAGAAGTTCAATTATTAAAGCAAGAGAGCTACTCCACGCCAGATGTCAGTTTTGGTGCTGTTGCATGAACGAGATGACAGGATGGCTATGCATTTAGGTGTGAGAGAGATGACAATATATGTGCGATATACTTTGCCACTATTTGACACCAGATGGCGCTAAAGTTTGATGAAGTGTGGACTCTCAACGCAAGGTGTCTTTATAAGGAAAAGAGATGGAAATAGCTGGACATCCATGCAAGAATGAGAAGACTTATATCTCTGGATAATTGCTCGTGGAAATAGTTCTTCTATTCCTCACAAGATTGAGCCAATGGTTCAAAAATTATGATGTTTACTCTGATAAAATTAAATGTCAAACGTCAGACGTGATAGATGTTTGTTGACAAATTTAAGTGTACCTAAGATGTAAAAATTAGCAATTATTGCTTGGAATTGAGTTAATGAGAATGTATGTACTTTGCAATAAGGGATGTATAAAAACTGTGATGTGTAAAGGTACAAAATATAGGATAAAAAACAGAAATGAAGGTTGGTACTATCATAGTTTATTGTGAATGTAACATATTAAAAAAATGATATGTTACAGTATTTTCAGTTGTGTGCTTCCATCTTCAGCCTTATCACCACTTGACATCAGGCATTTAAGTTCTAGTACATAGTGGAGCTATCATTAAGCATTGTTTTAATGACATTAGACAAGACAGGGTGCACTATCACGCACTATGCAGTGTGCCTAGTTAGCTCCTACTATGTAACATCCGCGCGGCTCTTTAGGTCAATGAAGACTTAGTTTTCATATTTTTGTTACATTTTCGGTAACATAATGTTTTGAGCCAGAATATAATATGCAATGCATTATCGAATCGAACCAAACGCTCGGTAGTAATACAAATAATAATCATTTTGTTCAGACTCTTTTCTTTTGTTAAGAAGAAGAATATTGGGATATAATATAACCTGTGTCAGTCGGGAGGAATGTAACTTTCTAATTTTTAAATTATATTAGTTTTTGAATCTTTCCTCTCAATAATAATATATTTATAATAATAATAATTTTGATTATTGATCTTTCTACCGTTGGGGAACTGCATTTTTGTATTTTTAAATGTTATATTTTTTAGTGTTATACATTGTAAAAAATTTATGTTTAGAAATATGATTTTGTAAGTATTTTAAATGTAATAAAGGGAATAATGATAATAAATTTCTTAAAATCACACCAATTATCTAGCTTATAAGTAGATAGTTATCATTAAGCAACTGTGTTATGGAAACTAGATAACGGATAAATATATATTTATATACTTTTTTTTGTTAATAACATAACACCCAGACCAAGACAAATAGACACGTTCATCCAAACAAATATTTGCTTTGTTCGGGAATCGAACCCGAGACCTCCGGCGCAGATGGCAGGTATCCTTCCCCTGCGCCAAATCGGTCAATTTTTAGTGTCTAAATCAAGATTCCTATTATTACTCTCTAAATCTCCCTTTACCCTCTTGAGCTCGGAACTTAAAAAGGTATCCACTGAAATTACATTTAATCGTCATGGCTCAGACTTTTACAGACCTCTCAGACAGTTGTAATGTTTTTTTCATGAAAACCTGAAACAAGCACCCAAAAGGGATTTAAATCGCATTAATTTTTTGCACATAATTACTCAAAAAGGGACAAATCCTCCTTAACAAAAAAACGTCCGCAATTAGAAGTACTTCAATATTTAAATTCGAAAGCGGCAAAATAACGGTTAAATTTCCCGTTTTCCGTCGCCGCATCCGAATTTTTAATTAAAATTAATCAAAATTGGCTGCTTTTAAAATGTAGCGTTTTATTTTCCCTTGATATAATTTTTGCTGGACGACATCGCCGTTTTATTGGGTCAGCGTGTTTACTGAGAATCTGGTTCATTGATTTCCCTCGCGCATGGAAAAGGACCAACGTTACTTATTAAAATCAGAATGTTTTACAAAGTATTTTTTTCATGCAATATTTGCATTCGATACGACTTCTCTCATGTAATTTTTTTAATTAAATGAACACTAACCCCCGTTTATTGAATCTATTCCTGCTTTCAAAATCCATTTACCGGCCGTAGGTAAGGCTTAACATAAATAAGATACTTAAATATATTAAGTTTGATAGCCTATTCATTAAGTGTAAGTTAAACCCAGTTCATATATTACTCAAAACTTACTTGACTTAGATGAAGTTTCAATATACTGTAATATAAGTAGATTGTACAAACCACAGAGTAACAAACAGCCGTTACAAATGTTTCAGACAAATGATCGAGTACTTGAGTAACTACATATGTTTTAAACTAATTTAATATTCCATGCGGGTTGTAGGTGAGCAAAGAGTTATTGTTTGACATAGACCCCCGTTCATTAATCATTCTAAAGTTTGAAAACCAAAACAAGACGCTCGTTCCATCACAGCATCATCCTGACCTAACTAAACAACGTATCCACGGCAAACAATAAATTATTCAACAACTGAAGATGACGAATTCAAACAAAGGAATTGTTCGCCTCACAGATTTCGAATCAATTTCTAACTTTAGAAACTTAGGGTACACCTTGGCTGGCAAACTTCGTCGCTTATAAATTTCTAATTTGTTATTAATTAACGAAGTTCAGTTTTCTCTATTGTAATTATTGGAGATTTGATTAATCTTTTGTGTTATTCTTTGAAATAATACCTCGACGGGCAGAGGCATTTTATTCCTAATGTTTAAATAGCTGTACAAAGCAGTAGGAAGTACGTAAGTACGTACACTCACTGAGTTATTTGTCTATGAAAATACCAAGGGTCATGACTTGAGGGGACTTAAATTATTTGTAATCGAATTATAACTTCTCAAAGACGACGGACTGGGGAGTAACTCTACCTTTTTCCCGCTGTACACGTTGGGACCAAGGGACTTTGACATTTTGTACAACGTTCCGTGTCATTTATACAATGCAAAACTTTTAAATAAAGCGTTGACTAATTGAAATCGGGCTTTTAGAGAATTAAAAAGTGGTAAGTATCACAAACATCTACTTAGGTAGATTTTACACTTAGGTACTAAAACGAAACAGTAACAAAAATTTTTTTAAACACCATATTACTATTAAAACTTAGGACAAGAAAACTGACCTTCAATACAAAATATACTCTGATTCGTATAGCCCTCAATTAATAAATAAATCTTGCCTTAAAAGAAGCCTCTGCGAATTGGTAGCGTTAATGTTCAAAACAAGATAAGGTAAATATATTTAGTAATGTTTGAGTGAGATAAAAAGTTTCCCATCCGTCTAAGCCAGGGCAGTGCCTGTTATTTATGTCAGTCAGCCTACTTTAATCCTTTTCTTTTTCATTGATAGGGGGAGCTTACCAACTTTCGAACTTTCCAGTTATTGCCCTTAAAGATAAGCCATGTAATCTTTCTTGATAATATCTCTTACAAAGGGGCCTTACAGTTTGAACAACGAGTAAAAAGTTTTTGTTTACTTTCTGATGAAATTCAAATTAGTTCAATGATTATGGTATTTGTGACAAACAGTTGAGTTTTCTTTCAGAAGTTGTGAAGGATTTTGACTTAACGTACTGCCATATTTCAGATTTCCGCGCGCATTGTTAATTGAAATAAAACAACGTTTACGAACAATAAACTAATTTACAAAAATTAATATTTGTTGTATCTTGTAACCGTATTACCTACATCTGAGATTTTCATTCACTAAAAAGGTTTTAGGCACTGCCTGTCACAAATCTCACATAATATAAAACGTTTTTGAAAAAAAAATGTAACCGCCTTCAAAACGGATCTTCAAACAAAAATTAACAAACACTAAAAAACGAAAAAAATAATAAAAAAAAATTATTCAAAGGACGATGATACGTGACTTTTTCTAATTTATCTTGGTACTTACTGAACTGTTTGAAGTCGGTGCCGTCTTATACGTATTGAGGTAATTACGTCCTACACCTCACGCTTGGGACCGGGGTTTTTTTATATGTTAATTATTTCACTCAGTATATTTCGTTCTTATTCTTTTTGGTTGGCACCGACTTCAAACAGTTCAGTAAGTACCAAGATAAATTAGAAAAAGTCACGTATCATCGTCCTTTGAATAAATTTTTTTTATTATTTTTTTCGTTTTTTAGTGTTTGTTAATTTTTGCTTGAAGATCCGTTTTGAAGGCGGTTACATTTTTTTTCAAAAACGTTTTATTTTTCGATTTTTAGTGAAGTAGCATAAGAAACTACATGGTGATTATGATAAATTGTTGTAAATATCCTATCCGTTACGGAATTCAGCTTCCCATCTTTAGCTACTTAGATAACTTGAAGGAATGCAACTGAAGGTCCATTCGTGCATATGGTATTTATAACACATCATAATATAACTCCTAGCTGTTGAGGAGTTTCACCTCTCATCAGCAGCTCACCCTAATAACCTGAAAGAATATAACTATTGGCCCATACGTACGATTAATACTTAAAGAAATATTCTCCAGCTCCTAACCGTTAAGGAGTTGTAGCTTCCAATACAGCTCATCACTATGAGATGATGACTACCAGATGCAAATACTTGACTAACTTCAAAAATAAATGGAACGCATAAGGCTTGCCTATATTTGAGAATTTCTCTCAATTTTCCTGGGATTTGATCCCCTGGTCCTGACTTGGTGAAAGTAAGATCAGGTCAGAAGTACCAACTTTCGAAAAATATAAAAATTTGAAAATGATCCCCAATTTGATGAAACTATGAAATCGTCCATATACCCAAATAAAGTCTGAATACACATTATTCAGTATAACTCCTGAACTTCTTGCCAGTTCTTGATAAAATTTGAATGGGACCACACGAGAAGCGTCACCTTTTAAATAAAAAAGAATTATCCAAATCGGTTCATTAACTAAAAAGTTCTGAGGTAACACACATAAAAAATAAAAAAATAAATAAAAAAAAAACATACAGTCGAATTGATAACCTCCTCCTTTTTTTGAAGTCGGTTAAAAAGTAATCCAAAGCGGCTAAAACGTCAGCGATTTTATACTTTTTGAAACCTGCCATGGAATTAATGTCAACTTTGTTAGCCCGTCAGCTATACGATTTTCTATACAATCCCGCGGGTTTGTGATATTTTTCCGAGATAAAAAGTAGCCTATATCACTCTCCAGCACCTAAAGTATCCCCATACCAAAAATCACGTCCATCCGTTGTTCCGCTTTGACGTGAAAGACGAACAAACAAAGAAACACACTTTTACATTTTCCTATGTTATCAATACTACCCATACTTACCAATGTTTATTAATTAATACTTCATCATCATCATCATTATGTCAGCCGAACGACGCCCACTGCTGGGCATAGGCCTCCCCCAAGGATCTCCACAACGATCGGTCCTGCGCTGCCCGCATCCATTACTAATACTTACTTACTATGGAAAAATGTTTGTTGTTTTAAGCAATTGTAGAATGGATTTATATATCTTTCAACTTTATTGTAAAACGACAATCATAGCATCGGTTGTTATTTCAAAACGCTTTCTTTAATCACCAATTATTTTAACGAAATATAGTCTAAGCAAAATAAGGTTTGGGGTCACATTAATTGCACCTTTAATAAATTTATTTTTAATTTAAGTATTGCTATTTTTTTGAGCACTCATCGTGATTTTGTAGGTATACCTACTGGTGTGCGTTCGTGAGAAACACGTATAGTTGTGTTTTGGCCGTTTATAAATTATTAGATCAGAAAGGCACTTTAGGTGAATATTATAATTTAATCTATGGATACCATTTAGATTATGATATGCAAGTAATCCCTGACATAAGAACAATATTCTGCACATTACGACGTTTTTTTATCACGATTAAAATGAAATATCACTCGGAGTGCCATTATTGTTATAAAGTTAGAAACAATTTGATATAGAATATTCGAAATAAATCGACCTTGACAAGAGATTTATTATTTCTTAATGAAAGCATTCTAAAAGACACTAACATGTTCAAAATCACCTGTTTTCCATTTTATGTTCACACCCAAATTGTATTTTCTTACTTTATTGATTAATTAACCAACAAGTACGTAGTTAATATCAGGGATTATTCTGATTTCCGGTTTTTCAACTATTTATTTATGTTATTCTAAATTATCACCCGAAGTGCCTTCATTGCAACCTACTCCATACAAAAACATTTATTTTGACTGGACTAATAACTTATTACTTATTTTCAATGTTCTAAAAGCTTCATTACAGTCGTAACGAATATTAGGACAGGGCTCGAATAATTTTACATACATACTCGTACATTATACTAACTTATGAAACCCTGAGTTGAACTTCAGTGGGTAATCCATTGAGGCGAGTTACAATAACATTGCCTGACAACATGCGCTGAGTTGCGTAAGGATGATCAGTTTGAATTGTAGTACGCACAAAACCGCCTGTGGTATCCGTATCAAACCCAGAGGTCCCGGGTTCGATTTCCAGTACACATACATATTGTGTTCGGTTTGGTTGGTAGTAGATTTTGTTCTTAGTCTTCACATCTAGCTACCACCATCTTATCTAAGCCTGTCAACATAACATCGATGTTTGCAGCATTGTTGTCTTCCGGTAGTTAGTGATAAGCTAGCCAGCTCCTCAGTGGTTGTGGATTTCGGGAGCATTACGGTTCCACCTTCGGCCTTGTCTTCACTTAATATCAGGTGCGTTAAAGTCTAAGTGTTACACCGTTGCGGGTGAAAATAATGCACTGAACATAAAAACAAAGACGATAAGCGGTCGTAATATAGGAAAACAAAATATCTGAAAATTCAATTGAGAATATGTCGCGATATTATGCGTACTGAAACATTAAGATCACTTCGAAATCGTTAGCATCTTGCCTACGTCCTCTGATACGTTGCTGTAACGACGCGGACGTAAAGAAATTTAAAATGGTAGAAATGTATAAATTAAACTGGTTTTGATTTGACCTACCTAAGATTCAGACCAACCAACGCGAACCGGCGGCCTGGCTCGAATGGCATTTTAAAATGGCGATTAGCGGCACCGCTAATCGCCATTCGTATTCCGCGACGGCCGCACGGCTTCGTACGGCCGTCTACGGCACCGTACTGCTCCGTGCCGGGCCGGGCCGGTATACGCCGCCGGTTGGTGTGAATCTTAGCTTACTAGTTCTATCCTCTATGCTGTGTTCCATAGTGCATTGCTTAACTGTCAGTGCTAGATAAATGAGGTCAGGGTGCCTACCATCAACTCTTATTACGGTTTTGTTTAGGAACCTAAACTGGGTGCTTACCATCAACTCTTATTACGGTTTTGTTTAGGAACCTAAACTGATCTGCTTCGCTTATTCGTACCACGACAGCTTAATATCAATGACAGCGATTCAGTGATCGATCAATGACATTTCACAGCCGCTAAGCTGTCAGAAACTCTTATTTGACTTATAACCCGGTCGATTTAACATGTCACCTGCAGGTTATACCCGTCCCTCTCACTCTCCGGGCATGACAGAATCGAGTGAAAGAGACGGGTAGAAGAAAAAGGACACAAATCGTTCGGTCATTAACATTTAGCAATTCATTTGCGATCCAGTTTTTAGAAGGTCAGAGTACGAAAGAAAGCGATTCATTTTAGGAACCTATTCTGAATCGCGCTATTTTTGAATCGCTGTCATAAAGTTGATGGTAGGCACCCAGGTCTCAGGAGTCAGTGAAGTCTAGGATTTGCAAGCAATTGCTTACTATTCTAAGTAGGTACTTCGTGACGTGTCCAACTTAGGCAAGTTAAACTCTCGCCCTGTGATCGTATTATGAGAACGATATATGGTATGAGAACAGCAGCGCCGCCTTCGGTCATTTAAGGAACTAAAATTAAGTAAACATTTAATATTTAATTTGACTGCTTTGGTATACGATTACTTTAGAGTACGCGCCATATAACTTAGCGCGTGTTAATATCTGGAACTAAAATTATAACATGGGAATACGGCTTATTTTTCCGACCGACCACAACGATCAGGGTGCCTACCATCAACTCTTATTGCGGTTTTGTTTAGGACCTAAACTGATGTGCTTCGCTTATTCGTACCACGACAGCTTAATATCAATGACAGCGATTCAGTGATCATTCAATGACATTGTACGTAGTACTTATAAATTCCTTTTACATTTCACAGCCGCTAAACTGTATGAACTCTTATTTGACTTATAACGCGGCCAAGCTAACATGACACCTGCAGGTTATACCCGTCCCTCTCTCTCTCCGATCAATTTCAATCGATTGAAAGAGACGGGTAGAAAAAATAAGGACACAAATCGTTCGGTCATTCACATTTAGCAATTCATTGGCGATCCATTTTTTAGAAGGTCATAGTACGAAAGAAAGCAATTCATTTTAGGAACCTATTCTGCATCGCGCTAGTTCTGAATTGCTGTCTTAAAGTTGATGATAGGCACCCAGATCACCTGTAGAAGCAAGCTCAGACACAACAGCGGAATCAGATTTTGCGTACATTATAAACCTTCGCAGACAGGTGTATACAAATGTTAGAGTGTAATGTAAATAATACGTTGATGACGAAAAAACTACTGTGTCTGAACTAGGCTTAAAGCTTTTACACTTGTGCCTGCTGATTGGTATGGAAACTGAGGATAAGAAGGATCCAAAACGCACAAAGCGCGTTAAAAAACCTATTTGGCACTTAACGAAAATTTAAAACAATCGCGTTTACCTAGCAAAATATTTTAATAAGAGTGGCTTTTCATATATTTTGTCTTTTATTATTTTGTATTTATTAGATCAGTTTAGGTCCTAAACAAAACCGCAATAAGAGTTGATGGTAGGCACCCTGTGGTCTGAACTAGGTGATAATACCAAAAAATGTGTCAGAATGAAATAAATCCCAATAAAAAACCCAATAATAAACCCCAACAGTAGAAACGGGCACTTGCAAATATGCTCACTACATGGTTATTTTAATAAAACTCAGTTTGTTTCTATAACAATTTTTGTGTAAAATGTGTTGGATAAATGTTTGTTTTTCTGATAAGCATTTGAAATAACTTTGGAAATTTCTCTACATCCCCAAACTTCAAAAAATGAATTTAGTTGAATTTCATACTACAATGTATGGAACGTGAACAAAATTTCAAAGTTTTTCCTCGATGGGAAACATAAACGTTTATCCAACACAGAGACAAAGACATCATTGTAGAAATAAACAAAAAGGTTTAAGTATTTAAATTACTTCGAATTGAGCATGTTTGTATGATAATAAAGCAAGTACCCTTTGTTTTTTGGCAAATGCGTTTACTATTGGAACAGAAATAAGATAAGTTTATAAAACTAAATAAAATAAGCATTAGCACAATTTTATTTGAGGTCTTTTTACTCCTACAGGGCAATATATAGCGTAGCTCGGCAGTAATAAGTCACCCCTTCCCAGTGTCCCCTTTTAGACCAGCTTCGGCAGAGCTCCAATTCCCTGAGGAAACGCGAGGCATTAGGGCAGGTTGATCGATCACTTAATATTTTAATTTTTCATTGAAGCAACAGAGGCAGTGACTTGAAAATGGAAGTTATAATAAGCTTGTTGCTATCTTTTGAATGTTTAAATCTACATTTTGATTATTCCATATTAAATTTACTTCCAAGTAAGTAGTGAAGTTTTGGAACGGCCACAATAACGTTGAAAATATGTATTATTGTATAAATATGTATATGTATGTTATTTGTATGAGTTATTTCGGGTTTTGTTACCCTCATAAAGTACTTTAATAATCCTATGAAAGTAGGCCGTTCGATACAATATTTATTTTCCATAGGTACTTTTATTCTCAATACTCAATATGTTGACAGTTGTTTCATAAGGTGTCATCATCATCATCAAAGCAAATACGTTTCAGATTAAAATTAATAAACAGTTTGCAATGAAATACAGTAAAAAGCGAAGGTTCACGAAATATTATTCGTTATTAAAAATGCCTTAATATTAATGCATGCATACCCATTTATTTTTTCTTTATTTAAATTGGTCTGTAATATTTAGGTACTTTTTAACTTTTTAAAGCGATTGTATTTGATTTACTCTACAATGAATAAAAATATACACGGAAAGTTACACAAATCTTTGAGTAATACATAAATAACCTAATTAAAGTAGTAGTCGTTAAAAATAAAAACTTAGTTGGTTGGTGGTAGGTCTTGTTTTAAGTCCGTAAGTTAAATAAAATTTTTATCTATTTTTATTTAGGTACCTAAAACAGGTAAAAGCCTCTAAATAAAAATAGATTTAAAAAAAAAAAAGTCCGCCTGACTAGCTACCACCATCTTATCTGTCTAACGCCATGACAACGATGTTTTCAGCATTGTTGTGTTCGGGCAGTAAGAGATAAGAAAGCCAGTTCCTCAGTAGTTGAAGATTTCGGGAGAAGTGCTGGGCTTCCACCTTCAACCTTACATTTAACAAAAGGTGCGATGAAGGCTGAGTGCTACCCCGCTGTGAATAAAGAAGGCCATTCCAAAATAATAAGAGATGTAAAATAGCCATCATTATAACACCTTTCACATGTGTTCATAAATCATATTTTACTGTAATCGGGTACCATTACAGAAGGGTAGGCTAAAGAAATATTGAATTTTGTAACAACCGGAAAGGCTGCAGTTTCGTATTTCTATAATTGTGGTCGTGCTCCCGATCCTAAATTAGAATTATTACGCACGCAATCCAGTCATTAAATCCTTTGAACGATTGAAATGTTAAGCTCATTTTATATGTGTGTGAATTGCAGACCATTTCGCTTTCTATTGATAATATTAGGCCACACAAAATATACCTATGTAAAATACAAAGGAGTACGGTTTGACTTATGACAGTTATAATGATTATATAGAAAATACAAAAGACGGTCTACCCTTTGTACTTTTGTTTGTGTTATTTTCCTTCGAATTGTGTAGTTATTATAACATAAAACGATTAGGTATACTTACAAATAGTTAAATTAAGTTGGTTTTCCAAAAATCTTACTTTGCTTCTTAGTTAACTTTTGATGCAATATTGCCTAATATATTTTAATAATAATAAGGTTACATTAGGTACATTAGGTTAGTTTACTACATTAGGTACAAAAATTGCTCATTCTATAAAGTTTTCATAAATTATCAATTTGATTGTCTAAAAACAAAAGACTCGGTAAATACTCAAATAAAATGTTCCTTGTAATTTTCCCTCCAATTTAGAAGCTTGACCCCTAAATTTCAACTTGTAAATTACCTCTGGAAAACAATTGTCCATGTTTACTTGGCAAGAAAAGCATTTTTGTAAAGACAAAAGCTTACAAAACTTGAATTCAAAGTGTTCCCGCATGAAACAAGCTGAATAAACGTGGTTTAAAAGAACAAAAACGTCCATTCAAGTCACATTGGTCATGAAACCGCCGCTTTTCTCCTTTGGGACGTTATCTTGGGGTATTCAAATTGTGTATTTATTTGGTATCTTATGCATTGCACTCATAAATAAGAAGAAAAGTAAAGAAGTGGTTGTGTGACAAGATAGCTGCGACACATCCTCCCTGATGCTTCCGCCAGTCCCCAGCGAGCGTGCATTATAGAAATTCTTTATTTTTCACATTCTACGGTGCAGACGAGCGTTTATTTAACTTATTTTGATTATTTTTTGAGCCCGTGGCGCAGTGGTAAGCTCACTCGGCCTACGATCGTCGTAAACACAGATATAGGGCCTTTGTGCACTACACTGAATTTTACCGATCCGGAAAAAAACGGATGCTTGTATTTTATTAATTAATTATTATACATAATATAATTTATTTATTTCTTGTAAATATAAAAAAAATCTTACTATTATAAATGATTAAATTATTAAAATACAAGCATCCGTTTTTTTCCGGATCGGTAAAATTCAGTGTAGTGCACAAACGCCCATAGAATTTACTAGCTAACGCAAATGCATGTACTTCGCTTGTCCGAACCTCGACCAAGCGTCGAGGTTAGTCGCCGCTAACTTACAGTCCGCGCGCGTCTGTTGTTGCAGCCGGATGGCCTCAAAAACTAAAAATGCCTCGTTGCGTGATAATTAACTGCAAATAGCCCAAAATGGTTTCGGTTTGGATTTCCCGTCACTAAATTTCAGCTGTGACGTCACAGTAGGTGTTAAAATGTCGGCACGCTTGCTTTTAATACAAATCGTGATACTTGCGTTATCTATGTAAATATATATCTGTGGTCGTTAAGCTCCGTTCGCAATGGTCATTCAAGGGATGGGTCACCAAAAATGTATTATGTTTAGCTCCTCCTTGCTTCGGAAGGCACTTCAAGCCATTGGTCCCTGCTGTGTTTTTAATACCCACCAAACCGCATTGGGCCCGCGTGATGAGCCATGGCCCTTTAAATAAATAAATAAATAACTTCTTACATTCACACCAATTATCTAAGCCCATTTTAATTTCATTAAGAAACTGTATCATGGAAAACTTGATAACGGATAAATATATACTTAAATAGTTTTTGTTTGTAAATACATACTTAATATACATAGTTAACATCCAGACCAAGACAAATAGACATGTTTTTGCACACAAATATTTGTCTTGTTCGGGAATCGAACCCGAGACCATTGGCGCAGAAGGTGGGTAGCCTACCCCTGCGCCAAATCGGTCGTCAATTGTCCCTTATGTCCCTTTGGGTTTGGGTGTAATGTCCCTTTAGTGATGATGATTCTTTTAAGACTTCATGATTCTTTTATCCATTCATAACGAAGGCGTGTGCAGCAGGGACATCAAATGCTTAATGATTAAGGAGCACTTTTACACGCTAGGATAGTTTATGAGAGTATTTATTGTAATGTGTAGAGGTTAATAACAATAAGATTGTGATATAAAGAAAAAAAAATAAATTAATTAACTTATCTAAAATAAAGAAGAATTTAATTGCATAATGGTATGATAGGTACCTATGTACTTACATATTTTAACCCAATAAATATTAGAAAAAGATAAACTAATTCTATCAGAACCTAAAAGACCCCACAGACTATCAGTCCGCCAGCAAACACGTCAGTTGGTCGCAATTGGGTGTTTGACTGTTGTTGAAATGTAGATATTTAATTATGAGTTGTTCCGTATTCATCCCACGACGATTCATCCCACTTATTATTTTTTCCTTACTCAACCCACAACAATAATATCATTTTAAACTCCTTATTTATCCCAAAAGTATTCCTAACTCAACCTATCACGTAAAACCACCCAAAATTTAAGATTTAAGTGTACGGTCTGAACAAAAATAATATTAGAAATATATTTATTTAAAGAAATATTTTAAGCCCAGTAAATTTTTGCTTTAATGTTGTTTTAATAAATAAAACAGGAAATCTGATAAAATCATGTATTTAAAAAATAAAAAAGTAATAGAAAAACAAATAATAATAATAACAAATTTCTTACAATCACATCAATTATAATAAGCTAGCTCTTTCTAGCTCATAAGTGGTTTTCATTAAGAAACTGTGTTATGGAATCTAGATTACGGATTAATATATATATAACTTATTTTTTTGTAAATAAATACTTTATAAACATAGATAACACCCAGAGACCAAAATTCAAAATTCAAAATTATTTATTCATTTTAGGCTGATACAGCACTTGTGAACGTCAATGAAGCTACGCTATCAGTTCGCAAATCCTACGACGGGAGGCCTTGTAACGAGAAGTACCGGCAAGAAACTCGCCAAGCGCTTTTTTTTTCTCCCTGTCATATTTCATACAGAGTCGTCAAATTGAAAAGTGACTAACATAATGTAATATGTAAAGTCACTTTCCATCACAAATTAATCTTAAATTTAAAACAAAATAAAAAAACCAGTGCCAAAGCCACGATAAATTAAACTAATAACAATAAAACATAAAAAATCGCATATTTTGAGACAAGAATTGATTTTTTTTAATTTAAAACCAAGACAAGTAGACATGATCATACACACAAATATTTGCCTTGTTCGGGATAAATATTAGCCCAAAAAAATTGTTAATAAAATACTCAATACTCAATACTCAATAATTTATTGCATATCACAGTGTATAAAGGATCTTACATGAAGGGTAATATTTAAGAATCACTATGGACCCTGTCGGGCACAACAATAATAATGGATTGGAGAAGAGGAACACTTATTTTATAAGTAGTAAAGTAATTAGGTGCCTATGTTTTAAATGAGATCAAATGAATTTTCAATTTATTAATTATTACTTTTTATAATTTAGTTTTTAGTAGTTTTTATTATTACTTATATCTTATCATTGTAATATTCTTGTAAATTATAATAACATTTAGTGATTAAGAATTCTTTCAATTTTTTTACAAATATTTTATCATTATTTTCGTCTCTAAATCTATTTGGGAGTTTATTATAAATTTTGGCAGACATTGTGTATGTGCTTGACGAACATAGATTTAGGCGGTCAGGTGGAATAGCTATTTTGTTTTTATGTCTCAGATATTTTACATGTAAATCCCCACGTTTTGAGTAAAACTCGTTATATTTGCGGACAAATTTGCATATCTCTAGAATGTAAATACAAGTCAAGGAAAGGATTTTATGTTTTTTAAAATATGGTTTACAACTGACCGTTGGTTCAATGTTGACTATGATGCGCACTAGTTTTTTTTGAAGAGTAAATAGAGATTGAGCTTCTGTGCTGTTTCCCCACAGAATCACTCCATAGTTCAGCCAAGCATGGGCGTACGCATAATATGTGACCAATGCAGTATTTAGATTGGTAGTTTTTTTCACCTCTCTGAGGGCATACGCGAAGCTAGATAATTTAGATTTTATTTTCTGGATGTGGGATTTCCAATTTAAATTTGTATCTATGTTTAAACCGAGTAAATTGAATTCACTAACGCATTGAATTTTGTTATTGTTGAAACTGTAGTTAATATTTAATGTTCTTTTTTGATGTGGATGGAAAGTAATTAATTTTGTTTTGTTTAAATTTATTTCAAGATTATGTTCGTTAAGCCAGTTAAAAGTTTTAGTTATAATTGAATTTAATTTTGATTCTAAATCAGAGCTGCTTTCACATGATGTGAGTAGAGAAATATCATCCGCGAATAAAATACATGGTTCCTTCATGATCTTAGGGAGGTCATTAATATAAATTAGAAATAGTAGACACCCAACAATGCTGCCTTGAGGAATTGAGGCATTAATATTTTTACAGTCAGATTGAATGTCTACAATCTCTCCACGGTTATAATCGAAATATTCAATTTCTACGTACTGCTGCCTGTCTTTTAAATAAGAAGCAAACCATTTATGAGCCATGCCGCGAACACCTATTCCATACAATTTGCTCAATAATATCTTATGCTGAACCCTGTCATAAGCCCTGGTCATGTCAAGTAGGATTCCTATTCCATATTTTTTTGAACCTAGTACTTTGAGTGCCTCTTGAATATATTTGTAGACGGCAAGAACTGTAGAACGACCTTTTCTAAACCCGTTTTGACATTCATCGAGGATCTTATATTTATCGCAGAAATTAATGATGCGGTCGTACATTGCTTTTTCGAATATTTTCGAAGATGTGGTCAAAAGGGCAATGGGACGATAATTGTTTGGGTCTGTCTTTTCATTTTTCTTATGGATGGGTTTTATTATTGTTTTTTTCAAAAGCGCGGGAAAAACACCTTCTTGAAAGGATTGATTTATTAACGTGGAATAAGGCAAAGTTAATTCGTCAGCACATTCCCTGATCAAATGGGGTGGCAGTTCATCGAAACCTTGACTCTTTTTGTCTTTCAATTTTTTTATTATTTTATAAACCTCCTTTGGTTCCACTGGGCTAAGGAAAATAGTGTTTTGGGTGGGACAGATGACTGGAGTGCCGGTGCCACCACCTGCCGTAGTGTTAGTTTCGCCAATCGAAGCAAAAAAATTATTCAAAATGTTAACTACTTCTTTTGGATCTGAACATAGATTGTTATTTACTTTTAGATGTAGGTTGCATTTTTGCTTTGTTGTCTTTTTGTTAGTCCTTTCATTGATTATACTCCACATTGCTTTTACTTTATTGTGAGATCTATTTATTTTATTTATGTATTGTAGTTTTTTGGCACATATAACGGTTTTTTTTAGAATTTTTGCATACTGTTTATAATGTGATTTGATTAAGTGATTATTAGATTTAATGCTCAGTATTTTTAGTAATCTTTTGTTTTGACATGATTTTTTTATACCTGTTGTTAGCCAAAATTTTTTATGCTTAGTCAGTTTTATTTTTCTTTTAGGTATACATTTATTTAACGTTTCTGTGAGAATATTGTGAAATGCGTTATAATTTTCGTTTACACTTTTATTTTTACTCAGTATTTTATTCCAGTCTATTTGTCCTAAATGTGTTTTAAATTTATGTATCGAATCTTTATTATAAAGTCGTTTATATGTATACCAGTTACTGTGATTTATTTGTTTAGTTATTTTAAAGTCTATGGTTGTACCTGCGTGAGCTGAAAAACCTAGATGTATTACTGAGGTTTGAAAATGTCTGTTATTAAAATTTGTAAAAATGTGATCTATACATGTTGACGAAGTTTGTGTGAAATGTGTCGGCTCTTTTATGTGTTGAACAAAATTATATTCTAGCATTAAGTTAATATATTCCGAAGTTTTCCTATTGCTTTCTAGTAAATTAATATTAAAATCTCCGCCTAAAATGACATCATATTTAGAGTATTTATTATTTATATATTTAAGAATTAGACTTAATTGGTTACGAAAAATGTCTTCCTCTCGTCCATTCCAGTACATAACAATTAATAATTTGTTTTCTTTTTGTAATTCTACGGCACAAACTTCTAATACATATTCTATAGACATTTTAGCAATATCCTTATTTTCCATGCAATCAATATGTTGTTGAAGTAGGACGCAGACGCCGCCCCCCATTCGCTCCTTTCTATTAAAGGAGGCTGCCATTTTGTATCCACTTATTTGCAATAACTGTAATTTTTCTTGCGTTAGCCATGTTTCAGACAGACATAAAGCTTGATAAGGATGCTGTTCCAGGAATGACTCTAAGATGTCCTGTTTATTATTTATGCTCTGCATATTTTGGTATAGAACTTTAAAGTGTTGTTCTGTTGTTTGTGTAGTTCCGAAAGTTATGTTGTTGTTTTTTCTGTTGGAATTGGTCGCTTTCTGATGGATTTTCTTGACTGCTTAGGTGATATTGGGTTTCTCTAGTGTTAGGTAATTCGTTCTTCTTATTTACCTTTTTTCCTTCTATATACAACTCATTGTTCTGTATAATGGCATGGTATCCTTCCCTTCGTGCCGTCATCATTTGTTCTCTCATTGCTTTCCTTTGTAAACGAGTTGTGCTATCCAAAAATTCAGAAATTGAGAGGCCAGTTCCATAGAAGTAGCTTCTATTTTCTATTAAGTATTTGACCATTCTCTTACTAATCAATTCAATAACAAGGGGTCTGTTGTTATTGTTATTGTTGTTGTATTTTCCGATTCTGTAAGTGTGTTCGATGGTGCCTGTCAAATCAACACCTAGCATATTTTGAAATAATCCACGTATTCTGTTAAGTAGTTCACATTCAGGTTCTCGGAAGTGTTCTGGGAAGCCAAAAAGAACGAACTTTCTTTTGTTTATCTCAGGGTCGAAACTTTTCTCTGTTCTCTTTATTTTTGTTTCCATTTCTTTAATTTCTTTTCTTAAAGTGCAACTTTCTTGTTTTAGATTTTCTATTTCGCAACTAATCTTTTCTATTTCTATTTTCCTTGTTTCATTTTGTTCGTATAATTGTTGTGTGTCTTTTTTCAGTTCTTCTCGTAAGCCTTTTATTGCTTTACTTATTTCAGTTTCTATAATACTTTGTAGCTGTGATACAATACTTTTATTATTTTCCTGTAATTTTTGCGTTATTAATCCACTCAAGCTCTGTAGGGTATCATCAGTGTTCTTTATTGTTTTTGTTGTTATTAAATTCTCAGCGTTCAGTGTATCACCAAAAATGCTCAGGTCTACAGAGCTGAGCGTTTCATCGTTGTTTATAACTTCATTTTTCCTATTATTTATATAATCAGGTGAAACTTCGCGTTCTCTCAAGCGCACGGGAGTGTTTGTGTTTCCCGCTTTCGGTATTTTGCAGTAGCAAGCAGGGCATTCCCAAGTATTTTTATGAACAGCGGTCATAGTATTATTAAAACGCTGGATGGATACGTTGGCGCAGTCTAAGTCATATCCACTATTACATTTATAACAACGAAGGTATTCTCTTCTGGGTAGTTTATTCTTACATCCCGCGCATTCATTTGTAGGTGTAGCCATGGTATACTTTTTTCTGTTTACTTCTACTAATGAGACTAGGAAAGTGTTGCCGATTTGCTTATTTATTTATATTATAACGCAGCCAATTTTAATTGATAGTGTTATTAAAAAAAAGACACTTTCTTATTAGAACCCATTGGGGTTTGAACCGTGATCTGTCGTACAGTCGGTGAGGATAGTACCGATGCGCTACGGCTGCAACTGGTAGTAGCGTTCAATTTAAGAATCTGTATAGTACTAGTGACTTTTTCAAATAGGTAGGTGTATGGTATGTTGGACAATGACTAAGCTCAATGGAATACGCACAAGTCCAAGGTCAATCTATTTTGATATAATTCATTAAATTGACATTTCCACACTTATAATCGATTTAGTATGAATATTATAATAAAAACAATGTAGCTGTCTTTTCTCAATTTGTGAACGTTTATGAGACACAAATTGTATGTTATGGTTTTGTTTTTTCTCGTCTGACACTTTTCACTTGTTTTTATCAACATTTTTTTCTTTAAACATTATCACTGTTCATAGTCACATAAGATAACAAAAGTTTTAAGACACAAATTATTGATTACTTATGTAAATGTTTGAGGTTATGTTACTGGTCACTTTTTGTTTTTCACTTTTTAGGTATATTGTTCAAAAGGTTTCTTTTGCAAACAATAGCACATATTACGGTCACTTTAGGTAACGAAACTGAACGATAGTATTGAAGATTTAGACACTTTTTATATATTTTTATGGCAGATTATATGTAAACGATGTTTATACGACGGCTAGCGCCAAATAGATGTTTTATCAGAAAAACAGCAATAAACTGCCTCGGGAGTACTAAGTCGATTTTGATTCCTGAACACTAGTAGTATTATTTTTAATTATTACACTGTATCTCGAAATAACATAACACAACTTTATTGCACACCACTTTAATAGCCGCTGTACCACTTTTATAACTGCTCATTGCCTATCTGAGGTTTCCTTTTTCTTTACAAAACATACACATTTATTTTCTAATAAGTACTTAGTAATAATTTACTGAACTATTCCTATATAATTTTCTGATAAAATATTAATCATTGTGTTGCTATCCAAAACAGCAATAAACTGCCTCGGGAGTACTAAGTCGATTTTGATTCCTGAACACTAGTAGTATTATTTTAAATTATTACACTGTATCTCGAAATAACATAATGTAGTGGCTCTAACCCTGATTTGTATATGTGATCGTCTAGTTATAATGTTTTTCTATGTATTTGGTGGTCTTGGTGAAAGTCGATGTTACTGGCATCTAAGTGATCTGCGAATCGTGTTTATGTTTGTACTATTTAGTAGCTGCGTGTGAATAGAACGGAAGCTCATCGAGATAAATCCATCATTCCGCAGGCCTATGGTTTTAAATAACATTGCGAAGCTTGTTAATATTAAAATGCAAATTGTTTTAATCTGATCGCGACCTTCGCCTCTCTTCTACTCTAATTCCTAAGCTATAACCAATAGATGTCTGCTCACGTAGTGGATTACACTCTGGTCGTTTAGTAGCGCCTACAAAACCTTCTAGGAAAAACCCTTCTGAGGTTTATTATTTGGGGAACGTCGGCCATCTTTGTTACGCTGCGAAGCGTATGTCAGACATCTCCAGGATGTGGACATTTATTTACTTTATTTTATAAGGTGTTCGCTAGACACCTTCCCCATAATACCATGGTATACTTTATTTATTCATATTTGTATTAATTGAGAAAGTTCGATTTGGCCAAATCGGGCGATGGCTGAACGCTATGGAAGTGCAAGTGTGACGACGACCCAGAAATGCTGCTACCCGTTCACTGAAACCCACACGCAGATAGCCTTTAGGCTCAATAAGGCTGAGCTCGCGAGTGCCGGCCAGAGCATCCCGTTCAGTAGTCTAAGAGAATAATCTCTTATAGTCAAGGGCCCTCATTCGATTAAAGTCAGTGGGTGGAATGACTAGCTCGCAGCCTCAAGCGGTCAAACACCCCAGGATTTAAACACCCTGTGCAAGTCCTATTTCATCACAGATCACCTAGTATACCTATCTCTATTTCCTATCCTAAATACAAGTCTATAAGTGCACCTAACAGCGTCTATGTCCTGTGTAGAGGCAAAATGAACTTACACATTATACCTATTCAACACTAATACATTATACTTCCTTCTGCTCTGCTCCTGTTGTCTCTCTCGTCCAAATTCAGCAGCTAGACCCCTTTACTAACACGTTTAAATAAACTACCTATACACAGGTAACCTCAACGGTTTGAATGTAGTCTCTCCCTTAAAGTCTTTAATCACTCCCTACTATCCCATGTTTATTTATTTAGGTATATGTATAGAAATCTACCTAGACCTAGACTGAAATCTAACGAATTTAGCTCATAGAAATCGTGATTCAACTGAAAGGTGTACATGTGAGAACGCAAGGTGTTAAGCGAAGTCAAACAAACTTTTTTTTTTTTTTTTTTTTTTCCGTCAGGAAAATGCGTTACGCATGCCCCAGTTGCGGGACCAACCGGGGGTATGTGGGACTCTCCAGGGGCTACCCACTAAAAACCTGACGACATCCTTTACCATCACCTTGAGGACAGTGCCTCGTCGAACCATTCATCGTCATCTGACGATAAATCATTCAAAGAGGCACTGCCACCGGGCGGGGTCACGGGAACCCTTGCGGACACTACCGCGGCCCCGCCGGTGATTGTCTGCCCGTGGCAGACCCGACTATCATCCCCGAAACTCGGGGGTACCCTCGAAGGGTGTCCCGGGACGTGTGGGACACCCTGAGTAAGCGAAAGCCTGTGTAATGCAGGGATGGGTCTTCCCGTACCCATGCCCCGCCGGCTTCCGAGGGAGGACGTGGAGTTATACCGACCGACCCTACCAACTCCTCTACCTACCCTATTAGACAAGGGGAGAGAGCGAATTCGCGTTCCTAGTCCCCGACCAACTCGACGTCGACGGATTGGATCTGCAAGAGGATCGTTTTCTCTCGCGCGTTCCGCCGTCTCTTTGTGTGTCATGACGTCTGTGCAAAATGTAGTCATTGCTTCCCATGCTCGCTTGTCTTCGAGCATGGCTTTTATAACAGCCGGGAGTGATAGATCCTGCCCTACTACTGTTCTTAAATTATGGCGCTGCGAAGACCAAGCTGGACATAGCTCAAGGGTATGTTGAGCAGTGTCTTCTGCAGCACCGCACTCCAAACACTCTGGTGTCACTTCCCTCCTAGCTATCCGATGCAGGTACTTACCGAAGCATCCATGACCAGTAAGCACCTGCATTAGATGGTAGCTTAAAGCACCATGCGTTCGTTTCCTCCAGTCATCTATTACAGGATGTAACGCCTGTAGAGTTCTTTGTCCAACTTGTGATGTAGCGATTTGTTGCCTCCATTGAACAAGCACACTCTCATCGGCCTGTTGTCTTGCATGTACCAGGTCCTCAATTGTTGGAGTTTCATTCCGTTCTCTAGCCTCTGACCGACATTTATATACCTCCGCGAAGATTGAGGACTCCAACTCCCACGGAGGCATACCAGCAAGAGCGCAGGCCGCTGCACCTGAAACTGTGCGATACGCTCTGATAGTGCGTATAGTGACAACCCGTTGTGGCCTGCGGAGAAGAGCTCTTGCTTCCACATTTAAAGACTTAGCCCAGATCGGGGCACCATACAGAGCCATGCTCCGAATAACTCCCGCATAAAGTCTACGGCAGCTGCTGTCAGGACCCCCGACATTTGGTAGGAGTCTACTCAAGGCAGCGGCCGCATTGGTCAATTTAGGTGACAGACGCCGAAAATGCTCATTAAAGCGCCAATGGCTGTCTAAAACTAAACCCAAATATTTGAGATTCGACCCTATTGGGATTCTCTGATTTCCTATAATCAAGTGGGCGTCTGCTGGAGGTCTTGCACGGGAACCGTAAAAGACAATTGCCTCCGTTTTAGGCAGAGCCACTTTTAAGCCTAACATCTCTATTCTACTGACTACCAGCGCAGTACCTACTGAGGCGCGGCGTCGAGCATCCTCAAAGTCATTTCCTTTTGCTAGCACTAAAGTGTCATCTGCGTAGCAAAGGAGTCTCATACGCGGCAGGAGCGCACCACGCAGAATCCAATCGTAACCGAGATTCCACAGGAGTGGTCCGAGGACCGACCCCTGTGGAACCCCGCGTTGCATTGTTTTTGAAACCATTTGTCCGTTGCTATTAACGTAGAGGATGTTGCGATTCTCTAGGTACTGTTCGATTATTCGCCTAAGATACGCTGGTAGCTCATGGTAAATTAGCGCCTCTATAATCCGTACAAATGGAAGGGAATTGAAAGCGTTAGCTATATCCAATGATACCGCAACAACGCTTTCTCTTCTCCTAACTGCGTTTTCAGTCCATTTTTTGAGCTCTGCAATAGCATCGATTGTAGACCGCCCCCGTCGAAAACCATATTGGTTATTCGACAAGTTCGGCCCACGAGACTCAAGATGTTCGATAATCCTTGCAGCAAGAATACGCTCAAAAGCCTTTCCGGCTTCGTCTAGTAAAACTATGGGGCGATAAGCAGAGGGAGAGTCAGGTGGGCGACCCTCTTTTCGGAGTAGAACCAATCTGCCATTTTTCCACAACGCTGGAAATTTCCCTGTCTCGAGGCATTTGTTAAGTAGCTCGAGAATACGACCACTAAGTTCCTTAGCCGCCAGACACAGAATTTTTCCTGGAACACCATCCGGTCCCGGAGCCTTACGCCATGTGTTCGTGCGTTCTAGGGCATCCTTTAATTCTTCCAGTGTTATTGGAGAGAACTCGGCATCTGGTGCAGATGTAGTTGCTGTACCTGACACCGTGGGCGCCACTATGGGGCGTATTTCATCAGCGTCAGGAAAAAGACCAGAAACTACAGTATTTAATAGCACTGGCTCAAACGTTTCCGTGGAGGGCGCCTGTTGGCGCATCTTATTGCGTACCATACGATATGGACGCCCCCACGGATCGCTGTCAAGCTCTTGAATAAACCCGTCCCATGAGGTTTTCTTTGCGTTGTGGATAGCAATCTGCAAAGCTACAGCCGCCTCACGGTAAGCGCTATATAATAGCTCTTCTTCATCTGGTATATGTCGACGTCGACAGCATCGTGAATGAGCCCGTCGCGCTCTTATACAGTTGGCGCGGAGGTTGGAAATTTCCTGCGACCACCAGTATACCTGGTCTTTCCCATTGAATTGTTTTGCACGAGGCATTGCCGCATCGCATACGTTTGTAAGGGCTCTCCGAAGATGAACTGCTTGTTCGTCAACCACTTGATCTCGAATATGAGCTGGACAAGACCAATCAGCGACTATCGCGGCTTCCTCTACCATATCAATGTTCAACTTTTTTGTTGCCCATCTAGGGAAGTCGTAAGAAGGACCACTTGTACTGATAGAATTTCGGGCGTCAGTACTGTTAATAGGTGACACATTAAAACGGACGTACCTATGATCTGACAGACTTTCGCCTTCAACTATCACTCTCCATTCTGACACACGAGATGCTAAGGCGGGGGTAGCAAACGTCAAGTCTACTATTGACCCACCCCGCCTTCTCACACATGTATTCACCCGACCTCTGTTTAGGACACAGAGACCATTAGCGGCATACCAATCCGTGATTAGTGACCCCTTCGAATCTGTATTGGGGGATCCCCACGCTGTAGATTTCCCGTTAAAGTCCCCCAACACAAATATATGCCCTGGAGACAATCGACCAATGACGCCACTAATGATGTCTAGGAAGAGCTCCATTTCCGCTCTACTTCTGTTGAGTGAAAAATATAGACCAACATAAATAACACCACTGTATGATGCCGCAACGTACCCGCTGCCCTTTTCTTTAAGTAATAGAGGAGGAGAGTTGGCATTTCCTCTAGTGTGTATTGCGACTCTATTATCCAAATCTCCCACCCAGTTAGGACCGGTAGGGGTTCTGTACGGTTCTGCGAAGATACCAATTTGGATGTCCCACTCGGCCATGTGCTGCATGAATAAGTCTTGTGATGCAGCACAATGGTTGAGATTTCCTTGCAGAACTTGAGTATGATGTCGTCTAGTCATCGATGTCTACAACTTCCATTTCGGGTGGATCGACAGGTGCAAGGCGGGCGGGGGTCAATGATGCGCCCTTACCCTTCGTCGGTGGGGGTGTGCAGTTTCGCCCACACATCATGTGTCCCGCGGGACGGCCGATATCTGTGCATATTGCACATTTATGTTCCTTGGCCTTGCAATCGACCACTTTGTGGTCATTAGCTCCACATCGGAAACATAACATACTGCGGTCTACTTGGGAAGGACATTTGGGTCGTGTATGTCCTGTGCCCATACACCTATAGCACCTCATGGGCAGTGGTTGAAGTGCTTTAATTTGTACCGAACTCCAACCGATGAAAATACTACCTAACTCCACTAGTGATTTAGCTACAGCCACCGGGCAACGAACAATGACAGAACCTACTCCACCCGGCCCCGTGCGAATAGGACCCACTTTTACCTGGTCAATAGGGCATTCGCATTTAGAAGCAATTGCCGACGCAACCTCTGTACCTTGGATCGAGTCATCCAGTCCTGTCAACCGTAAATCAGCGCACTTAATAGGACGGGCAATAGTTGCTACATCCGACAGAACGGATTTAAGTTTGTCCGCGAGGAGATCAGCTTTGGCATTTCCAGCGACCCCAGAAATCTCCATGACCCTAGCTCCTGTCGCAGCCTGCTTAATCTTTACGCCTTCGATTTCTAATTGTCGAAGATTAACTTCCTTTCTTGCTTTCCCCATTATCTCCGCATAATTAACACCTCTCTCTGCAGCGTCTGGCCGTATTGTAATGACCACGACGGCAGATTTGGGGGGAGTAAGTTTGACTTTATTTTTAGACCTACTTGAACCTGACGGACCAGGCTGATTTACCTTATTTGCGGATGCTGCATTCTGTGTATGAGACGGCGCGTTTTGTGAGGAAGACTGTAATAAAGCATCCTTATTTTTCTTTTTGGCAGCGCGATACTTGTTCTTACTAACCTGTTCAGTCCAGTCCTCATTGTCGCCAAAAACGGGTAAAGATTCAGCAGGCCGGCTCGAACTTTGTTGAGTTGGCTCTGAAGATGCTTGAGGCGTATTTGCCTTATTAGTCTTCAACTTCTTTTGTGGTGGTTTAGAACCAGCAGATGCTGCACCAGAAGTAGCCGTGATATTGGCATAAGTAGGCGCAGTAGCACCTTCTTTAGTTTTATCAGCCGCTAAGGCTGGGCGTCTAATTTGTTTTGGGAGAAGTCTCTCTTCCACTTCCAACCCTTCAAACCTTGCATTAATCATAGTGCCGACAGAGAGCATAATACCGCGTCTGAATTCCTCAGCCGCATCTTTGTCGTTGGCAATCTGTGTCAGAATTGATGATTCAGAGCGCTGCTGTTTCTCCGAGAAAGATTTCCGAAGTGCTACCATTTCTTTCCTCATCAATTCCATCTGATGTGCCAGCCGTTCATTATCCACTTGAAGACGGCGGATTTCATCTGTAGTGGTGCGCGCTGATAAGGCTTCCACTGCCTTTTGCAGAACATCAGCATCATCCATAAGAGCACGGTGTGAGGTCCCTTTTAAGTTTTTACTAATTTTGACAGTTCTTCTAATGTTCTCGATACTGCCTATTGCCTTCTCAAGAATTGGGTCTACAGAAAAACCAATTGCGTTATCCTCAGTATTAATTATGTCGACTTTAAGATAGGATGAAGCGCACTGTGGAGGGTACTGTGACGCATATTGCGAATTGCGCAAAGATTTACGCAACATTGGACTCCCATCTTCCGATAAAGGCCGTTCAACGTCCGGTATTTTGTCAGCCTCGATTTCAAAATTCATTTCCTCGAGCTCTTTCAGTTGAGCTTTAGCTTGGGCTAGGCCAATATGTTCGCCCGTAGATTTTGTATGACCACCACGAGAGCGGCCAGTCGCAAGAACTTTTGGAGAGGACAGAACAATTTCATTTTCCGACTCTGATGTTAATGCGGCGAGTGGCCGTTTTCTACTACTGCTACTAGGAGATAAAACTCTTTCCTCCTCAACCGCATCGCGGAAGATTTCGCCTCCAGGCTCCTCAACAACATCCGCATCGGTTTGTGCGGGTAACTCTAAGCGCTCCAAACGGATGCTACATAGTTTGAGATTGGCACGGTTTTTGTCTGGACCCAGTGCATCGTCCTGAAGTCGATTGTTGCCCCCCCCAGATACGGTGGGGCTGCCCGAAGCCGAAGCCACGGGAAGGGATTCTCCTACCATTCGGCAGGTACCCTCCTGGGAGATTTTGTCTTTGCAATCGGCCATTTCATAAGGTGTCCTCTTTTGAGGGGTAAGGACAAACCCGAAGACTTGGTTTTTTAAAGTGGTATCCTTCCACGTGGCCCCCACACGAAGCGGCGGCCTCCGGTCCCGCACCACGTACAGGGTTCCGGTCGACCAACGTCTAAAAGCGAGATCTCGTGTTGTCACATCCCGGAGCTCATCTCCGTCGAGAGAGCGGGGAGCGACTGCTGGACTCAGCCCAAAAACGAAACACAAAAGCGGGAAAAACCGCAAGGTGCCCCTTCCCATTCCCGGCCGCCGCTCGGAATATGTCCAAGACGCGGCGCCTGGTCCCTCACGTCAGACTATTTGCCGCCACCGCTGGAAATGCGACGACGTTGCCCAGGGTGCACGACGAGGACGTTGTCTGACTTCGCACCCCAAGTCAAACAAACTAGCTCAATGGTTCTCCTAAGTATTTCTTAGTATTTAACACGGATTTGACTATGCCTCACACTGTGCTTCCTCTTAGGAATCTTATATCTAAGCAGTAAAACATATAATTATGGAAAAAAAAAATATTATTTATTTAACTTAAATGTGTTTTGTTTATCTTCGAAATAGCAAAAAGAAACTGGTTTGATTATTTAAGCTGTCACCTATAGGTTGCTATATAATGACAGCTAGATTTTCAGCTCCTATCTTAAGACCATACTACATAGAGAGAAAGCGAAAATCCAAAGAAAAAACTCTCTAAGGTCATCTAGATTCACACTTAAATTTAATTAAACACACACTAAAGTTTCAATAGTTATTTTACAACTTAAGTCTAAAGTGAGATACGAACACATTTATAGAACAAACCTGTTCCATTGATTGAAAAATGGAAAGGAAAACTATTTCACATATTAGTCTAATTTAGACTTGATTATTAACATTCATGGTAGATATTAGTGTTTCGTATTCCACCAGGCTACATAAAGTTACAGTCTCTAGAGCTTTAATTAATACTTTCACGTTAACCATCCCTATCTCTGAGATTAACTATGCATCGAGAAAAGACGCAATCCAATTCAGCCTCGATTGAGGTCTAACCCGGCTCTTTGCATTTCTATCTCATTCGGTAGACCATCTTGCAAATACCTCCGTCTATTTAATATTCGACGATTGCAATAACTGAATATCTTATATCCACAACACCCTAACACGACTATTGCGCATATTAAAGCCAACACAAAAATGAGATGTTCTATCGGGTTCCATTCGGTTATTAAAGCGAAACCCCCAGAATGGTGTTGTTCTTCGTATTGATACATTTCTACGTTGTATGTGATATACCGCTCGTTATTCTAGAGATTGTACCTTTATTGACACACGGAATAAGCCACAATGTACACAATTACATACCCCTCTCGACGTTGTTTAAATTCACTTTGTAAAATAGTTACACTTGTTTTAATATTCAAATCTACAATTTACTTAACAAAGTTAGTATTTAATTAATAGTTAACTCTTTAATCTTTATTTCTCACACAGTTAGTTACAATGGAGTCACGAAACTCCCAATCTATCACTGTCCTAAAATATCAAATAGCGTCTCCCCAATGCCAGTTGCATCCCCGTTTTCTATCTTCCATCTCTACTGAAGTTATCTCCTCCCGCTCTACGCCCATCTCGATTCCTCATTGGTCAGCTTGATGCTTGCAATCTCCATGGTGACGCCTACGCACAACTTCTCACGATCCGCCCTAACAATTCAGAGAACTCAAGTCTTTTCCTTCCTTCGTCTACTTCACCCATCTGCAACACATTTAATATCTACCAAACTCTTAGAAATCTGTGCATTTAAACTAAAATTGTCCATCATTCACCAGTTTGAATAGTTTGTCTGACAGTTGAGCGTAATTTACGGCCTACCCAAGACTTCATTTGTCTTAGTCCCCGCCGTGCGCTAATAAAACTTGTCGCTCTTAATCTATTAGAAGAAATATTCGAAACATTTTTTTTGTTTTTTTTTTTTTTATTCCTAGTTTTGTTTTACGAGCCCGGCCCGCACATCTGCTAATAATACGAATGCCATCACACATTCCCCTAAATAGAATCTTAAACACCTACATCCGAATGTAAGGTCGTTTTAAATTATATTTCCTATCTGGCCACATTCCAAACTCTCCCACGGTATTCGTTCAGTTCTCACGTTCCCTTTCTATAGCTCTTATCTGTCCATTGTATACCCAAGTAGGCAATAAACCCCGATACTCCGCCTCCTTTGTTACATAAGTATGGCGCCTCACAAACCATTGTCCCTATTTTTTTTTTTCTTTTATTATTTTTATCTATTCACATAATAGCGAAACAGGTGTATCGCATTGTAATTCCCTTTTATCTTGTTTGTTTGTTTATCTATTAGAGTGTACACGTTGCTACTGGGAATAGCACCAATGACGTATGGTCCTTCAAACAAACGTGCAAACTTCTTAGTCACTTTTTTAGATGCATCCGATTTCGCAAACTTTTTCAACTTCACTAGATCACTTATGTCAAAACACACTAGTTTATGATTTTTGTTATAATGAAATTCTCTACTCTCGGCTGACTTCAACATGTTCTGTCTCGCTCATTCCCGAACTAATTCTAATGGCTCTTGTTGTAGGCCTAACCCCCCTCCAATAATTTTGTCGTTATCCGTAGATAAACGAGTTCCTGTACCCCATACTATTTCGTTAGGTGTGTAACCCGTCGTGGTGTGTATAACTTGATTGTAACAATCCTCTATTTTCGGCAATACGTCAACCCAAGAACAATGTGATTTTTCACAATACGTCCTAAACATTCTTCCTAGCACTCTATTGACCCTCTCCGTAGAATTAGGTCGCGGGTTTCTGATTGAGGTGTGCGTTAGTACGATACCTAACTGTCTAACACCTGACTCAAAAATCCTTGATGTGAAATTTGCACCTCTATCCGAACATAAAACCTTTATTTTGACCTGTTCGTGAAATTTTCTAACACAAGTTAATGAGGCCCTGCCACTCGCCTGTCGTAATGAGTATAATCTAATCAATTTGCTGAAGGCGTCCTGCATAACAAACACGTACTTATGACCAAAGCGTCCTGCCGGTATGGGTCCATAAATGTCACAAAATACTCGTTCCCCTATCTCCCTAGCTATCACCGTCTTAATTGGTCCTGAGTGTGCCTCCAACGCATGTTTCGATTTTTGACACACGTCGCAAGCCCTAACTACCTGTCCTATTTTGCGTGCCATCTCAGTGAAGTAGTAACGTCGCTTCATTAACGCAAGAACCTTGTATCGCCCAAAATGTCCTACTTCCTCGTGTATACTAGTAATCAATTCCGTTTGTAAGTTCTCGGGAACATATAATCGCGACCTACCCGAACCTATCTCTATCCTATAGAGAATCCCGTCTATTAGTCTGTAATGTCTAGCCTCAGACTCGCTCCCAACTTTTATACGCTTAGTTATTTCGCTAACAACACGATCGCGCCCCTGATGTTCTCTTATCTCTTCCCAATTATTCTTTATGAGTCGTCCAGTTGGTATTTCAAACAAATTCATTTCCGGTCCCACAGTTTTATTAGTCAAGATATCGGTGACTCCACTTATATGTCGTGACAACACGTCAGCTACAGTGTTCAGACTACCCTTGACATGTTCAATCGTATAATTGAACTGTCCTATATAACTTACCCACCGTATCATGCGAGCGCTTAGTAATTTACACGATTGTAGAAACGTCAAACTCTTATGATCGGTCCTAATTACTAACCGAGCACCCCTTAAATACGTTTCAAACTTTGATAGGCTATAAATTATGGCCCACAGCTCTTGTTCAGTGACTGTCCATCTGCGTTCCGTTTCTGATAATGATTTACTACAAAACCCTATAACTCTCTCTTCCCCCTCACTTGTTAGTTGGTAGATGTATCCTGCGACAACTATATTCGAGCTGTCCGTTTGTAAATAATATATATCCTTCGGGTTTGGATGTGCAAGAAGCACGGTATCTACAAATAAAGTTTTCACCCTTTTAAAACAACCGTCTACTTCCTGTGTCCATGACCATCTTTTGTTTTGTTTCAATAGGTCACACAGAGGCCTAACCTCCTCACTAAACTTTGATACAAATCTACGAAAATAGTTTATTAATCCCAGAAATCCTCTTAATTGTTTTATGGTTCGAGGTGCGGGGAAATCCAATATCGCCCTTACCCTATCCGGATCCATTTGTACCCCTTTGGTATTTACAATGTGTCCTAATAACTTTACCTCCACACATAAGAATTTACACTTTTCCTTCCTACTCGTTAGTCTAGCCGCCTCTAACCTGCTCAGTACTTGATCTAGGTGTTTTAGGTGTAACTTTAGGTCCCCCTTAGTGAACACTACTATGTCATCTATATAATTTATACAAAACTCGCGCACCCCTTCTAGTATCGAATCCATAGCCCTCGAGAAACCTGCCACCGATGTCTTAAGTCCTTGAGGTAAAACACAATACGTATAGGTTTTCCCCATAAAAGTGAACCCTGTATACTTTCTAGAATCGGGATGTAATGGTATCTGAAAATATGCATTATTGAGGTCAATAAGACTGATGTAATTAACCCCATAAAAGGATTGTATGATTTCTGATGTAAGTGGTGGCGCCCCCGCGTCCCCCACCATCTTCTTATTGAGTTCGCGCGCGTCTAATAAGAGTCTAATTGTTCCGTCTCGCTTTTTTGTAAAGGTAAGCGGACTACAACACGGTGTCGCCTCCTGACGGATAACTCCTAAGCCCTCTAACCCATCTAGTTCTCTTTTTATCTCCTCCCTATATGCTAAAGGTATTGGATAACTTCGCTTTATAAAAGGCGTGTCGTCGATTAATTCAATAACATGCTCGTATCTGTCCGTCAATCCTAATTCGTCGGTAAACACTCTACTATATCTGTTTAAAACGGGTAACAATAGTTTCTTTTGTTCGTCATTTAAACCCATCTCGTCCAAGTAGGTAGCCACCTTTCCGCTATTGTTTATTTTCTCGCTCGCCTCATTATACACCGCCGGTTGGGCGTCCGTCTCTAACATCGTATTTATCATGTTTGCATTGTCTCTCCCGCCTAACCGTTTTAATTCGCAACTCGAACTTATTTTGAAACTAGTCCTAACTCCTAAGTGCTCAATTGATAACGTCCTTTCTCTACCACACTCCACTATCCCCTTGACATGTTCCAACCAGTCGTATCCTAATATCATTGACCTAGGAAGCCTATGCAGAATTAACATTGACGTTTCAATGATTGTGCCACCCAAACTTAGCTCTATTAGTACCATACGATTCGCACTTTCACTCCGTGATCCAAATGCTCCCTGCACCTGTATAGCCGGGATAGCGATCTCGGGCAAATCACCTCTCTCTTTCCGAATAGAATCGTGTAGTTCCCTAGTTATAGCGCTTATTTGGCTCCCTGTGTCTATCAATGCACTTATACGCATCCCGTACACATCCACTCCTATCTCGGGTAATCTAGGCAACGAATAATCAACACCTAAGTAATCTAACTCGTCTAGCTCATGTGATATCGACAAAACCTCTCTACCCCTGCTTGTACAAAGATCACACGCAAGCCCTTCTTCGTCACATTCTATCACATGATTGAATTGATTTTCCAATAAGACACCTATGCTACACGCTATTGCTCGCAAACTGTTGCTACTCACTGACACTCCCCCGGTCAATGGCCTCTTCAATCCCTTTCCGTCTGCTCCTAAACCCTGACCTGGCTCCCATCCATTTTTAACTAAAATCTTATATGCTATATCGTCTTTCCTATTTTCTGAAGTCCATTCATTCCCCTTCCTACACTTTGATAACCGATCGGACTCCGCTTGTGTAGGGGGTATTAGTTTTTTGTTTTATCCTCCCTCACAGACGTTGATAATGTTGACCCCTCACCTTCCTTCATGAATGTTATAGCTGGCCTAGTATTTATTTCACCCAACACGTTTGACCGTGATGTATTCCTATTAGAATATGATCCGTAACCTATCCTGCCTCGTCGGTGAGCCCTTCCCCGAGTTGAACCGCCTCTGCCTCGCCATCTTTCCGCTAAAATCGTTGCCGCAACTGGATAATCTGTCTGTGTCCTACTGTAACGACCTCTCTGGTTATTTCCTCTTTCTCTAGCATATCTACCTATCTCTCTCTGTCCCACAACTACATTTTGTTCGATACTCCTAAGAAAGTTCGCGCCTTTCATAATAGTGGGTTCCTCTGCTCTCGTAAACCACAACCGTTGAACATCTAAAGGATAATGACGCATTATCGAATTTACTAAATCCCTTTCACTAAAAGATATAGTCAAGGACTGCATCGACTCAACATATTCAGCAAAATGTTCGGACATCGAAATCGCTGATTCACTTGTGTACACCGCGTTAATCAACCTATACCTAACGGATTCTTGTATTTGTTCAGTCCAATAAGTCCGTCTAAAGTCGTCCTCAAAATCACTAAAAGTATTCCATCTCCTTGAGTACATCTCCATCAATTTTCGTGCATGTCCCATGATGCAACCTAGCGCTATATCAATTTCGCGGTCCTGTCCATTCACTTCTCTAATATATTTTTTTAATCGTTTCAAAAACGCAATAGGGTTCGCGAATGGTTTTCCGTCAAAACTCGGCTTCGCAACTGAAGGCTGTATGACGTATAAGTTTCTAGTTTCCGAATTCGCGGCACTACCACTAGCTGTTGTGCTAATCGACTCCTGTCTAATCGTCTGATGACTATTTTGCACATTCCCGCGCAACTCTAACCTCTCGTTTAATCGCTCCGCGCTCAACTGCCGTAATGTATTTTGAAATTCATCCATTCTTTGTGACATCTGTTGTAAAGTTATGTTATCTATATTTCCCGTTTGTTCCCCTATGCCTCCGTTACCCTCACGACTTTCCCCTGTCCTATCTTGACCCCTAACCCGTCTCTTACTGCGCCTAGGCATTATAACGTCACTTAACTCAACTGCCGACAAACTAGTTTTGATTTAAACTTTCCCCTACTCCTAAATGCACAGATCGTTCTTTATGAGAAAGGTAGATAGTACCACATGTGATTAAAATACTCATGATAACAGACTTACATTGAAATGTAACAATATCTTGAGAATCTGCTCCCGCCTTTGTCTCCACCTAAATCACACATCTTTATTATGCTAACCTTTTTACGTACAGTCAAAATCGTCAAACGCGACGCTATGCTTTGAATAATATTGGAAAGTATTTTTATTTTACTCTTTTATTGTTTATTTTGTTCGGTAAGAATTCTCCACGTCCTTCCCTTTTGTCTTTAATGTACAGCCGTCAAATTTTACTTCAATGGACAACAGCAGTTAAGTTGCAAACCAATAAAACATTAACCCTAAGGTCTCCTTTGTCTCGCTTCCCATTCACAAGCTTGTCAGACAGGCTTTGTCTTCCGTGAACAAATAACTTGGCTATACAGTTGTCTAAAAATAGATTCTTTTAGTTTTATAATTTACGAAATAGGTATGTATATTTTTTTTTTTTTTTCTTTTCGATCTCGTTGATAACATTATGACAAATTCTGACTGTAATTGTGTCTTTCCCCTACATTCAAAAGACATGTAAACAGTTTAACACAATAAAATAATCACACCATGCACATAATTAAAATAATTATTCCATGCACAATTTATCTCGCCTCCTTGTTTCGCATCACGATGTCTCGTAACATCCCTGTAAAAGTATTCCTTTCAACTGACCACGATTTCTACGTTGTGTTTATTTTATTTATTTTTGTTTTATTTATTTATTATAATTATTTGGTCCTTTTGATCCAATCGTATTGTTATTTCGAATACGTATTTGGAATCCTGGTCGACACGACACCATTTTCTGTAGTGGCTCTAACCCTGATTTGTATATGTGATCGTCTAGTTATAATGTTTTTCTATGTATTTGGTGGTCTTGGTGAAAGTCGATGTTACTGGCATCTAAGTGATCTGCGAATCGTGTTTATGTTTGTACTATTTAGTAGCTGCGTGTGAATAGAACGGAAGCTCATCGAGATAAATCCATCATTCCGCAGGCCTATGGTTTTAAATAACATTGCGAAGCTTGTTAATATTAAAATGCAAATTGTTTTAATCTGATCGCGACCTTCGCCTCTCTTCTACTCTAATTCCTAAGCTATAACCAATAGATGTCTGCTCACGTAGTGGATTACACTCTGGTCGTTTAGTAGCGCCTACAAAACCTTCTAGGAAAAACCCTTCTGAGGTTTATTATTTGGGGAACGTCGGCCATCTTTGTTACGCTGCGAAGCGTATGTCAGACATCTCCAGGATGTGGACATTTATTTACTTTATTTTATAAGGTGTTCGCTAGACACCTTCCCCATAATACCATGGTATACTTTATTTATTCATATTTGTATTAATTGAGAAAGTTCGATTTGGCCAAATCGGGCGATGGCTGAACGCTATGGAAGTGCAAGTGTGACGACGACCCAGAAATGCTGCTACCCGTTCACTGAAACCCACACGCAGATAGCCTTTAGGCTCAATAAGGCTGAGCTCGCGAGTGCCGGCCAGAGCATCCCGTTCAGTAGTCTAAGAGAATAATCTCTTATAGTCAAGGGCCCTCATTCGATTAAAGTCAGTGGGTGGAATGACTAGCTCGCAGCCTCAAGCGGTCAAACACCCCAGGATTTAAACACCCTGTGCAAGTCCTATTTCATCACAGATCACCTAGTATACCTATCTCTATTTCCTATCCTAAATACAAGTCTATAAGTGCACCTAACAGCGTCTATGTCCTGTGTAGAGGCAAAATGAACTTACACATTATACCTATTCAACACTAATACATTATACTTCCTTCTGCTCTGCTCCTGTTGTCTCTCTCGTCCAAATTCAGCAGCTAGACCCCTTTACTAACACGTTTAAATAAACTACCTATACACAGGTAACCTCAACGGTTTGAATGTAGTCTCTCCCTTAAAGTCTTTAATCACTCCCTACTATCCCATGTTTATTTATTTAGGTATATGTATAGAAATCTACCTAGACCTAGACTGAAATCTAACGAATTTAGCTCATAGAAATCGTGATTCAACTGAAAGGTGTACATGTGAGAACGCAAGGTGTTAAGCGAAGTCAAACAAACTAGCTCAATGGTTCTCCTAAGTATTTCTTAGTATTTAACACGGATTTGACTATGCCTCACACTGTGCTTCCTCTTAGGAATCTTATATCTAAGCAGTAAAACATATAATTATGGAAAAAAAAAATATTATTTATTTAACTTAAATGTGTTTTGTTTATCTTCGAAATAGCAAAAAGAAACTGGTTTGATTATTTAAGCTGTCACCTATAGGTTGCTATATAATGACAGCTAGATTTTCAGCTCCTATCTTAAGACCATACTACATAGAGAGAAAGCGAAAATCCAAAGAAAAAACTCTCTAAGGTCATCTAGATTCACACTTAAATTTAATTAAACACACAATAAAGTTTCAATAGTTATTTTACAACTTAAGTCTAAAGTGAGATACGAACACATTTATAGAACAAACCTGTTCCATTGATTGAAAAATGGAAAGGAAAACTATTTCACATATTAGTCTAATTTAGACTTGATTATTAACATTCATGGTAGATATTAGTGTTTCGTATTCCACCAGGCTACATAAAGTTACAGTCTCTAGAGCTTTAATTAATACTTTCACGTTAACCATCCCTATCTCTGAGATTAACTATGCATCGAGAAAAGACGCAATCCAATTCAGCCTCGATTGAGGTCTAACCCGGCTCTTTGCATTTCTATCTCATTCGGTAGACCATCTTGCAAATACCTCCGTCTATTTAATATTCGACGATTGCAATAACTGAATATCTTATATCCACAACACCCTAACACGACTATTGCGCATATTAAAGCCAACACAAAAATGAGATGTTCTATCGGGTTCCATTCGGTTATTAAAGCGAAACCCCCAGAATGGTGTTGTTCTTCGTATTGATACATTTCTACGTTGTATGTGATATACCGCTCGTTATTCTAGAGATTGTACCTTTATTGACACACGGAATAAGCCACAATGTACACAATTACATACCCCTCTCGACGTTGTTTAAATTCACTTTGTAAAATAGTTACACTTGTTTTAATATTCAAATCTACAATTTACTTAACAAAGTTAGTATTTAATTAATAGTTAACTCTTTAATCTTTATTTCTCACACAGTTAGTTACAATGGAGTCACGAAACTCCCAATCTATCACTGTCCTAAAATATCAAATAGCGTCTCCCCAATGCCAGTTGCATCCCCGTTTTCTATCTTCCATCTCTACTGAAGTTATCTCCTCCCGCTCTACGCCCATCTCGATCCCTCATTGGTCAGCTTGATGCTTGCAATCTCCATGGTGACGCCTACGCACAACTTCTCACGATCCGCCCTAACAATTCAGAGAACTCAAGTCTTTTCCTTCCTTCGTCTACTTCACCCATCTGCAACACATTTAATATCTACCAAACTCTTAGAAATCTGTGCATTTAAACTAAAATTGTCCATCATTCACCAGTTTGAATAGTTTGTCTGACAGTTGAGCGTAATTTACGGCCTACCCAAGACTTCATTTGTCTTAGTCCCCGCCGTGCGCTAATAAAACTTGTCGCTCTTAATCTATTAGAAGAAATATTCGAAACATTTTTTTTGTTTTTTTTTTTTTTATTCCTAGTTTTGTTTTACGAGCCCGGCCCGCACATCTGCTAATAATACGAATGCCATCACAATAACACAACTTTAATGCACACCACTTTAATAGCCGCTGTACCACTTTTATAACTGCTCATTGCCTATCTGAGGTTTCCTTTTTCTTTACAAAACATACACATTTATTTTCTAATAAGTACTTAGTAAT
This sequence comes from Crambus lathoniellus, assembly GCA_949710035.1. Lineage (NCBI taxonomy): Eukaryota > Metazoa > Arthropoda > Insecta > Lepidoptera > Crambidae > Crambus > Crambus lathoniellus. The sequence goes on along the minus strand of OX453303.1, from coordinate 18,247,562 downwards.
AATTTACTGAACTATTCCTATATAATTTTCTGATAAAATATTAATCATTGTGTTGCTATCCATACTTTTTAGTGATAAATTGATTTGGGATGAGTAAGGAATGCAATTGGGTTGAATTAAGAAAATATATTAAAATAATGTAATGGGTTGAGTTAGGAATACCAATTTGGGATGAGTGAAGAATTGGGATTAATCATCATGGGATGAATACGGAACAACTGAGTATGACATTCAGAAATATAACATTATTGAATTACAAATGTGAAAAAAGAAATTCAATATGTATTATAAGAAGCGAATTATGAGCTACCTAATTGTGACTCTAGCTGTCTCTTTCTAAAACGAAATTTTCTATGGCGTGAGTATGGCGCTATGGAAATGTGACGTCACGTTTCTATAGCGCTCTCCTTGTTTTATTAGAAAGTTTGATGCTCTATATCGCTGAAAATATGCAAGATATTTGAAAATAAATACCTATGTTGTGTTGCTACTAATCAAATGAACATTTTTAGTCAATAAAAAAAATTCAGTGAAATACCCAATCTATCTATATATATAAAAATGAATCCCTATTTCCCTTGGTCACGACATCACGCGTGAACGGCTGGACCGATTTGGCTAATTTTGGTCTTGAAATGTTCGTGGAAGTCCAAGGAAGGATATAGGGTAGGGTAGGGGTAAGGTAGGGGTAGGGTGGGGGTAGGGTAGGGGTAGGGTAGGGGTAGGGTAGGGGTAGGGATAGGGTAGGGGTAGGGTAGGGGTAGGGTAGGGGTAGGGTAGGGGTAGGGTAGGGGTAGGGTAGGGGTAGGGTAGGGGTAGGGTAGGGGTAGGGTAGGGGTAGGGTAGGGGTAGGGTAGGGGTAGGGAAGGGGTAGGGTAGGGGTAGGGTAGGGGTAGGGTAGGGATAGGGTAGGGGTAGGGTAGGGGTAGGGTAGGGGTAGGGTAGGGGTAGGGGTAGGGTAGGGGTAGGGGTAGGGTAGGGGTAGGGTAGGGGTAGGGTAGGGGTAGGGTAGGGGTAGGGTAGGGGTAGGGGTAGGGGTAGGTAGGGGTAGGGTAGGGGTAGGGTAGGGGTAGGGTAGGGGTAGGGTAGGGTTAGGGTAGGGGTAGGGTAGAGGTAGGGTAGGGGTAGGGTAGGGGTAGGGTAGGGGTAGGGTAGGGGTAGGGTAGGGGTAGGGTAGGGGTAGGGTAGGGGTAGGGTAGGGGTAGGGTAGGGGTAGGGTAGGGGTAGGGTAGGGGTAGGGTAGGGGTAGGGTAGGGGTAGGGTAGGGGTAGGGTAGGGGTAGGGTAGGGGTAGGGTAGGGGTAGGGTAGGGGTAGGGTAGGGGTAGGGTAGGGGTAGGGTAGGGGTAGGGTAGGGGTAGGGTAGGGGTAGGGTAGGGGTAGGGTAGGGGTAGGGTAGGGGTAGGGTAGGGGTAGGGTAGGGGTAGGGTAGGGGTAGGGTAGGGGTAGGGTAGGGGTAGGGTAGGGGTAGGGTAGGGGTAGGGTAGGGGTAGTGCTACTAATCAAATGAACATTTTTAGTCAATAAAAAAAATTCAGTGAAATACCCAATCTATCTATATATATAAAAATGAATCCCTATTTCCCTTGGTCACGACATCACGCGTGAACGGCTGGACCGATTTGGCTAATTTTGGTCTTGAAATGTTCGTGGAAGTCCAAGGAAGGATATAGGGTAGGGTAGGGGTAAGGTAGGGGTAGGGTGGGGGTAGGGTAGGGGTAGGGTAGGGGTAGGGTAGGGGTAGGGTAGGGGTAGGGTAGGGGTAGGGTAGGGGTAGGGATAGGGTAGGGGTAGGGTAGGGGTAGGGTAGGGAGAGGGTAGGGGTAGGGTAGGGGTAGGGTAGGGGTAGGGTAGGGGTAGGGTAGGGGTAGGGTAGGGGTAGGGTAGGGGTAGGGTAAGGGTAGGGTAGGGGTAGGGTAGGGGTAGGGAAGGGGTAGGGTAGGGGTAGGGTAGGGGTAGGGTAGGGATAGGGTAGGGGTAGGGTAGGGGTAGGGTAGGGGTAGGGTAGGGGTAGGGTAGGGGTAGGGTAGGGGTAGGGTAGGGGTAGGGTAGGGGTAGGGTAGGGGTAGGGGTAGGGTAGGGGTAGGGTAGGGGTAGGGTAGGGGTAGGGTAGGGGTAGGGTAGGGGTAGGGTAGGGGTAGGTAGGGGTAGGGTAGGGGTAGGGTAGGGGTAGGGTAGGGGTAGGGTAGGGGTAGGGTAGAGGTAGGGTAGGGGTAGGGTAGGGGTAGGGTAGGGGTAGGGTAGGGGTAGGGTAGGGGTAGGGTAGGGGTAGGGTAGGGGTAGGGTAGGGGTAGGGTAGGGGTAGGGTAGGGGTAGGGTAGGGGTAGGGTAGGGGTAGGGTAGGGGTAGGGTAGGGGTAGGGTAGGGGTAGCGTAGGGGTAGGGTAGGGTAGGGGTAGGGTAGGGGTAGGGTAGGGGTAGGGTAGGGGTAGGGTAGGGGTAGGGGTAGGGTAGGGGTAGGGTAGGGGTAGGGTAGGGGTAGGGTAGGGGTAGGGTAGGGGTAGGGTAGGGGTAGGGTAGGGGTAGGGTAGGGGTAGGGTAGGGGTAGGGTAGGGGTAGGGTAGGGGTAGGGTAGGGGTAGGGTAGGGGTAGGGTAGGGGTAGGGTAGGGGTAGGGTAGGGGTAGGGTAGGGGTAGGGTAGGGGTAGGGTAGGGGTAGGGTAGGGGTAGGGTAGGGGTAGGGTAGGGGTAGGGTAGGGGTAGGGTAGGGGTAGGGTAGGGGTAGGGTAGGGGTAGGGTAGGGGTAGGGTAGGGGTAGGGTAGGGGTAGGGTAGGGGTGGGGTAGGGGTAGGGTAGGGGTAGGGTAGGGGTAGGGTAGGGGTAGGGTAGGGGTAGGGTAGGGGTAGGGTAGGGGTAGGGTAGGGGTAGAGTACAAGTAGGGCCACGGGAACGAAGTCGCGCTGGGTCAGCTAGTATTATATAAAAATGAATCCCTATTTCCCTTGGTCACGGCATCTAGCGTGAACGGCTGGACCGATTTGGCTAATTTTGGTCTTGAAATGTTCGTGGAAGTCCAAGGAAGGTTTTAGCGGTGAGAAAATAGGGGAAGGAGGGGTAAGTAGGGGTAGAGTAGAAGTAGGGTAGGGGTAGAGTAGGGGTAGGGTAGGGTAGGGGTAGGGATAGGATAGGGTAGGGTAGGGTAGGGTAGGGTAGGGTAGGGTAGGGTAGGGTAGGGTAGGGTAGGGTAGGGTAGGGTAGGGGTAGGGTAGTGGTAGGGGTAGGGGTAGGGTAGGGGTATGGTAGGGTAGGGGTAGGGTAGGGGTGGGGTAGGGTAGGGTGGAGTAGGGGGTAGGGCCACGGGAACGAAGTCGCGCTGGGTCAGCTAGTTGGTCATAAAATTATTCGGTTTCGGCGGTAAACTGACAGGCCGTTGCCTGCTGGCGGAGTCTGTGGGGCCCTTATGGCAGAAAATCAATCTAAATAAATAATTGTAAGCCATTAACTCTCAAAGGTATTGTAATTTCAGATTTACATTCAAGGTATTGTAATTAAACGGCATTACTCAAATGTAAAGTCGTCGTTTTACCCGCTTGTCTGCTCAGTTTAGTAAATAAATCATTGTCTCTAGAACAAGAAGATAGTGCGTGTTGCTTTGGCAAATTTATTTTAATACTTTCCGCATTTTAAAATATGTATCTGAGCAAAGGGAAATTTATAATATAGAATGTGGTTAGTTGACATTTGGTTGTGCAAAATTAAAATTCCTGCAGTATACCGAAATGACATACGTACTATATTTCGTTGAAATTATTTTATGTTAAAATTTTGTTTGGTAAATACTTTTCTCGTAAAATATGACCGAATGACTTTATGCTAATATGTTTGCTGGGGAATACAATTTGATAATACAGCATTTTTACCTAAGAAAATAAGTCGTAATGGAAATGATATTTTCTAAGTGTCACATAATATATTAGCTAGGCTTATGTAGTATGATTACATTTTCTACGTTCTATTTAGCTCCTACATTCTACAGAAGTTTTTACCTAAATTGGCGTGCTAAAATCTAATACACACTTACTCCACAACTAGATACGCCACTTTTGTAAGCGAAGCAGTGAATAAAGATATAAGTAAGGTAATTAATTCTGCTTCATCGTGAATGCATAAAAATTATAATAATCTAACAATATTATTATAGTTTATGGACTTTGTCTGAATTAAATTAGTTTTATTTTTATTTTATTAAAAATCTCAAACGTAAAGAAGAGACGGACGTTCGAATTTTCGGGCGTCAGGATCTAGTTAAATATTCAGAGCTAAAATGTTTTCTGTATCAGAAAATATTAAGATGTCTTTACATCGAATTCGTTCTTCTTGATTTATCATAATACATTATCTCACTTTCTTATTCCGAGTTACTTGATTCTCCCAAGAGAGCCGCGTGCCTAAAAGCCAACTTGTTTTGATGCGATATCCATATATTTTGCGAATTTTTCTGTAGCGTCTCGGCAACGAACGTCAAGAATATCTTTCGATGGTTTCAAACTAAGAAGAATGTATATGCTAGAGGCAATTGTTTTGCTACCGTATTTACGTTTCATCAATGATTTAGGTGATTTACTTGTTGTTTACATTTTTTTTAAGTTACAAAGGAGTCTACGAATAATATGAAGTAGGTATATACCTACTGTGATGTAAGCGCGAAACGCAACAGGCACATCAACGTAGCAACTTTCGCACTTATAATATTGATTAAGATGAAAGTAATAGTAATATAGAAATATTAACTGAACTGAGCACAAGCAAGCAAGGATATGCTTCCACATAGGCAGAGGTGCGAGGAGCCGAGTTGTGATTTTATACATTTTACACAACTAACTAAGCGGTATCCAATGTTAGCTTAATTTGTGTAGACCGATTTGGCGCAGAGGTGCTCCTTCTGCCCCAAAGGTTCCGGGTTCGATTACCGAACAAGATAAATAGTTGTGTGCATGAATATGTCCAGCTGTCTTGGTCTGGGTGATTTATATTTATCCGTTATTAAGTTTTCCATGACACACTTTCTTAATGAAATTTAATAGGCTTAGAAAATTAGTGTGATTGTAAGAAATTATAAAAAAGTCAAATGTATGGAAACGCAGCTCAGGGTGCCTACCATCAACTCTTATTGCAGTTTTGTATAGGACCTAAACTGATCTGCTTCGCTTATTCGTACCACGACAGCTTAATATCAATGACAGCGATTCAGTGATCATTCAATGACATTTCACAGCCGCTAAGCTGTCATGAACTCTTATTTGTCTTATAACTCGGCCAAGCTAACATGACACCTGCAGGTTATACCCGTCCCTCTCACTCTCCGGGCATGACAGAATCGAGTGAAAGAGACGGGTAGAAGTAATAAGGACACAAATCGTTCGGTCATTCACATTTAGCAATTCATTTGCGATCCAGTTTTTAGAAGGTCATAGTACGAAAGAAAGCAATTCATTTTAGGAACCTATTCTGCATCGCGCTATTTTTGAATCGCTGTCCTAAAGTTGATGGTAGGCACCCAGCTCCGCGCTCCGGTGGTAAGGTAACACACCGTTAACTTATCTATATCAGTTATTTTCATTTCCTCTTATCTTCCTGTAATACAAGAAATCTAAATACTGTTGATATAAAACTAACTAAAGGCAAAACAAAACGCGCAGTCTATTGTTTTATTATTAGAAAATCTATGTCCCAACCACAATTGAATCATCACATCAATGTGCCGATGGTCCGCAAACTCTGTGATCATCGCTCTTTGCTAATTAAAAGCTGGGTTGGTTTGATATCCTGCTCATGTGGAAATAATCCCTTTCAGAGCACAAATAAATCGATCCCCGCTCGTAATATTGTCTACATTCCATTGTTTGTATTACTGAAATGGGGTATCCCATTACATTTGACGTTGAAAGCATATTCCAATTTTTATTATTACAAATTCGGTCGTTAAAATTTCTTTTTGTGGAATATGATAATTATTGAGACAGTTATTTGCATTTTAACGGCAAGCAAATGTTATAATAGAGCTAGTGTTATACCTACTGCCACACGTTGCTCTTTATTGTTAAAATAATAAGTTTTTAAATTATAAGTTTGTTCTTTATAGTAGATCTTTCTATACATAATCTGAAAGTACAAAATTTAACCTATATGCTTCGATCAACAACAACACTAGTGGATGCCTTAAAGCACAATGCAAATATGGCACCGAATGACTTTTTTTAAACTAAAAAAAGGGTTACGAATGTTACGATTTTATGTCCAAAATGGCAGGAATCGATATGAAATAAGAGCACACCTTTGAAGTGCGCTCTTATTCGCTGGGCCGTCAGGTATGTAGTGGCAATGTCGATCGAAGCCTGTGTGTCATAAATTTGAATATGTTTTGAAATAATATATTGTTTTGAATAGTTTAAATTGGTTTTGAACTATATAAATCTCACGTGAAAACCTGGTAATCACATTGACTATTCTTCATTTCCTTTTATTACAAGCTATTGGGTCAAATCTTGCAAGCTATAAATCTCTTCCAATCCACGTCCCAGTGTACGATTGAGAATTTTTCATGATGTTTGGAAGACAATATATTGTTAAAGTACAGTCAACAAAATCTTGTTATAAAAATGAATTGGTCACAAAAAAATCGTTAAACTTTTTCCTAAATCACTTTAAAACGAGCCCCTTAGTTCAAAAAGATTTGTTTTCAATTACGAGCACTTTCCTTACATACTATAACACTTCTCACAATAGCATGCCCTTAATATTAGTAGATCCTACTTTCATAATATTTTTGCGAGAAATGGGCCATTATCTCTTATTTATCGCCTAAATTCCCAAGTTTTTTTATGAGTCTTAACTCTTTTTCACCTCTCCTAATATTTCATAGTCCTTAAATAAAAATGTCAACTTGAAATGGATAATGCTAGAATTAGCAAGATTTCATTTGCAAGTAACTTTTCTTTGTTCTTTTATCCTACTAATATTATAAATGTGAAAGTTTAGATGTTTGGATGTTTGTTACTCAATCACGCCAAAACGGCTGAAAGGATTTGGCTGAAATTTGGGACATAGATACTTTGTAGCCTGGAGAGGAACATAGGCTACTTTTATCCCGGAAAAGTATCACATTCCCGCGGGATGACGTCGTGTAGTCCACGCGGGCGAAGCCGCGAGCGGAAAGCTAGTTATGTAATAATACCTAACCTTTTGGCAGGAGGAGCTTGTGGCGCAGTGGTTTGCGCGTTCGGCCTGCAATCGTTGAAGTTAAACAACTTTCGCAATGGTCGATCACGGGATGGATGACCAAAAAAGCTATTCATCTCGAGCTCCTCCGTGCTTCGGAAGGCACAAGCTGCGGCACAAGTCCCGGCTGCGTTTGCATTCGTTAATATCCACCAATCCGCATTGGGCCCGCGTGGTGGGCCATGGTCCAATCTTCTCCTGTGCCCCAGCAGTGGGGACTTATAATGGCTGATGATGACCTAACCCTTAGTAGGTACGTACTCGTAATTATTAAAACTGTTGTTCTAGATTATATAAAAAGGAAATGTCAGCTTTTCCTTATAAGTACCACACTCTTTTGTAATCAGTAAAAATATTTTAGGGTATGAAAGTCTCCATCAATACCAACAACTTTCACTTTGGGGCCAGCCACGATTTTGGGAATAAAAACAGCCATACATTTTCAATCAGTACCCCAAGTGTAAGTTTTTATGTATAGCGCGCTACTCGCCGCTAGAGGCGCTAATACAGTTTGCATACAAACTGACATAAATACGGAATCGAAATAGTTTGCGTTTTTTGACATAAAAACTTACACTACGGGCACTGATTTTTACTGGGATTTCGTGGATTACATTGTAAAAGTTTATCGTATTAATAAACTCATTAATACCGTGAAATATTTTTACTATTAAAAAATTAATCCTGTATATTTTTTAGTCTATCCATAGGTAGGTACTACTAAAATATTTGTAATTTTGTTTTCTTTGTTTGTAACGAATAAACTCAATAACCGATTTTAAAAAATATTTTACTATTAAAAAGCTACATTCTTCCTGTGTAGTATAGGCTATATTTGATCCCGACATTCCCACGGGAACGGGTACCACGCGGATGAGACGGTCAGCCAAGTCATCAATAATATAATAAAATAAACATTTATCTCCGATTAAAGAGTGACTTAACGCAATTGAAAACAACTTATTGTATGCTATAAAATCTCAAAATCTTGCCCATTTATTAATCAGGGCAAATATCCTATAGGACTTAATACAGTGTTCACTCATGAGTTTAATTTGAATTTGATTGCTTCAGTACCGTCCCTTATCCTAGCAAATGGTGTTCATCAAAACAGGAGATTAAATCCCTATATTCCTTGAACGTGTAATATTGCTTCATATTATGTCGTTATCATTTTATTTATTTATACATAACAATGTTTTAAAGTTAGTGCCAGATAGCTCTGCGCGCGACTGGGCCTTTTTTGGCGCTAGTAACAGTTTTTTTGGTAAGTAAGTAATATTTTTTTTGTGGCGGTTCTTTTTATTTGATTTTTACCGCGGTAGGCTTAACTAACTCTAAGTTCAAACTATTTGAAAACAAGAAGGCATAGGGCGCTTGTGCACTACACTGAATTTTACTGTTCCGGAAAAAAACGGATGCTTGTATTTCAATAACAAATCATGTCTAATAGTAAGAATTTATTTATAATTAAAATACAAGCATCCATTTTTTGCCATTTTTTACCTACCATTGAAACGGTATTGATATCGATGTTATATTTATAATTAAAATACAAGCATCCATTTTTTGCCATTTTTTACCTACCATTGAAACGGTATTGATATCGATGTTATATTTATAATTAAAATACAAGCATCCATTTTTTGCCATTTTTTACCTACCATTGAAACGGTATTGATATCGATGTTATATTTATAATTAAAATACAAGCATCCATTTTTTGCCATTTTTTACCTACCATTGAAACGGTATTGATATCGATGTCTTATGTTTTAAATTAGTTTTTCTAATTCATTCTCATAATCGACGTGAATATGGTGACTATAATTATGTCAGGGGTGCTATTCTGTAATGATATTCCGTCGCCACTTACATACGCTTCGCACTCGAATACGAATCTGTAAGTCAATGCAAATATACAATTAAATATAAGCAGCGATGTTACATGCAAATTGATGATCGAATTTTAGAGGAGAATCCATACATACGAGTATTAAAGTTCTTTTAATTTCAAAGAATAAGATGCATTCTATGAAATTCTAGAGGGCAACCATATTAAAAAAAAACACGTGAAATCATTCTAAGCTTTCTTCTTAGTAAAAAACGTGAAATCTTAAGAAACCGATATCACGGCAAACTAGAGGGTTTCAAGCTTGCAACTTCAAAGTTGCGTAAATGATACCGCAAGGACTGAAATGTTTTGCAATTTCTTCTCAGTATAAGGTAGAAACTTATTCAAAGTTTTTTGAAAGCAACGACTGCACTTTGTAGCTGGATGAAGAGAATCCATACGTATTTCATCTTTAGAAAATGTAAGCGACAAACAATATTAATTTTAATGATACAATATTTAAGTTACTGTGCAGATTTATGTGTGTTACGCTGGAAGATAGGAATCGCACATTTAGCCAAAAAACAGCTAACAACGTGTCGTGGTCACTGTAAAACGCGATCAAAATTGCGATGTATAATGGCTGCCTAGGAAAACGCACATGACGCGTTGTGGGAATCACAGAAAGACCACATAGCAAAATTCGTGTCAAGGTTGTCATGTTCAGCAATCTATCTTTATCTTAAGGCGCTACTCAGAAAAATATGGACTTTTTGATTTAAAACTATAGGACGGTTACAGTTGTTACAAATCTGGTAATAAGATATAATATTTCTTCATACATTTATCTAGAATTGTATAGTTTCAAAAACACGATTTTATGATTTTGCCTCGACACTTTTTCTTTTCGAAAAGACCTCTAAAAAATACGAAAAGTGAAGATTATTCTTAAATGGGGTTACTTACACTATTGGAAATTGGTTTAATTAGTGGACACCAATAATATTGAGGATCGTATAGAAACATTTTTTTTTAAATCGCTGTAGTTTTTTAGTACGAAGTGATTTTGTGTTTTTTTTTGCCTAATCTGCAAAATCGGTCTCGCTCCCGCGCGCGTCGTTTTCTCATTGCAATCTTGCTTCAGCACATTTTTTCCGAGTATCGCCTTAAAGCGTCCCATACCTATGTATAGGTATGTTACGTTTAATTGATTGACTCTTTTTTATTAAAATCAGGGGAATGCCTTTACCTTAATAAATAGTTACCCAAGGTTATGCTAGAACACTATACATCTCCACTCTATCACCCCGCAACACCTTAGCCGCTAGCTACGAACACGTGGAACTTTTGTATTTTGCCAAATTAAGTAGGTACGCGCGCATGACTACGCGTTGTGGTCCCGCCTGACGCACCGTACTTATAGACCCGCCAGAGGTACAGAGTAGGACCAAAAAAGATTGTAGCAAAAGTGTCATCAATATCAAAATCACAGGCTGACGCACTAACAATGAATGGTAAATTTATTAACACCAATCATCGGTTTATACTTACATTGTAAACATAATATTATCCACAATAACTATTATAATTCATTACCTACTAAATTATGACATCAATGTCCAAAGGAAATGTCTTAGTATAATACGGTGAGGTCAAAGGTAGTCTTCGGTACAACATTGGCTTTATATTAACCTGAGTTTCAATAGTTTGTTATAGGTATTTAAAGAGTTTAAAACAAAGGGTGAAATTATAATTAAGTAAATATATTTGTTATTGGTGGTATTAAGGTTCTAAACACCATTGATACACAATTACTGCGAGTATAATCTACAGAATCGTGGGTCTGCTATGCATATTCGAGGTATTACACACTTATAATCTCTTACATCGCTACTGATACATAGCTATTAGTTAATTCTTCACATAATTCTGTCTCGCAAATAAAAACAAAGTCCTAAAACAAATTGCTAGAACATGAATAGTCGCCGAGCTATCGATAAAACAAAAACGCCGAAGAGTGCTATTTGAAATATACAAGCACAGGTGCCGTTCCAATTTACCCGTGTATTGGATCCGGACACCGGACAGCAGTTTTCATTTCCCGAGAAAGCCACATGCTACATGACACGATTACAATGCGTGTGAACAAAACAAAACGGTACCTGCTGCATATACTTTTTTTAAAAAGAGGACGCAGATGATAAAAGTTTTTTTTATTTGTTATTTACTAGCCCATCTTTATTAAGTCGGCTCATTGATCTAATTATGATATGATTTTACCAGGCTTGAGACCCTAATTAATTTAGTTAATTTAGTGTAAATTAATTTAGGCGATGATACAAATTTAGTGATAATGACTTTGTATTTTCCACTGCTAAATCATAGGCTTTTCTTAAGGATGTAACCAAACCGCATTAAAACTATACATATAAGCCCAGGTGCCACCGTTTCTATTTACGCACCAATTTTACCAATCTGGACACCGGACAACAGCTCTCATTTCCCGAGAAAGCCACATGCTACATGACACGATTACGATGCGTGCGAACAAAACGATATTGCACGCACATGGTAACAAAGAATAGGTATGCTAGGTTTTTTAATTGGTATTTCCTTTTTTGTTTTTAACATCAAGTCGTTTATCTGAAAATATTTTTTTTTGATCTCTCTTAAAATAAAATTACGAGATATTTTAAATGTTCACACGCTAGAGCACAAGCCTTCCTTACGGGTGGACAATCCTAGCCATCTATACATATTTTGGAACTTTATTTTGTCATTTAATATTATGTTACACTTAACAATCACACAATCACACAACCTCTTATGCCCGAATACTCGTACGCTACTTATCTTTGGGAGCGTCTCACACATCGCCCTGTCACTTTAAATGTCAAAAGTATGAAAGAGATGCCATGATGTTTGAGACGCTCCCAAAGATGATTTGCGTTCGAGAATTCGGGCGTTAGTCTGTTACTTAGATAGACTCGATCATGCAATAACAGTACTAAGTAATGTTTCACCAAAGACATCACAGGTGTCGCCACTGTCCTTCCATTACACCCACGCTGGTCGTTGGACAACCAATTCTATTTCCTATGAAAGCCACATGCGACGCGCTTCGATTACTATGAGTGTTACCAATCTGTTCGATGCAAACGTTTTGTTCGGCTTTTGTTTATATTTACCGTTGAATATCAACTAAGAAAATGATACTTCTAATTCTACTTCTTCTTAGCATGTCGATCAATTTGGCTTCAAATGGCGCAGTAGTGTGGCGCAGTATTTGGCTGTTCAGCCCAATACTGCGCCACACGAACTTCGTTCTCAGTGGCGTTATAAAGGTCTTCGCGCGTGCAAGATGATAATTCTACTAGTCACACTAGAATAGAATAAAAATCGGCCAAGTGCGAGTCGGACTCGCTCATGAAGGGTTCCGTACCCACTTAACGTACCGATTACGTACACCTAGCAAAAACACCAGTTTTTTTTTGCCAGAAAAAAATAACTTTGTTTTTCATAGTATTCGTATAAATGACAAAGTTATATTTGCGGTTTTCGAAAATGTGTTATATCTCAAAAACTTGTAAAGCCTACTTAGCTGTGATAGTTTTCCTTTTAATTTCGTAATATGTACTACTGAATTCTTTCACGTATCCAAGACCAACCATTTGGCTGGCAGGGGGGGGGACACATGACTCTAACAAAATTTTGCACTTTAAAGCTTAATAGTTCACAAACGGATGCCTCAATCAAAAAACTGTGTTCGGAAAAGATCGACGTTACATCTTAAATATATAATACATAATAATACATGATAATACATCTTAAATTATCTATGTGATCCCGTTTTGTACGACCAAGGTTTTGATGCCATCTCTGGAGTGGCCGGTCGCGGATGCTTTGAAAGATAACCTTTTCTACCACACGCGCTTGTTGTTGGGACTGTAAATCATAATAAAAGAGGCTCCCCCGTGTGTGTCTTTGTGTATCTATTGTTGAAACGCCCAGTGTCTTGTGAACGCTGTTATTTGTGTTGTGAGTGAGGTCACTAATTGGTAAGGTCTGCAGAAGAAGAAGATACCTGGGGCGCGCGCCCCGTCTCGCCGCAGCCGAGGAGATTTTCGACACCACAGAACCGTATGTGAAATCACCTTACTTAACATTCTCTCCACTGTGTATCGCAGTCCTATTGTTCAGTTACATCCCGGCTGAAACCAAGATTTGTCCGGAGTCTATACTCATGATAGCCTTCCACTGCGCCAATGCTGACTCCGCGGTCTAGGCAGGGGTGTACTGAACATTTCTTGGTAGCAGAGCGTAGTTTGAAGGCCTGAGAGGCCCACGCCAAAACTTTGTATTAATCAGTGCCGTTTGATGACCCAGTCTGGTCCGGACTAGATTAATTTGTACTTGTAAATGGTAATTAACTTGCATTTGAAAAGTAAAGGGCATTCCTTTGTTATTGGTTCCATGTCTTGTAATTAATTGTCATGTATTGAAGTTCCAAAATGTAAACAGATACCTTTCTTTGTTCATAATAATTATTATTTAGTTTTGTCAGCAAACTTGAGTTGTGAATATTGACAAGTTTGTTGCTAAAATAATAGCTAATAAAAGGTCAGCTAATAAGTTTGCACTCAATACTTAGTGAAACTTAAATGATTTGGGACATTGTTTACACATTGAAACTCATTGAAACTTGTGCTTTGAAATAATTGAAATTAACTTGTTGTTGTGTAACAGTATGTTGTGTTGATATCCAAGTGAATTTCAATAGTCAGTGAGTTTTGTTGTTTTCTGATAACCTCCAGATATTTAAGAGTTTGTGTCATTATAAATACTTTGTTGTTGTAATATTGGAATTTTGTGGTTAGTAATAACCTCCAAATATTGGAGATTTTGTGTTATAGTGAATATTTTGAATTTGTTGTTTTTGTTGATAAATTTGTGACGTTACAATGACGGCCTCCTCTGCTAAAGCCAAAATACGTTCTGAGTTACGGTGGTTAGCTTCTGCGGTCGCGTTGTTGGATCGACCGGATAGAACGGAGGCCTTGTTGAACAGATACGTAGATCTGCCCATACGTTTGGCTGTTGTTGATGAACAGTATGCCTTATTTTTGGAAAGGACTGTTGAGGCCGATGTGGAAATGCGACAAGAAGTCGATTTGGATGTGGACCAGTGTTATGATTTTGCGGACAGAATTACCCAGGTGGCTCGACCTTTGCAAGTGGCAAGAGAGAATGAACCGAGCCCGTCCCCGGTCACATCTAAAAGTATGCCCCCTCTCTTTGCTAGATTGGCCCCCTTAGACTTAAGGCGTTTTGCTGGTCGTCTAGAGGACTGGGAGGGCTTTATTAATATTTTTGAGAGTCTTGTACATGCCCGGGACGATTTGACCCAGGGCCAGAAGTTAGCTTATTTGTTATCCGTGTTGGAAGGGGAGGCCCTTGAATCAGTTCAACATTTGGCCCCCTCGGATGAAAACTACCCTATTGCTAGGGATTTGATTGCCCGTCGGTACCAGAACGTACGACGTCTGGCGGACAACCATGTTGCCGCCATTTTGAATTTACCCCGCGTTGCCAGCGTGATGCACTTGAGAGTGGCTTTGTTGAATCCGCTGTTGGTGGCATACAACGCATTAAAAAACTTAAAACTCCCAGTGGAGCAGTGGTCGTTTTTGTTACTGCACATTGTCCTGGGAAAGTTGCCGGACTCTGTTAAGGTCCGTTTTGAGCAGCAGTATGGTGGGGATAGTGCGACTTATCTGCCACCCTTCTCGGACCTCTTGACGTTCCTGGAAGGAGAGAGTAGATTGGCAGATAATTCCTCTCTGGCCGGTCCTATGGGACCCGAACGACCTGTGCCACAGAGTAGATCCCCCACCGGACCCCCCCGTAGGGGGCGTATGGCCCCTCGCGCGCCCGGCCGCTATGCCGCCGTCCAGGAGACCGCCCGCTGCTTGTACTGTCGGGAACCGGGTCACAGCACGACCCGTTGTGATAAGTTCCTCGACCAGCGCGTCCAAGGCCGTCGAGCGATCGCGCGACAACGGACATGGTGCTACTCGTGCTTGGGCCTGCACATGCAGCGCGAATGTACCCAAGCGCACCCATGCCGATTTTGTAAGGGCAACCACCATCCCCTCCTCTGCATGAACAGCCCAGAGGGCGGCGGAGCGCCGCAGCGCGTCGCTGCAGGATCACCTCGTATGGGTGGGGGGCTCGGACCCCCCGCGGTGTTTGCATCCCGCAGCAGTTCTAGTGGCCACCGGAGTGGCCCCAGACGCTCTCCGCCACGTTTGGACCCTCAAACGGGCGGGGGTCCCAGGGACCCCCCCATGGGAAACCGATCCCCAAGGATGGGGATGAGTTATGCGAGCGTTGCCGGAGGTCGTAGAGGCCCCCCGCGACGTTTTGAGCCTCGCACGGGCGGGGGTCCCACGGACCCCCCCATGGGAAATCGGTCCCCCACTAGGGGGTTCGATTTTGCGAGCGTTGCGGGAGGTCGTAGAAGCCCCCCGCAACGTGTTGAGCCTCGCACAGCCGGGGGTCCCCGGGACCCCCCCTCTGAAAATCGGTCACCGTGCCCCCGCGACTATGGGGCGACGTACACGGTGGATGATAGGCACCGATTCTCGCCGCCGCTCGCCGAATACCCGCGTTTGGAGCGGCGCCCGCCCCGTCTTCAAGGGGCCGGGAGATATAACCCGCCTGATACCGGGCGAATTGGACGTAGGCAGTATGTGGGAGATTGGGACCCACTGGATCGCTATGAGCGACCCCCTTACCATGGGGGGACGTCCGGGGACCCCACATACTAGCAATCAACGTGTTTACGGTCGATTGTAGCCACCCCTCCAGAGACCGTTTTGTTGCCCACGGCCTCTGTGCTTGTCAGGGGATTGAATGGCGACCTTGTGGAAGTTCGCGCCTTGTTGGATTCCGGTGCTCAGGGGTGTGTTGTGTCATCTTGGTTAGTTAGGCGGTTGGGCCTCAAGGTGCACCCCCACACGGAAGGCGTGAGAGGTGTTGGCGATGTGAAAGTCCCCGGGTTGTTAGGGCATGTTGACTTCACATTTACATCACGTAATAAGTCCACGCCAGGCATTAAGACCTCGGCGATTGTGTTGGACACAGTTGTTGGCCGTCAACCTTCAGTTGACTTGGGACCGAGTATGTTGTCTTTGGTGTCTGATTCCCCACTCGCCGATCCAAATTTCTTCCGCCCAGGCCCGATTGATGCTCTCCTTGGAGCCGATGTCCTGGGGCGAGTTTTGTTGACGGGGAAGCGAGTTTTGCAGCCAGATGGCTTGGTAGCTCTGCAGACGACACTCGGTACAGTTGTGATGGGCCCTGCTCGCCGCGTTTTGGATTCCCTTGATGAGGATCGCGGTCTTGTTTTTAATGTGTCTCTCTCCGAAGTGGTGCAGAAGTTTTGGGAGGTTGAGGAACCTCCACCAGCCCCGCGGGTAGACCCAGTAGCGGATGAATGCGAGTTGTATTACCAGAATAACACTGGTCGCCTCCGCTCTGGTCGTTTGATCACCCGTCTCCCCTTTCGTGCCGGCCGACCTCCTCTGGGCGAATCCCGACCGCTAGCGGAACGTAGGCTAGTGGCGATGGAGCGTCGCATGAGCAAGGATCCGGTCTTCCGCCAGAAGTATGTTGAATTCATGCGGGAGTATGAGGAGTTAGGGCACATGTCCGTGAGCGATTTGGATTGGCGCTCCGTTGAGCACTTCTTTCTGCCGCACCACGCCGTTTTGAAATCCGGAAAGATTCGGGTGGTCTTTGACGGTTCGGCTCCCACCTCTACTGGAGCGTCCTTGAACCAGTGTCTGCATGTAGGTCCCAAGCTGCACACGGAGATCTCAGACATTTTGACCAACTTCCGGCGGCACCAAATTGTATTTATGACTGACATCCGGATGATGTTCAGACAAACGGTCATCCATCCCGAGGATAGGAGGTACCAATTGATTTTGTGGAGAGAGAGTCCTAGGGACCCCTTGTTGATCTATGAATTGAATACGAATACGTACGGTTTGGCTTCGAGCCCGTTTGTTGCGATTCGTTCTTTGTTGGAGTTGGCCGAGAAGGAGCGCTTGAGATACCCTCGCGCCTCCGCCATTTTGGCCAGTGACGTCTATGTGGATGACATTTGCACGGGCGCCTCATCTGTCTCAGAGGCGATTGTCCTGAGAGACGAACTCACCGCCCTTTTGAAGTCGGGAGGTTACGAGTTGAGGAAATGGATATCCAACTCGCCTGATGTACTGGTAGGTTTGCCCGAAGAGCACCAGCAGGACCCCCACCTATTCGAAAATGTTGATAATCCCCATGTGGTGACCGTCCTTGGCGTACAGTACAAACCGGTCTCTGACACTTTCACGTATTGTGTGGATTTACGACCACCGAAAGTCTGGACCAAGCGTTTAGTATTGTCTACTGTCGCACGTACCTTTGACCCCAATGGGTGGATTTGCCCCGTGCTGTTTATGGCCAAGTGTTTCTTGCAACGGTTATGGGCTTCGGGTGTGTCGTGGGATGAACCCCTCTCGGACGAGTTACTCCGAGATTGGTCGAGCTTCGTTTCATCCCTCCCCGAGATTAATGAAGTGCATTTGCCGAGGCTATTCCTCCCTTCTGAAAATTGTAAAGTTACTCTTCACGGCTTTTCCGATGCCTCCGAACGTGGATTTGCTGCGGCCGTGTACCTCCGCACCGTTACTGTTGACGGAGTTGTTGCTGTGCATCTGGTGATAGCGAAAAGCAAAGTCGCTCCCCTTCGGACTCGTCATACGATCCCGAGGTTGGAATTGTGTGGAGCTGCCCTCCTAATGCGTTTGTTGAACCACGTATGGCTCACTTTAGGTCGATCTATTGCAATACAAGAGGTTTATGCTTGGACGGACAGTCAGGTCGTCCTTTGTTGGTTGAAGGCTCCGGCGCACACCTTGGACGTGTTTGTGGCCAATCGAGTGTCGCAGATTTGTAATTCCGACATCGAGTTGATTTGGAGACACGTGCCGGGAACCATGAATCCCGCGGATTGTGCGTCTCGGGGTTGTGTAGCCCCAACCCTAATTAACCACCCCCTCTGGTGGGGCCCACAGTGGTTGATGCGGCCTGAGTCGGAGTGGCCGCCCTCTCCAGCGTTGTCGAACGTAGCCGTTCCTGATATGCGGGCATGCGTCCTGGAGACTAACCCCGCCGGGGAAAAGGATTTGTTGTTGGATCGGTACAGCTCCTTACAGAAGCTGCTTGGTGTTACCGCTTGGATCAGACGTTTTGTGTACAATTGCAGAAACCCACGCGCGAGGCGTGATTCGTCGGTTCTCACTCCGGACGAGCGTAGGGACGCGCTCTTGTTTTGGGTCCGGAGAGTACAAGCTGATAGTTTTGAGTCCGAGATTGAAATTTTGCGTTTAGGCCGTCGCAAGTTGAAGGGCGCGGTATCGCGATTGAATCCCTTCCTGGACGAGAGTGGGCTTTTGCGAGTCGGCGGAAGACTTCGAAATGCGAACCTGCCGTATGGAGCTCGTCACCCCCTTTTGTTACCTAAAGCCGGACATTTGACTCAACTGATAATAACAGATCGCCATGTGAATGCACAACATGCTGGCTGTAATGCTTTGTTGGCCATTTTGCAGCGTGAATTTTGGATTTTGTCTGCTCGTCGAGCCATTCGCACTGTGGTTTTCCGTTGCCTGCCTTGTTATCGATTGAAGGCCGCGACCATGCAGCCCCAGATGGGTGATTTGCCTGCTGATCGCGTCACGGAATGTAGAGCTTTTGCCGGAGTCGCCACCGACTTCGCCGGTCCCTTTACTGTAAAGGCTTTGAGACTGCGTAATGCTAAAACCTATAAGGCGTACTTGTGCGTGTTTGTGTGTTTGTCCACCAAGGCTGTCCACTTGGAAATTGTCTCGGAATTGTCTACCGAAGCCTTTGTCGCCGCCTTGAGCAGATTTGTTTCCCGTAGAGGACTGCCGTCATTGATACGTTCCGATTGTGGTACTAATTATAAGGGAACGTGTAATTATCTTAAGGAAGTAGTTAAGTTTTTTGTTGATAATAAAATAGACATTGGAACCACCCTCTCCCGGCGTGGGATAATCTGGAAGTTTAGCCCTCCAGCTTGTCCGACCTGGGGAGGAATTTTTGAAGCTTGTGTAAAGGCTGCCAAGACACACTTGCGTCGCGTGATTGGAGAAACTATTCTCACGTTTGAGGAACTTGATACGGTATTTTGTAAAATTGAGGCCGTCCTCAACTCGCGACCCTTGTGCCCGTTGTCTTCGGACCCGAATGACCTGGAAGCGTTGACCCCAGGTCATTTCTTGATCGGACAGCCCCTTTTGGCGTTGCCTGAATATCCGATTCAGGATGTAGGATCCCATCGTTTGTCGCGATACCAACTTTTGAGACAGATGTCCCAAAACTTCTGGGCACGTTGGTCGATGGAGTATTTGCATATCCTGCAACAGCGCGTGAAGTGGACAGATAAAACCACCCCACCCCAGACTGGCGACCTCGTGTTGATTAAGGATGCTAACCTGCCGCCCCTATGTTGGCGAAGGGGGCGCATTGTTAAACTCTACCCCGGAACTGACGGAGTTCCTCGTTTTGCTGAGGTTTTGGTTCGAGATTCGGTTTTGAAGAGAGCAGTTAGTGGGCTCTCCCGGTTACCCGTAGATTGACGTACCGTTCTTAACGGTCCGGGGCGGGGGGATGTTCGGAAAAGATCGACGTTTCTGAACGCATCTATAATGTCACGTCAAATTGACATTTGGCTGTCACTTGAAGTTGACAGTGACACTTGATTGGAATTCTTCTTGAAAAAATGTCGGAAGAATTTTGCTGAATTTGTTAAAAATCGCTCGCGTTGAATGTGCCTGGCATATCGAGTTTGAATACATCTTAAATTATCTATGTGATCCCGTTTTGTACGACCAAGGTTTTGATGCCATCTCTGGAGTGGCCGGTCGCGGATGCTTTGAAAGATAACCTTTTCTACCACACGCGCTTGTTGTTGGGACTGTAAATCATAATAAAAGAGGCTCCCCCGTGTGTGTCTTTGTGTATCTATTGTTGAAACGCCCAGTGTCTTGTGAACGCTGTTATTTGTGTTGTGAGTGAGGTCACTAATTGGTAAGGTCTGCAGAAGAAGAAGATACCTGGGGCGCGCGCCCCGTCTCGCCGCAGCCGAGGAGATTTTCGACACCACAGAACCGTATGTGAAATCACCTTACTTAACATTCTCTCCACTGTGTATCGCAGTCCTATTGTTCAGTTACATCCCGGCTGAAACCAAGATTTGTCCGGAGTCTATACTCATGATAGCCTTCCACTGCGCCAATGCTGACTCCGCGGTCTAGGCAGGGGTGTACTGAACAAACTGTCTTCACAATATTTTTGAAATTGCTATCCAACGACATCCCATACTATGGGGTAGACAAGAACAAAAAATACATACCCACTTCACGTGTAGGGGAGGTAACCTAAAAAAAATTTTTTTTTTTCAAAATTTTGCTTTACCACTTTGTTGGCGTGATAAATAATAAATAAATAAATATCTTCATACAATCACACCAATTATCTAAGCCCGTAGTTAATTTCTTAAGAAACTGTGTCTACGTGAACTTGATAACTCAATTTTATTTCTAATCTATTCGAGATTTACCTTGCAAAATAAGCACGCACTTCCAAAGGAATACATAATCTATAAGGCGAACCCCTTAAGGATTGGTAGTGTTAATGGTACAGCTTAAAACACTATCCAAATCAAGATTATTATGCTTATTAAACCTTATTTAAGAACTAAAAACGAACGCCACAGGGTTTCGTGAGTATATCAATATTTTTCTTGAAGAGATTAGAACTTTAAGGAACATTTATGTCCTGAATCCCATCAAACTTTAGACTATTACTCAAAAAACCTAATCATAGACAATGTTTTTATAATCATTACCATGTTTAATTAAGGATGACCGTGACAAAAACAAAAACACACCCATCTTTTATTTTAAATTCAATGTTAATGTTTGTGTTTATTATTATTATGTTCGAGATTTTGTTTTAAATCATCGTGCAACAATCAAACAAATTATTTTATTATCTTCGCCATCATTATTCAAAGTTTTCTAATAAAAAGCTCTCAGACAAAATAACGTAATTAATCATGATTGGCTGGCTTACGAAAAACTTAGTCTCGAATAAACACCTAAAATATATTATTTGTACAACCTTTAATTAATTGAATAGACTAATTCAAATGCTTTTATTTCAATTGTGATTTATAAACATTCATCAACTTAAATACAAGTTATTAGCAACGAAATGGAGATCTCAGATTTTAGAATACAAATCTGCAAACACACGACGCTCTTGTTTCATCTAATCCTACCCGCTCAGATTTGGTGACGAATCTTCCATATTACCAAACATAATTTACACTGGATAGATAGGAATAGGGATTTATTGAACGGGTTGAATTCGCAGAGCTCTTCCACAGTTGAGAATTAATTAATCCAGATCAGAGCCTTCCCTTACGGAAACATGAGATAAAATGAGCTCATAATGTACAGTGTGGTACGTGTTAAGGATTCGTTTGGTTTTACACAAATCTATACCTACCTACTTCTATTATATATTCTAGACTTTATCGTAAAACTTGATAGGTCGGAAAAGATATAATATTTTTTAAATGTCTTGGTAAATCACTAGACGTCTCCCGTGGTTTCTGCGTGGACTAAGGGCTGCTTTTTTACTCATGGCAGCAATACATCTTTAAAACAAACTTATAAAAAACATGCAGTTTTTTTTTGTTTTTAAGAATAAAATACATAATATTTCCTGTAAGTAAAATAAGCTAATAAAACTCTTTAAGGCAGTTTCCTTCCTGGGCTCATAAAAAATTTCCACCCTGTATACGTTTAGTACAATCAAATGGCCCTTAAGTCTTAAAATTATAATATAAAAAATAAAATTTAACCTATGCGTCATGGTTTAGAGGGCAGGATCATTATCACTGCGCCATCGGGTCTGGTACCTACCCTTATATTATCTAGATTTACGGATCAGAAAAATAGCCACCTCCTGTGGTCAACAAGAAGATGCGAACAAAATAAAAAATAATAAATGCATGAAATTGTTAATTGTTGCACGAGCCCTGCAACTAGCTTTCAGGTGGGATTTCTGCTACTTGCACGGCTCGTGGTTTTTTGCTATCACACTTTTCCTTTACTTACAGAATGGCATTGTGAATGCATAAAAGTAATAAAAAAAAAATCTCAAAAAAAATTTCAATCTATGCTGGAACGCTTATGTACTAAACGAGTCTGTTAAAACACAGATAACCAGGGTGCTTACCATCAACTCTTATTACGGTTTTGTTTAGGAACCTAAACTGATCTGCTTCGCTTATTCGTACCACGACAGCTTAATATCAATGACAGCGATTCAGTGATCGATCAATGACATTTCACAGCCGCTAAGCTGTCAGAAACTCTTATTTGACTTATAACCCGGTCGATTTAACATGTCACCTGCAGGTTATACCCGTCCCTCTCACTCTCCGGGCATGACAGAATCGAGTGAAAGAGACGGGTAGAAGAAAAAGGACACAAATCGTTCGGTCATTAACATTTAGCAATTCATTTGCGATCCAGTTTTTAGAAGGTCAGAGTACGAAAGAAAGCGATTCATTTTAGGAACCTATTCTGAATCGCGCTATTTTTTAATCGCTGTCATAAAGTTGATGGTAGGCACCCTGGGCGGTTATCTGTGTGTTAAAAGTGTTACTCTGTTTGACAACATCAGTTATAATAATAATAATAAAATCTTTATTTTTACTTACTTACTTACTTACTCCGATGGCGCGATGACCCCGAAGTGGATCTTGGCCTCCGACAACAAAAGACGCCACTGCTCCCTGCATAGCGCGACCTCCTCCCAGTCTGGCAGCAGCAGCTCCAGTAGGTCTTTGGCCACTTCGTCAGCCCAGCGATACCTAGGTCGACCGACTGGCCTGCGCCCTACTGGCCGGCCCAGGTATGCCCGTTTGACTGCGCGACCGTCCTCCATTCGCACGACGTGGCCTAACCATCGAAGCCTCTGCGCTTTGACTTCACCAAGTATATTTGGTTGGGCGTACAGCTCCTCCACTTCTGCGTTCTTTCAGATCCTCCAACTGCCGTCATCGGTGTGGACCGGTCCGAAAATCTTACGGAGTACCTTTCTCTCAGTAACGAGAAGTTTTGTTTCTTCCTTCTGGGTAAGAGTCCAGGCTTCGCAACCGAACATTAACTTTATTTTTACATTCATAAAATTATATTTACTCATTTAAAAAGCTGAGACAGGTCGGGTTATGTTTCGACATTCTAGTATAAAGTGTAAAGTATATAGCATATGGTAGCCCTAGCACGAAAAACTGTCGTTATGGTAATCTAATAGTAAACTATACTACCCGTCAAAAGCTGTCAAATATGTATTTATTAAATTTTAGTTCTTTATACGACTGAAAGAGGCGCTGCTCTGGTTTTTATACAAAATAATACGATTACGATAACGATAGCTTTTTGTCCTTGATATTTGTCAGCAGCACTTTGACAGCTTTTGACAGATAGTACCTATAGTTCAAATTATTTTTTATTTTTTTTTGCATTCACTATGAATTTTTATTATTGAAAAATTGAAAATGAAGTAGGTATTAGAGTCGACCCGTCTCACAACTAGCTCCCATCCCATGGATTCCAATCCCATCGGAGCTAGTTGTGAGACGGGTCGACTTTTTCTAATACTTCATTTTGAATTTTTAAGATAGTATAGTTTACTATTATGATTACCATAACGACAGTTTTCGTGCTACGGTTACTTACAGCACTGGGCAAAACCTCGCACAAAGCAACATCAAGTTGATGATAAATCAAGCAATTTAATTCAATCACTTTTTAAAGCAATTGGTGGTGTTTGACGACCGATTTGGCGCACGGCTACAAAAACCTGCCTTCTGCGCCAGAGGTCTCGGGTTCGATCCCCGAACAAGACAAATATTTGTGCGCATGAACATGTTTATTTGTCTTGGTCTGGGTGTTTTCTATGTATAAGTAAGTATGTATTTACAAACAAAAAGTATTTCATTATATATTTGTCGCAGATAGAAATGGATTTCGTTGTAAAATCTCATCTCCGTCCGACATTTTGTACCGATTTTGTACCATAATTATCTTAAGCGACAAATAGCGGTATCGCTATCATTTTATTTTAAACAATTAGCCAACAACTTGGCTAGTATAACCTCTGCTTCTATTGAGCAGTTTAACTTTGATACTTCTAATGTAACTTTGGAATCTGTTCCAAATAATTCGATTCTTTTGAATCCAAATACTGACATGGTTAATTTAAATTACCATTAGAGACAACGGAGGCATACTCTAGCCCAGTATTGACAAGAGGAAGGCCTAAATGTTTAAAAATAGTACACCAGAATATCCAAGGCTTTTCTGCTGGCAAAGACCTAGAAATAAGTTTATTTTTAAATTGTGAAAATATTGATGTGTTATGTGTTACTGAACATTGGTTAAAAGAATATGAATTATTGTTAAATTTGGATAATTATAGTGTTGTTAGTTCATTTAATAGAAAAACTACAATAAGGGGGGGTTCTTTAATATTTTTACCTAATAACACACAATATAAAGAGCGAAAGGATATAGTATCCCTCTCTGTTGAACGAATTTGTGAGATATCATGGGTGGAACTTGAACAAATAATTATAATCTGTGTATATAGCCCCCCTGGAGCAAATTACACAGTCTTTGAGTCCACTATGGAGGATGTTTTGAAAATATGCTGTCGTAAGAATAAAAAAATTGTAGTTTGTGGAGATTTTAATATAGACATCTTAGATGTTAAATTAGCACAACTCTCCAGTAAATTCCTTAATCTTTTTAAATCATTTAATTTGCTTCACTCTTTTAATGAACCGACGCGAATTACGCCAACATCGGCTACTTGCTTAGATAACATCTTTTCCAACTGTAACTTAATTGAGAAATCGGTAATTAATATTATTAAATCCGACCACAGTGGACAACTAGCTTCTTTTGAGCACTATAATGTTATTCCTAAACGCGAAGTAATTTGCAGGCCAATACCGAAACGTGGTATTAATAAATTTAGAAATAATGTACAAGATAAAATTCAATGTTTGCCAGCTTCTGCTGACGCTAATAACTCTTATCAATCATTATTTGATATTGTTGAAAAAGAATTTAGTAACAATTTTAAACAAAAAGTTATAAAGTGTAATGATCGTAAGAAGTTTAGTGACTGGGCCACACCTGGTATTTATAATAGCAGAAGAAAGTTATTTGAACTCTTATGCACAAAAAACGACTTCCTGTGATCCTAGCTTCATTGAATATGTCAAGAAATATTCAATAACATTTAGGAAAGTATGTGCTTTGGCAAAATCTAGGTATATTTCAAATAAAATTAAATCATCTGAAAATAAAATAAAAGCTACCTGGAGTATTATAAACCAAGAAACTGGCAAAACAAAAAGCAAAATTAATTCATTTAACTTAAAAATTAGTGATCAGACTTTTGAATCAGATATTGAGGTGGCTAGTGCTTTTGAAGGTTTCTTTGCTCGAATACCGTTAGGAACTACTAGCAGACTTAATTCTTGCCCCAACACCGCTGTCTCTCTTATGGAATCTAGTGTGAACAAGTGCCAGGAAATATTTAGTTTTAGCTATGTCACTACCGAAGATATTATTAAAGCATTCAAAGCAATAAATATTAAGAAAACAGAAGATCTCTGGGGCATATCTACAAGTATCATCAAATCAATAATTGATGTGATAGCTCCATCATTAGCAATAATTTTTAACCAATGTATAAGTGAAGGGGTCTTTCCTAATTTAATGAAGAATAGTAAAATTATTCCTCTGTTTAAAGCTGGTGACAAAAGTGACCCAGCAAATTTTAGACCTATATCCATACTACCAGCAATAAGTAAAATATTTGAGAAATTAATTTATACTCAACTTTTAGAATATTTTAAATTAAATAGTATACTGCATGAGAAACAGTTTGGTTTTTCAAAAGGTAAAAGTACAACTGATGCTGGGGTTGCATTTCTAAAACATGTACTTGATGCCTGGGAGGACAAGCAGGATGTAATCGCTATTTTTTGTGACCTTTCCAAGGCATTCGATTGTGTTGATCACCAAACACTATTAAGGAAGTTAAAACATTATGGTGTTTCTGAAATGTCAGTAAGCCTTATGCATTCATATCTGTATGAAAGAACTCAGAAGGTAGTTATTAATAAAACTGAGTCTACCGGAGCTCCCATTACTATGGGCGTACCCCAAGGATCAATATTGGGCCCGCTGTTGTTTTTAATATACATAAATGACCTTCCTTACTACGCGAAGAATTTATGTGAGACGGTGCTATTTGCCGATGATACATCTCTAGTCTTTAAAGTAGATAGAGGTGATGACTGTTCTGACGAAGTAAATAGTGCTCTTTCAAAAGTGTCACATTGGTTTAATAGTAATAATTTATCATTAAACTCAAAGAAAACTAAGTGTTTAAAATTTTCGTTACCTAATGTAAGACAAGTTGATTTTCATATTAGACTAGACGGCGATACGGTCGAATTCATTAACAATACAAAATTTCTAGGTATTATATTAGACTCGCGACTACAATGGGATCCTCATATCGAAGCCTTGGCGAGTAGACTCAGTTCGGCTGCATTCGCAGTTAAGAAAATAAGGCTCTTAACCGATATTGAAACGGCTAGAATAGTCTATTTTAGTTATTTTCATAGTGTTATGTCCTACGGCCTTTTGTTGTGGGGCTCAGCCGCTAACATCCAAAGTATATTCGTGCTCCAAAAAAGGGCTATTCGCGCCATTTACAACCTCCGATCGAGAGATTCTTTAAGAGATCTATTCAAAGAAATAAATATTTTAACTGTTGCAGGACATTACATCTATGAAAATATAATTTATGTGAAAAAGTATTATAATACATTTGTAAAGCAGAGCGATATTCATCGCTTTAACACAAGAAATAAAGATAAACTTGTCGTTCCCAAGTTTAGGCTAGAAAAATCCAGAGCCTCATTTCTGGGGAAAAGCATAGCCTTTTTTAATAAAGTTCCACAGCATATAATTGAACTACCATTGCATAAATTTAAATGTTACATTAAAGAGTCGCTGATGAGCAAAGGATACTATAAAGTAGACGATTATTTGAATGACCGCAATGCATGGTCATGATGTAACACATAACATAATCACTGTTTAATATGATGTATTTTTATACTAAGCAATTGTTGTATTAGTAACGATATGTTTTTTTTTTTTTGTAAATGTCGTTACCTAACTAAGAAACGCTGGCAAGTTTCTTGCGCCCATTCTTCTTGTAGTTAAAAAAGTCTTGAATGGGTGGTAGGAAAATATTGACGATTCATAAGTACATATTTATTATGTCTAAGTGAATAAAGAATATTTTTATCTTATCTTATCTTATCTTTACATTTTGTACGTGGTTAGATGAATCAGTGCGCACGTCCGGCGCGGTCGAGCTCTAAGAATAGAATGATAGCTTTTCAGTTTTCACCAGATTAACACTCACTGCCTCACTGACAGACGTCTACCGATATTGACAGGTCGCATAGACACGCTACCACAGACTACTCACTCGAACTACTGACTCAGGGAAAGTTCGCTAACAGCCAAAACAGATGGCGTTACTGATCTTATTAGATTATTTAAACTGGCAACTTCACCACCTTACCAAACCACCGAAAGGTGGCGCTGCTTGTATTACCCACAGAATAGCTCCGATAACTCATAATTGCATGGATAGATGGCGCGACTAGTCTTTCCAATGAAATATCTCCGACATATTAATCCGTTAACAAGTTTTCCATGACACAGATTCTTAATGAAATATACAAGGCCTTAGATTATTGGTGTGATTGTAAAAAGTTATTTATAATGTACGTAACAGAGATTACATCAATGAAGGGTACAGGGGCAAAACAAAGAATGTCACAAAACAGATTTTTGTGTAATTTACATTTTAATGTAAGTATATTTGTGAACATTTGTCAAAAGTTTATTTGTATTTACAGCCTATCTTTGTACAGTAAACTTAGGTTCCTATCAGTAAATTAATAAAAAATAATTATGCAAGACAAAAATAAAAAATAAATAAAATAAAAAACACAAAACCTGTTTGTGACATTTCTTGTTTTGCCCCTGTACCCTTCATTATAGGTATATGGAAAATGACATAACACTCGATAGTCACTAGTTTCCAAAATAGCTCTATCCGATTCTCTAATAGCATCTAATAGTGGCTTTAATTAATTTGAGGCTGGCCCATCAAGACCGATATAGGCTTCTCGGATCGTTACACGTATTGGAGGCCTTCCATTTCATATGTCAATAGGGCTTTTGTATGGAAACCGCACAGTGGTATGGGCAAAGGTGGTCTGACCAATTAGCAGATAGCACTGCTTCCATTATGGAACATATTGCAATATCGACGAGCGTACGATATGTTTCAATATTATTCGTTTTACGCTGGTATATTAGGTAGTATTATATATACTTAGCTTTAGTTTTATTAAAACTTTCATGTAAGCTCTGCTAATTGGAATTGTGGGTACGCTTAGTAGAATATTGACAAGATTATGTATAAAAGCTAATTATACCTACGTAGGTCCTGCACCTCAAATTGACAACATTATAAACCTTAAATTTGAATTTTCTTGTTTCCTTAATTTATTGAATAATGTTAAGCTCTTATAACACATAATCTAATTAATATTCTACTTAGTGTAGACATTACTCCAGTTGTTTTCAAATCATTTTGTTTGAAGTGTAAAATTTCCCATCCTAATCCAAATATTTATCAGTAGATAAAATATTTAATGATTCGAAATCGATAGCAGTACATCTGAAAAAGCTTGGATGTTTGATAAATATGGTTCTGATGGAATATAAATTAAATAAGTCGTAGGATCTCTACGTTGAGATTTTTATTGATGGCTGTAATTTATTTGAACGGCCCAGTGTGCCACGAGAGAAATATGAAAGGCATTACTGCCAAAAAGACCCTTCGAATTTATGAGCAACTCTCTCACTGTTTGATAACATTCGAATTTTCGTGGTTCAAGAATGTTCTGGTGAGGTTTAAAAGCCGGATATCTGCTGAAACGAGTTTGCCAGGTCTGAAACGTTTTATTGCAATCTGGCAATTCTCAGAGTATAATAAATTCAAATTTTCAAATCGTTTTTGCTGAGCGTCGTTTAACACAAAATCAATTCTGATCAATCTAGATAGGTACCTAGTAAAACAAAAAATATTGAAAATCCATATAAAACTTAGAGTTAGAGAAGCTTTGAACAAAATATAAATGGTTGGGACTATTTTATATGAAATAAACATGTTATTAAAAAGTTTGTTATGATTACGTTTATCATAAAAACTTTTTGTTGAATTATACTTCTTAGTTCGGTAAACATAGGACGGAACTACAAATAATGTTTTGTAAAGCCAAGTACAAACCAAACGAATAAATTTTTGGTCTTGAGCCAACTTTTAAAAGCATCTTCACATTAACAAGTTTATTAAAGTAACAATTTATTGTAATCCTAATTCATGATCGTTTTGCAACAGCTTTAAATTGTGCGGTCTTCAAGTTTCATATATTAAGCCTTAAGCTTTAGGTCTTACTTTTTAGCTTTCATATTAAAAGCTGCAGCACGCACAGATCGCGTCACGTAAAAAGGCCTCTGGCGTAGTACCTGCGCAGCGCATATATTTTTAATTTTAGCTTAAACCATTTCTTTCAACGCACTAACAAGTTAATATTATTAGTCAACAATAAGCATTATTCACACATAAATTATAAAACACAGCTTAGTAAGTGATGGTATACCTAAGCTAAAATTAAAAATATATGCGCTGGTACTATATATTACTGTACTGGTATTCTCCTTTGGTACGATCGTAACTGACAACCCTTTTTAGGGTTCGTAGCCGAAAAGGCAAAATCGGAATCCCTTGAAGCTTCATCATGTCTGTCTGTCTGTCCGTGACGATGAGCTGGTAAAAACTAAGCTCCATATTCTAAACCATCGACGTAAAGTGGCTTGCTTGTCGGTATTTTACAGTTTGTACGTCGGAAAGTGTGCTTCTGAGCTGTATGAACTCATACCGCCATCCCCGTTCTACCACCTAGTATATAGACGCACAGCAGGCTTTTATTCATTACTTGGTTAACATCCCGCGGATGCGTACCAAGCGCTTTTCTTCTTCCTTTGTGATGCGCACCGCCAAGGAATGGAACACCCTGTCTACGTCTGTTTTCCCGAATGACTACAACCATGTGAATAAGCTGCTTCTGGGTAAACCCGCTCCATCTTAGGCTTCTTTATAACCCTAAGGTTCAGAGTGAAGCCAAGAGCAAGCCCATAAAATATAAAAAAAAGAAAGATTATAGTTGTATTTTGGTTACGTATACGCAATCGGTACGTTAAGTGGGTACGGAACCCTTCATGGGCGAGTCCAACTCGCACTTGGCCGATTTTCTAAGCTAGCTAGGAAACCGAACAACATTTTTCAATCTGTTGTACACTTCTGTCTTCATTATATTGTCATTGACAAAGACAATATGGGAGGTGTAGTTGTAAAAAATAAAGGTGAATTGTTTTCCACGAGAGTCGTCGTATCCTTGTAATTAATTTCCCAGGTGTACCGTATACAGCTGCAGAAATACCGCTCCAGGTTTATTGTTCCTTGATTTCTTTTATGACGGGTCTTATAGTTCAACTGCTACCATAAGGTTTTTAATCAAAGAGAAACTAACCCTAATTTGATGAGTGACTTTTCAAAACGGCTCCTTAATAATTACTGAGTGTGTCATGTGAACTTTAATTATTAGGTAATTAATCTTTCTTTACTTTGTATATGTTGGTACTGTCTAATATAAAATTACCTTGCGGAAGTTAATATTTTATATACTCGTATTATGTTATTATTATTTTATTGTTTTATTTTTATAGCATTTTTTTAACGTTCGGTTACGAATTTCTTAGATTTTTTATATCTTTATGACTTCTTTTAACAGTGATTTTTTGACAGATCGAAACCCACTGTCATGTTGAAGTGTTACAAAAGCAGCTCAAAATATTATCTTAAGCACCTATTCCGTAGGTATATATTTGAACAAGATTATTATGAACTTTAAAAAAAGATAATTTATAGTTGATAATATTATACGGGTTATAAATTATTTAATCAATATTTTTCAAATTAAAACCTATTCGACAGTTGACTATACTATAATACATCAACATCTCATCAATAACTCAATTGACATGTAACATTTGAAACCAAATCATACATGGTATCATCGACAACCCACTTAATGCCGGCAAGTTAAGTTCATAGCAATATAGTTGGAAACTTGCAAATTAGCAAGTTGCCACGAGGGGAATTAGATATGAGCCACCATCCATCTTAATTTAATAAAATTATACCGATACACCACTTTAAAGCGCGCAGAGCTAGCATATCGACTATACCGGCACTCGAGCCTCAACGTTAACGAGAACTGAATATCGAGAAATACAGAATTTGCTCCTCTCTTACATACACTGGAAACCCTTTACAACCGTCGTACTGAAATTTAATAGTAGATTGTATTACAAGGGAGCAAAATAATATATTTACGGCGAGGGCGCTATTTTTAATCCAGAGCGCAGTGAAGGATTCTAGAGTAGAATCTCGAGCGCAGCGAGGGATTCTAAAGTAGAATCCTGAACGCAGCGAGGGATTCAATATACGCCGCCCAAGGTGAAAATAATTTTGCGGCCGAGTAATACACTCTGCTTTTCATCCCCCTCTATAAGAAAAGCAGTAAAAGTAACTCAAACTACCTACCTTTCTTTGTCGTTCGGATACATCATAGCGCTAGTCGGGCAAGAAAAAAAAATTGAGTTTTGAAATAATAAAAAAAATACTTAAATAAAAGAAATATATGTCCATCACATTTCTTATAATTATCTCCGCGGATGCCGTAGGGGGGTTGAAAATTTAGTTAGATTTTAGCTACGACTCACCGTTTACGAGATATTCTCAATTTTATAAAATTCCGTTTTTGAAAATTTCTCGGTCCCGAAAAAAGTCCCGGCCCCATACAAAATCAGTTGAATTTTTTTAAGTACTGCACACCCTTTGCTACACTCCAACCAATGCTTCTTTAATTATGTTCTAAATTTAAATCTCATTGTTTTGGACCCTGTTATGAAGCTGTTCAAAATTCAAATCTCATTTATACCCTCTTGCCATAACAGGTAAAAAATGAATCGTTTTGGACCCTGTTATTAGATAAAGAATCATCGTTTTTCGAATCGATGGGATGAAAAGTCTAATTCGACTATGTGGAAATTATTTGTGGAAGGAAAAACAAACTTTTATTTTTATTTATGTAATCGATTAAAATTAATTTAAAAACTTGTGATTTTTTCATAGATAAAGAAGTATCACATTGTTATAGCAGATCACAGTTGAGGAGCTGGCGAACAAAAGAAGACATGTCCATAGTAAGAAGGAATCATTTTTTGAAATTTGTTCTAAAAGGACAATTCTATGCACTCACAAAATATTTTCAGTCTAACCTATATAAATTGACATCATTAAGTGCATTTTCGAACAGAACCAGACTTGTCCTAATACACACTGCGTTTTTTCCATGCTCCCGTGCGTCGCTTCGACGCGACACGTTGTAGAACTTTCCAACTTTTGCATGTCAAACTTCACTGTATTAAACAAATCAGCGACGAATGCGCTTGAAAAAAACGGTCTGTATAGGCTCTAAAGTGTAGAGTGGATTTAATATAATGGTTAAGAGCCTAAACCATTATAATTATTAAATCCATAAGACATTTTCTTTGTTGAGCAAATGTATTTATAAAAAGTTAAATGTGCTCTGTAAAAGAAATTAGTAATAAAACTCAGAAATGCTCTCAACATAAAAATGTGGATTCAAAAGTAAAAAGAAAATCCTTTATAGAAGTTTGGAAGAGTTTGCAACTGGTAAGAAAGGAAATAATTTTATAAGGGTTTACAGACCCTTAACAAATTATATACTTTGGAAGGAATACTTGAAACGCAGCACGAAGTTTTAACCTACCTACTTGATGTGAAAATCTCTCTTATTATTTCGTACTAAGTTAGATTTGAACTACAAATAGAAAATGTATTTTAAAAAACTAAACCAACTTCAAAAAGTACCTTTCTAAAAATCAGCATAATTATGTATGTGCAATAAAACAACAATTTTGTAAGGTTTGGCCTTAGAATAACTGTTTATTTTTCAACAAATCGCACGAAAAAAACGAGGACTTAAAAAAAAATATACTTAGTCATCAATTAATTCAGTTAAACTTCATGCTTATTAGGTATGTAATAATACAGATCTAGTGATTTTGTTTCTTCCCTAGTATAAATCTTCAATAAAACCTACAGAGAACTTAAATAGAAAAAAACTGGCATCCGCCAATGTGAACTATACGCACATACTAATACAGATCCTGTAATTTTTCCCTACCTT
This sequence comes from Crambus lathoniellus, assembly GCA_949710035.1. Lineage (NCBI taxonomy): Eukaryota > Metazoa > Arthropoda > Insecta > Lepidoptera > Crambidae > Crambus > Crambus lathoniellus. Next base: position 18,213,847 of record OX453303.1, on the reverse strand, counting down.
TGTATATAATTAAGTCTGTTGCCTAACCAGCAACTACATCCTGTGCTTCGGATGTCAATTAGGTGTACAACCCTTAAGCCTATTCCTTGCTAATAGACACCTCGAGTGACGTTACTTAAAAGCTACAGGTCTTAAAAGCAAGTGTCAACTAGGTACATAGTGTATTTATATTTTTTTGTGTATTTCTATGGGTTCTCGTGTGGGAAAATAATTTTGAAATATATTTTTAACGTTAAATGAATTCGATGAACACGTCCACTGCGGCATCAAATTTGCCTGACCTACAGATACGGCATGAGCTCTTACTTCTCACGTCATACTTAACCACGGTGCGTCATGAACATTATTTGCCCACATTGATGCGTGACTTAAAGATTAATTTACTTGTGTTGTAATGTTACGAATGTAAGTATATGATTTTTGTTGAAGTTTGTAGAACCATCTAGTTTTAGTTTAGTCTAGCTTTAGTTCTGTTTTGTATTTACAGAAATATTGAAAAAAACCTGATTTCATGAGAAATATTTTGCCATGCCGCACTGCGCTGATAACGTATATGATCCATAATTCAAATAACATATAAATTAACTAAAATGTATGGTTTATATTCACGTAATTATTTTCAGTACCAATAGAAAATCATCATGAGAAACAGTAAAAACTTTCATCGTTTTTTTTTTGTTTTCTTTTTCCGTATCATTGTGGTTTTCTCTGAATTGATAGCTCTTTGTTTCCGTTGTTGGCACTAAATATTCCATTTAGCATTTTTCTAAGAAATATGCTAGTCTAAACGTGATCATTATCGTTACTATCGCTAAATCATAGCAAACGCTTCCCGGATGTACAAGACAAGATGTTAAAATAAATAAAAGCAACTTGCAGCAGTCGATTTCCGACATCTTACGTTTCCGTTGTGATGATAAGAAACTATATTTTCTCGCCTTAGAAACAAGGAATTGCTATTTTCCTAGAACATAAGTAGCAATACTGGAATATCAGTTAATCGCCTCTTGATCTAATTGGTAACTAACGAATCTAAGATATCTCTGCAATGTAAGAAAAGAAAAAGATTTATCTAGCAAGTTGTACACATTTATGGACAATTTTGTAGGGATTGAAAACGTAAGATGAATCGGTAAATCAAGTTAGTTTATAATGGCAACAACAATCTACAACGTGTTAATGCAACAACCACAAAAGCCCATACACCCCAACTTATTAAATTGAATCCTATTGGAAAAATTTTTTTTTTGCAACTTCCAAGATGTTCGTGCTCATGGGTCTCCGTGACTTTCTGACAGATTTTAAGCTCTACTATGACGTTAGAGAGCACGTGACGGGTCGCGCGCGTATTGAATAAATAGATAGGCAGTAGACACAAACATTTTTAGAAGCGGCAGAAATGAAAACAATTATTTTGAAAAATTTAACTCCTATCATAAATGAGTGGAATTGATTCCAGCCTCGATTCTGAACAAACTATTTTCCCAGTTTCGCTAAAACTATTAAAACTTTGTATAGAACATTAAAAACAATACCTAAGCAAGCAGCAAGAACATTTCTGTCAAAGAAATAATTAATTCTGGTTTAAAAAAAAATTAAGAAGAGGTCAAATAATTTTTTAAAAATGTTTTCTATACAACAAAGGCTGAAAAAAGTTCTCCTTAAAATTAATAATGAAAGAGAAATGGTGAAAAACGGGATATAACTTTGTATCTTGTTTCTCAAATGGCTGGCTCGATTTTTGTTTGAAGTACAGCGTCAAAGTATAATTTCTTCATCTTCATATGCTCTCGACTGTACTTCCTATAACACGATACGATAATATTCGTTTCAAATACCTTTGGTTAAGTTAAAGTTTTGGGAACTTAGTCCTACTTCGTGCGAGGTCATCAGCTTAACGACCACTATCCTAATGACTTTTAGGGATATGGGCAAGGTCTGGAAACCACAACATGGATTCAAAATATTTGGAGAACAATCTTAATGCGTAGCAGGTGAGTGTTGTTTAGCTAAACGCTTTGTACTTTAATGGCTTTTTTATCCACATAGGGGTAGCACTTGGCCTTCACCAGACCTGATGTTAAGTGATTGTAAGGCTGAAGGTGGAAGCGCGCTTCTCCCGGAATCCTCAATCACTGAGTAACTGGTTATCTTGTTCTAACTGCCGGAACACAATAAATTATGCTGAAAACATCATTTTTATGGCGTCAGACTTAGATAAGATGGTGATAGCTAGGCAGGCAGACTAAGGATAAGTCCTACCACTAACCAAACCGAATACAATATGTGCATCCACTGGGAATCGAATCTGGGACCTCTGAGTCTGAAGCTGGTGGTGTGAACCACTAGACCACAGAGGCGGTCTTCGAAAAATCTTTATCTATTATATGTGGAAGCTGGAATTGTGCCCAGCAGCGTCTGACGCCGTGGGCATGAGTAGAAATGTGATTCTTGTAAAGCTGGGCCATAGAAGTGCCAAAATGTAATTTTTTTATAAGTACCTAAACCCCGTGTGAAGCTGGGCGTGTCACTACTAATAATTTTATTTCTCTTTAGCAAATAATTATCAGGCATTATTTTACCATATGAGATGAATAGACAAATGGTTTGTTATTTACCCCAAAACAGTTGAATTTAAACTCCAAAGTAAAACAAGCACGCTTATTGACTTTCGATAACACCCATACATGTTTGGCCTAACTAGGCGACTCGTAACTTCGTTCAAACAAGAAATAGGTCGCGCCCGCATAGAAAGGGACCAAATTACGACCAACAACCCACCAACACACACGGAAAGTTTGCGGGTGACCACGGCTTGGTGTCAGATGGCCTACAATGTGGACCTCCTGATACAGTTTGGAAGTTTGGGAAGTGATACTTTTCAGTGATCTGAAATGTCGCTTTTCCACCGAGGCGCACGGCATCTATTTTAGCGGTACGATTTAGATTTATAATGTGTATTAACTTATATCTACGCTCCAAGTAAATCACATTATGCGTTGATACTAACAGATACGCTGAAGGTTTATGCGCCGCATGTATACTTTGTAGTAGTGTTGCATGTCTATCTTTTATATTTTTTCCGTGAACCAACAGACAAAACCTATACTAATATTATAGAGAAAAGATTTGATTTTTGTTTGTTTGTTTGTATGTTTGTAATAGATAAACTAAAAACTACTGAGCCGATTTTTAAATTCTTTCATCAGTAAAAAGCTACATGTCTCGAGTGACATACGTAGGCTATATTTTATCCCGATATTATTTCGGAAACGGGAACCGCATGGGTAAAACCGTGGGGAGCCACTAGTTCTTAAACAAATTACATTATGGAAACTTGTAAGCTATAATAAATCAATGTTCACACATTTAACAAGATAAAATCTTGTCGAAAATGCGATCGAGAGTGCGGTCACCAATTCTATATGAATTTGCTTATTTCATTTGATTTTTTTATGAATTTGACATAAAGATTCATAAATGAAGCGAAGGTGAAGTGATCAGAACATTTAGAAAGCAGATAACAGAATATCCTTACAGAATCGCATTGTCTCTGTCAACTGTAGACACCGTGCCGTAGACATCAAATATCGTTAACACTTCAAGGCAGATGCCATGAGTATTACTTCTTCATCGTGGTAATGATCCACTAAAATCTTTTGACCTCGTGTGTAGCAACTTGGAATCGTGTTGGAACTCGTTGAAAGTTATGAAACGCTTAATTTTTTTTATAAAATACTGGTTAAGCATTTGACCGCCATCATGCTTAAAGACAGTATGCAGTGTGGGGTGTACAGTGCCACAACCTTTTCTGTTCCGGTGACAGCGGCGCTACGTACATTTTTCTTTTTTTTGTAGCAATTTAACCGGCCCTGAGTTCTAAGAATTTCAGCCGCCAGCAGCGCTATGGTTGGACATCAACTCAACAGCAAAATGACATTAAAAAAAACTCGTTAGTTTCACATTTTGGCCACCGGCACAGCAAAGTTTGTGGCACTGTAGCATGCTTACCCAGTAGGTACCCTTTGACTCTGGCCTTGCCTTGCCATGGCTTCATTATCAAATAGAGCAAACAGATAATGAAAACAAAATTTTATTCACTTTAAAGTGATAAATAAATTTAATCTAAGCTAATGCAAACTTAACTTCTTGACGTAGAAATTAATTTTAAGCATTTACATTGCTATTATGTACGAATGGGAAAAACAAATTGAATAAACCAACAGCCCAATACCGTCCGATATTCTACAATTAGGGCTGATAGTTTTTTTAATACAAAAAAATATAAAAAACCAACTGGCTGTTGGTTTTTTATATTTTTTAAGCCCATAGTATAACGTCGTTCGGCTGACACGATGAAGCCCATAGTAGATTTTTGGACGGGATATGGGACTGGTGGTTTACACTCTAATTTTTCCCATAAATACGTACAATAAACTTTCGAAAATATAATTTTTATTAATCCACCATTGCACTACTTAATTCACCTTAGTGACGCCTATGAAACTATACTTACCCCCAAAAATCTAGACCTAGAACTATTAATCTGGATTATTATCTTGGAAAAACAAAATTTATGTTATTTAAACCTGTTTGCTATCTTCAATATATATTTCCTACCAAAATTAATCAGGTTGTGATGGACCTTAATATAGGAGGTATTTCTTCGGTGCCTAGCTGTACGTCAATTTTGCAAATTTCAACTCAATTCTTAGAGCAGTAGACGCGCAATACCATTATCTATCGAACTGCATTTATAAGTCGTTTTCGTAAAATATGTAAGTTAGGAGTTGTTAGCACTTCCCGTCGATATGACACACTAGCGGCTGCCAGCGGTTTCACATGCGTGTTTCCTGTTTCCGAGGGAATATCGGGATAGAAAGTATTCTATGTTTTAATCCGAGCTCTAATTAATGTCTTATTTGACAGTTTTTGAAGGACGGTATACTTTACTATTCAATTACCATTACGATAGCTTTTCATGCTAGAGGTACAGGACAATAACAACTCCGATGATCAAACTGGACGCGGCTGAAACCCCAGGCGGCTATTACTATGTTTAACCTGTTTAGTAGGTTATAGCGTCCTTTGAGCACTTCATGACTATAAGCAAACAAATATAGCAATTCCGGCACAGAATGGAGTCAAATAGGTTACCACAGAGTAGTAAGCTATTAAAGTAGGCGAAGTAAACTGGAGCCCGACCAGCATGGCTTGTTAGCTTTGGAATTAGACGCTCGCATTCCAATAGTTTGTCCGGTAAATTCTCAAACACAACATTCTACGCTTTAAGCTTCTGAAACACTTACAAACGGCTAACGATGTTTATCAGCATAAACTGTGACTTTCCATGTTTTGATTTCAAATTGCACGTTGTTTGCTAAAACAAGTGTTATTTCTCAAGCACAAGGAACTATCTATCTTTTCTCTAACTGCCGGAACAAAACACTACCTACTGAAAACAATCTTGTTAAGGTTGTCGACTTAAATAAGAAGGCCAGATAAGGCGTAGCTAGCCAGACTCATCACCGACCAAACCGAGTACATTATACACCCCCACTGGGAATCTAACCTGGAACCTCTGAGTCTGGCACTGATGGATGTGTACAATCAGGAACAAATTCGGTGAACCACCTTACTTCTTTTCGTTGGGCTGGTGCCTCACCATTTACGCACAGACCCTTTTACTTTTTGGTACATAAGCGATTACGTATAGGGACTGCAATTGAAAGGTGAGACTCCAGCCACATGAAAAAACCGGTCATAGGCGAACAGGCAGGTGGCAGGGTGAACAGGCGGACAATTAATTTACAAGTCACGCCCGAATTCTCAAACGCAAATCATCTTTGGGAGCGTCTCAAACATCATGGCATCTCTTTCATACGTTTGACATTTAAAGTGACAGGGCGATGTTTGAGACGCTCCCAAAGATAAGTAGCGTACGAGTATTCGGGCATTAGCCACAACTACTTATGGTGACTGAAAAACGTTTCAGCCACTCCACATTGCAAACTGCTTATATTATTTAAAATGTTATGCTTTATTTACTTTTATTTTCTCCACAATAAATACAAAGTTACAGTTTAGGTTTAGTTGTATACAAATTTTATGTGAATATAAGACTTTAGTATTGTGGAGACTGGTCGATAGTAATGACTACTATCGACCATCGATCTAATACTTATATTAACCGTTAACCGCCAACCGTTGTAGGCTCAATTAAATAAAACGTGAAAATGTTTTAATCGGCGAGGCTATATTCCTCATAGAATTAATATGCCGTAGTAGCCCGATTTCAAATTTTTAAGACCCTCCTTTATTTTTATTTCTCTCTTATTCGCAAAATAGTTGGGCAAACGTCGCCTCAAATTATTCCAAATTTCAAGTTGATAGCATTTGAAGTTCTTGAGATACCCAGCTGTGACAGACAGACAGACTGAGTCACACCATATGGGTTCCTTTTTACCATTTTGGTACGGAGCCCTAAAAAGTAAGATGTGATTCACCGAATTAGTCCCTGGTTTTACCAGACCCACAGACCAGGGTGCATTCCATCAACTTTAAGACAGCGATTCAAAAATAGCGCGATGCAGAATAGGTTCCTAAAATGAATCGCTTTCTTTCGTACTACGACCTTCTAAAAACTGGATTGGCAAATGAATTGCTAAATGTGAATGACCGAACGATTTGTGTCCTTATTTTTTCTACCCGTCTCTTTCACTCGATTCTGTCATGTCCGGAGAGTGAGAGGGACGGGTATAAGCTGCAGGTGTCATGTTAGCTTGGCCGAGTCATAAGTCAAATAAGAGTATGTGATAGCTTAGTGGCTGTGAAATGTCATTGAATGATCACTGAATCGCTGTCATTGAAATTAAGCAGTCGTGGTACGAATAAGCGAAGCAGATCAGTTTAGGTCCTAAACAAAACCGCAATAAGAGTTGATGGTACGCACCCAGTTAGTTTAATTGAAGTAGCAAAATTGTACCGGCAGTGGCACACTAGTACTTATATGCTTTTGCAAGGTTTGCTAGACCATGTGTAATTTGTTACCTAATTAATATAATATGTATAACATTCTCATTAGGGTTGGATAAAAGTTTTTTCATTAAATCCTCAAACACAACGTTCTACACTTTTAAGTTTCTGAAACACGTATTAGCGGTTAACAATGTTTATCAGCATCTGTACCACCAAATCAAGGCAAAACATCTCAATTTATTAACTTATTAATATTATCAACTTATGGATTATCATTGATAAAAAAATCTCTTCTGTTCGCAAAATTAAATGCATGTACCTACTCGTGTTTAAATTTTTAAGACTTTATTATTTTAATAAACTTAAATGAAATGATTAACTTTGAAGTGTTATAACTAACACATTTTGTAGTAGCTTTAACGAAAACTCGTATTTGCTTAGTAAATGACTTCAACTGTAGGAAATTGTTTATTCTATCTCATACAACTTACGTATTTACTCAAAATTGTAATGAACTAAAATCTCTATAGTACACGAAGCTTACTATCGCTTAAACCAAATGCATTTACATAATTCATCTTAGAGTTTGAATAAATAAGACTTAGATTAAATTGCTGCTATTTGTTATGCTCGTAAAGTCTCATTTCACGGAGAAACGAGACTATAAGCACGTCGTTTATGTAAACAATTTGTTGTGAAGAAAATATCTTATTGTTATTTTACTATTGATTTTGATATCATTTTACTAGCTTCTAGCTAAAACTATTGTTTATCATTAATACGTTTAACCTTTTTTGTTAATTCAGTTTAAAACTTTATTGTGCTTTTGGTAGGTCTGCATGACTAAATTGGATGTAGTTTCAGCCTTAGCTTAGCGCTTTCGCTTTTAGCCTTATCTTCACTTCTTAACATTAGGTGTGATGAAGGCAAAGACTGTATTTGCCGTCACTATCACTACATAGTATAAAACAAAGTCGCTTTCTCTTTCCCTATGTCCCTTTGTATGCTTAAATCTTTGAAACTACGCAACGGATTTTGATGCGTTTTTTTTTAATAGATAGAGTGATTCAAGAGGAAGGTTTATATGTACTTTTTATCCCGATATTCTCACGGGAACGGGAACCACGCGGGTGAAACCGCGGGCGGCCGCTAGTAAATAATAAAAAAAGGTGTGATGAAGGCTAAGTGCTACCTCGTTGTGGATAAAAAATAACTTGTGATTTCTTTCATCAACATGTTAAATATTTTTTTCGGCTTTTCAATGGGTCCCAAATTCCAATCAATCGATACAAAAACGTAACAAAGGGACAATCATAGTACTTTGATATGGAAAATAAGATAGTGAAATGAAATTACTTTCCCTACATTTCTAAAAAAATATCATGGTCAATCCACTAGAAGTAATGTCTTATTGAATTAAATTTCTGTAACCCATAATATGGAAATGCAATTACATGAAACCATTTCAAAAACATTCTGAAAGGGGCTAGATCATTTGACCCCGAAAGAATTATTTATGAGATCAGTAGCGTAGATTAGAAGATGTATTTACGGATATTTGTTCCTGTCGAAGTAGATTGCGATGGGAGACAGAGAGATATTATCCTTTCTTGTTAAATTATATTATCAATCGGTACGGTTCGGAGAGTTAGAGCTGATTTTGAATGATCCGATGAATAAATGAAAGCAAAGAGCTCATCAAATTGACTTACAACGAGTTGGTCGTTATGATACAAGGCAATCAGTTTTTTTTACTTTGAATAATTGGGGAAGTTTAACATAGAGACAACAATTTCCAACATAGAGATCATAATCGTATATAATTTTTTTTGGTATTCTATTATTATTCTATTCTATTCTATTATTACGGTAAGTATCTTATTTTCTATTCCTATTTTCTGATAATGCTTCTCAGTTATTAGAACTGTAATTTACTTATTCTTTTGTCCATTTTCTTATGCCTTGCAACATACTTTTCTATTATACAAGTACTATTTTATTTATTAAGCGAGTAGAATTACCATTTTTTTTCAACAGCTCCCCCGATATTGACACAGCCATTGTTGAACGACAGTTGATAAGTAACTCTAAATTAAAAAGGGGTCCTTTAGTAATATTGAGGATTCTTTGTGGCAACAAACATTAAGGGCTCTTGTAAATATAAGCGATTAACTTTAAAATGGCGTTGCAAGATAAGATAAAAGTCCTTGCTGTTTCTGCTCATATTATATTTGTCAAAAAAAATATTGTAATCAGTAGTTAAAAAATGTGGAAGTTTTTTACCATCAGTTAGTCAGATATTAAGTAACCTTTTCACCCTGAACTAATCTCTTTTATTTGAAAGATAATGGTAGTATTAGATAAAAACGTACACACCTGAATAAAAATATACAAGGTTCGTAGCAAGTGGTAAGAAGTGATAGCTATCACTTCTGCTATGAAGGTTGAGAGGTATTAAATCTTATGGCCTAAAAAGGTCAGTGTACAGCTAATCAGGATAATTGTTGGCTTATCTATCAATGCAAACTTAAGCGTCATAAGGCTGACCATGAAGTGCCATTTGTGCACAATAAAGCTTCATATCGCCTAAATTGTTCTGTATGACATTAAGTTACCTTTTATGGTCTGCCATTGAAGCTAGTGATAGAAAATTGATTTAATAGAAAAAAATATAAAAACATTTGAATATGTGACTTAGTTCAAACACAAATGCACAGGTAAGCAGAATCTCTCGGTTGTCTCACATTAGCAGTGACTAATTGTCGGCTTATCTTACAGTGCGAGCTACGAGTAGCGTCAAAGGGGTGACCACAAGTGCCAGGGTGTGGTGAGCCTTGCAGGAGTTGCAGGCTTAGCGCTCTGACAAATTATGACTCTTATAAAATGTACAATAAAGCTATATTAAAGTTGTGGAAAGGAACAAAGACTAAAAAAAAGAACTCTGTTCGGGAACTGGACTTTTTGGAAAATTTATGACTTTTTACTTAGCTACCACCATCTTATCTAAGTCTGACGCCAAAAGACGATGTTGGGTTCCCAACAATGCTGAAAACTTCGTTTTTTGGCGGCAGTTAGAAATAAACTAGCCAGTTTCTCAGTAAGTAGTTGAGGATTCCGGGAGTAGTGCGCTTCCTACCCCGTTTTGAATTAAAAAAGCTAGTTGTGAGACGGGTCAATTCCTTATAATAGGTATTTCATTTTCTATAATATCTCTGTAGTAAACTCTGTGTCGGAAAAAACTGAATGAAACTGCCATACCTCTATCAAAGATAAATATTATTATAGCATTCCTAATCTAAATAGACCACTAAACGTAGAATTTGTTTGGTCCCAAGCTACGAGTAATCAAATCAACATAAGACCAAATCTTTTAAAACGGAAAAATCGGATTCACTGTAAATAAAACATCCATTCCGATTTCAATTTGTAAAGCACAGACGTGTTTCGACATTTCCTTTGATATTAGTTTGAAAACTTCAAATTTAATCTTTCCGAGTGTGGAAATTCACTTGCCGATCCGTGTGTTGGGGTTGATGAAATCAACACTCTTTTTATTTTGTCTAGCGTTCGAGCGCTTTGATGTTTCTGCATAGACATATTGTAATATTCGTATGTGCTGCGCTTTATTTTGTGGGCTCATGTTGTCGGTTGAAATGTGGCATTACAGTTCGGTTAAATTAAAAGCGCTTGCTTTGTATCGAGTGTGGATATATCACGAACAGGGATAAAATCGTCTATGCTGCATTTACCCTAAAATGGCCCCTATCCTACTAATATTATAAATGTGAAAGTTTGGATGTTTGGATGTTTAGATGTTTGGATGTTTGTTACTCAATCACGTCAAAACGGCTGAACGGATTGTGCTGAAATTTGGGACACAGATACTTTGTAGCCTGGAGAGGAACATAGGCTACTTTTTATCCCGGAAAAATATCACATTCCCGTGGGATAACGTCGTGTAGTCCACGCGGGCGAAGCCGCGGGCGGAAAGCTAGTTATCAATAATTTTGTATGCACAAACACTCAATCAAATCTGCCACTAAAGTACCGAATCGGGTAGGTACAGGAGTGATTACCATTCATGGAACACATAATTCTGCGGTTGATTTCGTACTGCACCTGTTCAATCGGATGTCGCAGTAATCCATCGATTATCGTTCCAGTGATATTTGATTAGCAATCTGATTGAATTACTGTCGTTAATGAATTATAGATGTGCCCAGAAGGTATTGGAAATGAATAGCTTGAATAGCCGCTAAATTAACTCGATAAGCACGATATGTTCAGGGAGATAAGGTGTGGCTATGATAAGTTACATTGCAGAAAAAGTACTGTGTTTGTACCAAAAGAGATTGTTTTCAGTAGGTAGTGTTTTGTTCCGGCAGTTAGAGAAAAGATAGATAGCTCCTTGTGCTTGCGGACTAAGAACAAGTCCTACCACCAACCAAACCGAATACAATATGTACCCCTACTGGGAATCGAACCCGGGACCTCTTGGTCTGAAATCGGTGGTGTGAACCACTAGACCACAGAGGCGGTTAAAAAGTTAGCCTGGACAAGGATCTCCACAATTCGAGAACCTTTCCGCCTCAACCATTGGTTCTCCGCGCTATGTATCCCGCCCACTGCCACTTCATCTGAGCAATCCTTCGAGCGATGTCGGTCGTTTATATTATATACTAACTTTCCACCCGCGGCTTCGCCCGCGTGGACTACACGACGCTATCCCGCGGGAAGGTGATATTTTCCTGGGATAAAAAGTAGCCTATGTTACTCTCCAGGCTACAAAGTATCTGTGTCCCAAATTTCAGCCAAATCCGTTCAGACGTTTTGGCATGATTGAGTAACAAACATCAAAACATCTAAACTTTCACATTTATAATATTAAAGTAGGATAAGTAGAACTAGCGGCCGCCCGCGGTTTCGCCCGCGGTTTCACCCGCGTGGTTCTCGTTCCCGTGGGAATATCGGGATAAAAAGTAGCCTAAGTTATTCCTTATTACAACAGCTACCTGCCAGTGGAAGTCCCGTCAAAATCGGTCCAGCCGTTTCAGAGATTAGCCGGAACAAACAGACAGACAGACAGACAGACAAAAATTGTAAAAATGATATTTTGGTATATGTACCGTATAAATAATCATATGCATGTATTAAAAAGCAGTTATTTTAATATTACAAACAGACACTCCAATTTTATTTATTTGTATAGACTAGCTTTCCGCCCGCGGCTTCGCCCGCGTGGACTACACGACGTTATCCCGCGAGAATGTGATGTTTTTCCGGGATAAAAAGTACCCTATGTTCCTCTCCGGGCTACATAGTATCTGTATTCCGAATTTCAGCCAAATCCGTTCAGCCGTTTTGGCGTGATTGAGTAACAAACATCCAACCATCCAATTTCACATTTATAATATAACTACTTAATATTAATCCTACTTCCTACTTAATATTATAAATGTGAAAGTTTAGATGTTTGGATGTTTGGATGTTTAGATGTTTGGATGTTTGTTACTCAATCACGCCACAACGGCTGAACGGATTGTGCTGAAATTTGGGACACAGATACTTTGTAGCCTGGAGAGGAACATAGGCTACTTTTTATCCCGGAAAAATATCACATTCCCGTGGGATAACGTCGTGTAGTCCACGCGGGCGAAGCCGCGGGCGGAAAGCTAGTTATCAATAATTTTGTATGCACAAACACTCAATCAAATCTGCCACTAAAGTACCGAATCGGGTAGGTACAGGAGTGATTACCATTCATGGAACACATAATTCTGCGGTTGATTTCGTACTGCACCTGTTCAATCGGATGTCGCAGTAATCCATCGATTATCGTTCCAGTGATATTTGATTAGCAATCTGATTGAATTACTGTCGTTAATGAATTATAGATGTGCCCAGAAGGTATTGGAAATGAATAGCTTGAATAGCCGCTAAATTAACTCGATAAGCACGATATGTTCAGGGAGATAAGGTGTGGCTATGATAAGTTACATTGCAGAAAAAGTACTGTGTTTGTACCAAAAGAGATTGTTTTCAGTAGGTAGTGTTTTGTTCCGGCAGTTAGAGAAAAGATAGATAGCTCCTTGTGCTTGCGGACTAAGAACAAGTCCTACCACCAACCAAACCGAATACAATATGTACCCCTACTGGGAATCGAACCCGGGACCTCTTGGTCTGAAATCGGTGGTGTGAACCACTAGACCACAGAGGCAGTTAAAAAGTTAGCCTGGACAAGGATCTCCACAATTCGAGAACCTTTCCGCCTCAACCATTGGTTCTCCGCGCTATGTATCCCGCCCACTGCCACTTCATCTGAGCAATCCTTCGAGCGATGTCGGTCGTTTATATTATATACTAGCTTTCCACCCGCGGCTTCGCCCGCGTGGACTACACGACGCTATCCCGCGGGAAGGTGATATTTTCCTGGGATAAAAAGTAGCCTATGTTACTCTCCAGGCTACAAAGTATCTGTGTCCCAAATTTCAGCCAAATCCGTTCAGACGTTTTGGCATGATTAAAGTAACAAACATCAAAACATCTAAACTTTCACATTTATAATATTAAAGTAGGATAAGTAGAACTAGCGGCCGCCCGCGGTTTCGCCCGCGGTTTCACCCGCGTGGTTCTCGTTCCCGTGGGAATATCGGGATAAAAAGTAGCCTAAGTTATTCCTTATTACAACAGCTACCTGCCAGTGGAAGTCCCGTCAAAATCGGTCCAGCCGTTTCAGAGATTAGCCGGAACAAACAGACAGACAGACAGACAGACAGACAAAAATTGTAAAAATGATATTTTGGTATATGTACCGTATAAATAATCATATGCATGTATTAAAAAGCAGTTATTTTAATATTACAAACAGACACTCCAATTTTATTTATTTGTATAGACTAGCTTTCCGCCCGCGGCTTCGCCCGCGTGGACTACACGACGTTATCCCACGGGAATGTGATATTTTTCCGGGATAAAAAGTAGCCTATGTTCCTCTCCAGGCTACAAAGTATCTGTGTCCCAAATTTCAGCACAATCCGTTCAGCCGTTGTGGCGTGATTGAGTAACAAACATCCAAACATCTAAACATCCAAACATCCAAACATCTAAACTTTCACATTTATAATATTAAGTAGGACTAGCCTTCCGCCCGCGGCTTCGCCCGCGTGTACTACACGACGTTATCCCGCGGGAAGGTGATATTTTTCAGGAATAAAAAGTAGCCTATGTCCTTTCTCAGGCTCTTGACTATCTCTGTACCAAAATTCATTCAAATCGGTTCAGTAGTTTAGGTGTGATTGTGTAACACACAGACAGACAGAGACGCATTTATAATATAAGTAAGGATAAGTTGGATAATAATAATACTAGCTTTCCGCCCGCGGCTTCGCCTGCGTAGACTTCTCGCCGTTGTCCCGCGGGAATGTGATATTTTTCCGGGATAATTAGCCTATGTTCCTCTCCTGGCAACAAAGTATCAGTGTCCCAAATTTCAGCCAAATCCGTTTAGCCGTTTTGGTGTGATTGAGTAACAAACATACAAACATCTAAATATCCAAACATCTAAACTTTCACATTTATAATATTAGTAGGATAAGTAGGATATATAATTTGCGCTTTGATTGCAAGCTTCTGCTAAGTAACTTAGTACTTTGAACAATTCGATAGCGCGGTCGGTAAGCTGCTTGCGGGGAGTCACCACAACGGGCGTAATATTTTATTTTGTCCTATTAGGAAAATATACTGTGACAATTTGACAATATTATCCACGATCAATATACACTACGCACAATTTATATGTTTCCTAGTATGAAATCTGGCGAATGATATGAAAAAGTAGTGCGATTCAGAAATCTCCAGGACTTCGCATGCTGGTAAACGACCAATAAAAACGGAACTGCGTATGCGGGCTCTAGGCATGCTTTTCAGAAATCTCCCGCACGCCATCGACCAATAAAAATAAGCTCTGATACATGAATTTTCAGATCCTACCCGGAGACAAGGAAGTTCTCGCAACTGCGCGTTTCTTCATTGCATAGGCAGGATGCATTACGTTGTAGAGATTATGCTTGAAGATTCCGGATTCTAGCAGTATTTCAATCTTCCGTTACAGTTGTTTCGCTTCAGGTAGAATGAAGTCGAAACAGATGAGATGAAACTTTTCCTAAACATAAAAAAAACAGAAAAGTTGATTGATTATTGGATTTAAATAATATTTTGTGTTAAACAACATTTTTAAATGAGTTTAAAGCTTTGATGAAAGCCGCCCTTAGTATAATTGACGCCTTGTCGTATTCATCTTCTCTCGGGAAAGCTACGGTTACGTCACCAATTCATATTCGTCGTAAACAAAAAACCCGAAATTGGTACAACACCGCAATATTGTAAAGCCGCTGTAAGCGTACAAGTTCTAATTGAAAATGTTCGCGTTATAATAACTCGCAACTCGGCTCACATTCCTCCGGACAGAAGCACTCTAACTCCAAGCCGTTATAAGCAACACAAAGTATCTTTACTCTAGAAAGGTGCCACCGCGTCAGAATTCTATTAAGAGGGGCTCAAGTTGTTTGCCTCCCGGGCATTGTTTATGTAACATTTCTTCCTTATTGTGTGAACCTTCCAGAAACCTACGATATGACATAGTATTCGCAATTTTCCGCCGGCCCACTCCAGTCGGCCGTATCGCGGAGTTATGCGATACACCTGTTACTATTATGAAGTACTAGCTTTTTACCAAGATTTCTCTCTTGCGCCTCCCGCTGTGTTAGAATTTACATGGCGAGTATTCGGAGAACTTTCACGTTATCATGAATAACGTTTATCGTGGAATAAATAGCACACTTATGTTGGAAATCTTGCTTGAGTTGTGTTATTATTGTGAAGAAACTTTTATCATTTAGTTAATGCACGAGAATATAAATAGACAATTATAAATTGAAGGAGGCGGGAATCAAATTTTAAAGCAGTGACATCGTTCAGTTTACCTTAAAATAAATAAAATTTTACGGTAAAAGTCTAAGTACCTAAATGAAGGTATCTTTTTATGATAGCCCAAAAATATGTCTCCAAAGTGACAGGTGAATAGTGTCAGATAAGAGCGAATGAGCCAGTAAAAAAGTTTGATTACTTGTTTGTGTTTGTGATGAGTTGACCAAAACTACTGGGAACATACTTCAGGGACTAAGGATCGAGTTATACATAGATACTTGGCTTTGATACAACTTGGTGCGTTATTCATTTACTTTGTGACCTAAAAGTACTGACGGTGAACAAATGTATTATAGTTTTTTATAGATATTTTGTATCCAGAATCGTATTTTGTTTGTGGTTCTTCTCTATTCTATATTCTATTGCGTCCCTGGCAAGATACATATTAAAGTTCACTATACTTTGTACATTATTGTTGCAATAAATTATAAATTGAGTAATAGCAACTAACATACTTTATTCATACGAAGTAACTTACTCTTTTTGTCGGTGCTATAATAAACCTAAGTTGCTGAAAAACATTAATTGTTTATTATTTATTTACTACTAGCTGTGCCCGCGACTTCGTTCGCGTGGAATAGTGACTTTCGGCAGCGTTTTTATTTTTTTTTGCTTAAGTAAGTATAAGCTTTTTCGTTTTTTTTATGTATTTATTTTATATTTATTAGTTAAGCACTATGATACATATTAACACATAAAATTATATCACATAGCTTACCGCCCGCGGTTTCGCCCGCCTGTACTACACGGCGTTATCTCGAGGGAAAGTTATAGTTTCCCGGGATATAAATTAGCCTTTGTCACTCTCTAGCTCCTAAACTACCCACATACTAAAAAAAACACGCCGATCCGTTGCTCCGTTTTGACGTGAAAGACGGACATACAAACTATACAAACAGTATGTCAAAAGAAAGTACTTATCACGCTGAACAACTTCTCTTAAGATGCTATAATGTTTGTATCTCATATAGTTTAACCTGGCTGCTAGGGTTCCACATCAGCTGGCCTAGCATGAGCGGCTTTTATCACGCGATATGATGGTCATGCTAGCCAGGCAGATGTACCAGACCTTCAAACTTTGTACGTCTATAGAAAATGCTCATCACATTTAACAATTTTCCATTAGACGGTGCTTTTATATCTCTCATAGTTTGGCTGGACTGCTATGGTGCAGACATTTCGATCTTTTTTAAATTATAGCCTCCCTATATGTTGGCAACAACTAATAGCTATATAACAAAAAAAGTTTCATTAAAATCCGTTCAGTAGTTGTTGCGTAAATCGCGGCGACAGACAGACAGACAGACAAAAAATTCAAAAACTATATTGTGGTATCTGTTTCGGTTAAGAAGACCCCTGGAGGTATTTTTTCTATTTCTTTTCAATGTACAGAATTGGATCGTTGACAGTTTTAGTATAAGTATAGATTACAGTTTTATTATATTAATAAAAGTTGTTTGTTTTCATGAGTAGAATAAAGGCTGCCACACACCAAAAACGCACGCGTACGTGCTGCATTGCGTCTGCGTGCGTCATGAGTTGTAATATATGAATTTGTACGCGTATGTTCACACCAACAGTATCGCACCTGCACCAGCCGCACGGCAGTCCGCGAGATACAAACCGAAACGCTCGCGGCGCGGTCGCGCAACAGCGGAACGGCAACGCCACACACGAGCTCCGGCATTGTGACGTTGTATTCTACAGGATTTCTCAATTGAGGACCCACCACGGTGACGTATGCGTCTGCGTGCAGCTGCGACGCTGACTGCGGCACGTCAGTTGTCAATATTTACAAATTGTCATCGTGGATTTTGAAATACGCAAAAATTAATTAATATAGTACTCAGATACAAATGTATATAAGATCCACAAGATAAAAACTCTCTTTTGTGCGATAAAATAGGAAGGGAATTACAAATTGAAAAAAAATGTCAACCGCGATCCGAAAGCAACACACGGCGTCGCTGACGCACGGCGTCGCAGATGCACTGCGATGCGTGTGCGACGCCGATGCCGGTGTGAATTGCTTTATGTCGCAGCGTGCTGCAGATGCAACGCATCGTGTTGCTCACGCATCTGGTGTGTGGAAGCCTTAATCCCTAAAAATATCCGGGGTGATAAAAAATACCGATATTACATAAACAGTACGTTAAAAATAAAATTAAAAATTACACATATAAAATTTATATCACATAGCATTCCACCCGAGGTTTTGCCGCGTGTACTACACGACGTTTTTCCGAGGGAATGTGATGTTTTTCTGGGATAAAATTAAACTATGGGACTCTCTAGCTCCTAAACTAACCACATACTAAAAAAACAGGACGATCCGTTTCTCCGTTTTGACGTGAAAGACGGACATACAAACAAACACACTTTCACATTTATAATCATCATCATCATCATCATTTCAGCCGTACAACGCCCACTGCTGGGCATAGGCCTCCCCAAGGATCTCCACAACGATCGGTCCTGCGCTGCCCGCATTTATAATATTAGTATAATATATTGTATGTCAAAAGAAAATACCTATTACGCTGAGCAACTTTTCTTAAGATGCTGTATTTGTATCTCTTATGGTTAAGCTGGGCTGCTAGGGTTCCACATCAGGTGTACCAGACCTTCGATATTTATCCGTCAATAGAAATGAATACCATCTAATGGAAAATTGTTAAATGTGATGAGCATTTTCTATTGACGTACAAAGTTTGAAGGTCTGGTACACCTGATGTGGAACCCTAGCAGCCAGGTTAAACTTTATGAGATACAAACATTATAGCATTTTAAGAGAAGTTGTTTAGCGTGATAAGTACTTTCTTTTGACATACTGTTTGTATAGTTTGTATGTCCGTCTTTCACGTCAAAACGGAGCAACGGATTGGCGTGTTTTTTTAGTATTTGGGTAGTTTAGGAGCTAGAGAGTGACAAAGGCTTATTTATATCTCGGGAAAATATAACTTTCCCTCGAGATAACGTCGTGTAGTACAGGCGGGCGAAACCGCGGGTGGAAAGCTATGTGATATAATTTTATGTGTTAATATGTATCATAGCGCTATACTAATAAATATAACATAAATACATAAAAAACGAAAAAGCCTATAAGCTTAAAAATTAAAAATGCTGCCGAAAGTCACTATTCCACGCAAACGAAGTCGCGGGCAGAGCTAGTATTAGTATATATTGTATGTCAAAAGAAAATACTTATCACGCTGAGCAACTTCTCTTAAGATGCTGTATTTGTATCTCTTATAGTTAAGCTGGGCTGCAAGGGTTCCACATCAGGTGTACCAGACCTTCGATATTTTTCCGTCAATAGAAAATGTCCATGACGTTAAACAACTTTTCTTAAGACGCTATGTTTATATCTCCTTTAGTTTAATCTGGCTGCTAGGGTTCCACTTCAGGTGAACCAGACCTTCAAATTTTGTACGTCAGTAGAAAGTGCTCATCACGTTTAATAATTTTCCTTAAATAAGTTTCCTATAAAATAAGTTTTAATCTTTTAGCTTTAAAAATGACGTCATTTCCATACAAACTTTCATCCCCCATTTCAACCCCTTACAGCCCTTTTTTCACACAAAAAAGTAGCCTATGTCCTTTCTCAGGCTCTAGGCTATCTCTGTACCAATTTTCATTCAAATCAGTTCAGTAGTTTAGGCGTGATTGTGTAACACACAGACAGACAGATTCGCATTTATAATATAAAAAAGTAAGGAATAAGTAAGGACTAGCTTTCCGCCCGTGGTTTTGCCCGCATGAACTACACGTATCCCGCGGGATTGTGATATTTTTCAAGAATAGAAAGTAGGTATATGTCACTCTCCAGCCTCCAAACTAACCGCATACCAAAAATTACGTCGACCCGTTGCTCGGTTTTGATGTGAAAAGCGGACAAAGTCAAACATACAAATAAACAAACAAACACACTTTTACACTTATAATTTTAGTATACACACACACATTAAAAACACACAAGTAAAAAACAACATAATCAAAAGACTGATTTAGTGTTCAGGAAATTACATCTCATCCTAAAAGCTCTGAAAACAAAAACGCGACCAATCATTTGCAAAACAAAAGAGTTGTTTGTGATAACATTTTATGGCGATATAAAGTTTCATACAACTAAGCGACCACGATGCAAAAACCGCGCGTCGGCGACCATCGCGTGACTGACGCTCCCGCTTCGCAGACGCTTGGTCGCGTCTGTTTGATCAGCGGGGCCTACCGTCAGCTATAATACTAATATTAAAGTAATATTGATTACAGGATGGAGCTATACACTGCATATAGAGCCTGCGCCAGCTAAAATATGAGTAAATATTTGAAGTTTCTCGAAATGGTGATTCCAGATGAACCCTAATTAACTAAAAAGCTTGCTTTAAAATTTAAAGTGGTTAGTGCGTATGAATTAGAAACGGTAGTTACAAATAGTAATGACTTTTTAATTCCATAAGCCATTTTGGGTCGAAGCTCAAACATTTCAACTAGGGTAGTAATTAAGCCCATTAATTTGTAACACAGTGTTTCAGGAAGGAAGATATAATTCTACATACCCCAAAGGTTAATTAAAACAGAACTAGCATTATGTTCGCTTTGTACGAATATTCCTTAGGGTCTGTAGAATATTACATGTCAACGCAATGAAATTTCTTTGTTTTAGGTAAAACAATGCAAAAGGGGCTAGCGTATTCTTGTCGTGGCACAGATTCGTTATTAACATTTCCTTAGAGCTAGGTTCATGAAAATAAAGAAATAAGAAAGGAGTTTAAAATAACTCTACCCTTCTTAGCATGGGATACAGTTCAGTTCCTTTAGCTTTATCTAAACCTATGGAGGTTTAGATAAAGCTAAAGGAACTGAAATCGGGATGAAGGTTGTGTTGAGTGCGGTCGTAGAGCGAACAAAGTTCGCGCATGTTTGCGCGTGAGCCAGTGACTGGCAACTCGCAACTCGCAAACCGCGGGTCAAATTGTCTAACTAAACATCAATCGCGATCGCATTCACCTAGAAAGATATTGTACGGCCATTGCTGCAGTTATATACTTAAGTAATTTTGTCAACTTTCTTCAAAAACAAGAGATGGATGTCAAACTGAAAGCAATTATTGTAATTGATGTTGAGTTAGACAATAAGGTCACCGTTTAGAAACCATTTCTGTCAACAGTTTTGAAGGATTTGGCGCAGGGGTAGGCTACCCACCTTCTGCGCCAGTGGTCTCGGGTTCGATTCCCGAACAAGACAAATATTTGTGTGCATGTACATGTCTATTTGTCTTGGTCTGGGTGTTTACTATGTATATTAAGTATGTATTTACAAACAAAAAAGTATTTAAGTATATATTTATCCGTTATCAAGTTTTCCATGATACAGTTTCTTAATGAAATTAAAATGGGCTTAGATAATTAATTGGTGTGAATGTCTGAAGTTATTTATTTATTTATTTTTAATTTTTGGAAATTAAAGCAAATTCATCAAATAGGGGCTTAACTAAGAGAAAGATACTGACCATTACCATTACCATTATGACCTTGAGTTTTCAGTTATTTTTATCGTCATGAATAGTACAGGGCGGATATATGTCCTAATGACTAGTAACGAGTCACCAAAGCGATGGGACATCTTTAGAATACAGTTTTTTACTCCATCTTACATTTACTTGATAATTTTCCTGAAACAGCATATATTTACACAGCAGATACCGAAATATTAGATGCAATGCCGATGCAATCACTTAATTTAGCTGCGACTCAATGAATAAAGCCAAAGGAACTGAAATCGGGATGAAAGTTGTGTCGAGTGCGGTCGTGGAGAGAACAAACTTCGCGCAAGTTTGCGCGCGAGCCAGTGGCTGGCAACTGGAAACTCGCAAGCAGATCTCGGGACGTCTTGAGACACCACCTGCAACTTAGAAACCATTTCTGTTAACAGTTTTGAAGGATCGGTTGGTTTTATCAATCAAATAGGGGCTTATTAACAAGGGGAAATCAGATACTGCATTATGCACCTTGAGTTTTCAGTTATTTTTATCGTCATGGATAGGATAGGGCGGATATGTCCTAATGACTAACAACTACTCACCAAAGCGATGGGACATCTTGAGGACACAGTTTTTTACTTACATCTTACAGTTGATAATTTTCCTGAAACAGCATATATTAACACAGCAAATACCGAAATATTAGATGCAATGCCGATGCAATCACTAAATTTAGCTGCGACTCAATGAATAAAGCCAAAGGAACTGAAATCGGGATGAAAGTTGTGTCGAGTGCGGTCGTGGAGCGAACAAACTTCGCGTAAGTTGGCGCGCGAGCCAATGGCTGGAAACTGACAACTTGCAACCGGATTTCAGGATATCTTTGGACACCACCTGCATCTTAGAAATCATTTCCGTCAAGTGTTTTGAGGTAGAGATTGGATTGTTTTTTTTTTACAAATTCGAAGGGTTTTAAAGAATCATCTACTAAAGTAGTATTTAGTCCATAGTCACAATATTCCTTTTTAAGCGATCCAGTTGATAGATATCAACTGGATCGCTAGATTAGCAGGTTGCGTCAAGGCTAGCTCTCACAACCAAAGCTCGGGAGGTATTGCGAATATCACCCTCACATTTTAACTAACTGTTTAATTATAGGTAGGTTGGTTTTCGTTTTAGTATTATTTTTGACTTTCATAATCTTTATGTAAGTGAAACCTACGAGCCATCATTTAAAACATCTTAATTTATACACAAAGAGATGTTACATGAAATAAAAAATAACATTAAAATGAGGTTATTTATATTTTCATTGTAATAATGAGGGTGAACACGCTCATGAGAAGTATTTCATTTTAACGAGCTGGATCTTTGTTTTTTAAAGTTTCGGAAGGAAAACTAGCGCTTTCACTATCGACAGTCCCTTTTAAAAAAAGAACCGTTGGTTGATCTTTTCTAATGATTATTTCCATCTTAGTCCAACCAACCTCTAAATCATACTAAGCTCAACAAAAAAGCCATAACTTCTCTTAATAAATTGCCGCCAAAATCCGTACCTTTCAATTTAAAACCTCGACTTTTAAATCGAATCTGGAAATTAAATTTCCTTAAAGCAAACACGAAAGGGGGTTATGAGGGCTATTCTATATCACTAATTTCACGGGTTCGTTTGTGCTTCTGAGGATAAATTACTAAGGGGAAATGAGCTTGGCGCGCCGGAAAGAGGAAAAAATGTTAATAAAATTGTACCTTGCCCCGTTAATCTTAACCCTCGCAACCAGTTTGGTACAGATTTGGACAGATCCGTGTTTTAATTATAGTACCTACTATGAGGTTTTATAAATCGGTGCTGTTCTGATCTAGAAAACTTTTAACACTTCATAGGTATTTGTTTTTTCTTAAAAGTTAATTTTATGATGAATTTTATGTAGGCATCTGGAATGCAATTAAATGTTTATTTAATACATATTTTTATTATGCATGTTTAGCTGTTGTACTAAGAGCATTTCAAATTTGTACATTCTCAGCTTTATAAGGTAATATTAAGTACTAGTTTTCCGCCCACGGCTTCGCCCGCGTGGACTACAAGACGTTAAGTAAACTTATGTTATTCTCCAGGCTACAAAGTATCTGTGTCCCAAATTTCAGCCAAACCCGTTCAGCCGTTTTGGCGTGATTGAGCCACAAATATCCAAACATTCGAACATCCAAACATCTCATTAGTTAGGAAGTAGGATTAGTAGGACTAGTAGAATTAATCAATTTTAATATTATAAATGTGAAAGTGTGTCTGTTTGTTTGTCCGTCTTTCACGTCAAACCGGGGCAATGGATCGACGTGGTTTTTGTTTTGGAGCTGGAGAGTGACATAGCTTACGTTTATCCCAGAAAAATATTCCTGCTGGAAAACGTGGTGTAGTCCACGCGGGTGGAAGGCTGTATAGTTAGTAATCATCGTCACGCGCAACACAAACAAAGGTGTATTGGATCTTGCGATCGAAGTCGCCATATTTCAGAATATTTTCTTCGATCTTCGAGTATCTCTTGTTAACAATGGGATAAGTGGCCTTCTATGATAGCCTCTAAAGCCTGGCGTCCACCTAAATGCGCCGAGCAGAGACAAATCAAATCGCAGTAAGTCGCCTACTTTATAATTTCTATGATGCTCTGTCTATACCCATTACCGCCCTCTGTACCCACGTGTGTACACCTATTCAAACTCAATTTCTGAGCGTAATCACAATTGTCAATTTGAAATGTTTAGTTATAATTAATCAAGAGGTCACTAGCATCTATAAAAATAAAAAAAGTTTGCGGGTGGTGCTAAAATAAGTGCCGAATTGTCAACTTTTCTTTGGTTGTTTTTAAAGTGGCCGGTACCCGTTGTAAAATTATTCTAATTTAATAAATAAAAGCCGTAATTAGATTGAATTTTACTTTCTCAGGTAAGTTTACATTGTTAACTATTACAATAAGCTAAAACAATAACAAATATTATTATATGACATGGCAAAAAATGTTTGAGAATGTTAGTGTACATGCTTGCGTACAGTGGGAGGAAGTATACTAAAAAAAAACTTATTTGCCAGCCCTGTCTGATCACCGAAAAATGACGCATATATATTGTTATCTTCTCAAAACGACTTCCTCGGACTAAAGGAAGTAGTAAAATCCAGTACGGTGAAGATGACGACACGGAAATCGACTTAGTAGTCATACCACCAGATCCTGCTATTGCGAGTGATGAAGAAGAAAGTGTAGAGGACGATTGGGTTCCATCAGTACTGCCACGTGACATACCAGGTACGGTCGAGCTTTCACGTCGTCAACATGACGATTCGGAGTGGAGTAGCAGTGATGATAACCCGCTTTCTATTGATGGACCAGCCCGAAAGCGTGCTCGTCCAAACCAATATGCTGAACAAAACCTTACTTGGAGAAAAACATTGCTGGTCTATTCAACAGCCCATTGGAACCATTAGGAAAAATGAAACGTTGGTGTTCTACCTTGGAACAGAAACAAGATGTAAATATTCCACATCTCTTTCAAAATCACAACAGAGGAATAGGTGGCGTGGATCAAATGTATACTAGTACGTCTATAAGCCTCTATTGAGTCAGTGTCAGAGGAAAAATGGTGGTGGGTTATTTTGACCTATCTGGTGGATATGCCAGTATCAAACGCATGGCGTTTACATATTCTTACTGAAAAAAAAAATAATACAACATGCCTCGACCAATTAGCTTTTAGGCGATATATATCCAAATCATATTTGCCCTACATCAACACAAGGATACGGCCTTCTTCATCAGCATCATCAAACATATCCTCAAGCAATAACGGCCATAGCCCAGAGCGAATTGTTAATCCCCTTCGATGTGTTATTTGCAGTGTTATTAGCAGGAGGTCGTTGGCGATGTGCTATATGTCCTAAAACTTTTTGCTTGGAGCAACCCTGTTCTAAGAAATTTGACTCCTGATTAGCCCGTTGTACACGGACGTGTACACGGTTTTTTTTAAAGATATATATATAATATTTATTTTTTTTCTTTTTTGTTCATCATCTGTAACCCATTTAATTATAATAATAATATAAAAAAATAAAAATATATTGTAGTTTGACCATGGGCGTTAATGGGTTAAGGCGAGGTTTCCTGGCCAAAATAGGCAGACTAACGCTTGCTCGGCTGCGTGCGATACACTTCGCGCGGACGCAGCGGCAGCCAGCAGTGAACTGTGAACTCGCGAGCGCCCCGAGAATCGAAAATCACTTAAAATTCAATAAAAAATTATTTTGGCCGGCATAAATGATACGGCACTCTTTTTTCATGGAGACTCTTGGGCTGATGCATTCAAGCTGGCGCAGAGAGGTCTGGATATTGTGGGTAAGTGGCTGAAGTGCAATGTCCTCACACTAAACGTCTCAAAAACTAAGTACGTGGCGTTTGCAATAAGATCCAGCCAACTTCCTGCGGCAGACTACCAAATTATTGCCCATGAGTGTGGTACTCAGCCTGCCACATCTTGTGTATGTCCTCCACTTGAGCGTTCGGACTGCATCAGGTATCTTGGTGTCTTACTCGACCAAACTCTCACCTTCAAATTCCATCTGGACCTCTTAGCATCTAGGCTACGAAAATTAATATATATCTTCAGTAGACTAAAAAATGTTGCCAACCGCAAAATAATAAAGACCGTTTACTATGCGTTATGTCACTCCCTCTTGGAATACTGCATCACTACCTGGGGTGGTGCCGCTAAAACTCACCTTCTTGCAGTGGAAAGAGCCCAGCGTGTTCTATTAAAAGTAGCCGCTGGCCTCCCTTATCTTTTCCCCACGACTGAACTATATAGGGTCTGGAACATCCACTCGGTAAGACAAGCATACATCCTAAGGACCATACTCCAAAAACACTCTCAGCTACCATACGATCCCAAACTGGAAGACAAAAGAAGAAATAATAAAGTCTGCACTGTTCCTGCACAGCACACCTCTTTTGCACAAAAATTCTTCCAGTTTCAAGGCCCATTCCTATACAACAGGATTAATCATCTTCTTCATATTTATCCTCTCCTTAAATCACCCTGTAAACTCGCTGTCTCGAAATACCTGACTACACTTGACTATGACACTACTGAAAACTTACTTTGCCCTGTAACATAATATCCCATATTCGTTTCTCGTTTTCTACGCGCTTGCCGGACACGATGTCCTCCTGATTATTAGCTATTCTATGACGATGTCTCTCCGCTTCTATTTTCCGCAGATCGTTACATAATACACGTTTAACACACACAAACACATTCCTACACACACTCACTCACACATGCACACATAGTCACCATAAACACTCGTATACATAACACACTATAGCTCTTTATGCTAGCATTAATCATTTATTGTTTACTAGTTTATATCTTTTATTTTTTATTTTTATTGTTCTACTTTGTTCAATACGTCCAGTCCATGTCTTCAAATCGACTAGAACGTACTTACCTACTGTCCTTGGGTGGGCCTGGCGACCTGTAACCCAGGTTTCTATCACAGAATCCTATTTCGGGCACCAGTCTCGCACAAATATGGTGTTACACTACCACCTAACTAGCACTAAGTATTTATATTAAGGACCCTATTTGTGACGAGAGAAATAAATCTATTTTTATTTATTTATTTTATTATCGCGGCGTTGTTATGTATGTTAACCGACAATAGAAACGCGGACTCTCGCGGACGCGTAGCAGATAGTCGCGATTCTCTCGCTAGTGGAGACGGCCTGTAAACGAGAAGAGCATACTTATACAATTTGCAGCATTAAAATAAATAGTAGTTACAAAAGCAGTGTATAAAATATAAAATTTAGTTGCATACTCGTGATTATACCATTAAGCCAAATGGCTTACCGTAAATTTTCTCTAAGTACCTATACCGTTTCAGGTTCACTCTGAATAAAAATACTATTAAAACTATTAATCTCAGAAAAACCGGTACTTGAATCAGGCTGGCAGGGAAAATACGACACTATACACCAACGTTACCATAAGACTTAATCTCATTTGCAAAGCTAAAACTACTTTTTTCAAGTGAGCTTAGCCATCTAGCCAGCTCCGTTTCCACTGAGTCTGAATTTCCAATTTAATTAAATGGAAACAAGGGAATGGTGGGTTCTCATCACTACGGGGGCTAGTTTTTTGCTCGCATATTCTGATATTTAAAAGGGCCGCGCACCAAATACTGGATTTATTGCTGACTTCTCTTCCGCTGTTTCGGAATCTATTACTGCGTTCACCGGAATTACTCCCAGGTAACAGTAAAAAAATCGCTCGGCTCTTCCAATGTATATTTTCGATACAATTCGAATGGCAACGCGAATGGCTCTAAGTGAATTATGCGTTTGAACACTTTTTGAATGAAGCTTGCAGAATAAGTTCGTTAAGTAAATATTGATAAAGTAAACAAAGTAATAAAACTTCTTCGCTGCTGCTGACATGCAATTATAAGAATACAATACAAACTCGTTTAAACTAAACTAAGCTGTCGGTTAGCAACGAATAGGTTGTAGTAGTGAAAAGAATATCGAAGCTGTAAATAACTTTGATTGTAACACTTTAAAATTTTTAACCGACCTTAAGTTTCAGTATAAACTATCTTACTCTGTAATTTGTACTTACTTGTTTTACCCTGATTTTTTATTTCGCGATATCTTATAGTATTAAAATGTTGTTAATGTTAATGAGCGTCATCCATATCCATACTTATATTAAAAATGTGAAAGAGATTTTTTTATCCACAACGAGGTAGCACTTTGCCTTCGTCACACGTGATGTTAAGAGTGGCTGAAAGTACAAGCGCACTACTTCCGGAATCCTCAATGAATGTGGTACTGGCTTATCTCTAACTGTAGGAACACTAATAATGCTGAAAACATCATTGTTATGGCGTCAGATTTAGATAAGATGGTGGAAGCTAACCAGGCAGACTAAGAAAAAGTTCTAACACCAACCAAACCGAATGCAATATGTATCCCCACTGGCAATCGAACCTGGGACCTCTGGGTCTGATAGGTACGTGTTATTGTTTGTTTGTGTGTTTGTCCGTATTTAACGTCGAAACGGAGCAACGGATCAAAGTGATTTTTTACTGACGTACCTACGAGTATATGGATAGTTTGGGAGCTGGAGAGTGACATAGGTTTTTTTAATCCCGGTAAAATAGCACATTCCGGAATAAGAAAATAAAATTAAATATAAATAAATATTGGGCACCATCACATCCATTGTTCCAATACCAAAGTATTGTAGCTTAAGCACTTATATTATGAAAATTGGAAACAACGACGGGTATTACCACATACACCCAGACCCGAGGAAATATTGAAAAAATCGTTTTATACATTTACCCCACCGGGGATCGAACCCAGGACTTTTAGAGACAGTGGCACCTTGAAAACCGGGGCGTACACCACTCGGCCACGGAGGTCGTGCGTTGTGAAGTTTGCGCGGGCGAAGCTGAGGATAAGAGGCATTATTTTTACATATAATTAAATTAAATAGGACAAATACCAATAAGCACATCTACGATTTCCGAGTAACACTTAAATACATACAAAGGTGATAGTAAAATGCGCGATAGTCATCCGCAAAACTTGATTTAATTCAACATTAATACTAAGTTAACTTTCGCACTAAGAACAAAGTTAAATATAACCCAAACCTCTTAGCTATTCCAGTCAAATCTTTCACCGTCCGCCGCAGGTAGTGGTATTTTTGTAGTCGTTTGCTACAAATCACGAAACAATCCTGGGCCGGAAATTCAGCGGTAAATCCAAGTCTGGTTGTCTGGTCGTCGCAATGTCAATTAGCCACAGGTAGCTACGGCAGGTGTCAAGTGATGGTAATTAACCGAGAGACAGCCCTACTGTTACAGGTTACAGGTTTCGTACTTCGTACACACTTGGTGTTATGTTTTGTTTATGGTTCACTTTGTTTTATTTGAACCTGTGTCCACGCATCGGTCTGGGTTTTAAATATTGGCAAAAATTTAATACCTACTGAGAGCCTTAAGAAAATACCTCAGGTCATATTATAGTATTATATGATCTGAGGAAAATACACTTCTGTTATTATCTTTGATATAAGATCTATCTATTAATCTACGATTTTTACACAAGCAATGTCCACTTTTTTGGTTAAGCTTAGTTAATGACATCTTTGCTTCAATTTGTCTGGTAGACTCTATTCGTTGCGATGTAAATTAGCCACAGGTAGCTACGGCAGGTGTCAAGTGATGGTAATTAACCGTAAGATGGCCTTACTATTACAGGTCACAGGGTTTGTACTTCGTACACACTTGGTTTGTTAGTAAATATGTGTTGCTACGTATTGTACCTTCGAGTATTTTAGTTCGACAGAAAATAGTAGTTTATGTGACTGTATGTGCAGTCTCATACACTACTTTATCTACACTCATTACATTTATTATATATTTCAAAATAAAGCAAATCAATATCACTACATAGTATAAAACAAAGTCGCTTTCTCTGTCCCTATGTCCCTTTGTATGCTTAAATCTTTGAAACTACGCAATGGATTTTGATGCGTTTTTTTTTAATAGATAGAGTGATTCAAGAGGAAGGTTTATATGTACTTTTTATCCCGATATTCCCACGGGAACGGGAACCACGCGTGTGAAACCGCGGGCGGCCGCTAGTTAATTATAAAATGCGAATTGGTACCAAACCCCACTCATAGGAGTCTATACGGTCTATTCCTTCTAAATTCAAAATTCTTATTTTAAAAAAGTTTCTGATTGTTGCCGGCTAAAGTAGGGCTTGAAAGTGTTGGAAGTCAGGGCCGGTAAATCCTACGGTTGCCATGGAGACTGTAAAATAAAGAAATATAAGTGTTTTATAATGAGTGACAGACAGCTGTATCCGGGTGTTTCAAAATGGTCATTATGAAACACCAGGATACAGCAGTTTTATTTTTAAAGTTGACTATGGCATAAAATGTATCATTAGACGTTCAGGCATGATTTCATTATTCGAATATTATAACATCAGTGTAGATAATAGTAGTTTATGTGACTGTCGCATAATGAGGGGTATTAAAACATGAGTGGTTTCTAATAGTATTCCACGAGTGTTTTAATACCGAGTTATGTGCAGTCTCATAGACTACTTTATCTACACTCATTACATTTATTATAATACTAGCTGTGCCCGCGACTTCGTTCGCGTGGAATAGTGACTTTCGGCAGCATTTTTCATTTTTTTAGCTTATAAGGTTTTTCGTTTTTTTGTGTATTTATTTTATATATATTAGTTTAGCGCTATGATACATACTACTAACACATTAAAAAAATATTTCACATACATAGCCTTCCGCCCGCGGTTCGCCCGCCTGTACTACACGACGTTATCTCGAGGGAAAGTTATATTTTCCCGGGATATCAATTAGTCTTTGTCACTCTCTAGCTCCTATAATATCCACATACTAAAAAAACACGCCGATCCGTTGCTCCGTTTTGACGTGAAAGACGGATATACAAACAATACAAACAGTATGTCAAAAGAAAGAACTTATCACGCTGAACAACTTCTCTTAAGATGCTATCTCATATAGTTTAACCTGGCTGCTAGGGTTCCACATCAGCTGGCCTAGCATGAACGGCTTTTATCATGCGATATGATATAGCACGTCATGCTGTCTTGCTTACCTACCCCACTAAGGTGGAAGCAAGACAGCAAGACGTGCTATATCATATCGCGTGATATAATGATGGTAATGCTAGCCAGGCAGGTGTACCAAGACCTTCAAACTTTGTACGTCAATAGAAAATGCTCATCACATTTAACAATTTTCCATAAGACGGTATTTTTATATCTCTCATAGTTTGGCTGGACTGCTATGGTTCCACATCGGCCATTTCGATCTTCTAAATAAATTATAGCCTACCTATAAGTTGGCGACCACTAATAGCTATATAACAAAAAAAGTTTCATTAAAATCCGTTCAGTATCTAGTTTTTGCCTGAAACGTGGACAACAGACAGACAGACAAAAAATTCAAAAACTATATTTTTGGTATCTGTTCCGTTTCAGAAGACCCTTGGTGGTATTTTTTTCTATTTCTTTTCAATGTAAACAGCCCCTGTACCGGCAAAAAATATGGATATGGACATGGGCTTCATTTGACATTTGATGCCCATATTTTGTGCTTTTAAGGGCATAATATGGGCTTCAAATGTCAAATGAAGCCCATGTCCATACCCATAATTTTTAGCCGGTAGCCCCCTGAATAGAATCGCATACAGTTTTATAATAAGTATGAATTATTTTATTTATTTACTTAATATAGGTACACGGTATTTTTTTTAACACCCCGGATAAAATTAAAAGGATTATTCTGCTCATGAAAACAAACAATTTTTATTATGGGACCAACACTAAAATCGCAAAAAAACAGCTATTCCATACAAAATTGCAAAAATATTTAATCAAAATGTATGGAACAGCTGATATTTTTTGGCGATTTCAGTGTTGGTCCTATAATAAAAGTTGTTTGTTTTCATAAGTAAAATAATCCCTAAAAATATCCGGGGTGATAAAAAAATACCGTGTATATTACATAAACAGTACCTACGTATTAACACATTAAAAATTTATATCACATAGCCTTCCGCCTGCGGTTTTGCCGCGTGTACTACACGACGTTTTTCCGAGGGAATGTGATATTTTTCCGGGACGAAATAAGCCTATGGGACTCTCTAGCTCCTAAACTATCCACATACTAATAAACAGGTCGATCCGTTGCTCCGTTTTGACGTGAAAGACGGACATACAAACAAACACACTTTCACATTTATTATATTAGTATATATTGTACTTATGTCAAAAGAAAATACTTATCACGCTGAACAACTTCTCTTAAGATGCTGTATTTGTATCTCTTATAGTTAAGCTGGGCTGCAAGGGTTCCAAATCAGGAGTACCAGACCTTCGATATTTTTCCGTCAATAGAAAATGTCCATGACGTTAAACATTTTTTCTTAAGACGCTATGTTTGTATCTCATATAGTTTAATCTGGCTGCTAGGGTTCCACATCAGGTGTACCAGACCTTATACCTTTGTACGTCAATAGAAAGTGCTCATCACGTTTAACAATTTTCCTTAAAACGATACTTTTATCTTTCTCATAGTTTGGCTGGACTGCTATGGTTCCACATCAGAAATTGCGATCTTCAAAATAAATTATAGCTATATGTTGGCAAGGACCAATAGCTGTATACCTAACAAAAAAACTTTCATCAAAATCCGTTCCGTAAACTTTTTTGCCGACGTCATCACACGAAAAAATTCATCCCCTATTTTCACCCTGTTTAGGGTAGTTTTTTTTACAAACTGTGAATGTCGTATTTATTTATCTAATCAAAAGCCTATAAAATAATTTTGAAGCTTCTAGCTTTAAAAATGACGTAATTTCCATACTTTTTTCAACTTTCGTCCCCTATTTCAACCCCTTACAACCCTTTGTTCACATAAAAAAGTAGCCTATGTCCTTTCTCAGGCTCTAGACTATCTCTGTACCAATTTTTATTCAAATCGGTTCCGTAGTTTAGGCGTGATTGTGTAACACACAGACAGACAGATTCGCATTTTCGCATTTATAATATACTAGCTTCCGCCCGTGACTTCGTCCGCGTGGACATTCGAGAAAATACTTACGGGACCAATAACCAGGATAAAAAGTATTTTATGTTTGAATTTCATAAAAATCCGATCAGCCGTTTTTACGTGACTAGGCGGGTCCTCCCTCACTCACCAAGCGAGCAGCCTCGCGCGAGGCAGAACGTTTGCCACGTGCGGCGGGCCTCGCACGAGGCTGCTCGCTTGGTGGGGGAGGTTCCGCCTAATCACGTAAAAACGGCTGATCGGTTTTTATGAAATTAAAACATAGAATACTTTTTATCTTGGTTATTGGTCCCCTAAGTATTTTCTCGATTTCTCAGTTCCTCAGTGATTGAGGATTCCGGGAGTAGTGCGCTTCCATCTTCAGCCTTATCACCACTTAACATCTGGTGTGATGAAGGCTAAGTGCTACCCCGTTGTGGATAAAAAAAAAAAAAAAAAAAAAAAATACCCTATTTACCCCTTGGGTTTGATTTTCGGAAAACTACGAAATGGGTTGCCTATTTGTTTTAAGAAGTAAGCCTACAAAGTTTCAAGTTGAAATGTCTATTTTACCCCTGATTTTTCATTCAAAACTTCACCCCTATTTCAACCTTTTAGGGGTTGAATCATGTTCAGCGTGTTAAACATCAAAATAAATTCCATTTTGGCTATCGTCATCCCATAAAACCTCAATAACGACATCCATATCGATTTTTAGGTTTATTTATCCCATTTAACCTCTAAGGGGTTGATTTTCGAAAAAATACGAAACATGTTTTTGCTTATTTGTTTTACTTTCCGACCATAAGCCTACATAATAAATTAAATGAAGGACTTTCCAGATACAACATTTCATCCCCCTTTTCACCCCTTTGGGGGTGGAATAGTCAAAAACGCTGACACAGGTAAATATTAATTTTCAATTGCCAACCTAAATACAATGTTTGAAGATCCTAACTTCAAAACTGACGGACTTTTATACACAATATTCATCCCCTATTTTACCCCCTGGGTTTGATTTTGGGAAAATTACGAAATGGGTTGCCTATTTGTTTTAAGAAGTAAGCCTACAAAGTTTCAAGTTGGAATGTCTATTTTACCCCTGATTTTTTATTCAAAGTTTCACCCCTATTGAAACCTTTTAGAGGTTGAATCATGTTCAGCGTGTTAATTATCAAAATAAATGCCATTTTTGCAATTGCCATCTCATAAAACCGCAATAACGACATCCATATCGATTTTTATTTATCCCATTTTACCTCTAAGGGGTTGATTTTCGAAAAAATACGAAACATGAATTTGCTTATTTGTTTTACTTTCCGACCATAAGCCTAAATTATAAATTAAATGAAGGACTTTCCAGATACAGCATTTCATCCCCCTTTTCACCCCTTCGGGGGTGGAATTGTCAAAAACGCTGACACAGGTAAATATTAATTTTCAATTGCCAGCCTAAATACAATGTTTGAAGATCCTAACTTCAAAACTGACGAACTTTCATACAAATATTCATCTTCTATTTCACCCCCTTAGGGGTGGAATTTCCAAAAATCCTTTCTTAGTGGATGCCTACACTGTATAACGTATCTATGTGCACAATTTGAAGTCTCTAGCTTCAGCGGTTTGGGCTGTGCGTTGATATCTCAGTCAGTCAGTCAGTCAGTCAGTCAGTCAGTCAGTCAGTCAGGACTTTGAATTTTATATATATAGATAAGTAAGGAGTAAGGATATGTTGGCGAGGACCAATAGCTGTATAACAAAAAAGTTTCATCAAAATCCGTTCAGTAGTTTTTGTGTGAAACGCGGACAACAGACAGACAGACAGACAAAAAATTCAAAAACTATATTTTTGGTATCTGTTTCGTTTAAGAAGACCCCTGGTGGTATTTTTTTCTATTTCTTTTCAATGTACAGAATTGGATCATTTACAGTTTTATTATAAGTATAGATAGATATAGATAGATTTCTTTTAAATGTACAGGCCCGCGTGTACTACACGACGTTATCCCGAGGGAAAGTGATGTTTTTCCGGGATAAAAACTTATTTTAAGCTTACTTAAGTCACTCTCTAGCTCCTAAACTACCCGCACATACTAAAAAACACGTCAATTCGTTGCTCCGTTTTGACGTGAAAGACGGACATACAAACAAACATACTTTCACATTTATAATATTAGTATAGACTGTATGTCAAAAGAAAATACTTATCACGCTGAACAACTTTTCTTAAGACGCCTTGTTTGTATCACATATACTTTATCCTGGCTGCTAGGGTTCCACATCAGGTGAACCAGACCTTCAAACTTTGTGACGTACAAAGTTTGAAGGTCTGGTTCACCTGATGTGGAACATAATATACCATAGACTTGTACATACTTATTCAACGCCACCTAGTGAAGCAATTGGAAGCTTTTTTTTTAAATCGCCTCTCAGAAAATCGCTCATTGCTGTAACACAGGGGTTTAATCTATGTAATATTAGCAACTTGCGTAATGCAACTATTTAACTTAATGTTAAGTATATTGAAAATACACAACCAAAATTAATACACTTTCATGAAGCATTAAAACGTACAGAAGCGAACAGTAAAATAAGCTTACGCCAAAATAGAAAGTGCCCATCACGTTTGACAATTTTCCTTAAGACAGTATTTTTATATCTCTCATAGTTTGGCTGGACTGCTATGGTTCCACATCAGATATTACGATCTTCAAAATAAATTATAGCCTATATGTTGGCGAGGACCAATAGCTGTATAACAAAAAAAGTTTCATCAAAATCCGTTCAGTAGTTTTTGTGTGAAACGCGGACAACAGACAGACAGACAGACAGACAAAAAATTCAAAAACTATATTTTTGGTATCTGTTTCGTTTAAGAAGACCCCTGGTGGTATTTTTTTCTATTTCTTTTCAATGTACAGAATTGGATCGTTTACAGTTTTATTATAAGTATAGATTTAAAAAATAAAGCAAATCAATATTAATTATAAAATGTGAATTGGTGCCAAACCCCACTCATAGGAGTCTATACGGTCTATTCTTTCTAAATTCAAAATTCTAATTTTAAAAAAGTTTCTGATTGTTGCCGGCTAAAGAAGGGCTTGAAAGAGTTGGAAGTCAGGGCCGGTAAATCCTACGGTTGCCATGGAGACTGTAAAATTAAGAAATATAAGTGTTTTATAATGAGTGACAGCCCGGATACACCGGGTGTTACAAAGTTTTATTTTTTAAAGTTGACTATGGCTTAAAGTGTATCAATATACGTTCAGGCATGAGTTCATAATTCGAATATTATAACATGAGTGTAGATAAAAGATTTTATGTTATTTTGGTTGATGCTTTTTTGTAAATATTAGCAAAAATTTAATACTAAGACCGTAAAAATATGTTTTACTTTATTTCCTTCAATCTTAGCATATTGAAAAAATTATTCCAATACCAAACTGTAGTATCTTGAGCACTAGGTGTTATGGAAATTTTGGAACATACATACATTAAATTATTTTTTGAGATTGCTACTTTTAGAAGAATTAGAACTTTTGGGAATAGCTTTGTAGTGTAATTGTTTGTATTTTTTTCTGGATTTCTGGTCGTTACAATATAAATTAGCCGCAGGTAGCTACGACAGGTGCCAGATGATTGGCAGTTCATTGGCAGTATTGGTGGTAGGTATACCGGACTTATATATTATATAATCAGGGAGATCTGCGATAACAGAATATTGCTGTACATGTATAGGTACATGGGCGCAGGACACTGGGAGTCTGCGCCAATGTAATGACTAACTACATTATATTAGCTTGGTTGGGCGAGATTTATGAAGATGTTTATCCACCCAGCGCACTTTTTAGGCAATGTTTTGATAGACATAGAACGGGAATAAAAAGGTTTTTTTATTTAATTGTTTTATCTACGCCTTCCTTGGATAAGAAAGCAAATCAACTTAAAATGTCGTAGAAGTCCCTTTTTAATCTTCATGACATCTATAATCCACTTTTTTATGGTCCTTAGGTACCATTACATCATTGAAAGTAAAATATTTTAGAGTAGTATTGTGCGCCTATTCAGGCGGATCCAGAATCTTTGGAGCAATTTCTAAGTATGTTAGCCAGTAAGGCCCACCAAACTGCCCACCTCTGATTGTCATAATCGGAGGTGGGCAGTTTGTTAATAACTACTTTTATCTATTTTTTGAGATATTTTTCTTAGCTGTGCGACGAAGGTTAATTTTATATGTAAGCTGCAACTTCTCCTTTGGCATGTATATTCGTTGGGGAGTATAGGGGAGCACTAAGAGAGGATTTTTGGAAATTCCTCCTCTAAGATGGTAAAAGGGGGTGCACACAGACGAAGTCGCGAGCGGAGCGCTAGTTATGTCTAAGAGTTTGCTTCGTATTGTATTTCTGTTTGTAAGGAAAAATGTTTTGGGATTACTTGGTTTCGTTTACGACTTTGTTTTAACGTGTAAGCTTTGCACTGGTTATCAACATTGCCAAAAAGGCAATGCCAAGAAGTTAGTTTTTTTATTGTTCAAAATCTAAGAGAAGCACCATATATTATTTTAAAATAATAATAGTAAGATTTGTAAATTGTTATGGGTTTCTTTTGTTTAGATAATAGACTTAGTTAGCGAGATTTTTGCACCTTTTTAGGTCAATATCAAATTAACAAAAATTTTATTAGGTAGATTACAATCGCTCTTAAAAACAAAATATAATATAAATGCGACGCAATGTCAAGAAAAGTTTATTAACAAAAGGCAATCAAAATATTGTTAAACACACACCGAATTGAATGGCTCAAGAATTTAAATTAAAACCAAACGGTGCATCGCCAAATTGTCTCTCAGAAAATATTCTCCTGGTATCTATCACTCCACAAGGAACTCTTGATTACATCTAAAGAACAGCAACAAAGCAAGGGGAAGTGCGGTTCGTTGGGACTTCATTATACATTTTTCTCCTTGTCTCTCCCCCTGTCTTTTATAATCATTGCATACCTTCGGTATGACTGTGAAATAACAGATAAAAGGCGGAATAAGTGAAATATTGTCTTATTATTAAAATATGAGAAAGAGTTTTCAATATTCCATTGTGAAGTCGGAACGGAATTTTCATTATTAATTCAAATATGTTTTAGACTACAGTACCCCGAGCATAAAAGTCGTTATGGTAACCGTGACCGTATTATATTGTATGAAAACCAAAGCAGAACCTCTTTCGATCGTTTAAGAAATCATTTCATTTAAGGAATTCGTCAAGTAAGCATTAAGTTCTTTTTCATCCCATCTATTCGAAAAGCGATGATTCTTTATCTAATAACAGGGTCCAAAACGATTCATTTTTTACCTGTTATGACAAGAGGGTATAAATGAGATTTGAATTTTGAACAGCTTCATAACAGGGCCCAAAACAATGAGATTTGAATTAAGAACATAATTAAAGAAGCATTGGTTGGAGTATAGCAAAGGGTGTGCAGCAGTGTACTTTAAAAAAATTCAACTGATTTTGTATGGGGCCGGGACTTTTTTCGGGACCAAGAAATTTCAAAAACGGAATTTTATAAAATTGAGAATATCTCGTAAACGGCGAGTCGTAGCTAAAATCTAACTAAATTTTCAACCCTCCTACGGCATCCCCGGAGATAATTATAAGAAATCTGATAAACATATATTTTTTTATTTATTTTTTTTATTATTTCAAAACTCAATTTTTTTTTCTTGCCCGCCTAGCGCTATGATGTATCCGAACGACAACGAACTTCTACTTTAGAATCCCTCGCTGCGCTCGAGATTCTACTCTAGAATCCTTCACTGCGCTCTGGATTCAAAATAGCGCCCTCGCCGTAAATATATTATTTTGCTCCCTTGTAATACAATCTACTATTTCAG
This sequence comes from Crambus lathoniellus, assembly GCA_949710035.1. Classification (NCBI taxonomy): domain Eukaryota; kingdom Metazoa; phylum Arthropoda; class Insecta; order Lepidoptera; family Crambidae; genus Crambus; species Crambus lathoniellus. The sequence goes on along the minus strand of OX453303.1, from coordinate 18,174,842 downwards.
TTCTCATGCTCTAAAAGTACGCCAATATAGCCCTACGAAGCGGGACTAAATAACCACTTTAGTCCCTAGGGAGTAAAAAGTAATTCTTATTTTAATTACCTTCATGTGACATTAGACAAACTCAAACAGCCAGTGAATATACTATTATTTGTGAAGTGTGGAACATCTTAGTTTTTTGTTTCATGGTTTTTCCACAAGGAAGGTGGCGCCATGTGTTTTAAATTGTTAATTTGTGACTAGTTTAGAAGAAAAAACTGACCGCCAGTTTTTGGCGCCATTTTGGCGGATTAGGTTAAGTGGATATTTTAATTAATCGCAATTTGTTTCATAGTGGACTTTGTGACTCAAGATAGGTGTGGTTTTGTGCCCCAAGTGTCTACGCAACTGGACGATATGTGGAATGATTAAAATAGGCGCTATCTCGGTAAAGTGATGCCGAGTCTTTTATTATAGTGGTGACTACCTTAGCGAGAATTATCGAGAAGGCTGGCTTGACACACTTGATGCCAAATACTCGAATATAACACACCTACATTCTTATGAAAACATAAGATACTATGATAATTTAATAATACTCAAGAATTGGCAGTATGGCTAAATGTCTTGGACTGTCCTACAAAAGGGCGAATATTTTTACTACTACTACTGACCGCGAAAATTTCAGAATTTGTTAAATGTTTTTGTACTAAATTGACTATTTTTCTCGCACTCAAAGTGAAAAGTACAGTTTGCACCTCGAGACTAAACGCCAACTTAATATACCCTCGGTTTCATTGACTCCCTCGCACGCTCGGGAGCCAAACCACCTCTGGTATATAATGGCTTCGTTTAGTCCCTCGTTATAAAATATACTATTAAAGAATCGTCTCATTTGTTTATGGAATTAAAATTCAATATAATGTTTGACAGCCGCACTCTGACACCTTTTGAGTATGTACTATTCAATTACCATAACAATAGTTTTTCGTGCTAAAGCTACAGAGGTTAGTTTTCTTTGCAATAATGAACTTTATTAGTATCGTACACAACGTTTTCAGTAAAGACTTTTTGTTAAATCTTTCAATTGCCTTTTTACCTACCGAACAACACAATAAAGTTATCAATTAATATGAGATAGCTATATTAGTTATATAATAGTTTATGCTACAAGTGAGCTAGGTTGCTCATTATACACGAGGCTGTGGATTGCAGCCCGAGCCGCAGGCGAGGGCTTAAATCAGCCGAGTGTCTCTAGTGAGTAAGTTGCTCACGAGTTTCATACGCACTTTTTCAACACACTTGCGAGGAAAAACAAACATTTATTGCAAACAATAACCTAATTTAACTAAGGGAAAAAGCGCGCAAGTTTTTTTTTTGCACGCGCCAAATGTAAGGTGATTGATTACATACAGCCATACAGCCTACTTCAAAATAATTATAATAATAGTGGTAAAATGCAAATGTTTTATAACAAATTATTGTGAATTATAAATAATTTGATAATAATATACTTAATTGTCATTAGGGACACATTTATTTATTCTAAAAACGTAAATGGATTTTCAGCCGTATAAAACCACTTTGTTGTTACGAAAAAACTGTATCTATTACCCGGTGAAATCGAAAATGCTCTGTTGACTCGCATATAACTTGCAGTTAGGTACTAACTTAACTTTGTAGGGATACTGTATTACCCGGTTAAATTGAAAAGTCTCTGTTTACTTGCATATATTTTGCAGTTAGGTACTTACTTAACTTTGTAGGGATAATTCTATTACGCAACTAGTACTGTAAAATTATTATGCACGCGTGTGTTATAGTTCGGTTTATGGCCCTAAGATCGATGTAATAAGGCTCACTTTATGAGCAAGTGTGTTGAAAATTTATATTACCTGTAATGTGGTATACAAAACTACTACTTCTATACTATTATGGTAATTTATTTCCTAAAGTAATAAGTACAACTTTATATAACAAATCTCGCCAGTTTTAGACACAAGTTGATATTTTAAGCTAGTAAAGTCTAATAACTACAGAAAACAGCGCTGTTTCCAAAAAAAGTTAAAAGACTTAAGTAAAAAAGTTCTTTTTTCACCACATTCGAAGGCAACGCCCACATTTCAACGAAAGGTCATCTATTCATCTCTAAAAGGTTCTCGGGTTTGTGTATAAACAACATGCTGGGGCCGCCTTCAAAACGTACTAGTTCCCAAAGTCATTCTTAAGAAGGTTTTATGTGTGGTCAACTCAATAAATACCCTCTCGTCGGTCGTAGGTTTAACCTTAAAATATTTATAACGAGCTCAACTCTTAAGAAAATTACATCAAGTTATAAATAACAATTGATTTTTTCCGAAAATGTCATTGAATACCTACCTACAGCTTACCTAATAATCTGAAATAAAAGATATCAATCATGCAAATCATACAATACATTGTATTTATTATAACTTATCATTTAACTTACAGAAAATAAAGATATAAGACACTACTTAAAATGAAATTCTAAAAGTTTATTCTGAGAAGTAAATCTTATCTTTGACTTTTATCAAAAACCTCAGCCGTATCTTATATTTTGGGCACCAACTCATGCATTACCGGAATTGCACAGAACCAATTCTCTTTATGCGATACTACGGACGATGTGATTTATTTCTCTAGGGGTTCGGAACGTGATATTGGTGTGAGTAATTGAGTATCACATTAAAAGATAAACATCAAACAGTATCCATAGGGAAAATCAGCGTCAAACATAAGGTTTAAGTGGTCTTTTATTCTTTGTTTAGGATAGTATTGTGCTTTCGTATTGTGTTGCCTGTCTCTCATTCGTTTTAGGTATATATTTAAAATGAAGATCCAGTGACGGAGTGGTCGGTTACTGGATGAAGACTAAAAATACGACTTGGAACTGGGCGTCAGACGGCAACTGCACGCGACATGACGACGTTTCATGTCGCGGCGGCGTCATGACGCTACCATGATTTCGAACCCGACCGCAGCAGCAAGCAGCAGTAACAATAAATAAATAATAATAAATAAATAAATAAATAACTTCTTACATTCACACCAATTATCTAAGCCCATGTTAATTTCATTAAGAAACTGTATCATGGAAAACTTGATAACGGATAAATATATACTTAAATACTTTTTGTTTGTAAATACATACTTAATATACATTGTTAACACCCAGACCAAGACGAATAGACATGTTCATGCACACAAATATTTATCTTGTTCGGGAATCGAACCCGAGACCACTGGCGCAGAAGGTGGGTAGCCTACCCCTGCGCCAAATCGGTCGTCAAAATAATACACCTATGGTACCTGAACCAAAAGAAGGATCAGATTATACTGGACGGTGAACCGTTTCGTATACGCTCCTTCGTGCTACGGTAGTCAAGAGCTACGTGATGATGTTGATTTTATAAGGTGATGAGTCGCTAATGTGATGCAGTTTGACAGAGCTCTTTCAAATACGATGTGAAGAGTTGCGAAAAAAGGTTAGTATCGCTTACTTGGGCTTGTCAGATTCGCAGGCCCAATCGCTTATTATCTGCCGTATATAGTTTCATTCCAATAACAAACTGAGTTTACTATTGTGTCATAAACCTACATTACTATAAAACTCTAGTTTCGTAGTAGTTATTTACAACTTTGCTTACAATAGAACCATGAATCATAAAAAATACGTAGATAAACTGCAAGATGCAAACTCAACAAAAGCCATTAACGATCTGCAAACACCTGTTCCAAGTAAGTTATAGCGTAACTGCAGCCATTTTACCACCCTCTGTATCAAATGTAATACATTAATAAATTTGTAGTGTTTTTAGTGAATTTCAATAAATGAAAGAATGGGTCCCCAGTGGTTGGCAAGCAGCTCTAATAGACACTTTGATGAATCTGTCGACTCCCCTACATAGAAGGGAAGTAAATCTTAATGCGAAAACCATAGAGAATCGAATGCTCGCACTTATTTGAAAAGATGGATTGAAATAATTAAATATTGTACATTGGGAGATACGCTTGCGACTCTTATTTGTTATGATGGAAATATAAGAGATTTGAAATTATGGAAAAAGTAATTTTAATTATGTTATGTTCCTTCACCAATGTAAATTACGTAAATATTTTTCTAGGTGATACTAAAAAAAATACAGATTTTAATGATACAAAATACATTATAGGAGCGAGGAGTTTTAGCCGTGTTGATAGTCAAAGTTAGCAAAATAAAACAATGAGTCATTGTTCTAAAATGTGATTAAAATACTAAAGGTTTAATTTGTGATTAAAACAACAAAAATGCACTAAGCGACAACTGTTGTGCTATTCTCTAAGATTCAATCAACAAACTCGACGTTCTTTTTCGCTTGACTTTCACTTGTTTATTATGAATTTTGACATAAAGAATCGAAGTGAACGACGATGTGACGGTGAAACTTCGTTAGAGAATCGCACCCCTGAGTTAAATTAAAACATCTCAAAATAAAATTTCATCCTAGAGTCGATATCCCGTTGTCACGTCTCCCGTTGTAGATTTACAGTCTGCAGTTTTGAACGAAACATTTCACGATCTCGCTTCAAAGTCGCCCGAGTCACCCCCCTGATTTAATAAACTCTGTTTGCATCGCATTCAGTTTTAACGGCGGCATATTTACGGATTACACAGTGGGATAGAATGTATTTTTCCGACATTTTGTGCAGATGGCGATGTGGATTAACCACAAAGTTGGGCCATTATTAATTCTGCTTTCGTGTAGCAACCGGCAGCTAATGTTTCAGGGCTTATTATTGTTAAATTTCGTAATGACTGTTAATGTAACAGCACGCCTGGTGATCACGCGATTGGTGACAAGTTCATTGAACTTCAAAGTTTTACTTGGGATTTATTTCCTTGTTTTACCTCAATACGGGAAAGAATTTTATTTGTTTCGAAAACTGTGGTCGCTCGTGTTTATTGTTTCTGCGTTTCAAGTAAAGTCGAATACTGGATTGCTTTGTTTTACGATTGCTTATTAAATAACGACTTGTAAATCCGTTTGTTTTTACGTATTTGAATAATGTAGTTAGCTTGGTTGAATATTTAAATCTAGATAATATTCTACATGTAACAACTATTTGATCGGATCTGGCATCGTGCAGGAGAATTCAATATCTTATTTTGTATCAAAATATATTTCTATCGAAATAATTTAATATCTTTTAGTTTTATATTAACTTACATAACAAAAATCGCGCTTTCCAGCTCAAATGTATGATTTTTGAAGATGTGAAATCTTCTTATATTTTGTCAAATTACGAATGTATATCAGAGCCACTAAAGCTGAGATTTAAAAATACATATTAGTAAAATTACTATTTCACTTCTCATGCTCGTAAAGTTCGTGTTTATGTTGGGTATAGGCTGCATAAAATCGCTTTTTATGCTCTAGTGCATAAAGTAAAATCTTCGTCTAAGTCTCAGACTCTAAGACAAAGGTCGTCAGGTAAACAGTCACGTACGCAATTAAACTTCGTTAAATAAACTTGTTATTTCATTCTGTTTCTTTAATTTTGTACACAATCCATTTTAAATTACTTACTAAATTAATAAAACTAGGCAAAATTAATGAGTTTTGTAAGAAATAAGTATTTCAAGAGCATTATGGACTACGATCTATGCTAAAGTAACTGTGCTGCCACTGCCACGTATAAAAAAAAAGTCTTCCCGCCAATATGGCGAAGTCTTTATTTTTTCTTTTTTGCAATATTGTTATTTATTTTCCTTACACTCGAAGTGAAAAGCAGAGTGTATAACTTCGTGTAACAATAATAACTCGTAGATAAAACCCATTTTACCCTCGAATTGACTATCCACCCTCGCCTACGGCTCGGATAGATATATACGTCTCGGGTAAAATGGTACGTTTTATGCACTTGTTGTACAATCTACTAGAGTGCGTGCCAAATAAATCTGCGCGCGGTCAAAATCGAATACCATTAGTAGGTATTCAATTTTGACCGCGCCTTTTCCTGCTTTGAGCTTTTCCATAAGCTTAGATAAAAAACTGTACTGTCAATAGCACCAAAAACGCAGAGTTATCTGACACGAACTCTATACGTAATAAACAACAAAGTAAACATCTCAGTCACATCCAATTTTTTATTTTTATTCATGGGAACATTTAAAGAAAACATTTGAGAAAAAGCGTCTCATCTAAATCCGGCCGCATGCCAGCACAATGCTTACGCAGCGTGCAAATCCTAAAATACACATTGAATGCGAATGTTCACAGATAAGCAGTACCTTTATCCTATTCACGTCTCGCTTGCAACCATTTTTCATGTCTTTGTTGCCCAAAATAGATATAAGGGCGTCACCCACTATCCCACATATTTTTTTTTAAATTTTGAAGCACCATCGAATAAGTTCTTAAACGACGTCGTTTTGCCGCTGACAGCGTTTCCTTGGGGGACATGTTAAAAGGGTGCAAAGACGTCCCAATGCTGAGTCATTATTTTTCGATGGGAGTTTTTAAGTATTGTTGCTGCAAAAGAACAACAAAAGGAATTGAAGACACAAGAGGGAGGTAAGCGTACGAAAAGGTATTTTGATAGGAAATCAATACCGATAGGGAATTGAAGAGTTTGTTTTGATTTTAGTTTCGTTTTCGTAGAATTTTCTTTGTTCAAATTGTGTAGACACTACACAATAATTTTTTTAAATAAGTTTTCGCTAATACTTTCATCAATATTAAATCTGAAGTTTTGTGTCGGAAACTGAACTTAAGAATCCATACTAATATTATAAATGTGTTTGTTTGTTTGTCCGTGTTTCTCGTCAAAACGGAGCAACGGATCGACATGATTTTTGGTATGGGGATAGTTTGAGAGCTGTTGAGTGACATGGGCGACTTTTTATCCTGGAAAAATATCAGGTTCCCGCGAATAACGTCTTGTAGTTCACGCGAGTAAAGCCGCGGGCGGAAGGCTTTTATATTATAAAATGTATGCAAATGTACTTATACGGTAACAGTCTTTCCGCTCAAAAATTTATTCTAAGTAGCACCTTAAATAAAAATCTTCCTTATGCTTCTTTTAATACCCAAAGTAAAACATATGTAAATACCAAACATTTAAGAACTGAATGTAAGCACAAAAAATAGTTATTTCGCTCCGAAATCCAAGTTATTGCAACTAAAACGGGTCGATCATAGTTTATGTTTCTTGAACACTATAACTATTATTCAATATTAAACTTTCAACCCTTAAGTTCTAATAATAACGTATTTAGTTAACATACACTGCCCCACATTGGACCCAACAGTTCGACCGAAAAGCAAATAAGTGATTGTTTCGAATAATCCAAAGTTCGATGGGCAGTGAAATATCGAGAGGAAGCCGACTGAGTTATTTTGAAAGTTTTTATTGGTACCTACATACTTATTAACATTTCTACTACTACGCTTGGATTAAAGACATTGCCATTATATGAACCAAATTAATAAATAGGCCGAGGCCGTACTGCTAAAGCGATTGAGATGTGACGAAACGGCGACGAAACTTATACCTATGAGTTTTGTTTTTACGAAATCGCCGAAAAACATAATTATGTTGGTAGGCGCACTACAGAAAACATCCTGAACTTTATTTGTTCCTATCGTCGCTGTCGCGGTACTAGTCCGTAATATCTCTTACTGTCCTTAATGTCCTTGTCCTTAATATCTCTTACTGTCTGGTCCCCGCAAACTAGCTACAAAGGCCGCCACTTGAAGCTAGAAGAAGAAACAAGTGACGACTATCAGCGTCGGCGTCCTTATAAAATGTATGAAAACTACGAGAAAGAGGTCGGTGGCGTCGTTTTTTGGTGGCCCCTGTGCGGCAACGCTTACATTCACACCAATAAGTAACTACTAATACTAATAACAAAGCTTACATAAGTTGTGTGATAATATGATAAAAGATAGAAAACATATTATTATGTATCGATACCTAAATAACTAAATTTTAAAGACCGATTCAACTCTACCAGGATTTAAAATTAGGACATCTGATTAGGCGACATCTTAATAACAGCGTTAAAACTACTTTTCCATCAGGGTCATCAAATATAAACCACGTAACTTGTTTTTTCTCGCTACTTTTTCGTCTCTCATAATTACAGCGTAATGATATATAGAGACTACAAAACTTTACCTTTTTTCATACACGCCATGAGCGCATTAAAGTTAGAGCTGCACAATCGCGTGAGTTGCGTGCCCCAAAGAAAAGCATTTTTTTTGATGCATCATTTCTGTTTGTTAAGCCACGAGTAGACTGACGCCGTCATGTTAACGAAACTTTGCTTTGCACATTAGCGAGTACTTTCCAGTTTTCATTTTTCTTTTGACTTTCAAACCGTCTTCGAAATAACTGACGGTGTGCGTTCTTGAAAATACTGGCAACCTTAATCGGTTTTCTTTTTTTTATGTTGCATAAGTATCCTTTGGGGCAGCGTTTGGGAAGCTCCGGCATATATTCGCGTCCAAAATTCCCCAATGTCTCAAGACTAAGGTCTTTGACCAGTGTGTGTTGCCAGTTATGACTTATGGAAGCGAGACGTGGTCTTTTACTATGGGTCTCATAAGAAGGCTCAAGGTCACCCAGCGAGCAATGGAGAGAGCGATGCTTGGTATTTCCCTGCTCGACCGTATCAGAAATGATGAGACCCGCAGGAGAACTAAAACGACCGACATCGCTCGAAGGATTGCTCAGTTGAAGTGGCAGTGGGCGGGACACATAGCGCGGAGAACCGATTGCCGTTGGGGCGGAAAGGTTCTCGAATGGCCTATGCCCAGCAGTGGACGTAGTACGGCTGAAATGATGAAGTATCCTTAGCGTTTTTAATACAGAACAGCGTAGCTCTTAGCCTTAGCCTTTATCACCCCTAAAAATGTTAAGTGCAGATAAGGCTGAAGGTAGAAGCGCACTACTCCCGGAATCCTCAACGACTGAGGAACTGTTATCTTATCTCTAACTGCCGGAATACAACAATGCTGATAACACCGTTGTTATGGCGTCAGACAGATAAAACTGTGGTAGCTAGCCAAGCCGACTTTAGAACAAGTCATAGCACCAATGAAAACGAAAAAAAATTTACTACTGGGAATCGAACCCGGGATCTCAGGGTCTGGATACCGGAGGCAAAGAATACTATAATTTTACTACGTACCGGAGGTATGTACCATGAGGCCACTAGCGCTAGCGGTACGCCAAAAAATGCTGCAAATGGAGTTAAAAGCATGAAAGCCGGAATGATTGACCCTTAGGACATAGCAATCAACTTGACCCGTAGCACGAAATAAAATCAAAAAGGAGAGGAGTTATCACGTCATCTTTTTTTGTGTCGTTTTTTTTTTATCTGAAACCTATTGTGTGTGGTATCTAATAAAAGGGCTTACTAAGCGGATTCTAATAATTCAGTCACTTGTTTTAAATTAAAATAAAAATTATTTTCAAAACATATTCAGTATCTACCTATATCCAGATTTTTTACTGAATTTCGGGGTGTACCGCTAGCACTACGCAAATGTGATCAAAAAGCGATTATGTTTGTCAAGCTTTAATTATTCAATTTCTAACACAACTTTTGTATTTATGAGAAAGTGACATCTTTCTATCTGTTTCCTTAGTACGCTTGGACTTGATATAGTGTTTTGTTTATTATAAAAAAATCGGTTCAGCCGTCTTCGAGTAATCGGTGGACATACACAAAAAAAAAACTTACATACAGACGAATAGAGAACCTCCTCCTTTTTGATTTAGAAGTCGGTTAAAAATAACACAGCATATTTTTACATTCAATCTTAACTTCGAAACAAATTAGCTTAAGTTTCTTAAGTTGTTAGTACCGCACGGTACACCTTGTTCTCGATTATTAACTATCCACCTCCTTTGTTACTTAACCTGTATTGGTGGAGGAGATCCACAGGCAAATGCTCCCGTTCAAGATATATCACACGTTCAGGACCTTCTGCAGTCCACCCCTTTGTAGGCTTAATTTATTGTTAGCTAGTTTAAGTTTTATTGTACTGTTAGTAATTAGTACTTTTGCAATAAATCTTCTTCAATGAAATAGCCGCTTTTAGTTTTGCCACGGGTATCACCCCTTCAACAAATCTGGGGGCACGGCAGTGACACCACCAAGTCGAGCGCGAAGCAAACACTGCCGGTACTATCCTTTTCTGGAACTGGACTTTCGGATAGATTTAGTACGCTGAAATTTATAGTCATATAGTAAACAGGACCCTAAAATTTCAAGTTTGCAGCTCATTAATTTACGAAGTTATACGAAAGCAAAGTTGTGCCAATTCCACACTGACTAACTGACTTACTGATCATGAAAATAAAAGTAGTCCTTCCCATAAACATAGGGACCTGAAATTTCCTATAAGGAAAATGAGAGTTGATTTGTTTTTACTGAGAGATTTCATCACTTTTTATAGAGAAATAAGCAGCTCCAGAGAGATTTGGCTAGTTTTTTTTACAGTATATGTTTACCTCAATAAATATGTGCCTAACTCACCAAAACGGTATGGTACTAGTATTGAAGTCGGACCTCAACGTACTTGGATACTTTTATGTCTATCATCTTTCATATTATACATCATACGTGTCTCTTGTTTACGTGTGTCTGTCTCTTATTACTCTCTCTCTCTCTCTCTATTTCTTTTCATAAAATCATGAGGCGCTTAGAGACCACCTGTTAGTTTAAACACACAGAGAATATAAATTCTATTAATGTATTTGAGACGAGAATGTTCCATAAAAACAGGCGGGTGCTTATAAAAAAACGTCTAGAACGGACAGACGTGACTGCGATATGCCGTGTTTAATCCTAAAAAGGACGAAGTCGGGAGATTTTAATGAGAGATCAGGTTTTTCAATTATCCCTACTTCTTTATGCCAAGTTTTACGTCAGATTTTTATCGCTGAAGTACTTTTACGAGTTGCAGGACCACGGATTTAATCACGGCTAAGTCACGTCTACGGTGCTATTGCAGTATAAATTTGGAATTAACGAGAATCAAGAGTTAATATTGAGATTTCACTTTGCATCGTAACACCGATCTTGATTGAATGGACTTTGCTCTTAAGCAGATAACGATCTTATTCTGTATACTGTGTAATGAAATGACGAGCTCACGTTTTACAAAATAATCTTTATTTGGAAAAGTGAAAGAAACATTTATCACAGGTTTTGAAACACCGTACTCTGTTGATTTGACTTCGGAGATTGAATATGATACAATTTTTAGTTCAATTAATTTTTATATTCTCTTCATTGCAGTTCTTAAAACACTTACCTTGGAAAGTATTTTACAAATATGAAAGGAGCAAAGCTAGTATTTTGATGGCACACATAATATAACACTTCGAAAATAGTAGTAACTGAAATGCAGCAAGGTCAATCAACAATTTCTTGTACCTAATCATGTCCCTGCAACAGGTTTTTAAATCTTCAAAACTATCAGTTTGCTATAAAATTTATTACTAATCCAGATCCTTATTTATACAGATCTCTCGATTGCGTTAAATTATTTTCTCTCAATTAAATTTTACTAAAACGATAAATATTATTACGTTTTACTGGTAACTTAGGGACTTACGTTTGGTATGGAACCGTGAGAAGTCCCCTAAGTTACCAATAAAACGATATAATTTTTATCGTTTTAGTAAAATTTTATTGGCGATATAATTGCAGGGACATAATTAGGTACAAGAAATAGTTGATTGACCCAGCAACTTTAGACAATAACATTCATAGAAGAAGAATTATATTTAGGAACAGCGACATAGTGCAAGAAGATTGTTCTGTATTACAAACTAGTGTAATAGAATTCAAAATAATCAACCGACAAAACGAGTATCCGCTGGCCACTACCACCACTAACCACTGGCCAAATTTTTAAGTTCGACTCAGAATCGGTAAGTGAACAACTTTCTCTTAGAAACATGGGTCGAAATATGACAATTTTTTTTCGACTTTTCATACAAATCATTCTGATCACGTGATCGATTATTATGGGAAGTCCAAACATTTTTGTCGTATTTTGACCCATGTTTCTAGGAGAAAGTTGTTTCAAAATAACCCTGTATGCACTACGTGCACGGCAATATTCTATAGACAAAACACTAGGTAAATACACCCGTTTTCCGGACCGATTCTATCAATTCTAACGCCACAGATCCCGGTAATCTTTTTCCTTGCCACATATAACAAACAAATCCCCCCATTATCCCGGCTTTATGAATCTGAAAATTATTACGACCATTAAATAGAAACACTCAACTCTAAATGGCTGAGGCGAACAAAACCGAACATCAAAGTTGCTTCTAACTTGAGATTATTGGATTTATTTGTATTCGCCTTTTAACTTCGCCCCAGATAAGAGATGCTTTCACGTCGTATTTGTTATGCTTATTACTAACATTTTCACGTTAAATGAATCTCGCTAAACTGGCATTTCTTCGCTCCTTAAGATCTTATCAGATTTCCTGCTTTGATTTCATTATAATAGCAATAATGTTATACTTAGTAGTTAGATTGATATAATTATATTACACGTATTTCGTAATAGAAATTTTTAATCTATAGCTCATTCACATCGTAGCATGTGTACTATGAACAGGCTACGAAGCTAGAGTATTTAAATTTCATGATCACAATAATTTGTTTAGTTACCTTAACAAAAGTACATTCTAGGTTCAGTTTATTATTTTTCACTTCTCATGCTCGTAAAGTTCGTGTTTATGTTGGGTATAGGCTGCATAAAATCGCTTTTTTTGCTCTAGTGCATAAAGTAAAATCTTCGTCTAAGTCTCAGACTCTAAGACAAAGGTCGTCAGGTAAACAGTCACACACGCAATTAAACTTCGTTAAATAAACTTGTTATTTCATTCTGTTTCTTTAATTTTGTTTGTACACAATCCATGTTAAATTACTTAATTAATAAAACTAGACAAAATTTATGTTTTGTAAGAAATAAGTATTTCAAGAGCATTATGGACTACGATCTATGCTAAAGTCACTGTGCTGCCACTGCCACGTATTTAAAAAAAAAGTCTTTCCGCCAATATGGCGAAGTCTTTATTGCTTATTTTTTGCAATATTCTTATTTATTTTCCTCACACTCGAAGTGAAAAGCAGAGTGTATAACTTGTACACAAAACCCATTTTACCCTCGAATTGACTATCCACCCTCGCCTACGGCTCGGATGGATATATACGTCTCGGGTAAAATGGTACGTTTTATGCACTTGTTGTACAATCTACTATTTCATGTCTCATATTCTGAAAGTAACTCATAACTTGTCTAAAATGCGGGTTGAAAGTGGTATGTGGCGGCCCTAGGGCTGTAATGAAATTTGAAAAAGGAACAGGAGGGGTCATGTCAAAATCTGTGAATTAAAGAGTACCTATGTACAAAAATGAGCTATAATCTCTGGACATTTATTTACCAAAGGAATGTGGGCAAAGGCACAGAAGCCTATACAGCCAACTTTGCTACTATATATAAAATAACTAAAATCGTAGATACCATACAAAAAGAGAAATTGTTAAGTAATATTATCTAAAACATTGTTTTTTTTTAATAATATGCGTTTTTAGAAACAGATTAAACGAAATAAGTTATTTGTAACATAAAAATCTCGGGCTATTAATTCCATAGAATTGCATAGAGTACGGGTGAAACACTAAACATGGCTGTATGGACTTAGTTTCCCTTGCCTTTCCTAAAATAGAGAAAATGAACAAAAAAGTTATGAGAATTCGAGTCTATCGAAAATTCCGCGGCCATAGGAAAAATTTTTTTTGAATATTTCTGTTTATTTTTACTTTCCTCATATTCGAAATGAAAAGTAGAGTGTTTACTTCGGGTGTATGGACCCATAACAGTCTCGAACTATCGGCGCCCTCACTTCGTTCGTGCGCCAAAACACTCGACTGTTATGAGTGCCATACAGCCCTTACTAAACAATCTACTATAAAATAAAAAATGACATTAACATCAGACAGAATTAAGTTAACTCCTAACAAATTAAGTTTTTTTTCGTTGAGCCAGTAAAATCAGGACAAACCCGCTTGCGCGTTTGTTACGTGGGCCTAATTCACTCGGCCAGTACATACTTGTAGCATGAAAAATTTTTGTTATAAAAAACTGAGCTTTTGTACAACGAGGGTTTTGCAATGGTTGAGCTCGTTTTGCTTACAATAGCGGTGGTTAAGTATCTTTTGAAATGACGGTCATGGGATGGCTGATATGATCTCACCATATATTTCACTCCACCCGTGCTCACGTTAACCATAATCCTTTTTTATTTACATTGACTTTTATGCTAAAAATATATACTTATGCTTCTAAGTATTTGCAGAAAAATAAAGGCCACACCTCACATCATACAGTTACACAGTAAAATAATGTTATTTAGTTAGGTACCAACCAACGTGTTTACACAGAAACCCATGTAATAGAATCACCTCGTTTCGAGTGGTTTTTGCGCATGACTTAGCCAGACATTTACGGGAGTAAAATAAAGTGTAAATAAATCTCTTTTAGTGGTTCCACGTCGGTGTTTCTAGGCCATAAAGGCAGGCACCGGTCAACACACAATGTGCCTCGTGTCCTACCAACCATTTGTCGTGGAGCAAAAAGTGCTAGTTTACTTGCACACACGGGTGTTAATTTGGCACGGGTAAGCACTAAACGTGTTAAAAAGAACAAGGTTTAATTTTGGTTTAAGTTTGGTTCTGCTTATTAAACAACGTTGATATTAAAAATGTTCCGTTTTATAGAAAATGCACATTGTATTTAATATTTTGAATAACTATTGTATTGTATTGTACACCATCAACAGCTTTCACTTTACTTTTTTTTAGGAAATGGAAATAGGTTAAATAAAACATTATCACTGGTAATTTATATGAAAACAAATTCAGCCAACGTCCACAATTTGATTCGAAATCTCACCAAAATGGAATTTACTTTTACTTAAATTATAATACCATTCAAACAGCGTAACGGCCTCGTAAAAAATGTAGCAGAAGCCATTAAAATTGTCGAAACACGGTTCATCTCGGCTTGCTATCATTTTATTTTAGAAATTCCCAATTTGAGATGTACTCGACAAACCGTTTTAAAATCTGGTATTTTTAACGTTTGAAGTCTCAATTTAAGCGATCTTAAAGTGCTTTTCAGTGCTCCATTCTCTGTTCATTTCACCTCTCACCAGTTCCAACGGAGACATACTTTTAATTGGAATCCTTCCGTTTTGCTTAAAGTCTCTTAATTGAATTTTTTTGCAATTTAGATTTTAAACGACTTAATTTTGAACCGGAAAGACTAATTCATCTCATTACGTTAATTATTTTTACAACTTTTCATTTCTAAGATTGAAATGTAATTGAGTTTATTTTGTGTGCAAAATGTAGGTAATAATACTTAAAACTTTTATATTCATCATAAAGTCATTGAAAACGACAATTAAAAATGAGAAAGAAGTCTTTAAACAATCATGTAATGTCTTAGAAAGTAAGACCTTAGAAAAGATTCAAATTACGTTAATTATTTTCAATTAGGTACTCATAAAATCTTATCTAACCATATTTCACCCGAAAAAAATTCAGATGGGATACCTCCTCCACAGAACACGGAAAAAACTTTTCCCTGACCTCCTTCTTTTTTTGAAGAAAATTTATCGGTGATCTGAAGAACGATTTTGTTATTGAATATGTGATACGAGGTGTTGGTTTGACTGTCTGTAATGTGTAAGTCTAAGCTTACAACTTAAATTTGTTTATCAAGAAATTGTGTATTGTACGTGAAGGCCATGAACTTTTCCATTATACCTATTAAACGAATACTGCCTTGTCGATAGCAACGGCCGTTTCATCTCCCAAAAGTTCTTATCGCCTTTAGATAAGGTCGGAAATTACCCGTACACCTAACTTACTCGTCTTTTTCACATGGCCCTATTTATGAATCACTCGTTTGAAAATTTGTTTTCACTGAAGCTACTTATATGTATATCGCATTGAGGTTAAGCAGCCCCCGACTTTTATGATGTTCTAAATCGTTCGATTTCTGTTCTACCAAACTGTTTAAAACATGTTTTGAATATAAATTAACCACTGGCTTAGAATTGATTAAGGTTTGGATAAAAAATTAGGTTGTTGATTAGTTTTGTTTTTGGTTTCATTTGTTGTTCCCTCTTTTAAGTACTTACACGAAATGTTAAATTTATAATTGTTTTATAAATTTAAAATATAAACATAATACTTAACTAGGTAAAGTTAAGTATTTTTTTATCGAAAGGATATCCCAAAATTGAAGGTTTTAAATAAAGTGTTTGGTAAGTCGATTGATTTAGAGATAAAGACCACTGATCGATTTCCTACGGAGTCATCAAAGGTCACGAAAGGGTGTTGCAAAAACTCAATTAAAACTTATCTTATATGTGCGTGAATTCAAGTACCATGATAAAAGGGTTCTACTTTATTATTCTGATTAAACCTTGTTACAACAAAAAGATAAAGAATGTGAGTAAGTACTTTACTGCGATGGCTGGATTCCGATTTACTGTTATTGTAGTTATTGTATGTTATAACAATTATTTAAATATACTGTTTATACAACTATGGAATGAAGACTGGGTCCGGACTGATTTTTTTTATTTAATTAAAATATTTTTTGAAATATCAAAAACACAACACAGGTATTTATTTTCAAATATTTAAGATATTTCAGGAATATAGAGCATCTCATTTTATTAAACAAGGACAGCGCTACCCACGTGTGACGTCACAAGTTATACTCCCGCCATGTAAAATTTCATTTTAGGCAGAGATAGTCACGGTTGGCACAACTTACCAGCTGGATACTTGCTTGTTAAGAAACAGATTGACCTTTTTTTACTTTTGTTATACTTACTTCAATATTATATTTTTGAATGAGACTATTACCTACATATTGACATACTTAACAGTCCGAACCTCTATTATTTCGTCTGCATTTAAAATTTCATAAAGACATAATTTTAACAAAGTAGTAAAAGTCGAGAATTATGCCGCTGTTTATTACTTTTTCTTACGAGCAAGAAGTGGATACAATAACGTACAGTGCAACTGGTTGCAAAAGTAGGGGCACTTAAAAAAGTGAACATCGAAAAAGAAAAAACGTAATGGCACTTCTTTTCGGTGGAATTTTCAAACAAGTCCCAACTTTGACATTAGCTTGTGAATTATCGCGGTCTCGCCGGTGTCATTTGTGAAGTTTCAGCTTGAACTTTGGTAGCCGGTTTCTTTGCGAGTTTGCCCTGGGCGGTGGCCAACGGCATCACTTTAAGGTTGAGGCACTAGTTTTTTTTTATTTCCAAAGAAGTTTTATTTTGAATTCTGTGTCGCCTGAGAGCTAGCTAAAACTCTGAACACCACTTGATGAGAGACTGCTGAAAATTTTGAAACAGTTCTTTGTTTGTTTGAAGTATTTGGATCTTTTTTTTTCGTTTGAAACCAACTTTTTAAGAACAGTCTAGATGAAGTCAAGCCTTAAAATGCAATAAATGTAAGTTCTATTTATTAATACTGTAATTCTACCATGCAGATATATTTCACTACGTTACGAAAACAGCAGAAACAAACACAGCGCTTTCTCCAAAATGTTGCAACAAAAGCGCGGGTCCCATTCAATGTGAGAAAAATATAGGAAAAAAACCTACCCCTCGGTGCACAGTCTAGAGAAACCTACGCGTCTGTAATACAAAGCAGAGAATGCGCCTCTCGTGACGAGTGGAGAAGAAAACAAAGAGGTGTCATGTTAAAACTCAAGTGAAATGTATTATTCAGTTCTTGTTCGAACAAAGAAAATCCCGGCTCCAGAGACTTGGCCGGGAACAGGACGATAATGCGATACGAGATAGGCAAGGCGGCTTAGTTTATGCTTTTGACAAGGATATGAGAAATTGATACTAAGTCAGCACTAGTTTATTTAAACACAAACATTTCTCTTCATAGTACATTTCTTCACTGAAAGCATCGGCGACTTAGTAGCAAAAATGAAATGTTTGAAATATTATTATGTTAACCACATAATTATGTTTTTGCTCTGAATCGAGGTTATAAAAATTTCAAATAAATCAAAAAGAGAGCTGCACCCAAACATCTATCACAGTTTACATGGATAATAGTTTAGTACATAGGTGAATGTTGAAATATGACACAGGATTGAAATAAAAAAGTTTTTAAAATTTATTGTTTTAAATTTGGTTTTATATTTATTCAGATTTACTGACTTTTCTAAAGAGGCATAAAAATATTCTTACGTGGGAAAATTTAATGCAACACAGACAAGAAGTTAGGAAAAGAGGAACACTCAATTGACGATTTGACGACCTCCGTGGCCGAGTGGTGTACGCACCGGTTTTTAAGGTGCCACTTTCTACCGGACCCGGGTTCGATTCTCGTTAGGGTAAATATTGAAAACGAACTTTTCAATATTTTGGTCTGGGTGGTTGTGATAATACCTGTCGTTGTCACCAATTTCCATTATTACTAGTGCTCAAGCTACTAAAGTTTGTTATGTGAACAATGTACGTGATGGTGTACATTATTTACTCAATACATCGTCTTTCGTAAAACTACCTACGCTGTACTTAATTTCAAGTATTTACACAGCAATGACGCGTATTTATTTCAATCACTCCTCCCCATTAAGGCCATACTTTTTGTATAGATCTAAGTAAGCAGTGCTATCCACCGGCTCTTTAGTCGAGTACCGTCAGCAAACACCTCCGTACTGACACATTAGTCAACTTCAGAAGCAGAGATTCCGCCTCCTTGCACGCCACATCGCACGTCACGACTTGTGTAGGGGCTCTTTCTTGACGAGGAAACTCATCTACTAGTCCTTTATGCGATAAAGAAGTATTTTTACGCGACTGCCCAAAAAAAGAAGTATATTGTGTTTACGGTTAATGTATTTATGTGAGTTTCTTTATTCCACCATAACTTTTGAATGTCTTAACGGATTTTAATGTATGTTGTATCATTAAAAACGTTATGTTACCCTGTAATACTATATTCAATAATGGCGGACTTGAGGCGCCATAAAGATCTTTAAATATAGCAATATGGGTATCAAATCAAATTCCTCGACATAATAACAAACATAATCACTAATAGGAATAAAATAAAATAAATATAATTTAAAAATTACCTTGGGACCTTTTAAATTTAAGTTTTCCACTTCCACTTGCAGTCGGGCTGTGGAATCCACAGCATGGTACCCCGACTGCAGTGAGAGCTTGTTTTTTTACGTTTTAGTTCGATTTTGGCAGTCGTGTTTTTAAATTGGAAAAAGTCAGAAAATTAGCCGTTATCTGTATTATTTTTTTAAAAAGAAATTAAAACTTCAATCGTGATCGTGCACAGAGATAATTTGGTCTACTTATTACGAATATTTCTAAAACTGCAGCCTTGCGCGATTACTAAATAGGTACAAGATACTAAGGTCAGTCTTTCATAATATTCAGTCATTAAAATCAAACATAGTCATTTTCATAAAAATATTTGTAGATGGTGTTTTTAGTTGTGTGTCGTCACAACTAACGGCAGATAGATATTATCTATCTACCGTTCAATCACAACTAAAAACACCTCCTACAAATATGTTTACCCAGTATTATCAGCGTTGAATTACTAAGGTTCACGTTACTTGGCTCGCCGAATCCTTGCCGCTTGTCCTACAAGCCTTGACTGTTGTATATGCCTGCTTACGTGTCATGTCTAGTGGCCAGGCAGCGCCTTGTAGTGACAAATGTACAGACTGGCTGGGTATTTGTTTGACGTCACCTGATACGATGGACGTACCGCTTATCTATTGGTAAAGGGGAACTTTATCTATATGTGGTGATTTCAAACAAGTTTGACAAGGGGACAAGAGTCTTAGGCTCAACCCACACGAACCACAACCACAACCACACCACGCGGGTGGGGCGCATTTTTTATTGGAAATGAATAGTCATTCACACGTACCACATTATTTAAATATTTTTTTTTAAACAAACAATACATTCGTGCTCTTAGGTCTTTGTGACTTTCTGACTGATTTTACCTTTTATCTCATAAGGATAGATTCTCATAAGGACAGATTCTCAAAAAGACAGATTCTGAAAAGGACAGATTCTCAAAAGGACAGAGTACAAGTAAGCACATAAAGAGAAAAAATATTAGGTATTATAACTATTTTGAAGTGAAGATGAAGTATTTAGAAAAACCAGCTCCGATGGGACTCGAACCCACGACCTTTCGCTATCCGGGCGACTGCTCTTACCTCTGAGCTACGGAGTCGTTACGAGAAATTTGTTAAAGTTTTATTATTTTCAGAGAAAAAGTGAGAGGCTTAATTTTTTTTTTATTTTTTATCTATCAGTTATCCAATAGTAGATACAAGCTGGTAAGTTAGTTTAGGAAAATTACTAATTCATACTGTGGAAACAGTGTGCGAGATATTTTCTTCTATTGATTTGTGCGTGCACCTGTACCATGTTCAGTTTTTTGACAATTTGTCCTTTTGAGAATTTGTCTTTTTGAGAATTTGTCCTTCTGAGAATCTGTTCTTATTAGATAAAAAAATCATTTTTAGTAGCGACAAAAAATGAAAACAATTGTTTTGAAAAATTTAACCCCTATCAAAACTGTGTGGAATCGATTCTACTCTCGATTCTGAACAAACTATTTTCTCAGTTTCCGTTGTATATCAATGTCGAATGCATGCTTTCGTGACATGTCTAGTGGCCAGCGCGTGATATTATAGTATTCTTTGCCAGCGCAGTGACAAATGTAACTACCGGTGTTTGTTTGACGTCACCTGACACGAGGGACGACCCTTTGGTACTTTTCTTTACCATTTTTCTGTTCGTAAGAGGACCTTTTTCTTTATTTTGGTTATTTAAGTTTCACAACAGCACAAGAGTCTAATTCAGATTTAAAATTGACAATATCATCTCGCAATACAAAACATTTAAAAAAACAACCAGGTTCACCTTGGTTGGCTCGCCGAGTCCTTTCCGCTTGCCGTACAAGGCTTGACTATTGTATATTATGCCTGCATGCGTGTCATGTTGAGTCGCCAGCGCCTTGTAGTGACAAATGTATCGATCTGGATGTTTGTTAGACGTCACCTGATACAAGGGATGACCGAGTTTGTAGTAGAAAACGCGTTTTTTTGTTTCTATGTGGTAGATATTAGGAAACTACGAGTAGGTGAAATGGAACGACATTTATAACTTAAGTTTAAATATGATTTTCATTTTACATTTAGGTACTAAAATTGTCATACTTATTTGTACACTATTTAGAGCTCTTGTATCTATAGACTGCGAAGACTGCGTTCAAAATCGCTATCTTTCGCTGTTTGGGCTACTGTTCTTTTATTTGAGCTAGATACCGTCTGCAAAAATTACTTTTCCATTCTAAAATTATATTTTTGCTTATATTTGATACTCGAATACCGTGAACAGTACCTACACTGAGCACGGTGTCGAGCATTCGCTAGAATGGTATATACATGGAAATCTTTCTTTTTTTTTTATATAAAAACTGGTTAAGCATTTGACCGCCATCTTGCTAAACAGACAGGATGCAGTCTAGGGTGTAGCATGCTTACCCAGTAGGTGCCCATTCACTCTTGCCTTGGAGAGGCCAAGGTTGTAATGATTACAGATTACAGATCGTTTGCCTGTATTGTGCCATTCGTACGGACGTAAGATGACATGTATTTATTTCTTTATTAGGGATAACAACAGTTGTCAAATGCTCAAGGAAATTCACTATTCCATATTCACCTTAAGACTCAGTTTTCGGATAACTCCCTAAAATGTTTATAAATAAACAAAAAAGTGGTTAACAAGAACTCAACCCTGTGTTGTAGAAAATAAAAATACAAAAAATACAACTACAAAATTCCCCATTTACCCATTTTACCTTTCAGAAATGAACCTCCCAAATCTCGGGAAAAACGCTTGATTTGTCAAAGGATTTACTACCAATATTTTTTGGAGGGACCATCACGAATTTGTTATGCAAATAGAAAAGCCTTATTAGGTACACTTCCTTAATTATTTCACAAGCTTCTCCCAAGCACAAAGTCCCTGTAATATTTTATGACGTAATTTAAAAGACTTTCTTGTCTGATGAGAATTTTAAGATGTCCTTAGTAAGCGACAGTGTCCTGTGAAGTACAATTTCAGCCTATTGTTTTGTCACAGACATTATTTTCAGAAAAATGGTAAAAACAATTTTCTTTTCCGCAACCTCTTCAGGAAGAAGGCAAAAATCTGCCTAATGAGAAATCGGAAAAGTCGTTTCTAATTAAGTATAATTTTCTTTCTCTTGGTATAAATGCATTGATATTACTATATTATAATAATTACATCTCTATTTTTACACTGTACTAGTACTTTTCACTTAAATAAACTCAGAAATCTCATCCAGTTTACAATACAATACATTATACAAGAGGCGTCGCGTAACTTGAATGTTAATCTAATCAACTACCTACTACCTACTTATACATACTCGTACATTTAAGGGAAACATATTATAATAGCTTTGTTTGTGTATTTTGAACTGAATATAAAAACTATTCATATCCAGTAGGTTTTATCAGTGAATCCAGACATTCAACAGAAATTTTTAAAAGGAAGTTATTTTTATTTTGTTTCAAAAAATATTTATTTACGATGCCTTGTCGGTTCAACGGTTTAAGGGTGTCGCTATTTCTAAGGCCTCGGGTTCGATTCCCGGTCAGTTATTTCCCCGTCAATATCAACATTATTCAATATTTTCCCGTGTTGGTGTGTACCCGTCGTTATTTTCAATTGGCATAACGGTTGCTTAAGTTACTTTGGAATTGGAGCAAAGTACCTATGTGATAGTGTCCAATGTTGATTATTTTATTTATTTCATCTCGACACCATAATATTATTGTGCCTAGAGGATCGATCGATCTTCGGATTTTACCTTGTCTTTCAATCTTCCGATTTATTTATCTTTTTAGAATGATAACAATACGTTTTACTAACTGAATAAAGTTTCCGTTATTGTTTCTCATACTTTTATTCAGAAACTACTTTTTTTTTATCCACAACGGGGTAGCACTTAGCCTTCATCACACCTGATGATAAGTGGTGATAAGGCTGAAGGTGGAAGCGCACTACTCCCGGAATCCTCAATCACTGAGGAACTGGCTATCTTATCTTTAACTGCCGGAACACAATAATGCTGAAAACATCATTGTTATGGCGTCAGACTTAGATAAGATGGTGGTAGTTAGCCAAGCGGACTAAGAACAAGTCCTACCACCAACCAGACCTACTTATAAATATCGTATCTCTTAGGGCCTGTTTTACAATATCTAAGTAAAGTTCTCATTACCTGTTACTTTGCAGATAGTCCATAAAACTGCCAGTCAAAATGCAATCAAACACTAAGCTCTTGAAAGTATCTTATAATCGGACATTGTGAAACAGGCACTCACAAAAATAAGAAAGCGAAAATTAACGTAGCTTGTTGACACTTTTTGCGACACTGTCCCTCTCTTATATCAAGAAGGTAGACCTATGCCTTTGAGCCCAACTTGAGTGGGTACATTATGGGAAATAGGAATGGAGGCTCTCTCCCTTTCTCCCTTCTGGGAAAAGGTTAGAACAAGAGATTTTTTTTCAGTGTTCTGTGGGTTAGAGCTCCCCCACTGAGCCTTCTATTCAGGTTTGACTAAGGCGAGAATCAGCGCAGGAGTCCCAAGACGGTCTGGGATCTATGGCTTCCTGTGAGCTGACCAAGCCCAGCATACCGTACGGTATACAGGGTGTTAGGGGCACCCTTGCAAAAACTTTAACCATGGCTTCAGGCCTTCATGCTGAACAACGCACAGCAAGATTTTTTGTCGGAAATCTTCAGTGGGCCGCCTGGCTGCTGATGATGAAAAACCAAAACAGTAAAATAAAAAAAAAAATTCATGATATGCCTGCACCTAAGTTCAAGAATTCAAAAAAGTGTAAAAACTGTGTCTATTTCTATGATACAATGAAAAAAGACTAATGTGCTATCAGAAAAACATATTACAGTTGTCATTTGCTAGACAGCTTTATATTACAGCTTATGCTCTAACCACAACTCTCATAAAGGAGTATAAAAACACTCTTGGCATAAAGTAAAGATATAGGTACCTAATAATAATAAATGGTTTAATTTATAAAAAAATATTTTAGAAATTGGTCCGAGACGTTATCATTGCAACGCCATTGTGCATTCGCAGCTTGTGGCCGAGCTTAGTAGCAGTTACCAGTGGCTTAATGTGCGGCAGCACTGACTAAAAAATAGCTGATGGAGTTAGAATCCAAATTTTTCCATAAAAGCTTGTTAAATTTCAAAATTTACCTTCACAAAATCTACTAAGATGGAAAAATTACAGTTGTAAAGAAACCTGGTACATCCTTCTAATCTAATCTGATCTTAGGAATCTCATATCGAACAGCGGAGAAGTAGCATAAACATCGCCGCCATTGGATATTTTTTCTCGAAGTTTGCTCAAACATCAATCCTTTCACGCATTGGTATGCAGGATGCGTGCGCCCAAATGCAAAACACTTACCCCCGCTAGGGTTCAAAGCGTAAAACTTTTTCTGTCCCAGACATTATTCCAGTCTCGTAGTTTCCCAGCTTTGCGTGTTTGAGGTTTGAGGCATTTTTCGGTTGAGCCCGCTTTCATTAAAAACTTTCAGAGTCTAATATTCAAAGTGATTGAGCAAGTTTCAATTGCAACGAAAGTCATTGTAAGGGGCTCTGTTGGTACGCCAATATTTGTATTGAGACTCTTTAAGGATTTTGAGTGGAAAAGGGTTCGCCTTAATAAATTTTCAAGTGGAAGAAGAAGAAAAAGCGTCCTTGATATAATCCTTATTAAAATTACTTTTAAATTACTTTTAGGCTTAATAATGATGATTCTAAACTTTTCGTTACCTACCTATATGGAAATATTCTTGTTGTCTTGTCACCGCCACCATCACACACACAATTTGTTTTATTTAGTAAAATCTCAGTTTAATTACTCAATCTTCGAATCTTACCGAACCTCATATTTTTCACGAATATTTTTAATTAAGAAAAACAATTAAATATTGTCGCATTTTACAAAAGTCGACGAGTCAAAAAGTATAATTAAGTTAGCGTGGGGCAAACAGGGCTAAATTAGGTAAAGACGCGCCAGGTGAAAAAAGGAGGTATGCTTGAAACACTCGACTTGTATACTAATGCTTAAAACATACAAGTTTAAAGTATATAAGCCCGTTCGTACATAACGAAACTTATGGGCGATTGGTATCCGACGAGTCATTTCTGTCGTGTGGCAAACATGTTGTATACTCGAAGCGTATTGAGCGAGTCACTATACAAATGTATGGGAGATCCGCAACTGGCGTATGATACCACAGATCAGCTGTATGTAGCAAGACTAGCAAGCTACATAGAGTGCTAGCCAGATAAGTCTGCGCGCGGTCAAAATCTCTTGCTAATATTTTCCATAACCTTAGAACAAAAAAAAAAAATTCCGGGAGTAGTGCGCTTCCACCTTCAGCCTTATCACCACTTAACATCAGTTGTGATGAAGGCTAAGCGCCTATCCCGCTGTTAATAAAAAAAACCTGAAACTGTGATTGTTCGAAACAGTAGCCATCTGAGTGTATCAACAAATTGAGATAAAGTGAATTTTTGAGGGGTATTAAGAGTGACGTAAGAAGTGGCAGTCGATAACATAATTTATCCATCACTTCAACATTTTATCGGAATCGGAAAAAAGTGTCAAATTACGAATTCGAATATTGAACCGGTACAATATTATAGTACGGTGATGCGCATTCCGATGATCGTGGTTTCAGTCATTCATATCAATGTTATAATCTGTTTTTTAGAAAATGCTCAACAAAATCTTTGACACTATGCCTATGTCGTTTAACGTACAGAGTGGTTGAGATTAGAAAATTGCTCGTAAAAAAAAGTATAAATTGTGTTTTTTTTTTCAGTTCGATAGAGCAGCTGAACTCTTCCAAACAATTATGATTTATGGTTTCTGTCACGTAATTTTTTTATTTCTTAGTTATACAGGGTGTTAGGGGCACCGTTGCAAAAACTTTAACCACTGGCTTCAGGCCATCATGCTGAAAAACAAACAGCAAGATTTTTTGTTGGAAATGAAAAAAATATTTCGACTCTCCATACAAAATATTTCGATTAGTTGATAAATTTTGTATGAAAAGTCGATTTTTTTTTTCATTTCCGACAAAAAAATCTTGCTGTACGTTGTTCAGTATGATGGTCTGAAGCCATGGTTAAAGTTTTTGCAAGAGTGCCCCTAACACCCTGTATTGTTTGCTATCAATTGTAACATCATCATTATCCGAGCTTCATTATGAGCAAGCTGGTGAGTCTTATGTCGTGTCTTACCTTATATAAATAGAACTCCTTTCTTTTTATTATTGTCACTTTTTTTTTTCTTACTATCAAGCAAGTTAAGATAGGTAGCTCTAGTATGTCATGCTCACTATAAACATTTCTGCGGTGGTGTCGTATGAGGCGGGTCGTTAATATGGTTGAGCGAGGCGATGGCTGGTTCAGCGTCATGCTCGTGAACGGGTATCGGCAGTGGGAATGGGTCTACTCCTGACTCCTTATCTTAACGTGTAGTTTAGTTATAATATTATATTCTTGTCTTTATTTATTACTATTTTATATTTGAATGTGCGGTACAACTTGCAATTTTCTTATTAATAATTTTATTATGAATGAGATAGTATGCCCATTAAAGTATTTGACTTAAACCTCTTGTTTAGTTGAAAACTGTGATAGGTATAAGTTAACACGATACGCTTAATTGATATCGATAAACTAGAAGAGAATGCACATTAGTATTAAGCCCGTCATTTGTTTTAATTACTCAGAAAAGTATTGAGCTTGACAAAGCACATACATTTTCGTGAATCGCGCGTTAAACGGTTTTTCCTTAGCTAAATTTAAATATTAGAAAGACCTAAAAAAATGTATTGGTTGCCGTATAAGGTATCTGATAAGTCGAACTCGCAGTGAGCAATAACGCCTGCTTTCCGACTCGAAGCTTTTTTGCTGTGCTTTTCTTATAGAAAACTAGCTCAATAAATGTCGGGACAAAATAAACCCTTGTTCTTTTGAACTTTCTTAATTAACTCCGGAGTGTAAGCTTCGACATGATTAACATTTTTATTTCTTTATATCAAGCAATATTGCACTTAGGAATTGATTTTGCGATGCACGCGAAACACGCGAAATTATAGTTAAGCTACTTAACTTAGCGTGTTAGGAAGAAGGATAATTATGAGGTTTCATGTGAGGTGTGAGCTTATTCTAGTCGATTTAAGTGTCATTATAACTATTTCATAATAAATATTCTTATGAGACTCGATTTTTACATAATAATTAAACATTAAGCAAAATAAATATGTAACTATGATTGTAAATAGGTACCACTTTTACGATACAGGTCTAACAATTAGTCTTGAAAGTCGTCCCAGGTAACAGATCAGTATAATAATATAGTATTTTTTTCCGATATGGTATTCATGAACACCGCGTTTTTCATGCGCCGTCGACACACGTTTTAAACAATACTGAAGAGTATGACAAGCAAAAGATGCAAAGGTCTACAACAAGCTGCGTCTGATTTTCGTGCTTATCGCCATTGTATCGAAACAAATACGCATCGACGACACGTGAACAAAACGCGATGGGCAGAAGTTGATACATTGTTACATAGTTGATTGATACATTGTCATCATCAGTTCAGCCTTTTGTAGTCCACTGCTGGACGTATGCGTCCCCCAAAGAGCACCGCACTGCACTCCAAA
Organism: Crambus lathoniellus; assembly: GCA_949710035.1. Classification (NCBI taxonomy): domain Eukaryota; kingdom Metazoa; phylum Arthropoda; class Insecta; order Lepidoptera; family Crambidae; genus Crambus; species Crambus lathoniellus. The sequence goes on along the minus strand of OX453303.1, from coordinate 18,146,909 downwards.
GTTGATTGAATCGCATAAAAAATATGCCACATGAAACGATAAGTAATATACGAATGTTTTATACTATTACCAGCATAACATTTCAAAGATAAAATAGTAAAAGGCCACGTAACCAAATATCTCATTTAAGTATTTTTTTCCTCGAGCCACCTCTTTGAGCCGGCTAAAGGCGGAAGGCAAAGATTTATTGTAGTTTTTACAATTTTACGGTCAGCGAGTTCGGTTGGCACGCCAAGGGACACATTACTGGAGATATCTCAGATTTACTTCAAACTTGATGCTTCCTCTAGAGGGAAATCTCAAAATGGGTCATCATTGAGGGATCTTTAATCCTGAAACGTAAAGTTCGTATATTTTTCCTGCATTATCATTGTTTTCTTTAGTACAACTTTTAATTGATGAATCTTTTTTTTCGTCACGACTTTCTATTGAAGACAATATTTCTGTGTCATTAAAGTAATGTGGGTACTGGTCAGTAAGTAGGTACTTAATTGCAATTGTCTATGGAAAAGATGACGGCTTATCTCACACGTATATCTCAAAGCATTGACCGAATTATTCAGGATACACCAAACTATAAACCTCAGCGCTTGTGGATTCCAGGAGTAGTGCGCTTCCACCTTCAGCCTTATCTTCACTTAACATCCGGTCCGATGAAGGCTAAGTATAAGCAAAAAAAAACAATGGCATGATACCATTTTAGTGAATTTGAAAATCGAAACACTAACCTGAGATAAGAGATAATTTATATTTGAAATTCGGAATTCGATTATGAATTCGAGGTCGGCCGCTAGTATCAAGTTAACGTATTAGGGTGAGTTTATACTAGCTTTTTCAAACATTTCACACAGTAACTATCAAATGTAAAGAAATACAGCTCAGCGCCGCGCAGCCTGCTTATATGGAATCGTACTGTAAGGGTCAGGTTATTGGTCGTTTTAAGGTCACAAATGTATTTAGGACGACAGTTAGGGCCAATTATTCTTCCTATTATTCCTATATTCGTCTGAACTTTATTATTCCAATTAAATCGTAAAAATGGTATTTTTTTACATAAACACAATACATATTATATATGTACTAATAATTTTAAAAAAGACAATAAGTAGTATCGTTTTCTTACTTCAAATATAATAATATTGCGTTTATTCATTGCAAGGTTACTCTACACTATGAGACCGAGGGCTGTCAAATATGACCTTTATAATGGCTCGACTTTAATATAGTTTAAAAACTAACGACGAAAAGAAAGTAAATACAATGTAACAACGTAACTCATGATAAAAAATGCATATCACCGTATAAAAATCGATAACATCTCTCTCCCTTTTTCTAACCCACATGTGTGTAGTTACACGTCTCTTTATATCTTAACGATCCTCTTCGCCTCACAAACTGATATAGATTATCAACCCTTGGCCCTTGCGAAAAGCCTCCACCGAACCTTAGGAATACTTCAAAACAAAGTAAGGACGCGTAAGAAGATTACGGCGGCAAATCTAGGGAGGTTTGATAAATAAAACGTTAACTTCAGACTTTAATATAGTGGTAGACTATCTAGAAATGAATTTAATCAAAAATGCTCGTACCTATTTAGGTACTCAAACTTAATATACCGTACAGTGCGTCAAGGATATTTTAAAACGCGGTTGAAATCGGAACTAACCCTCCTCTGGCTAGTCAATCAGTCAACTAGAGCTCCTGTCAATATCATCCAAGTGCCAAATGATCCTTGTTGCACTGTAAGGGGATGATTTATATTAGACCGCCTCTATGGTCTAGTGGTACACATCACCGGTACCAGACCCAGAGGTCCTCTGGCCCGATTCTGCTAACGTTAAGACAAGTCATAATCGTGTCTCAATCGTGTTTCAATTGTTGTGCTTTTTTACACACTAGGTACAAGAAATGTGAACTTTTTTCACAATACTACTGATGGTCACACCACACACTACATTCACATGACATCATACTGTCATAATTCTTGTAACTAGTGTGTAAAAAAGCACAACAATTGAAACACGATTGAGACACGATTACGACTTAACGTTAGCAGAATCGGGCCACTGGCCTGGGTTCGAATTCCAGTGGGGGTACATTTATATTCTGTTTAGTTGGTGGTAGGGCATGTTCAAAGTTCATCTTATCTAAGTCAGACGCCATAAAAACGATGTTATCAGCATTGTTGTGTTCCGGCAGTTAGAGATAAGATAACCAGTTTTTCAGTAATTGAGGGTTCCTGGAGAAGTGCGCTTCCGCCTTCAGCTTTATCATCACTTAACATCGGGTGCTAAGTGCTACCCCGTTGTAGATTAATTTTATTTTTTTATGTATATTTAGTATATTCCAACTAGTAAAAGAACATAACAGCCAATGCTGGTACATTTGACCTACAAGAACACGGTAATTTGTAAAATGTAAAAAATAAGTTACAAAAAGGTTTCTTTGTTATCGATATAGATAACATCTTTATGACGTTTGATCCTTCAAAATCGAATCCTCAGATGTCCAATGGCACCGGAGGGGTTTTTTTTTTCAAAGAGATATTATTACGCATTATTTTTACTCAATCTTGTTTCAAATTGCCTATTGATTTCAATTTCCATAACAATAGGATTTGTGAAGAGTTAATAAATATATATTTTAATTATAATTGAGTCGAAAAATGGAAAATGAAGTATTTTAGAAAAAATCGACCCGTCTCACAACTAGCTCCGATGGGTAGTTGTGAGACGGTTCGATTTTTCTAAAATACTTCATTTTCCATTTTTCAATAATAAAAATTGCATTGTGAACGCAAAAAATTAAAAACTTAAATAACTTATAGTTGAGTCTTCTATGAATGAATATGATATTTCAAATGTTTACCTTTTTTAGTTTATCTAGACAACCTTGCAATGAGAATTATGTTTATTAACTAACATTTTCAAGATATTTTTTGGGGGTTTTAATCATTAAGAGATCAAGTAAAAATGTTCCTCGAGTTATTTTTAATTATTCGAACTGATGCAATGTTTTGTAATTTTTTCGTGTACTTAACATATTATTTGTGGATCCGCACTATATAAAAAAGGACAACGTGAATGAGAGAGTTACCTTTTTGCTGCAATCTGTTTATGCGTAATAAGGGGGTCATCTCGTAAAACTCCAAACTGGTAGTCTTGAACATCGTTACAATTTGCAAAGGTCGTTAAAGGTAAACAGAACTATCGCACGCCGCGCAATTCCATTAACGCACAGAATACATCACACCGCCACCTCGCGTCTTTAAAGGCCCTACTATCAAACTGTCATCGCCATGTTGAACACAATGTTGCAAGAGACTGCCTCTCTCGCTTACAATATCACTTTAACGTTACTCAACAATATACCACAAGCGCGAAAGACTCTTGTTATCGTTATTGTCAACATATTATTTTGCATGAAAACCAGAGCAGCTTTTTTTCGGTCGTTTAAGGAACTAAAATTCAATAGATATTTTATTATGACAGCAAGACTTTTAAACGTTTGGTAGCGTTTTGACGCATAGTATAGTGACTATACGATTACCATAACGAGAGTTATTCAAGCTTGGTGTACTGTGCCCCTAGCATGAAAAACTATCGTTATGGTAATCGAATAGTAAACTATGACATCCTTCCAAAGCTGTCAATGTGCTGCTGCCAACAATGTATTGAATTTCAGTTCCATATACGACGGTAAGAGCTGCTCTGGTTTTTATACAAAATAATACGATGACGATATCGGTTACCATAACGACAAGTTTTCGAGCTTGGGGTGCTGTTCGTAGTAAGGCCCCAGATTTACTACCAGCGTCAGATGTGAGGCCTAGCTCTATACGGCCTGCCTCGTTTATTAGCCGAGTGTGCAAAGATTTATTATGTTTGTGTCTAAAAGTTCTTTTCTTCCGATAACGTCGTGGTTTTCTTTGCGGTATTGCCCTTCATTAGGATAAACTGTTTTGCTAACCGGTCGGCATTACGTGATATAAGCATATAAATAAATGTTAATCTAAATATATAAAAAATCGGCCAAGTGCGAGTTGGACTCGCCCATGAAGGGTTCCGTACACACTTAACGTACCGATTGCCTATACCTTGCCAAAATTCCACCATAATTTTTGTCAGCAAAATATAACTTTGTTTTTCATAGTGTTTGTATGAATGACAAAGTTACATTTGCGGTTTTTGAAAATGTGTTATATCTCAAAAAGTACTCACAATGTATAGTTCAAACCAATTTTCGTTGAAAGTTTATATTAAAATCTACAGCGTATATATTTTTTCTAGATTTTTCACTCTTTTATTTCAAAAGTTAGAGGGGGCGGGGAGACACATTTTACCACTTTGGAAGGCACTATCTTTCAAAATATTGAGTTTGAAAAAAAATGATTTGAGAAACCTCCATGTTATTTTTAAAGACCTATCTATAGACACCCCACACGAATATATTTGATTAAAAAAATATTTTTCAGTTTCAGTTCTAAGTATGGGGAGGCCCCCTTAATTTGTTTTTATTTTTTATTATTGTATTAAAATCGTAAAGCGGTTCACGGAATACCTATCTACCTACCAAGTATCAACTGTGTGGTTTTTATAGTTTTGGAATAAAGTGGCTGTGACATACGGACGGACGGACAGACAGACAGACAGACAGACAGACATACAGACATGACGAATCTATAAGGGTTCCGTTGTTTGCCATTCGGCTACAGAACCCTAAAAAGGAAAGGTGACTGACTGATCTATCAACGCACAGCTCGAACTACTGGACGGATCCAGCTGGAATTTGACACGCAGATAGGTATTATGTCGTAGGCTAAGAAAGTATTTTGGAAAATTCAACCTTAGGATAAAACGAAGGTAGTCGTACCCCGAATCGACCGAGGGAGAAGCCGTGGGCAAAAACTAATAAATAAATATTGTTCACTATTGTATATTGTTCCAATATCAAACTTTGGTAGCTTGAGATTATTAGATGTGCGAAAACATTCAAAATACCCTAATTTTTATTGTAATGGAAGTCATTCCCGCAATTTTGTCTCATCGAGTCCGTTTTTTCGATGAAAGATGTTGAAAGGTATACATTTATTTAAAAACTTGGGATATCAAAACAATTGTTTTTTATTCACAAAACGGGTTGGGACTTCATGACACCTGATGTTAAGTGGTGATAAGACTGAAGGTGGAAGCGCACTACTCCCGGAATCCTCAATCACTGTGGAACTGGCTATCTTATCTCTAACTGCCTGAACACAATACTGCTGATAAACATCATTGTTATGGCGTCAGACTTAGATAAGACGGTGGTAGCTAGCCAGGCAGACTAAGAACAAGTCCTACCACCAACCTATATATTTAAAATTTGACTTATAGAGTCTGCGCCACATAACTTGGTTCGTGACAGTGGGCGCTGATCGACAAAATCCCATGTCATAACTTAGTTCTAGATTTTGATACGCGCCAAGCTATGGAGTTTCTTGCCGGTTCTTCTCCAAGGCCTCCCGCTGTAGGGTTTGCGAACCGATGGCGTAGCTTCTATGACGTTCACAAGTATTGTAAATAACAATCTAAATTGAATAAACAAATTTGAATCTTGAATCTTGAATCTTGAATCTTGAATCTATGGCGCGTACTCCAGCTTGACCGTTCAAATACATTTCGCAATATAAAAAAAGGATTTGATTACGTTTTAGAGTCAGCACCACATAACTTGGCGTTAGTCCGAGGGCGCTGATCGTCGTGGTCAGTCGAAAAAATAAGCCTTATTCCCATGTCATAATTTTAGTTCCAGATATTGACATGCGCCAAGTTACGTGGCGCGTACTTTACAATCATTCAATACATGTTTTGACGTTTATATTCCTCATTTCAACATACCTAATTTATTTTTAATGTTATCAAAAACAAATACACTATTAACACCGTGCAATGCTAAACAATAACATGTCTGTATTCAATACATGTTCACATAATATTTCAGTCAATTTCACTATACAAAGAGAGTGCTGTCGAGTTCTTTGTTCAATATATAATATTTGATTACAAACCGTAATGTTGACGTAAAGCATCAAGTATTTACACTAAAAGCTTTATTAAACAAAGGTGTGCTCGTAATTGTTAACCAAATTACATTTTATTCGTATTGACTGACTTGTATTTAAATTTGTTTTGAATACTTATTCAATTACTACTTACTTACTTTTAAAAATGTAATTACGACAAAGCCCGGGGCTCTCGGATGGCATTAGGATGGGTTACCGTTGTTTAATATGATAGTAAATTTTGTAAGCAACTTGAAAAGTAATCTATCGAGATTAACATTGACTTTAAGTAAGCTTCAAGTGATGACGTGCTCCATATCCTAATAAGATAATTTGTAAGATTTTAAAACCTAATAATGAATTTACGCTCTGTCATGCTCAATCGGCTCAACACTTCTCTAAACCGAATACCAAGCCCATAGTTATATAAAATTGTATACCATAGTTTTTTTCATAAATGTAACATCAAAAGTTATTAAGAGAGGGTCTACGTTTTTTGTATGACTACACCATCATGACCACAACGTCAATCTACATTGCACCCATGCGAAACCACTTTTTCTTAATAGGCTCTAATAATAATGATATTACTATCCTCCAAGATAAGAGATAGAGGAGCCCGTGGCGCAGTGCTTAGTGCGTGCTGCCTGCTGTCGTTTAAGTTAAGTGACTTTCGCAATGGTCGATCACGCGATGGGTGACCAAAAATTTATTATCTCGGTCTCCTGCATGCTTTGGATTACACCCATCGAAGATTATTTTTTGGTCTATGTAGGTAATATCCTTAAGCCGTTAGTCCTGGCTGAATTTGCAGTCGTTAATACCCACCAAACCGCATTTGGCCCGCGTGATGAGTCATGGTCCATTCTCCTTATCCATCCATAAGAAAGGCCTGTGCCCCAGCAGTGGGGATATTAAATAGCTGATGAAGATGATCACCTCATATATCTACACCACAAGACATACTAAGATAATAAATACGAGTTTGAATACTTAGATTATTTATCTATAAACAATACTATTATCTATTTACATGACGTCTCGCGGTTTCCATAAGGAAATAACATCCGCCCCCGAGTTATCGAGAAATTGGGAGAAGCTTGCAAGTACTCATCCAGTACGTTATTCTTTAAAGTATAATGTTATTCAACTTCTTTTGTATTATCCATGTAAAAATATACAAGGATATGAAATATTAAACTTTTAATATCCTGAAGGCAAGCGAAACTCGCCTGCTCTCAAGAGGTCGAGGCTTCAATATTTTATGAACACTTAAAACTAAATTAGATTTTTCTCAACTTTGCAAAAAATATGTGACGATCTTCAAGTATCAAGTTTGTTAAACTTGAGTCATAAATTAAGTTCAGCGGGGAGTGGAAACTTCTTAATTACTTAATTAAATTCAGCAATAAATTTACTATTTGGAGTAAGGCCTTCCAAACTCGTAATATGTATATTTGACAAGCTTTTATCTTTCCTTGCAGAGTTATTATCTAGCAAAAGTTTTAAGACTGGAATTAACGAGAAATGTTCTTATTTTATTTTTACAAAATATTTTCATTATTAGCATTTATTATCCCATGACCAAGCCCTTCAAAAGCCCAGGGTTTGAAAAAACTTTATAAAATAGTAATATTTAGCTCCAGATTTTAGCTCCAGATGTAACGCCTTCAATCAAACAAACTATAAGGCTTATTGTTAATATTGTTGTGTATCCTCCTTTCAAGCGTCCGGATACTGACCGAACGGTGAGATAGAGACAAGAAAAATAAACAACGTAAGTGTTTTGTTTGGCACAAAAACAGGACAGACGTGTTCTCTTGTTTTTCGTTTGATTTGTTAATTTCTTTATTTAGTTTGGAATATCACATGCATTTTTATTAAATAGATTACGCTTATAGTTTTTTGGGGGTATAGATACGGGCTTATCCCTAATAGTGGTTTATGTCAACGTCTGAAATCTATCCTCCATCCGTAACACAAAATCTACATATTCAGCTAAGCATGTAGCGAGCGGATACAACACTGTATCAGCTTATCCTATACAGGAGTCGTTCGCATGGTAATCACTTACTACACAGTTACCCCATTTGCATCAGGCGCACTTCAACTAAACACTTGTATGAAATTCCTAACAACCTAAGCTAACAACGTGCATTAGAATGGATATTGTAACATTAGTGAAGCGTGGTTGTATCTAATATGTTTTCCTTTGTGTCAATTAAAGATGTCCTTTAAGTGTCGTAGGAAAAAAACATTGGACGCTTCATAAAATTTATGTTATACCTAATAATATATGTATAAGTAAATAAAAAAGATTTTTACTTTACTTTATAGAAACTTTGAAATTTGTCAACGTAGAATGAAATATTTCTTAATACCATTTCGATATGATTTGGCTAAGAAGGAGCCCGTGGCGCAGTGGTAAGCGCGCTCGGCCTGCCATCGTTGAAGTTATAAGCAACTTTCGCAATAGTCGGTCACGGGATGGGTGACCGAAAATGTATCATCTCGAACTACTACGTCCGCATTGGGCCCGCTTGGTGGGTCATGGCCCATTCCCCTTATCCATCAGGAAGGAAGGCCTGAGCCCCAGCAGTGCGGCATTGTGGCACTTACAATGGCTGATGATGATGATGATAATAGTTAAGTGCCTATATACTTATCAGTACTACCTAAGTAAAACTGAATGGTTATCCGAGTGTGTTTGTTTCAAATAGCAGTTGTTTTTGCATTTGATAGCCAAATTACACAAGAAACATAATTAGGCTATTTAACTTTAGTTACTATATTTCACATTCACATCAGGCTACGACAAAACACACACCTTAAAATACACACACACACACACACACACACTTCAATCGCGTGTAAGATCTGAAAGTGTGTAGTTTGTCCGTCTTTAACGTCGAAACTGATCATGGTTTTTGGTATGGGGATAGTTTGGGAGCTGAAAAGTGTCATAGGCTAATTTTTATACCGAAAATATCAGGTTCCTGCGGGATAACGTCATTTAGTTCACGCGGGCGATACCGCGGGCGGAAGTACATAATATAAGAATATTCCTTATAACCTAGTTACATAGATTTATGGATAACTAGCGGCCGCCCGCAGTTTCACCCGCGTGGTTCTCGTTCCCGTGGGAATATCGGGATAAAAAGTATCCTATGTGTGATTTCAGCCTATAATCTATCTCTGTTACAAATTTCATTCAGATCTGTTCAATAGTTTTTGCGTGAAAGAGGAACAAACATCCATACATCCATCCATACTCACAAATTTTCACATTTATATTAATAATAATAGGATAGCCGAAAACCAATTCAAGAGTGCATTTTGTCATATATATTGGTAACATATCAGAAAGTTAGTATGCATGACGGGAGCCAACCAAGGGCCGGACATTTCAAAGATATGACTACGTTTGTGGAATGTAAAAGGACAAACGAGGATAAACAACAGCTAATATTGAGATAAGGGTCCACAACCCCCATATGAGCAACAAACTTGGAGCCCAAATAGATAAGGACCGTAAAACATACGTGTGCTTTCTTTGTGCTTAAACATCAGAATGGAGGTTTGTTTACGTTACACCGTTTTGGGCTTTGGAATAAACTCAATCTCGAAAGCAGAGAGTCACAGTAAAGTTTAATGTTGTATGCAAAGTTGACCAGGGACTATATCTGCAAAACTCATAGAAGAGGTAAAGTGTGTATTAATGCATAGCATACACACTACCAAAATAAAATGAGTCGTAAGAGAAAAAAATGCAGTACCTAGAATTTTCATTCATGTTTCATAGCCTTAGAGTAGAGAGACTGAAAGAAAATGGATACATTGAAAGATTTTTAGTTTTGCCATTCATTTTGCAAAATAAATTGTGAGCTCCTCTAACTACTGAACGATGGCTAAGCACTGTGGCAAGCAATGGCAAGCAATGGCAAGCAAGCAAAGGTGATTTCTTTTTCACCTTCGTGTAAAAATCAAATTAAATGATGCTTTTGTTTTTTTTAAAAACATTAAGATTCGAATGTTAGATTTGTAACACATAGATGGCGCTGTAAACTGCTAACCTCAAGTAATTGAAAAATGGAAAATGAAGTATTTTAGAAAAAATCGACCCGTCTGAACTAGATGTTATTGTTGATCGAAGCCCGTCTCACAACTAGCTCCGGTGGGACTCGAACCCACGACCTTTCACTTTCCGGGCGACTGCTCTAACCACTGAGACAATAACTTGCAATAGTAATAGTAACAAAACAATGTTAATCGGCGAAACGTTATATTTAACTTTTTAACTTTATATTTACTACATTTATTTTTGTGGGTATTTCTGCAGCAGTTTTGAAGATAAAATTTTCTTCAAGATACTAAGGTTACCTGCAAATATAAACCTCAGGACAAACATAATGAAACGCATAGGTGTCGGAATGCATTATGCAGCACGCTCATTCTTCCCCGGTGTAGAATCCCAAGAAATATAATGCAATCTTCCGCCGGTATAAATATTCCATTCAACAAAGCCATGTGGGCTGCTGCGACTGATATAAAATCTCAATTTTACTTCTGCCACGTTGAGACCACGACTAATTTAACAATATACTTGCTTAGAAAATGTTAAAGCCTTTCAGTGTTGTAACATCAACTGAGAAAATTGATTATTGCCAAAGCCGCTAGCAAAAATGAAACATGAACAAATTACTAATTTTGTTTTCGGAAATAAAATATTTTATCCAATATTTCATTTCCGAAAACAATATCATTATCATTCACCATATAATTAGACCAACTGCTTAAAGTGCCAAAGCAAGGAAAAGCTCTAGATAATAAATTGGTCACCCGTCCTGTGAATGACCATTTCAAAAGTTAAATAAATGCACAGATTAAGCAGAGAACAAGAACAAACGTTACAATCAGAGGCAGAACACGTATCCTATATTTAACAATAACGTAATTTAAAAGTACTAATATTATTTGAATAATTAAAATATAACAAAATTAAGCAATAAAAATGTGTTACCTGCAGTATGAACCAATTAAAATATCTATTTTATCGTTTCTACAAATTGAACAACGCGTGCTACATAAAACGAAAAGTGATACATACACTATTGACATTTTAGTGAGGGTAGCTTAAAAATATTCGATGTTCGCTGTGACCTGTCAGACACACATCGGTTTAGTGTGCGCCTTGATCAAATTGAAGTAATTAATTTTGGCGTTAATATGGTTAAACAAACTTTTGGTGATAGAAATTTAAATTACATGTTACGCAAGAGACTTTAAGTGGCATTTTGTGTATCAAATTACTTTTTATTCGTGTCAAGCAACAACGTAACGATTTTTGACTCATTTTTGGATTCAGATAATGTTAATCTTCTTTCTTCATTTTTCTGAATTTTGTTGTCGCTGACATGCGAAGTGCTGCTAGTTTCCATTAACTTTCTTAATTAAAAAATCGGCCAAGTGCGAGTTGGACTCGCCCATGAAGGGTTCTGTACCCACTTACGGTACCATTGCCTATACCTAGCCAAAATACCACTATCATTTTTCGTCAGCAAAAATTAACTTTGTTTTCCATAGTGATTGTATGAACGACAAACTTACATTTGCGGTTTTTGAAAATGTCTTATATCTCAAAAACTGCTTTTTATATATTATTCAAACTAATTTCCGTTGAAAGTTTTTATTAAGATCTACAACATATATTTTTTCTAGATTGTTCACTTTCTTACTTTAAAAGTTAGAGGGGGGGGACACACATTTTACCACTTTGGAAGTGTATATCTTTTAAAATATTGACTTTGATAAAAAATTATGAAAGAAACCTAAATATCATTTTTAAATACCTATCTAAAGACACCTCACACTATTATGTTTATTGAAAATATTTTTTCCCCATGTATGGGGAGCCCCCCTTAATTTTTTTATTTTTTTTATTTTTCTATAAAAATCCTAAAGCGGTTCACAGAATATATCTACCTACCAAGTTTCAAGTCTGTAGTCGTAATAGTTTTGGAATAAAGTGGCTGTGACATACGGACGGACGGACGGACAGACAGACAGACAGACAGACAGACATGACGAAACTATAAGGGTTCCGTTTTTTGCCATTTGGCTACGGAACCCTGAAAACTGCACTTTTTCTCGTTATAAGGTCTCCCGCCGCGCCGTACGATTTTGTAAACCGTAGCTTCTTTGACATTTACAAGTGGTTGCTAACAGCTTAGATGAAATTGATATTTGCTAAACATGTAAGTCCCTGTATTTTTATGTCAACAACAAAAATTCCTTCGAAGCCCGAAACATAAGTAACATTCCAAATTCCGTTGCTATGTGTCTACATTCAATTATGATTCCGCGTGTAGTACAACTAATCAAGCTCCCGAAACTCCAGCATTCCTTCCAAATGGTAGAAATTACTGTAGCCAGTAATTTGTGGCAGCCGCGGACCGCTCGTTATAAAGCTGGGCCAGACTGCGAGCACGTCCCTACTTCTTGCATAATTTTCGTATTACCGCTTCGATCGGGTAAGTTGAAGCTCGATACACACGTGGAAGTTACTTTGTTATCTCTGCTTATTTAAAACTAGCGTTATAATCGTCCATGTAAGAAAAAGAATGATAATTTGAAAACAGATAACAATGTTATTATCTGTTTTATCATCCAAAATTTAAGCAGACGGTAAAGCAACTTCGGCAGTGGTCGATGTCAGGATCGGTGACCAATACCCCTAGCACGAACAACTATCTCTATAGTAATGGTTATTTATAGTGGCCGTATTGTTTTGTATGGAAATCGGAGCTGCGCGCCTCTATCGTTCGTATAAGGAATTTAGTTCCACTCTATAAATATGTCGTGGTCAGATCATTGAATTGGTAATTTTATGATTTTATTGTTGGTCATTTCATGAGATAGTCGTATTTCATGGTTAGTCATTTCATGAAAAAGTCGTATTTCCTGAAATTAGCAGTTTAAATTGACAGTATCATTGAAAACTCGTCGTTTAATTATATGTTCGACAACGTTTGGGCATATCATGAAATACGACTATTTCATGAAATGACCAACCATAACTTAAAACCATCAATTGCATGAAATGATCAATTTAATGATCTGGCCACGACAGATATTTTACAGTAGCACTTTGACGGATGATATAGTGTACTATACGATTACGATAGATTTTTTTGATTGGGCTACAGAAATATAATATCCACTCTACTCATCTGTGCTCCGGAAAGTGCATTAGACCGAGAAATTGACGTGCGGTGTCGTCATTACATTTTCTATATTCATTCCATCCATAAAGATGACCATTGAAAATCAGTGGGAAATTTAACTGGGTGATGATGATGATGGCGTAGGGTACAAATGATATTTATATGAAATTTTAAAAGTAAATAATGTTGCGGTGCTTTTAAGAGAAGCATGAGAGAGATTTTTGTAAGAACTTTTATTATTGAATAATAGAACTATTATAACTAATTTTCTGTAGCTACGTACACTTAAGTCTATTCTTTACTTTGTTATCTGAAATAAAGGGTAAAGCAACAGTTGTTCGCGTGGCTAATGAGCAAAGTTCAGAATTAGTTACACGAAACTGGATCAGTTTCTCACCTGTTTCAGAAAGTGTCTGATGCAATCTTACTCCTTCCACCGAGGAAATTACTCTAGACTTTAAATAGACTCTTAAATTATTGGTGCTGCCCATGAAGATATTCAATGTGGACCAAAACTAGAGTCATCACGTTTTTGGTTTCAAGTTATAACGAAATTAAGACACGCCATTCTTATATGCTTTTATATTTATATAATTACTGCATGGTATCTATATTTAAATTAATAATTGTACTTTATCTTTTTTGTAAAAATATTACAAATGAGATTACACTAATTTATTTAAGAAACTCTACTGAATTATTATTTTGTGAAAAAATAAATATAATTATGCAGCTTATTTTGAGGCAGTATTTGTCTCGAAAACAAATCTTCAAGTAGTTGGAAAACGAAAAATATCCACGCGGAAAAAGTGGCAGGCAACAGCTAGTAACAACATAAATTATTTAATTTATTGTACCTACAGAGAACATTAAATTAATAAAATAGGGATGGGTTCAAGATATCTGCATCAATCTGTTTGATATTACCTAAATAGTTTCGCTGAAAAGCCATGTAAAGCGTTTTCAATAGAATACAGAATACAGCTATCAATTTGAAATAAGAGGAAATTGCCATTTAAACTCCGCCCATGAACACCGTTATAAGTTCAAACGAGTAGACGTTTGGTTGATGTTAGGTACTTAAAACAATGATTTTTATTCCGGCATAAATAAAATATGAAATGTATTTGAAATCAAATGGAGTATTTTAAACAATAAAGCACATGTAGGTTGGCAAAATTTTTCCAGGACTGAAAGCTTTGTCCTGAATCATATCGGAGGGTAAAGCAAGTTACCAAAAGTAATTAAATTTAAATATATAAATAAAATATTGGGCAGCATCACATACATTGTTCCAATACCTAAAATTAGTAGCTTGAGCACTAGTATTTTTTTATTCTTTATGTATTTAATTAAGGGAATTTTTGTTTTCAAAAACATGCTAATCCCATCAAACCTTATCGAATTTGGAAACAACAACGGGTTATTATTAGTATTATGTATTACCACGGGAAATATTGAAAAGTTCCTTTCCAATATTTACCCGATCGGTATTCGAACCCAGGACCTCTAGAGATAGCAGCACCTTGAAAACCGGTGCGTACACCACTCGGCCACGGAAGTCTTCGTGTACATACACACGTGTGATGTCAAGTTTAATGGTCTTAGTTTTGAATATTTCATGAAATATAAAGAGCTAGACATTAAACGCTCATAATAGTAGTACCTAAATTAAAGCAACCAGCTTAATTTTATTCTATTTCTCCTCAACAGCTGTAAAAAAAGGCCTTAACAAAAGCGCCTGTTATATTTAAATTGACAGGCCACAATAATTAAAAGGTACTAGAAGTGCAATTTATACGTTGCCTTTACTCGTCTCTCTTATACAGTTCCCGAGAAGACATAGTTTTAATTGCACTCGTTTCAAAGTACGCAAAGTGTCTTTTAATTAAAATTTTAACTTTTGATATTTTAAAAAGAATACGACGGCACTGGCTCCCCGCTATTGCTGTAACTTCCCTCAGGAATATTTTTCTTCATAAAGCCCTTTAAGCTGCTGCATATTTAAAGAACACTTTCAATGCTTTGCATACCTTTAAGTTGCGTGAAGTTCATTCTGATATTCCCTGGAGCGCTTGTTTAAAATAATATTAAATTTTCAACGATACAATATTGGATTTAAAGTAGGTATTATATATGTTCATGCTTAGTACCTAAGTATAATAAGAAAAATATTATTTAAAAATATTTGGATTTTACCGAATCAGCTGAATTCATAGTTTTGAATTTTGGGTCGACTCGTAGCTATGCGTAGGTAGCTAATATTACAGAAATCAAACAAATATTCGTAAATACCCATCTATATTCGTTTATATTAGCTTTTAAACCAATTTGGTAAGTTTTATTACACATAAAACCTAATCATAATTATTAAATAATTTGATAAAACTGTTTCCACTGTGTTCAATTTTAGTATAGTTAGGCTGACATGATGATGATGATGATTTATTATGTTAAGAGGGCCCTTCCCGTCATTGTTGACAAGAAGTTGATAAGCTTGTTGTTTCATCCAGCGCAATGACAGTGAGTGAGTGAGCAAGTGAGAACGCGATAACTTTGAACGAAAAATAGTGTGAAACTTGTTCCAGGAATTACGTGTTTTTCAGTAAGAATTACAAGTTTGTGAAATAAATGTTTGTCATTTAGAATCTCTATTACATTTGCAAGGTTTCTACCATAATATTTTCTTTGGTTTCAAAATTTATGAGTAGTGATGAACGCCCAAAATTCAGGTAAAATTTGTGCAAAAAATCAGATTTTTGGAGGGTTATACTGAATTGGTTTCTTCAAATTTTTATTTTTTATTTTGATAGAAACTTAGATATAGTGCATAAGATACCTATTAGTTCAAAAGTTTCAAAGAAAGATCTGTTACAACGCCATAATCACGTAAGAGCGTTTGTATGAAAAGTAAGTCGGGATGGCCGCCCTTCAAGCGCCTATTATGATTTCAGGCGGTAGAAGTGAGTGGATCTTTATTCTCCTTAGTAGAAATATAAAGATAAAATTTAAACACAGAAAACTGTTTTTAATATCCATGAAATAGGCTTTATTTCAAAGATATTTTTTTGGCTTTAATGTTTGTAAATTATTTCCGGCATGTAGCCGCCGCGTACATATTATGGCGTCACCTGGAAGTCGCATTTTTACACACTGTTCGCAGTACCTACATCAGACTGTATGTCGGCAATAACGCATCGAATGTCAAAGTGCTCAATTGTTACTGATTTATCGGCCCAGGCATGCAATTTAACATTGGTACCTACCCCCAAAGAAAGTAATCTAATCACGTCAAATCGTGCGAACGCGGTGGCCAGTTAAGAACGCCATTTCGTGAAATTAAACGCTTGCCAAAATGTGTCTTTCAGCAAATTATTTGTAATTTTAACAATTTGCAAACGTTCCCCGGTGTGAGTCTATTCATGATGAATTGCCAAACCCCAGTAACCTCAAAACAATCAAGAACTGTTAAATCGACTGTCACAAAAAACAGTGGTAGTAATATAAAATTCTCCGCCTTACAAAAAAACACCCGTTACATTTTTTTTTATATTTGCTGTTTTGAAATGGAAATGTTAATATTTATATTTATAAATTTATACTATTTCTTGACGCTCTAATTACTGTGCCTAAATCACCACGGTAACCTTAGGAATAATGAGAAAACTGTCTACGATAGTAGTTAATGTTAAAGTTGCAAAGTTAGTAACTAAATCAGCCAACCATAATGACTTTAATTAAGCATTTGACTTAACTTCTAAGATATTTTGTAAATGATTAATTTATTTTTACTAATATAGAATTAAAAAAAAATATATTTCAATTTTTCCCATTATTAGTAATCTTTGCAGGGCCGTGGTCATGAAATGTGGCTCTTTCAAAGAAAAAGTTAACTTAATTATTTTTTTTGCATTTACAATGTTCAAAATGTTCAATAATAAAAAAGCCATTCTTTGTAGCATGACAAACTTAAGAAAGGTTTTGAAGTCAAACAAAAACCTTGTATCAAAATGATGTTCCTGTTATGTCCGTCGTTGTCCACGAAATAGGTCTCTCCAGAATACCAGCATTGCAAAGTTAGCCTTTTGTCGCTGCAAGGTTATACTGAGGATGCAACCTAGTTTACGACATGCTGTTTTATTGACATAACATATTTGGTTTTTACTTCAGTGTGTCGATAATAAATGTCTTTCATTCTATCATGCTGACAAAACTTTTCTCGGATTCGTCATGCTACGCTTGCAGACGCTTAACAAAGCCCTTACAAAACAGCAGTGGCAAATTTACCGATTATTATCCAACCACAGTATTCAAACAAAACTTACATAGATACTTAACTGATATTCAAACATCCCAATGTAGAATCCAAGGAACTTTCAAACAAGTTCGTGATTTATTATTGTAGTAAAACTATCTGAGTATTTAGTCTAGCGGTTTCAACGTCACTCTTATCGTTGCTTAAGTTTGCTACTTTGCCAACTTTGGTGCGGTAAGCAATTTACGAAGCCTCCTCGAATGAATATAGTAGTATGGGATATAAACCACAGAAATCAAAAGTTTAATTAAATATGAATGTATTTTTTTTTATTTTTAAAACTTCAATATGCGCTGTTACGATGACTTTGATTAAAGTTAATAAAGCAAAAGAAAGGTGTGAAACTCGCTGCATGTAGAAAAATAGAATACCAGTTTTTTTTTTGCAAATTCCAATACTTCGCTATACGCGCTGTTCCATGTTCATGTCACCAGTTCCTTTTTTACCTTTGAATGTACATTTTCAACACAGCAGTATAAATTAAATCTCCGTTAATACCGTCTGCACCGTGATTGCCTCCGCAATCACGTGCCACCGAAACGTCGATGAGCTCATGCCACTCTCGTCACGGGACAGTCGACAAATTGCACGCTCTGCGAATATCAAGGAACTCCTGACTATCTTAATACTCCCCTTCATAATACGGAAGCGGAATACAGAATGTTAAGTTCCAAATCACTTAACCCCAGCGTCTGTCACCATTTTATCCTTTGGATTGCACATTTTCAACATAGCAGTATTGATGCAATCGCCGATAATACCGTCCGCACCGCGATTGCCACAGAAACATTGCGAGTTCATGTCACACTCGTACGGGACTTATAGTATTCTTTGACGGGACAGCCGATAAATTGCACGCGCGGCGAATAACAAGCAACCCCTAACTATCTTAATAGTAGGTAGGTACTCCCCTTCAATAATAATGGAAGCCTAAAACAGAATGTCAAGTTCCAAGTTCCATAACTTCAGCCTTTGCGTTCTTCTTTGACACCATTTATCCTTTTTGTACCTTCGAATGTTCGTTTTCAATACAGCAATATTGATTAAATTGCCGATAATACCGTCTGCACCGCGATTGCCTCCGCAATCACGTGCCACCGAAACGCCGACGAGCTCATGTCACACTCATCACGGGACAGTCGATAAATTGCACGCCCCGCGAATAACAAGCGACCCCTGACGTCAAGCCCACATAAATTAAATTTATAATCAACCCAGCCAACTCGGCCCAAATTAAATTATACCTGCCACTGGTAACTTTGACAAAACATTTACGTTTCTCCGCTACTTCTAAAATGCTATTTAAGTATTCTGTATGAGATGCTACGCTTTGAGTCGAATTCATGTGTTGCGTTTTTAAATTTCGACTAACTGCACCTCATGCTTTTATGCGCGTAGTACCCGTTCTGAAAACATTGTGTTTAAAGAATTTTCAGAACTTCTACGACTGTTACAATGGAAACAATTCTGCCACTATACTTCCCAAAGGCAGAAAATAATTTAAAATGTATTTTTATAAATTAACATAAGGCTTCATTTAAGTCTATACATTTTCCGCCCCTTTGAAAAGCCAGTAAAATGAGTTGGTGCAGTATGCAATCTAACTAAAACACTCTATATTTTTAATATTAAGCTAAATTACTAATAATCAAAAGTCATCCAAGGTATTTCGTAAATAAAATGCAACTTTTCTTTCTAAAATTTCAATGCAAAGTTTCTTGTAACGTAAAGATCTGGGGAATGCGCTGCGAATGTGCCACTTGCAATCCGCTTGCGAGCTCCACGCCCGATACTTGTATCATAATTTTCGACGACCGATTTGACGCGGGGGTTCATGCGCAATTTGCGCATACATACATTCCTACCTGCCTTCTGCGCCAGAGGTCTCGGGTTCGATTCCCGAACAATACTAATATCTGTGTGCATGAACATGTCTATTTGTCTTGGTCTGGGTGTTTTCTAAATATAAGTATATTAAGTATGTATTTACAAACAAAATCCGTAACGACTCCGTAGCTCAGTGGTTAGAGCATTTGCCCGGACAGTGAAAGGTCGTGGGTTTGAGTCCCATCGGAGCTAGTTGTGAGAAGGGTCGATTTATTTCTAATACTTCATTTTAAATATTTTGAATAATTGCATTTTGGATGCAAAAAAGTCTAAATAAATAAAACAAAAGTATATAAGTACATACAACGTGTTAATGAATAAGCGCAAAACCCTAAGTGGTACAAAATGTCAATACCTACTCGACTAGAATGTATGGAACAGCTGTTTTTTAATTGAGTTGCAGAGTTGGCCCCATATTAAAAGTTATTCATATTCATCAGCACAATCACCACCTAAGAGGTGTAGCGCTTAGTCATTAACAGAGTTTCTTAAAGAAAACTACTTATATGAGCTAGGTAATAGGTGTGATTGTAAGTTTAATAATCTATACTAATATTATAAAGAGAAAAAATTTGATTGTTTGTTTGTTTGTTTGCATCGAATAGGCTTCGAAACTACTGGACCGATTTAGAAAATTCTTTGACCATTAGAAAGCTACATTCTTTGTGAGTGACATAGGCTATATTTTATCCCGATATTCCCACGGGAACGGGTACCACGCGGGTGAAACCGCGAGGATCCGCTAGTACCTATTATTATATCTTGCGTAGCGTGTGTGCAGCGCGCGGGGAACTCGTGTAGTTTGTAGGCATTGTGCCTGCAAAGCATTGTGAATGCATAAGGATAATCTAAAATCATAATCACATTATTTAACGGCAATGCATACGAATAACTTAATAAGCATAGCCAAGATTATAATCTCACTTTTATTATTCAATATTATAAGTCAACGTAATGTATTTTCTTTTTCATTATCTAAGTATAACCTCCTTTCGCATTATTAAATTTATTGAGGTCCATGATAATAAACAATGCGCTCTTTTTCCTTTTATGGCATTTTGAAAGCTAGATTAACGAGCGGAAGTAAAATAGGTTTTTATTGTTCATCAACTAAACAACTAGTGGTTATTTAAACAAAAAGTCATATATTTCATTCGGCACTAAGAGCTGATACACATAGAAAGCTAGCTACCGACGCCGCGCCGATCTGCCAGCTCTTATCGGAACAGGGACCGTACTCTGAAACGCACATCCGAAACTTCGGTTAGCCCTGTCCCTTTTACTCGACTCTGTCATGACTGGAGCGTGAGAGGGACGGGTATAACGAAGTTTCGGGTTTTGCGTTTCAGAGTAGGCCCTCAGGTCTGCGCAGGTTGACGGCGCAGGCAGTATCTCTACTTTATGCTGAACCAGGCGCCGAAAAGCAGGTCGGTACTTGTGGGTGACGGTAGGCGGGTTCGGCACAAATACCATAACGATAGTTTTTCGTGCTTAGGACTGTACTCTAAGCACAGAATAGATATAAGTACTAACGTACTATTCTGTGCTTAGGGTACAGTAGCTCTAGCACGAAATACTGTCGTTATAGTAACCGTTAAATTGGTCGTATTATTTTGTATGAAAACTAGAGCAGCACCTCTTTCGGTTGAAATTCACTACATATTTAACAGCAGCACTTTGACAACTTTTGAAGGACGGTATAGTTTACTATTCGATAATTATAACGATAGTGTTTCATGCTACAGACCTTGTCTGACTGAGTCCAACATACCGTTAGCGGTATACGAAAAGACTGTATTTGCCCTCACTATTAACAACAACAAAAAAGGGGTACTGTTCCATAGAAAACCACGATACCAACTGTACCTAAATGTATAGAACTGTCGATTTCTTTTCACAATTTTGTAGCTGTCTGGCTAAAGTTATACCTAAGTACTTGTATTTTTATTCCATAAATAATATTTCCGCATTTCCGCTCGAAAAGTGTAAAACTGTAAGCCTTTGGCACAAGCCGCGACGGGGTTTAATCATAGAAATTGCCAATGCCAACATTCCTGTGCATTAGAAAAATTGCTCTAAACCTCTTATGTTGAATGGCGCTCATATTTATATCACCTTGAAATATGTATTTATATATTAAATTAACGTTAAAGTTTATTTTTAACCGACTTCTAAATCAAAAAGGAGGAGGTTCTCTATTCGTCTGTATGTTTTTTTTTTTTTTGTGTATGTCCACCGATTACTCGAAGACGGCTGAACCGATTGAAATGGTTCAAACGTTATTACATCAGGTTGGTTTCCAAGTTGGTCCCATTTTTTGAAATTTTGAAATCGGTTCAGTAGTTTTCAGGAAATCTTGAAAATACTGTCGTTTTCGTCACCACTTTATGTGAATTTAATACGTATCTTTAGGCATAACTTCTTTGTTTATAAACCGATTTAGATGATTCTTGTTTTGTTAAAAAGGGGATACCTCAAGGTATTTTAACCGACTTCGAAAAAGGAGGTTTAGAGTTTGATCACATACCTATTTACCAGAAAACACGTAAATTGCCTGCACGATGCACTAAAAAGAGTGAAATAAAAATTATTTTTATAAAAAAATAAAACCGCCTTCTAAAAAATCACATCAAAAAAGTAAGAAATAATTCCTCACCAAATAAATAACGTAAGTACTTTGAAGTCGGGCGGGTTTTAACAAAAACAACAAAAAATTGTACATGTTTCACGCCCGACTTCAAAGTACTTACGTTATTTATTTGGTGAGGAATTATTTCTTACTTTTTTGATGTGGTTTTTTAGAAGGCGGTTTTATTTTTTATTATTTAATTTTATTTATTTTCACACACATCACAGCACACATCATTACAGGATTAACCCTATACAATAGAGTACGAGTAACTATTCATTTTATTTAACTTAATATTATTTAAATGCACACCCTAACAAAAAAGTGCCAATATTTTCAAGGGCCTTCAGTTTCACAATGTCTAAGTAAATTCTGCCCCCTTATTCACGAATCGTTGGAAACGGAATCGGATTCGAATTCTGTGCTTTGTCTTTGCCTATTCTGTATTGAGTGACAGAGACAGGGCATACATTCCGTTGTCGGGAGCGTTTCCGACGGTTTGTGAATCAGGGGGCTAATTAGGTGTAACTTGACTGTCAAGTAAACTGAAATGTTTAGCAAAACCTAATCGGACATTGTGAAACAGGCACTCAAAAAAAAACGTACCTACATCCCTAGTTCTTATGCATTTCAACGGGTGTGTAATATATGATATAACAACATTTTGTATAATACTCACAAAATATAACAACACATTACATAAAATCACGGAGGAGCTCGAGATGAAAAGTTTTGGTCACCCATCCCGTGACCGACCATTGCGAACGTTGCTTAACCTCAACGATCGCAGGCCGAGCGCGCTATCCACTGCGCCACGGGCTCCTCAGTATAATCAACGAATAACTATTTCTGGCGCTTCGCCGGCCGCTACCGCGGCACGCTCGCTTCGCTTGCTCGGCTCGCGCTGTTTTGTTTACAGTTCTAACCTAACCTAACCTATTATCAATTGTTTTGTCACCGTTGTGGCTTTTTATGGCGGGGGGCTTCACCCCCCGAGCCCCCCTTTCGAGCGCACTGTACCCCCCGTGCCCCCTGCTCCTTCGCCTACCCTATACATTTAATTGACTAATTGATGATTATTATATAAAACAAAATTATATCAAATGAAATCATTACATATAATGATTATATGAAACAAAATTATATCAAATGACCGTTATAGCAAATGTGTTTTATATAAAATATTTTTATATAAAATGAGCGTTATGTCAAATGATATTAGATAAAATGATGATTATATGAAATAAACATTATGCAAAATGAAATTAGTTGAAGTGTTGTTATGACAAACGTTTATTATGTCATATGAACGTTATTGAAATGAAATTATACCAAATGAAATTATATCATTCATTACGCACCCCATTTCAACAACATACCGAAAATTCATTGCTGCATGTTATGGTTTAGAAGGTGGAAAAATCGCCACTTATATGTGTAGCAAACTAAACAATCCTCCTAAATACTACCCTTAGCTAAAAAGCATAAAGCAAGATAAATTGAAAAGGGATTAAAATTGAAACGAGTTATTTTGGTTGAAGAGAAATGGTAGGCGTCGTCGCCGGATATAAGATAGTCATCTACAAATGGCGTTTCATTTAACAGAACAAAGAGACAAATCAAAGGAAAAGGGGCTGCCTCTGAAGTTCTTTTGATTCGGAATCTCTTCTAAGTCAGTCATAATTTAAATTGTAATTACCTCATGTAATTGGGATGCGAAAGAGATTAATTCCTTAAATGGTGGCTTAGAAGACATACGCAGTTAAGATTAATTTAATGTGTGATAATAATAAAGAAACTAAATGCTTTAATTTTTTTACGATCGTTGAGATAAAGCAACTTTCGCAATGGTCGGTCACGGAATGGGTCTCTAGCTCCTCCGTGCTTCGGAAGCTAAGCAGGAAGCCTGCGTGGTAGGTCATGACTTATTCTCCTTATCCATCCATATGGAAGGGCAGTGGCCCAACAGTGGGGACATTAAATGGCTGATGATGATAATGGTAATGTCGTGCCGAAGTGCATTTACACATTCGCTCGACAGCGCAAGGTCGTGGGTTGGAGTCTCAACAGTCAA
Source organism: Crambus lathoniellus (assembly GCA_949710035.1). Lineage (NCBI taxonomy): Eukaryota > Metazoa > Arthropoda > Insecta > Lepidoptera > Crambidae > Crambus > Crambus lathoniellus. The sequence continues at coordinate 18,122,738 of OX453303.1, read as the reverse complement.
AGCTAGCTGTGCGACGGGTCGATTTTTTCTAATACCTACTAATGAAAATAGTAAAAAATAACATTCTATCCAAGTCAATTAACAATATTTTTATACGGTCTTCCTCTTTCTCTCCATCTCTCAACATTCATGTACATCACCTTTCTAGTAACATGCCTATCAGCTCACCTTTCTCATAACATGTCCAACCAAGCCTAACAGTATTGTTCCAACATGTCTGTCACTGGTGCTACTTTCATAACTTCCTCTCACATACGTTCCTAACTTTGTCCACTCGCGCTACTCCCCACATCCACACCTTGTTGTTATTAATGAAGTAATATATTTTATTCTCGTGGAAAACTGCAAATACCCTGACTGACCCATAGGAACAAATACCCCGACGAAAACACGCTGTAACCCTTGGATACAAATGCAGCTAGACGAAGTCACTGGCAACCACTAGTATTTTGTAAATATTTATTAGTCCATCGCAGGGTGCGTTATATATCGGAATCCATCAAACCACCAAAAAAGACTATTAATGTAGGGCAGGCGTACCGGTTTTGGCCACTGTACCGGTTTTGGTCACTTTTCACTTTAAAGTTATATAAATAGGAATTAAATAATTATTGCTTATATTTATTAATGGCGAATAAAAGATTGAACTTTTAGTTAATAATTACAGCACTTAGCTTTTTTTATATAGTACGATATTTCAGAAATAAACACGTGTTACGTTTCAAAGTTAACATTTTGTAAAATTCTTAAGCAAAATGTTAAGGGTAAAGGTTTTGTAAAATCATTTTTTTTCTACAATAAAATTATTTTATGGTTATTTAATATCATATTGGAATATGTTTCTTCTAGATGGATTAAGTGTTGTTTTTTCACTGTTCTTACAAAAAGTTGGGAAACAATAAGTGGCCAAAAGTGGGGCTAGAAATTTTAGCATTGTGCCACCTTTGGCCACTTTGGCATTAGTAGAAAGTTTCCAACCTATCATAAAGTTCATTTATTTTAAAAGACTCACAACTCACTTTTGTTAGGTAACGTACCTACTAGAAAATTAGCGGATTGAGGCAAGTGTAGGCACTAGCCTACACTAGCCTCAATCCGCTAATTTTCTTTAAATCAAGTGATAAAGGTATACTTATAAAATTTTAGTAAGGAGCTAGCTGTGATTGAAATACTATTTCATGTAGTATTTTAGTACAGAACTCTAATAAGACATCAATTAAGCATAAACTCAACTCATAAATATAGTAATTTTATGAAAGTGGCCAAAACCAATGCAAACGGTGTATTTGGCCCCCTCCGCAGAATTTGTTCTAAATAAAAAAAACAATTGATTTTATTTTACTTTGTAGATTGTACCCTTAAAGGTCGATAAATTATCTATAACTCTACATTATAAATTTTCTCTAAAATACTTAAGATCATTAAGCACTAAGCGGTTAAAAGTGAAAAAATCCTTAAAGTGGCCAAAACCGGTACGCCTGCCCTATATTAATTTTGACGACCGATTTGGCGCAGGGGTAGGCTACCCACCTTCTGCGCCAGAGGTCTCGGGTTCAATTCCCGAACAAGACAAATATTTGTGTGCATGAACATGTCTATTTGTCTTGGTCTGGGTGTTTACTATGTATATTAAGTATGTATTTACAAACAAAAAGTATATAAGTAAATATTTATCCGTTATCAAGTTTTCCATGATACAGTTTCTTAACGAAATTAACATGGGCTTAGATAATTGGTGTGATAGTAAGCAGTTATTTGTTTTATTTTATTTATTAATTAATAAAACCCTTTAATAAATACACCTACTTATACAAATACTTTTACTCGCCATTTTTGCACCTGTTCGCGTGTAGGCGTAGGTAATAGGTAATTCAATTTTACACGATTAATCTGTGACGCGCTGAAAAACTGTTAAAAAATTACATGCAGCCACTTATTTAGTGATGCAGCGCTATCGCAGTGTGAAAAAAGTTGATAAAAAATAAACCCTCCTACAAGGTGTTAATGAATAAGCAAAACCCTTGTATTGAATGGCGCTCATATTTTTATCACCCTGAAATGTTAAATATTTACGGTTTTTAGTAAAAGTTGTTCATATTCATGAGAAAATGAGCAACGTTTACTATGGGGCCAACTCTGCAACGCCTCAAAAAAACAGCTGTTCTATACATTCTGGTCGAGTAGGTAGGTAGGTATTGACAATTTGTATGAAACAGCATGGAAACAGCTTATTTTTTTGATGAGTTGCAGAGTTGCCATAATAAAGCAATTTACAACTACAACATTGTCACGACGTTTTTTCTGGCTAAATGAACCTAAACGAAGATATAAGCAAAAATCTGAAGAAATTGCCGATTTTTTCAATACGGCGGCGGGGGCGGAGTCTGAAAAAAATTGGAAGGAATTGTGCATTTTGCATTTTAAATACTCACTAACAATTCTAGAAAACATATAATAAATTCAGAACTACCGGACTACTTGTAAGATAACCCGCCTTAATTAGTCTCTATTTACTGGGCTTATTACCTATAAAGAGAAAACATTTTTTTTGTTTGTAACGAATAAACTCAAAAACTACTGGACCGATTTAAAATTCTTTCACTATTAGAAAGCTACGTTCTTCCTGAGTAACGTAGGCTATATTTGATCCCGATATTCCCACCACCTAAAGGTTTTGCGCTTATTTATTAGCAAGTTAAGTAGATATTTAAAACGTTGCTTTTAAGCGTATGCAATGGACATTTGGTCCGCTAAAGTCCACACTTGATGAAGTAAAAATTGTTCGCAGATAATTTAAACGAAATCGCCGTATTGAAATTTTGACAGACAAACAAAAATACTATCGTCACGTCAGCTCATACAACGCCTTAAGTTCCTCAATCGTACAACAAATAATACATAATTCCTGTCCTTCTAAGCTTACTTATTACTAATTTTAACAACACTATCGTTTAGTAGCGCTGCACCGATAACACACAGCGGTTTATATCCGAAAATCCTTTGAAAGTCTATGTGGGCAATCCACTGAGTGCGCAAGGCTTAACATAAATAACGTTTAGAGCTCGCCGAGAGGTGTTCCAATTGCTTCCACGTGATATATCCCTCAGACCAAGTACGTTTAGCCATATTGAATTTTTAAGCGAAGACCTGGTTAGTTTTGGAACACGTTCCCATTTATTTCTTGGCAAATTTAACATTAAATTTATGACTGCGTTTTAGGAGAAGAATTGAAAGTCTTCATTGGTTATTCGAAACACTAGTAAAATATACCTATGAGTGTTGGAGAAGTGTCAACTTTATTATAATTAGGTACTTGCAACGTTTGTCAAGGTAGTCGTTGCAATAGATTTCTTTTTCCGCAAATAGGCATCATACAAAATAAATAGATGGTAGCACGGAGCATAGTCTCAGTAACGAAAGCTTATTGTAATTTAATTATATTGAGCTTAGCTCTCTAAAAATTAGATGCTCCCCTTTTTACAAAGAGAATTTATATATTTCAAGGTAGAAACCGAAAGCGAGATATCCCAAAAACGTTGAATAAAAACTTTTTACAAGTTCACTGAAATCTAATGGAAACAGCCGCCAGAGGCACATTTCAGGAGGAACTTGTAAATGGATGGAGATAGGTCACACTTACGAAAGTATTTTTATTATTATCAATGACTATTTGTACCTAGCAAAATTATAAACTGATATTGAAATTCAGATACAGATTTTGCTGTATAAAGATCGAGTTGAGTGATACGTTCCATTTATTTTAAAAAGTGCATAACCTTCTCTCATAAAACTTTTAAACATCTTTTTTAAGAGAACATATTAAAAGCAGATGTAGCACGAAACTACTATAAAACAAACAAACTACTATATCCAGAGGCACAAAAACGGCCGTTGCAGATTGTGTTTTTAAATATTTCATAGATTTAATACCTTGGAAAAAGTAATGAATAAATGAAAAAGAGGCCAGGGACGCGTCAGAGACAAAAGGGAGGCTGCAGGCTCACAACCCTTGAGACAATAGAAAGTTCTTGGCTAACGACGTATAGAGTATAACGACAACGAACCGTTTTGAAAGCACATTTCACCTGAAGCTTTTCAAAGTTTCCAAGGCCTCAAGTGTAATAATTTATTTACATTCCAATACTGTCACGATAGTGAATAGGATAGTTATTTATTCACTGATAGCAAAGTGACATGTGAAACGAGTAGTTCGTAAAGTTGAATATAAGTAGAGTATTGCTCGTCTAGTCTTGCTCCGAAGTTTTGAAAGGAACTTTGTTCATATAACAATGAAACTACCTACGGACTTAGGTTTAGAAATGAAATAATGGATGTATGATGTGTATTCGCTGCTCATGATTTCGTCCACATTGTTTTTTTGTCTGTATTATATAAAAGGGTACCGTTACTAACAGTTCTATCAACAAACAGCTGAAACAATATAGTTGTTCTTTAGAAGTTTGTCAAATTTTTTGAAAATCATTTTTTTTAAGTGCATAATTATTATCTCTGTAACCATCTGCCCTAGAAACAAAATTTAAAACGTTAAATATAGAAAATTTACAACTACAACATTGTCACGACGTTTTTTCTGGCTAAATGAACCTAAACGAAGATATAAGCAAAAATTGCCGATTTTTTTCAATATGGCGGCGGGGGCGGAATCCCTCACTCCGCCCCCGCCGCCACATTGAAAAAAATTGGAAGGAATTGTGCATTTTGCATTTTAAATACTCACTAACAATTCTAGAAAACATATAATAAATTCAGAACTACCGGACTACTTGTAAGATAACCCGCCTTAATTAGTCTCTATTTACTGGGCTTATTACCTATAAAGAGAAAACATTTTTTTTTGTTTGTAACGAATAAACTCAAAAACTACTGGACCGATTTTAAATTCTTTCACTATTAGAAAGCTACGTTCTTCCTGAGTAACGTAGGCTATATTTGATCCCGATATTCCCACGAAAACGGGTACCACGCGTATAAAACCGAGGAGAGCCACTAGTTGTTTATAAAGAAGTTTTAAATGGTGAACCCAGAATTAAACGCGAGCATGGCAGAGGGCAAAATTAAGTTTATTTTTTTGAATTTTCTCAATTCTTGTGATGTAAATTTAAAGACATTTTAGTTTCAAAAACTAATGTTTTTAATAAGCCCAACATTTTTTTCAGGTGACAACTAGGTATCGTTTTAAAAGAAAAAAAAAACATATTTTTTATAAGTACACACTGTTACAAATTCTTTTTATTGCCAAATCAATAACAACAAATAATATCAAACCACTGGCTGGGCAGTAAAAGAATGAAAATGCAATCTCTGCGAATCTGGGCCTTAGAACCTAACAAGGGTGCAGCCATTCATCAGTGGGTAACACCTATTGGATCAGCAGAACTCAAGCCATGAGCACAGTGAAAGAATATCAAGATGTTATCCTATTGAAAGTTTATAATTTCGATTCATTTTTTTAAATAATTTCACTTGAGTTTCTGGAGTTATGTTAACTTAATGCTCTAGAAGTTAAACGAAGGGTGTTATTGATTAAAGAATAAAATAAAAGCGCTATGAAATGTTATTGTATAGTATTTGCTGCCTTTAAATAATGATAGCGTTCGTTCCAACGAATTTTAAACTTAACATATTGTCAGAAACTGATTTATTGTTTTAAAGTTTACAGGTTTTAAAAGTCGAGCCTACGGGAATGTGATATTTTTCTAAAATAAATAGTAGCCTGTATCTCTCTCCAGCTCCCAAAGTATCCCACGTCGATCCGTTGCTCCGTTGTGACGCGAAAGAGGGACAAACGAACACAATTTCACATACTATAATATTAGTATAGATTTCAATACTTATAAGATGAATACCTACGAATGCCTAACGCAACACAAAAATGTTGTCATTCTGACGTCCGAATACTCAAACACTACTCAACTTTAGGAAAGTCTTAAGAATCACTGTCGCTTTAAATGACAAGAGGTATAAAAGAGACGCCATGATTTTTAAGTTCGAACGACGACCTCAAAACTTACTCTACTTTAAGAGCGTTCTTAAAGTAGAGTAAGTTTTGAGTTCGTGTGTGAAAAACATAAATTGTAATTTATTTTAATAACTGAAAACGTCTTATTGATTTCATATTAAAAGCTAAGCAGTTATTAAGCTTAGTTTATCCAGAGAAAATTTCAATTTATTTTACTCTAATTTTCATTTATCTTTTGGTCGAATAGAAAAAGGCATTAAGAAAACTTCAACGCAGTCACACCACCGACACATGCTTTACTATGTTCACCACAATTTACGACTCTACGACCCATTGACATCCGATAAAACACTGCTATGACCCTCACAGATAATCTGCACGTGCTATCTAATCTGAAAACCGAAAAGAATTTTCAGTTTTTCACCTCTTTCGACCAAAGGAAAAAATCTTGTAAACTTCAAAAAGTTTCTCAGATTGAAAAATATTCAGGCCACGTTTTTACTTTAACATAATTCGGCTTTCTCTTGGTTGTCGAAACTTTTTTTCCTTTTTCTTGCGCAACTTTTACGTCTTATATAATTATATTTATTATAATCGTACCTACTATGTTATACCTGTATTTTCAAACAAGCAGTCGTTCCCGTAGGAATATCGGGATAATAATTATGTTTTTAACCGACTTCTAAATCAAAAAGGAGGACGTTCTCTAATTCGTCTGTATATATGTTTTTTTTTGTGTATGTCCGCCGACGACTCGAAGATTGAAATTATTAAAACGTAATTACATCAGGTTGGTTTCCAAGTTGGTCCCATTTTTTAAAATTTTGAAATCGTTTCAGTAGTTTTCAGGAAATCTTGAAAATACTGTCGTTTTCGTTACCACTTTATGTGAATTTAATACGTATCTTTAGGCATAACTCCTTTGTTTATAAACCGATTTAGATGATTCTTGTTTTGTTAAAAAGGGGATACCTCAAGGTATTTTAACCGACTTCAAAAAAAGGAGGTTTTCAGTTTGATCACAGACCTATTTATTTGGTGAGGGATTATTTCTTCATTTTTTGATGTGATTTTTTTTAAGGCGGTTTTATTTTTTTATAATCTATCCACTATCTGATAGATAGATAGATAAGAAGTTTATTCTGCTGATACACACACAATACGATAAAGATGATGATTCAAAATAAAAAAGAACAAACAAACAATTAACTAGGCTATGACAAAAATACTTATTCTAGGGTAGTACGTGTGTGCAGCAGCAAGAAGGGTCAAGGCTTGGTGTGAATTAGCCAGTCGGCAAAACACCGATTTTATCTGTGTACCACAACCAAATCCGTTGAGTAGTTTTTGCGTGAAAGAGTAACAAACATCCATACGTCCATACTCACAAACTTTCGCATTTATAATATTAGTAGGATTTCTTTTCAAATAATGTTTCATTTTTAGCGAGTTTTTAAAAACATCGGCTTAAACTATGGATAATATTGTTGAGTTGCGTTTCGATTGCGGACCTAGAATTCTAGTCCTCACCTCAAATAGGAGCACATAATAAAAATAAAGCTGACGATCAAATATGCTTACACGCGGATGAAGTCTCAGGCATCTACCTACATGTTATTTACTAATAATGATACCTAGCCCTAAAGTGATACCTTAGGCTTTTAACCAAGTTCAAAAAAAGCAGGTTGACATCTGTATGTAATGTGATATTGTAGGAATTGTATAATATTTGAATATAGCGTTCAATTTAGGCTTCCAAGCACGAGTGCTAAATTTCATAAGTGCATGTATGTCTGTATGTTTGTCCACAAATTTCTCGAAACTAAAAGTCATATAGAGATTTGACTTTATTTTTACTTAAATTAGGTGTATTCCAACTTAGGTAACAGTTCAAGTTTCATATAAATAGGTTCCGTAGTTTTAGAAACTGGGTATATTTTGGCACAAAAAGAAATTAGGAAATAAAAAGTAGTTTGTAAAATTAAACAGACTTTTAAAAGTACCTGTCAGTCAGCTGAAAATAAAAAAAAAAATATTTTTAAGTCACCTACCTTTTTGAGGTCGGGACCAGAAGCAAGAAAAAGTTAGAAAAAGACACCGACCTCAAAAATTTTTGTACTTTAAAGATATAATTATATTTCGCAGCTTCATTCTTTGCGATTTACCTACTATTTTCAAAGATTTACGTGTTGTAGTAGCGCCCCCAAGCGACAGCCTTGCACGATTTTTAAAGATTTTTTTTGGCATAATGTTAAAATTTCTTTGCCACTGCCAAATAGTCGTCTATCTACCCCCACCATAAATTAGTCGTGTTCGTGGGTTATGGTGGGATCGCGTTTCTTCTGTGTCTCCGTGCTCAAGCTTTCGCACGTCACCTGAGCACTGCAAAAAGTCGATCAAGAAAGATCCAGGTATTCTTTGAACAATGGGGAAAAAACGGAAGCATGAAAAAAGTGAAGAAGAAATACGTCGGAAGATCAAAAAGTTAACGGAAATTTAGCAAAAAGTACAAATTGCGTTGAAAATGCTAATCCACCTGAACAGGCGATAAATAGTAAGCAGTTACTTACCTAATTTCCACATTTTGAATTACATCGAACGATACATTTTGTGTTAAAAGTGATGCGTACTGCTGTGTATGGGCTGATACTGTCACGTTACATCTTAAAATATTATATAGTAAAAACAATGTGGTCTTTTACAATACGGCTCGTGTATAAAAGCATGGATTAAATATTGTAATATTCATAAATATGATTATACTATAGCTTCAGTGCAAGTCTTACATTTCCTTACAGAATTTTTAATAAAGGTGCTAAATATGGTACTATTAATTCTCATAAGTCTGCTTTATCTTTATTATTTAATCATTTAGATGATGATAGAATAAAACGCTTCATAAAATCATCATTTCAACCGTAAGACGCCCACTGCTGGGCATAGGCCTCCCCCAAGGATCTCCACAACGATCGGTCCTGCGCTGCCCGCATCCAGCGGCTTCCCGCGACCTTGACCAGATCGTCGGTCCACCTTGTAGGGGGCCTGCCCTGTCTTCATGAAAGGTGTTTTTAAATTGAGACCTGCAAATCCAAGATACAGTTTGACTTGGGATCCAAGCATAGTTCTTAATTATCTGTCACAACAATGGCCAAATGCAGAACTCACTTTAGAAAACCTTTCCAAGAAGCTAGTCACTCTATTGGCTCTGGTGGCGGCGAATCGTGTCCAGACTTTATCCTTTATTAAGCTGAGTAACATTAAAATACAACCTACGCAGGATATAACTATTATGATTCCAGATTTAAGGCGCTACTCGGAAAAAGTATGGACTCTTTGATATAAAACTATAGGACGGTTAGAGTTATTATAAATCTGGTAATAAGATATATATTTCTTCATACCTTTATCTAGAATCGTATAGTTTCAGAAACACGATTTTATGATTTTGGCTCGACACTTTTTATTTTCGAAAATACCTCTAAAAAATAAGGAATATCTAGATTATTCTTAAATGGGGATACATATACTATTGAAAATTGGTTTAATTAGTGGACACCAATACTATTTAGGATCGTATAGAAGCATTTTTTAAAAATCGCTATAGTTTTTGAATACGAAGTGATTTTGTGTTTTTTTTTTGCGTAATCGGCAAAATCGGTCTCGCTCCCGCGCGCGTCGTTTTCTCATTGCTATCTCGCTTTAGCATAATTTTTCCGAGTATCGCCTTAATAAAAACCTTAAGACCTAATTCCTTTTAACCAGTCTTAAGATTACCTTATTATAGAGATTCCAAAATTTGCCCCGCTAAGTGTTTAGAAACATATATAAGTAAAACTCTCTGTATAATCAATCAATTAATAATAAAATCCTCTTCTGTATTTGCCAAATTTTATAACAGACAAGTGATGATGTCTAATCCAAATAGCTTTGCAACAGCAATATTGTCTTCAAATGAGTTGTAATGTAGTTGTAGTAAGAAACTAAATCGAAATTATAATTTTCATCTTTATAAACTAATTGTATGAACTGATAAATGACGATGATAAACGTAATTGTAAAAAAAAATTAATATAAACAAATGAAATCGTTTAAAGTGGTTTATATTTCACATTTATTCTCACAACATCTGCAACACGTAAATCTTAGAAAATAGTAGGTAAATCGCAAAGAATGAAGCTGCGAAATATAATTGATAATCAAACGACCTTACCAAGTGAAGTTCGATTACAATTATGTGAGCAGCTTCATTCGACGTGATTTACCCAAAAAACCCTCCACAAAATCTTTTGCCCTACCCTAACGCCAGGGTAAAATATGAAATATGTAGACTAAAAGGTAAACTATCTCTAAACAAATGAAACGCGATCCCACCATAACCCACGAACACGACTAATTTATGGTAGGGGTAGATAGACGACTATTTGGCAGTGGCAAAGAAATTTTAACATTATGCAAAAAAAACTTTAAAAGTCGTGCAAGGCTGTCGCTTGGGGGCGCTACTACAACACGTAAATCTTAGAAAATAGTAGGTAAATCGCGTCGAATGAAGCTGCTCACATAATTGTAATCGAACTTCACTTGGTAAGTTCGTTTGATTATCAATTTTTGCCGTTTCATTTGACATGTACTTTTTGAAGTTGGTTTATTTTTTACCACTACGGTGTAGCGCTTAGCAGAGAAAAAAATCTTTCCGTGTTCTGTGCGCTTAGCCTTCATCACGCCTAATTCTCAGTGTTAATAAAGCTGAAGGTAGATGCGCGTTTCTCCCGGAATCTGTAACTACTAAGGGCCTGGCTATCTTATTTCTGACGGCCGGAACACAACAATGTTTTATACTGCTAACATTTAACATAAATAATAATAATAAATAACTTTTTACAATCACACCAATTATCTAAGCCCATGTTAATTTCATTAAGAAACTGTGTCATGGAAAACTTGATAACGAAAAAATTTATACTTAAATACTTTTTGTTTGTAAATACATACTTAATATACATAGAAAACACCCAGACCAAGACAAAATAGACATGTTCAGGCACACAAATATTTGTCTTGTTCGGGGATCGAACCCGAGACCTCTGGCGCAGAATGCCCCTGCGCCAAATCGGTCGTCAAAATATGCATGACGTTACTCCCCTAGCCGACGCCAGAGTAAAGAACGAGTGTTTTAACTGCCTAGTAAAGATCTGAAAGCGAGTTATGACGTAAAGTCTGACCGTCGCACAGTGATTCACCCCGAACAAGCTAGCTTGACAAAATTATCTGTCGATGATTTCTTACTCTAATACCCTAATTAAGACTATTTATAATGACGAGGATAAATTTGAATGAAAATAAAGTATTTTAAAATTACAATTTATTAAAACAAATATTAAATATATACAAAATAATACTTTTAGTAAAGTACAAAAGGTGGACTTAATGCTTAAAGCATTCTCTGCCAGCCAACCTTTAGGAAAAAAGGAAATCAGCGAATGCGTGTTAGACAAATAGTGTTACACAAATGCCTATGACTACCTACTTAGACTAATTACTATGGCTAAAGTATTCATAATTATTACGCATTTCTATTACAATAAAGCAGTAACATTGTGAAAACAAACAGATTATCTAATAAACTTTAACCAAACAATTAAATAAAATCTTAACTATATTTACATAAAAACAAAATTAACATGTTTTGAAAATTACATATCTTTACATATCTTCATTTTCACTATCTTCGGACGAATCCTGAACAGAATAGTCTTCAGAAGTAGCAGATAATCTAGGTCTCAAATTATTTACAGGTAGGTATATTTACTGGCTCTATTAATAACTCTAGAACTTCGGAAGGGAGAGAACCTGGTTTCTTTTTTGGTACTTCCCTGAGGCTGTTGATTACAGGATAAGACGTGATCAGCAAAATGTTGAGTAATTCTCTATTTGTGGCAATACGTGACTGCTTTCGAGTGTTATGCTCTCGGAACCTTCTGCAATCTTCTGCCCGAGTGGCAGAAGGGCCGATTGTATAATTTCTGATCCATGCACCAGGATTTTATACACGGTGGCTGGCATATTATACCAAGAATTGAGACTTAAATACAGCTCTCTTGTATCTTTTGCAATTTTTACAATTTTTTAAATATTTATATCGATATCGTGGTCTTCCGGGGCCAGGAAACGTACTGTGAGATGAAGATGATAGCTCTGTATGGTCAACCATCACTTTAATCACAATATCTTCCTGCAACCAGTTCGAACATTTGTCGCGAAAGCGATCTGAGTTCCTCCCATGAGTTTCCCACTCAGCCGAAATTTTAGACGAAATTCTGGATATCGACTTCTTCAGTTCTCTTTGCGAAGGCTCTGTGATACCCTCTAGATCATATCTAGATGATACAAATTGAAACAGCAATTATCTTCGGTCCACCGTATCATACATTGCCCACTTTTCAAATAAAGCTATTTTTAAAGTATGTACACGGGTTCTGAAATAAAATAAAAAAATATATATGTGCAAAAATGTTGCAATGAAATTTTGCAGTTTTGAATACAAGAGGGACACAGCTATCATTTAACACCAAATCCAGCCCGGGTACATGCGGGTACATGTAACTTTTCCTCTAATTTACATAGAAATAACCAAAATAAACGTATATGTCGAGCAAGTAGCATCTGTTTATTGAGAAATGCTTAATCTTCTTGTGTACATGATATATGAAAAAAACTACTTACTTTGAAGATTAGAATCCATAGCACAAACTCGGTACAAACTCAATAATTAAAATATAATAAATTATCTCGGTAATAGCTAGAAAACTAATAATTTCATTACATTTCCGTAAATCCTTATGTACTCACCTTAATTACTATTAGTTAAACAGGAGGTAGGGGAAAATAATTTTGGAATTGACATCATGAGAGTATCCTTAATTGAAATCATTAGCCATTTCAAAGAAAGTCGTTAGTGGTTTTTGTCAAGCTAGCTTGTTCTAGGTGAATCACAGTGCGTCGGTACATGGCGCGGAATAAACGCGACTGACGGGTACCGAACGTTATTACGTGCCCGAGGGCCTAGACAAGTGGCTTCCAATTATCGATATCGCCAGTAGAAGAGAAAGAAAATGCATGTGATTGGCATTAGCGATTGAAATGCCACGTGACATGTGACAATTGTAATGTCAGTCCCATACATTTTCTTTCTATTCTACTGGCGATATCGGTCATAGAAAGCCACTTGTCTAGGCCCTCTGTACCGACGACGGCCAGACGTTACGTCATAACTCGATTTCAGGGGGCCAATTCTGCTAACGTTAAGTCATAATCGTGTCTCAATCGTCGTTCAATTGTAGTTCAATTGTAGTGCTTTTTTACGCTCTCGTTACAAGAAATGTGTACTTACTTTTTTCACCATACTACTGATGGTCACACCACACACTACATTTACATCACATCATATTGTCATAATTCTTGTAACTAGTGTGTAAAAAAACACTACAATTGAACTACAATTGAAACACGATTGAGACACGTTAGCAGGCTTGGCCCCCTGATCTTTAGTGTAGGCAGTTAATATACTCGTTCTTTACTCTGCCTACGCAGGCACATATAAGGTGTTATAGTTGATCGAAGCATATAGTACCTATATGAAATTAAAAAATTATTACGACCCTATTCAAATTCTGTTGCATTTATTATATTGAGCATGGCTTATAACGATTTAAGCTAAAAACCGTTAAACTGCGCACGTTAAGTCATAATCGTGTCTCAATCGTCGTTCAATTGTAGTTCAATTGTAGTGCTTTTTTACGCTCTCGTTACAAGAAATGTGTACTTACTTTTTTCACCATACTACTGATGGTCACACCACACACTACATTTACATCACATCATATTGTCATAATTCTTGTAACTAGTGTGTAAAAAAACACTACGATTGAACTACAATTGAAACACGATTGAGACACGTTAGCAAGCTTGGCCCCCTGATCTTTAGTATAGGCAGTTAATATACTCGTTCTTTACTCTGCCTACGCAGGCACATATAAGGTGTTATAGTTGATCGAAGCATATAGTACCTATATGAAATTAAAAAATTATTACGACCCTATTCAAATTCTGTTGCATTTATTATATTGAGCATGGCTTATAACGATTTAAGCTAAAAACCGTTAAACTGCGCACGTATTGGTTACATGGCCACGTAAACCAGTGTACTCAGGATTATTTGTAGCGACGCCTTCCTTGTGTTCCTGGCTAACTTCCAACACAATGTTTTTGCCCAAACTTTTTCCACCATCGTCGTCCCAGCATAACGGATCCACAAAAAATATGAACTAAAGCTAACCACTGGGGCAAACTGGAAAACTAGCTCGGAAATTTAACTTTCAAAGTTAGTTGAAACTTGTAGGTACTTAATTTCGTTGAATATATACTACTTGGTATATGATAATGTAGCCAGTAGTTACACGGGAACACCAACTTAGTGTATGGTAATTCGTTATTGTGAATCAATATTTCATTAGTTTGTAAAATTCCCTAATACAACCCGAAGACTTTACAAAGCGAAAAATTACTTTTAAGTCTATTAAAATGTCGCTGATGGTGTTATTATTTGCATCTGCTTAAATTTTTATTTTTATTTCTATCTGTCACATACTCGATAACTTTTAATCACGTTTATTTGATATTCCAATCAATTAGTGCATATGTGTCACAAAGCTAATCAAAACATTGAGCAGCATAAAAAACCTGACACTGTCGCAATATGAAACAATAAGCGTGCGGGAGCCGTAAAAACTCACATTAACAACCCGTCTACGATAAAACCATACTGCAGAATAAGACAAAGCAAGCAACATCAGAGCGCAGACAATAAGGACACGCGCAGACGAGGAGCGGCTTCACTCACGCTGTAAGCGGGAGCGATTGTGACAGCAAGCGTGGGAAAATTACTTTCAAACGTAGGTAGTTGTTAAAGTTAAAGTTACCTCAGGGTGCGACTACAAGTCCACAAACTTATAGCAAAGATATCTTCACTTCAAGTTATAAACATTGATTGAATTAGCAACGCCATCCAAAATCCAGCATGCGAACTTATGTATAGATCAACAAAACAAAGTTTCTGGTTCCTTTAATTTATCAATTTATAAGTGTTATAAGTAACCAGTTATACATTGAAATCTAATAGGAAGTATTTGTAACTAACCATGGCCACAAGTGGTGAAATAAGCAAGACATAGCAAATGCAAGCCCTCTGACGCAATTTCATCGAATCAGATAGAATTTAAATTTTCTACGCCCTCCTCCATCCATCCGCGCCCGTTTGTTCAATGTGGCACCCTTAAAGGACAGGCATACAACGAAGGTATGTGCACGTAGTAACATTAAGCTGTGAACACATCGCACCCGGTAGTTTTGCAACACTAAAAGTAACTAGAGACAGTAACTTCTGAGTCTGGGTTTAGTTAACATAGTAAAATGTTCGGAAGGAGAGGAGAGGGAGTTCGGAAAATTTTCTAATTCGAAAGTTATTGCAACGCACATTTTTTTTGTGACAAGCTGCGAATTTTAAATTTACAACCACTAGAAAGGGAGGTAATCAAACCGTATTATCTTGCAATGTAGTCAACCTCCGAAATAGTTATCATTTCAATTTCAATTGCTTTATCACATTATCTGTGAGGCTAGCTCTGTGAATAACAATGAATCTTTGTGAAAATTTATTCGGAATCCGAAAATGTACATTATTTTGGATTTAGCATTATTCCGAAAAGTGAAAGTAAATTAGGTTAAAAACGACACAATTTAGTGTTACGAAACACATTATGCTAACGTTAAAATCCGCGACTGACGATGCTGAATACCGAATATGCTTACGATTTTCTCTCGAGATATTTTATTAAGATTAATCCCACACATTTGGAAACGTCGCTCACATGTCTGGTTGGGACCGTCAATTTAATTATAAAAAAACTTTTTCCAAGAACGTATTTTAATACTTTATCTTTACGTGTCATATTAGGTCGTGGAAGTCTCTGGGAGAACTTAGTTTACGTAAGTATTAATATTTTTTTTAATGATAATGTCTGGCAGATAATTTGTCAGTTGATATGATAGATGTTGCCTTCCGTAACTGAATACTTAACCATTAAATGCGTGTAAACGATTGTCTTTAAAATAGTAGGTAACTCTTTGTTGGAAAGGAGACGGTCCATATTCTATGGACTAAAAATCCAGAATCTAAATGGACTATTTCACATTTATGGATTGGATATATATGAACATAGTCTATATCGAAACTGGGGTTGTTTGGCCTTTCTTAACGGTATTTTTTGAAGATAAATGCCTAAATAAATGGTTATGCTTCACAATTTTATTATTAGAAATAAAATTCATAAATTAACACACATATAGGTATATAGCAAAAAGAACTGTTTACTAAATAAAAATAAGACATATGACAGCAAAAACGTAGAACCTATCTTGTGTAGTGTGGGCCAAAAAAACCCTGTCTCAGCATAAATATCTTTGTGTCATTCACAGGTGGGCAGAATGACACAGAGGCGCTGTTTTTCTGACAGTGGCAGAAAAGAACAGAGGACGGTGGGTGTTAAGGCGCTACTCGGAAAAAGTATGGACTTTTTGATTTAAAACTATAGGACGGTTACAGTTGTTACAAATCTGGTAATAAGATATATATTTCTTCATACCTTTATCTAGAATCGTATAGTTTCAGAAACACGATTTTATGATCTTGGCTCAACATTGTTTATTTTCGAAAATACCTCTAAAAAATAAGAAATATCAAGATTATTCTTAAATGGGGATACACATACTATTGAAAATTGGTCTAACTAGTGGGCACCAATAATATTTAGGATCGTATAGAAGCATTTTTTTAAACTCGCTATAGTTTTTGAATACGAAGTGTTTTTCTGTTTTTTTTTGCGAAATCGGCAAAATCGGTCTCGCTCCCGCGCGCGTCGTTTTCTCATTGCTATCTCGCTTAACCATAATTTTTCCGAGTATCGCCTTAATAAAATTATACATAAAAATCAAATTAAAAAACGTAAAAGGTCTAATTACAATTCAAAAAATATAATTTTGCTATTTCTATCTTTAATTTTTTTATTATTAATTAAACGCAAAGAACAATGGCCATTATATCCCTGATATTTTTTAGATTGTATAATAATAAATGCTATTGGATAAAATAGCTAATAAATCAACAAATCGAACCATGCTATTTATTTTCCCATTCAAGGCCAACAACGAAAAATACATTATTGTGTTTTCTTCATAAAATAGTGACAAAGTAAAGGATTATGAACGCACTCTACCGGTCAAAGTGTTCCGATGGTGTTCCGTTACACCTTTGATCTTTATTCAATAATGTGATGCTTTTAACTTCTGCTTCGAACAATGATTTTATATTAATTCTAGGAAGCATCACCATTACATGAAAAACATTAAACATTTTTTGAAGACTTACTAACACAATATCTTATCATTTATTTTCTGAACGACTAAACTCAACAACTATGCTACCTAAAACGGAACGTATTGTTGATCTGACAGGTGTCATATTGCTTTGTATCGATACATCGTATCGTAATGTATCGCAACTGATCGTATCGATTTACAATATATCTTATCGTATGCCTTTGTATCAATATTGAAAATATCGTATCGAAAATATCGTTATGCATTTTTTTTATAAATAAAACTCGTAGGTAGTTCAAATGTAGGATTGTTTTTAAACTAAGTATAACAATTAATTGGTTACCCATACATGCCCATACCAACCATTACCAATACCATATTATTATAAAGCCTCTTTATGCTGTCTTTTCAAATGAACTAGCAAATACGTAGTATTGCCTTTAGTTTTTACATGCTATGACATGACAGCGTCACGTCAAAAGTCCGTCTTAAACATAAATGAGATTTCTAACCTCAAAACTTTAAGTGTTGTTTTTAGACTTCCTTGGCCTTTAATGAAAAATCTGACTTCAGACCCATAAACAGTTTTATATAGCGATTACATTTTGATATCAAGAGGAATTATACACGCCAAATCATTGACAGGATTTCAAATGTATGGACAGTGGCCATTGTTCTTTTAGTATCTCTGTCATG
The DNA here is from genome assembly GCA_949710035.1 of Crambus lathoniellus. NCBI lineage: Eukaryota > Metazoa > Arthropoda > Insecta > Lepidoptera > Crambidae > Crambus > Crambus lathoniellus. Next base: position 18,104,632 of record OX453303.1, on the reverse strand, counting down.
AATAGTTGAAATTAGCTTCATCATGTCAGCCGAACGACGACACCAACTGCTGGGCAAAGGCCTCCCCCAAAGTTCTCCAAAAAAATCTGTCCTACGCTGCCGCATCCAGGGGCTTCCCGCGACCTTGACTAGATCGTCGCTCCACCTTGTAGGGGGTCTGCCCACGGAACGTCGTCCGGTACGCGTCGTCCATTCGCCAACTTTGCTTATATTATTGGATTTAAGTTGAAAGTTTGTGATTTTAGAGTTTCGCCAAGTAAAGTACCAAGAGAATCAGTTGGATTCTCTCAAAGTGGGAGCGAAACACTTGTAGAATGATACGTGAAAGTGCAAGAGTGTAACATCGTATTCGCCATGAGCACATTAGTTATGAGCGTGTTTCGCTTGCCTTATGAACATTTCAAAAAATTTTAAATGAACAAAGCTACACCTCTTCCAACTGTTTGCAGTAAGGGCATGAACACAAATTGTGCAGTCGTCGCAAACCCGCACAGAACCGCCCTCATTACTGGACCAATTTGTCACGGACGCATCGACGTCTAACTTCGCACTAGCTGTATGTTCTTACAGAATCATTATTTGATCTCTCTACTTAAAGTGTTAACGTCCCACTTACCATTAAGCCAGCTATTTCTTTAATCACTATGCTGTTTGAGTCCATACTTAATGTTAAAGTTTACTCTGTTTTGAATTTCGAGGACAATAACACATAAATAAACGCCGGCTTTTAGCGAAAACAGTACTAGAAAAAGTCGACTTGTATTCTAACACCTTAGCTCAGCAGTCAAAACAAGTGCCCGGATAGCGAAATGTCGCAGGTTGAGAATACTGAACCAGCATTGATTATTTAGTCATAGGTACAGAATGATCTCGGTGATGGACAAGCCTCTCCGCACACGGGCCACCGACCGCAACCACAAATCGCCGCCACCGACCTATTTCCTGTTGTACAATTCTCTAAGATTCAATTAACAAATTCGACGTTCTTTTTCACTTGACTTTCACTTGTTTATTATGAATTTTGACATAAAGAATCGAAGTGAACGACGATGTGACGAGTTAGAGAATCGCACCCCTTTACATTTTATACATTTTATATGAACTCGCCGCACACGGTTGACGCCCGCCGCCGGCCTCCCTACTAGTCGTCGCTTGTTTCTTCTACTAGCTTCAAGCTATAACATCCATACTAATATTCTAAATGTGAAAGTGTGTTTGTTTGTTTGTTTGTTTGTTTGTTTGTTTGTTTGTCCGTCTTTCACGTCAAAACGGAGCAACGGATCGACGAGATTTTCGGTATGGAGATAATTTGAGAGCTGGAGAATAATAGTACAATAATAGGCTACTTTTTATCCAGGAAAATTATAAAATAAAAATGGTAATTTTGTATATAAAACCGTTAAACTGTCATACTTCACACAACTGTCATTTCTTAGCCGCTTCCAAAGAGAAGGTATGTCAAAGAGTATGTAATCACTGACATTTTTGCCGCTCAGGATTTCTTTTTTTTTTAATAAGTGACATTGTGTCAGGCAGTTGATACGAAGTTCGTGTCCAATAAAATTTATATGGCAAAACAACGTTTGCCGGGTCAGCTAGTAGCATATATATTTACTGTGCTTCAAGTGGCGGGGTTTGTGGCTGTCACGTGTGGCTCATGTGCGGTGGCTAAGCTACATTTTACCACAATAAATCTTTTTATAAGTGAATTCCACTCAGAGGAGATCGCGGGTTAAACTCTACTTCTATTATATTGCCGAAAACACATAATAAATTAATGGATTTCCAACACACCAATCATCTAGCTAGCCTATGGGCTAGTTCTTAAAGAATTTGTTTTATGGATACTAACCAAAAAGCTATGTATAATGAAAGCTAATGTGAGATGAATAAACATTATTTTTATTAAAGACAACGGATAAACATACTCATTTTTTTTGTAAATACATACCTATCTTATATATACACTCTGTGGCACATCGGTAAATGTATAATTTTACGCTGCGAGGTTTATTATTTCTGCTAATTACCCGTAAACAAAGGTTGATGGTTTTTTGTTTGTTTTCCTGGAATAACACACACGCATATTTTGACGGTGTATTAAAATATACGTAATACTTATCGCTTAATTAACCAATACTGCTTCTAAGGTTGCAAACGTCCGTATAATAATAATAACCAGTCTCATGTTTTCACTTGATTAGCGAGTTATTTTTTATTCATTAGGGGAAATATTAATATATTTTCTTTCAATTTATTGTTTAGGTTAGATCTTAAATGTTTTTATTACAAAGCTTATGACACTTGATTAATAGGAAAGTCGTTTTTAAAAATACTTCGCTTTTTTATATGGAGGTACATACTTACATAAGTAATATACACATGAATAAAATGAAATTCTCTGCAGTTTACACGATTATGTTGTTGTTTCAGTTCTTTTGTTTACCTAATAGCTTTCCGTCCTATGTTTGTTTGCTTGTCTCCACGTAGTCTACATACTTACATAAGTAATATACACATGAAAAAAATTAAATTCTTAGTAGTTTACACGTTTATGTTGTTGTTTCAGTTCTATTGTTAAGCGTTGGGCTTTCCGCCCAGTGTTTGTTTGCTTGTCTCAACGTAGTCTACGCGGGCGCAGCCGCGGGCGGAATACTAATCCATAATTCCATGCTATTATTTTAAAGAGGAAAGATTTGATTCTATGATTGTTTATAATAGACTAGCTTTCCGTCCGTGGCTTCGCCCGCATGAACTACACGACGTTATCCCGCGGAAAAATACCATTGTGGACTGGAGAGTGACATAGGCTACTGCCTATGTCACTCTCCAGTCCACAAACTATCCCCACATCAAAAATCACGTCGATCCGTTGCTCCGTTTTGACGTGAGAGCCGGACAAACAAACAAACACACTTTCATATTTTTAATATTAGTATGGATTTTAATTTGTAACATATTATGTAGATTTAAAATTGTTGTACAATCTGGTTTAAGTTAAAAAAAATAGATAAAGAAAATTAGGATTCCTATTCATTTTTTTTACGAAATCAGAGAATAGCGCTTATCATAAACAATACCTCGAAAGGGTGAACCAACAGATGCTTACAGGAAAAATATGGTGATTGTTTAAAATTAAACAAGCAATTTCGTTGAGCAAAGCACAGGCCTGAATGGGGGTGCCTGGAATGGCCCATTGCCCCAAATGTACCAAGTTTAAACAATGATTACAATCAAGATTTATAGTAATTTGCACTGTAAACGCTAATGGGGCTGTTTTATGACCTAAATATGTATGCCAACCTTTTAATGAAGTTGAAAAAGACTGAAGTTTGCGAGCTGATGCTTTTAATGTATTAGAAATCTTGTATTTCCCGGAATAGAGTTTCAAAAGTATTCATTTTATGTATTTTCTGTTTCCATATCATTGATATTTGGCTTACAGTAGTAGGTCAACACTCGAGACTTTAAACCGACTATTCATTGAGATAAAATATGTCTTACATATAAAATACCGTTTGATTTTACGTTAATTTGATTGACGATCTCGCAATTTAACGATATCTTTTCTGAGCCCGTGGTTTTAGGGAATGTAAACGTAACGTACATACGAGTAAATGCGTTTTATTTCATTAATTTGATTGACATAATTATATTACGTGTTACCTTTCCCTATTTGTTTCCAGTTTGCATCCATTATTAAAATTTATAGAAAGGAAAAATACTTTTTTTATAAAATGCTAGATAAAACTCTCGAAGTTTTTCCTCAAAGAGTTTAACAACGTTTTTTCAGCAGTTCCAACTGTTAACTTTCAATGAAATCAGGAAGAGAGCAGCTGTGAAAATAATAAGGTTCTTTTTTAAAACCGAGCATTATTATAAAATCGACTTTTCTCAATGTAAATTAGGATGAAAATTCAAAAGAGCACTTAGTTTAAAACCGGAATCGGTCTACTTGAAGTATTAATTGCTTTTCGTAGCTCATTGTGATTCCGTTCCGCGGGAGAGGGATGCAAATTGTGGTAAACTTTGCTACTGCTCCACTTTTCTAACGGGAATGTGCAAAAGTTTATAGGAAAACATTACAGCGCTTATGGGATAGAAAGTCTACGAGCGCTTTTCTATTTGTATTACGTTTGTCTTTGCTCTATATTTTTTCCGTTTGAAAATATGCGACTGTGAACATAATATGAAACGAATACTGGTAACTAATGTATTGGTATGATATTTAAAACGTAGTATAAAGTTATTTTTTAATTTGTAAGTACTAATATTTCAGGTAATGAATGTGCCCATCATACGAACGACTTTTACTATGGGACCAGCCTACTACTACTACTATTACCAGCACTGGTACCGATCTGACGACCGATTTGGCGCAGGGGTAATCTACCTGCCTTCTGCGCCAGAGGTCTCGGGTTCGATTCCCGAACAAGACAAATATTTGTGTGCATGAACATGTCTATTTGTCTTGGTCTGGGCGTTTCCTATGTATATTAAGTATATATTTACAAACAAAAAGTATTTAAGTATATATTTATCCGTTATCAAGTTCACGTAGACACAGTTTCTCAAGAAATTAACTACGGGATTAGATAATTGGTGTGATTGTAAGAATATATTTATTATTTATTTATTTTTTATAAGAAAATAATATAGAAGCTAAGCTTTACTCGACCAAAATGTATGGAACAGCAGTTTTTTTGGCGATTATGTAGCTGGTCTTATGGTAAGTCACGGAATGATGCCGAAATTGCTGCACTACTTACTTAACATGTGCAAAATCAACAAACTATTTATGAATACATAAAGTACAATCTGTCCTCTATAAAATAATTCAACAGATATTGGATTATTGTAGTTAGAGTGAGCTAGACTGATTTTTGCAGACCTCTAATTTTTGGAGGATACATGCCGCACTACGGATTGTAACCTCACCAATCAAATAGGGCGGACGGATAGTTGTCCCTGTGAGAAATATATATGTCGGTGCCTGGCCGATATCAATAATTAGGTTCATAAAAACGTACAAGTTATTTTTATTGCCTCAAATATTCGAGTAATACGTAATAGCTCTTGTTGGGTTTTAAGAGTCAAGTGTTAAAATATTGATTTGACGTTCTGGGAACAAACGGTGTTATTACACACTGAACGAGGTCGTGGGCCCGCAATTAATAGTGACTTATGAGACATTTATAAAAAACTAAGGGATGCGAACTTGATGCATCTGAGCCAGGAATTTTGGCATTCGGTTTACAGACGTTGCACGGTTAAAGCGTGGCTCATGAACTCATTACTCGTTTTCTAAAACCTAGTCTTAGAAAGAATGTTAATAGGATATCTAGATCGTCACTTAAATTCAGTGTTAATCGCAGTTACATTAGATTTGATTATTATCAACCCTCTTATTAAGCATTCGCTAGCGTTTCCCTTTGCCCACAATAATAAGCTCGTAATAAATAATGGTGACCCATCCTGATGCCGTTCTAGAGCCTCACGCTGCGACATAATTATATGAATTTGAGAGTTTTAATTCAAAAACATAATTTGGAAAGGAAATAAAATATATTGATATACATTCTTTCATTCAGAATAAGACATTCAGAACAATACATTCTGCGTTACAGGATAGATGCCACGGTACAAAAAATAAATAAATAAAAATAAAATAAATGTATTTACTGCTACTTAAAAAGCTATGTATTTACTGTTATTCGTGTCATTTTATAACAAAATCTGTCGTTGTTAAACTTGCTTAAACTTTATGATATGCTGTGCCAAAGAAATCATAACGATAGTCAAAACACTCTATTATCAAAAAAATCCTCCAAGTTTTGTTGTACAAACGAAATAAAAGAATATCTTCAGGATAGATGCCATTTTGAATTTATCCTCATCACATTCCGTTCTAAATCTACTAACGCCTCTTCTAAGTCATTTTTCGATAAATTAATATTACGTGGTTGGACCCGGACTATCTTTTATATTTTTGGAGCATTCTGGTACTGAAACGAAGGAAAAGAACGTAAGGAATAAGTGGCTTGGTTTAGGGATAGACGCCTTAAGGGCATCTATCCCGATCAAAAACTAGGCAAGTATCCGTTTCGTGGAGGATAGATGCTTTCTTATATAAGTCTTAGTATCTCTTTTTATTTGAGGTGCCAATGCTCACATTCATCTGTGCGTGTGGTGCCAGAATAAACGCTTTACTTAGACATGGCCCTGCAAGTCCTACGATATAACTCGTATCGGGTATCTGAGAAGAAATCTGCTACGAGATATCTCGTAGATGGCATTCAATGTGTTAAGATAAAAAAAAATAGTAGTAAACTTGTCCTGCAGGATCAACTTGAAGCAGGGCCAACAGACTAAAGAGTCGTCGCACGCCCTACGTCTAAGGCTGGGAATACACTTCCGATTTTTCTCTCCATAGCACAGATTACTAAATAGTTACTAGTAACCGATAGTCTGATCAGACTTCATTTTGATTGGTTGAGACTTGATTTTCATTGATTGTTTTTACATTTGGACAACCAATAAAAATCAAGTCTAATCAGACTATCGGAGAGAAAATTACCAGCCGCTTCGTACAAAAATACAAAGCACGTTCCGTTACCATATTAGGTATTTAGTAATGTAAATCGCTGGTAAACCAATCTGAAACCACGCATCGATTATATTGAAAACGTGATTCTATTGAAACCATTTCACACAAATTTCGTTACGAAAAATCATTTATTCGCCAGCAAATTAGATTACTAATCGACATTCGCAATATCGTGATAAATTTTAACACGATGCGTACTAATTTCTGTCATTAAAACGTGAGTTGGTGCGTTAATTCGATATAGTTTCCAATTAATTCTACTAATAATAGGCTTAAAATTGACATAATTATGAGAAAACTCATTACAAATAATGACTACGACCTTTCCTAATTTGTTTTCATTCACAATCCTAATTCGTAACAAAAGTAGGTAATTAAAATCTTGATTAATATTCTTACGTTCTTTAGCCAGTGTGGACTGAAATTATTATGCTAAGTACATTTCATAAAAAAGTCATAACTACTTGTTCGACTAAAGGTTTATAAAGGACTATCACCCACTTGCAGGAAGCTCCATTAAAGTTAATGCTTCATTAAGTCTATTGCTGTCACTTTTCGTTGTCAAGAAATAAAAAGTGACAGCAATAGATTTAATGAAGCATTAACTTTAATGGAGCTTCCTGGAATTGGGTGTATGAGTCATTTTGGGCCCGTTTTTTCAACAATGTCCAACAGTGATGGGACTCATGTTATTATGAAAGCTCTTGAAGTGGACTTCATCTTATTATATGGCAGCTAAGTTAAAATCGAGCGCGAATAAAAAGAAAAATATACATATTTTCAAGTTTTTTTTAAATTTAATTTCAACATTTACAACATATTATTTTTCTGTTATGTTAAGAAAGTACAAAATAGTGAGTAGAGTAAAGGAGTTTTTTCTTAAAGTCAATATTTTCAAAGTTGTAAAATGTTTACTTTTAAAATATCAAAGTGAAAGATCTAAAAATTATAAAGGTAAGTATAAGTATATGAAAAAATTTTTTGAGCAAAAAAAAAAATTTATATGTCCATAGGATGCCTCCTAGGTATCTCCGGGGTACCATAGGGGATCGAAAATTCTGTTAGATTTCAGCTATGACGCACCGTTTTCGAGATATTTTTATTTTTATAAAATTCATTCTTGAAAATTTTACAAGTCCCCGCTCCATACTAAAACAGTCAAAAATTTTATAAGTCCTATCTCCATACAAAATCAGTTGAAATTTTTCTAAGTCCTGCACCCCCTTTGACGACACCCTAACCAAAAAACAATCCAACGCGCCCAAATCCATTTAATAAACTTTCCAATTAATAAGCTTGTCGTAGGCGAGTCGTTCATAGTCGAAACAACCATTAGATGAAATGAACATTAGGATTAGGACAATCGTCCGTTCAGTCGGAGGGCTCGTTGACACAAATGGAGCTGCCCCCCAGCTTAGAAGATCAAGAGGTCCCAGCGTGGGTAGAATACCTACACAGACACCTCTCGACCACATTTTCAAATCAGCTCAATGCCCGCATTGAGGGTATCGAACGGAGATTGCCTCCGGCACCAATTTTGCGACCTACTCTGGCGTCGGACAAAAAAGGGAAGAACTCCCAACAATCGGTAGCAACCAACCCTCAACCGTCGACGAGCACGGCGCGGGGGCACGGAGAGGAGCCTGTTCCCTCGTATGCGGCAGTGGCCGCACAGGAGATGCCTTGGACAAACGTAGGCAAAAATGGCCGTCCTGTAAAACCAACTGCTGGACCGTCCACCTCGAACAACGCAGGAAGATCCGCCAAGGGCCCGAAGGTTCCAAAGGTCAAGCCAACAGCCCAAAAAGGGCCCAAATTAGCTACCCCAAAGACGACGGCCGTTATCCTGGCCATAACCCCCGAACAGGCAGAACAGGGGTCAACGTATGCAGAGGCCATCGCGAAAGCTAAAAGGTCTATCAAGCTCCCGGACCTTGGTATAGAGGGGGTCAAAGTTAAGGTTTCAGCAACGGGAGCCCGCGTTTTTGAAATCCCTGGTTCATCCAGTGGGGATATTGCCGATCGTTTTGCGTCCCAGCTGCAGGAGATACTTGGCGACTCTGCTAAAATCACAAGGCCTGTGAAGACTGCTGACATGCGGGTCTCCGGGCTAGACGACTCGGTAAACACGGAGGAGTTGAAGGCGGCGGTTGCGCTGAAAGGGAATTGCAGACCCGAACATGTGCGGGTTGGTCCCATACGGGTAGGAGTGGGTGGCCTTGGGTCGGCACTGGTAAAGTGCCCTATCCCCGCGGCGAAAATGTTGGCCCAATCGGGTCGTCTCACTGTTGGCTGGGTATGCGCGCCGATTAAAGCTCTGGAGCCCCTTCCACTGCGGTGCTTCGGTTGTATGGCTACGGGGCACACCAGGAAGCTGTGCCCCCGTGACGACACGGATTATAGTGACACCTGTTACAGGTGCGGAAAGAAGGGTCACGTCTCCTCGACCTGCAAAGTCGAACCAAACTGCGTTGTTTGCAAGGCAGCCAATTTGGCGGCCAACCATATTATGGGGGGGAGCAAATGCCACCCCCCACCAGTAAGGGCGAAGGCTTCTTCTAACTTTGGGATGGTTAGGCGACAGATGACGGTGAATCCAATGGTTCAAGAAGAGGCTGCGGACGGTCATATTATGTCTTCTTAATGGCCAATAAAACCCTCAGCCTCCTACAAGGAAATTTAAACCACACCGCCCGTGCTCAAGATCTCCTTATGCAGCACATGGCGGAGTGGGGACTGCATATTGCCGTCATCGCGGACCCATATTGTGTCCCCCAGCGCCCGAACTGGGCGGGAGACGTACGTGGCACCGTTGCCATAGTGGCCCCCTTTTCCGCCGTCTACTCCCCTCCCCTCTCGGTCATAGAGAGGGGACCGGGTTATGTGGCGGCCTCTTGGGGAGAACTGACACTCGTCGGTGTCTACTTCTCCCCCAACCGGGCCCTCTCGGAGCTGGATGACTGGCTCGATCGATTGCACGGCGTAGTGGCACGCCTGGCACCAGCGCAGCTGCTGGTTTTAGGCGACTTTAACGCCCACCACACCGCGTGGGGCGAACGTGTTGACACCCCGAAAGGAGTCAGTGTCCTGGATTGGGCGGCCACCTCGGGCCTAGTCCTCCTCAACCGGGGGCGAGTGTTTACTTTTCGGAGGTCGGATGGAAGTGGGTCCATAGTGGACCTCACCTATGCCAGCCCCGCCCTGGCAGCAAGGGTTAGGAGCTGGCGGGTGGTCCAAGACGCGGTCAATCTGTCCGACCACGACTACGTCGCATTCACAATTGTGTCCTCCTCGGGTGACAATACTCCGCTGCGTTTAGGCGAGTCACAGCGTCGTTTTCCCCGGTGGGCCATATCTAAGCTCAACCGGGAGCGGGCGGAGGAAGCTGCGCTTGTAGAAGCATGGAATCTGGAGGGGCGCATTCGCGGAGAAGTGGAGCTCGAAAACCGCGTGGTTCGACTGACCGCCTCACTGACGGCGGTGTGCGACGCCGCCATGCCGCGCGTGAAGGGTCTCCCCCCTAAACGCGGCATATATTGGTGGACGCAGGAGGTATCCTCTCTTCGAGCCGCCTGTCTGGCTGCCAGACGAGCTTTACAGCGCTGCCGACGCAGGGTTCGGCGTGACCCAGCAGAAGAAACCCGCCTTCGCCTCGCCTACAATGTGGCGAAAAGGCCCTGAGCATCGGGATTTCAAGGGCCAAGTCCAATGCGTGGGATGAGTTCTTGGCTAGGCTCGATCGAGACCCGTGGGGACGCCCATACAGAATGATAAGGAGCAAACTCCGCAATCAGGCGCCCCCCACTGAGTCGATGGATCCTCAATTTCTGTCCCGAGTTGTGGATAGCCTCTTCCCAGCTGAAGCCCCGTCGGTGCCCCCCCTAGTGGCGCCCGCCCCCGTTGTGCCTGACGAGTCGCAGGGGTTTTTCCCCGTCACCCCAGAAGAGATGGAGGCCGTCGTGGATCGCCTGAAATCCAAAAAGAAGGCCCCGGGTTTAGACGGCGTACCCGGGCGAGTCTTACCCATTGCCCTGGAGCATCTGGGCGACGAGCTAAGGGAGATATTTTTCGAATGCCTCCGGACAGGACGATTTCCACGGTCGAGGAAACGAGGACGACTCTGTCTCCTAAAAAAGGACGGTAGACCGCCGGACTCCCCGTCCGCGTACCGGCCGATAGTCCTCCTGGACGAGCTCGGAAAAATGCTGGAGCGCATCATTGCTGACCGTGTCATCCAGCATTTGGATACAGTGGGGCCCAATCTCTCCGATCGGCAGTTCGGGTTTAGGCGGCAGAGGTCCACGATCGACGCTATCATGGGCCTCAAGGAGGCCACGCAGCTTGCTGTGAATCGGGGGGAGAGAGTGGTAGCGGTATCGCTAGACATAGAGAATGCCTTTAACTCCCTCCCGTACTGCGTAATAGATGACGCCCTAAGGCATCATCGTATTCCCCCCTACCTGGCCCGTACCATCCGGCATTACTTGAAGGATAGGGAGGTGGTGTATCTGGGACCCGACGGCCAACTTATGGTTCGACGAATGGAGTGCGGTGTTCCACAGGGGTCGGTCCTAGGACCACTCCTGTGGAACATAGGCTATGATTGGGTGATCCGCGCTGCACTTCTGCCCCGGATGGGCTTAATCTGCTACGCGGATGATACTCTCATCTACGCCCGGGGGAGAGACTTTACGGAGGCAAAGCGCCTTGCCCGAATAGGGGCCGAGCACATGATCGGCCGCATTCAGACGTTGGGCCTTAAAGTGTCGGTGGCCAAGACGCAGGCCATGCTCTTTCACGGGCCGAGGCAGGGCCCCCCTCCAGGGGCGGACATGATGGTAGATGGTGTGGTCGTCCGTTTGAGGCCCACCATGAAATATCTCGGGCTACTGCTCGATGGACGCTGGACCTTCACGGGTCACTTTAAGGAACTGGCTCCGAAGCTAGTGGCGGCGGCAGCAGCCCTAGGCAGACTGGTTCCGAACGTTGGCGGACCGAACAAGAGCTGCAGGCAACTGTACGCGGGGGTTATCCGGAGCATGGCCCTCTACGGAGCCCCCATCTGGGCAGATGCCCTTAATGAGGCAAACAAGGCAGCCCTCCGGCGGCCTCAGCGGGTCGTTGTTTCCCGCATGATCCGAGGCTACCGCACAGTATCGTGGACGGCATCGTGCGCCCTTGCTGGCACCCCTCCGTGGGAGCTTGAGGCACAGGTCCTCGCGGATGCCTATAGGCGGAGGCGTGAGCTGATTGAGAGGGGAGACAGGTTGGCTCCAGAGGAGTGGGTCGCGGCAAAGCGTGCCGCGGATGAAAGGTGTGTAACCGACTGGGAGCGCCAGCTGCAGACACCAAACGCCGGTCACAACACCGTGGAGGCGATCCTCCCCGTTCTTAGGGAGTGGGGGTCGAGAGCCCACGGCACCCTGACCTATCGACTGACGCAGGTACTTTCCGGACATGGATGCTTCGGGAGGTTCCTGTGCCGGATCCAGAGGGAGGAGTCCCAAGCGTGCCACCATTGTGGTGCGCCACAGGACACTGCTCGCCACACCCTAATGGAGTGCTCGGCGTGGGCGGTGCAGCGTCTGGAGTTGGTCGCTGCGGTTGGGCCGGACCTCTCGCTTCCTAATATCACAGTTGCGATGCTGCGAAGCGAGGGGGGATGGCAGGCTGTGGTCTCCTTCTGCGAGGATGTCATCTCACAGAAGGAGGCCGCGGAGAGAGTTCGCGAGGCGGACGTCGCCGCGAGCCAACTCCGACGTGCGCGACCGGGGAGAACGAGACGCCAACGGGCGCGTCTCGATCTCCCCTAGTCGCAAGAGGGGACGCAGTAAGACCCTGTTCCCCCTGAAGGGTTGAGCCCTAATGGGCCACTCTCCCCGGGTCACGTGGAGCGTGCTAACACATACCCACAGGCTCGGGAAAGGCGCAGGTCTTCGAGAGGAGTTTAGTTGGTAGTGGTGCCTTCTCCCGTTCACCCCATCTGGCCTGCCCACCGCGAGTGGGTAGCCTTATGGGGAGCTGGGGAGGAAGCTCCCTCCCTCTGCCCGGCCCCCTCTCGTGCCTTCGGGCTCGTTGGGGGGGGGGGGGGGGGGGGGCAGAGGTTAGAACCGCCCAGCCCTGACGCGAAGCCTATTAGGCTTGGCGGGAGGGCTGGGTGCGGCGAGGGACATGCCATGGGTGTGACCTAGTCCAACATAACGTCTAGTATGCCTAAAAATCGCATTCTCCTCTTGTTACAAAAAAAAAAAAAAAAAGGACAATCGTCCGTTAGTTGAATCAACTGTAGTTCAATCAACCGTAGGTGAAATGAACAGTAGTTGAGTCGTTCAATAGTCATTATGAAAATATGTGAATCGATCGTAGTTATATCGACCATAGTCGTAATGACCGTAGTTATTATGATACATACCCCCCGCCGGCGGCGGCGACGGCCGTACGTTAAATGGGTATAGAACCCTTCACCTCCTCCTCCTGAACCTCCTGTTTTGTTTCATTTTTATTACGTGGAAATAGAGTAGACTTAATTTAACTGATTTCCTGATTTGAACTTACTGTCTGGATGTTTTTGTAAGATTTTTTTAGAACCAGAAATATTTTAATAAAATCTAATCAACTGACGCTAGATAAAGATCAAAGTCATTTTTCTACACACGCGCACAAGCGCGGGTTCAAATCAATAAAGGAACCCAAGAAATGGCAATTGTTATTTTTAAACCAAAAAGTAAGAATTATTTTGTACTTTCAATATTCCATATCTTTTTTCTCCAAAGATATTCAGACCTCCTTCTTATGTGATGATAATCAAACCATGAGTACACTAAAAAAAAAGCGAGATAGTCCATGATGCTACAATTTTTTTTTTGGACACGGGGTCCATACAATATTACCCATTATCCAAACTTACAGTCACACCAGTAAGTAGTTTTCATTAAGAAACTGTGTTATGGAAACTAGATAACATTTGTGTATACATACTCAATATACATAGATAATACCCAGAGCGAGACAAATAGACATGTTCATGCACACAAATATTTGTCTTGTTCGGGAATCGAACCCGAGAACTCTGGCGCAGAAGGCAGGTATCTTACTATTACTTACTTACCCCTGCGATATAAGAGAATAATAAGTTTTTAGTAAAAATTTCATTTTTATGACAAGCTTTTTTGCTGACTGTACTTTAATATTGTATTGTCATCTGAACTAAACCTGTAATTATACAAAATTTCAGCTCCATCGGACACTGGGAAGTAGGTCAAATTAAGCTTGCTAGATTTGTCCCCCACTAACTAACATACTAACTAACTAACATGGCAAGTTAATAAAAAGCTTGTAAAAGCTTGAAACTTATTAAATACATCGATAATGTTCTTCATTGAACAAGTTTAAACATACAAAGCATACAAAGTTAATTAGTGAAATGCAGCGCGGCACGTCCGCACAATTCGTTTGTTAATGTCAGCTGTATTCAATACTAGTCGATCCGCCGCGCCGCCCGGCTAATGAGAACGTAAATATTTCACTGTACGTGCGATATGTTATTGATAATTCCACTGTATCGGTTTGACACTTGTCTCTGTTTCTGTTTAACATCGTCTGTTCACTGTTATAAATTAACAAAAATATTCGGCATACTTATTGTACTTGAGACTTAATAAGTGTATTTATCCATTGTGTTTGAAATTTCGAGTTTCATGTTGAATTTAAAATATGTTTAATTGATTGACAGATCAATGGTATTTTCGCTATTTTGGTTGAGTTTGCAGTTCAGATGATACAGAATTCAAGACGTGGAAATTAAAAGAATCTAAATTTCTTTGTTTGATTGAGCTCAAGTTATATCTTCATGATGAAAGTTCTCCTACCAATAAATTGATGGTGTATTTTATGTGAAATCATAATAAACTTATGACTGATAAAAATTATAAGTTGGTATCGTTGTTTTAAAGGTTGTCTGTTAGAGTATAACAAATTCTCTCAAAAGTAATTTATGTTTTATGGACTATAAACAGGATTATTTTACTAATGTAGTTAAATAAGTAACAAGAGATGACAAAGAGCTTCACATAACCTGTGTATGAAACAAAGAAAATTTCGCTTTATTGCGACAAACGAGTCCTCCCGCAAACCACACAGCAACGCGAACCTCAATCTCACAGCTCATTATTTAAAATATTTATTTTAATAATGCGATAAAACGTTGGGAAGTGGTTTCCTTGAAACACCGCGGCTTTGAGTCCGGGGGAGCTTAAAAACACAATGTGATTCTTTGCGTTATACGGGTAGGGTATGTTGCGTTTTGTGGGACGGAATTGTCCCAGGCAGCGTAATAAAATTTATTGCTGAAATTTTTCTGGCAAGTTCTTTCTTTATTATCTGCATGTGTTTTGCCTGAGCGTGTCCCACGCCTGATGGATCGTTTGTAACAAAGTAGACATAATAAGCGTAATGTAATGGGTATGGCGAACTTAATCTAATGTAGGTAACGTAATATTAATGGCATAATATAACCTTTCTTCTTCTTTGATTTAAGAGCTTCGCTTTTTACGGTGGGGTATTTCTACTCTTTTCATTTTTTATCATGACTTCAACCGTAACAGTGAGCACATAGATAACGTTAAATATACGTACGTATCAGCAATTTTGACCATAAAAAACATGCATATCGAAAAATATTATAATATAGGTAATAAATAAGTTACAAAACTTCATGAAACCTGTAAGGTCCTGGGAGCCTACCATCAACTCTTATTGCGATTTTGTTTAGGACCTAAACAGGGTGCTTACCATCAACTCTTATTGCGGTTTTGTTTAGGAACCTAAACTGAATTGCTTCGCTTATTCGTACCACGACAGCTTAATATCAATGACAGCGATTCAGTGATCGATCAATGACATTTCACAGCCGCTAAGCTGTCAGGAACTCTTATTTGACTTATAACCCGGTCGATTTAACATGTCACCTGCAGGTTATACCCGTCCCTCTCACTCTCCGGGCATGACAGAATCGAGTGAAAGAGACGGGTAGAAGAAAAAGGACACAAATCGTTCGGTCATTAACATTTAGCAATTCATTTGCGATCCAGTTTTTAGAAGGTCAGAGTACGAAAGAAAGCAATTCATTTTAGGAACCTATTCTGCATCGCGCTATTTTTGAATCGCTGTCTTAAAGTTGATGGTAGGCACCCTGATCTGCTTCGCTTATTCGTACCACGACAGCTTAATATAAATGACAGCGATTCAGTCATCATTCAATGACATTTCAAAGCCGCTAAGCTGTCAAGAACTCTTATTTGACTTATAATTCGGCCAAGCTAACATGACACCTGCAGGTTGTACCCGTCCCTCTCACTCTCCGGGCATGACAGAATCGAGTGAAAGAGACGGGTAGAAGAAATAAGGACACAAATTGTTCGGTCATTCACATTTAGCAATTCATTTGCGATCCAGTTTTTAGAAGGTCATGGTACGAAAGAAAGCAATTCATTTTAGGAACCTATTCTGCATCGCGCTATTTTTGAATCGCTGTCTTAAAGTTGATGGTACGCACCAATAGCTACTATACTTAAATGATTTGCTTTTGTTATTACCACACTTTTATTAGCTTCACCTGTAACTAAGTCACAATGTAAGAAAATCTTGGAATTCAATTTTAACCTACTTCTAATTGTTGTATTGATTTAAAACTTTGCAAGTCTATATGAATCCGATGACAATACAATAATTTGCTACCATCGAGCTGATCTGATGATGGAGTCAAGAGGTGGGCAATAATAGAACTCTTCAATGGCTGCTAGGAAACCCCTCGAGTTTAGGCTCATTTGTTTTGTTCTGATGAGACCTGTTCGCTACACTTGATGGTGAGGGTCTGATGATGGAGCAGGAAGGAAGCCAGTGGCACTCCTTTATCACCAATAGGAAATAAATCAAGTTCTAGCTCATTTGTTTCGTTCTGATGAGACTTATTCGCTACACTTGGTGGTGAGGGTCTGATGATGGAACAGGGAGGAAGGCAGTGGCACTCCTTAATGACCAATAGGAAACACCTCAAGTTCTGGCTCATTTGTTTCGTTCTGATGAGACCTATTCGCTACACTTGGTGGTGAGGGTCTGATGATGGAGCAGGAAGGAAGCCAGTGACACTCCTTAATGATCAATAGGAAACCCCTCGAGTTTGGGCTCATTTTGTTTCGCTTTGATAAGACCTATACGTTACACTTGATGGTGAGGGTCTTATGATGGAGCTGGGAGGAAGCCAGTGAAACTCCTTAATGACCACAAGAAAACCCCTCGAGTTTGAGCTCATTTGTTTTGTTCTGATGAGACCTATTCGCTACATTTGGTGGTGAGAGTCTGATGATGAAGCAGGGAGGAATTCAGTGGCACTCCTTAATGAATACTAGGAAACCCCTCGAGTTTGGGCTCATTTGTTTCGTTCTGATGAGACCTATTCGCTACACTTGGTGGTGAGGGTCTGATAATGGAGCAGGGAGAAAGTCAGTGGCACTCCTTAATGGCCAATAGGAAACACCCCGAGTTCTGGCTCATTTGTTTCGTTTTGATGAGACTAATTCGCTACACTTGGTGGTGAGGGTCTGATGATGAAGCAGGGAGGAAGTAAGGGTTCGACTCGCGCATCCGGTAACTTATAAACTCCACTTGAATTTGTAAATTTAAATACATACAATCACGCCTTTGAGTTACGCGGTTTTTTTACGGGGTGGCAAGACACATGAATGGACTGTAAAATCCATTATCATCAATCCATGGCTTGCAATTTAATTAACTAGAAAGTAAAAAATAAATATGTAGTTTAGGAAACTAAAAACACACACTTTTATAGGAACAGACTAAAAACTACAAAATAACCGTCTATTCAGTAACTGAAATTAAAAAGCGTGGTGCGCCCTTTGCAAAGCATGCATTTCAAGTACTTAATATTGACAACGCGCACCACGCTTATAGATTTTTTGATACAAACAAAGCAAATTTAATAAATTAATTATATACGAATTTAACAAAGTAGGTACTAAGGTAAGTATTTGAAAAGAACAATTAACTAGACCGCAATAAAACACGCCGTAAAAGTATTTAAGTGTTTTCATATTTTGAAAAATTTGTGTTTATTACACAGGGTGCCAATTAATATCAAAACAAAACAAGGATCCTTATGTAAAATACGATCGTTGGATAAATGTAAACTGGAACACCTAAATCGTATTATTCCGAGCAATAATCCGTGTATAATTCTTCGTTTGCTCATAAACACGAGTCAGGCGCAAGACAATCTGCGTTGTAACGCAATAAAATTGCATTCGTATTTCTTGTGTTCCCCTAACGATATTAGGGATGATTCCCATGCAGTACGCAAAACGGTGTTATTATACGCGATAAACAATAAGGACGATATAGCGCTTAAAGTGATATTTTGGGAGCGATACCAGCAAATTGCTCGTTTTCACGTCACTATGCTTATGTATTTTGGTAAACGTACTTATGGTGGTACTTGAGATAATAATAGATAATTATGGACTTTTTTTATTCATTCAGGTTTCTTCACATTTGCTATTTGTTTTGCCTTTGAACACATTAATGGAGGTGAACTGTTTTTACATCTAGCACTCAAGTCACAGTACCTAGGTACCTACCTAATTCCCAAAGTCAAGTGTGAGAAAAATTATCCTTAGGGAATTTCACATGACTCTAACAAAACTTTGCACTTTAAACAAACAGATGCCTCAATCAAAAAACTGTCTTTACGAACCCACAATATTTTTGAAATTGCTATCCAAAGACATCCCATAGGGGGTAGACAAGAAAAAAAAAATTACATACCCAATTTACGTGTAGGGGAGGTAAACTAAAAAAAATTTTTTTTTTTTAATTTTACTTTACCACTTTGTTGGCGTGATAAATATGTATATACATGCTAAATTACAGCTTTCTAGTACAAAGAGTCTGAACTAGACTGGGGTCAGACGTGTATGGCGCAACTTGCAGTATATAGTAGAATTGTCTTTTGTTTTTAACTAATATTAAAGCTTTAAGTAGAGTTCCTAAGTACTTAATTGAAAATTGTTCACCGCTATGATCATTAGTTCGCCTATACTTAACTGTATTTATCATAACCCATTGTGTAATTGTGATGGAAACTGACCTTAGTCATACCATGTTAAGGTCATTTTTCAATTTGACGACTCTGTATGAAATAAAACAGGGAGAAAAAAACAACCCTTGGAGTTTCTTGCCGGTTCTTCTCCAAGGCCTCCCGCTGTAGGGTTTGCGAACCGATGGCGTAGCTTCTATGACGTTCACAAGTATTGTAAATAACAATCTAAATTGAATAAACAAATTTGAATCTTGAATCTTGAATCTATAGTTTTAGGTCAGCGCCATGTCTTGACCGATAGTGGAACTAATGTAATTTTTGTTGATGATTTCTGAAAAAGTTTACTATTTAGAGACATCGTTTTCTTTTTCCTGTAATCTTAACAGACTTACGCCCGAATTCTCGAACGCAAATCATCTTTGGGAGCGTCTCAAACATCATGGCATCTCTTTCATACGTTTGATATTTAAAGTGACAGGGCGATGTTTGAGACGCTCCCAGAGGTAAGTAGCGTACGAGTATTCGGGCATTAAACTTCTATCACATAAAATAATTTCAGATTTTTATCTATGCAATTTTCGATTCGGTTTCATAAGACGAAAACTATGCGGCTTAAAAAAAATTAAATGCGCAAGCACGCTCTTTCATATGATACTCCGCCCCATATGCCCTAGTAGCCCCCACTTTTAATTTTTAAGACCACCTTCCCTCCTGCAAAATAGTTTTTTCAAACATTGTCTAAAACCATTCCACTAGTTGATAGCATGAGTACCTAGTTCTCGAGATATCTAGCTGTGACAGACAGACAGACTGAGTCGCACCATTAAGGGTTCCTTTTTACCATTTTAGTACGGAACACTAAAAAAGGAACTAACATACAATTTATCATTACCATGTAAAATTGGTATAAAATGTCACCCACCTTTATCTTGGATCCCTTATCAGCCAATCTTTAAAAATAATAATTTTATCAATAAATCACGAAAATAAGGCTCGTCTCAGCAACACCTATAAAATGTTTATCATGATAATGTACAGTGACATTGAACTAATCAATAAAAATATGTAGTTTAAAAAACTAAACAAACACACTTTTATAGGAACAGACTAAAAAGTACAAAATAACCGTCTATTCAGTAACTGATATTAAAAAGCGTGGTGCGCGTGGTCAATATTTAGTACTTGAATGCATGCTTTGCAAAGGGCGCACCACGCTTTTTAATTTCAGTTACTGAATAGACGGTTATTTTGTACTTTTTAGTCTGTTCCTATAAAAGTGTGTTTGTTTAGTTTTTTAAACTACATATTTATTTTTTACTTCTTAGTTTAATAAATGGCAAGCTATGGATGGATGGTAATCGATTTCACAGTCCATTCATGTGTCTGCCCACCCCGTAAACATTATAACTCAAAGGCGTGATTGTATGTATTTAGTTTTACAAAATTCAAGTGGAGTCTATTAGTTACCGGATGCGCGAGCCGAACCCTTACTTCCTCCCTGCTCCGTCATCAGACCCTCACCACCAAGTGTCAAAGTCAATAAGTCAAAGTGTCAAGTGTAGTGTGTCAAGTGCTCATCAGAACGAAACAAATGAGCCCAAACTCGAGGGGTTTTCTAGTGGTCATGAAGGAGTGCCACTGACTTTCTCCCTGCTCCATCATCTGGCCCTCACCACCAAGTGTAGCAAATAGGTCTCATCAGAACCAAACAAATGAGCCCAAACTCGAGGGGTTTAATAGTGGTCATTAAGGAGGGCCATTGGCTTTCTCCCAGCTCCATCATCAGACCCTCGCCACCAAGTGTAGCGAATAGGTCTCGTCTGAACAAAATAAATGAGCCCAAACTCGAGGGGTTTCCTAGTGGTCATTAAGAAATGCCACTGGCTTCCTCCCAACTCCATCATCAGACCCTCACCACCAAGTGTAACGAATAGGTCCTATCAAAACGAAACAAATGAGCCCAAACTCGAGGGGTTTCCTATTGGTCATCAAGGAGTGTCACTGGCTTCCTTCCTGCTCTATCATCAGACCCTCACCACCAAGTGTAGCGAATAGTTCTCATCAGAACGAAACAAATGAGCCTGAACTCGAGGTGTTTCCTATTGGTCATTAAGGAGTGCCACTGGCTTTCTCCCTGCTCCATCATCAGACCCTAACCATCAAGTGAAACGAATAGGTCTCATCAGTACAAAACAAATGAGCCTAAACTCGAGGGGTTTCCTAGCAGCCATTGAAGAGTTCTATTGCCCACCTCTTGACTCCATCATCAGATCAGCTCGATGGTTGCAAATTATTGTATTGTCATCGGATTCATATAGACTTGCAAAGTTTCAAATCAACACGACAATTAGAAGTAGGTTAAAATTGAATTCCAAGATTTTCTTACATTGTGACTTAGTTACAAGTGAAGCTAATAAAAGTGTGGTAAAAATAGTGATCTTATCTCTGGCCTATTAGAGATAAAATTATTGAGAAACAAATGACATCAGCCAAAATAAACAAACAGGCACTAGGTAAGTAGGTATGTTCTGTTCAGGTTCTGTTTCATTTGATCATCTAGCAAGACTATTTGGCTGTAAAAATGTTTTAATAATTTGTTTACGCTAAGCACTTACGAACATAAACCAATATTAATGTTGTTTGTAATAATGAAACAGAGAAAAAGAATTATCTTTCGGTAATATTATAGTATTCTTTGCTTTCGGTATGCGTAATGAAAAAAAGTGTAAATATACTTACGAATTTTGACCTTAATAATTATTATTTGCTTCTATAACAAATTATCTCTAATTTCGCCAAATAACGGTATCGGGGGCGTAGCTCAGATGGTAGAGCGCTCGCTTAGCATGCGAGAGGTACCGGGATCGATACCCGGCGCCTCCAAATCTTTTACTTGTTTTATACATCAAACAGTTTTTGGAACTTGTACCAAATTTCATTTCAATTTACGGAAAATATGTTTCTAGTTTTTACTTTTATTGTAAGTACTGTATTGTTTTACAGTCTACAATAGTGTAAGGTATAGTAGTAGTACCTAATAGTAGTAGATCAAGACGTATTTATTTGAAATGGATACAGAAAAATATCCAATTATATCCTCTTTTTAATGTAATTATCGAAAACTATTTAAACAAATTTATTGTATAAGGAGATTCAATTACACATATAGAATTTCAATTAAATGTGTTTATTTACATTGGGTTAATAATTTACATTATAAAATAATAGGTAAGTATTCGTATAACATTTAAGAAAATGCTGGTATTCCTGTAATAGCTCTTCCTAAAATTAGTGCATGAATATCGTGTGTCCCTTCGTATGTATTTACTGCCTCTAAATTCATCACATGTCTTATGATGTGATACTCATCAGATACACCGTTACCGCCAAGCATGTCTCGAGCTGCCCTAGCGATGTCTAATGCCTTCCCACAATTATTCCTTTTCAAAAGAGAGGTCATCTCTGGTGCAGCTTTGTCTTCGTCGATCAAACGGCCAACTCTTAAACAACCCTGGTATCCAAGATGTATTTCCGTCAACATATCAGCTAATTTCTTCTGTATCAGCTGGTTTGCTGCCAACGGCCTACCAAATTGTTTCCTATCTAATGTGTATTGTCTGGCGATACGCAAACAAGTCTCGGCCGCTCCCAGAGCGCCCCAAGAGATCCCGTACCGCGCGTTATTGAGACATCCGAACGGCCCTTTCAGCCCGACAACGTTCGGCAATAAATTCTCTTCCGGTATAGCCACTTCGTCGAGCAATATCATCCCCGTAGCCGATGCTCGCAAAGAGAACTTGCCATTGATTTTGGGCGTGTCCAAGCCTTTTTTAACTTGTGAACGTTCTACAATAAAACCTCTTACTTTATTTTCGTCGTCTTTCGCCCATACTATAAGTACGTCAGCGATAGGTGAATTAGTTATCCATGTCTTAGAGCCAGATAGAATATAAGATTTTGATTTTGAGTCATATTTTGCTCTGGTCACCAAACCACCAGCATCGCTACCAAAGTTGGGTTCAGTTAGCCCAAAACACCCGATCAATTCTCCTTTAGCCATTCTGGGTAAAAACTTTTGTTTTTGTTCTTCAGTCCCGTGCATATAAATCGCGCCCATCGCTAAACTGCTCTGAACGCTCATAGCTGATCTGTAAGCCGAGTCCACTCCATCTAATTCTCGAGTGATCAACCCATAAGTGACGTAGGAGACTCCGGCACATCCATATCCCTTAATTGTGCACCCGAGGGCACCCAACTCCCCCATTTCTTTGTAAATACCTTTGTCGAAGACTTCATTTCTGTTAGCTTCGATTATTCTGGGCAATAGTTTCTCGTTACAATAAGCTTTGAACGAGTCCCGGATCGCCTTTTCATCGTCATGTAACTGCCCATCTAAATTCAGCGGGTCCTCCCAGTTGAATGTAACTTTACTATTTTTCATACCCGTGGTTGACAACGCTCGGACATTATTGCTTTTGCACAGAACCGAGATAAACTTTGTTGTTAACGACATTGCCGTGAATAACTATTAAACTTGTTGACCCAGTAATTGAATTCGATTCACACTATTCTTATGTAACTATAGTCTTCACAATTTTCACTATCGTTCTTGTTATTGTCACTGCCACTAATACAGGTAGAATTCTTCATTCACTTTTGTTTTTTGTAGTCTGATTACGCATTATTTACCTTTCAACATAACCTCTTTAGTCGTAATGACAGCCACTGGTTCTAAAATAGCGCTCTGCAGCTATGTTCACTCCGTATACAACAGTTGTTTGTCATTCACGGCCTCAGGAGTGTGCGTAAGCGCTGTTTTTATCTAATCAGCAGACAATAAGCCTTCGTGTCTTACAAATAAAGTTCAATTTTCTCAGTCTTGTCTACAAACTTGTTTGTTAAATACTCGGCGTGTTGCTATGTAGATTTGTTTATACTAATATAAATACAGATGTAGGTAATGCCGGTCTTATCACCATTATGGTAACTAAATGATAACAAGTATACTGTTTCGAGATATTGTGGATTGACAAGTAAAAGGTAGGTACTCCTTACTTCTTTTTGAAAGTCATTTAAACAAGGTTGCTATTTACTCATAATAAAAATCACTGTAAATATTTCAACACAGACAGAAGTATCAAACTTTGCTTTAAAAACTCTTTGTTACTTATACATGCAATTAATATATTAAACGATTAGAACCGTTTACAACAAAAAAACACCTTTATTTATTGTTAGTAATTTCAATAAAAACTTTACCAAAGTTGAAAAAAAGTTTGCACAACTTACCACACGTTGTGTAAAGAGTAGTTATTAGTATACACTTTCAAAGCGAAACGAACGTACTTAGTAGGAGTTTTAAAACTATTAACAGTAACTAACGTATTTGTAGGTACGGGCGTAAGCTTTATATTCATATGAAAACTTCAGTACCTTGCCACTTTCACGATGTTGGCATAAAGTTCGGAAATTAAATGTTTATATCAGTACTTATATGTGCGTGTTTAGATTTTCTTTAAATCATACAAATATAAAATTGCACGGGGAATGCAAAACGTGAATGTGCAATTCCATTGTTTTGAACAAAGAGATGTAAGTAGGTACCATTTAAAAGCGTTGTTTAAATCACAGGCCTAATTGATATACAATTTTTTTATAACTGTTTGTATACCTAATACGTGCTTATAAAGACAAGGAATCAATTACTTATCTGAAAACTGTCACATTTCAAAATGATGTTTCGTTCCCTGTGACCATCTCTAAAATTGAATTTAAAACATTTACTAAGTTATAAATTCTCCAGCGCAATAAATACAAACTAACTCAGTTATAAATCACATGTGAGTATAAAACAAATGACTAACAACATCTAGTATTTTTGTAGCTACCGGACAGGGGCTCAGGCTAGCAAATTCACGAGCAAAACCTGGTCGTAAATACAAATTAGATGAGCGACATGTAACGACTTGCAAGCCGCATGCAGGTCCACCACAAATTCTGCTGACATACATTACAACACGTATAAAATGCTGGCAACAGGATCAAAGAGTAGAGACTCGGCAGAAACTTCCTTGCTATAGAGTCGTGAAAACTGTACTAGTCAGAATTTCCTAGTTAAGGGAAAACTTTGATCCAGGGATAATATTAGCAGAGCAATGTTTTTTTTTGCCAAAAAATGTATGTACCACATTCGCAGAATAACTAATAGTCCACTGTTTTCCTTTTTGCATAAATGTATCATTAGAAGAGAGAGATATGAAGCTTCAAAACCTGTAAAAATTGCCAGACTTTCCGTTGTGCTCAAATATTTATTATTATAAAAAAGGAAAACTTAGGAACACGACCAAAGCCGTTCTTTAATTTTTGATGAAAATAGTTTTAGTCGGTCAAGTTTTGGAAGAGAGGAAAATTAAATACTTACAAATACTTACGTAGTTTTCAATTTTCTTGCCCTTAGTATTTCCTCATAAGGCCATGTCCCTATTAGTACTTATATATGTCCTTGTGTTGTCGACCAAAAAGGGTCCTTATTATCCTTACTTCCTTACTTATATTATAAATGCGTCTCTGTCTGTCTGTGTGTTACACAATCACACCTAAACCACTGAACCGATTTGAATGAATTTTGGTACAGAGATAGTCTAGAGCCTGAGAAAGGACATAGGCTACTTTTTATTCCTGAAAAATATCACCTTCCCGCGCGATAACGTCGTGTAGTACACGCGGGCGAAGCCGCGGGCGGAAGGCTAGTATTTTATAATGGCGAAGCACCCTACTTCTTATTCCAAAACGTGGCCCAAAATAGACCTGGTTTAAAATGGGTACTCAACTGGTGCTGTCACTTTCATTCCCTAAATGAAAGACAGAATTAGTATCAGTTTTAAATTTAGTCCATGTTTTGCAATAAGGGGACCTAAGTCTTATTTCAAAATCACAGAATGTTGATCGTGTCATTTGTGAACTTTTTGATAATATTTTAACTTTGCATCTGTTCTCACTCTATGGCTGAACCAAAAAATACATAAAAACTAACCCGTTTGTAGGCTAGGATTTGCAAACGGTCGGAATGTCCACTTATTTATGTCCCACCTACAACGAGATACAACGAATATTCATCGCAAAAATACTCGTAAATACAACGCATAGGTATACATCGTTTTACTTTCAGTTACACATTGCCCCTATTTCATTTACTTACAACATTTCAGTCATCCTACTTAAGGCTATTGCGGCGATCAAACTCAGAATTTTCAATGTTTTTAAATTAAATTTCCTGACAAAGTATCATTGCTAGGCCTTTCAAAATATTATATGTGATAGATCTTTTTTTTATGAAGGGAAGTTACTAAAATTTATTTGAATCAAATAAATACAATGTACTAAAAAAAATATTTTCAAGACCCCTTTTTTCCGTCTTTAACTCAATTATCTCAATAACTAGTTGAGTAATCAAGCTAATTTTTTTTGTGTAAGTAGTTCTTAGTCATATCTAGGGAAGTTACTAAAATTTTTTTTTGTTATATTTATAGTCAATAACTAGTATCCCAAAATGCATCGTGCACCGTTTCGCAGCTAATTCTTCAGTCTCCGCCTGGTATTGGCGGCGTTTGGACGTGGAGACTGTATCGCTCCGATTGCACCAAAATTGAAAAAAAAAACTCACACTAGGATCCAAATTTTTTTCAATGATGCTTATTTTGCTAGGAAATATTGAAATAGCGCTTCAGGATTGGGTATAGATGAGTGCTTTGCCATTTATTGCATAACCATAGACCTATGTAACCTATGTATATATGTAATCAATAGTTTGAAATAAAAGTGACGGATAATATTGCCTAAGATACTTAAGAGCCCATAAAAGTTATACCTATTTGAGTACCAATATTTTGTTGTGTTGTAGGTACATAATTAGTCTAAGTTTCTAACTTCTACTACTGTATATTAAATTTATGTTCGTTTAAGGTTCCTCAAAATTGTAAATATGAGAAAGTTAAGATAGGTAGGTGTAAAAAATTGCATCAAGAAATTCGCTTGCTGAAAAAGTTTTTTACAGAGACATGATGTAAAAGCAATTCTTGAAATAAAACCGATGTAAGAATCTATATACCTAGTTGATCTAATATCACCATTACACTTTTTTGAGACTGTGAGAAGTCCAGCTTCTTTCCTTTGAGTGAGGAACATAAACCGCACCATTTTGTGTAAATTTCAGGTTCAAAACATTTTTATTACTGATTCTCTTATCCATTATTAGTACAAAATAGAGCATGCATACAATTTCTTGCAAGAAATGCTCTCGCGGTTTTGAAATTCGAAATCCCCACAACAATATCTAAAACCGATGGTTGAGGCGCCAGTAGCAATAAAAAATAATGAAAAGTCTGTCAGCTGTATTGACAGTTTTACCTCTCAAATTTAACCACCGCGTCAGATAAGTTTGCGGAGTTCTGTAAGGAGACTTGCATAGTCGGAGTAAAATTTTTGATACTCTAATGAAATATTGCATAGGTACAAACAAGTACTTCCTGTGAGATGGGATCTAATTCATACTGGTCTTGGTAGGTCATCCTATCATATTATATTTAAAAACATATATTTGATGCTTGGGAGAGCAAGCGAGATGTAGTTGGTATTTATTGTGACCTCTCCAAAGCTTTCGATTGTGTTAATCACCAAACGCTTTTAAGGAAATTAAAACATTATGGTGTCTATGATAAATCGGTTAGCCTTATGCAATCATATCTATGTGAAAGAACACAGAAAGTAGTTATCAACAAAACTGACTCTACTGGAGCCCCTATCAACATGGGCGTACCCCAGGGGTCAATACTGGTCCCTTTTGCTGTTTTTAATTTATATAAATGACCTTCCTTTTTAAGCAAAGAATTTATGCGAGACAGTGCTATTTGCTGATGACACTTCCTCTAGTCTTTAAAGTTGACAGAGGTAATAATTGTTCTGACGAAGTAAATAGTACTTTATCGAAAGTTGCGCATTGGTTTAATAGCAATAATCCATTCCTTTACCATGGTACCATTACACAGTACCATTGATGGTACTGTGGCAATTTCTTTTTGCCGTGGTACCATCAATTAATCTATCATTAAACTCGAAAAAAACAAAATGTGAAAAAAAAATCCCTGCCAAATGTAAGACAGGTTGATATTCACATAAAATTGGATGACAATGTAGTAGAATTAATTAACAGTACTAAATTTTTAGATATAACATTAGATTATCGACTTCAATGGGACCCTCATATTGAAGCCTTGGCCGGTAGACTCAGTTCTGCGGCATTTGCTGTTAAAGAAATAAGGCTCTTAACCGATATTGAAACGGCAAGGTTAATCTATTTTAGCTATTTTCAGAGTGTATTGGCCTACGTCCTATTTCTTTGGGGTTCAGCAGCTAACATCGAAAGTATTTTTGTGCTTCAGAAAAGAGCTATTCGCGCCATATACAAACTTCGGCCAAGAGATTCTTTAAAAGAAATCAACATATTAACTGTTGCAGGACAATACATATATGAGAATATGGTATATGTGAAGAAATATCTCAATACATTTGTAAATCAATTCAAAACAAGAAATAAAAATAAGATTGCCGTTCCAAGGATTCGACTTGAAAAAACAAGAAGTTCGTTTTTGGGGAAAAGCGTAGCTAGTTTTAATAAAGTTCCACAGAATTTAGTAGGGCTGCCTTTGCACAAATTCAAAAGTCATGGCAAAAAATCGCTCATGGGCAAAGGATATTATAAAGTAGACGACTATTTGAAAGACCGTAATACTTGGATTTGATGTAACACATAACCTTAGCTGAACTAATGTAATATTATAATGAAAAAGTTGTAAAAGTTAACGATATAAATCTTTGGAAATATCGTTACTCCAATTATTAAAGCTGATAAGTTTATTGCGCCTATTCTTCTTATCAGTTAAAAAAGTCTTGAACGAAAATATTGACGATTCAAAAGAGCTTATTTATTAAGTCAAGTTGAATAAAGATATTTTTTATTTTATTTTATTATTATATCCTTGATGTCGTAAGGCCTGGCACATAATTAGGTCCTCCGTATTGCACGACTTACTGTCTTCACGCACTGGTGATCTATGTGATCACTGGCAAAGATTAGATCAGGGTTTTAACCCCCTTTCCAGCGACCGCTGTTGAATGATTACGGAAGTTTTGGATCATCGATCAAAGATAGTAGGTATGTGTCCATCAACCCATTCTTCAACCTTCACTCCGTTGTCATCACTGGTTCTGTATCCCCAGTTCTCGCTATGGCTATTAAAATTACCAAGAACGAATCTAACCGGATGGGCGTTAAAGTTCGGCGGACAGCTGAAGTAATACGGTGCATTGGGAGGTTTGTAGACTGAAGTGACCGTACAGTTACTAAGTTCGGTAGTAAGGATCTCTATGTTACTGGTGTTAGTCTGTTACACAGTGCGCACCTCTTTATCTGGCCTGGCGAATAAGCACTCCCATACTGTCGATGGGGGACTTCAGCTATGAGTTTCATCCCCTGAGTCACTTGTCAGGTATGCTTTAACGAGTGTGCATCTGAGTTGCATAACCTCATTCCGCCCTCTCCTTTAAACTCACGCTCAGAGAATTAAGTACTCCTTCATCATGCCTGGAATACCATGCCGGCTTCTTTTGCCCGAGTACCTACAACCCAAACCTCTTAAAGTCGCAAGTGAATAGGCATCTTCTGGGTGAATCTATTCACACAAAATTTTATTCAAGTACTATAACCAACCACATTATAAAACTGGCAAGTTTACATTAGTAAACAAAGTATCAATTATTTCAGTTGCGCTACATTTTGTTTAAACAAATTCGACGATCTCCGTGGCCGATTGGTGTACGCACCGGTTTTCTAGGTGCCACTATCTCTGAGGTCCCGGGTTCGATTCTCGGACGGGTAAATGTCGAAAACTAACTTTTAGATATTTTCTTGTATCTGGGTGTATGTGATCGTTGCTTCCACTTTTCAATGACACAAGTTATTGTATTATTTGATATTATCATTTTTGGTATTGGAATAAGATGTATTTTATTTTATTTTTTTGTACTTAAACAATATTTTTATTTAAGTGTTTTTTTATATATTGATTTATATTATAGATTGATAGCGTGATTTTATATAAACGGTATACTTATTTAAATATTGATTAACTAAGTAGATTTATTTTGTAAAAAAGTATTGGATGATGACTTTATATTTTTTCATATTAAATTATAAGTTTTATTAATTTGATTGGAATAAATCTGAAAATGTACCTACTGGTTAGAGCAGTATACATTATTTATTTTTTTCAGTGTAATTTGTAGCAAATGTTGTAGTTTTGCCTGCGAAGATCATTTCGATAATGGATATATTATGATAGGTGATAGGTATCACATAGGTGATATTTTAGATGTAAATAGAATGCGCGCTGCATGCCGCGTCTACACGTATTTCTCAGTCTACGAGAGTGCCGCGGCCAGAGTCTTACCGATCCCAGCACCCCCTCGCTTGTGTAAGCAACGGCCATCGACGATATTTTTTTTACCTTTGCTATATCCTTAATAATATCATAATTACGTAATAGTTTATTTTGGATGTTTGGACGTTTGTTACTCAATCACGCCAAAACGGCTGAACGGATTTGGCTAAAATTTGGAACACAGATACTGTGTAGGTATGAAGATATATATATCTTATTACCAGATTTATAACAACTCTAACCGTCTTATAGTTTTATACCGAAATAGTCCATACTTTTTCCGAGTAGCGCCTTACGTTCTTTGAAGTTAAATCAAAAAGAACCACCTCTACTTATATGACTTTTAGTTTTTGAGAAAATCCTGGAGAAACATACAAACACACAACCTAGCACACGTGCTTGAAAGCCTTAATAGAATGCTATGCTCAAATATTAACCAATTCCATCTAAATCACATACATAAAAGTAAGCCCCATTTTTTCAGTCCGTTTAAAAAATTTCTAACAGGCAAGTAACAGTATCCAGCAAGACGTAAATGTTGCTTTGATGAAGTTAGAATTAAAAAATCTTAAGAAAAATTTACGAAATCTTTGTAACCTTATTTAGGTTAGGTTAGAATTATATATTTCCAAAAAGTATTACCTACCTACTTATAACCTTTGAAAACTGATTGCCACCATTGTAACCTGCAACGATTTCCCCAGCACTGTATGTCCTCACGGGAGGGATGTCTCCTATAAATTATTCACTTTCTATTTGCATGATAAACGACGTGAGAGCTCGAAGGTCTAAGAACCCTTAATGGCACCTCCGACTATTATTGTACCTACCACCCTTTATAGTTCGTGGATACACTCTTTAATGGGCCAGTGATTTTTCCCAGTCATATGCTAATATCAGATTAGCATACATTTTGTACTTTCGCGTCAAATGCGATCGTATTTATTAAATAAAAAATAAAATAAAATCATTTTATTTCAGACTGAGTCCATAAATTACATTAAATAAAATTCGTACAAAAACTCCTAAAATGGTAATGGACATGGTAAGTTCAATTTATTTTCACTTTGTTGCATTCACCATGCAATTTTTATTATTGAAAATATTGAAAATTAAGTACCTATTAGAAAAAATCGACCCGTCTTACAGCTGGGACTCGAACGCACGACAATTCGCTGTCCGGGCTCTAACCACTGCGCTACGGAGTCGTCAGGTCGTATAGCGATAGTCAAATAAGTATCTGGAAAGATATTTCTTTCGAGTGAGAGGGTAGTAATATCTTCACAATGATGACATAAACGCTGGCTAACATCGCGTAAATAAGTATTGGATAAATTCGACGCATCTCTTAACGACTCGGTAGATCAGTGGTTAGAGCATTCACTCAGACAGTGAAAGGTCGTGGGTTGGAGTCCCATTAGACCTAATTGTGAGACGGGACGATTTTTCTAATACTTCATTTTCAATATGGTAATTTCAATAAGTCCTTCTGTATAAAATAATTTATCAAGTAGCTTATCTAACTAAGTATTCATAGGCTTTTTACGTCCATGCGAACGAAAGGCAACAAACTTGTTGACTTCGTTAAATCATTTCAACGCAGATTACCTCAACCTGACGTAAAAGTTAAAACAAACAAAGTTAAAGGCAGGTGCATATTCTAAAATGGAAGAATCTAGCGCCCCTAATTAGAGAAGACAAACTCTGCTAATAAATAAATGGAATAGTCATGCAGTCTGTTGGATACAGGGATAGTCCTAGTAAATGTCTTCCCACTAAATAAATCCAACGGGATTTTGTTGGATGTACCGATACGATGTCTATTTTTCTGGCAATAAAGCTTAATTTCGAATGACACAATCGGTGAAATCTACAACTGTGCTTACTTAAAGTACCTACCTTCTCCTGTAGTAGCCAGTGTCTAAGTCGAAAATTTCTCTCATCAAATGAACCCCTTATAAATATTCGATATTGTTCGGTCTGCGTGTCTGAATGAGAATGTCACAAACTTCTTCTTGTCAATGAGTTTCTCAGTAACTTTTTGTGCGATGAAAAGATTAACTCGGTCGCTTTGTTTGGGCCGCTTAATTGTGATTGATTGATCAGCTTATCTTACGTTTTGCCTTTAACTCGACAAATAGATCTTTTTGTTTCATTTCTGAGAAACTTGCTTAGTCACTGTCGCTTTTGCCCGATAGGACTGAACACTGTTGTTCTTGTTAAGTGACAAATAAGTAGAGATTTTAGTTCCAAAACTATAGTTCCTTTGTACAGTCACCATCAATGAAATTTCCACGCCAAAGAACTATACCTCATTCAAGAAGTGAACAACTTTCGTCATTAATATTTAACATTATTATCAGCAATCAACAGCAACAATATACGCATCATATTAAGCGATTTATTTCTGTTTAGTTAGCATCTATGAGCATCGCGTTTTTTTTAATGCGCTATTGCTACTGCGTTTGTAGTAGCGATAAATACGAGTTTGAAAAGCATACGTGTTGCAATGCTCTTCAAGCTGCGTCACAGAATATGGCTGCGTTAAACTTCGTTATACCCGTCCCTCTCATTCTCGAGTCATGACAGAATCGAGTGAAAGGGTTGGGGCTTCCGAAGTTTCGAATTTTGTGTTTCGGAGTAAGGTCCCTGTATTGAGAGTATCGAGACAACACACGTCGACGGCACGTGAAAATAACGCGGTGTGCACAAGTGAATCAAAGGCGTAAATAAACAGTACTTAGGTACTTATTCCTAAATATTCTTACATTATACGATTTTTAACAACAATGCACAACAGACAATGCGTGGTGCTGGCTTCATACAATAAGATGACAAATTGATTAAAATAACCGAACACGATGAATAGAAACTTCGTCAAAAGCTTGCTACTTTATTGTTTAATGTATACAATCTTTCGAGTAATTTAGACGGATGACTTCCACAAAAGCAATCAATGAATCTTCATTAGTATCCTTTGTAAAGCTTCCCGTTAACTAATTAATTATTAAGTTTTACTTGCAAAGGACAGTAACTTCTAAAATACCGTCCACTGCTTTGTAATTTCCACAAGTTTAATCAGCGAGCGAAATTTTATGTTAGAAACAAATTTCAATTTCAACCATTATTTTGAACTTTGTTATTTAATGTCAAATTTTGCTGTTCCAACTTCACACAATGGAGTTGGCTACCATTGAGGAACACAAATACAAGACGTATTTGGGAACTTGCTTGTAGAACAATGAATTTAATTACAAGTTTAATAATTAAATGTTTGTTACACGGTTTGCTGGTATCGATGGAAGCATACCTGATTAATTCATTTTTGTTAGCGTTATGTCCAAACATCAAAAATACAGAACAACAATGTTAATGCCAATTTCATGCCAAAATATGTAACACTTTAGTACTGAAAGAAGTCTTAATAAATAAAGAATCAACACATAAACCATTAATTTCTAATCTCATCAGGTCATAACAAAGGAATAGGTAATACCTAGTAGTAATAGTTTTATTCATATAAAATACTAAGTTAATAATGCTTTTGTTTGAACGCAATAATCTCGGTGTCTATCCGTCAGAAATAAAAAACTATTTAATCATTTGTGTTAATCACAAGCT
Organism: Crambus lathoniellus; assembly: GCA_949710035.1. Classification (NCBI taxonomy): domain Eukaryota; kingdom Metazoa; phylum Arthropoda; class Insecta; order Lepidoptera; family Crambidae; genus Crambus; species Crambus lathoniellus. Next base: position 18,070,797 of record OX453303.1, on the reverse strand, counting down.
ATTTGTCATCAATATACAACTTTTTGTCCCCTAGTATGAAGCAGCTAATCGTGTGCGAAAATTAAACAAAAATGACACTAGTATGAAAAAAACACTTTTATATAAGCAGAAACTCTCTATTCATTGCATCGTGTATGATGACGGATGATAGCAAACTTTTTCCAGTGCTTTTGTGTAACAAAAGCTATCCTTTACCACAGATCGGTACAATACAATGAAATAGTATGCGTTATTCACTGTTGTTTTATACACCGCAATTATTCGTGAAATAAAGAAAATGCACATATTATTTTATGATAGAGGAAACCTATTTTAAGCTTTGATCAACGATATCAATTGTAGGCGATATGGACAATTATTACGCATAAGTACACTTCACATACTTTAACACACTTTAATGTTAATAAACTTGATTTAATCATTAACAACATATTAGATTGTTAGAACATGCTCATTTAGATACGTACTTAAAAACACATAGATTGATTGCTTCATAAATAGTAGACAATGCTTCTTTGAATAATTTTTGGCAACCATCACACGTATTTATTTTATAACGATAGGTTGCTAACTAATCTAACCATAAGAATCGAACTCCTATCCTCACTGTTAGACGAATATTTCTAAGAAAAACACTAAGGCTCTTCTCAAAACAGACGTATTATCTCAGCAATAAGTAAAAGCCTAACTCAATGATATGAACCGAGGGGAGAAGTAAATTAATAAACAAGTGACTAACATAACGCCGACTGTTATTATTAATATCGCAACGTCTCAGAATAATGTTTATTCAAGCAAACACAATATTATGAAAACGGGCGAAAATTACAGTGACGTCGTTTCGCCGATTTTCATTTCCCGAATGTTTCGCTGTGGCGTTAATTCGTCGCTCGATGCCGGCCAAACTCCAAGTTTTAATTGCGAACTCTTAATGAGGTGGGTGACAGCGATGGCCTCGAAATAGGCCAGCATCTACCGAACTGATATTGGATATAATTTGTATCTGACGACCGTAACTTTCGCGTTTGGCCGACGTGTCATCAGCAATTTCAGTTTACTTGATTTATCTTTTAAAAATTGTCTTTTAACTTAAACAGTTAATTACTTTGATGATTTCTCACATAATAATTTCCAAAATATTAATGTTTCTCAAAAATACTAATTGCACACTATATTATTTGACGACCGATTTGGCGCAGGGGTAAACTACCTGCCTTCTGCGCCAGAGGTTTCGGGTTCGATTCCCGAACAAGACAAATATTTGTGTGCATGAACATGTCTATTTGTCTTGGTCTGGTTGTTTTCTATGTATATTAAGTATGTATTTACAAACAAAATGTATTTAAGTATATATTTATCCGTTATCAAGTCCACGTAGACACAGTTTCTTAAGAAATTAACTACGGGCTTAGATAATTGGTGTGATTGTAAGAAAATATTTATTTATTTATTATTGAAAAGGGGAGTTAAGGTTATTTTACTATTTCTGCTATTTAATGCCGATATCATAGAAATATACTTCTCTTATAAAATTGCGAGTTAGTCATATTTCAATTTCTAATTCAGCTAGGCGCTTACAATCAAGAACAATACTGCATTATAAAATATTTAATCACCGAAATAAATCCTTCACTCCAAAAAATAAACATTAATTTGTCCATCAAGAACTCCGTAAAGTACTGTAAAAAACTTTTCCCAGTTTCCCTTTACACGGTTGAAAATTCACGCCTTAATAAAATATTTAAATGGCAAATATACCTACTCATTTGATTAGAATTATGAGTTCATGCAAGCAAACGAATAACGGAATAGTATAAAAAATCCAGTTTGGTTATGCTTAGGAACCTTGAATTTTAGGAATAAATAGTTACCTAGGTGGTACATTTTTTGTGCCGATTATTTTGTTACGAAAATACTGCCGAAGAGCTATCACAAATTACAACTGTTATGGCAAAAATAAAACAATTAGATTTTTACTGTGATAAGTGATTTATTACATATTATTATGATATGCACTGGCTTGTACATAATGTTAACAAAATATTTGTGACATGACAGATGATCTTACTTGTGTAAAGCGTCGGTCCCAGACGCGAGTCACGCGACACGAAACGAAAAGAGATTCGTTTAGGTTTTAGTAATGCTTGTGTTTGTAGTTTTCGGTTGGTTTACGGTCTGAGTCCAAATGCCGCATAAATTGATTTCATTCGTTTCGCTCCTGGTAACTAGCGTTTAACAATACAAGAGACGAAACAAAACGCATCAAAACTCATTTGAACGAAGATCACAGAGCGCACTCACAAAATGAAAACAAGAGACTGTCGCCAAAAAGAACGATGGTGAATTCAAGGGCTGCACATTTGGAATTCATAACTCCAGCCGGCCTGAGTAAGTGCAGGACAAAAGCCGTGTTCCCGCCACGTCCCCTGTTCAAACAGACGTGTTTTGTTCAAATATTTGTCTAATTATTCGCGGTGGACGCATACAGCAGCCGTGAGTGAAACGTCATTCTGAAGAACGTTAGCGTCGGAGCTGTATTTATGAATTTTATGATACTGAAACTACGCATGCGCATTTTTGTGTTTTTTTTTCTCTTGGAAACCTCTCTGCTCAGTTTTTTATTTATCTTAATCATCACAAAATAAAAACATATTTCAGTTCCGTTTCTTGTTATCAGACTTATTTTGTTTAGATTGACACAACCTTTTTAAACATATCACCACTAACAAAACAGCAGCAACGCACAGCGTCATTAAAACAAAAACAAATGCAAACACATCCAACATATGATATTCGAACCAACTCAGCTCGAGCGCAGGGCTTTTCATGTGAGGCGCCCCTTTATTCCTTATTACGTATTCTATCCAGAACATTGCAGTATCCATTGCACTTGAAGGTCTGTCTTTAAACTGTCTGGATACTTCCATGGCTTTGGTTTTAAATGAATCGTCGCTTAGAACTTCGTTCAGTGTTTTGTATAGAACCTCTTCGTTGATATCGTGGTACTCGAGTATTTTTCCGAAACCTTTTTCCTGCACTTGCAATAAATTGTTGTATTGATCAGTGTAAATTGGCATACCAATAATTGGAACTCCGTAGTAAAGTGCCTCTTGCGTTCCGAGCAATCCACCGTGTGAAAGGAAAACTTTTATATTGGGATGAGCTGAAACACATGAAATGCATATTTATATTTCATTACGAAATCATTCAAAACATTAAACTTGAACACAACCATGATATTTCTTTATTTTTACCACACTTTTATTAGCTTCACTTGTAACTAAGTCACAATGTAAGAAAATCTCGGAATTCAGTTTTAACCTACTTCTAATTGTCGTTTTGATTTGAAACTTTGCAAGTCTATATGAATCCGATGACAATACAATAATTTGCTACTGTAGAGCTGATCTGATTATGGAGTCAAGGGGTGGGCTGGGCAATAGAACTCTTCAATGGCTACTAGGAAACCCCTCGAGTTTAGGCTCATTTGTTTTGTTCTGATAAGACCTATTCGCTACACTTGATGGTGAGGGTCTGATGATGGAGCAGGGAGGAAGCCAGTAGCACTTCTTAATGACCACTAGGAAACTCCTCGAGTTCTAGCTCATTTGTTTCGTTCTGTAGAAACCTATTAGCTACACTTGGTGGTGAGGGTCTGATGATGGAGCAGGAAGGAAGCCAGTGACACTCCTTAATGACCAATATGAAACCCCTCGAGTTTGGGCTCATTTATTTTGTTTTGATAAGACCTATTCGTTACACTTGGTGGTGAAGGTCTGATGATGGAGCTGGGAGGAAGCCAGTGAAATTCCTTAATGACGACAAGAAAACCCCTCGAGTTTTGGCTCATTTGTTTCATTCTGATGAGACCTATTTGTTAAACTTGGAGGTGAGGGTCTGATGATGGAACAGGGAGAAAGCCAGTGGCACTCTTTAATGGCCAACAGGAAACCCTTTGAGTCTGGCTCATTTGTTTCGTTCTAATGAGACCTATTCGTTACACTTGGTGGTGAGGGTCTGATGATGGAGCAGGGAGGAAGCCAGTAGCACTTCTTAATGACCACTAGGAAACCTCTCGAGTTTGGGCTCCGTTGTTTCGTTCTGATGAGACTTATTCGCTACACTTGGTGGTGAGGGTCTGATGATGGAGCAGGAAGGAAGCCAGTGTAACTCCTTAATGACCACAAGAAAACCCCTCGGGTTTGGGTCATTTGTTTCGTTCTGATGAGACCTATTCGTTAAAATTGGTGGTGAGGGTCTGATAATGGAGCAGGGAGGAATCCAATGGCACTTCTTAATGACCACTAGGAAAACCCTCGAGTTTGAGCTCATTTGTTTCATTCAGATGAGACCTATTCACTACACTTGGTGGGTGGTGAGGGTCTGATGTTGGAACAGGGAGGAATAAATTAGTCTTATACTTTATTACATGTAATTATGTAATTTATTACATCTTATTTAGGAAGCCAGTAAATATAAATATTAAATAAATAATGTTAATTTAGTTTGCCATTTATTAAAATAAAAAGAAATAAATAAATAGTTTAAAAAACTAAACAAACACACTTTTAATAGTAACAGACTAAAAGTACAAAATAGCCGTCTATTCAGTAGGTAACTGAAATTAAAAGCGTGGTGCGCGTTGTCAATATTAAAAACTTGAAATTCATGCTTTGCAAAGGGCGCAAACCGCTTTTTAATTTCAGTTACCTACTGAATAGACGGTTATTTTGTACTTTTCAGTCTGTTACTATTAAAAGTGTGTTTGTTTAGTTTTTTAAACTATTTATTTATTTTACAGTTAACGTCATATAAATTTTGCTTTTAATAATGAAATAGTACGATCACTTCTAGAAAGCTGTAGCCGTAGCACGAAAACGTACGTATTATGGTAAACGTAATAGTAAACTATACTATCCCTTAAAAGCAGTCAAAGTGCTGCTGTCAAATATCTATCGAATTTTAGTTCCTTATATGACCGCAGGAGACGGTGCACTGGTTTTCATATGATAACGTTAGTTTTTTATGCTAGGGGTACGATCCTACGAGTACTGGTGCTAACGCGCACTAAAGTAAGGGCGCGAAGCACGAAGAATCTCGTAGTATGATGATGCGTTGACCGCCATCTCAAGGGATCTGAGCAAGCGTGACGAACGAGATTAACCCGAGAGTGATAGGGACAGGTAATATCAGGTCATTGTACGAGATTATTCGTGCTCCGCGACCGTAGTTTAGCAACTTTTGTCTCTTTAACTAATATTTGTCTCTCTCATCAAGTCTATGGGTTAGTATTTGCACTATTATTTGAAAATTTAAAATAAACGTTTTTCATTTTCAAGAAAAATATTCTTTCTTACCCAAAATCAAGTTCTGTGGCAGCCACTTCCTGGTCATCACATTAGCAGGGACGTTTTCCAAAGTTTCGTCCTCCCACTTCCAAAGCACATTGTGTTTCAGCCGACGGAAAGCATTAAAAAACGCGTTTCTTTTCTCCGCAGGCAATTCTGAACTGCGGACATTTGAACCGAAGTTTATATAAACCACGCCTTGTTTCGAATTGTCTAAGAATTTCTGAAGGTCCTGAAAGTGAAACGAAATGTTTGCTAGCAGTATTACTTTACTTTATTATATTTTTTATTAATTTTTGTATTTTCAGTTAATAATAAATTTATACCTAAATTACTAATGCCTAAATTATTTCATCTGATGACCACACACACACTCATCCTTATCCATTTTTATCCACAAATGAGTTAATTTTGTGTCCTAATAGTGGCGATGTTGAAAAATTTATTCTTGCCACGATCATCATAATATTAAAATAATGCAGTCTTTTGACTGGAAACTTGTGGATGCGTCGGAAAAACAAAGCAAAAAAATCTAATTTAATTTTCGCAGCACATGTAGTGATGTACAAAATGTAAAGTGATTTGCAAAAAAGTTTTATTTCGAAAACGAATAGAAAGCATAACATGATTTTTTTTCCATAATGTAAGATCTTAATTCTTTATAAGTTTGGATGATTCTTAATAAGTTTGGATGTTATGATGTTTATTAAACAATCACGGCGAAGCCTGAACGGAAATATGTAAAATTTGGCACAGATATAGATTATAGTCTCATCATCATCATCAGCCATTTAATGTCCCCACTGCTGGGGCACTGATCTTACTTATGGATGGATAAGGAGAATGGACCATGAACCCCACGCGGAGCGTGGTAACCACTGCACCACAGACTCCTCAAATTATAGTCTATTATTATATATTATATTATATATATTATATTATATTATATATTATATAAGCTACTATTCACTCGGGAAAATCTTTCATGTCCACGGCAAAAACCTCGTGTAGTTCATGCGGACAAAGCCGCGGGCGGAAAGCTAGTAATAAAAGTAATAAAATATTTTAATTACCTCGGGCAATTTCTCTTCGCTCTCTTCTATATGCAAACCTCCAATCTCAACTATGTTAGGTAGATACGCGACCGGGCCATCAAAACTAAAGTGACTATTAATCAAAACGAGCGAGGCATTTTTCTGTAACTCGTATAGTTTCGGAACAGGTTCAGGCAAATCTGGAATGTATTTTGCAGCCAATTCGTCTTGTTTTCCCATGTACCAGTACCGCCACCAAAAGTATTCGTAAACGGTGAAGTAAGCATTTCTCAGTCTAGACAAGAAACTCTTTGGTTCCCTTAGAGTTAATAACTCAAAAACAACAGTGGATAATTGTAGTGGATTCCTCGTTATTATATTTTGCTTCATGCAGTTACCGTACGTTGTGACGAGAACAAGTGGCGTTTTGTATTTGTGCGCGAACATAAACGTAGCTTCTTGAAAAAATAACTCGCCTATAACCAAATCAAATGTATGGTTTTTGGCCAGAAAAACCTTTACTTTGGGCGATTGGAACATAGATTCGGTAAAAGCATATCCTCCAGGCCACAGAATTTCTTTGTAAAAGTCCTCAGAAGACAAACCAAGAGTTGAGAACACATTAACTTTTTCTTGTCCTGAAATAACAAAATATATATTTTTACAAAAACAATAAAAGAATTCACCAATTTATTCTTATATTTTTTAAGTAGCTTTATGTTCAAATTCGTTTGCGTAGGTATCAGTAGTCATAAGTACAATACGAAAACGTCATAAAATAAAATTACTTAAACAAAAACACATCGCTACTTTTTTGCTCGGATTTCCTTAATTACAGTAGGTAATTTGCACATCTTAACCCTTTCAGTCCTGATGGTATGTATTGTATGTGTCCCGTACCACGCAAGACCGATGGAAATATACATCCCGTCACACTTTGATTCAGGACTGAAGCTTAGTTTTTACTTAGCAATTGGGACCCTTCCTTCATACCAAACGGTTCTCACATTAACATAGAATAATTTCGTATTGACAATTTCAGTCTGGCAATTTGATAATATAATTTGAAATATTCAATTTCAGATAATTTGAAAATTTTGTTTCAGTCCTGGCACTGCACCCCATGCCGAGCCGAAAGGGTTAAGTTTCACATTTTTAAGTCCATTGCTGACATAAATACATACATACATAGGTATAATATATTATAAAAATCCGTATAAAGTCGTAGGAGTGTAGGTACAGTAAACTTATCAAAAATATTCCAAAAATTACCTAGCAATGTCCAGATCTCCTTATTTTCTGCTAACACTTGGTGATAATTCGGAGGTGGGTTAGCTTCCTCGTGCACAGCAATCACGGTCACGTTGTGTCCCCTCCTTGCCAACTCAAGGCCAATTGGTCTCAACATTATATAATGAGATTTTGCCGAAAATGGTATGGCATATAATATGTTCGCAGCACTTGATAAGTTTATCACACTTAGACATAGTAAAAGATTTTTAAGCAGATCCTGTAACAATAAATAAAGTTGCTGGTTATCTGTAAGGTTCATTACCAAGTTTGCTTGGTATTTAGAACAAGATCAGTTATTTTCAATTATTTCATATTTCATAAAAGAATAACACTTTTGATTAAAGCCTTAAAAACATAAATGTTAACGTTTTACAAAAACGTTAAGATAATATCCGGAGTAATCCGGACTGAGTTAGTAGGGTGGCAAACCGCTTTTCTTGTAAAAATAGAAAAATACAATATGTAAAAATCATGTGCAAAAAGTAATAAATAAAAACTGACTACTATAAAACTGTACAGATCTCAAGTTATATAAAGCTTACACAAAACACAAGAGAAGGAAACAGAAGATGTAGTTATAAGTACTTAGTACATAATTAACTCGTAGATTTTATTTAGTAAGAGACTTACCGGCATTTTAAATTGAATACGACGCGTACAATCAAATTAGAAGACGCACTCAGACTACGCGAGTCGTTTGTGCACAGTTCAATAGACTGCTTTGACAATCGTTTGAAGACAGCCTGTTACATCACTTATCTATACTAATATTATAAAAATGAAGAGTTTGTTTGTTTGTTTGAACGCGCTAATCTGAGAAAATACTGGACCGAATTCAAAAAATATCACGCTACGACCAACAGAAGCGGAGCATTAATGAAAAATATTGCAAAAACGAAAAAAAATATCTTTTTAGTAGGATTTTTCCTTTTTCTCAAATTAACGCAGGTGACACTGCGGAGCACAGCAAGTAAAAATATACACATAGAAAAAATTGCACAAGTATGCATTTTAAACTTTGCGTTAGGTACGTTACCACTTTCGTGTATATGTAACGATACCATTATCGAATACGAGATAAGAGAATAAACAAACACTCAACTAAGTAGGTATCTATTCGTTGAACAAACCCAAATATTGTCGGTTTTGTGCTAATGTGGTAAAGTCTCGAACGAGAAATGATAAGTAGATGCGGAATAACTAAGAATACAGTGCTTAACTGTATTATTATTTAATATCTTACTATTATTATAAATGATAAAATATGCAAATCAGTAATTTATACAAAGTATAGAGAGTAATTATCTATGTAGTTTTTATTGTTTTAACACCCTGTGGCAGTGGTTCGGCGCGCTCGGCCTTCGCAGTGGTCGGCTACGGGATGGCCGACCAAATACAAAATATTTTTGAGCTCCTCCGTGCTTCGGAAAGTACGTTAAGGCGTTGGTCCCAATTCCCACCAATTCGCACTAGGCCCGCGTGGTGGGTCATGGCCCGTTCTATTTATCCATCCATAAGGAAGGCCTGTGCCCCAGCAGTGGGGACATTAAATGGCTGATGATGATAACAGCATATAAGCTACTTTTTAAACCGAGAAAATATCTCACTCCCAAGCAAAAACGTATGTAATGTTGTTGACGCGGTCAAAACCGCGAGTGGAAAACTAGTGGTCTTATAAATTATTTAAAATGAACAGGTTGCCTAATAAAACTGATACCTAACATAAAATGAAATAAAATTATTATTAAGTGGGTGCCTACCATAGGCAACCAAAAATTTGTCTAATAGGTAATTTGAATTTGAAAATTTGCACTATAATAGGTATTTTAATGAATTCCATGTATTTACTGTAATCTTAAAAGAAGGTATTATCAACACTGTCTTTGTTATTTGTTCTTCTTGGTCAAACTTAAATTAATATAAGACAAACAAAGCCAACGTATGATAGTAGTTCATAAGTGACGATAAGAAGTTTATCAGAGAAAAAGCAGACAGGGTTGTTTCCGTGGGTACTTTTATAAATTCATACTGTTTGATAATGTTGTACGTACTCATTGTTTCATAATATTGAGTAATATTTAAAATTGTAATCAGAACATCTGGTTTTTGCTATTTCTTATACTGTTTATTTTCACTAACATAGTAAAAAAGGTAGGTACTTACTGTTTGGAGCTTATAACTTCTAACAGTAATTTCTTTATACCTACTTATTGGAAAAAAATGTTCAAAGTAGTATTTATGATTATATTGTTGATAAAAACAAAATTTTACGTAAGTAACTTATTTTGTAAACTTTAGAATAAGAGAATGGTGCTTAGCATTGCTTTTAAATCCTTGCGATGTAGCATTTTAAAACCCTATAGATAGGGCAAGAGATTTATTTTATTTCCGACTTTAAATAAATTGTTGGATATTTGATGCATTGGTCCGTTGGCAAACATTGTGGCGAATGCTGTGGAGAATACCTATATGGTCATCTTGTAGAGCTGGTGCATGTGCTTACCTTGGTTTGTAGTGGAATGATGGCCCACAAGTTTAGCCCGAGAGCCAAACTGATTCGTTCAATGGAGACTCAACAATAATTCTATATCAGTAATTTCTTAACATAGAAAATTAGATTATCTAGTTTAATAAATAACCCATTAGTATTTATCACTTATCCACCAATAATTATGACAGCAACATTAAAAAAAAACAAATACAAAGCTATAAAAAATCTATAAAAAATGGGCAAAAATGGTATAAGTATTATTCACTTTACATTCAATACATTTATTAATTATCTTTCGTAAAAGTTTATAATCCCCCTATATTTGTAAATGAAAAACAAATAAACTTTAAAAAAACTCTCTACGTTAACTCAAATTGGCATTACACCTATGTTAAAAATGCTAGCAGAAACAACCGACTTCTTCTTTCCCGTTTTATTTCTTTATGGATTTCGACATTGGTGCTTAGATATGGTGAACATAAACACATGTTCACGATAAAATTGGTGATAGCATATTTGCTGAAAAAATTGCATCATTTTCGGGGTATAACTTTTTTTTTATACCTTCCAATGCGATATTATGTTGGATTCCAAAATATAGTCTCTTAAAATTATATTTAAGGTCCGTTTACAAAAATTTGGCTTGTTATTGAATTTTTTACAAAAATATCGGATAGTTCTTGGGCATCCGTGTGGTGTGGTGTGGGCTTTTAACAAAAGATCAAAGAGTTGTGGCACTGTTAGGGCGTTTGTGCACTACCACTGAATTTTACCGATCCGGAAAAAAACGGATGCTTGTATTTTAATAATTAATCATTTATATTAGTAATTAATTAAATACAAGCATCCGTTTTTTTCCGGATCGGTAAAATTCAGTGGTAGTGCACAAACGCCCTAACAGTGCCACAACTCTTTGATCTTTTGTTAAAAGCCCACACCACACCACACGGATGGAACGTTTGGAATCCAACATAATATCGCATTGGAAGGTATAAAAAAAAAGTTATACCCCGAAAATGATGAAATTTTTTCAGCAAATATGCTATCACCAATTTTATCGTGAACATGTGTTTATGTTCACCATATCTAAGCACCAATGTCGAAATCCATAAAGAAATAAAACGGGAAAGAAGAAGTCGGTTGTTTCTGCTAGCATTTTTAACATAGGTGTAATGCCAATTTGAGTTAACGTAGAGAGTTTTTTTAAAGTTTATTTGTTTTTCATTTACAAATATAGGGGGATTATAAACTTTTACGAAAGATAATTAATAAATGTATTGAATGTAAAGTGAATAATACTTATACCATTTTTGCCCATTTTTTATAGATTTTTTATAGCTTTGTATTAGTTTTTTTTTAATGTTGCTGTCATAATTATTGGTGGATAAGTGATAAATACTAATGGGTTATTTATTAAACTAGATAATCTAATTTTCTATGTTAAGAAATTACTGATATAGAATTATTGTTGAGTCTCCATTGAACGAATCAGTTTGGCTCTCGGGCTAAACTTGTGGGCCATCATTCCACTACAAACCAAGGTAAGCACATGCACCAGCTCTACAAGATGACCATATAGGTATTCTCCACAGCATTCGCCACAATGTTTGCCAACGGACCAATGTATCAAATATCCAACAATTTATTTAAAGTCGGAAATAAAATAAATCTCTTGCCCTATCTATAGGGTTTTAAAATGCTACATCGCAAGGATTTAAAAGCAATGCTAAGCACCATTCTCTTATTCTAAAGTTTACAAAATAAGTTACTTACGTAAAATTTTGTTTTTATCAACAATATAATCATAAATACTACTTTGAACATTTTTTTCCAATAAGTAGGTATAAAGAAATTACTGTTAGAAGTTATAAGCTCCAAACAGTAAGTACCTACCTTTTTTACTATGTTAGTGAAAATAAACAGTATAAGAAATAGCAAAAACCAGATGTTCTGATTACAATTTTAAATATTACTCAATATTATGAAACAATGAGTACGTACAACATTATCAAACAGTATGAATTTATAAAAGTACCCACGGAAACGACCCTGTCTGCTTTTTCTCTGATAAACTTCTAATCGTCACTTATGAACTACTATCATACGTTGGCTTTGTTTGTCTTATATTAATTTAAGTTTGACCAAGAAGAACAAATAACAAAGACAGTGTTGATAATACCTTCTTTTAAGATTACAGTAAATACATGGAATTCATTAAAATACCTATTATAGTGCAAATTTTCAAATTCAAATTACCTATTAGACAAATTTTTGGTTGCCTATGGTAGGCACCCACTTAATAATAATTTTATTTCATTTTATGTTAGGTATCAGTTTTATTAGGCAACCTGTTCATTTTAACCCTTAACCACCTAGCATACGTCTGACAGACCCCGACGAATTTTTAATCGTGAATATTGTTAAGCCCGAGCTTCGTATAAACTTGTTCATCCATGTACCTTTTCCTCGCGCCCCCCAGTGCCGCACAACCGCTTCTTGCAATCGGATGTTTGCGCGTTTGTATCTGGTAAGTAAAAAACTGTCGCTGGGTGAAATTTTTTCGGAAAATCTGTGAGTTTAAGTCCTGGTACATCGTTTAACTTTTACTTTTTTGTAGATGTTTTATATTTTTTTTGTTTTTTGATTACTAAGTAATAAAAAAAAGTACAAAGAAGTACCTACTTATGTGGTTATTATAATGGACCTCATTTTCCTACTATGTCAGTTTATAAGTATAGTGTTGATTACTTAATTGAGATTTTCTTTTAAATGTGGCTTTTCATGTGCTTTTCTTATTTTAACAATCAGTTTAATATGTTCCTAACAGATTTTTTTATTAAAAACTTAAACTTACCTCACACAGTTTTACAAACGAGAATCATTTAGCTCCGAAGTCTCACAGACGTATGCTAGGTGGTAGTGTGACGATAACTGATGCTAGGTGGTTAAGGGTTAAATAATTTATAAGACCACTAGTTTTCCACTCGCGGTTTTGACCGCGTCAACAACATTACATACGTTTTTGCTTGGGAGTGAGATATTTTCTCGGTTTAAAAAGTAGCTTATATGCTGTTATCATCATCAGCCATTTAATGTCCCCACTGCTGGGGCACAGGCCTTCCTTATGGATGGATAAATAGAACGGGCCATGACCCACCACGCGGGCCTAGTGCGAATTGGTGGGAATTGGGACCAACGCCTTAACGTACTTTCCGAAGCACGGAGGAGCTCAAAAATATTTTGTATTTGGTCGGCCATCCCGTAGCCGACCACTGCGAAGGCCGAGCGCGCCGAACCGCTGCCACAGGGTGTTAAAACAATAAAAACTACATAGATAATTACTCTCTATACTTTGTATAAATTACTGATTTGCATATTTTATCATTTATAATAATAGTAAGATATTAAATAATAATACAGTTAAGCACTGTATTCTTAGTTATTCCGCATCTACTTATCATTTCTCGTTCGAGACTTTACCACATTAGCACAAAACCGACAATATTTGGGTTTGTTCAACGAATAGATACCTACTTAGTTGAGTGTTTGTTTATTCTCTTATCTCGTATTCGATAATGGTATCGTAACATATACACGAAAGTGGTAACGTACCTAACGCAAAGTTTAAAATGCATACTTGTGCAATTTTTTCTATGTGTATATTTTTACTTGCTGTGCTCCGCAGTGTCACCTGCGTTAATTTGAGAAAAAGGAAAAATCCTACTAAAAAGATATTTTTTTTCGTTTTTGCAATATTTTTCATTAATGCTCCGCTTCTGTTGGTCGTAGCGTGATATTTTTTGAATTCGGTCCAGTATTTTCTCAGATTAGCGCGTTCAAACAAACAAACAAACTCTTCAGCTTTATAATATTAGTATAGATAAGTGATGTAACGGGCTGTCTTCAAACGATTGTCAAAGCAGTCTATTGAACTGTGCACAAACGACTCGCGTAGTCTGAGTGCGTCTTCTAATTTGATTGTACGCGTCGTATTCAATTTAAAATGCCGGTAAGTCTCTTACTAAATAAAATCTACGAGTTAATTATGTACTAAGTACTTATAACTACATCTTCTGTTTCCTTCTCTTGTGTTTTGTGTAAGCTTTATATAACTTGAGATCTGTACAGTTTTATAGTAGTCAGTTTTTATTTATTACTTTTTGCACATGATTTTTACATATTGTATTTTTCTATTTTTACAAGAAAAGCGGTTTGCCACCCTACTAACTCAGTCCGGATTACTCCGGATATTATCTTAACGTTTTTGTAAAACGTTAACATTTATGTTTTTAAGGCTTTAATCAAAAGTGTTATTCTTTTATGAAATATGAAATAATTGAAAATAACTGATCTTGTACTAAATACCAAGCAAACTTGGTAATGAACCTTACAGATAACCAGCAACTTTATTTATTGTTACAGGATCTGCTTAAAAATCTTTTACTATATGTCTAAGTGTGATAAACTTATCAAGTGCTGCGAACATATTATATGCCATACCATTTTCGGCAAAATCTCATTATATAATGTTGAGACCAATTGGCCTTGAGTTGGCAAGGAGGGGACACAACGTGACCGTGATTGCTGTGCACGAGGAAGCTAACCCACCTCCGAATTATCACCAAGTGTTAGCAGAAAATAAGGAGATCACTGAGTTTGAAGAGTTTGTTTGAAGAGTACCACTGAATTTTACCGATCCGGAAAAAAACGGATGCTTGTATTTTAATAATTAATCATTTATATTAGTAATTAATTAAATACAAGCATCCGTTTTTTTCCGGATCGGTAAAATTCAGTGGTAGTGCACAAACGCCCTTATGGCCGCTGCTCCCCGCGTCCACGCTTTGGGCCTTTGTGCACTACCACTGAATTTTACCGATCCGGAAAAAAACGGATGCTTGTATTTAATTAATTACTAATATAAATGATTAATTATTAAAATACAAGCATCCGATTTTTTCCGGATCGGTAAAATTCAGTGGTAGTGCACAAACGCCCTTTAGGTGCAGCGCTTTTAGTTTACTACGAGCTCCCAGAGTGATCGCAAGCACCTGATTTAAATTTTGATTAACTACCCTTCTTATACACATTCACGTAGTTGCGGTATGCTGTGAATAAATAACAGCAGCAGTTATCGCCTCAATTTTCAGTTTATTATTATTTTTATAAAAAAATAAAACCGCCTTCTAAAAAACCACATCAAAAAAGTAAGAAATAATTCCTCACCAAATAAATAACGTAAGTACTTTGAAGTCGGGCGTGAAACATGTACAATTTTTTGTTGTTTTTGTTAAAACCCGCCCGACTTCAAAGTACTGACGTTATTTATTTGGTGAGGAATTACCGACAGTTACCGAGTGAGATAGTGTCATTATTCAGGTATTGGTACAGTCACCAACAGAACAGTGTGAGATGGGCGGGAGCGCAATCAGAAGTGTACGGGCTGGACTGCGGGGTGAGGCAGGGGGGGTTGACCTCGCCCCGCCTGTTCAATTTGTACATGAACCAGTTGGTCGGCGAGCTCAGCAGTGCTTATGTTGGATGCTCTATAGATGGAGTGGCTATCAACAATATCAGTTATGCTGATGATATGGTGCTGCTGAGCCCGTCGATTGCTGGGTTGCGGAAGCTCCTGTACATATGTGAGTCATACGCTGAGGCACATGGGCTCAGATACAACCCTGTAAAGAGTGAGTATATGATTTTCAAGGCTGGTACCAAATGCTACTCATCTGTACCTCCAATTACTCTGTGTGGTGTAACTTTGATTAGGGTAAATCATTTTAAGTATCTGGGCCACTGGGTCACTGACAACCTTTGTGACAATGAGGACATTGAGAGGGAGCGCAGGGCGCTGTCTGTTCGGTGTAACATGTTGGCACGTAGGTTTGCACGCTGTACAAAGCAAGTAAAAGTGACCTTATTTAAGGCCTTTTGTCAGTCGTTTTACACGTGCAGCCTATGGGCGTTTGTGCACTACAACTGAATTTTACCGATCCGGCGGTCCGTGTTTTTACGGACCGCCGTGGCATGAAAAACACGGATGATAGGCTTGTGCACTTGTCCGGTTTTTTACTGGCTGGGGCAGCGCAGTGATCTCTTTGAAACTACACTCTACGGACGCGTTTTAAACGAGAGGAATAATGAGTTCCTTGGAACGTCAGCAATTACTTGCTTTATTGCTTTATGTACGAAAACGTAGAAGACAGAAAGAGTTTTGGGTTCATCCTCTTATCAGTGAAAGGTACCTGACAGGGTCATTTTACCGAAATCACAATTAATTGAGGCTTGATGAAAAATTATTTTTAACTACTATCGAATGTCTACAGCTAGCTATATAACAAAAAAAGTTTCATCAAAATCCGCTTAGTAGTTTTTGCGTGAAACACGGACAACAGACAGACAGACAGACAAACAAAAATTTCAAAATCCATATTTTTGCTGCTAGATATATTACGTGTTATTGGTGAAAAATAATAATAATAATAATAAATAAATAAATTCTTACATTCACACCAATTATCTAAGCCCATTTTAATTTCATTAAGAAACTGTATCATGGAAAACTTGATAACGGATAAATATATACTTAAATACTTTTTGTTTGTAAATACATACATATTATACATAGTTAACACCCAGACCAAGACAAATAGACATGTTCATGCACACAAATATTTGTCTTGTTCGGGAATCGAACCCAAGACCACTGGCGCAGAAGGTGGGTAGCCTACTCCTGCGCCAAATCGGTCGTCAATCGAGAAAGGCGCTTGAATTTATTTTGGCGTGCGTTAATTTATTTGCGATAACTCCTAAGATATTCATTTAAATTATATGGTGTAAAAGAGTAAAATAATGTGCATGAAATGCTTAAAGCAACTAACGTATTTAGATTGATAAGGGTTAATACTGTATCCGTTTAAATAGCTTTCCAAATTACCGCATTGTTCGTAACCATTTTTTAAGAGATAATATGGCTAGAATATGCTATCCTTAAAAGATAGACATATGCTATCGCGGACTTTTTTGTAGATCTATAGAAGAGGAATATCCCAACATGCATTATTTTTTTAAACCTCGAAAGGATTAGGCAGCGTTTTTGCAGAAAACTCCCGGGCGGCTTGCCGTTTGCCGGCACTTTCGACAATTATCGTTATATTTCTACCAATTTACAAAAAACTTTCATAAATTATATACTAAAATCTTTCTGAAGAACCACGCTACCTGTTAGTGAAAACCGCATGAAAATATGTTTCGTAGTTTTAAAGATTTAAGCATATATAGGGACAGACAGACGGGAAGCGACTTTGTTTTATACTATGTAGTGATTTATGATTAAAATACAACCATCCGTTTTTTTCCGGACGGTAAAATTCAGTGTAGTGCACAAGCGTACATATTTTTTCATTGCCGTCATCTCGGAACGGAAAAAAACGGTCCGGAATGGGGAAAAGTAAAATGACGGACGGTAAAATTCAGTGTGGTGCACAAGCGCCCATATGTTTTTCATTGCTGCCATATCGGTCCGGAAAAAAACCGGATCGCCGGATCGGTAAAATTCAGTGTAGTGCACAAACGCCCTATGGGTCAGCTTTACACAGCGGGCATACGGCGCTCTGCGTATCCAGTACAACAACGCGTTCAGGATGCTGATGGGGCTGCCGCGGTTTTGTAGTGCTTCAACAATGTTCGCACATGCGCAAACAGATGACTTCTACGCGATTATTAGAAAGCGAAGCGCATCGCTACTGAACCGCGTACAACGCAGCACTAATAGTATCCTGAATGTGTTGTCTGAGCGGTGGGACTCCCCTATGCTGGAGAGATGGATGGGGCTGCATGCTAGTTCGGCACCATTTATAAAATAATAGTTTTAATTTAATGTACCTAATTTAATTTTTGAATGTAAGTAGTTTAATTTTTCAATTAGATTTTATTTATTTTTATTTAATTTTGTGATATAATTTAGATCCAATTATTTTAATTTTATTAATTTGAATCTTATTAATTTTTAATTTCCTTATTTTGATTTATTAATGTAATGAATATGATTTATTTTAAATTGATTTCTAATTTATTTTGATTACTTACTTATACTTAATTCTGTTTTAATTTTAATTCTACATGTTATTTTGATATGGATATTATGTCTGAAATAAATGAATTTTAATTTTAACTTAATTTAATTTAAAGATACGTATTATATTCACATAAAGTGGTAACGAAAACGACAGTATTTTGCAAGATTTCCTGAAAACTACTGAACCGATTTCAAAATTTCAAAAAATGGGACCAACTTGGAAACCAACCTGATGTAATAACGTTTGAACCATTTCAATCGGTTCAGCCGTCTTCGAGTAATCGGTGGACATACACAAAAAAAAAAAACATACATACAGACGAATAGAGAACCTCCTCCTTTTTGATTTAGAAGTCGGTTAAAAATCGTCACATTGGCCCGAGCCGAAGCAAACTGTACAACCTTCCAATGTATGGACGCCATCACAAACTCTTGGCTATCTTTGCCACAACATTGGCCATAATATTCGCCAAGAAGAAGAGCCGGCTTAAGAAAATTAAACGAAAATCAGCTAAAGCGATTGCAGATCCTTCATCAAAAGTAGAACCCATATTAGCAAATTCGGCTGCCCAACCACGACCACGACATGCGAATGATCGTTTCGTTTGGGTCGTAATCGTACCACAGGTCGTACTGTATTAAATAATGCATGCTACCTTCCTCTTTAATTTCTTCAACAAAGGAAAATAGCCTTATGTAATTCAAGAGAATAGGAAGTTTGGGAAAAACAACTTGAGATGTACCAGTTATTACTTATTTGGGTAAAGATAAATCGGTTTTTCTATCTACCCATTCCTTTCTCACGCACGTATGTACCAAAGTTAAGAGAAAGGGGAGATTTATAACATAAATCTGCAGTCATTTGGTAAACTATGAGACAATAAGTTTCTAGGGAATCCTGAAAAAATCTATTCAGGTGAATCCATTAGACAACAGTTGGAAAATATATAACAGTGACATCTATATGCTCCAAGACATATTTATCTCAGAACAGCGGAAAAACACCGTTTGCTATCTGCACTTCAAATAATATAACTAAATCCTAACAGAGGGCGCTAGCATCAAGTTAGTCTCGCCAATAGCCGCTACACACGCTCCTATCCGACTTCGACCGCCGATTTGGTGCAGACGAACTTCACTACAGATAGAGCATCGGCGGGAGTCACCTGGCTCCCGTCAAAGCCAAACTGAATGCTGCCTTATTTCTATAGAAATAAGTCTCTAATACGCGGTGCCAACTGTCAAAATTAGACAACTGTCAATACTTCTAAGGTTAGTAGCTGTTGTTGCAGTGTTGCCAGCCACTGCTAATCTCCCAATATTAATATCCTACTTCCTACTTATATCACTACATAGTATAAAACAAAGTCGCTTTCTCTGTCCCTATGTCCCTTTGTATGCTTAAATCTTTGAAACTACGCAACGGATTTTGATGCGATTTTTTTAATAGATAGAGTGATTCAAGATGAAGGTTTATATGTACTTTTTATCCCGATATTCCCACGGGAACGGGATCCACGCGGGTGAAACCGCGGGCGGCCGCTAGTAATATTATAAATGTAAAAGTTGATATGTTTGGATGTTTAGATGTTTGGATGTTTGTGTCTCAATCACGCCAAAACGGCTGAACGGATTTGGCTGAAATTTAGGACACAGATACTTTGTAGCCTGGAGAGGAATATCCAAGAAAAATATCACGTTCCCGCGGGATAACGTCGTGTAGTTCACGCGGGCAAAGCCGCGGGCGGAAAGCTAGTTCTTTATAAATACTGAAAACATCGATTTGCCTGCAATAGATAGATTAAAAAGAAAAATATTTCGGTTTTTATTGTTTTATTGTTGTAAAGAATTCAATTTCATTTTTTTTATTTTGTGTTATTTTCATTAAAATGCTAAAACTTGCTAAATATATTGACTTAAAGCAGTACTTATTGATGAGGTGTTATGCCTTTTTATATATATTTAGTTTTACGACAAATTGTGAGTTTTTAAATAAAATAAATGGCCATATTTAAACTTTTCGTTCGTTCAGTCCTACGTAAAAGTTATGAACGAGCATTAAATTGATTTCTCTAAAAATCCCTTAAACACAATTCTTTCTGCTAGGCGTCAATGGGTCAAATATTTCCGGTTTTACATATTTTCGCCCTAAATCCAGGGGAAAACCTCCAAAATTGTCAACACTGCCTAGTTGGTCGGTCGGAAACCTACACACATTCCGATTTGGTAGGAAGTGAAGTTTGTGCGAACCAAATCCGGCCAGACCGCGTCAAACACGAATAATAATAATTATGGTCGGACGACTGCGCTATACACGTCGATTTGGTCTGGCTGGACCAAATCGGCGGTCGGATCGGAACGTATGTAGCGGCTATAAAATAAAACCCATGGTTTGATTTGTAGTCAACTATATAATAACACACCATTTAGCAAAACAGGAGTATTTATTTTATAATAAACAAAACAATTATTAGTGACAATTTCGATCACCAATATTACAGAAATTATTTACAACAAATGAGCAACATTCAATACCCAACAAATAACTATTTTTTGTATGTACTCAGCACTTGGAAATTGAATTAAACTAAACTTGTTTTACAGATCTGAAATTAAAGCATCTTTTTACTTTTATTCTTTCCACCACTTGATTTTGGCTGACCAAAATACCGTTTTATGCTTAGTATCAATCGAATAGCAACAAATAAAAACAAAATAGGTGCAAACAAAACAAAAGCATAAACATCAATCATTTTGTAAGCGAACCAACTTAAATTGCTAGCTGGGTTTCTTATAAAGTCGGCTCCTTTATGTCTTATAACGTACTCGATCCAGAACACAGCTGTATCTAGAGGAGTCATTGGTCTATCCTTAAATCTATGGGAAACCTCTATAGCTTTATATTTATAAGATTGATTAAAAAGAACTTCGTGTAAATTCTTTCGTAAATTATCTTCGGCGATGTCCTTGAATTGGAGAATTTTTCCAAAGCCTAAGTTTTCTGCTTGGAGTAGATTGTTGTATTGGTCTGCGTATATTGGTACCCCTATGATAGGCACCCCGTGGAATACGGCTTCTTGGGTGCCAATTAGCCCTCCGTGGGATATAAACACTTTGATGTTAGGATGAGCTGAAAGAAAATATGTTTTTTTTAAATATTCTAATGCATTCACAATGCAGTAAGTATTCGTATGTTTTGTGATTTCACGTGTAGTTCACGTTCCCTTGGGAATATGTATCGGGATAAAGTATAGAAATAGAAATAGGAACTTATTTAGCTATGCCACTCAGCCCCCCTAGCATGACCATTATTACGTCGATAAACGATAAACGATATCTTATCTTATCGCAACGAGTTATCTATCGAATTTGCGAGCATGAACAGCATCGATATACGATATGATAAAAGTTATCATGTGCTATGATAGTGATAAATCGTGTGGTATGCTAAACCAATGTTGCTAAGTTAGAAAAAAATCGCCGCCCACGGCACATACAGGCGTATCTCATTAAAAGTCAAAAATAAGTTAAATATACCAAAATGTTCGCCTTTTTCTGCTTTATATCTCCACAAAGAGGCGTATCTCTAGCTACTTTTGTTATCTAAATACTTATGTGGCTTATCTCAATAAGCTGTGAAAAGAGTCATGACTTACTGGCGTATATTGAGTAACGCCTGTCGGCAACCAAAATGTTTATATTATTGGGCGGCACAAACAGCCCTATATCGAACAATGTATGAGAAGAATGTATGAATAAGCACATTAAAGAAAAGGAAACTGTAAGAAAACTAAAAGAATAAAACAAGAGCAGCGCCTTGAGATATAACAAAAAAGTCTGTGCTTCTTTCGATCTCCAACAGGTGATCTATTTGCCAAATTCCAAAAAAGGAGATATTTTTTATAAAAGACATCTGTCGGTATATAATTTTACAATTAATAATATTTCTTCTAAAGATTGTTTTTGTTTTACTGTTTGTTTTATTCTGAAAAAGGCTGGAGATCATTCCTGCCCACAAAGCTTTACCCTATTATAAAAATGGCTCGACCTTCGCAGTCATATGACGTTCGCCCATTGGAATATACAGATTTTAAACAATTTTCCAAGAAATTAAAAATACTTTCCTTGCGTAAAGACGAATGTACACAAAAATGTTAACTGGACGGAAATGGCTGAAATATAAATGTCCGCAAAAATAGCCCTACTAGCATTTATTTCAAAACTAGCCACACTGAGGCATCTTATAGATCAATAAACTTAAAAAGTTATGAGGCTAGTACCTAAGTATTTAAAAGATGACATACCTCCCCTAAATTTAGAGCAGAACAAAATTTCTAAGGCAAAGTATGCAGATCTCATTAGTCTTTGCGCAGGAAATATTGCTATTGACTTCAGCCTACTATCACAGTCTGCCTCATGAATAATCATAAATATTTTTCCTTGAAATTTGTTACTTGATTAAACTTTTTCTATCCATGCAATTTTTCTTGTATTATTTCAGTCTTCCTTTTATTATTATAGATTGCTTTTTATAAGAAATGGCGGGGGCGTAACCATCACTATTATTTTTTAAACTTAAATTGGGACTCGACAAAGAGGCGTATCTGAAAACAATTATTTTTAAAAAATATAAGCTTTACTTTATTTTTAATACTGTATAATATATGTAAACTACCATCAATAAGCAACAATTATCACCACGTTTCATTTGATTCGATGGCTTCGTTATCAAATGAAAAATCAAAACGTTTAGTATTCGGGGAAAAAAAATGGTTTTTTGGCTCTCCTGAAAAGTGTTCGAAATTGAGATACGCCTGTATGTGCCGTGGGCGGCGAAATATCATTCCTCATTCACTTTTCTTTCACTCTTTTTTTTCTTTTGTACATTTTTCAGTTAGTTGCTCTAGCTCCGAACACAAATATTGTACCATTTCTATAGAAAATTTATAATTTTTCGTTGAAGAAATTCGTTGTCCGGGAGCTCGAACTCATTTGTTAAGGTTCGGACGAAAGTCCTCTCCTCTTTCCTTCGTCTTTTTAGGGTTTCCGTACCAAAATGGTAAAAAGAAACCCTTATGGTAAGATTCAGTCTGTCTGTCACAACTGGACATCTCGAGAACTACTCATGCTATCAACTTGAAATTTGGAATAGTTTTAGATGACGTTTGCTTAACTATTTTGCAAATAAAAGAGAAATAAAAATAGTTATATTCTTTTGCAACAGAGACTGAAAGGGGGTCTTAAAAATTGGAAGTGGGGCTACAAGACCAAGGAATTTATAAGTACTATTGACTAAGACATATGGGTTATCATATGAAAGAGCGCTGCTTGCACATTCTCAAACATTTTTTTCTTTTTTCTTAAGGTGTATCGATGAGCTCAGTGGCGCCGCCAATGGAAATAAATCAAGTGCATTTTATTAAATGCTTGGAATTATTTAATAAACTGAAAATCAGTGTTATTCTTATGAAATAATGGCCCGATATATGTATCGCGTACTGTAATGGTCGTCGATAAATTTGGTTAGCAGAATGTCAAAAAACGATAACTCACCGCGATAATTATCGTCTTTTTGATGGTCATGTTCGACAGTATCGATAAAAAGTGGTGGTCATGTTCGCTCTATCCTTTATCATATCATATCTTATCGAGGTAATGTCACCGCTATGGTCATGCTCGTTAATTCGATAAAAAATCAATATGGCGGCTTTATCGCTCGATAAATCGCTTTATCATATCGTGTTTTGTTGGTCATGCTAGGGGGGCAGGAGTATAGGTAGTAGCTTTCTATTGGCGAAAGAATTTTCAAAAACTGTCCAGTAGTTTTTAAGTTTATTTATTACAAACAAACTAGCAAACAAAATATCAAATCTTTCCTCTTTATAATATTAAAAAAAAACAAAACAACTCAGTCTTAAATCTAAAGTGGCTGTGTGGTGAAAGTAAATTAATTGTTCTAAAAAGTTTTGCCAACAACTGAAGCTCATCATCAGCCATTCAATGTCTCCACTGCTGGGGCACTGGCCTTCTTTATGGACGGTTAAGGAGAATGGGCCATGACCCACCACGCGGGCCCAATGCACCCGCATGGGTGGTGTTAACGACTGCAAATGCAGCCGGGACCAACGGCTTAACGTGTCTTCCGAAGCACGGAGGAGCTCGAGATGGAAAGTTTTTGGTCACCCGTCCCATGATTGACCATCGCGAAAGCTACTTAACCTCAACGATCGCAGGCCGAGCGTGGTAAGCACTGCGCCACGGGTCAGTGAACTGGAACTTTTGAATCATTACAGTCTTATCAGTCTTATTAATACAAGAGCTATCAAATATTTTTCTTGTTTCAGAGATAAAGAGCATCAAACCACAGAATAAATATCAAACTTCCTTATTTGACAAGGACAGCGCTAGACACATGTGACGTCACCAGCGGCTTGCAATTCAAATATTCGAATGTTGCGAATATTCGAACATATTTATTAATCGAATATGAAGGGACTATTATTCGATGATGATGGATGATTGTTATTCGAATACATTCTAATTATCTTATCTAATCTAAAAACAGTTCTACACTCGGTGCGCATAAATGATCTAGATAGGTACCTAGTGTTACCTACCTTAGCATTACTGCGCTTATTGCGTCACGAAATGGATCTTGTGAGAGCAGATTTGAAAGCCTTTAAAGAGGTTTATGCGGAGATTAGGTACAACCCGCTAAAGAATATTGAAGATTTGAAACTATCGTTAACGGCTGTTCGTGTGATGGTGAATGTGCGACTGACCAGTTTTGACAAAAGTTTACCACCCGCACCAATATTGGAACCAGCACTAGCGGTTTATAAAATAAAAGTAACCCACCCGTTCCCATTAAAAATAAGAAACCGGCAAAAAACAGACTGCCACCCCACTGCAACTTCTTCTAGAAGGCTAGGTCAGCTTTTAGACTTGAACAGCTTGGTCTGGAGGGAGCCCGGGTTAAAACAACTGATTGAAACGGGTTCTGTGCAAATTCATGCTCTCGAGTGATTCGACATAGTTGACTTGAATTCAACTATGCGGTGCTTCAGATGCTTGGGAGTGGGTCATAACCAACAATTGTGCACAGCGCAGCTCGCAGGTAGATCGCAGCGAACAGGCGAAGAAGGGCATAAATAAAATTAGCGTCTTGTAAAGCCGAAATGCTCTGTGCCATTTGCGCACTAGGAAAACCAGCTGGACATATATCAACAGAAACGGATAAAAAAAAACAACAGAAAAGGGTCGGCCAGATGGATCGGTCCCTAAAATTAAATTTTCTTCAGGGTGTCATAAACCACTGTGCCACTTTTCAGGATTGAATCCTGCAACTCATGTACGTAACTAGGCCGATTAAATTTATACCTACTATTCGAATATACTCGAATGTATTCGAATATCGACCAGAAAATGATCGAATATTCGAATACATAAAACTTTAGAATATTCGAATTTAGAATGAAAATCTACTCTTGACCGGCTTTTCATTGCTATTTTTATTTCTATTGATTTATACTGAATCTCGCCTGAGTTACTTAAGGTCTCCCAAGTATCACCGGGTATCTTTTTCTAATATTTCGTTAAAAATAAAGTTATTTATTTGTATACTTACACAGAATATCCTTTTGTGGAAACCAATTCCTAACCACTATATTACTTGATGTGACCGATGTGCTATCATCCTCCCATTTCCACAGTATCGTATGATTTAGTTCAGAAAATACTTTTATGAAAGCGTTCTTCTTTTCAATAGGCAGTTCGGAACTTCTAACGTTCGAACCGAAATTTACATAAACAACTCCGTCAGTTGCTTTATCTAACAGCCTTTGTAGATCCTGAAACATTTTAATAGTAGTTTTACATAAAACTATCGGAAAACGAAGGAACAAAACAACAAAATCAAAATGTTTCTTCACGTCTTTTTTAACAAATTTGGCAAACGAAATATTTTATTTACATTCTTGTTACATTTTTAACAGTACATGCATACCTACTGGCACCCGTAAATAATTTCGTAGTACGTCTGTCTGTCAGCCTTTTTAGCAGTAAAACTTTAGAGCTGTCTACTTAACTACTAAGGTCTAAAAATTTCAAACTTGAATATACCTTTAACTATAATAATATTACTACCACTATGAATAATTGATTGGTCTTGACTAGAATCACAAATTAAATTCTATCAGTTTGTATGGTACTCTTAAAGTGCAGGTCGAAATTCTAGCTGAATCACATTTTTTGACATTCACATCGTATGATAATGAATGTGCAAAAATGATGACATAAAATTAGTTTTTGTTGCATAACAAAAAGTAATATCATGTCATCCAGCATAATAATAGGATTCGTGATAATAGTCTATTAAACCATCCAGGAAATATAAAACAACAATGATTTGCCAGTTACACCTAATAATCATTTGTGTTCATTATTAATAGTTATAACTTATAAGCAACAGTATGTAATTATGCAACAAAGAAGACTTCGAAGGTAAGAATATTGTAATATGGCTTGGTTAAAACTCGTGTTATTCGAACCCACAAGTTCAGGCAATTCAACTCAATTTATGTCAATCAACGATAAATCAACGCGTACAATTTTAGTCATCAATAAAACCTGTAAGTAATGATAACATGTCAAAATAACACTGTAGTTTATTTCTTGTATTTTGTCTTGTTTGAATACAATAATATGATGCTAAGTTTAAAACAAACCTCAGGTAGCTTCGTTGCAGTATGTGATAAATGTACGCCTCCAATCTCAACAATATTAGGTAGATAAGCAACCGCAGAATCGAAACTGAAATGGCTGTTGATAAAAAACAGTGACACATTTTTCTGTATATCGTACAAACTCGGCAGCGGTTGAGGTAGCCCCGGTATGTACTTTATAGCTAGCTGCTGTTGCTCCTTCAGATACCAGTACTTCCACCAAGCGTACTCATAAAAGGTGAAATAGAAATTCCTTAATCGCGACCAAAAGCTTGTTGGGTCCCTCAAGTCTAAGAATTCTTGAACAACCGTGGCTAACTGCAACGGGTTTCTCGCGACAATATTGTGTCGCATACAGTTCCCAAAAGTTGTGATAAGCGCTAAAGGAGCTTCGTACTTTAGTGCCAGAGTATACATTGCTTCTTGGAAGAACTGTTCGCTGATAACCAAGTCGAATTTGATGTCTTCAGCCAAAAACTTCTTTACTTCCGTAGAATTGAGAGCCATCTCAGTGAAGGCTATGCCGCCACGCCAAAATATTAAATCGTGAAATTCTTCAGCAGATATTTCTGTCATTGTGAATACATTTGGCCTTCCGGTTCCTGGAAAACAAAATTATGAAATCGTCAAAACAATTGTCAATAACTAACCAAAGAAAAGGGTTCTATAGCCGAATGGCAAAAAACGAAACCCTAATAGATTCATCATGCCTGTCTGTCTGTCCGTCCGTCAGTATGCCACAGCCACTTCATTCCAAAACCATTCGGACTTTAAATCTAAAAATAATGTACTTATGCTATCGATCTTAATAAACACTTTCAACTAAAATTGGTTCAAACGAGATACAGTCAACTGTTGTTGACTATATCTCATGTTTTGATTTGTTGTTACTCCGGCTCCGTGATCATGGCGTGTGCAACTGCGCCGCAATATCGGGGACTCCACAAAAACTCCAAACAAGGTAAGAATCCCGTTTTTTGTAATATTTACTTTAGTACTTGTTCATCTTTGGTTCAATCTGTTGTAGGGCAGAATTCCCGGTTTTCGCCACTGCCCCGGTTTTGGCCACTTTTTGGTCTAAAAGTTTTCTAAATAATTGTTCGTCATTTTTGCTAATGGCAATTAAAATAGCATTCCTTATGTCATACGATTTTTAGGGTTCCGTAGCCGAATGGCAAAAAAGGTACCCTCATAGATTCGTCATCTCTGTCTGTCCATCCGTCCGTCTGTACGTCCGTCCGTCTGTCCGTCCGTCCGTAAGTCCCTATGTCACAGCCACTTTTTTCCAAAACTATAAAGTACACAGTTGAATCTTGGTAACTAGATGTATTCTATGAAAGGTAAGACAAAGTTATATATGCAGTTTTTGAAATATTCATTTTCAAAAACCGCATAAGTATATTACTTTGTCCCAACAATAATTGGCCTAAACAGAACATTTTTTGTCATATACAAAAAACTATTTCATTTTTTCAAATAAAAAAGATGTGCCTTTAAATGTAGTTAAATTATCTATTATTAAAGATAATTTTTGTATTTAATACCTAAGATCATTCAGCACTTAGTGCTTCAAAGTGAAAAAGTGGCTTTAAAGTGGCCACAAAGTTGTCTCCGGCCCTAAAATGTTAGGTTAAGATTTATTAGTACAAAACTATACAATGTAAAATATAATTATCCTAATGTTTTTGCTCGTATCAAATGAATGAAAATATAGAAATCATACACAATTAAATAAAAATTATGTCCATCTGCCTCTAAAGGATAACACAAACAAAACCGTTACGGATATTCTAATAATCCTATTTAATTTGTTTGATTCAACTTTCATCGATTGAGCGATAGAAGTATTCTAAATCGATTGATTGAACCAACATTAGCACCTATCAGATAACTACAATGTCGTAACGTAGGATTTACTGGTATCTATCTATAATCGGATCGGAAGATATAATAATTATAGTACTTATCAAGGTCCCTGCAGTATCCAAGTGTCTATGAGATTACAACTTTATATACACGTGGTTCATTTCTTTATTATTATAATAATTATGCTGTCGTTGACTTCACGGCATGGCTTTTTTGTTGCTGAAGCTTGGCGAACTAATGCGTATTTATAGCTCAAGGATAAGCAACAAGGTAGAAAATATCACTAAAGCAATACTTGTAAGTTATTTTGTCATTTTTATAGACATATAAGAATTAAAATTCATTTCAAAGTTTAAGAAACTTATACTAACCAAAAAAATAGTGGAGCCTTCTAAATATTTTTAAAACATCAAATACTACATCATCGGTCATAATAAAGACAGATAAACTAATGTTTGTGAGTTTGCTTCATCCGCATAACGAAATTTTGGTCGTTTATAAGTCAATTGTTTAGAAAACTTAAAAAAATGTATTCCTCAGACGAAGTCACTGGCAATAGATAGTAATTTTATCAAGGATGATGTTTCTAAATCTAATAATATTTTTATTTCTATTGAATAAAGAGACAATGGACTTACCAAGAATTTCCCATATTTCCTTTTTGTCTATTTGTATTTGTCTGTAATTAGGTAAATTGCTTTTTTCGTAGTGTCCTGTGATGACTGTAACATTATGTCCTCTCCGGGCTAACTCCAAACCGATTGGTTTTAACATAATATTATGGGATTTAGAAGTAAAAGGGACCACATACAATATATTAGCACATTCACCATAACAGAACATAACTAAGACACATAACCACTTGATGTAACTTGACAACATTTTAAAGGCGCTTGTTGCCTAATCTTTTGTTGCATGTGACAGCCTGCTATGAATGTAGATGAACGACTGACAAGATGATTAATAAAGGTATCTTTATAATGATACCGTTGCACTAAATAAACAGTGTTACCTCTTGACGTTAGCAATTTTTTTGGTTTCCATTCAAAATAACTGTTGTCTTAGATCTTTAATACTATTTATATATTGTATCGAGGCACACGAGATATTGTTAAATTACTTACATTTTTATATTGGTGTCCAAGTGACAAGTTTATCACTGCTTGAGAAGAAGAGGGCACTTGTTTATTTTATAAATATAAAAACAATCAGATTATGTATGTGAAGCTTTATTTCTATTTGTTGGTGATTTTGTGGAAAAAGTTAAAGTACTTATTTTTTGCTAATAATGACATTAATATCTCAAACATAAGAAGTTGACTCTCTCCTCAAAATAGACGATTTTTCCACATAATTTACAGAGCGTTGAAGAAAGATTGGGCAAGTCGAGTATGAAGAGTGGTCCTTCGTTCTTCCACGTTGCTTGCTAGCGGACAGTAGATCTACGCGAGGTTCATAAGCCGAATTCACACCAAACGATCCATCTTGGATTGGCGATTTTTTGCTCGTATCAAATGAATGAAAATATAGAAATCATACACAATTAAATAAAAATTATGTCCATCTGCCTCTAAAGGATAACACAAACAAAACCGTTACGGATATTCTAATAATCCTATTTAATTTGTTTGATTCAACTTTCATCGATTGAGCGATAGAAGTATTCTAAATCGATTGATTGAACCAACATTAGCACCTATCAGATAACTACAATGTCGTAACGTAGGATTTACTGGTATCTATCTATAATCGGATCGGAAGATATAATAATTATAGTACTTATCAAGGTCCCTGCAGTATCCAAGTGTCTATGAGATTACAACTTTATATACACGTGGTTCATTTCTTTATTATTATAATAATTATGCTGTCGTTGACTTCACGGCATGGCTTTTTTGTTGCTGAAGCTTGGCGAACTAATGCGTATTTATAGCTCAAGGATAAGCAACAAGGTAGAAAATATCACTAAAGCAATACTTGTAAGTTATTTTGTCATTTTTATAGACATATAAGAATTAAAATTCATTTCAAAGTTTAAGAAACTTATACTAACCAAAAAAATAGTGGAGCCTTCTAAATATTTTTAAAACATCAAATACTACATCATCGGTCATAATAAAGACAGATAAACTAATGTTTGTGAGTTTGCTTCATCCGCATAACGAAATTTTGGTCGTTTATAAGTCAATTGTTTAGAAAACTTAAAAAAATGTATTCCTCAGACGAAGTCACTGGCAATAGATAGTAATTTTATCAAGGATGATGTTTCTAAATCTAATAATATTTTTATTTCTATTGAATAAAGAGACAATGGACTTACCAAGAATTTCCCATATTTCCTTTTTGTCTATTTGTATTTGTCTGTAATTAGGTAAATTGGTTTTAACTTACCAAGAATTTCCCATATTTCCTTTTTGTCTATTTGTATTTGTCTGTAATTAGGTAAATTGCTTTTTTCGTAGTGTCCTGTGATGACTGTAACATTATGTCCTCTCCGGGCTAACTCCAAACCGATTGGTTTTAACATAATATTATGGGATTTAGAAGTAAAAGGGACCACATACAATATATTAGCACATTCACCATAACAGAACATAACTAAGACACATAACCACTTGATGTAACTTGACAACATTTTAAAGGCGCTTGTTGCCTAATCTTTTGTTGCATGTGACAGCCTGCTATGAATGTAGATGAACGACTGACAAGATGATTAATAAAGGTATCTTTATAATGATACCGTTGCACTAAATAAACAGTGTTACCTCTTGACGTTAGCAATTTTTTTGGTTTCCATTCAAAATAACTGTTGTCTTAGATCTTTAATACTATTTATATATTGTATCGAGGCACACGAGATATTGTTAAATTACTTACATTTTTATATTGGTGTCCAAGTGACAAGTTTATCACTGCTTGAGAAGAAGAGGGCACTTGTTTATTTTATAAATATAAAAACAATCAGATTATGTATGTGAAGCTTTATTTCTATTTGTTGGTGATTTTGTGGAAAAAGTTAAAGTACTTATTTTTTGCTAATAATGACATTAATATCTCAAACATAAGAAGTTGACTCTCTCCTCAAAATAGACGATTTTTCCACATAATTTACAGAGCGTTGAAGAAAGATTGGGCAAGTCGAGTATGAAGAGTGGTCCTTCGTTCTTCCACGTTGCTTGCTAGCGGACAGTAGATCTACGCGAGGTTCATAAGCCGAATTCACACCAAACGATCCATCTTGGATTGGCGATGTTTTTGCTCGTATCAAATGAATGAAAATATAGAAATCATACACAATTAAATAAAAATTATGTCCATCTGCCTCTAAAGGATAACACAAACAAAACCGTTACGGATATTCTAATAATCCTATTTAATTTGTTTGATTCAACTTTCATCGATTGAGCGATAGAAGTATTCTAAATCGATTGATTGAACCAACATTAGCACCTATCAGATAACTACAATGTCGTAACGTAGGATTTACTGGTATCTATCTATAATCGGATCGGAAGATATAATAATTATAGTACTTATCAAGGTCCCTGCAGTATCCAAGTGTCTATGAGATTACAACTTTATATACACGTGGTTCATTTCTTTATTATTATAATAATTATGCTGTCGTTGACTTCACGGCATGGCTTTTTTGTTGCTGAAGCTTGGCGAACTAATGCGTATTTATAGCTCAAGGATAAGCAACAAGGTAGAAAATATCACTAAAGCAATACTTGTAAGTTATTTTGTCATTTTTATAGACATATAAGAATTAAAATTCATTTCAAAGTTTAAGAAACTTATACTAACCAAAAAAATAGTGGAGCCTTCTAAATATTTTTAAAACATCAAATACTACATCATCGGTCATAATAAAGACAGATAAACTAATGTTTGTGAGTTTGCTTCATCCGCATAACGAAATTTTGGTCGTTTATAAGTCAATTGTTTAGAAAACTTAAAAAAATGTATTCCTCAGACGAAGTCACTGGCAATAGATAGTAATTTTATCAAGGATGATGTTTCTAAATCTAATAATATTTTTATTTCTATTGAATAAAGAGACAATGGACTTACCAAGAATTTCCCATATTTCCTTTTTGTCTATTTGTATTTGTCTGTAATTAGGTAAATTGCTTTTTTCGTAGTGTCCTGTGATGACTGTAACATTATGTCCTCTCCGGGCTAACTCCAAACCGATTGGTTTTAACATAATATTATGGGATTTAGAAGTAAAAGGGACCACATACAATATATTAGCACATTCACCATAACAGAACATAACTAAGACACATAACCACTTGATGTAACTTGACAACATTTTAAAGGCGCTTGTTGCCTAATCTTTTGTTGCATGTGACAGCCTGCTATGAATGTAGATGAACGACTGACAAGATGATTAATAAAGGTATCTTTATAATGATACCGTTGCACTAAATAAACAGTGTTACCTCTTGACGTTAGCAATTTTTTTGGTTTCCATTCAAAATAACTGTTGTCTTAGATCTTTAATACTATTTATATATTGTATCGAGGCACACGAGATATTGTTAAATTACTTACATTTTTATATTGGTGTCCAAGTGACAAGTTTATCACTGCTTGAGAAGAAGAGGGCACTTGTTTATTTTATAAATATAAAAACAATCAGATTATGTATGTGAAGCTTTATTTCTATTTGTTGGTGATTTTGTGGAAAAAGTTAAAGTACTTATTTTTTGCTAATAATGACATTAATATCTCAAACATAAGAAGTTGACTCTCTCCTCAAAATAGACGATTTTTCCACATAATTTACAGAGCGTTGAAGAAAGATTGGGCAAGTCGAGTATGAAGAGTGGTCCTTCGTTCTTCCACGTTGCTTGCTAGCGGACAGTAGATCTACGCGAGGTTCATAAGCCGAATTCACACCAAACGATCCATCTTGGATTGGCGATTCTCGATCTAGGATCGAGGATCATGGATCGTACCTAATTCGACTTTGTTCTCTTCGATCGCACGAGGCACTCTGGCCACGCGCGATTGGAGTGCGTTTGATTGTTTGGTGTGGGGCCGGCTCAGTAGCACGCGCGCTTTCATGATTCAAACAGAAGTCCTTGCTTAGAAATGCATATTATCAGGTCAATCATTTGTTTACTATAAAATAAAAAAGAGATTTTGTGTATCCATACTAATCTACCTTTTCATCCCGGGTAAATATCACATTTTCGCAGGATAACGTCGTGTAGTCCACGCGGGCGAAGCCGCGGGCCTGAAGGCAAGTATTTTGATATTTATGAAGACATAAGTTTGAATGAAAACTATTTGTAACATACCCTTATTTTATTTATTTGGTAGCTGCAGGTACCTGTGTGTACTTCATTTGTTCTTTTTGGTCAAACTTAAATTAATATAAGACAAACAAAGCCAACGTATGATAGTAGTTCATTAGTGACGATAAGGAGTTTATCGGAGAAATGGCAGACAGGGTCGTTTCCGTGTTAATTAAATTTATAAATTCATACTATTTGATAACGATAGTTTCAAAATATTTAGTAACATTTAAATAAGAAATCAGAAAAATCTTGAAATATTCAGATATGACTGGCTTTTGATATTTCTTACATTTCTGTTTTATTTCAACTGTCATATTTTGCATAGTAAAATAGGGGGTCTGGTACACTTGCGTGAAAGACACTTGCTCGAATCCACTTGCCCGAATGGACATTTTAGTGTAGGAAATGAAGCTAGTGGACCCCCACAGTACTTCCTCAGTCAGAAAAATCTTTACAGCATGATAAAGTATCAATTAATAAAAAGTATTGTATAAATTTCCAAAAAATAATAATAATAGAAGATAAGGTATTTTTAATGAAAGTCTTCATAGATATCTCTTTTAGAAAAAATGCTCCGTCTAAACTTTCTTCACCGGACATATTCATGTAAGGTATGAAACAATGCTATGAAATATCCAAAAAAATACCCGAGCAGAAACACCAAACTTTAATAAAATAATTGGGGTGACTTGGACCGAAAAATGTCTCTGTCGAACCTTTTTTACGGAATTACACCATTTTGCCAAGCGTACTCGTGTTTGAAAAAAGTTTTGGACTTTTATCAAGTATCACATACTACTATAAATAACTCATTTGGTAAAATAAATTTGGA
The DNA here is from genome assembly GCA_949710035.1 of Crambus lathoniellus. NCBI lineage: Eukaryota > Metazoa > Arthropoda > Insecta > Lepidoptera > Crambidae > Crambus > Crambus lathoniellus. The sequence goes on along the minus strand of OX453303.1, from coordinate 18,035,818 downwards.
CTGAGAAATTACTCAGTTCAATATATAAACAGATTTGTATATTTAGGTATAATATAGTACATAAATAGGTGTGAGTTTTTTTTTGGATAATCATTTAAAAGTTTATGGCTCATGCTATTTTATAACTCAGCAAAGTTTCATCGACTGAGGAATTAATGTATGGGTGTTCATACAAAGAATCTGTTCATTGCCTACACTATTTGCACGAATGAATATTTCTTATCACTAAGTAGTAAAGTTTGTTCGTAAGGTAGGTATAATCTCCATTTTTTACTGACCTCAAAAAAGGAAGGTGGATGTTTTCAAGTTCAGTGCCTTGGTTTTCCCTCCATCCAGTGAAAGAGAAAATCCAGAGAAAAAAAGGTACTGTTTGGAGCTCATAAATTCTAACAGCAATTTCTAGATATTGGAAAAAAAATGCTAAAAGTGTGGAGCCGGCATAATCCTTGTTACGACTCCAAATTTTCTAGGGGATCATAACCAAACTTTTTTCAGATGTATCCATGAACAAACAGTAGTAGATGTTACATTTTCAAGAAGTTTAAAACAGTGACATCTATACGCTCCAAGACATCTCTTAGGAGCAGCGGAAAAGCACCATTGCTATCTACGCTTCAAATTATATAACTAAGTGCTAGCAGAGAGCGCTAACATCGAGTTAGACTGGCCATTAAAATGAAAGTTTTATTTAGGTTTAAACAAACTTAGGGTTAAGTGTCCCATTGTTGGCACTTCAGAGTTCAAGTCGAAAAAACAAGAAACATAAATTACTCAAGTTTGGTATGCATTAAAATGTGAAATAGCATTATTTTACTTTAACACGTTCACTGCGGCACTAATTTAGCTATACTTTCCGCTGGTGCGGTACGCGGCATTTTGGACCTCGTATTAAACCCGACGTTGTGGCGGTTTGTGCTGTGTAGTGCCGGCACATAAATAGAATAGCACTACCCCCTCTCTTCCCGTGGGTGTCGGAAGAGCCGACAGAGGGAAAACTGCCAAAGCAGATGGGCAGCAGCGTCTCCATTTAACAGCAGGCCATACTGCGATCGCCAACCCGCCTGCCAAGCGTGGCGATTATGGCAAAACCCCCCGAAATGGTAACACACAATTTAAATCGGCCCCCAGTCCCCGGCGGCCCCGCTATTCCTAGCTACGGTAGCGGCTATGGTAACGGCGGGGCAGGGGGTGCTAAGAATCCCCGGGTAGGCTCCGGCTACCAACACCGACGACTCGACCTGGCAACCTACAACACGCGCACATTGAGGCTTGACGCGAAGCTCGTAGACTTGGAAGAGGCAATAAGTAAGTTACATTGGGATATCATTGGGTTATCTGAAGTCCGAAGAGAGGGGGAGGACTCGATAACCCTGCAATCCGGTAACTTACTTTACCACCGGGAGGGCGACCAACAGTCCATCGGTGGTGTCGGGTTCATCGTCCATAAATCCCTTGTCAACAACGTGATCACCATCGGAAGTGTCTCGAGCAGGGTAGCGTACCTGATACTCAGATTATCGAAACGATATTCGCTGAATGTTATCCAGGTCTACGCTCCGACCTCGAAACATGACGATGTCGAAGTGGAGGCTATGTATGAGGAGATCGCTAAAGCCATGCATAGCTATAAAACCCACTACACGGTTGTGATGGGGGATTTCAATGCAAAGTTGGGGCAACGTTGCGGTGATGAGCTGAGAGTGGGGCAATTTGGATTTGGGCAACGGAACGATAGAGGCCAGATGCTGGCAGACTTCATGGAGAGGGAGAACCTCTATATGATGAACTCCTTCTTTAGGAAGCCCGTAAGCCGCAAATGGACCTGGATCAGTCCGGACGGTAAAGTCAAAAACGAGATCGATTTTATCATGTCGACGAAGAAGCACATATTCAATTATGTCAGTGTGATCAACGCTGTTAAGACAGGAAGCGATCACCGTATGGTGAGAGGCACATTGAATATCGATGTCAAGCTCGAGAGATCACGACTGATAAAATCCACGCTCCGACCAATACCAGCTCAAATTCAAAACCCTGAGTGCTTTCAGCTCGAGCTTCAAAACCGCTTCGAAGCCCTTGAGAACAGCATAGACGTGGACGGTCTATACAACATGGTGGTGGATACTGTCCGCACGGTAGGTCTAAGTACTATAAAACCCGCCGTCCCAAATTGAAGAAACTCTCCAGTCAGACTCTCCTACTCATGGATCAGAGACACGAAATGATGCTGCAGAACTCAGCGGATGCCTATCGTTATCGGCAGCTCAATAGACAACTCAATAGACATATATCTAAGTCTTTGACGCGCGACCTTCGCCAATTTAATACCGAGCGTATTAAAGAAGCCATTGAGCGGAACAAAGGCTCCAAAGTGTTCGCGAGAGATCTGTCTATCGGGCAAAGTCAATTGACGAGGGTGAAAACTGAGGAAGGTAGCATCGTTTCGTCAACACTTGAAATCCTGAGGGAGATTGAGAGTTTCTATGGACAGCTATATTCCACGCAAACACCTGTTGAAAGCAAGGCTAAAGACCCTAGAGCCAAGCTTACCCGACACTATACAGAAGATATCCCGGACGTCAGCCTGTACGAGATTAGAATTGCTCTGCAGCTTAAAAACAACAAGGCGGCGGGCGATGACGGAATCACAACAGAGCTTCTGAGAGCGGGCGGTAAGCCGATACTTAAAGTCCTCCAGAAGCTTTTCAATTCAGTCATCCTTGAGGGCAAAACGCCAAAGGCATGGGGCAGAAGCGATGTGATGCTGTTTTTCAAGAAGGGTGATAAAACTCTCTTAAAGAACTATAGACCCATCTCACTTCTGAGCCATATCTATAAGTTGTTTTCGAGAGTCATTACGAATCGTCTCGCTCGCAGGTTCGACGACTTCCAACCACCCGAACAAGCCGGGTTCCGAAAAGGCTACAGTACCATAGACCACATTCATACGCTGCGACAAGTTATACAGAAGACCGAAGAGTATAACTTGCCACTTTGCTTGGCGTTCGTGGACTATGAGAAAGCCTTTGATTCGATTGAGACTTGGCCGGTGCTGCAGTCTCTCCAGAGGTGCCAAATAGACTACAGGTACATCGAGGTGCTGAGGTACTTATACCAAAACGCCACCATGTCGGTCCAAATACAGAACCAGAGCTCTAATCCTATCCAACTACAGCGAGGTGTGAGACAGGGAGATGTCATCTCTCCCAAACTGTTCACAGCTGCGTTGGACGATATTTTTAAGCTGCTGGATTGGAAAGGATGCGGCATCAACATTAATGGCGAGTACCTAACACACCTACGGTTTGCCGATGATGTAGTTCTTATGGCAGACCTGAACACAATGCTCCAAGATCTCGGTAATGCTTCGCAAAGAGTGGGTCTTAAGATGAACATGGACAAGACGAAAATCATGTTCAATGCCCATGTTGCCCGCTCCAGTTAATGTTGGGAACATTACACTCGAAGTTGTTGACTACTATGTCTACCTGGGACAGACAATCCAATTAGGTAAGTCCAACTTTGAGAAAGAGATCTCTCGTCGAATCCAGCTCGGATGGGCAGCGTTTGGGAAGCTCCGGCATATATTTGCGTCCAAAATTCCTCAAAGTTTTAAGACTAAGGTCTTTGACCTGTGTGTGTTGCCAGTTATGACTTATGGAAGCGAGACGTGGTCTTTTACTATGGGTCTCATAAGAAGGCTCAAGGTCACCCAGCGAGCAATGGAGAGAGCGATGCTTGGTATTTCCCTGCTCGATCGAATCAGAAATGATGAGATCCGCAGGAGAACTAAAACGACCGACATCGCTCGAAGGATTGCTCAGTTGAAGTGGCAGTGGGCGGGACACATAGCGCGGAGAACCGATGGCCGTTGGGGCGGAAAGGTTCTCGAATGGCGACCGCGAACCGGACGACGTTCCGTGGGCAGGCCCCCTACAAGGTGGACCGACGATCTGGTCAAGGTCGCGGGAAGCCGCTGGATGCGGGCAGCGCAGGACCGATCGTTGTGGAGATCCTTGGGGGAGGCCTATGCCCAGCAGTGGGCGTCGTAAGGCTGAAATGATGATGATGACTTCGGAGAGTGTGCTTCTGAGCTGCATGAGCTCATTCAGCCATCCCCGTTCTACCACCGATAACCTAGACGCACAGAGGACTATCATCCTTACTTAGAATTTATTAAGAATTACATTTGAAACATGTATGGCGCAACTTGCAGTATATAGTAGAATTGTCTTTTGTTTTTAACTAATATTAAAGCTTTAAGTAGAGTTCCTAAGTACTTAATTGAAAATTGTTCACCGCTATGATCATTAGTTCGCCTATACTTAACTGTTTTATCATAACCCATTGTGTAATTGTGATGGAAACTGACCTTAGTCATACCATGTTAAGGTCATTTTTCAATTTGACGACTCTGTATGAAATAAAACAGGGAGAAAAAAACAACCCTTGGAGTTTCTTGCCGGTTCTTCTCCAAGGCCTCCCGCTGTAGGGTTTGCGAACCGCACCTGAGCCGACTCCTACAATCAAGCCGCCGACAAAGCCGACCAAAAAGCCCACCCGGAAGCTACCAAACCTGACCCATCCGGGCACATCCGCGGTAGTGCTAACTCTCTTGCCAGGTGCAGAGGCCAGAGGCATCACATACGCCAGTGTTATGGCGAAAGCGAGAGCCGAAGTCTCCCTCGAAGACGTGGGTCTGGAGGAGGGAGTGATGATGAAAGAGTCACAGACAGGGGCACGGGTGCTACAACTGCAGGACCCGAGCGGCACTAAAGCGGACGCCCTTGCAAACAAGCTCCGTGGAGTTTTAAAGGATGTGGCAGATATCAAACGCCCGGAATTGACGGTTGGGGTCCATATCTCTGGCCTTGACGAGACCATAACCAAGGAAGAGGTCTTGGCGGCAATAGTGGCGAAAACGTCCTGCGCGCCTCAAAGAGTGAGAACGACCGAGTTGATGGCTGCGAGAAATGGCACGCGTTTCCTTCGGGCTAGGTGCCCCATAGAAGTGGCGAGCGTGCTGTGCCATGAGGGCAAACTAAAGGTCGGGTGGAGCGTCGCCCACACAAAACTTCTTGCCCCTCCCCCACTGCGCTGCTTTAAGTGCATGGGTGTGGGGCACACTAAGCCGATGTGCCCATTTGAGGAGGACAGGGGAAGCTTATGTTTCCGTTGCGGGGAGCCTGGCCATATGGCGGTCGGGTGCAAAGTCGTGGAGCCGAAATGCCTGGTCTGCGTTGAGGACGGTAAACCAGCCAGGCATGTGACGGGAAGCCGGTGGTGCAACCCACCGCCGATCAAAGGAAAGCGCCCAGAAGCTAAATCTGTAGAAGGAGGGGACAGTCGGCCTGAGGGTAGGACGGAAGACGACGGAGGGCACACCGTGTGCCGGGACAGGAGTCGCTCGGCACACAGTGACAAGGAAAGGGGGTCGGCCATTGTGGTGGCGTCCCCGCATCACCCGGAGGTGCAGCACCCTAAGGGGCAGCGCCCAGAGGTTCGCCGCTCTGCACGCCTCTCAAGGGAGAGGCAGCGTCAGGACGCGGCGCAGTAGGTAGGGGGACCGGGCGGCGGAGCGGGGAACTTCGTCGTCCACTAGGGTCCCTGTGGTGAGGAGCGTGTCGCGTGTTTCCGGCGCGCCACATCGGAGGTGGGACGCAATGGCGTCCCTATTCAGACGGAGCGTCGACCACGGACGCGGTCACGGGGCGGAGAACGCGGCGACTAACACATTGATCCCGCAATCTCCGTCCGCGTGGGTAGGGAACACCCCGGGGGTTTTAGTGGGTCCGAGCCCCACATATCCCCTTCGTCTCCCCGGGCGGGGGGGAATGCAACGGCATTTCCCCCGGGTTAAAAAAAAAAAAAAAAAAAAAAAAAAAAAAAGGGTTTGCGAACCGATGGCGTAGCTTCTATGACGTTCACAAGTATTGTAAATAACAATCTAAATTGAATAAACAAATTTGAATCTTGAATCTTGAATCTTACTTGGTTAACATCCCGCTAATGCGTACCTACCAAGCGCTTTTCTTCTGCCTTTGTGATTCTGAAAAATTCGGCGAAGTTTATTGCTGCACTTTGACCACGTAGAACTATTATACTGTAGAGTTCTGGTGTTAGGTCTTAGTACCTAAAAATGGCAAAAACATTCATAAGATAAACACACTTTACATAATGAAAAAATATAGCCTAATTCCGAAATTATCAGGTTTTTCGTGAAAGACGGCATTTTTTTTTTTGCGTGGAGAAAGTGGTGAAAGTTGTTCTGTAGCCAGGGGTTAAGAAACTGTGTCTACGTGAACTTGATAACGGATAAATATATACTTAAATACTTTTTTTTATAAATACATACTTAATATTCATAGACAACACTCAAACCAAGACAAGTAGACAAGTTCATGCACACAAATATTTATCTTGTTCGGAAATCGAACCCGAGACCTCTGGCGCAGAAGGCAGGTAGCTGACCCCTGCGCCAAATCGGTCGTCACCTTGTAGGAATATCCTTGCATTTGATTCGATTCGATTTTGATGCATAATAATCTCATGAATTGAATCTTATGAAAAGAGCTCAAGGATTGTTTTACCCTAAGCACTGATAGTGGGATTGAAATAACTAATACATTTATAACTTTGTATGAAACCTAAGACAGAGAAAACCCACTTTTTATGAAAACTTGAAATAGGTATTTAAAACCTAGTCCTTACCTAAGACAGAGTAAAACCCATGTGCTTTACCGCCTCTGTGTGGTCTAGTGGTTCATACCGCCGATTTCAGACCAAGAGGTCCCGGGTTCGATTCCCAGTGGGGGGTACATATTGTATTTGGTTTGGTTGGTGGTAGGACTTATTCTTAGTCCATCTGGCTAGCTACCACCGTCTTATCTAAATCTTACGCCATAACAATGATGTTTTCAGCATTATTGTGTTCGGGCAGTTAGAGATAAGATAGCCAGTTCCTCAGTGATTGAGGATTCGGGGAGTAGTGAGCTTCCACCTTCAGCCTTATTACTACTTAACATCAGGTGTGATGACGGCTAAGTGCTACGCTGTTGTGTATAAAAAAATAAAAAATGTGCCTATCTGCTACTATAACTATACATGCCAATAATACGGTATTTTACTGATTTTTTTTTATTTCTTTAAAATGTTTTTCGAAATATTAGCTACACAAAACAAGTTTTCATTTTGAATTATTTTGAATATTTTCAAAGATATAGGACTTCAAACTTTATAATTAGACAAGGACAGGACGCTATCTTAGTGACGTCAGTGGGTTAGTAGCGTCATAGTCACGCCATAGAAGATTTCGTTTTAGAAAGAGACAGCTATAGTCAAAATCAAACAGACTATAATTCTTTTATTATAAAACAGATTCAAATTATTTTTTCACATTTGGTATTCTTAATTGCAATATTTTTTAACGTCATCATTAAATATCTACATTTCAACAACAGTAAAATACCCTATTGGGTCAGTCGATGCCAATATTAGAGATTTCCATGCCAATAATAGGGTTATTCATAGTTTTACGGATTTATCAAAAATTGTTAATTTAATGCTAATCAATTACAAAAAAAGAAAAAATCATATAAATTAAAGTTTTTTTCTTTGTTTTTGTCACTATTTTGTGGAGGTATTCCAGTTACGGCACCACTTTGAACCGCACCATTTGAATGGCACCAAAAGCATTCCCATTACGGCACCATTTGGTGCCGTTCGACAAATGAATTTAAAATATTATTAAAGCATTCCTGTTACGGCACCAGTGGTTAGAGGCGTAGTAGAGCTGTTACCTAACTAAAAAATATCGATAACTCCGTTTAGTTTTTTTATTATTTTTAAAGACTTTATTTGAAGTAGGTATTCTAGTAACGGTTTAAAGTACAAGGACAATGTAGCTTTGCGAATTATCGTTTAATTCTAAAGTACCAGGATAACATAGCTATGGAGTAGGTAGTTATAGTGTATAGGTTTCTAACGAGGTTTTTTCAATGTTTTTCTAAAATAATAATTTATTGTTACGACTGGATAGAAAAATATCCAATGTACTATAACTACCTCCTCTATAGCTATGTTATCCTGGTACTTCAGAATCGAAACAATAATCTGGACAGCTACATTGTACTTTATACTTAATAATGTATTATTCTGTTGTTACTTGAATAACTCCTTCAAATAATGTCTTCAAAAATAATAAAGAACTGAACTGATTTATCGATGTTTTTAGTGAACACCTCTACTTTAAACCATTGGTGCCGTAACGGGAATGCTTTAATAATATTTTAAATTCATTTTTCGAACGGCACCAAATGGTGCCGTAATGGGAATGCTTTTGGTGCCATTCAAATGGTGCGGTTCAAAGTGGTGCCGTAACTGGAATACCTCATTTTGTGTGCTTACTCTTGTATACTTATAATTTTATAGTAAGTAATTTAACTTCAAAATCACTTTTAAAGTGGTAATAATAGAGCACTTTAGCCTATAGTCAAATAGTAAATTGAATATTACGCTTAATCTTGGAAAAATGCAATTTGCAATAAAGAAGTCATTTAATAGTAGCAGGAGTATTTATTTTATAAAAAACAGAAATATTATTTGGACAACGAATATCACCATCATTATCATCATCATGTCAGCCGAACGACGCCCACTGCTGGGCATAGGCCTCCCCCAAGGATCTCCACAACGATCGGTCCTGCGCTGCCCGCATCCAGCGGCTGCTGTCACCATACTTACAGTAAATTATTTAGGTACAACAAATTAACCAATAAATGACTATTTTGTTCTCATCACTGGGAAATTTTATAAAACTACTAAACTGTTTACTTAAAGATCTTAAAGCATCTTTTTACTTTTATTCTTTCCACCACTTGATTTTGGCTGACCGAAATACCGTTTTATGCTTAGTATCAATCGAATAGCAACAAATAAAAACAAAATAGGTACAAACAAAACAAAAGCATAAACATCAATCATTTTGTAAGCGAACCAACTTAAATTGTTAGCTGGGTTTACTATAAAGTTGGCTCCTTTATGTCTTATAACGTACTCGATCCAGAACACAGCTGTATCTAGAGGAGTCATTGGTCTATCCTTAAATCTATGGGAAACCTCTCTAGCTTTATTTTTATAAGATTGATTAAAAAGAACTTCGTGTAAATTCTTTCGTAAATTATCTTCGGTGATGTCCTTGAATTCGAGAATTTTTCCAAATCCTAAGTTTTCTGCTTGGAGTAGATTGTTGTATTGGTCGGCGTATATTGGTACCCCTATGATAGGCACCCCGTGGAATATGGCTTCTTGGGTTCCAATTAGCCCTCCGTGGGATATAAAAACTTTGATGTTAGGATGAGCTGTAAGAAAATATGATTTTTAAATTAATTTTATGCATTCACAATGCAATTATGTAAGTATTTGTGTTTCTGCTATGTTTTACCAGAGGCTCCCCGTGGTTTTACTCGCGTAGTTCACGTTTCCGTGGAAATATCGGGATAAAACATAGAAATAGATTTTTTTTAGCTATGTGACTCAGGAAAAAAATCGTTTTCTATTGGCGAAAGAATTTTCAAAATCGATCCTGTGCTTTTTAAGTTTATCCATTACAAACAAACAAGCAAACAAAATATCAAATCTTTCCTCTTTATAATATTTAATCTATTATTAGTACAGATAGATAGGAAAAAATGTATTTGCAAAAAAAAACCATTAGTATATCCCGTCCCAAAATCTACTAGGTATGAGGATGTGTGGTTAAAGTACCTAAATAGTTAATTTTATAATTTTTCAATTGTGATTTAGTTTTCTATTGGATACATCTTCTCAACGTGATCAATTAGAAATAATTAGCATTTCTTACCATTTATGTTATGATAATGTAATTTTTTTCTTCTTTTTCAATCTTAATATATTTTTTACATTCCGAAATAATTACCACTTCCTGAGCTACACTATGATTTGTCGATTTTACAGGGCGGTAACGGTAAGTACTTAGTACATTAAAAGTCTAGTGTGGCGTGTCCACCGGTATGTCAACAGGTACTCGGTGCTCCACCCCGGTGGTACACCCCGGCCTAAACGTTACGTTACGTTCCCTAAAATATGGTTGAGCGAAGCGATGGCTGGTTCATGCGTCATGCTCGTGAACGGGTGCTGCCAGTGGGAATGGGTCTGCTCTTATCTGCTTGCCTTAAATGTGTTTTCTTTTGTTTTTATTCATTTTATTAAGAATTACAGTTGAAACATGTATGGCGCAACTTGCAGTATATAGTAGTAGATAAAGCAGTAGTAAATAGAAAAAAAAAATATAACTAGTTAATAATATGTAAAACTCTAAATTCTAAGGTACTAATCTTTTTTTGTCAAAGGTATGAAGAGCGGGGCATACTAACGCAAGTATTTCTTTACTTAAATGGTTGCTCCATAACCGATATTGTTAATGTACCCACCAGTTATCACAATAAAATTATTTTATTTATTTTATTATAGTAGAATTGTCTTTTGTTTTTAACTAATATTAAAGCTTTAAGTAGAATTCCTAAGTAATTGAAAATTGTTCACCGCTATGATCATTAGTTCGCCTATACTTAACTGTATTTATCATAACCCATTGTGTAATTGTGATGGAAACTGACCTTAGTCATACCATGTTAAGGTCATTTTTCAATTTGACGACTCTGTCGAAAACAGGGAGAACAAAACAACCCTTGGAGTTTCTTGTCAGTTGTTCTAAAAGGTCTCCCGCTGTAGGGTTTGCGAACCGATGGCGTAGCTTCTATGACGTTCACCAGTATTGTAAATAACAATCTAAATTGAATAAACAAATTTGAATCTTGAATCTAAACGTGTTATTTGTATACTTACACAGAATATCCTTTTGTGGAAACCAATTCCTAACTACTATATTACTCGACGTGATCGATGCCGATGTGCTATCATCCTCCCATTTCCACAATATCGTATGATTCAGTTCAGAAAATACTTTGATGAAAGCGTTCTTCTTTTCAATAGGCAGTTCGGAACTTCTGACGTTCGAACCGAAATTTAAATAAACAAATCCGTCAGTTGCTTTATCTAGCGGCCTTTGTAGATCCTGAAACAATAGTAGTTTTACCTATTTACATAAAACTATCGGGAAACGAAAGAACAAAACAACAAAAACAAAATAGTTCTTCACGTGGGGTCAGGGGGGAACCAGATTTTTTATAAGCACCTTGTCAAATAAATAAACATAAATAAGTATGGGTATTATTTTACACAACTGCCCAAGAAGTGTATTGTGTTTAGGTTTAATTAATGTATTTTATGTATGTGAGTTTCTTTATTCCACCATAACTTTTGAATGCCTTAGCAGATTTTAATGTATGAGGTATCATCAGAAAGAAACGTTATGTCACCCGAGTAACACTGGCTATAATTTTTTTTTATATTCATTATGGCGGACGTGTGGTACCATAAAAAAATTAAATTAAACTTGTTTTCTTCAATTATAGCATTATGGAAACTTATCAACAAAGAGATCTCTCGTCGAATCCAGCTCGGATGGGCAGCATTTGGGAAGCTCCGGCATATATTTGCGTCCAAAATTCCTCAATGTCTCAAGACTAAGGTCTTTGACCAGTGTGTGTTGCCAGTTATGACTTATGGAAGCGAGACGTGGTCTTTTACTATGGGTCTCATAAGAAGGCTCAAGGTTACCCAGCGAGCAATGGAGAGAACGATGCTTGGTATTTCCCTGCTCGATCGAATCAGAAATGATGAGATCCGCAGGAGAACTAAAACGACCGACATCGCTCGAAGGATTGCTCAGTTGAAGTGGCAGTGGGCGGGACACATAGCGCGGAGAACCGATGGCCGTTGGGGCGGAAAGGTTCTCGAATGGCGACCGCGAACCGGACGACGTTCCGTGGGCAGGCCCCCTACAAGGTGGACCGACGATCTGGTCAAGGTCGCGGGAAGCCGCTGGATACGGGCAGCGCAGGACCGATCGTTGTGGAGATCCTTGGGGGAGGCCTATGCCCAGCACTGGGCGTCTTACGGTTGAAATGATGATCAAATATTTGTTTACATAATCACCAAAGGGCATAAGATAAAATTAAGAATTTAAAAATTTCTAGTGCCAAAATCGAACTAAAAAGTTAAAAACAAGCTTTCATTGCAGTCGTGGTACTTCTTAGGGTTCCGTAGCCGAATGGCATAAAACGGAACCCTTATAGATTCGTCATGTTTGTCTGTCTTTTCATCCGTCCGTCCGTCCGTATGTCACAGCCAGCCTTTATTCCAAAACTATTGAAACTACACAGTTGAAACTTGGTACATAGATGTATTCTGTGAACCGCTTTACGATATTAATACAAAAATAAAAATATAAGGGGGCTCTCCATACATAAACTGAAACTTCTGTCTGTTTTTCCGTCCGTCCGTACGTATGTCACAGCACAGCCAATAACTAAATACTACACAAATTAAACTTGGTAAGTAAATGTATTCTGTGAACCACATTACGATTTTTCAAACAATAATACAAATATAATAAATTAAAGGGTTGGCACGCCATATATGAAACTGAAACTAAAAAAAAATTTCAACAAACCTATCAGAGTGAGGTGTTTATAGATATGTCTTTAAAAATGGCATAAAGGTTTTTTATTCGATTTTTTCTCAAAGCCAACCTTTTGAAAGATAAACACTTCCAAAGTGATAAAATGTGAAAACACCCTAAAACTTTTAAAACAAAAGAGTGAAAAATCTAAAAAAAAAAATTGCTCTAGATCTTAATAAAAATTTTCAACAAAAATTAGTTTGAACGAGATATAGTTAGAAGTTTTTGAGATATATAACACATTTCCAAAAACCACAAATGTAACTTTGCCATTCATACAAACAGTATGAAAAACAAAGTTATTTTTTGCTGACAAAAAAAAAATCTTTGACAACCGATTTGGCACAGAGGTAGGCTACCCACCTTCTGCGCCAGTGGTCTCGTGTTCGATTCCCGAACAAGACAAATATTTGTGTGCATGAACGTGTCTATTTGTCTTGGTCTGGGTGTTTAATATATATATTAAGTATGTATTTACAAACAAATAGTATTTAAGTATATATTTAACCGTTATCAAGTTTCCCATGATACAGTTTCTTAATGAAATTAACATGGGCTTAGATAATTGGTGTTGTTGTAAGAAGTTATTTATTATTATTTATTAATTTATTTTGTCTAGATATAGGCAATCGGTACGTTAAGTGGGTCCGGTCGGAAATCTATGGGCGAATACAACTCGGACTTGGCCTATTGTTCACAGTAATCCGCAGCATGATTCCTACTGCAATGAGAGCTTGTTTTTTTACTTTTTATTTTTACTTTTTAGTTCGATTTTAGCAATCGTGTTTTTTTATATATAAATTATACAATAGCTATTTTAAAAGTACCTTTCGAGGGTCTTCAGCAAAACGGTTTATGACGTTCAGCAAAGCGTTGTAAAATATGGTACCCAAGTGCGAACCCTGGGGTACACCGCATGGTAAAGATACATAATCAGATCTATATATCCACCCAACCCCTTCCCGGACCTTGGGAGTTAAGGCATTTAGGCACCCTTAAACACAGCACTATCTTTTATATGGATTGTAAGATCGTTTAGTAGTCATTATTCGGTGCACAAAAATCACAGAAATGATCGTTCATTTTACGCGCGACGTGGAGTGTGCTAGCCGAGCAGCAACTTACTGCCATACGCCTCCCCGGGAGGCGCGCCGGTCGAACGTACTTATAGTACCTAATGGATATAAGTACCTAATGGTAACAAGTCAAAATAATACCGTAGATTATTTTTTGAATTTTGTCTTTGAATATCTAACAAGACATACAATACAATCATGATGATAAGTTTTAAAAACTAACCTCAGGTAGATTCGTTGCAGTATGTGATAAATGTACGCCTCCAATCTCAACAATATTAGGTAGATAAGCAACCGCAGAATCGAAACTGAAATGGCTGTTGATTAAAAACAGAGACACATTTTTCTGTATATCGTACAAACTCGGCAGCGGTTCAGGTAGCCCCGGTATGTACTTTATAGCTAGTTGCTGTTGCTCATTCAGATACCAGTACTTCCACCAAGCGTACTCATAAAAGGTGAAATAGAAATTCCTTAATCGCGACCAAAAGCTTGTTGGGTCCTTCAAGTCTAGGTATTCTTGAACAACCGTGGCTAACTGCAACGGGTTTCTCGCGATAATATTGTGTCGCATACAGTTTCCAAACGATGTGATAAGCGCTAAAGGAGCTTCGTACTTCAGTGCCAGAGTATACATTGCTTCTTGGAAGAACTGTTCGCTGATAACCAAGTCGAATTTGTTGTCTTCAGCCAAAAACTTCTTTACGTCAGTAGAGTTAAGAGCCATCTCAGTGAAGGCTACGCCGCCACGCCAAAGTACTGAATTATAAAATTCTTCAGCTGATATTTCTGCCATTGTAAACACATTTGGCCTTCCAGTTCCTGAAAATAAAAACATAAAAATTAAACCGTCAATAAACTTCATCAATTTATCTATCAAAATATGATTGCATGTCTTAATGTGTTTATAAGTAGCGACAGTTTACTTTTAGTTGTGTCTATGACTTAAATGTATATTCCACAAATATTTTAAAACGGAGCCGAAAGAAGCGAAGTCTTGATTATGTCTGTTTCCAACTCAAAAGCTCATTTTCAATGCTGGTGCGTTATAATTAACACCGTTGTGCCACCTTGTGCTTTATACGGCTAGTGGCTAGTCCACCGTCTCATAGCTAAATTCATACATTTGGAAATGCGTGCTAAGAGACCAACTGAATTTCGTCCAAGTACAATACACGTAGGTATGGCAATTCGTATTGAGCAAAACTACCGTGTCAATAATGTAGTTTGAACTGGTTATGTTGACAGTTTAAAGGTCAAGGTAAAAATAATAGAACACTTTAGTAGGAAATTGTTCATCTTTGGTTCAATCATTTTATGTTAGGTTAGAATTTACTAGTAGGATAGATTTATAGTTTCATAAAACTATACTATGCAAGAGATAGGTATCCCGATGTTTTCTGATCGTACCTTGAACTTTTCGAAGCTATGAATTAATAAAATTATACGAATCATACAAAATTATGCTCATCTGCCTCTTGAGGATAACACAATCAAAACCGTTATATGGAAAACTCGGATTAATATTCTTATTCTTTTGAATTTTGTTTAACACAGCAATTACTATCGATTGGCTGATTAAATGTATTCTTAATCGACTGAACCAACATTGTTATTAGAAAACTAAATCGTAGCGTAGGATTTACTAGTAGGTGCTGAGCACGCGGCTCACTAAAGCTGCCGGTGCATTAATTAAGGTGCTCGCAGCGGTACACCGCTACAAGGCTTAGGCGAGAAGTCGTGGCGAACGGCCCACTATAGAGGAGACAGCCAGAATCAGACAGACAGCGGAGGAGGTCATAATGGAGGTGTGGACGGAAAGCCTGGAAACAGCCAGGTATGGGTCCCGCACAACATTCGCACACGCGTTCGAGGAGGCACCTTTTTGACCGGGTGCCTCTACGATTGGACCAGGCGTAGCCAAGGTCGACCGGGGTGACCGTGGTGGATTCCGAACAAGGAATCCATGGCGCCGAAAACCGGCAGTGAGGTCAACGGGGGGTTTTTAGTGTTCGGTATGCCCGCAGACCATCTGCGGATGAGTCCCATTTCCCCCGTTCCAGTTTTCTGGTTGCGGGCGGTGCGTAATAGCATTTTCCCCCCGTCACAATAAAAAAAAGAAGGATTTACTAGTAGGTAACTAAATATTATAATCGAAAGATATTATTAGATATTATATTTATAGTATCAAAGTACCTACCAGTATCAAAATGTCTATGAGATTACAACTTTATAAAAACGTGGTTCATTTGTTTATCCAATCTCAAACTACAGATTACATACATTCCTTTAAAGATGCCGTATGACAAAAAAAAATTCTAATTCAATGTCACAATTTTTGGTGGTGTGAAGGGGGCGAGAGAAGTAACATCGGATACGTGATTGGCTACTTCAATGACAATGACAAATTTTATAACATACATAGAGTCCGCGCCACATAATTTGGCACTCGTCAGAGGGCGCTGATCGTCGTGGTCGGTTGAAAAAATAAGCCTTATTTCCATGTAATAATTTTTGTTCCAGATTTTGACACCGCGCCAAGTTACGTACTCTACTTCATTGGTCAGCACTGAAACGACGTTGAAAGCATTGTCACTTATCAGTGATAGGTACTTGGCGAAGGCCAGATGCCCGAAATGCGCTATCTATTGGTGGTTATCTGTGTCTCAAACTTTATGCAGCATTTATACGGAGCCAATATTTGAGACAATGCACTAAGACAGTCCAGCATCGTGCAAGTAGACACGTGCACTGCCGAACAGTGCAGAACAGTACCGTGTAGTGCCGGCACATAAAAAGAATAGCACTACCCCTTTCTCTTCCCGTGAGTGTCGTAAGAGGCGACAGAGGGGAAAACTGCCATCATGAGACGGGCAGCAGCGTCTCCGGTATCAGCAGGCCATACTGCGAACGCCAACCCGCCTGCCAAGCGTGGCGATTATGGGAAACCCCCCCTAAAATGACTACACGGCCCCCAGTCGCCGGCGGCCCCATTGCCCAGCTATGGTAACGGCGTGGCAGGGGGTGCTTCCGTAGGCATGCCCCCTACAAAGTGGACCGAGACGATCTGGAGTGATGAGTGGAATCAAGGTCGCGGGAAGCCGCTGGATGCGGGCAGCGCAGGACCGATCGTTGTGGAGATCCTTGGGGGAAGCCTATGTCCAGCAGTGGGCGTCGTTCGGCTGACATGATAATGATGAAGTAGACAGTCCACTACACTGGATTGTCCTTATGTCAGTGATCAATAGTTATATATATTGTCATAGGGGACTGACTTAGTGGATTGTCTCAAGTATTGGCTACATGTTAATGCTGCATTACCCTTATGTGGTATGGAAATCGGTAACAGCAACGGGATAACAGATAGAACGAGACACGAGAAAATATTGAAAAGTTAGTTTTTGACTTTTACCCAATCGGAAATCGAGCCCGGGATCTATCGGAAACTATCATTGATAGGCACCTTAAAAATTGATGCACACACCACTTAATAAGCAAAATATCATTGATATACAACGTGTTAAATAACCGAAAAGCCCATACACCACCAACTAATTTATTTTTCACTTCTCATGCTCGTAAAATTCGTGTTTATGTTGGGTATAGGCTGCATAAAATCGCTTTTTATGCTCTAGTGCATAAAGTAAAATCTTCGTCTAAGTCTCAGATTTTAAGACAAAGGTCGTCAGGTAAACAGCCACACACGCAATTAAACTTCGTTAAATAAACTTAATATTTAATTCTGTTTCTTCAATTTTGTACATAATCCATGTTAAAATACTAAATTAATAAAACTAAGCAAAATTAATGAGTTTTTTAAGAAATAAGTATTTCAAGAGCATTATGGACTACGATCTATGCTAAAGTCACTGTGCTGCCAATGCAACGTATAAAAAAAAGAAAAAGAAAAACTTCCCGCCAAATATGGCAAAGTCAAAAAATTTTCTTTTTTGCAATAATGTTATTTATTTTCCTCACACTCTAAGTGAAAAGCAGAGTGTATAACTTGTACATAAAACCCATTTTACCCTCGAACTGACTATCCACCCTCACCTACGGCTCGGGTGGATATATACGTCTCGGGTAAAATAGTACGTTTTATGCACTTGTTGTATTAAATTGAATTCCAATAAAAAAAATTAAGTAACTTTCAAGATATTCGTGCTCATGGGCCTCCGTGACTTTCTAACAGATTTTAAGCTCTACTATGACGTATGAGAGCACGTGGCGGGTCGCGCGCGTATTTAATGAATATGCAGTAGACACAAACATTTTTACAAGCGGCAAAAAATGAAAACATTGTTTTAATTTAACACCTATCAAAAAATATCAAATATAATATCAAAGTGTGGAATCGATTCTACTCTCGATTCTGAACAAACTTTTTTCCCGGTTTCGCTAAAAGTATTAACACGTTGTAATAAGTTTACGGCATCAGCATGGGTTTTTTTGTGGCTGAAGCTATGCGTAACTATTATCTAATCTGTATCTATGCGAACTAATGTGCTATTTATAGCTCAAGGGCAGCAACAAAGTAGAAAATATCGCTAAAAAAAACTTGTTGCTTATTATTTATTGACCTTCTATATACATATAAGAATTATTAACATACATTACTAAGTTTAAACCGAAATACCGGCAGGCTTATTACCGATCTTAAAGTGACAGTTGCAATGCTTTAAGTAGAGTTCCTAAGTAACTGAAAATTGTTCACCGCTATGATCATTAGTTCGCCTATACTTAACTGTATTTATCATAACCCATTGTGTAATTGTGATGGAAACTGACCTTAGTCATACCATGTTAAGGTCATTTTTCAATTTGACGACTCTGTATGAAATAAGACAGGGAGAAAAAAACAACCCTTGGAGTTTCTTGCCGGTTCTTCTCCAAGGCCTCCCGCTGTAGGGTTTGCGAACCGATGGCGTAGCTTCTATGACGTTCACAAGTATTGTAAATAACAATCTAAATTGAATAAACAAATTTGAATCTTGAATCTTGAATCTTGAATCTTGAATCGCGACAATTAACAATTAATCGCTCCCAAAACACATATTCGTATTACGGAACGTAGATCGCTACGATAGCGCCACAAGCGAGCGATTTGTAAACTAAAATTGCATGAAAGGTACCGTACCGTATTGTACCGCTTGCAAACCAACCGCAACTAGTAGCAGTCGCGTTGCAATTGTACAATTAGCAACTGGTTGTTTGTTTTGGTAATAAGCCTGCGGTTATCTTAACTCACCGGCACCGAAACTTACACAAAAATATTATATTATATTATATTGTAGCCCTTTCATTATTTTTAAAATAATGTGTAAATAGGTACATTACATTGGTCAGAATAAAGATACTTTTATGTTTCTGTAAGCTAGCAAAATGAAATTTTGGCCGTTTATAAGACAGATATTCAGAAAACTTTTACAAGATGTATTCCTCATAGACAAAGTCTTTGGCAATCGATAGTAATTAAGGTTGATGTTTAATAAACATCAACCTTAATTATTATATTTCAAATTATATTTTTTATATTATTTATATTATAAATATAAAAAATATAATTTGAAATTTATTACTAATGATTAAATAGATAATGGACTTACCAAGAATGTCCCATATTTCCTTTTGGTCTATTTGTATTTGTCTGTAATTAGGTAAATTGTTTTTTTCGTAATGTCCTGTGATGACTGTCACGTTATGTCCTCTCCGGGCTAACTCCAAACCGATTGGTTTTAGCACAATATTATGGGATTTAGCAGTAAAAGGGACCACATACAATATATTAGCACATTCACCATAACAGAATATAACCAATACACATAACCACTTGAGATAACTCGACAACATTTTAGGGGCCCCTGATGCAGAGATTTTTGTTGTATATGACAGCCTGCTATGATTGTAGATGAACGACTGGCAAGATGATTAGTGTAGGTATCTATTATTATGATACGGTTGAACTAAATGAACTGTCATGGTTTCTTGACGTTAGTTTTGTTGGTTTACATTTAAAACAACTGTTATCTTATGTCTATTACCTTAAATACTATTTACGAGTATATATTATTGTATCGAGGCACACGAGGTATTGTTTATGTATATTACTTTTTACCACACTTTTATTAGCTTCACTTGTAACTAAGTCACAATGTAAGAAAATCTTGGAGTTCAATTTTAACCTACTTCTAAGTGTCGTATTGATTTGAAACTTTGCAAGTCTATATGAATCCGATGACAATACAATAATTTGCTACCATCGAGCTGATCTGATGATGGAGTCAAGAGGTGGGCAATAGAACTTTTCAATGGCTGCTAGGAAACCCCTCGAGTTTAGGCTCATTTGTTTTATTCTAATGAGACCAATTCGCTACACTAAACTTGATGGTGAGGCTCTGATGATGGAGCAGGGAGGAAGCCAGTGGCACTCCTTAATAACCAATAGGAAACACCTCAAGTTCTGGCTCATTTGTTTCGTTCTGATGAGATCTATTTGCTAAACTTGGTGGTGAGGGTCTGATGATGGAGCAGAAAGGAAGCCAGTGACACTCCTTAATGACCAATAGGAAACCCCTCGAGTTTAGGCTCATTTGTTTTATTCTAATGAGACCAATTCGCTACACTAAACTTGATGGTGAGGCTCTGATGATGGAGCAGGGAGGAAGCCAGTGGCACTCCTTAATAACCAATAGGAAACACCTCAAGTTCTGGCTCATTTGTTTCGTTCTGATGAGATCTATTTGCTAAACTTGGTGGTGAGGGTCTGATGATGGAGCAGAAAGGAAGCCAGTGACACTCCTTAATGACCAATAGGAAACCCCTCGAGTTTGCGCTCATTTGTTTCGTTTTGATGAGATCTATTTGCTACCCTTGTTGGTGAGGGTCTGATGATGGAGCTGGAAGGAAGCCAGTGGCACTCCTTAAATACCACTAGGAAACCTTTTGAGTTTGGACTCATTTGTTTCGTTCTGATGAGACCTATTCGCGACACTTGGTGGTGAGGGTCTGATGATGGGGCAGGAAGGAAGCCAGTGGCACTCCTTGATGACCAATAGGAAACCCCCGAGTTTGGGCTCATTTGTTTCGTTCAGATGAGACCTATTTGCTACCATTGTTGGTGAGGGTCTGATGATGGAGCAGGAAGAAATCCAGTGGCACTCCTTAAAGACCACTAGGAAACCTTTTGAGGTTGGGCTCATTTGTTTCGTTCTGATGAGACCTATTCGCTACACTTAGTGGTAAGGGGCCTGATGATGGAGCAGGGGGGAAGCCAGTTGCACTCCTTAATGACCAATAGAAAACACCTCGAGTTCTGGCTCATTTGTTTTGTTCTGATGAGACCTATTTGCTACACTTGGTGGTGAGGGTCTGATGATGGAGCAGGGAGGAAGCCAGTGGCACTTTTTAATGACCACTAGGAAATCCCTCGAGTTTGGGTTCATTTGTTTCGGTCTGATAGAGCAGGAAGGAAGTAGGGGTTCGGCTTGCGCATCCAGTAACTAATAGACTCCACTTGAATTTGTAAGTCTAAGTACATACAATCACGCCTTTGAGTTATAATGTTTACGGGGTGGGCAGACACATGAATGGACTGTGAAATCCATTACCATCCATCCATTGGCTTTGCCATTTATTAAACTAAAAAGTAAAAAATAAATATGTAGTTTAAAAAACTAAAAAAACACACTTTTATAGAAACAGATTAAAAAGTACAAAATAAGCGTCTATTCAGTTACTGAAATTAAAAAGCGTGGTGCGCCCTTTGCAAAGCATGCATTTCAAGTACTTAATATTGACAACGCGCATCACGCTTTTTAATTTCAGTTACTGAATAGACGCTTATTTTGTACTTTTTAATCTGTTTCTATAAAAGTGTGTTGTTTTAGTTTTTTAAACTACATATTTATTTTTTTATATTGGAGTCCAAGTGACAAATTTATCACTGCTCGAGAAGAAGCCATTAGGTACCTATTATTATGTATTTCACACATTTCACATCACTCCGCGCATGAGATATTGTGTATTTTTGTTTCACTAATAGATTAGATTAGATTAGATAATACTTTATTGCACACACAAACATAAAAACATCATACAAATTACAAATAACAAGAACAGTTGTACAATTAGGCGGCCTTATCGCTTAGCAGCGATTTCTGCCAGGCAACCCATATTTAAGGAATAATAGTAAACGAAATTAGGGTAGGTTGTGCACAAATAAGTTTGAAGTGAAGAAAATATGGTATTAATCAAAATATTAATCAAAAATAAATAATAATTATAATAATATAAACATAAATAGATATAACATAATATATACTTACATACATACATACAAAGTATAAAATGTAATGTAATGTGCAAAACCGAAAACAAAATAATAAAAAATGAAAATACATGATAAGAGATACACTTCAAGGGAGGGACTCTTTGGATAGGAAGAACTCCTTAACCTGCGACTTAAAGGAATTTAAGGTTTGTGCACGTCTCACTGTGTCAGGCAGGGAGTTCCACAAATGAATAGCTTGCAGCGTAAAGGATTGGCTGTAGGATTTCGTCAAGTTGGGAGGGACATAGAGACGAAGACTATCGGAGGAACGGAGAGGGAGATCGTGTGTGGAAGAAAGGAATTTAAAACGTTCTTTTAGATACATAGGAAGTTTAGGACTGAACAGCACCGAGAAGAGGAGAGATAGGATGTGCATGTCTCTGCGACGACGTATGGGGAGCCACCCAAGTTGTTGGCGATATTGGGAGACATGGTCATATTTGCGTAAACCAAATATGAACCGGATAGAAAAATTCAGAAGACGCTCTAGTTTATTGAGCAGTTCTGAAGTAAGATCGGGATAGCATATATCTGCATAATCAAGTATGGGTAAGAGAAGAGATTGTGCAAGGGTAATTTTGGTGGCTGTGGGCAAGAAATTGCGTAAGCGCCTCAAGGACCCTGCCGCGGCGAAAGTACGCCTACTGACCTCAGTAACCTGAGGACACCAAGACAGCGTTTTGTCAAACAAAATTCCCAGGTTTTTCACTTTGTCTGCAAAAGGTACAGGAGTTCCGTCAAAGATGACTGACGGTAGCTGGCTCGAGTCAATTCTAGACATAAAATAAGGACTGCTGATTAGAATACACTGTGTCTTTTTGGGGTTTACTTTAAGGCCATACATCTTACTCCAGTTTGAAATACGAGCCAGATCTTGGTTTATGGTATGAATGGCTACACTTAAGTTCTCAAACCTTTCTTGACAGTATATTTGAAGATCGTCTGCATACAAGTGGTAGGAAGAAGAAAGATCACGAGAAATAGAATTGATGAAAATCGCAAATAATAAAGGAGAGAGCACACCGCCTTGAGGTACACCGGCAGTAGTAGAAGACCATGATGAAAAGGTATCACCTATGTGTACGCGTTGCCGGCGTCCTTGTAGATAGCTACGAAGCCAGTCAATAACCGTTGGAGATATGTTTAAGGAACCTAGTATGCCCAGCAGAATGTCAAAATCGACATTGTTAAAAGCATTGCTGAAGTCCAGTAATGTAAGCAACGTGAGTTTCTGGTGCTCTATTCCAGCGCGAATGTCGTCGGTTATTTTGACAAGTGCAGTAGCCGTACTATGACCAGGTCGGAAACCGGATTGGAAAGGATTCAGGAGATGATTTCTGTTCAAAAAGTCACTTAATTGACGATGGATAAGGCGCTCAAGGACTTTTGAAAGGAAAGGGAGTATGGAAATAGGACGAAAGTCAGACGTAGCAGTGGGATTGGACTTTTTAGGGAGAGGGATGATTTGCGCTTCTTTCCATATTTGAGGAAAGCTGCCTGAGGAGATGGATCTGTTAAAAATCAATGTGATGACAGGAGTAAGGATGTCTATTAAGGGAAAGATCATATTACGGCTGACGCTGTCACTACCGACTGCTGCAGAGTCAATGGCACGAATGTTCCTTTCAACATCACAATCGGAAATTTGACTAAAGAGAAAAGGAGCAGAAACAGGTTTAGGCAGAGAATTAAGATGCAGTAAGGTATTTTCTTTAACGTTAATGTCAAGAGAAGATGTTAAAGAAAAGTGATCATTTAACTGATTGATATTTAAATTCTGAGGAATACTATTATTCTGTGATTTGCCAATACCCAACGTTCTTAAAAATTTCCAAACTTTTGCGGGGTCACCGTTTTCTACTGATTTATGTATGTGGCGTCGCTGTGCATCCCTACACACTGTATTGCAGCGATTCCTGGTGCGATGGTATTTGTCGCGATTCTCCTCGGTAGGGTTGGATTTATATTTGGCCTTTGCGTGATTCTTTATATCCATTAAAGATTTAATATCCTCAGTCAGCCACGGCGCGGGAACGAAGGAGCATGTACGTCGTACAGTTGCATCACTAGGTCATTGAATAAGCTGACCTGCTGGTCAACAGAATCTGCGTTTGCAATCACACTCCAATCCACATTTTGAGCATCGGCACGAAGTCGATCCAAGTTCATACCACCAAAATTACGTCGCAGAAGAATGGTAGGACATAACTAATAGTTATGTGTTCTTGTTACATTCGGCTTGACACCGACTTCAATCAGATCGGTAAGTTCCAAGATTAATTAGACCCGACCTTTCGTCCTTTGAGTGAAATTATTCAACTTATTTTTCATTTTCACGTATTTTTGGGAAGTGAGTTTTTGTTGGCAGTTTTTGTTTCAAGACAGTTTAATTTTTTTGAAAAAATTTCTTTGCTATTCCATTTTTAGTGTAAGAAATCTAATGAGCAAGCGTAGCACAATGTGTAACGTTTAAAACTGTAGACCATATCTAAATTAGAACACGTAGACAAGCACCACCTTCCAAATTTCAACTATTATGCAGTTTTTTAACCATCCACCATCACCTAACCTAAATTACTTAAGGCGCTACTCGGAAAAATATGGACTTTTTGATTTAAAACTATAGGACGGTTACAGTTGTTACAAATCTGGTAATAAGATATATATTTCTTCATACCTTTATCTAGAATCGTATAGTTTCAAAAACACGATTTTATGATTTTGCCTCGACACTTTTTCTTTTCGAAAAGACCTCTAAAAAAACGAAAAGTGAAGATTATTCTTAAATGGGGTTACTTACACTATTGGAAATTGGTTTAATTATTGGACACCAATAATATTGAGGATCGTATAGAAGCATATTTTTTAAAATCGCTCTAGTTTTTGAATACGAAGTGATTTTGTGTTTTTTTTGCCTAATCTGCAAAATCGGTCTCGCTCCCGCGCGCGTTTTTTTCTCATTGCTATCTCGTTTCAGCACATTTTTCCGAGTGTCGCCTTAAAAGATTACAAATGAATCTTTGGTACCTAGCGCGTACTCTTTGGTGTCTCTATCTACTATATCATCAAATTAAAACAATTGACTGTCTATTTATGTTATTTTTTTCGCTCAAAATCCACCGGACGGATTTTAACAAATATATACTCATAGAAACATGCAAAATGTCCCAAACATAACATATGAAAGAAGTTATAGGCAATAAAGCGGGAAGCACTTTGAAAACGCTTTGCTCAAAACAGCAAACTTTCCGTAGATTTTACATTATATTATTATTATCTGTGCCTACGTAGGTACAATTTTGAATTTCTTGAGGTTACTAGTACAAGCTGATCTTGGTGATAGTATTTGAACCATTGTGTTGTGGTTTCTAGCAACGCGGGCCTTACGTCCCGGAACGGAAGGCCCGCGTTGCTCGAAGTGTTGTGGAATAGAAGATTACTTAACCTAGACCCTGCGTTACCGGGTATAGCTGCTTCCAGGGTGTGCCGGGTGTTTCAGGTTGGGCGCTGCAAGTACAATATGGAAAGATTCTTCATCGACAACACGCAGACGCACTCCAAACAGTGTTGGGCCGTGGGCGTTAATCAATTAATTTTTGAACTAACCTATTATTTGATTAAAAACGTAATTGCAATTTAAATAATTATAATTAAATTAATCGCCATTACAATTTTATATAATTACAATTATTTCAATTAATGTATGTAAGACGGGTATTTAAATGTCTAAAATTAAAAAACCTAACGTTAAAACACCTACTTTCAAAATACCTAAATTATGGTTGTTTCACTTAAATTCAAAATACCTAGTTTAAAATGTCAAATGGTTATATTACTGAAGTTCATAAAGCTAAAACTTGAAACACCTAAGAACAAAGTTCCTAAAATTAGTTTAACTAACAGTTATTTGACCAAAATGAAAAATACCGAAAAGCCCTGTAGGTACTCCTCGGAAGTCCTGTAGAACACGACACGTGATAGGTTAGAAATCTAAGGCGATCGCAAAGCGCAGCGAAGCGATCGCTCTAAATTTCGTGGTTATTTTTTGTATCAATACAACAACCTATTGATTGATTCACAAAAAAAATAACAACGAATTTTAAGGCGATCGCTTCGCGATCGCTTTAAATTTCTAACCTATTTACGTGTTCTACAGGACTTCCGAGCCACTCAAATATTAGGCCAATTTTAGGTATTTTGACCATTTTAGTATTTAAAATGTGTGTGAATCAAACTTTGGTGTAGTATAGACATTTAATATATTAGATATTTAGTCCAATTGGTATTTTGAACTTAGGTGTTTCTTATGCAGGTGTTATTTGCTTAGATATTTCAAACATTAGGTATTTTGAACGTAGGTGTTTTAACGTTATGTTTTTTAATTTTAGACATTTAAATACGTACCCATGTAAAACGTTACTCCCAATTTACTTAAATAATTACCATTGATGTTTTTAATTGTTTTATAAAACAATTACAACTAACAATTAACTTTATGTGCCAATACTAAATCAAAAGATTAGGACAAAGTAACCTAGGTACAATCGGGGACAAATTCGGTGAACCACCTCTTTCTTCTTTTCACGTGGCTGGTGCCTTGCCATTCACGCGCAAACCCCTTTACTATTTTTTTATGTATTAAACTATGTAGTGTAGTAATTGTACTAATTGTCGTAATTGCTTATGCATTGGCATAAGCAATTACGGATAGGAACTGCAACTGAACGGTGAGACGCCAGCAGCCGCACGAAAAGAAGTAAGATGTGGTTCACCGAATTAGTCCCCGATTGTACCTACATTAAACTAAAATTCAAGACCGATAATTATTGATAAAACACGTACATTATCCTGTATTATTTTCAACTTGTATTTGTATTTTTCAATTGTGTATTGAAATAATATTTTTACATCGTAGATGGAAATATGGAATATAAATAAGAAAAAAGTTGCAAGTCGTAACATGTTTATTTTGTAGGCCAGAGAGCACAATATTCTCGTCTCTCGTTCTCACGGTATGGTACCCGTATCACAGATTACTAAATAGTTACTAGTAACAGATACTGCACTCCGCTAAGCCATTTAAATAAATTGCAACCCTAAATATAACGCAATAAAGTGGAATTCAGCTTGTACGGCGCAAATTACGAACGGCCACTCGTTGCATCTCTTTCTATCGCATATATTCTAGCTCTTTTGCGGACCTAATTTCTATGGATTTGCACCGCCCGCCGGCGGTGAGGGCGAGATTTGCGCCCAAGTACATCGAGTGCCCGTATCTCGCATGGTGTACATACCCTTGCACACCACAGGCAGTATTTTTTTAATTGTTAGTTTTAATTAAAATTCATAAAACAATTTGAAAATTAATAAATAGTTAACCGTTCACGATTAACAATTAAGTAATTAATTATTGTTAACTGCTACTACTACAATTTAACAACTAATAAATGTTAGTTATGATTTTTCTCAATTACAGTTGATCGATTGTTAGTTGTTGTGGTTACGTTTAAAAATTTATTAATTGTTAAACTTGACTCGACTGTATTGTGATGGAAAGTGACCTTACTTTCATGTAAAGGTCATTTTTCAATTTGACGACTCTGTATGAAATACAACAAAGAGAAAAAATAGCCTCTATAAGCCTAAATATGAGATTAATCAAGTTGTTTAACATAGGTATACAACCATGAACAGCATATTGTCATGGCGTATTACTTTAACTACTCCATTAAATTCAACCAAGTATGTTTTCTGTTGGGTTCTTCCAATAAAACAAAATGCTTAGTTATGTTTTATTTTGCCATTCCTAATATCTGTTACATGCACTTTGGGTTTCATTAAACTTTGAATAATGCATAAAATCTTTCTAACGATATAAATTACTAATAGTAATACAAATGCTATGAATGCGTACACATCCAACATGTTATACGCAATCCAACTTAGTTGTAGTCCAGGATTTTTCATATAACTGGCACCTTTATTCCTAATAACGTATTCTATCCAATAAATAGCAGTATCTAAAGGACTCATAGGTCTATCTTTAAATCTTCTTGATACTTCTTTAGCTCTGTTTTTATAAGAATCATCGTTAAGTACTTCAGTTAGCATTGTCTCTAACATTTTTTCATTAATGTCATAGAATTGCAGTATTTTTGCTAAGCCAGCGTGTTGCATTTGTAATAAATTGTTGAACTGATCACCGTATATCGGTATCCCGATTATAGGGACGCCGTGGTATATAGCCTCTTGAGTTCCAATCAAGCCTCCATGTGAGATGAACACTTTGACATTTGGGTGGGCTGAAAAAGATAAAAAAATACCCATGTTATTTCTTTTTTAATATCCAATAGTTTAGATCAATAAACATTTCACAAATTTATCAATTGCTGGTTTTTGTAAAATTACAGTGGCAGTCGAGTCATTAATCCGTAATAGATTATTATTTGATGACATTACTATCAAATCAACAGCCATGTATGTGTAGAAAAAAAACATTTATAGCCACTTCTAAATAACTATTATCAGCATAAATATAATTTATATATCTTTAGTGGCAGTGGCCCTTCGATCATATAAACCATAGATACAGCGTAAACGCACAAAAAGTGAAGCCGCCAACGAATGCTCCATTCGAAAGGGAGCATTAGATCGCTCCTCAGATCATATAATAGTATTATATGATCTGAGGATCGCTCACAGTAGTCATTTGACTGCCCGGCGAAACGATGCCTAAATGTGCTGAGAAGATACGCAAAAACAATTCGAAAAAAGGAGAAAAAGAGATGGATTATCATATTTTCAGTCAGTATTATTATAATTCCCTTTATTTCATTTAAAATACTTACAAAATTATATTTCTAAACATTAAATTTTTACAATGTATAACACTAAAAAATATAACATTTAAAAATACAAAAATGCAGTTCCCCAACGGTAGCAAGATCAGGGTCCCGGCTACCGATGGTTAAGGATCCAGAGACAGGAATATTCTCACTATACGGGCCGTGTCCAGAAGTACTGCCTTCTGCATCTGACTCCCGATCCATCCACCTAACGCAAGCCTCTTAAGGTGTTTATCGAGGCTCTTGGCTATCAGGCCATGGGCAGATATGACTATCGGAACAACAATTGCTGAATCAATGTCCCACATGTCAACAATCTCATGAGCTAAATCAAGATATTTGTTTTCTTTTTCTTTTTCTGCTTTCACAAGGTTGTCCTCATGGGGATTATTGCGCGGCGTTCGTGTCGATCTATCAATACAATATCAGGCTTATTAGCTACAATAGTCCTGTCTGTAATGATAGATCGATCCCAATACAATGTGGCATGGCTATTTTCAAGGACCTGTTCTGGTGCATACCTGTAGTACAGCACCTCGGATGCCACAAGACTATGTTTCAGAGCAAGTTGTTGGTGTATTATCCTGGCCACTTGGTTATGTCTATGCAAATACTTGCCGTTTGCGAGACGAGAACAACCGGAGATTATATGCCTAAGGGATTCACCCGGACGATGGCACGCTCGGCAAATATCCACAGTGCCATCCCTTAGGATTTACTTTCGGTAGTTATTCGTCATCACAACCTCATCCATAATTGCACAGACAAAACCTTCGGTTTCACCAAAAAGATCACCGAAACGGAGCCAGGATACTGAGGCTAATAAATCTACGTCGGGCCCATGGAGAGCCCGGTAGAATCTCCCATGTCCCACTCCTTGCTTTGCCACACAGTGCTGCGGTCGGAAGTACTAAGTACTACAGGTTTGCGCCAGTTTTCTTTTGCTAAAAATAGAGGAGTCAGTCCATTGTCAACAGCAACTACATCTCTATGAGACCCCATATCTACTTGGGGAAAATACTCCCTAAGCTTGCATATCTCGCGGTTATGCAATGTCTTAGCATTTAAGAAACCACGACCACCGCACTTCCGCGGGATATACAATCTCATGGTCGATGAACGTGGGTGATGCATGCGGTGTGCTGTTAGCAATGTACGAACTTTTCTATCCAGGGCATCCATTTCAGTTTGAGTCCATTTAAGTATGCCAAAGGAATACATCAGTACCGGCATGACCCATCCATTGTATGCGCGAACCTTGTTTCCGCCAGACAAAAGACTTTTAAGGACTTTTAAAGGGCGCCCCAAGAAACTATTATTATTATTATACTTTATTGAAAGCCAACAATGGACCAATTTACAAATAATAGGTACTTACTTAAATCATTATTACAAAATAGATAGATTAAATAAAAATTAAAATGAAATAAATAAATTTAAAATTATATTACATTACTAGCGGCCGCCCGCGGTTTCACCAGCGTGATTCCCGTTCCCGTGGGAATATCGGGATAAAAAGTACATATAAACCTTCCTCTTGAATCACTCTATCTATTAAAAAAAAAGCATCAAAATCCGTTGCGTAGTTTCAAAGATTTAAGCATACAAAGGGACATAGGGACAGAGAAAGCGACTTTGTTTTATACTATGTAGTGATAGTGATTAGCCCGTACGTGTACCATGTCACATTGATACACGTTGGCAGTCAAAACGCTCAGCGAAAGTAAAGTATTGAACGTAAGTATAATTTTACAATTAATTTAAAGTCAAACATGTACTGAAACTATCATAATTTCATTATTTATACTAAAATATTGCACTATTCCTTGCCGCGCAACCGTTTCTTCTATTTGCGTTAGTAAGACAGAGATGCAGACATGACGAAATACGAAATACGGCCGACCATCTGAGCTTTCCATGTAATAAGATCGTAAGTACTACCATGCCATGCCGACCGAATTTAAATTCAATCACTGTTGCAAGGTCGAATATCAAATGTGGTGACGGCAGTATTCGGAATCGAAATATCTATAACTACCTAATGACAGCGCTGTTGGAATCACTTTTTCAAGCGTATTTAGTATGGAATTGTGTATCTAGGGTTTATATGATCGAAGCAGTGGCCCACAAATTATCATCATCATCGGCCATTAAATTTAATGTCCTCACCGCTGGGGTACTGGCCGTACTTATGGATGGATAAGGAGAATGCGCCATGCATGACCCACCACGCGAGCCCAGTGCGGATTGGTCAGTATTAAAAACTACAGATGCAGCCGGGACCAACGGCTTAACAAGCCTTCGAAAGCACGGAAGAGCTCAAGATGAAAAGTTTTTGGTCACCCATCCCGTGACCAACCATTGCGAATGCTGCTTAACCTTAATGATTGCAGGCTGAGCGTGCTAGCCACTGCGCCACAGGCTTCTCATCTATACTAATATTATAAAGAGGAAAGATTTGATTGTTTGTTTGTTTGTTTGCATCGAATAGGCTCTGAAACTACTGGACCGATTTAGAAAATTATTTTACCATTAGAAAGCTACTTTATCCCGATATTCCCACGGGAACGGGTACCACGCGGGTGAAACCGCGAGGATCCGCTAGTAAACTATAACATTGTTGTATAATTACGGGTGCGTAATGAATGATTTACTTTCATTTCGAATAATTTCATTTAATAACGTTCAAATGACATAATAAACGTTAGTCATAACAACACTTCAACTAATTTCATTTAGCATAATGTTTATTTCATATAATCATCATTTTATATAATATCATTTACATAACGCTCATTTTATATAAAAATATTTTATATAAAACTTACTTGCTATAACGGTCATTTGATATAATTTTGTTTCATATAATCATCAGTCAATTAAATTTATAGGGAAGGCAAAGAAGCATGGGGTACGGGGAGCGAAGCCCTCCGCCATAAAAAGCCACAACGGTGACAAAACAATTAATGATATTTTAGGTTAGGTTAGAACTGTGACCAAAACAAAGCGCGAGCCGAGAATTTTATTGATATAATTTTGTTTCATAATCATCCCCTATAAATCAATTAGTCAATTACACTTATAGGGAAGGCAAAGAAGCATAGGGGTACGGGGGCAGAGCGCCTCCGTAAGGGGGGCACAGGGGGCGAAGCCCCCCGCTATAAAAAGCCACAACGATGACAAAACAATTGATGATAGGTTAGGTTAGATTAGAACTGCGACCAAAACCAAGCGCGAGCCGAGCGAGTCAAGCGAGCGTGCCGCAGTAGCTGCCGGCGACGAAGCGCGAGAAATAGTTATTCGTTGATTATACGAAATGAACGTTATATGAAATGATTTTATGTAATATGATTATACCTAATGTGTTTTAAATATTATACAAAGGTATGTGTTATAGTAAATGTTTATTATATGAAACGTTTTTATATCATTAATGTTCATTATACGGTTTAAAATTATATATTTTGAATTTATATCATTCGATGATTATACGAAATGAACGTTATATGAAATGATTTTATGTAATGTGTTGTTATGCTTTGCGAGTATTATACGATATGTTATTATATCATATATTACACACCCTGTATTTACTGCTTCTTTCTACTTACCTAACACTTCATTTTGTGGCAGCCATTTTCGAATGACCACATTGTCCGGTTTGTTATCTAAGTAATCGTCCTCCCATTTTAATAGAACTGTAATTTTGAGATTTCTGAAGACATTAAAAAACGCATTTCTTTTGTCTAAGGGCAATTTCGCACTTTGTATGTTGGAACCAAACGTCATGTAGATGACACCATTATTTGATTCATCAAGCACCTTCTGAAGATCCTGTAATTCAAATCATAGCAAAGTCTTACTTAGCAACGCCTGCATAAAAAATGTAGTTAAATATTGATCGACACCTTGAAACATTTCAAAGTGGTTTTTTATTGAGTTTTATGTTTATGCCTGTTAAGTAAAAAATAAATCAATTGTTGTATAATACAGTTTTTCTGAATAACCAAGACATTGAAAAATGGAAAATGAAGTATTTTGAATAAATCGACCCGTCTCACAACCAGCTCCGATGGGACTCGAACCCACGACCTTTCGCTTTCCGGGCGACTGCTTATTTTCAATAATAAAAATTGCATTGTTAATTCAAAAAAATAAATATTTAAATAACCAAGACATCTTCAATTTACTGATATAGGTAAATACCTACTGTTTCGTAAACAAAACACTTTACTGATTTATTTATTATACTTACTTTCGGAAGTGTTGGTATGCTTGACGACAAATGGACTCCTCCTATTTCAACAATATTAGGTAGATAAGCAGTAGGTGGATCGACGCTAAAGTGGCTGTTGATCAAAAACAACGAAACGTTCTGTTGCAACTGGTACAAAGTCGGCACGGGTTCCTTAAGATTCGGCACATATTCCCTCGCCAATTTGTCCATTTTTTCCAGGTACCAGAACCTCCACCAAACGTATTCGTATACTGTAAAGTATAAGTTCCTCAATCTTCCAAAGAAACTCTTTGGTTCTGGAACTACGAGGAATTCGGACATCACTGTAGCTAACTGGAGAGGATTCCTTGTTGCAATGTTGTGCCTCATGCAGTTTCCATAAGACGTCACCAAAACTAACGGAGCTTCATACTTATGCGCTAATATGTACATTGCTTCTTGAAAGAATTGCTCACTAACGACGATGTCAAATTTGTGATCGGTCACCAAAAATTGTCTCACTTCTGTTGAATTAAAAACCAATTCGGTGAGGGTTAAACCTCCATTCCACAGAAAACGTTTGTGCCTTTCTTCAGCAGAGAGATCAACTGAGGTGAAATGACTTGGTCTTTTTCCACCTGGAATCAGATAAATATTAATTAATTGGATTGCAAAACTAGATTGGGTATTTCTTTCTGTTTGTAATCAAATATCACTATCTCACATTAGTAACACCTGTCGAATATATTATCAGTTCTATGTAAACTTTGATTATGCAATGAATCATTATGCATTAATGTAAAATATAATAAGTTTTTTGTAAAAATTTCAATTTTGACAGGCATATTTGCTGACTGTACTTGAATATTGTATTGTCATCCAAACCAAACCAGAATGCTAAATTTCAGCTGAATCGGACAATAGAATGTGGGTCAAACTTAGCTTGCAAGATTTGACCCGAAAACGGACATACATACATACACCGCAAGTTATAAAAGCTTGTTAAAATCAAAGACATAGCTAAATCTTATTTTCTGGGAAACTATACAACAAACTGGTTACCAGTGAGATTCCACGTAGGTATAAAATAATTTTGACGTTAACGATAACCCCGTTGTTGCAAATTTGATAATGACATTATAAATTACTTACTACAAGGGTTATCTTTACGGATAGAGTCGCTATCTATTTCATGTGAAGTGCAAGATCCACTGTGAGCTTGTTAGGCTAGGACTACTTAAGAGGAGAGTGTAGCCAATATTTTCAAATCTACAATAAGTATCATAAAAACAAAACAAAACGTACAGCCCTTGTTCTTATGCATTTCAACAACATACCGAAAATCCAGTGCTGTATGGTAAGGTTCAGAGGGTGTAAAACGTTATCGCCGTTTGTATGGAGACCGCTTGCTACACACTCCTCTTAATACGTAGTACGCGTTACTTCGTTAGATAGGTACGCTTAAAAATGATCTTCAATTTCTCACCGCAAGATACCATATTAGGAAACAGGAGGTTTACTTTTAACGTAATTTAAAAAACAGTACTAAACTAGAAAAATCTCTAGTAGTTTATTTAAAAAAATACTAGCTATCTCGTTGCGATGAACAAGTTTCAGTGTTGTAAATTAATGTATTCCCAGCACTTTCAATGAAATTTCTCTTAGAAAAGAAAAGTTTTTTTACATGCCTTCGTAAAAAGAACTACCCATTTCAGAAATAATTGCTCTTGGTATTGACAGGAATTTAATGAAATACTTATATTCACCAAAAGTCAAATTCCTAAAGACCTTTTTTTTTAGCTGTTCTAATTATTTCATATCACAATTATCTCGTGATTGCTTAAATAAAAAAGAAGTTTATATAAAATTGTAAATCAGAGAACATTAATTTGATTAATATTCAATTAAATAAGAATAAGACTCACCCATGGCATCGAAAATTTTCTCGTCGACGAAAACTTGGTGATAATTCGGCGGTGGATCCAGTTCTTTGAATACTGTTATAACGGTTACATTATGGCCCCTACGAGCCAACTCCAACCCTATAGGCTTCAGCATTATGTACTGAGATTTACCTATATAAGTGATCAGATAGAGAATGTTCGCTGCCTGGCAACAACATACTAATAAACTAATTAACAAATAACAACTAAACAGATTCCGCGACATTTTAAGAATGTTATTGGTACTCGCACAGTTATTTATTAAAACTTATAATATCATCACTCACACAATGTCACGGTTATCTTAAATTTAACTTTAATAAAGGATCATGTCTTGACCAAATACGACCGTGGTATACGAGTATAGTGTACGTACAAATATTTTCTGCGCCATACCTCTCTACTCTAATGAGTTCTGTCATTATGATAACCCGAATTGTAACCTATGACACATGTATCTTCAGTCACGGGTAGCATGGGCTATTATTTAAATTGGTTTTATTTTAAATTGCTCAATCCAATCTGGGTGAACTCGTCGCCCTTGGGCCTAATTGAGGCTAAGAGTAAGCCCTTTTAATATTAAAAAAATGGTCAATAGCGACTCGCTGGAGATGTCAAAATCATGTGTGGACGTAAATTTAGCAGCGACCTATTGTCGCTGGCAACTTATGATCGATAATAATCATATGTCGCCAGCGAGTCGCCATTGATCATAGTCGCTGCGTGTGGACCGACCATAAGGCTCTGATATTTTGCTATTAAGGCTCTGATATTTGAACTACCAAATACATTGTATTTCAATCAAGTATTATAAATTACATATTACTAATCTTTATTAGTTTGTGTTGTATTGTTTAATCTTTTTACACTGAAACCTTAGGATTGAGAAGAAGCCTAAAATATGGAGTGATCTTACACAGAAGCAGCCTATTCACTCTAGCTTTGAAAATTATGGGGTTGTAGACATTCGGGAAAACAGACGCAGGCAGGGTATTCCATTCTTTGGCGGTGCGCATCACAAAGGAAGAAGAAAAGCGCTTGGTAGGTACGCATTAGCGGGATGTTAACCAAGTAAAGATGCCGCCGTGCGTCTAGGTTATCGGTGGTAGAACGGAGATGACGGAAATGAGCTCATGCAGCTCAGAAGCACACTCTCCGAAGACAGCCTGTAAAATACCAATATGTCAGAGTCAAGTATTTTTCTGGACTTAAACTGTCTCTATTATATTCATATTGCACTAATACGATAATATAAGTACAGAAATATGAAAAACAACCCTTTTATAAACATATTTAATAATCATCAGCCTATTAACGTCCACTGCTGGACATTGGCCTCTCCAAGAGTACGCCATCGCGCACGATCAGTGGCTGCTCTCATCTAGCTCTTGCTAGCCACCCTGCAAAGATCGTCGCTCCACCTAGTCTGAGGGCGTCCTACACTACGTTTACAGATACGCGGCCTTCATTTCCACTTTTTATGAAAACATAAAATCAAAATTAGGAGAAACAAATTCAGTATAAGCCTCCAAAAATCCGTTTTTTTGCACAAAAATTACCTGAACTTGGGCCTTCACTTGGAACTTGGGAAACTTTGCAAATGTAATAGAGATTCTGAAAGAAAAACATTTATTTCACAAACTTCTAAGACTTACTGAAAAACACGTATTTCCTGGAACAAGTTTTATGAAAAGCACACTATCTTTCGTTCAATCTTATCGCGTCACTTGCTCTCTCTTTTTCTAACATTGCGCTGGATGAAACAACAAGCTTTTCTACCATGCTCGCGTTGACGATAGACGAACCGGGAAACTCTTAAGTTAAAGTTTCGCTCACTGAAGGCGATTTCATTATACAATTAAGATATGTAGAGAAAAATAGAGCTTTCGATACCAAAATTTTTCTTCAACACATTTTATATTCAAGCTATCCACTACTAACTAGCCAATTTAGAAGTAGGTTATTAGGTCAAATCGACTCTTTGTCCTTAGTAAGTATAATTACGTAAAAGACTAAATCCAAATTCAAACATTACTTAATTCCTATTATGTCCGAGTTATCTCAAGACAATTAGCTAGCGCGTGTTAACACTGATAATATGTGCACTAATTACTTGTCATTATTTGATTTAATGAGGGTAATTATATAACCTGCGGCCATTGCAATACAGATTTAGATTAGAAAATATATGTCGTGTAAAACTGTCTTACTTAGACGATAAAATGAGACGTTTTAATCCATATTTGAAAAAGACGAAAAATATGGAAATACAACTTAAAACTGATACTCTTGTTGAAAAGCAATAGTACCTATCAATTATTGAAAAAAAAAATTGATCGTCATATTCAAATATCATCCAATTCCAACAATATCACTAACTTTTTGAAGTCGGTTAAAAGTGCCTACTATCGTTCTTATGCTTATCATCATTTCAACCGTACGACGCCCACTGCTGGGCATAGGCCTCCCCCAAGGATCTCCACAACGATCGGTCCTGCGCTGCCCGCATCCAGCGGCTTCCCGCGACCTTGACCAGATCGTCGGTCCACCTTGTAGGGGGCCTGCCCACGGAACGTCGTCCGGTTCGCGGTCGCCATTCAAGAACCTTTCCGCCCCAACGGCCATCGGTTCTCCGCGCTATGTGTCCCGCCCACTGCCACTTCAACTGAGAAATCCTTCGAGCGATGTCGGTCGTTTTAGTTCTCCTGCGGATCTCATCATTTCTGATTCGATCGAGCAGGGAAATACCAAGCATCGCTCTCTCCATTGCTCGCTGGGTAACCTTGAGCCTTCTTATGAGACCCATAGTAAAAGACCGCGTCTCGCTTCCATAAGTCATAACTGGCAACACACACTGGTCAAAGACCTTAGTCTTGAGACATTGAGGAATTTTGGACGCAAATATATGCCGGAGCTTCCCAAACGCTGCCCATCCGAGCTGGATTCGACGAGAGATCTCTTTCTCGAAGTTGGACTTACCTAATTGGATTGTCTGTCCTAGGTAGACATAGTGGTCAACAACTGCGAGTGTAATGTTCCCAACATTAACTGGAGCGGATGCAACATGGGCATTGGACATGATTTTCGTCTTATCCATATTCATCTTCAGACCCACTCTTTGGGAAGCATTGCTGAGATCTTCGAGCATTGTGTTCAGGTCTTCCAAGGTCTCAGCCATAAGAACTATATCATCGGCAAACCGCAGGTGTGTTAGGTACTCGCCATTGATGTTAATGCCGAATCCTTTCCAGTCCAGTAGCTTGAAAATATCCTCCAACGCAGCTGTTTCGGAGAAATGACGTCTCCCTGTCTCACACCTCGCTGTAGTTGGATAGGATTAGAGCTCTGGTTCTGTAATCGGACCGACATGGTGGCATTTTGGTATAAGTAACTCAGCACCTCGATGTACCTGTACTCTATTTGGCACCTCTGGGGAGACTGCAGCACTGCCCAGGTCTCGATCGAATCAAAGGCTTTCTCATAGTCCACGAACGCCAAGCATAGTGGCAAGTTATACTCTTCGGTCTTCTGTATAACTTGCCGCAGCGTATGAATGTGGTCTATGGTACTATAACCTTTTCGGAACCCGGCTTGTTCGGGAGGTTGGAAGTCGTCGAACCTGCGAGCGAGACGATTCGTAATGACTCTCGAAAAAAACTTGTAGATATGGCTCAGAAGCGAGATGGGTCGGTAGTTTTTCAAGAGAGTCTTATCACCCTTCTTGAAGAACAGCATCACATCGCTTCTGCCCCATGCCTTTGGCGTTTTGCCCTCGAGGATGACAGAGTTGAAGAGCTTCTGGAGGACCTTAAGTATCGGCTTACCGCCCGCTCTCAGAAGTTCTGTTGTGATTCCGTCATCGCCCGCCGCCTTGTTGTTTTTGAGCTGCTTGAGAGCCATTCTAATCTCGTACAGGCTGACGTCCGGGATATCTTCGGTATAGTGTCGGGTAAGCTTGGCTCTAGGTTCTGTAGCCTTACTTTCAACAGGTGTTTGCGTGGAGAGAGTTCATTTTAGATATCTGGTTTAATAGTAATGTAATATTTACTGCTTAAGACCTACACAAGCGAAATAGAAATATGTAAGCTTAAGGCGCACGCTAACGCTTGCTCGGCCGCGCGCGATACACTTCACAGCGGACGCAGCGGCAGCCGGCAGTGAACTGTGAACTCGCGAGCGCCCCATGAATCGAAAATCACTTAAAATTCAATTTAAAAAATTTTAACTTATGACGGCCGGAATCCCTCGGCTATTCATAGACAATTATTTTCGTAGATTTTTCATTAACTAAAACCAAGTATACTGCAAGTAATAGGATATTTGGATTACGATTAGACGGATGTTTGGGATTTTATTTGACACAGTTAAATATTACCCATCGAAAAAAAACGGCCGGAAGCACTAGATAAATAACTGTAAAATAACATACATTTTTTCCAAATTTTGTGGTTTGCGAGTAATCCATAATTTAAAATACCCTATTTTCGGGAATCAGCGCCTTAAATTTTAAAACGTCCTTGTTCTATTCCCGATTTGAGTATTTCTGTGCTTTGAAATAAAAATATTATTACTTTTTTTGCAACAGAGACTGAAAGGTGGTCTTAAAAATTCGAAGTGGCATATGGGGTATCATATTAAAAAGCGCTGCATGCACATTTTCAATCATTTTTTCATTTGTTCTTAAGGATATCGGTTCGAACCGGGCGTCGGACGACAACTGCAAGCGTCGACGCTCGATTTCATACAAAACAAAGAAACATCAACTAAAAATTTGTATGGCGCGGGCGTCATGACGCTTACAGTTGCGGTTCGACGCTCAGTTCCAACTCGTACCTTAAAGCCTCATATTTTTTTTTCTTTTGATGAAAAAAGTTTATGTAAAGATTATAGGAAAAATAAAATGATGTCTCTATAGTAAACTTTTTCAGAAATCGTCAACAAAAATTATATTAGTTCCACTATCGGTCAAGAGCTGGCGTTCACCTAAAACTGCAATATTCTACACCGCAAATGCTCTGACGAATCTAGCCTCGCCGATGAAAACATTTTCATGTTATACGGATGATGGTACGGAACCCTCGGTGTGTTCGACCCGAACCCCAAAGTGTTCGGCTCGCTTTTGTTTGACCGGTTTTTTATATGTAAATGCAGTTTTTCTTGTCACTAAAACTAATACCATGGTTCTCAAGAACAGATCTTTGTGTGTCTTATAGTTTCAGACTTGTCCATACCAATTTAAATCTGTCAGATCTTAAAAGGCCACCCTGTATATAACGCATCACAAGTATCAACGTTTTGGGGAAACTCATATAACATACACATTTTAGTGCGTACACATTATATTTTAATCGATACATTCATTATAAAATCTTATGAAATTACATCATTAATTTTTTAACATATTAAAATTCAATCTAATGATAATATTAAAACTATTCACAATGTCGATGCTGTCAATAGAAATAACTTATAAACTATAGTTACAAATGTTACACTGGACGGATTATACCCATGTTAGAATAAAATTAGTAAAGCTATGACTTTTTACATAATAACAAAAAGCAGCTTACACAAGATTAACAAAATGTTATTCTTTGTAATTCCAATTTAGATAACTTAATATCTAAAGCGTAAGACTCAGTCTGCAAAATGACTTTGTTTTCTCGTTTAATACATAATGTCTTAATTCAAAATATGGCATAATACATTTACAATCAATGGTGCGATGATTCAAAACAATTAATAATCTCTTATTTTCTCCATGACTTTATAGTTACTACTTCTTCTCTCGGAGTACAAAGGTATGGATCCATTTTTCGACTCATATCCTAAAGGTGATGATCTTATGCCGTTTTCTACGTATTTGATACTGGGCAATGGCTCTCCTTTGAAACCCCTACTCTTAGTCACTGAATTAACTTCCCTCGATTCAATTATCTCTTTTGATCTACCATCTCTTGAAGGCAGGATCTTCTTGCTGATCGTCTCTACTGTATCCGTTATACTGGGTCTCTCTGGATCCCCAGTACGAGTTTGATACCTATAAGTTTCTGAATAGTTGTCACTGCTGTTGCTTCCGCGTCTTATAGCTGGAGATTTGAGCCTTGTCTCTAGGCGAGACACGAAGGGACTAGTTTCCCGATTCAAAGAGTCCGTTTTGTATAAAGGTGTTTTACGTTCTTCGGATATCCGATCTTTGTATAATGGAGACGGAGTACCATATCTTGATGAAAGCCTACTGCCATCAGACTCATCGTCGTGAAGAGTCTGATATAATTCAGGTGCCCTCTCTCGAAGACCTTTGAGGAAGATTTTCTTCTTATCTGCTTCGTCATGTGTTTTATATCCATTGGTATGTCCGTTAGTCAAAGGAGTTGTTTTTCCGTATCTAGCGCCGAATAGACCATCCCGTCGGCGTTCAGTTTCTCTAGAGACTGCATCAGCGAGATCGCGTTGACTACGGTTAATGATTGAGACAATACCAGGACTTTTCAGTTGCTCAGGGGTTTCGTCAAGACGACTGAGATGGGGGTTAGATTTATACATGGTGGAATAATTTCGGTTCATGCCTGAAATGTAACGAGGGTGAGTGTCTTGTTCAGGTGCTCCAATAGCAAAGCTTTTGCTCCTATTGAGCGCCTTGTAAGTGCGCGCCGGCTTGGCGGGCCCAGGCGGGTATCCGTTGATCTTGCCGTCAGGGGACGTAGAAACGTTATTAGATATGTTGACAGCACTATTTGATCGCTTGTTCGGTGTTAATCGGTGCCAATACTTATTGGAACTAGGCTTCTCGGTGGGTTTTTCTTTGCGCTCGTGCAATTTGCGCGGCAACGTCTGGGCACTGCGTGTGTAGTCTTCTTCGGGCTCGCTGTTCGGGTTCAGTCTACTTGTAGAGTGACTGAATCGACCCAGAGTGCTCGAGAACTGGCCCCTGGAATGTGGAAAAAAACATAATTGAATAAACATCGTACACCTTTATTATTATGTCCGAAATAAGTCCCGCCTACGTTTACTTATTGTTATCTTAAAGTATGAAGTATAAAAACTTGTAATACCTAATGTCTTTTAGTAATTGGATTCAATGGGGAATCTCATCCCACACACGTAAAGACGTGCTTTGTTTACTTATATTAAACTAGTGTACAGGCCCGACTTTGATGCGAAGCAATCAACGGAGCGAATCGGATTGTTTACGACTTGATCTGCTTGTAATTTATAATAGTTAACGTGGGTGTTTTAATTAATAAGCGGATACTGCGCAAAAACGAGTAAGAAACATCACACCGCTCCGTATAAGACGACAAAAATAATTGTACCACACTCATTTGCATTAAGTCGAGCAATCAACACTGAATATAAGCACCTGTTGTGCTAACAT
Organism: Crambus lathoniellus; assembly: GCA_949710035.1. Taxonomy (NCBI): domain Eukaryota; kingdom Metazoa; phylum Arthropoda; class Insecta; order Lepidoptera; family Crambidae; genus Crambus; species Crambus lathoniellus. Next base: position 17,993,427 of record OX453303.1, on the reverse strand, counting down.
TTCTGAGTAATGAGTCATTGCTAACAGACACTAGTTATAAGAAGTCCGATTCTCTGGGCAAACATGAGTCAGTCAAGAGTAGCACTAAATAAGGGTTACATTGTGAGAGAAAATGTTTATATACCCGTTAAGGTAGGCCCACGGACAACCGCGGATTGAAAAGGCAAGATATGCCGGAACGTGCACTGTGATGTGATCGATGTGACATATTGCACGGTTTTCGTCTGACATTAATCATTGCTCACGAAAATCGCTTATTAGCTAGTGCAACTATTATATTATTATCAGCTTGTTAGCTAGTGCAATTATAATTTTATTTATTTTATTTATTAAACTTTTGTACAAAATACATAATGTAATATACAAGGCGGACTTAATACTAAAAGTATTAAGGGTTTGTCTCAAATTATTTGAAAAGGTTTAAAATTCAGAATTCTTAAAGTGGAATCATTGTTATGTTTCAAACTATATCTTGCGATAAAAGTACAGCGATCGCATTATTCACATATTTTTTCAAAAAGTTTTACATTTATTATATACTAGCGGCGGCCCGCGGTTTCACCCGCGTGGTTCCCGTTCCGGTGGTAATATCGGGATAAAAAGTATTCTATGTGTTATTCCAGCCTATAATCTATCTCTTTTCTCCCAACTTTTTCGTTTATAATATTAGTAGGATAAATCAACTGTTTCAACCACAGAACACGGAAAGATTTTTTCTCTTGTTTTAACTTTCAAAAAACATCATTTTGACCAACATCCTTTTTTACTATGTGTCGTCTATACCTACATAGATGACGCCTAATTGATATGTATCTTGGTCATAAGTTCCTACAGTTTATTTGGACATCTTTGGTTGTATGCAATATTATGTTTTATTTTAGTAACTTTGATATATATATTTTTTGATAAATAAATATCTTACAACATCACACACATTGATCTGAATCCGAAATAACAGTAGCTAAGCACTTGTGTTACGGATATCAAAAACAAATATAAACATATACCACAGAACAAGGAAAGATTTTTTTCTCTGTGACATATATATTTAAATAACGCCCGGACACGAAAAAAAAACACAAATGCTTATCAAATAAATGTTTGTCCTGGATGGGGTTCGAACCTACGACCCCTGGTTCAAGAGGAATGATCTGCCGCTAAAGGGTCTGTCAAAATATTAACAACAGGATGCGACAAATGTGCACAAGATTTATTTGAAAATAAGAAAAGGGAACAAATTCATGTAGAGCTGTTGTCGTAGAGCGTTGTTAAATATGAATTTCTCTTTTATTTTGTCTTTCCATAACACTACCGATAAAACGAAAGCATGAAATACAACAAGTGTTTTTAGAAACCGGCGCCCGTGAATATAAGCATATCTTAGATAATCTATAAAAATATCATGGATCCCGCCTGCTTCCAAGAATTCTCTTACTTAAAATTTGTATTAAGTACCTAATATATATAACACTGCATACAATTTACTAGTAAGAACTAAGAACATATTCAATCCACAATCGATCTTTTTTTGCTTGTTTTTTTCTTTTTAGTTTTTTGCACCGCAGACGGGTTTTTTAAGTTTTTAAATTAGTTTTTTTTTTTATTTTAAGCTTTTTAGTTAAATGTTCTATGTACATGAGCAAGACCTCGCAGACGTGTCAATTCTTGTAGGGAGTTTTGGTCGTTAACTTAAACGAAAAACCAAACTTTAAGTTAACGACCTACTTAGTTACTGGTTTAACGAAAAACCAAAATTCTAAACAACTCCTATCCTATTATATTATACTAATTTACTAAACCAAAGAAAATAAAACTTCTTGACTAACTTAACTATCAATAAATGAAAACGATTTTGTTTGTTATTGCTAAAATTCGACGAACAATTTTTTAAAAATTAAAATTAATTAAATATCACGTCACATAATCCGTCATATAGGTACCTTAAACAAGTATTTATTTTATTTATTCTAACATCGCAATTCGTATCTATTCTATCATTATTGTATGACAACAATCCAAGTTATTTCAATAAATTTCAATTTATTTAAGGTCTTAAGTCTTAAATTTTTAAATACACTCACTTAACAGTATTTTATGTTTGCCAAACGTTAGCGCGTTCTCATCGACTATCAGCGCCATCTAGCCGTGACCAAAGAAAACAATATCTATATAAAATTCAAAAATGAATGTTGATAAGCGCAAAACTCGAGAACGGTTAGGCCAATTCGGCTATTTTTTTTTTCATATGTTCTATAAAGCACGCGGGAAAGTTTTTATGAAGAAACTGCGTGGAAAATAGTAAAACAACACTTTTTATTTTTCCCATAGAAACACTTAGCACTTATTAGTCGAAATTAGTTCAAAACATATCACATATTTATATTTTCGTCATCGTCTTTGTAACCTCCTCATTTTGATACCCCACTCAATGGGATTAAAAAATATATTTTTTTACAATGCACAGAATATATCGCCTTAAAGCCGCCATTTTGTTTTTTTGTTAATTTTGATGTCCCATTGTCACTCGGCCCGTTAAGACGAATCTGACGACGTATCATTTATTAAAATCGGTTCATCCGTTTAGAAGTTACGAGGGAACATAGAAACGGACACACATACATACAGGTCAAATACATAACCCTTTTTTGGCTTCGCCGCAGACGGGTAATAAGAAAAGGGAACAAATTCATGTAGAGCTGTTGTCGTAGAGCGTTGTTAAATATGAATTTCTCTTTTATTTTGTCTTTCCATAACACTACCGATAAAACGAAAGCATGTAATACAACAAGTGTTTTTAGAAACCGGCGCCCGTGAATATAAGCATATCTTAGATTTTTGAGTGAACAGGGTGCGTACCATCAACTCTTATTGCGGTTTTGTTTAGGACCTAAACTGATCTGCTTCGCTTATTCGTACCACGACTGCTTAATATCAATGACAGCGATTCAGTGAACATTCAATGACATTTCACAGCCGCTAAGCTGTCACATATTCTTATTTGACTTATAACTCGGCCAAGCTAACATGACACCTGCAGGTTATACCCGTCCCTCTCACTCTCCGGGCATGACAGAATCGAGTGAAAAATACGGGTAGAAAAAATAAGGACACAAATCGTTCGGTCATTCACATTTAACAATTCATTTGCGATCCAGTTTTGAAGGTCGTAGTACGAAAGAAAGCGATTCATTTTAGGAACCTATTCTGCATCGCGCTATTTTTGAATCGCTGTCTTATAGTTGATGGAATGCACCCAGTTCATTGAAATAACTAATTTTTTATGGATTAAATTACGCGTATTTTCTGAATAGGCAATTTTGAAATTTACTTTTTTCCGACTTTTCGGCACCTTTCCAGGGGCCGTGGTCAACGTAAATAGTTAAAGTTATTGGTTAGGTTATGAAATTGAAACATTATACTATTGGTATGAAGGTTTGGACCAATATTACTTTGGTTAAATACGTTGATATGTTTGATACAAACACATCATTAACTCGGCAATCAATTCCTAAAAATATTTCTCCACAAAGAATTATACTCTAAAGCACTGAAACTAAATTTTGTTTGGCAAAACTGAACTAAACCATATTTTAACTGTTTTAACTTTGAGCAGCTAGCCTTGGTAGCTGATTTCTAATTTACAAAATAATTAAACAGTGTTTACTAAAGCCTTGATAACTCAAAATGATATCATATATGTGTTGGAATATTGTCAAAGTAACCTACATCGCGAGCACAGGGGCACAGTCCGCGTTTATTATACTTGGGGCCTAGTATATTGCCGTAACCTTATGTTAATAACGAAACAAGGAGTATTCATTTAACTTTATACTTCCAACCTCCGCGTAGGCGGCGGCACGGGTCTGTTGTAGGACAAGCTTCTATTTAAGGCCCATTTAATTTTTAATCAATACACAAAATCTATAAAGTGTTATGTAGTCACGGTCAAAATGGATATCATTATTATAATGGGCTATGATCCAAACGTGGACATAAAAGGATATGCTTGGCACGCTGCGTTCTAATCGCCTTAATTGACTGCGAATAGTTTACCATAACAATGCGAATGTGACTTACCGTTCACGGTGGTCGCGAGCGTCGGGAGCGGCGTTTCGTTTCGAACTGCCTTCGTATTTGTGCTCACGGCCGTAGATGCTGGGTGCGAAAGGGTCCTCCCCGAGGTAGTAGCGGTGCGGGGGCGCGTTCGGCGGCGCCAGCTCCCCGCCGTACTGCTTGTACGTGCGCGACGAGTGCTCCGGCGACGGCGTCCGAGAGTTGCGCCAGCGCGCCCGCCGCTCTGCAGACGCAGAGCGAATCTTCCCAACCAATTTCCTTATCGAATTCCCGATTGCAGAACCAACAGATTTTCTCGCCGGAGACGGACGGCGCCCGTTATCCGCAAACCGTGTTTTTTGATTCTGCTTTCGCTCATCCCTGTCACGGCGGCGAGGCGGTGGAGTACGATCTCTATCCGAACTTCCGCGACGCTCCCTCGGTGGAGAATAGTCAGGGGGTGGTTCAGTTGCCCCTTCTTCACGACTGTCTCGAGAACGTCCAGAATTCTCGTTACGCGATGAACTCCTGTAACCACTATCGTACCTGTGCTCTTCAGACAATCGCTTTTTAGTGTGTCGTTTTCGTTCGGGCGCTATAGGTCGATAATCGTCTTCGACAGATGGCTCACGGAAGGATCGGTCCGTTTCTAATGGGCGGAAAGGAGAACCACGTGGTGGACTATGCATTGTTGATGACGAGACGTAGGCGGAGTCGTCGCGCGAGGGCGGGTGACGTCGGCCGATCGGCGATGACCTTCCTTGAGGCGAGTCTCGCTTCCCGTATACATGTCTTGGAGAGGAGCCGTTCAACCGGTCGTCACTAGTATATGGCGATCGAACTGTCGGTGGAGAAGGCGAAGAACTCCGTGGCTCAGGCATCCTGGGTTTAGTAGCGCGACGTTGGGACCAGTCTGCAACTCCTTTAAAATATCCTCCCGTCCTATTCACAGGAGCGGGTGCTCGTTCGTCTGACGGAGTTGATGACTTTGTTTTTCTAAGAACGCGATCTCCGTATGCTTTTGGGGGTGGAACGGATGACGAAGTTTTTCCGTAGTATCCTTCGTCTTCCACTTTGTTTTTCCCGTAAACTGCAGGCTCTGGCCTTCGACCGATTTCTTCGGCTATCGAATCGTGTGATGATCTGGAGTCGCTACCAAAGTGGCTTTCAAGCCACTTGGAAGTTTCTTTTTTGCGGGTTTCTTCTTCGATGTCGAAGTCGAGCGGGCGCTTGGCGTAGTCCTTGTCGTGATCTGGAAGATGAGAGCTGGTTAGTAGTGAGTGGGAGTTCAGTGCGCGCGGGCGCCCGCGCCGCGTCTCGCGGTATAGTGCCGAGGCGCCGCGCGCACACATGCTATGGCGTAACCGTTCAGTCAATAAGTTTGCCAAACCATCGAAGGTCAATGCGATGCAAACACCAGACACATCTTTACTTAACCGACAAGAGACAGTAGCGAGACAAATTGTCAGAATAATAATTTGTAGGTCACTTTTACATTGTTCATAAATACTATGTTATGTAACTAGACTGATTCATGCAGTTGGGATACAAGCATCAAAAGTTAATTGAAATGTTAAACTGCTAGCATGCAATAAAGTAAGGTGTTTATCTCATTGCCGACGAGGAGAAAACCAGATTGACCAGTTGGGAAATTTACGACATAATGAGCCTCTTGATTCTGTCTGATGTGCTCATCACTCTTGGCAATATATGTCTTATTTTCTACTTTAATTAAGAAACTCCGACTCAATGCAGTTTCAGTCAACCAAATGTTTTAAAGTAGTTATAAGCAGAGGTTCTATTTATAGAGACTTTAGATTTTAAAAGTCTATTCATTCATATGTAAAAACGTTCTGCACTCTGAGTAGTGGCTCTCTCTACAGACAGAGGTCCCGAATTCGTAGGTGACCGTAGGTTTTCGAATAAGTAGTAAGATTGGTAGTAACAAGGGCAACAAACGTTGTATTTAACATCATAGTAATCTAATCAACTGAGTCAATAAGTAAATGATCAGCAAATTACAGTCAAATTAACAAATTACTTAGTACGTGTGCACTTCTTATTTTTGTTACTGCATTTACCTATTATTATTGATTGTATCTTTCCGTACATGCTTGTCTGTGATTGTATGTATAATATTATACCTTAGTTCCTTTAGAAGTACGAGAAACAAATTCTCTAGGCACTTTTTAATTACTTTTGCGTACCTATGTCATCCCCAGTACGACAATTAGGTATAAGTCTTTTGATAAGCGTAAATAAATGCTTTACAATAAAATGAAGCGTAGCAGAATACCAAACCATGGTACAAACAGAAATACCGTCAGAATCGTGTGACAAGCGACCTCTGTATCGCGTAGGCCCAATGACTGTCCATAAGCGGTATAGATGGATGTGGTACGTTTAAATTGCCCACTTAAGTCTTCTTTGGCTTGTTTATAAACTTGAGACGCAAATAACGACACTTGTGGAAAGTGAAATCCTTGGTGAGTTTAGTACAAATAGTGGAGTAGGTCAAATCATCTATTACCACATTGCCAATTAATATGTTTATGAATTTAAAACCAATGAAAAAACTTAAGTACCTACTTAATTGATTTATAATACTGATAACATTTGAATTAAACTAACGAAAAACAAGTTTTAGATAGGACTAGCTTTCCGCCCGCGGCTTCGCCCGCGTGGACTACATGACGGTATCCCGCGGGAATGTCATATTTTTCCGGGATAAAAAGTAGCCTATGTTCCTCTCCAGGTTACTAAGTATATGTGTTCCAAATTTCAGCCAAATCCGTTTAGCCGTTATGGCGTGATTGAGTAACAAACATCCAAACATCCAAACATCCAAACATCCAAACATCTAAACTTTCGCATTTATAATATTAGTAGGATAAACGCATGTAAGTATATAATGTTAGTTTTAACTCTATGGAAGCATTTTAAAACTTTTGTTCTCGTAATTATAATCGTAAACGATACCAGCCCTCAAAATGATGTCAGTAGCCCTAACACGAAAACTGTCGTAATGGTAGCCTTTATCGTGATCGTATTTTTTTTATGAAAACCAGATAAGCGCCTCTTTTGGTCAGTTATTTAACTGAAATTCAGCAGCACTTCGACAGCTTTTAAAAGACAGTAAAATTTATTCAATTAGGTACCATAGCGATAGTTTTTCATACTAGGAGTACCATTCACTTAATTTAACTAACTAGTTTTTTCGTGTATAAAACTGTAGTTCCGTAAACGACCGTAGCGGTGCTGCTCTGGTTTTCATACTACGAGATTACGAGGACCAAGTAAAGCTCTGACTTCCGGTGATAACGTTTTAGTGAGGATTCGCCGCTGTATTTCATTCGCTGTATCACTTTACCACAATCCTACAAAACCAGATTTTTACTTCCTTTTAATGACGAGTTGAGGAGCCCGTGGCGCAGTGATTAGCGCGTTCGGCCTGCGATCGTTGAAGTTAAGCAACTTTCACAATGGTCGGCGGTCACGCACGGAATGAGTAACCTAAAACTTATTATCTAGAGCTCCTCCGTGCTTCGGAAGGCATGTTAAGCCGTTGGTCCCGGCGGCATTTGCAGTCAATAATTTCCACGAATCCGCATTGGGCCCGCGTTTTAGGTCACGGCCTATTCTCCTTATCCATCCATAAGGAAGGCCTGTGCCCCAGAAGTGGGAACATTAAATGGCTAATGATGTCTGAATGACGAGTTCGTAAAACCTTACATTCATATTTAAAATTTTCTAAAAGCTTTAAGTAAACCGATAAAATGTAGTAGGCGCAGATTAAGTTTATACGACATTTTAACTAGAACAATTAAAATAATATGAATTAATTACAGGCAGTTACTAGTTTCCTTAAAAGCACCGGCGGCGTCCGTGGGCAGACTTAAATACATGCCTGCACGTGTTAGACATAGGAAGGCGACTACGCGTTTAAATCAGATTCTTTATAGATTTACTTCTTTAGTTATACTGTGTTCTTTAGTTATAAATGGCAAAAATTCAAATATATTAGACGCCTCGTCAATTTTTCTAAGCAATTCAATAACAATGAATGCGCTATGATACAACTTATCAGAACAAACAAAGGTAGGATAGGAGACTCCTTTGTGACCACTTTAAGGATTTGTTCACTTTGAATCACAGAATTTAACTACCTTTAAAGGTTAATCTTTCAAATTAAATAAAAAATAGTTTTAATCCCTTAAGCGTGTCAATATAAAACAACAATAGCTGCTACGCAACACGCTTGAGGGGTTAAAGCAAACCATGCGAAATGTGCCTTTTGGCCACATATTGATCCAAACTCTTGTAGGTAGGTATAGCGAAAAATCCAGCTTTAATTAGTCAGGTGAGTTATTCTAATGTTCTAGGAAGTCTAGGAATCAGTCAATTGCAATCACCATCATCATCAACAGCCATTATAAGTCCCCACTGCTGAGGCACAGGCATTCTTTATGGATAGATAAAGACAATGGGCTATGACCCACCACGCGGGCCCAATGTGGATTGGTGTGTACTAACGACTGCAAATGCAGCCTGGACCAACGGCTTAACGTGCCTTCCGAAGCACGGAGGAACTTGAGATAAATACATTTTTGGTCACCCATCCCGTGACTAACTATTGCGAGGATTGCTTAACTTCAATGATCACAGACTGAGCGCAATAACCACTACGCCACGGGCTCATCGTAAAAACTTACTAACAAACGAACAGGGCACGCACAATCTTCCAAGTTGTCTAAAACAACCAATTTTTGATTCAAAAGTAAACAATCAAATATTCTTTTACTTTTATAAACGATCTTGATTTTGTGGCTAGAAAAATGATATTCGTATCTTATCTCGACTTTAAAAAATTTCAAAAACAAAGAAAATTTTCATTTTTTTTTATATTTTTTTGGTTTTATACTTAGATTATTAATCTCTAATTCACGATTAATATATAGAAAAATAGGTAATGACATATCGAGAGATAGACCTTGTCTGACTGAGTCCAACATACCGTTAGCGGTATACGAAAAGACTGTATTTGCCCTCACTATAAACAAAAATAAAATAAAAAATATGTCCTGCTGTTACATGGAGACGCTGCTGCCCCTCTCTTGATGGCAGTTTTCCCTCTGTCGCCTCTTACGACACCCTCGAGAAGAAAGGGGGTAGTGCTATTATTTTTATGTGCCGGCACTACACAGCGCAAAATTATGACCCCAAAATAATGTAAATAAAAATTAAGTTCAAAAACTAAAACCCGACTACTGAAAAATCACGCTCTAAAAAGTATGAAACAAGAAAATATTCTCATCTGAAATTGCCGTGGTCGTATGCCCACGACTATATAATATAACAAAACAATATTTTCATTCTAGGGATAAGTGGCATACGACCACGGCAATTTCAGATGAGAATATTTTCTTGTTTCATACTTTTTAGAGCGTGATTTTTCAGTAGTCGGGTTTTAGTTTTTGAACTTAATTTTTATTTTGTTATTACTGTTTGCTACGCTAAACTTCAGTGTGGGTCCATATAACTCAATACCAGATCAATACAAAGTCTAAATGACATACAATGGTAACACGGAAGAATTCAAGGCCATCTACTTAAATATTCAAATAGCTCGCTCTAAACAAATTTGCATAAAAATTGCAAGACCCACTCTGAGGAAAGAAATTTTTAACAGGTTGATGACATGATTTAGCATAATAATGTTGTAACTAATATCGAGAAGAAAAATTTGGTAATAATGAACTTATTTAACGCCAAAAATCATCATCATCATTTCAGCCGTACGACGCCCACTGCTGGGCATAGGCCTCCCCCAAGGATCTCCACAACGATCGGTCCTGCGCTGCCCGCATCCAGCGGCTTCCCGCGACCTTGACCAGATCGTCGGTCCACCTTGTAGGGGGCCTGCCCACGGAACGTCGTCCGGTTCGCGGTCGCCATTCGAGAACCTTTCCGCCCCAACGGCCATCGGTTCTCCGCGCTATGTGTCCCGCCCACTGCCACTTCAACTGAGCAATCCTTCGAGCGATGTCGGTCGTTTTAGTTCTCCTGCGGATCTCATCATTTCTGATTCGATCGAGCAGGGAAACACCAAGCATCGCTCTCTCCATTGCTCTCTGGGTAACCTTGAGCCTTCTTATGAGACCCATAGTAAAAGACCACGTCTCGCTTCCATAAGTCATAACTGGCAACACACACTGGTCAAAGACCTTAGTCTTGAGACATTGAGGAATTTTGGACGCAAATATATGCCGGAGCTTCCCAAACGTTTGGGAAGCTCCGACGCCAAAAATACTTCTTTGTATTTCAATAGTGGTATTACTAAAAGAAGAGTTTGCTGAGTATGTTTTTAAGTAAACCTACCTCTATTTTTAATAGAAATTGAAGTTTGATATATTTCACTCTCGATAAAAGCAGCGCCCCAACGGACGTCAACGGAACGAAAATTCAATATCTACGTAGTACAGTCGGCGTCTAATTGATAGAGCGTCTAGAGTAGAGCGTGTGATAACTCTGCGCGCGACTAGAGCTTTTTTGGCGCTAGTTACAGTACATTTTTTGTTCTAAGGCTAAAGTAAAGATTAGTTTTCGATTTTGACCGCGCGCCAATTATCTGGCGAGCACTCTAGTCAAAATGATCTGAAAAACAGAAGCTCCCAAAGTTATCTGTGTTTAATGTTTTTGTACATTATGCACAGATAACTTTGGGAGCTTTGTTTGCTAAGATAATTTTGAACACCCTGACTGCTCATAACAATAAGTAAGACATTTTGAACACCTTGTGTGCTTACAACAATATGGTGATTCGAACTGCGTAAGTAACTATATCAAATTGCTTAAGGTGGTTCGATCAGCTCAGTAGCGCCACCAATAGAAATAAATCATGTACGATTTATCAAGGGTTTAGAATAAAAGTTTCGGTGATTTTGCACAAATAGAAGAGTAAAGTGCAATTTTTAAGTATTTTTTCATGGCCTCAAATATGAGCATTAAGTTATGAATCTCGATATTGCTAAATGTGGCCACTTTTGACACTATTGATATTTACGACTTATTGCTTTAGTTTGAGTTCAAGTATATTTATAAAATGCATTTTACTCTTTTATTTGCGCAAAATAGCCGAAACTTTTAATTTAAGCCTTAATTGATTAATTTCCATTGGTGGCGCTACTGAGCTGATCGAACCAACTTAAGTATAAATATTTCAGATCATTTTATCATTTTGACTAGGTACTTTAAACGCTCATATCAACTTGACGCTGACTGTACCTACACGAGTATGTAGGTATAAGCCATTTCACAAAAATCGGTAAAAATCTCCAAAATAGTAAGTTTTTGACGTCGTCAATCTCGTTATTAGATGCAATATTCAATTTCTATTTATGAAACATAAATAGATCAGCCTTTGTTGTCGTATCATAATGCATCGGAATTTTGATTTATATTTTTATTTACCCGTGGGAGAACGCGTCTCACCTGGCGGGGCAAACCGATCGGCGACGGTGAAGAGTGCTGGGTAAGGTCCGATGACCGAGCCCCCCGTGAGCGGCTCGCGCACCTCCATACAACAGCGCAAAATTATTGTGAGATGGATCTAGTATGAAAACTGACAGCATAATGACGGATGGTATCGTTTACAATACAGAGTTTTCCCTGCTTGGGACGTGGCGTCTGCTAGCTTTATTATTATTTGTATTGGGTGTTTTATTGTAAAGAAAGTAAAGGGCAAAGTAAAGAAACATTTATTTATTTTTCTTTCTTATTATTCATTGGTACTTATCGGTTAATCTGAAAGTTAGCGAATTATTTTAAACGGTATAATAATATTATATACCTAGTTACTTTGAAACGCAATAACAACCCCGCATACTACCATATTGTATGCATTATCAGAAGCTCAACATTCTTTAAAAGTTGGTAGATTTAATCAATGTCAAAAATTATTTTTTCATGTTTCTAAATCTCGCATACACACACGGCTAAAATCGATAGAAAAAAGAAAAATATATCCTATATTATAATGAATAAACGCCATCTATAAAGTTCTCTAGACACTACATGACAGTACAACTATGATAGCGCCATCTATCGCACAGTAGCAGCGTTAAGTTTAAAAGCATTCATTTGGTTCTGCTACTCACCGCTATGCCGCAGACGGCGCTGGCGTCGCATACGAACTGAGAGGCTGTCCCAATCATCATCCATGTTTGGTTGACCTTCCTTCTCGACTGTGAACGAATAACAAGTTATAATGTTTTGTTTGTTTGTTAAAATAATGTATATTTTATCATTACATTGATATCAACATGTATACGAACCTTCTTCAGTGCGTGATCGTGAGTGGAGCTGTGTGGCTACCCTGAGCCCTCCCGCCATCAGATCCGTGCTGCGCTCTAGGTCCACCCTCTTACGTCGTTCAGTTCCACCTGTCTCCTCTACCAGGCTCTGGTCACTACGGAGGGACTTCGCCTAAAAAGAACATTTAAACATACAGTATTCTGTTCAACAAGAATGGTCTTAATGAGCTTCTTTTTTTCCTCGCAATATAATTTCAATAAAATATTTTCTCTTAGCTTATCGCATACCTATATGTTGTACTATCTATTATAATATATTTTTCTAATGTCATTTTATTCTATCTGGTATTATATTGAGTGATTAATTTATCAGAAATATGTGTAGGATTACATTTTTAAATAGAACCAACTTTCAAAATCTTTTGTAAAAATAAATTAATTGTAAATTTGTCTGGCATTTTCGGATAGGTACCTACGTTACATTTTGCATACCTACAGAATTTTAAAACGCAAATATGTGATGATACCTAAAGTATTGTAATGTTTATCATATCTTTATCTATTGTTTATTTTATTAATTATCTGAAGAAGAAGTAGTTGTTTTGTAGAATTGCCAAGTAATGGTGTTCTTACCTCTTCTTTCGACAATTCCTCGTCACCGAGACGTTCCTGCTCCTTCGTGTGTTTCGTCTCCGTTACTATAGTTCCATCAGGCCTCAACGCACGTAATTCCACCTTAGAAAACAAACAGAAAATTTTATTTATATCAAGAACTTCAAAAATCTTTCTAGTAAGTAATATAAATGCGAAAGTTGGATGTTTCTAACTCAATCACGGCGAAATAGCGGAACGCATCTGGATGTAATTTTTGCATAGAGATAGAATATAGTCTGGAAAAGCATAGGCTATATTTAATCCTGGAAAATGTCTTATACCCACGGGAAAACATCGTCTAGCTCATGCGGGCAAAGCCGCGAGCGGAAAGCTAGTATTTAATTGTTAATAATTTTATGATAATTATCAATCTATATTTTTTTTGATTTAGAATTTTCTAAATCTAATTCTCATTTCAAATGTTACGTACACATTTTGTAGACTTGAATTGCAGCCTACCAATGTCATTTTATCTAGTCTTGTTTAATAGAGGTACTTAATTGTTGTAACTCTGTTAAGTGTGCCTATATATATAATTATAAACATATTATTGTGTTAGGAACTAGGTAGGTGCTATTGTTGATCGAAGTCTGTTAGCCGTATTTTCGAAATAAAAAATTACACGTATAACACGGTAATTCAGTTTGCGTTTCATCTTTAGACAAGCAAGCGTTGATGTCTTTTATATGGCAATATAAAGCCTCGACAAAATTAAATTGATTGAATAAATGGAGCCGCAGCCGCACCGCAACCATCGCATGTCTGTATTTACAAATGAAAATTGCGCCGCATCCGGACCGCAACCGGACCGCTACCGTAACGCTGCCGGACCGCAACTGGACCGCAACCGGCCTAATTAACCAACCAAATCTGGGTTAAACAATATCGAGGTTGCGGTCGGGTTACAGTCCGAATATTTGTCCCAGGTGGGAATGAACTGGACCCCTGGCTCCGGAGGTATGATCAATAAATACCAGTGCGTACTAAAAATACTGATTCGTTACCGTGTCATCAGTGTTGATGGTGGTGTTGAAGTTGACCGTGTCCCTCACGAGCTTGGGCCCTCGAGGCACCAACGCGAGCTGATGCTCCGTCTGCACCTTCAGAGCATCTCGGATGTCTTCCTCTGGCGTCTCGTTTACTGCTGTTATGAGTGCCTGGAACAATAAGATATAGGAAATAAATAAAAAAATCATTAGTAATATCTTGACGTCAATAAGTGCCTGAAAAAGACTTCAGCTAGATCAGTAGGTCTGTTCCAAGACTAGTAAGGAAAAGTCACGCATTCCCTTTCTCTATTTGAATTTTTTTGGAAGGTGGTTTAATTTTTTAGGGTTCCGCAGTCAACAAGGAACTCTTATAGTTTCGCCATGTCCGTCTGCCCGTCTCTCCCCAGCCTAGCTCATAGACTCTTAGTACTAAAAAGCTGTAATTTGGCATGAATACAAAAATTTATCACGCCGACAAAGTGGTGAAGTAAAATTTTGAAAAAAAAATTTTTTGTTACCTTCCCTACACGTAAAGTGGGGATGTAATTATTTTTTCTTGTCTACCCCATAGCGTCGGGTGTCGTTGGATAGCAATTTCAAAAATATTACGGGTTTATAATAGTACATTACGATACAAGTGACCTAAGTGGCAATTAATTGCACGGCGCGTAGTTAGCGATACCGTCGCGCTTTGCACTTAGGTCACGCGAATCGTATACTATTTTATAGCACTGTGTGATAACGTTTATCCGTGACCTAGGTAATTAATACATAGTGTATTAAAGAGCCACCTAGGTCACGGATACGTGTTACCTAAGTGCGGGTTTAGGTCACACAGTGCTATAAAAACAGTTTTTTTAATTGAGGCATTCGTTTGTAAATTATTAAGCTCTAAAGTGCAGTTTCCCAAATTTTATCTAGATCCATTAAGAGGTTCAGTCAGCCGTTTCACCGTGAGTGTAACAAACATCCAAATATCTAAACATCTAAAATTTTGCAATTTAATATTTGTGAGAGGACCGATCGTTGTGGAGATCCTTGGGGAAGGCCTATGCCTAGCAGTGGGCGTCGTACTGCCGACATGATGATGATAATGATGAGATAATACAGATACTTTGACGACCGATTTGGCGCAGGGGTAGGCTACCCACCTTCTGCGCCAGTGGTCTCGGGTTCGATTCCCGAACAAGACAAATAGTTGTGTGCATGAACATGTCTATTTGTCTTGGTCTGGGTGTTTTCTATGTATATTAAGTATGTATTTACAAACAAAAAGTATTTAAGTATATATTTATCCGTTATCAAGTTTTCCATGATACAGTTTCGTAATGAAATTAAAATGGGCTTAGATAATTGGTGTGAATGTAAGAAGTTATTTATTTATTTATTATTTATTTATTTATTTATAATAATTTGTAATAAATTATAATAAAATTATTATAATAGCTAGCATTCCGCCCGCGGCTTCGGCCGTGTGTACTACACGACTTTATTCTGCGGGAATGTAAGGTTTTCCCGGGTTAAAAAGTAGCCTATGTTACTCTTCAGCTCCCAAACTATGCCCATATCAAAAATCACGTCGATCCGTTGATCCGTTGCTCCGTTTGTGGTTTTGATGTGAATGACGGACAAAAAAACAAACACACTTTCATAAATTCTTTTTCATCATATAAAAATTAAAAAGTAGGTTGGTTGTTTTTGTCGAAAAAAATAAAACGTATGACGTTATCAATATGTCATTGACATGCTTATTTGAGACTTCACTCCTTGTCATTGTCAACAGTTCATCAAATTGACAGTTTTTCTAAGACAATGTAAGGAAAAAAACGTATAAAAAGTTAAATAACTTGTAAATAATCATGACGGAGAGCAAGTTTTACGAATCAGCAAGATCATACTGGGCTAACGTTCCGGCCACGCTAGATGGAGTACTCGGCGGCTATGCGCATATCTCGAACACAGACATCGAGGGATCTAAGGCATTCCTCGACGGCATTCTCAAGCTCAAAAAACCACCGGCGACAAAACTCGCACTCGATTGCGGCGCAGGAATCGGTCGCATAACAAAAAAACTACTAATCCCACGCTTCCAGAAGGTCGACATGGTTGAACAAGACGAGAAGTTCGTCGACACCGCAAAACAATTGATCGGCGAAGACAACAATAAACTCGGAACGGTGTACAAAATCGGACTCCAGCACTTCAAACCACAAAAAACTTACGACGTCGTCTGGTGCCAGTGGGTGCTCGGTCACCTGAACGACTATGACTTAATCGCCTTTTTAGAAAGATGCATCGAAGCTTTATCCGAGTATGGCGTCATCGTTATCAAGGAGAATGTATCTACGACCGATGAAGTTGAGTACGATGAGGATGATTCATCAGTTACCCGACCACTGGAGCTGTACTACAAGATCTTTGCCGCCGCTAAACTGAACATAATCAAGAAGACCGTCCAAACTGGGTTCCCCGAAGACATATACCCTGTACATTTATTCGCCTTAATACCAGAGAGAACTTGAACGAGTGTTTTATTTTGTTTATTAGCTTGTAGAGTTTGCTATAAAGGAACAATGAACATTGTTTCCGACTGGCTTTTCATGGTCGTAAATGAGTCGAAATAGCTACGCTTTCAGTTCGACCATACGGAACGTAGGCAATGGACGGACATAATGCACGCCAAGATCGTAGAGTGAATGTTTATCTTTGATGGAGAGGCGAATCGTGTGCAGAATTCGTGATTGTGTCGTTTAATAAAGAAGGATCTGGGACGAACAGCGCAGCGCGCGCAAATAAGTTCGCAAGTGCATTCACCGTTTAGTACAAGCTTACGAAATCATTACATCAGACGCTTGTGAACTTTAGGGCACCTGCAACAGTTTGTGTTTGCTCGTAATGGTTTATATAATAAATTCTGTTATAATTTATCATCTTCCTCAAATTTAGTTCAACAATTCTCATTCAGATGTTTTGCTAACTTCCTATTCAATTTGATTTAAACCTATTGCACACTATAATTAGTCCCTCCAACGTGATAACTTTTATTTTCAGTTTAAAGCATACTCCGACCTTTTTTGTACTGGTACTGTAAAGGTACTGCAACCTACATACCAAGCAAATGGAATTCAATTGAACAGAGCATAATGGCAAATCAGTAATAATTAGCTATGGCCCAAGTGATGTTCAATCAAAGAACAGTTAGCGATTGATATCGCACCGAGCCTCCTCTATTATTAGGGCCGGGCGTCAATCTTCGGCATGCCAGAGCCCAGCGATTGGAAACAGTTAGATTCTAAATTGATGTGACTTTGAATCCCATCTAGGCCACGACGACACGAAGAAAGCTCCGGCAACATTTTGAGAACCTCTTGTCTTTACAACTTAAAACATTTAACGTCATTGCTCTGCCCAAATATAAATGAAAAATTAACTCAAACCACATTTGACCTCAAAACGAACAAAAGTCGGATCGAAGCTACAATTTAAAATGTCACGAATATTCGTGTACGTACGTGCCCTGTTTTATTTGAAACGATGACCAAATACATTGTTTGCCAATACGGTAACGGGTAAAAATAGAAGATGGGAATAAATATTCATATTTTCTTTTAGCACGAAAGTGCTACAGTATCAATAGTAGTTAAAAACTTGTATTTTAAGTTTTAAGCGGTTGTCTAGTTTTTGCACGTCATGGCTAACAGTAAATTGACATGTTGTTCATATGCTTATGGGTGTTTAAAGTAGGTAGTATGCTATCTATTTTGTTTACTGTAGTTACAAATAGTAATTAATTAAATAAAACAGTTTTATAAGCTGCTATAAACTACTTAAGTTAATTATAAAACGGCAAAATAAATTGAGAAAAGTCGTAAGTTACAAAAAGATTTGGCCGATTAGTCTCGCAAAATGTATTATTGTCATGATCGCGCGTGCGTGCCACTTTTTCTAAGCTTCCGATGCAGACGTGATAAAAGTACGTGAGGTCAAATAGGTCTCGGAGATCACAATATGTTTGATTTATACTCTAAAATGAGTATTTTAGATAAATACAACGTTGTTAATAAGCAAAAATTGGCTGAACCTTTTTATAGCGGTAAACGTATATTATATATTTCCATAATTTAAGAAAAGGATGTAATCTAATCTTCGGTCAACAATAACACCTAGGTCAATCTAATACATCATTTTCAATCATAAAAATTGCATTGGTAATGCAAATAAGTAAATAGTAGATTTCATTACAAGTGTGGAAAGCCTGTCATTGCAAAGAGTTCCGACAAATGTCTACCCGAGCCGAGGCGCAGCCGAAGGTGAGGGTTGACAGTCGGAACAAGTTGCAATGACGGTTCCGCACGTGTACTGAACAACTATTTTTAATACTGTTGCGAAAAAATGAAGCAATTTAATAAAATAATAAAACACAATAAACTCAACTAACTAATCGTAAAAGAATATAAGCAGAGACTTTTTTTTTGTTTTCTTCACCCATTCTGGGTTGGCAAAGGAAACTATGATCATACAGCCAAGGCTTCAGTAGAATTTTTTTATTGATATGAAATGAAAATTAAATTAAATAAGATGAAATGAAATGAAACCTAACAAAAGCAATCCGAATCCTACAGGAGCGCCTTTCCTTATTTCTCTCTTTTACCACATCGTTTTCCATTAAAGCCACATTATTGCACTAATTCCACCATACTAAGTACCTACCACAATAAAAACCAGAAAAAAACTAATTTAGAAAATTAAGAAATAAGGTCCCTCATTTTCTTTTCTCTTACTTGCGCAAACTCCTATAAGCAGATACTATGGTAAATAGTGCACGTCATACCATATTTAGTAATCTGTGGTCAATAGTGGTCATACAGCCAATTTTATGTATTTTTTATATTCATAAATTTAATTTGGCCGATACTAATATTAATTTAATGTCTTATTAAAATTACTTTTAAATCTGATATTGAAACAAATTAGTAGCTTCTTTTTAGAAATATTTACATGAATCATAAAAACTCCTATGATTTTTTTTTTAGTAAAAACTTTTCTTTTTAATAGACAATATTTTGACAGTTGGGAAAGAAAACGCACGAGTTCGGGAAAGGTAAAGAAAAATATTTTTTAATACAGTTGCTCAAAAAGTGGCGTATTGCAGGGACGTATAGCGTTCGGGATGTGGGCTATTACACACTCGAACTTTTTCTTTACCTTTCCCGAACTCGTGCGTTTTCTTTCCCAACTGTCAAAATATTGTCTATTAAAAAGAAAAAACCAACCACGAAGTTTTTACAAAAAAAAAATCTTAGAAGTTTTTATGATTCATGCAAATATCTCTAAAAAGAAGCTACTAATTTGTTTCAATATCAGATTTAAAAGTAATTTTAATGGGAGAGTTTCCTGCAGTAATTTTTCGATGCACTAGATGGCGCTGTAACCCTAACACAACCTACTTTTTTCAGCATATTATGGTAATTTGGTAAAGGATTAGTTCATTCAGCCTAAAAAAGACTTGAGTGTCGGTTGGTTGTACTGTCAAATTAATCTGTGGTAAAGTTTTTCTTCTGTAAGGTCTGCGGATTGCTTTGCTTCTTTGCGTTGGTGTTGGTGGTGTTTTGTGAGCGTATTCTTTTTCTTGATAATTTGATTGAAACCTGGGGGGCTACCGGCTAAGAAATCTGGATATGGGTATGGGCTTCAACTGTCATTTGAATTCATTATTCTGATAGATTTTTGCTGCTTTGTTCTGTTGAACGTTGCTAGCTAGTTATTGTTATACCCGACGTCACAAAACAAGGAACTGATAGCGGCTATTTTCTTTATGAAATTAACTTAAAGTTTCCAAAAACGTATGAAGTTCATATCCATAAAGTTACGCGGTAGCCCCCCTGGCTTGGACTGGTACTGAATACTGGACCCCGATTGGATAGCTTACATTTTGGCCTGGCACTGAATACTTGACACCGATATTGCTTAACGTTTTGGACTTGCCTAATCACCGCACTGGTGAACGAATTTCAATCATATCGAAAGACTATGGATCGTGTCGTCTTGATCAGCCCCTGTACCGGCAAAAAAATATGGATATGGACATGGGCTTTATTTGACATTTGAAGCACATATTTTGTCCTTGTATGGGCATAATATGGGCTTCAAATGTCAAATGAAGCCCATGTCCATACCCAGATTTTTAATAAGTGGACTAATCGATACATGAAGCTCGACTTAATACTGAGGTAACTGGAGAGTGCAGTACGAACAATTTTTTGAATACCACAAATAACACAGTGGCTGTCTTCCGTCTCACCTACACTTTAAAAAAATACGTATGGTCATATGAGACAGCTGACAGCCACTACATACATAAATGTCAAATTTGCTGGCGACACTTTTTTATTCAGGGTGAGAGCTCCAGTTACCTCAGAGTATTAAGTCAAACTTCATGAATCGATATCACCAAGCATAAAAAATAACAACAAAACCCATCTGCACAGACACCCTCCAAAGCTTTCATAAGCCAACACAATGCATAGAGTAAGATAAATAAACACAAATGACTTTTCGTATATTACTTACTTCTTTGTTATTTTCTATTAGGTAAATACTTTTTCGTTTACTTCTTCAGAAAAAGTTAGGTCGCTATAGTGAGGTAGCGCCATCTAGTACACATTTTTGAACTGAACGATGAAACGTCAAAAGAAACTCTCTCATTATACATTAAATTAATATTAGTATCGGCCAAATTAAATTTATGAATATAAAAAATACATAAAATTGGCTGTATGACCACAGATTACTAAATATAGTATGACGTGCACTATTTACCATAGTATCTGCATATAGGAGTTTGCGCAAGTAAGTGAAAAGAAAATGAGGGACCTTATTTCTTAATTTTCTAAATTAGTTTTTTCTGGTTTTTAGTATGGTGGAATTAGTGCTTTTATGGAAAACGATGTGGTAAAAGAGAGAAATAAGGAAAGGCGCTCCTGTAGGATTCGGATTGCTTTTGTTAGGTTTCATTTCATTTCATCTCATTTAATTTAATTTTCATTTCATATCAATAAAAAAATTATACTGAAGCCTTGGCTGTATGATCATAGTTTCCTTTGCCAACCCAGAATGGGTGAAGAAAATAAAAAAAAAGTCTCTGCTTATATTCTTTTACGATTAGTTAGTTAAGTTTCTTGTGTTTTATAATTTTATTAAATTGCTTAATTTTTTCGCAACTGTATTAAAAATAGTTGTTCAGTACACGTGCGGAACCGTCATTGCAACTTGTTCCGACTGTCAACCCTCACCTTCGGCTGCGCCTCGGCTCGGGTAGACATTTGTCGGAACTCTTTGCAATGACAGGCTTTCCGCACTTGTAATGAAATCTACTATTAATACAGTTGCCAAAAAGAAAAAACCAACCACGAAGTTTTTACAAAAAAATATCATAGAAGTTTTTATGATTCATGCAAATATTTCTAAAAAGAAGCTACTAATTTGTTTCAATATCAGATTTAAAAGTAATTTTAATTATACATTAAATTAATATTAGTATCGGCCAAATTAAATTTATGAATATAAAAAATATATAAAATTGGCTGTATGACCACAGATTACTAAATATGGTATGACGTGCACTATTTACCATAGTATCTGCTTATAGGAGTTTGCGCAAGTAAGTGAAAAGAAAATGAGGGACCTTATTTCTTAATTTTCTAAATTAGTTTTTTCTGGTTTTTATTGTGGTAGGTAGGTACTTAGTATGGTGGAATTAGTGCAATAATGTGGCTTTAATGGAAAACGATGTGGTAAAAGAGAGAAATAAGGAAAGGCGTTCCTGTAGGATTCGGATTGCTTTTGTTAGGTTTCATTTCATTTCATCTCATTTAATTTTATTTTCATTTTATATCAATAAAGAAATTCTACTGAAGCCTTGGCTGTATGATCATAGTTTCCTTTGCCAACCAAGAATAGGTGAAGAAAACAAAAAAAGTCTCTGCTTACATTCTTTTACGATTAGTTAGTTGAGTTTATTGTTTTATTATTTTATTAAATTGCTTCATTTTTTCGGAACTGTATTAAAAATAGTTGTTCAGTACACGTGCGGAACCGTCATTGCAACTTGTTCCGACTGTCAACCCTCACCTTCGGCTGCGCCTCGGCTCGGGTAGACATTTGTCGGAACTCTTTGCAATGACAGGCTTTCCGCACTTGTATTGAAATATACTATTTTACTAAAAAAAAATCATAGAAGTTTTTATGATTCATGCAAATATTTCTAAAAAGAAGCTACTAATTTGTTTCAATATCAGATTTAAAAGTAATTGTAATTATACATTAAATTAATATTAGTATCGGCCAAATTAAATTTATGAATATAAAAAACATAAAATTGGCTGTATGACCACAGATTACTAAATATGGTATGACGTGCACTATTTACCATAGTATCTGCTTATAGAAGTTTGCGCAAGTAAGTGAAAAGAAAATGAGGGACCATATTTCTTAATTTTCTAAATTAGTTTTTTCTGGTTTTTATTGTGGTAGGTACTTAGTATGGTGGAATTAGTGCAATAATGTGGCTTTAATGGAAAACGATGTGGTAAAAGAGAGAAATAAGGAAAGGCGCTTCTGTAGGATTCGGATTGCTTTTGTTAGGTTTCATTTCATTTCATCTCATTTAATTTAATTTTCATTTCATATCAAAAAAAAAATTCTACTGAAGCCTTGGCTGTATGATCATAGTTTCCTTTGCCAACCCAGACTAGGTGAAGAACACAAAAAAAAAGTCTCTGCTTATATTCTTTTACGATTAGTTAGTTGAGTTTATTGTGTTTTATTATTTTATTTAATTGCTTAATTTTTTCGCAACTGTATTAAAAATAGTTGTTCAGTACACGTGCGGAACCGTCATTGCAACTTGTTCCGACTGTCAACCCTCACCTTCGGCTGCGACGCGGCTCGGGTAGACATTTGTCGGAACTCTTTGCAATGACAGGCTTTCCGCACTTGTAATGAAATCTCCTATTTTAAGGATATAATCTTCAAGACAACACTAGGTGCAGCAAATTATAGATAATTTAACTATGTTTTACTCATTTAATAATTTTAGAAAATAAAACCTTATAGTTGCTGCGACGAAGTACTTTCGAGTGCAACTAAGTACTTTAGAGGCGCTGGTAACCTGATCTACATTTAACACGTGAAATATGTATGAAAATAAAAAAAAATGTCGCATCATATCATAATCATTCTGACATAATTTTGATATTGAAACCATTGCACTTCGTATTATGACCGAAATTTGAATGGCACAGACTCGTTAAAAACGGGTATGGGCAGGGTATGGGCAATTTGTCATTTCCCTCGAAACAAGTGCGGTTTTGATGAATATCATAATCATGCTGAGATTTCTTTTTGTTTTTGTTCGCTTTATTGCAAATGCGTGCGAATTTGCTGTGCTTGTTAAAAAGGGCTGTAAACGGGAAATTCGAGCTTCATCATTGTGCTAAATTAGTTTGTATTTTTATAAAGCTTATTTGTCGACAATTGGTCGGTCGGTGTACGTGTCGGTTTTACTTCTTGACGTTAAACGCGCTGCTATTGCGAACTTAAAAAGTAGTTTGTTGAAGTGCAACTCTAGCTTAGGTCGCGTGACTGTATGTGACATTACTCTGTTCTGAAATTATCTATGTAAACTGGCAATCCTATCCATTACCATTTTAGTAGTTATTATTTTTTCAAGCCTGACCAGAAAAATAAAAAACCTTGCTTGAAGCGCCACTTTCGCTATCTCCATTGTCACAAATATTTGCAAATGTCAAATTCTATAGAAAAATTTTGTTCGTCATATTTCCGCAACATGGCGAGGTTTTTTTACGAGGAACTTTATAAGTTTGTATGTAGGAAGTTATATCCGGAACTGCTGTAGGTATGTAAGTACCTCTAGCATGAAAACCTATTGTTATGATAATCAAATAGTAAGGGCCCTCACACGACGTTTTTGTATCGATACTAACGCAAGTCGAACACTCAGCGAACGCAAGGAAGCCAGCAAGTTTTAACCTTAAACACGACCCTTGCGTTTGTATCGATTCAAACGCCACGTTTTACGAACGCAACCAGGACGCGCGTATGTATCGCGTTTGTACCCCGTTTTTATAGTGCTATCGCGATGACATCGCTCGTGGACGAAGAAGCTCGTTTTTAAAAAACGTCGTGTGTAAGGGACTACACCATGGAAGTATTAATGAACCAGGAATGTTTGATCTATGTAATGAACTACACCGTCCTTCAAAAGCTGTCAAAGTACTGCTGTCAAATATGTATGGACTTCCAGTTCCATAAACGATCGAAAGAGGCGCTGGGTCTTCATACAAAATCTATATATATAAAAATGAATCCTTATTTCCCTTGGTCACGGCATCACGCGTGAACGGCTGGACCGATTTGGCTAATTTTGGTCTTGAAATGTTCGTGGAAGTCCAAGGAAGGTTTTAGCGGTGAGAAAATAGGGGAAGGAGGGGTAAGTAGGGGTAGAGTAGAAGTAGGGTAGGGGTAGAGTAGGGGTAGGGTAGGGTAGGGTAGGGGTAGGGGTAGGGTAGGGGTAGGGTAGGGGTAGGGTAGGGGTAGGGTAGGGGTAGAGTAGGGGTAGGGTAGGGGTAGGGTAGGGGTAGGGTAGGGGTAGGGTAGGGTAGGGTTGGGTAGGGTAGGGGTAGGGGTAGGGGTAGGGGTAGGGGTAGGGGTAGGGGTAGGGGTAGGGTAGGGGTAGGGTAGGGTAGGGGTGGGGTAGGGTAGGGTGGAGTAGGGGGTAGGGCCACGGGAACGAAGTCGCGCTGGGTCAGCTAGTAATATATACAATCACGATAACGGTTACCATAACGACAGTTTTTCATGCTAGGGGTTCTAGATACATAGTTGGAGTGACAGACATGGCCGAGCGTTATACGCCCACTTGAGAGTATAACTATAAGTAGATTATTTTGACAGTGTCAATAATACTAAGGTATTTCAAACTTGGAACGCTTCCTGTCATTTATAATGTAATCTCGTAACATTCGTATTTTTTTATATTCGATATTCCCACGGGAAGTGAAACTACACGGGTAAACCCTCCGTGGCCGAGTGGTGTACGCGCCGGTTTTCAAGGTGCCGCTATCTCTAGTGGTCCCGGGTTCTATCCCCGGTCGTTAAATATTGAAAATGAACTTTTCAATATTTTTTCGGGTCTGGGTGTAGGTACGTGGTTATATCAGTCGTTGTTTCCAATTTCCATAATACTAGTGCTTATGCTACTATACTACTTTGGTATTGGAACAATGTATGTGATGGTGTCTAATATTTATTTATCTATACTCTATACTAATATTATAAAGAGGAAAGATTTGGCTGTTTGTTTGTTTGCATCAATAGGCTCCGAAACTACTGGACCGGTTTCGAAAATTCTTTCACCATTAGAAAGCTACATTCTTCCCGAGGGACATAGGCTATATATTTTGTCCCGATATTCTCACGGGAACGGGTACCACGCGGATGAAACCGCGAGGATCCGCTAGTTTATTTATAAAACCATGTAGCTCAGCCAGTCTATTCAGCTATTCAGCTTCAGCTTTCAGCTATTCCGACAAATGACTAGCCATCGTCGTCAGCATTCTGCAGATGTCTTAAGTAACGTAGGCGACTAAACATGAATACAAAATAAATAAAATATAAAAAAGTTGGTGCAATTAAACATGAAGTGAGATGCGATACGGCTATCCACTTAGCCTCTGCCTTACTAGATAGATTTAAGATACTTGATCTAACTACGATCAGGTTTTAAGGAACGTATTTAATTTGTCCTTACCAGTATTATTAAAGCGAATTATGTCTGTGTTTATGTTTTTTTATACCTACACAACGGGGTAGTACTTAGCCTTCATCACACCTGATGTTAAGTTGTGTTATCCTCAATCACTGAGGAACTGGCTATCTTATCACTAACTGCCGGAACACAATATTGTTGAAAACATCATTGTTATGACGTCAGACTTAGATAGGATGGTGGTAGCTAGCCAGGCGGACTAATAACAATTCCTACCACCAACCAAACCGAATACAATATGTTTAAGCTTCTGTTAAAGCTGATGAGTTTTTCTCGCCTGTTTTTCTTGTCAGTTAAAAGATGTCCATAACAGGTGGTAGGTAAAAAAATGTTGGACGATTCATAAGCATTAACTTTATTTAATCTATATGAATAAAAAAATAAAAAAATGTACCCTCCCTGTGAATCCAACCCGGGACCGCTGGGTCGGTAGCCGGTGGTGTAAGCCGCACAGTCGGTCGGTTAGAGTGAAATAATAGCAAATTTTGTCGATCGCCCTTAAGAATTTAAAAAATCCACTTTTTTGTTTTTTGATCAATAGGCTTTGTAAATAGATTATAAATTATTTTCGTTTCACCTGTTTTATGTAAGTAACTGCTTTAGACTGTCCGGGTCAGGCATTTTTATGGTGCAATTAGAAATGACAAAACACATCTTAAAATTTTTCATGTAAGTAATACGTACATTAAAATTAAGAACTTTAGATTTTATATTATTTTTATGCATTTTGAATCCCGCCTGAAAGCTACTTATAGGGCTCGTGGTTTTTTACTATTACATTTTTCCTATACAAAATTGCATTGTGAATGCATAAAAATAAAATAAAATCTCAATATGGCTGTTTCATCTTAATCGATTGTTAAACATTTGTAAAAATGTTTCTTTCGGATGCGAGGGTTTCCTCACATTGATTAAGCAACTCTGGCCTACAGCGTAACAAGTGATAGCAAAATTCGACGAGTCGTGTAAGCCTTTCGGTAGTTTAGTTGGTCAGAGCATCGGGCCGGATTCCCGGAGGCGCCGGTTCGAATCCCGCCTGAAAGCTACTTATAGGGCTCGTGGTTTTTTACTATCACATTTTTCCTATACTTAAGAACTTTACTTAAAAACAATGTTAAAAGCACCGAACACGGAAAGATGTTTTTCTCTATGTTCTGTGGTTAAAAGTAATAATTTGACACTAATCTTTATCAACACTAGATCTTTGCGATACAGAAGCAAAATCTCAAAGCAGCATCTAGCGGATATAAAATTGTTGTGTACATTTTATATCTTCCGTCGCGTCCGTCGGCGTGATAAAACCGATGCGATGTGGCAAAAAGGCTTTACTATCTCGAAAAGGTGCTTCTCCAAGAGTTATTTATTGCTGTTAGTTTTTCATTTAATTGCTGCCAGAGCGTGGCGTGATGCGTCCTACCCGCTTGACATGTAATAAAATAATGACTGCAACTTACTGGGCGGAAACGTTTTATGTTGGCAGTTAATTCTAACCACTTTTGTAATTTGTAGTGACTTACAGTTTTTGAGTGTTGCAATTATTTGTCTTTGGATTTAAAATAGGATGGAACATCGTTTTACTAAACATCGACAGTATAGATACAATGCTTTTTTGATAATTTTAACCTGCAATTTGAAGGATTAAATTTGTAGTAGGTACTTAGGTCCATTTCGAAAAAAAAAACGATACTTTAGTCATTCAAATGTAAACTTTTATTAAGTAGTAGTAAGTAGGTAATTGGCTTTATGATTTTTATGGTGAGTAAAATGAACCATATCTCTACAATTTAAATGTTTGCAGAATTAACGCTAATAGTTTCTCATACGCTAGAAAACAATTGCTTACGTAAAAAGAGACACTACACATGTCTAAGGTCCCACACGATATTCGCTAAGTATCTGTTACTCGTTTGTATAAAACTCAAAATATGTTATCATACGAAGCCTCGCCTATTGCTAATTGCCAACTGAAAATTACTTAAAATGAATAATGCTGCAGTTTTTAGCTAACATCCACTGAATAAATGTTTGCAGAATCAACTCTAATAGATTCTCGTACGCTAGAAAACGATTAAGTAAATAGAGACATTATTAATGGGCTCAGTCGCATCTGTCTAAGATTCGAGTCCCACGCGCTCTCGCAATCTGATTGTGGGTAGAGTTACAATCATATCTTTTGCGGAATAATTATTTACGATGACCATTAACATCGGCTGCGAAGATATAAATTTCACGCCGATGAAGATATTTTACTTATTGTTTTAAAGTGAACGTTGGCGATTGAATGCATTCATTCATAAGTTGTAAGAAATTAACTAACATTACTTAAAAGGCACTTAATGTTAAGTTGGAAGAGAGACAATAGACATGAAAACATCGTTTATGAATGAACAACTGGACAATTTGAAAGTTTACGATGTAACTTGTCATTTTACAATCTTTTTATTAACTTGCCATGCAGGACCGATCGTTGTGGAGATCCTTGGGGGAGGCCTATGCCCAGCAGTGGGCGTCGTACGGCTAAAATGATGATGATGATGATGATGATGATGTTAGTTAGTTTGTAAGTTAGTTAGTGGGGGATAAATCTTGCAAGCTTAATTTGACCCACTTCCCAGTATCCGATGGAGCTGAAATTGTGTATACAGGTTTGGTTTAGATGACAATACAATATTAAAGTACAGTCAGCAAAAGGGCTTCTAAAAAAAAAAAAATTTACTAAAAACTTATAACTATTGAGGTAAGAACGAGTCAAAAGCAAGGATGACGGTCTTCGATCATCAATAATACCTAGTTCATGACGGTTTGCTTTTTTATCTAGTATGTACTAGGGGATTTTACCTACATGGTGTCCGTTCCCGTGGGAATATTGGGATAAAATATAGGCAATGTCACACAGAAAAATCTGGTTTTCTAATAATGTAACAATTTATTAAATCGATGTAGCTTTTGAGTATCCATTACAATCACACAAACTGATTCTCTTTATAACTCTTTATTATTATAAAAAGGCTCTTCGCGATTTCACCCGCGTGGGCATATCAAGATAAAAATTAAATATAGCGTGTCAAAGCGCGGATCCAGGATTTGGTTGAGTGGGGGGGGCAAATTTGTTTCAAAAGGGGGAGCAAATAATGAATGCAAAAATTTGTCTGTATAATTGTGTGTCAGGGGGGGGGGGGGGGCAATTGCACCCATTACCCCCCCTCCCCCCTTGTATATGCGCCTGAGTGAGCGTGTCACTCAGATTTCCATTACATCTGAACTTTGGTAAGTACAAACATTTCCTCACAGAACACGGTAATCAATTTCTCTTCTAGATGTCCTGTGCATTACCTATTTATAATATTTCGATAAAGTTTAAAATGGTAGAAAGCCGTAACTTATTTATTGATGTTCAGTCAAGTCAGTCAGTTTCAACTTATTGACTGAACATGATATTGACGATAACGATAACGATTAATTCTGAAAACATGTACAAGTTAATTGAAAACGGTCACTACGGACAATTAGTTTCACAACAGCTTTTCAATAGCTTTAGAGATCTTGGAAAGCGAGTACACTCACGAACATAAACCCCTATGAGATTCTGAAGATTAGTTTAACTGCAGTTTTAACTGTGACTACTCGTATTACTTAGTCTAGACTATTTGAATTGGTTTGCTAGCGGTGGCGATCTCTTTTGTTGGAGGCAAAAACTCACTTGGGTTTATGCGGAATAGGAGTAAGTTAGTTAGTATTTGAATTGGTTTGAACAATAAAAAACTATTCATGCTCATACATGCTTAAAAATAAAGTAACTAAGTTGTTTAACAATCAATGACAGATTTCAACTCTGTAGGTAGCTAGATAAGAATATGAAAATGGGTAAGTATTCAGGTTAATAATAAGCTTGAGTGTGCTTTAAATGAACAGAATAGGGCTGTCCATTAATCACGTGAGGCCGAAAGGGGCCCAAGAAAAAATCACCAAGTATCACAATCGCATAGTAAAAAGCCTCAAAATGTATCACAAGGGGGGAGGGGGGGTCTAAAAAGTTGCTAAAAAACATCACGTGATTAATGGACAGCCCCATAGGAATGCAAAATAATGTCTAATTCAATAATCTAGTAGTCTTCATCATCAGCCATAATAACAATGCTGGGGCTCAGGCTTTCCTTATGGATGGATAAGGAGAATTGCCCATGACCCATCACTCTGGCCCAACCAATGCAGATAGGTTGTTAACGACTGCAAACGCAGCCGGGACCAACGGCTTAAAGTGCCTTCCGAAGCACGGAGGAGCTCGAGATATTAAATTTTTGGTCACCCATCCCGTGACTGACCATTGTGAAAGTTGCTTAACTTTAACTATCGCAGGCCGAGCGCACTAACCACTAAGCCACGGACTCCTCAATAAAGTAGTAGGGTATAATATCCAATAATACTTTTCGTTAATATTTGATAAGCATTTAATCAAAGAGGCAACACATTTAAAGATTTATACCCTTTAAATCATACGACCAAACAGGCTCATTAAAATGGTCGTAGGAAGTGAATCACCACTAGTTTTGCTGAAAGAAAACTATCGAGAAGATATATTACTACAGCCAATACCAGTTCCGAGGCGCAGAATGCACGTACCAACGGCCGACCTTGCACGATGCACCAAGGTAACATTATTTTTGTACCTACTAGTGAACCACCGCGACTTCGTTCGATTGGTAATTGGTTTTAACGCGCTCTTTGAGGTTTTCAAAAAAAACTGGATAATAAAAATAGCCGTTGTCCTTTTAAAACTCTTCTTTGTCAAACTTTTAAATATAGTTTTGGTAGTTTGGACGTTAAAAGCTCTTATAATATTACTAGTAAGTTCCCGCGGTTCAACTCGCGTGGTACCCTTTCCCGTGGAAATACCGGGATAAAATATAAGAAAGCTTATGTCACTCAGGAAGAATATAGATTTCAAATGGCGATGGACATTTTAAAATCGGTCCAGTAGTTATTGAGTTTATCCATTACAAACAAAGAATAGTATGGATAAAAACCCTAGGCGCCGATGCTCACAGCAAATGCAGACATTTTAATGTTCCGCGTCGAGTGTTGGCCAAATTTGGATTATATGACCTTTTAAGTTTAACAACCTTTTTTGTTGGAAAAAAGATTGCAATAAAACTTAGTATACTTTTAAAACCTCATTAATTAACAGTGTATAAATAATGTATGTAATGGAGATTTAAGTACATGTACCTACATAAGTTGTTATAAATTTTGAAATACCTACTTTGTTATACAATACTGCGTAAGCTTTTAACAAAGTAGCGGAACTGCCTGTCATAAACCTATATTTAAGTTGTTGAGCAGCTCCACACGGTGTAAGTCTACGTGTTCGTTGCAACTAGATACTGCACTTCCTGAAAATAACATCATCGACAATGCAACAACAACGTGATACGAGTATATCGATTTTGGCATGTCTACCTAAAACGCTTCATTTTAAAAGTATGCTGGTAGTATCTCGTCGAAGCGAAAACGCGAAGACCAGGGTGCCTACCATCAACTTTAAGACAACGATTCCAAAATAGCGCGATGCAGAATAGGTTCCTAAAATGACCTTCTAAAAACTGGATCGCAAATGAATTGCTAGATGTGAATGACCGAACGATTTGTGTCCTTATTTCTTCTACCCGTCTCTTTCACTCGATTTTGTCATGCCCGGAGAGTGAGAGGGACGGGTAAAACCTGCAGGTGCCATGTTAAATCGACCGGGTTATAAGTCAAATAAGAGTTCATGACAGCTTAGCGGCTGTGAAATTTCATTGAATGATCACTGAATCGCTGTCATTGATATTAAGCTGTCTTGGTACGAATAGATCAGTTTACGTCCTAAACAAAACCGCAATAAGAGTTGATGGTAGGCAGTCACCCAGACCAAACATTAATCTATGGTTTATCCAAATGCATTGTACCTATTATAGTAAAAACATTTCTATTACTTTAAAAATTTCACAAGTTTTGTGTTCACCGCAGGTTTACCGTTTTGAAGCTTTGTAGGCAGTTGCGTTACAGTCTCAGTATACACATATGCACTGCATATGACTGTTACCCTTACAAACGGCCTACGTGAAATAGAATACCAGTACACTCGTAAACACAATTAACAAAGAATCCAAAAAGCAGGGCGTAGGGAATGCAGGCACAGGTGGGGTCGGCCACGACTCGGATATCTAAATTGTGCATCGGCCTTGAGCCGCCTCCGCTGAGAACTGACCTTTCCACTGAGAAGTTATTTATGAACACTGAACTCGTGATAAATCCATAGCACAGCATCCGCGTTGGCTTCGATGCTTCGCCGAATTTTTAATGGTAATGATAACTAATCATTTAAGGGGCGTGGTTAATTTACAGTTTATTACGCTGTATTATGAATGCGTAATTTTTCATCTTCTTGTGTTCGATTTCCTTTTTTTTAATTAGCAAAATTTGTTATTATGAACCGCACTGTAATTATAATAAGATTAAGTGAGTTGATATTATAAATTATAAGTTCATTCAGCCCTTGCTTGTACCGATTTCACGAAATATTAAATCCTACGCCATTTCAACTTGACCTAACTCTAATTTTATAGCCAATTCACAACTTAACGATCGGCAGGGTAAATGAAATAAATAACTTTTATCGTTTATACCTGAACCGTTACCCGCGTTCACTGTGCAGGTCTAATTTACAAAATACCCTATCGTAAGCAATAAATTTCCAATAAAAGGCACATCTGATACATAACAAATACCGTAACAGAATAGCAAGTAATATTTCACTTGTGGAACTGCACGCGCGGGTCTTGTCGTCTCTTCTCTAGATCTCCTATCAACTTTCAACTTTGTACTGCTTGTGACAGCACTGCCTTTTATCGACAATGAAACATTACTTGCTAGCGGTCATATTGACAGGAACCATGATTTATAGTTAGAAACTTAGACACTAGTATAGTATTATATTATCTGTGCACATTACTTTTCAATTGATTTTAAAAACCATATCTTCTAATAATTGGATGTTTATTCCACTTTCGTATGTTACGATCAATAGTAAAGTTTATTAAAATTGACGCAGTAATAACCCAAGGCTTAAATACTCGTACATTTCCAATAAGTGAATATATTAAGCGTACCAGACAAACAAGCTTTGAAAACTGCACCGACTGCATTTGAAAGTCTAAAGCTCTATTGCAATATAATATCAAGCTCATATTTAATCAAGTTGAATACTGAATTGTGACAGCTTACTTCAAAAACAGGTTCTTAGCGAGCACTTTTACAAGTTCTGATAGGAAACCTCTTATTACTAGTAGCCTACTTGAGTTGCGAAGAAAAGAAAATGTATTGAGATCCGCGGAGACAAGATTGAGGAGAAATTCCCTGGTACAAGGTGAGCCAGTCTCAGAAAAGGCACGTGAAAGTTATTACTTACACACTAGCGACACAGCTTGATTGGGGAACAAAAACCAGAAATACTACCCGAGGGTTATTCATAACATCGGCGGAGTTAAAGTTCCAATTATGGCCTTAGTACTTCGATCAACAATAGTATAATTGTTGATCGATGCCTTAGTATAAATAAATAAATAATAATAGAACGTTGGAGACTACTGCAGGACTTCTAATTTTAAATTGGTTCCATAAGCTGTTTTAAAGATAACATGGAAAACTTTCTAGCAGAAAAAGGTACCCATGTTTTTCTGCAATCTGTTCGGAGGCTTAATTTGAAATTAATATGATTTATTTTTTGTAATTATGTGTTCAAACTAAATTCATAGGTTTTTTCCCTAAAACAGCAATTTTTTCAGGTTCGTAACTAAATGAAATGGTTTGAATATTACAAATACTTCTCTCAAATGGGAGGTTTGACCAGTTTCAGAAATTACTGATCATCTTTTCAGTTGCGCTAGTTGGCTCTAGCAAAATCCTAGACGAAAAGGTATGCATATATTTTGATATATATTATACAAAAATATACAAGCTTTTACATCCGAGGAATGTCTTTTCAAAATGGCTTATTTCATGACTAACAGTTTTTTTAGAATCGGAATAAAAAGCTTTAGTTATAACTGTTATAAGCTTGTTTAATGCAGAAGGCACTTTTTGAAAGCGATTTTCTATAATAAAAGAAATAAGCTGTTTAGAAACAAACCGATCGAGAAAATCGAAAATCAATCGATCGATAATAATATTATAAATATGAAACTGTGTTTGTTTGTCCGTCTTTCACGCCAAAACGGAGCAACTTATCGACGTGATTTTTAATATGTGGATAGTTTAGGAGCTGGAGAGTGACATAGGCTACTTTTTATGCCGGTAAAATATCCTATTTCCACGGGATAACGTCGTGTAGTCCACGGGAGCGTAGCCGAGACTAGTTTTTAACCGACTTCAAAAAAAGGAGGAGGTTATCAATTCGATTGTATATATTTTTTTTTTTTTTATGTGTGTTACCTCAGAACTTTTTAGTTAATGAACCGATTTGGATAATTCTTTTTTTATTTTAAAGGTGACACTTCTCGTGTGGTCCCATTTTTTATCAAGAACTCGCAAGAAGTTCAGGAGTTATCCTGAATAATGTGTATTCAGATTTTATTTGGGTATATGGACGATTTCATAGTTTCATGAAATTGGGGATCATTTTCAAAATATTTTTTTTTTCGAACGTTGGTACTTCTGACCTGATCTTACTTTCACCAAGTCAGGACCAGGGGATCAAATCCCAGGAAAATTGAGAGAAATTCTCAAATATAGGCAAGCCTTATGCGTTCCATTTATTTTTGAAGTTAGTCAAGTATTTTGCATCTGGTAGTCATCATCTCATAGTGATGAGCTGGTGATGGAAGCTACAACTCCTTAACAGTTACGAGCTGGAGAATATTTCTTTAAGTATTAATCGTACGTATGGGCCAATAGTTATATTCTTTCAGGTTATTAGGGTGAGCTGCTGATGAGAGGTGAAACTCCTCAACAGCTAGGAGTTATATTATGATGTTTTATAAATACCATATGCACGAATGGACCTTCAGTTGTATTCCTTCAAGTTATCTAAGTAGCTAAAGATGGAAAGCTGAATTCCGTAACGGATAGGATATTTACAAGAATTTATCATAATCACCATGTAGTTTCCTAGGCTACTTCACTAAAAATCGAAAAATAAAACGTTTTTGAAAAAAATGTAACCGCCTTCAAAACGGATCTTCAAACAAAAATTAACAAACACTAAAAAAGGAAAAAAATAATAAGATTTTTTAATTTAAAGGACGATGATACGTGACTTTTTCTAATTTATCTTGGTACTTACTGAACTGTTTGAAGTCGGTGCCAAGCCAAAAAGAATAAGAACGAAATATACTGAGTCAAATAACTAACATATAAAAAAAACCCGGTCCCAAGCGTGAGGTGTAGGACGTAATTACCTCAATACGTATAAGACGGCACCGACTTCAAACAGTTCAGTAAGTACCAAGATAAATTAGAAAAAGTCACGTATCATCGTCCTTTAA
This sequence comes from Crambus lathoniellus, assembly GCA_949710035.1. Classification (NCBI taxonomy): domain Eukaryota; kingdom Metazoa; phylum Arthropoda; class Insecta; order Lepidoptera; family Crambidae; genus Crambus; species Crambus lathoniellus. The sequence goes on along the minus strand of OX453303.1, from coordinate 17,958,050 downwards.
ATTAAAAAATCTTATTATTTTTTCCGTTTTTTAGTGTTTGTTAATTTTTGTTTGAAGATCCGTTTTGAAGGCGGTTACATTTTTTTTCAAAAACGTTTTATACATACACGATAGATCGAACAAAAGACTACATACATATTATAACCGTTACGCGTCTGTTGTGAAGCCTCTCGAATAAGAATAGCTCAACTCTATATCGATATTGATCAATTCAATAAATACTAACAACTTGGAAAAATGGAAAATGAAGTATTTAGAAAAAATCGACCCGTTTCACAACCAGCTCCGATGGGATTGTGAGACGGTTCGATTTTTTCTAAATACTTCATTTTCCATTTTTCCGTAATAAAAATTGCATTGTGAATGCAAAAAACTAAAAATTAAATTAACTTACTTCCTTTACTAATTATTATAACAAAAGAATTTCTTAGTATGAAGGTTTTTAGATTACTAGCACAGTATTCTAGCAATCGGTTACTAACATCCTTTACAATAGATACAATGAATTCGTTGGTAACAATAAAAAAGCTCAGTCAAACATTCTCGCAATCGAATAAAGATTTATATTCGAATCACAAGCGACTGAATATAGGAGCCTCACGTACTGAGTTCCACGAATGCCAAGCAATTTGTTTGAAAACCTTCCAACATGGTGAATTAAATGTAACATTTGTATTCAAAACAACGTCTGGTTATGAATTCTATAAAAGTAAGTCGGAGAGAACTAAGTTATCTATAAGTAGCGGGAAATGAAATGTGATGGACAAGATGTCAAATTATGAGTACCTACCCCTGGCACGAAAAAGTATATTTATTACCGTGATGGCATTATTTTGTATGATAAGTAAAGCAGCGCCTCTTTCGGTCGAATAAGGAACAAATTCAGTAGATATTTGACAGCAGCACTTTGAGAGATGGTATTGACACAGTAAATATATATGCTAGTATTGATATTACTACGTATGATTACTACTCGATTACCATTACGACTTGGGATACAGATAAACATTATAATAAGTAAAAACTTTCTTCTTTATTTCAAACACCCTTACGATTTATATTCACGAGAGATCCAATCTATCTTTAGCAAAACTAAGTTCGTTATTCAGTTAATTAAAGTTCACTGGTTTTAGATCGAAAAGGTTAGGTAAGTACATGAAAATAATTTCCTTCTTTTTATATATATTATACTGTTAGTACAGATGACAGACAAAGAACGAATACAGAATTCAGCTGCAGATCTTAGGCTGATTTGATTATTATTTACCTAAGATTTGTATATAGACATTGTTTCCGTAAATTACTGTAAAAATATCTAGTACGTATGATTTTGTAATGTAGGTACCTGCCTAAGCAGAACAATGCTTTGCACTTTGCACTTGAGTTTCATAAATACGTGTATATCAAAGAAATTAAATATCGTAAGATTTCATCTTCATTATAAGTGATGCTTCACACACGACTCCATAGGTTGAATAAGTGGGAATCGCTAAAGCTCACACAATCGGCAACCGTTGCAAAGGAAACTTCAGTTACCGTTATTCAAGTGAAGTATGCATACTACCGGCTAATACGGTGTTCTCTGCAACGTTTTATGCGTAATACGTTTCTTGTGTTATACTATACATGCGAACGTAACCTTTTTAGCTATTTTGATGAAGAGCCATTGATAACAGTTCAATATTTTATACCCAAACACCCATAATAAGGTGTTCTTTGTAACGTTTTATCTATACTTCTATACTATTATTATAAAGAGTAAATATTTGATTGTTTGTTTCTTTGTTTGCATCGAATAGGCTCCGAAACTACTGGACCGATTTAGAAAATTCTTTGACCATTAGAAAGCTACATTCTTCTCGAGTAACACAGGCTATATTTTATCCCGATATTCCCACGGGAACGGGCACCACGCGGGTCAAACCCGCTTGTGCGTAATACGTTACTTGTGTTATACCTACATGTGAACGTAACCTTTTAGTTTTTTTTAAATCCACAACGGGGTAGCACTTAGCCTTCATCACACCTGATGATAAGTGGTGATAAGGCTGAAGGTGGAAGCGCACTACTCCCGGAATCCTCAATCACTGAGGAACTGGCTATCTTATCTCTAACTGCCGGAACACAATAATGCTGAAAACATCATTGTTATGGCGTCAGACTTAGATAAGATGGTGGTAGCTAGCCAGGTGGACTAAGAACAAGTCCTACCACGAACCAAACCGAATACAATATGTACCCCCACTAGGAATCGAACCCGGCGGGACCTCTGGGTCTGAAATCGGTGGTATAAACCACTAGACCACAAAGGCGGTTATTTTAATGAGGAGTCTTGATAACAGATTAATATTTTATACCCAAACACACAATACGGTGTTCTCTGTAACGTTCTATGCGTAATATGTTTCTTGTGTTATACATGCGAACTTATTTTTTTCACAAAAACTGTTGTAATTTGTGTATCAAACATTTCCCATAGTTGTCTCCTATAAATTCATAATAGTATTCATTAGGGCCTTTACTATTCCAACACCGAGTTTTTGTGAGCAGCTTAGCAGCCACAAAATTATGATCCATTGTTTAGAATCTGGGTGTTGATTAATTAAATTTCACGTAAGAAGCAGAGCACACACAGGCTGATCATTTATAACATCTCTGATGTTAGCAATTATTTATCACTTTTACAGTGTCTTGACGCTGATTGGCTAATTGGCATATTAACTTTCATTATAACTACTTTCTATTCATTGTTAAGAATAATTATATACCTAATAAAGTTCTTATTCACTGATTTCGACACACGTTTATAATTAACTGTCGTTTTAAAGATTACCGAATTTCGAAGTTATTATTACTGCCGTAAACCATTGTTTAAATGTGTATATCCTGATGCGATTATTTTAATTCGAGGAACTTAGGGTGTTCTGTGTGTGAACTTCTGTGTGTCATTTCTGGATGGCTGTCATTGCTCTTGTTTTGTTTCGGGAAAAAAGGTATTTAATATGGTGACTGATTTGACCCTTCTACTTTTCCTTTGTTTAATTTTGTTGCGATGTGATTAGCCATGGGTTTTTATTGGGTTATCTTATCATGTAGAAAATTTAAATGTAGAGATAATTAAATTGCAGTTTATCAATTAATATAGGTACAATTTTTTTTCGAACATCTCGTTTGAAACTGAAAAAGCACAGTTTTCAATTAATCGAGCGATCAGCCTGTAGATATAAATGTTAATTACTCCAAAGTGGATTCGCTTCACAAGGAGGCTCGTTTAACATAATATTACTTCCGACCATAAAACCTTGAGAGCCACGCACGTTGCTATTATTCACACATCGGCTGAACTGAACTAGTTCATGATTACTTCTTTTATCTGGTTAGGGTCTTGCATTTAACATGTACAATCGACAAAACGTCATGCTTAATGTTTAGCCAAACTCCTGTTTATACTTGAACGTGTTGACGTTTCTGGCCCACTGTCACCCGTTTGCACTAAACTTAAGAATCGCCTAAGTCTTTTCCTAGCTAACTTAAGACATTCTTAACAAAAAAATTGCTTTGCACTAACCTTAGGACATTCTTAATTGCACTTTAGGCTACTCTTAACTTACGGGCCCAATATCGAGCGCCTAAGGCTTAAGAAATACCTATATCAGTGATTATTGTCTGTGGCATTGTGAGCAAAGAGTAGTGCGACAAGCTTTTCTGTTCCGGTGATTATCTTTGGAAATAAAACAGTTTTCATAGGACAGTCCATTTTGACAGCTAATTTCGTATTGCAAGTGACTCCTCTGTCACGGCTGTCACCGGAACAGAAAAGCTTATGGCTTTTGTATTCTTGTTTGCTAGATAGAGACACAACACATGTGACATACGTCATTCATCATTTATTTTAAAAAAACATTACAGATCGACAATCTTTTCTGTTCCCATGACAGCGTCGCTTATGTTTAGCAGCAAAACATGAAAGTATTAGCAAAATGACATTAAAAACAAAACTCGTTAGTTCTAGTTTTAGCCACCGGAACAGAAAAGGTTGTCGAACTGTATTTATGTTTTTCTTGACAGTTGAGCTCAGTTGACTTTTTCTTTTCTCGGTGAATTACTCCTACCAAATAAAACAGACAACGCCTTAGCTTTTGTCTCCTTTTAACTCACGAAGGAATCAATGAGAAGTTTCAACCAAAAAAATATCCAGTGACCTACTTTACCTCGCCAGTTTTAAAATCCATAAACAATTAATATTTGAATTCATTCATTCATTCTTTTAGCAAGGCGATGACTAAGTTACGACGTAGTCTGTCAGTGCAAACAAAAATTTTAGCTCGGCTGTTTTAGGCTGTTCCTAAGCTAAGATGTATCTTATCTATGACAAGCTCAACCCATAGCATGTGTTGACTAACCGTGGTCAACTGTTTTAGTAAAGAAATGATACTTCATCATTTCTTTACGCGCTGCTTTACGTTTCTGTACGCGTGCAAATTTTTCTGAGAAATTATTTAGATAATACTACAAATCGCTTTCAACAAATTCATTCCTCTTATAATATCACAGTGAGATGATGAGATCTGCAAACAAATAATCGAACATCATTAAACGCCATAATATCGATTGAACAGATATAAGAATTTTATACTTACCAGAATTTCTGCGCGTTCCTCATATAAAATTAATGGTCTAAGCAGACTTTAATTTCCCTTTTTCATACCAATTTATGCAAAAGGATGTGAGTTAAAATTATAAATATGAACATAGTCTTCGATTAAAATAAATTAAAACTTAGTACTTACGACTTCTATCAACGTCGAGTACCATGTTTTGACAATCTAATTTGTGTACGAGTTACGTGTCGAATGATCATTCAATCTTGTCCAGAATTGATCGGTTGTTTACATCGAGCATTACTTCATTTAAATAATGATAGAAGGTTCATTGCAAAATTACTTTCACTTTCTACACCGTATAGAAATTGAATGTAGCGAATTAAGTACGACACAACAAATGAGTAAGGTGCCTCCAGGTGAACAATACAGAATTCTAACTTTTACTTAACATCTATTCCCAATTTCGGAATCACGTTGATTGTCCCATTATCGAGAACCTTTATTTTCTAAAACTCTGTCTATTTGATACATTTACAAGCCTTAAAACCCATGAAGCAAGTTCAAATAATTTTTATTTTATGTTTTTGACACAAAAATACAAGAGAAAATTCTGTAGAGAATACATAAGATATTAAAGTCTCCGATAATTTTCGACTCATAGTTGATAAAGATTTTATTTTTGATATTTCTTATAAGTAAGTACTTACTTAAAGCGTGTTTTACAAGAATCATGTGATGTTGTAATCTAGCGCTCTGGTAGACGAATCAAATCAAGACTCAATTAAAAATCTAACTTCTGACTGCAAGTATATTTCGGCTTAGGTATGAACAATAAAACTTTTCAGTACCCAGAGGACCTGTTTATGATAGAATGAAGCTGGCAACTTCCCTGCTGGTCGGCAAGTTTAATTGAATGACTAACGACAGTAAGGTGCAGGACCAAATTTTTCAGTACCTACTGCTGCGAGTAACAAGAATCTCATTTCTCACGGCTAAATGCTAATAATATCGTAAACTGCTAAACTAATCAGCATCCTACCTCTACCTTAGCACCTGCTTATGATGTAATGAAAGCTGGAAACTTTCCTGACGGTCGTTAAGTTCAATTGAATGACACTGTAAGCATCTTTTTTTTTGGACAAAAATTTTCAGTACCTACTTCGGTAAGTAACAACAATCTCACTTCTCACGGCTAATAATATCTTGGTCTGTACACTGCAAAACTAATCAGCACCCTGCCACAGCACCTGTTTATGATGTAATGAAAGCTGGCAACTTTCCTAACGGTCGGCAAGTTCAATTGAATGGCGCACTACTTACTCTATAATTCTCCGTGCGCTTCACTTTGCATTCTCACATGACAGACGATGACAATGGGACGAGGTTGCTCACCTTGTAGCCTAGGAGATAGGTTACGTAATAGTAGTTGTGAATGATAGTTAAGCTAACATAAGCAAAATATTATAATATAATATTTGCAAATATGTCTCTCATAAAAGTAATAATTGAAACTTTACGTACCTAAGAAAATTCAATTTATGTTTTATCCTTTTCTTTGATAAACGCATGTGGTTTTGATTTTCAATGATACCCCTATGTTGTAATTCATCATCATCAGTCAATATAACTATACCACCTCTGTGGTCTGGTGGTTCACACCACCGATTTCAGACCAAGAGGTCCCGGGTTCGATTCCCAATGGGAGTATATGTTGTATTCGGTTTGGTTGGTGGTAGGACTTGTTCTTAGTCCGCCTGGCTAGCTACCACCGTCTTATCTAAGTCTGACGCCCTAACAATAATGTTTTCAGCATTATTGGGTTACGGCAGTTAGAGATAAGATAGTCAGTTCCTTAGTGATTGAGGATTCCGGGAGTAGTGCGCTTCCACCTTCAGCCTTATCACCGCCTAACATCAGGAGTGATGAAGGCTAAGTGCTCCACCGTTGTGCATTAAAAAATAATAATTCTGCTGGGGCACAGTCCTTCATTCCAGATGGATAAGAAGAATGGGCCATGAGACCTACCACGCTGGCCTTCACGATAACATATCCATAGCACCTGTCCCCTACACTATGCATTGTGCGTTGCTCGACTATCTCACCAGTGACGTCGCATAATTAGACTAGAACGATGGTATCTGCTGATGCGCACTCATCTTTTTGTATACATGGTGACCTGAGCACACGACATCTCATAGGAAGCGAACATCTCAGCTCTTATGCTGCGAATGAAAGTTTAACATTGATAGAAAAAAAGTATTCACTTTGCTTTAGCTATGGCAGCACCTAAACTAGCTTTTTTGAGCTCTAAATCAATTATATTTACATGTAGGTGTTGTCAATATGTTAACAAAATTATTCAAATACTTCGTTGAATTTGCAATATATACAAACCACATTCGACCTATTGTAAGCACTTACATTACTTCTTATAACGTATTTAGACGAAGCGAATTAACGTAACGTGACGTAACAATGTTTCTTGTACGGCAGAAACAAAAGAACATCGCATCGCCGCGTTTAATTCTAACTGAGCATTCATGTTGACATAAGACCGTCAACCTACATCTCCATTGAATACTTTCAGTGAGTATCTACTCTAAGTACAATAATGACTATTACTCGGTGGGTGGTATTCAATTGACGAGGGAGTCATTGTGTGCCCACTTTAATTGGTTCATTAAAATCCGATGACTGAGAGACCGCCTTGCTGTAGACTTCATTATGATTACTAGCTCTTCTAATTAATATCTCCATGAAATTAGCCACCATTCATTTCATTGGAGATTAGCCACCACAAAATTCTAGATGGTAATCATAATTATTTGGTTTATTCCTGGTCTGGGTGCTTTTTATGTAAGTACCTATATCATGAATATATTTTCAAAAAAGTATACCTATAAGTAATTATTTTCATACATTGTCTATTATATATTGATGTCTTAAGAACACAGGAGAGTTCTATTTAGAAATTAGAAATAATTTACTGAGCCACAAAAAAAAACTAATTAAGCACCTGAAATAGGCTGAAATGCACGCAAAGCCCTTCACTCAAACATTTTAGTATTTTTAAGTGCTAACTTAGTATTTTTGTGGATTAAGTAAGCTTAGTTTGGTGATCGATGTACAACCCTTGAGAAATAAGACGATCTGTGCCTTTTACTATTTGACAATAAAATTGAAGCTCTAAACATAACCTAAAAACACAAAAACGGACAACCTAAAATAACAAGTACTTACTTAAAAGCCAAACCAAACAAAACGTTTCTTGTTCATCGATAATTGCACCTGTATGATAATTTCTTTGCAATTTACTAATTGCTTTTAAAATACTGTGAAATGGTTAACCTGCGGAACTAATGTACTCGTATGCTAATAGCAGTCGTGTATCGGTACTTTAATGACTCAAGAATTGTCATTTACAATTTATTTCACTGGGAGATTGATAGACTCAAACGACTTGATTTGATAGTGATTACTTAGTGAATTATTTCGTTACTTTTTTCCATGATTTTATTTTAGTTCGTATACGTTTAACAATGAAAGTTGCATTATTAGTTTAATATTATGAGGCGTAGGTATTTGATGTATTTCTGCTCCGTTACTTGCTCAGTTACTTGATACCAAAATAAATAATAGTACATTACAGCCGAGGACAGGTAAGTAAGAAATTACATTGTCGAGGATGGTTTGAAGCACGAGCCGCAGGCGAGGGCTTTAATCATTCGAGGCAAGGTAATTTGCTTACCGTACAAGGCTTGTATAGTGTTTTTCTCAAGAAATGCGAGGAAATGAAAAAAAAACTGTCTAACTAAATAATATTTATTAAAATTTATATCGCACATTGTCATGTTCGGGCAATTATTAAATGTAAATGTTATTGTTTTCCCGGGCACACTTATGTATAAATCGCCCATAATAATATTATTTTAATGATGTATCATTAAAATACGCCAACGACACAGATTCCGAAAACGTATGCGCCTTTTTTTCACTTTTCCAAATCAGATCGTAGGTTTTCATATATCTTTCTTTTGATTTTGCTGGCAGTAAGTTTTCTGTTATTAATTTTGCTTCTGCTCTCAAATTTGGTGGAGTAGGTACATACAATGTCTGTATATGTTTCATTGGCAGAATTACTCATTTTGATAATTTACACAATTTAAACTGTATTGATTTGGTATTGATATCTTATCAACCGCTGAAAATCATTCCCGCCGTTTTTTTTATATTGGTTTGTGAGGCCATGTCGAACGGTCATACAGCCTAGTGATACTTACTACTTGCTACTAAAATGCGCAACTTCAATACTCGCTTCTGGGCGGTAGATGGCGCTGTATATATTTCCCATACCAAATTACTCGTAAAGGATATATTGTCTATGATAAATCTCATTTTGTTTTTCGATTGATGTTCGTGCTAAGCATGAAGCTCGACTTAATACTGAGGTAACTGGAGTTCTCACCCTGAATAAAAAAGTGAACACCAGCAAATTTGACATTTAGTATGTAGTGGCTGTCAGTTGTCTCATATGACCATACGTATTTTTTTAAAGTGTAGGTGAGACGGATGACAGCCACTGTGTAATTTGTGGTCACAAAAAATTGTTCGTACTGCACTCTCCAGTTACCACAGTATTAAGTCGAGCTTCATGGTGCTAAGGGTACATAGCGCTTGTGGTACAATACGAAGTAATATACTCTGTGCGCACCGTATAAAAAAAAAGTTAACCTAATTATGATATAATAATAATGTGGCTGTATGGTGCAAATGTCCCTTTGCTTTTTCTGTTTTTATACACAGGAATAAGTAAAGAAAAAATAAAGAAAAAAAGTTGGTAGTACCATAGAAAATCACTGCAGTAATGAATTTCAGTACTTACTTTCTGCACTAAAATCAGTGCAGTAAGTAAGTACTGAAATTCATTACTGCAGTGATTTTCAAATTTAGAATGTATACCTCGGAAAAGTGCATTCTTTTCTCAAATATAATATTAACATTTCAGAGCATAAGTGTGAAAAATATTTTCACGCACACCGCGTTTTTCTCGGTTCACCCTTCTTTGGTAGAACAACGTTTCGTCGAAAATCGGTTGGACTAATTTTAGTTACAATAAAGTCATTTCACAGAATTATTCATTTGATCGAATGCTTATTTGTCATAATTTTATTTCGTATAATTATTTATTTGGACGAATGTCATTTTACCGAATTTTCAATTGCGCTAATTTTATTTGGACGAATGTCATTTTACCGAATTTTCAATTGCGCTAATTTTATTTAAACGAATGTTTAACTAGACTTATAATGATTTAGTCGAAAGATCGTTAATATTTGAGTGGCTCGGAAGTCCTGTAGAACACGTGATAGGTTAGAAATTTAGGAGTACAGGGCTTTTCTTCCAAACGTTTTTATACCAAACGATTATTATATCAAATGAACATTCTATTTTATGATCATTAGCGCAAATGTTGTTATCGCAAATGAATATTCGATGAAATGAACATTCTATTTTACGATCATTAGCGCAAACGTTGTTATCGCAAATGAATATTCGATGAAATGAGTATTATGTGAATCGATATTATACAAAGTGATTATTTTCTCAAACGTTGTTCGAATTAGTGAAATTCGATCAAACGTTGTTCTGCCAAACAAGGGTGAACCGTTTTTCTCATGTGCAATCGACGCGCGTTGTAGCGATACAGATGAGTTTGACCAGCAAAAGTTGCTAACGTCTACAAGCTGCGTCCGACTTTCGTGAGTATCGCATCTGTATCGAAATAAGCCTGGCCGCACACGGGCAACCGAAAAACGCCGCCACCGACCTCTTTCCTGTAGTTTTCATACATTTTATATGAACGCTGACGCCTGTAGTCGACACTTCTTTCTTCTTCTAGCTTCAAGTGGCGGCGTTTGTGCCTCGTGTGCGGGGACGGTTAGTGCGCATCGATGACGGCGCGCGTGAAAGAAACGCTGTGTACATGTCGCAGACGGATGGTTAAATCCGCCGGAAGGTTAAGTATGGCAGCGTGTAACCCTCGGAAGTCCTGTAGAACACGTGAAGCGATCGTCTTAAATTGCGTGGTCATTCTTTTTTGTGACTCCGTCAACTTATGGGAAGATAAAATAGCTTACGGAAAAAATTACCGGCCTAGGCGTTTAATTGAATGGCGGATTCAACCAGTTGGCTGCGACATAGGTACATGCGATACGATGTTACCACAATGTTACCGCCCAGATCGGCGCGGTACCTAGTTCCCATTTAATTTGTTCTATGTAACTTGACGTCATTGGACAAAATAAGAATATTTTTTCTCGTTTTGTACCTACTATAGAACATGTAATACTTATATTTCTCAAATAGTTCTATGGAACAAAGATAATAAGACCTCTTTTATCGCTAATCATTAAAAGTTGTCATTATCATTAAATGTCATATATTATTAATAACATCGAAGAATTAGGAAAAATATATGATTCCCATTTAGTTTTACGTAAGGCGCACTGAAAGTTCTGCGCTCCTGGCCGCTTATTAATTTTAATTTTAATTTTAGTTTTAATTTCGAATGTTATATTATATAAGACTCAGGAAACTCTTGCGAAAAGATGTTAGGGCGATGATTTTGCATGACTTTAAAAATTCTTTCTCCGCAAGACTGCACTGCTCGTCTTCAAAATGCTTTTGGGAGGGAAGCACCTCATTTGAGCACTGTAAGGTGTTAGTACGAAGAATTTGACCATGACTGTGTTTCTCTCCATGGTGAAATTCGTGAAGGTCGGTCGGTTCGGCCGGAAGAGCCGTGATGGCTTTCAACCAGCGCGTGAAAAACAGTATGCAATGCCCTCAGCCCTCAGGACCATTGGGGTCCGACCGAATTCAAATGTGTTTAAAATGTAATGGAGAATACTTCTAAAAGCAGTTAATATATTACTTCTCATCCCATCGATTCGAAAAGCGATGATTGTTTATCTAATAACAGGGTCCAAAACGATTCATTGTTTACCTGTTATGACAAGAAATAAGGGTATAAATGAGATTTGAATTTTGAACAGCTCATTAACAGGGTCCAAAACTCCAACTCCAAAAAAAGATTTGAATTTAGAACATAATTAAAGAAGCATTGGTTGGAATTCTTTTTAAGTACTGCACAGCATACCCTTTGCTACAGTACTTAAAAAAAATTCAACTGATTTTGTATGGGGCCGGGACTTTTTTCGGGACCGAGAAATTTTCAAAAACGGAATTTTATAAAATTGAGAATATCTCGTAATCGGTGAGTCGTAGCTAAAATCTAACAAAATTTTCAACCCCACTACGGCATCCCCGGAGATACTTATAAGGAATCTGATGGACATATATTTTTTTATTTAATATTTTTTTATTTCAAAGCTCAATTTTTTTTCTTGCCCGACTAGCGCTATGATGTATCCGAACGACAAAGAAAGGTAGGTAGTTAGAGTTGTCTTTACTGCTTTTCTTATAGAGGGGGATGAAAAGCAGAGTGTATTACTCGGCCGCAAAATTATTTTCACCTCGGGCGGCGTATATTATTTTGCTCCCTTGTAATACAATCTACTATTACATGTGAATTGTTTTAATAATGAATTACGCAAAACTTTCAGTGTACCCCTAGTATAGTGGTAGACTCGGGTGATGATCTAGTACCTATGTCGTTCTATGGAAGAAAAAGGGGAAAAATTGTGTTGTTTTGTCAAATGACGTCATGTTCCATAGAACAAATGGGAACTACCGAGACGGCGGCGCAAGCGATTTTCCAAAGAATGACCACGTGGTGTTTCGCTATCGGAATCACTATGCGTGACGTGTGTGGTCATATGGTAAGGTGCATGGGTTAACGGACCATAACAAAGGGGTTTATACTGCAGGCTCGGATTTGATGTTTAGAACTGTTAAATGTAGAGAGTCTTTTTATATCTTTTAATAAGAAATTAAAAATTTAGTTTTGTTGATGTGTGAATTTTGTGAATTAAATAAATGTTCATCAGCATGGTAGTCAATCGTCAGATGTGCATATTTATGTAAGATAAGATTGAAATCTTATTTAATATTTAAGACATTATGTATTCCTATTATAAAGTTGTACATTTTGAAACATAATTATCTGAATTAGCTTGATATTTACATAGGAATTACTTTCAGCCGAGATTGTAATATGGAATCGCCAGTTAGATAGGTACTTACCTAATAATGTAGCGAAGATAAAATTACAACCATAACTCAACGTTAGAAAAAAAAACTATTGTTATTATACGTACTAATGTTGAGCACAAACAAATTGAAGAAACCTTCGATAACAACCAATCGTACTGATAAATCATAAATCATTCACAGATTCTTACCAAAGATAAAAACGCTTACTCGACCAAAGCATAACAAACAAAACTAATGTACTTGAACTTTGGGCATTGAAAACAATGCGTCTTTGTCATGTAATTTCGGAAGCTATCGTTGCGATCTTAGGTTTTCGCAATAACCGAAGGATATAATGCAATCTCATTATGTAAATGGAACCATTCAGATAGTATAATAGCATTTAAATAAGACCTGAACAAATACAAATAGAAGTTTGCGCAAATATCGCGCCTTCGAATAGTAACCATGTTTTGAAACTGCCACACTTTGCGCCTACCTATGCGCTTTGCTACAAAATATGCAGTTTCTTACTTTATAGAATAATTTAGTCTAAACATGGCTTAAAACATATCTATGATAAGTTTCGAAGATGGGCTAATAAACTGAAAAAACTTTTCGTCGAAAAGCTTTTTGTCAGCACATTTTTTTGGTTAGTTTTTTGAGATTGGTGATTTTCCGGATTGCAAAGTTTTGTAATTTCTTTAAGGCGGGCATTCCCCAAAATAGGGTATTTTAAATTATGGATTACTCGCAAATCACAAGTACTTAAAACTTGGAAAAAATATATGTTATTTTATAGTTATTTATCTAGTGCTTCCGGCCGTATTTTTTCGATTGGTCATATTTTACTGTGTCAAATAAAATCCCAAACATCCATCTAATCGTAATCCAAATATCGTATTACTTGCAGTATACTTGGTTTTAGTTAATGAAAAATATACGAAAATAATTGTCTTTGATTAGCCGAGGGATTCCGGCCGTCATAAGTGTAAAATTTGTATTAAATAATTTTTAATTGAATTTCAAGTGATCTTCGATTCGCGGGGCGCTCGCGAGTTCACAGTTCACTGCCGGCTGCCGCTGCGTCCGCGTGAAGTATATCGCGCGCGGCCCAGCAAGCGTTAGCGTGCCTATTTCGGTCGGGATTCATCGCCTTAAGTACCTAATCAAAACTGAACAATCATCACTCACCGCTCATGATACAGACAAATTTGACTTAAAAGGAGGTACTGACTACTGACCACTAGTCTAAGATGTCTTAAATTGTTGAAGCCAATAAACTTATTTTATTTTATTTATTTATTTATTTTTTAATACCGCTCTTACTTTTTTATATTGTTCTGCCAGAGAATCAACATAAAATTACGAATACACCTAAGTACTAACTTGAGTGACAGGTGCCAGGAGAAAAGGAACTAATGTTGTTTATCAAAAGCTTAATTAGCGAGTATTTTGTATTAAAGCAAGATCTAAAAAGATGAAGGAGTAATTTCATGGCTAGATGCGTCGCGTCATTGTCTATGAATGTTTTTTTTACGAGCCCTGGCCTTTAAGTGTTTAAGTCTTGTGTGTTTTGGTGCCTTTTATTATGTTGGCCGATTTTTTGTAGGCTTCGCAGCCCTACCAAACACGGTCCCGAAGCCATGCATTATGCTGAGTCGGGACCGTTTTGGGACATACCTACCTGTCCTATGCTCTAAGTGCTTATGTTTTGTTGTTGTGATGTCCCAAATAAATGTATTTCTTTCTTTCTTTCTTTCTAATTAACTTCATTACAAAATAACTTTAACATATGGCATTTCATTTTTGTGTTTGTTGTTTGTGACCATGTTTGACCATGTCTATGACTATTGCCAGTCCCGTTAGCGCAGTGGTACTAATTATACCTCCTGAGCTAGGAGTCGTGGGTTTAAAACCCACCCGGGACAAACATTTATGTGATAAGCATTTGTGTTTGTACCGTGTCTGGATGTTATACGCGGTATTTTTTTATCATCCCGCATAATTTTAGAGATTATTCAACAAAAACTGAAATCGCGCAATAAATATCTGCTGTTCTATACAAAGGTGCAAAAGTATTTAATCAAAATGTATTCAACAGCTGACTTTTTACCACACTTTTATTAGCTTCACTTGTAACTAAGTCACAATGTAAGAAAATCTTGGAATTCAATTTTAACCTACTTCTAATTGTCGTATTGATCTGAAACTTTGCAAGTCTATATGAATCTGATGACAATACAATAATTTACTACTATCGAGCTGATCTGATGATGGAGTCAAGAGGTGGGCAATAGAACTCTTCAAAGGCTGCTAGGAAACAGGTGAGGGTCTGATGATGGAGCAGGGAGGCAGCCAGTGACACTTTTTAATGACCACTAGGAAACCCCTCGAGTTTGGGCTCATTTGTTTCATTCAGATGAGACCTATTCGCTACACTTGGTGGTGAGGGTCTTATGTTGGAACAGGGAGGAATAAATTAGTCTTATACTTTATTATATGTACCTAATTATGTAATTTATTACATCTTATTAAGGAAGCCAGTGGCATCAATTAATGTTAATTTGGTTTGCCATTTATAAAACTAAAAAGAAAGAAATAAATATATAGTTCAAAAAACTAAACAAACACACTTTTAATAGTAACAGACTAAAAAGTACAAAATAACCGTCTATTCAGTAACTGAAATTAAAAAGCGTGGTGCGCCCTTTGCAAAGCATAAATTTCAAGAACTTAATATTGACAACGCGCAACACGCTTTTTAATATCAGTTACTGAATAGACGGTTATTTTGTACTTTTTAGTCTGTTACTATTAAAAGTGTGTTTGTTTAGTTTTTTAAACTATATATTTTGTTATTTGTTTTCATGAGCAGAATAATCCCTAAAATTATCGGAGATTATAAAAAAAAATACCGTGTATAAATACATATATAAGTATGTTTATATTTGCAATACCCCCGTTGTTTTTGATTTCCAGATCACAAGTGCTTAATCTACTATTACTTCGGAATCAGATCAATGTGTGTGATGTTGTGAAATATTTATCTATTAATATTCAAAATTTAATAACCAGATTTGCTACCGTTACATTGTTCAACATCAAGCTCCTATTTTAACGTGGAAGTATAAATTAACAATTTGAAACTGCTTTTCAATATAGGTTTAAACCTACATTATTGAGTTGACCTCGTCGTAAATATTTGAAAAAAATAAAACCTACTTCTATAAATATGTATTAGGGGGTCACATTTAAGACCATTAACATAAGGAATGGGAGTAGCTAAACCAATGTTATGGCTGTGTGCTGTGTCACTAACCTTATAAACTGCCTTACACAAATTAAATAGTTATTTTTACGATGGCAATATGATAGCAATACAAAAAGTTATAATAGTTTTATACATTTTAATGTTTTGGAAGACAATTAATTTTAAATTTATTTCAATAAGATTTGGATATAAGTAACTGATCACTGCGGCGCTGTTTTTGACTACATATACTACACATATGACAAAAAATGGTATACTATAAAGTATAAGCAAGTATGAAAGTTCAACTATTGGATTACATCGTGAGAAGC
This sequence comes from Crambus lathoniellus, assembly GCA_949710035.1. NCBI lineage: Eukaryota > Metazoa > Arthropoda > Insecta > Lepidoptera > Crambidae > Crambus > Crambus lathoniellus. The sequence continues at coordinate 17,941,707 of OX453303.1, read as the reverse complement.
CCGAGGAAACAATTTCTTGTTTTCGTGACCCATCTCAAAATATGACCAACAATAGCAAAAAATGCTTAACCACCGCCATTCCAGATCGAATATGCTTACCACAGCTTTTCATACACGTTATGTCACAAGTTTTATTACAAAGTTAGTATACTTTTTACATAGTTTTTCCTGTGGTGGAATTCCTGTAGTGGTCGCACGTCGATATTTCGATTTCGTACGTGATACCGACGTTAATTCGGTGAAAATCAAACATTTGAATACGGTCACTTTTAACTGTTGACTACGGTTCAATAAACCTTAACGGTATAAGATATCTGTAATAACCGATTTCTCTACTCTTACTATTAACTACAGGTATGATGATACGTGTATAATATTTCAATAGTTTTTATCGCAAATGTAACGGTTTATAAAGTAGTGGAGAGCAAAGTGAGACATTTTGTAGCATTTGTATGACTTTGCAAATTGAATAGTTATTTGGAGTTACGAGATCTGGATCTGGATCTGATGTTTTTGTTGACGTGACGATTATGCCAACGGACTTCAATATTTTTTTCTCACAAAAATAAATCTTGTACTTGTTAAAACTATGTAAGTATTTTATCCGTTATTAATCCATGACACAAGTTCTTGATTGAAACTTAAAAACCTTCATTTAGGTAGGTATTGTAATTATCGCTTTGGTGTCTCATTATTTGATTGAAACTGTTATTAGTAACCCTGAAACAGCTCTCTTTCGCCCACAGAGTACGCGCCAAAATAAATACAATTTCGAACAATCGTCATGTTATTACGATTATAAGTTTTTTTCGCATGATTGCATTGGCTTGTTTAAATTAACATTGCATAACAACACTTTCGCCGACCCAAAACAGCTCCACAGACCATTCTACTGTTGTTCACATTTCAATTAGCATTCGAAAAGTATACGCTGTTGCTAAGATTACTAGGTATTCTTTATTTGCAAAGCCTGTGTTCTGATTCTGAGTAACGTTATGTAACATTTTTTGGTCTTTCGGCCAGAAGCAAACTGAACACTTTGCATAAATTATATTGTTGACAGAACTTGAATTTGTTAAATGAACTAACATTTAAAATTAACATGGTCAAGTCAAGTCAAAAACTTTTTATTCGAATAGATATACAAAATGAAATTTTTAACCATCCAAAATTTTTTCCCAATCACCCGTTAAGGACATATTTTAGCTGACAAGAAAAACGAGCGAAAAACCTCACCAGCTTCAACAGAAGCAACGTCAAATTACAAATAATAAACATGTTGTTGCTAAACGCATAAACGTACATAAAGTACATAGAAATATTCAGAAAAAAAAATTAAGAACAACAAACAAACAATGGCTCATTATTATAACTATTATGAAAAACGGAAAAATGAAGAAATAAATTTTTCACTTCTCATGCTCGTAAAGTTCGTGTTTATGTTGGGTATAGGCTGCATAAAATCGCTTTTTATGCTCTAGTGCATAAAGTAAAATCTTCGTCTAAGTCTCAGATTCTAAGACAAAGGTCGTCAGGTAAACAGTCACACACGCAATTAAACTTCGTTATATAAACCTGTTATTTCATTCTGTTTCTTAAATTTTGTACATAATCCATGTTAAATGACTATAAATTAATAAAACTAGGCAACATTAATGAGTTTTCTAAGAAATAAGTATTTCAAGAGCATTATGGACTACGAGTACGATCTATGCTAAAGACACTATGCTGCCACTGCCACGTATAAAAAAAAAGAAAGTCTTCCCGCCAATATGGCGAAGTCTTTATTTTTTCTGTTTTACAATATTGTTATTTATTAAATTTTCCTCACACTCGAAGTGAAAAGCAGAGTGTAAAACTCGTACATAAAACCCATTTTACCCTCGAATTGACTATCCACCCTCGCCTACGGCTCGGATGGATATATACGTCTCGGGTAAAATGGTACGTTTTATGCACTTGTTGTACAATCTACTATTGTTTTCGAGTTCCCGATATTTCGGCGCAGTAAAGCGCAGCGCAAAATCCAGTTTTTTCATAATACTTAATTAGGTTCAATGAAACCTTAGCACGAAAAACTATAGCTGTCGTAATCGTTATTGTGGTCGTATTATTTTATATGAAAACCAGAGCAGTGCCTCTTCTGGTCGTAATAAGGAACTAAAATTCATTAGATATTTGGCAATAGCACTTTGAAACGACAGTTTTCATGCTACGGATGCTGTTCGGATATCTTGTAGTACCGTAAAACGGGGTGAATAGAACTACTGGGGTGAATAGACACAAAATTAAAACGGATTTTTCATACTATTTCCATAGACATTAAATTTATTAAACAATTTAACCAAGTTTTGTTTATTTTAAGGCAAGATTTAGATTTTGCTAACAAATTGTTTATGGAAATAGTATTAAAAACGCGTTTTAATTTTGTGTCTATTCACATCAGCAGTTCTATTCACCCCGTTTTACGGTACCTATAATATGTAAAGAGTATGATATAAATTTATGGCATGTGCCTTTACAACACGTTGATAACTCGCGTCATATTTATGACATATCGGGGAGAGTATTTCAATTTACACTTTTTTATGTTTTAAACGAGTATCTTCAACTTGTTCTATTAATATTTGCCATTAATAAAACAATCAATAAATATCTTAATGAGTGCTATATCTGGTTTTATTACATTTACTATGCAATTAACATAGTTGTTCATACTTGCGAGATTGGATAGTTAATTATATTGGTTTAATGGTCTAACATTTCAATACAATACAATACATTATTCACATATTTACTATCTTTTCTAATTGATGACAGCCATAATAACAAATTACATAATTAAAATTGGTTGTTAGTTACAAGTTATGAAATAAATAATATTTAAAATTGATCAAAAGAGTTATATAATTACAACTTAACATAATTATATATATATCAGGAAAAATAATACTTTTACTGAATTATGACGCTTAATGAATACTAAATTATAAAATGGTCAGCGCTCATTCTATAAAAAAGCTTTTTGTGAAGCTACTGCAACGGTACCGATTCGTGGGAAACGTATAATAATAACTTCTTACATTAAATTAACGGTAAAAAATTAACAGTGCGGCATATCTAGGCGTTAATAAATGCCACCATTCGAATACTTAAAAGCCAATCTTGGTCATTCGACACTCGCAGTATCTGTATCAAATTCTCGAATGTCAGTAATAAAATAATAAAATTTGCCATTCACTTGCTAAAAAATTCGATCCTAATGACCACGAAGCTTTACTAGATTGACAGTAACGGTATAATACATATTAACGCTACTGACTTTTATTATTTTTATTTTTGTCTAAGGTCATTGTAACTGATAAAATAAAAATAAAAAACAGTTAACCCAAAACTTGATTGTGGGATTGCAATATGAAGTAAAATTATTGACTTGAGATTTTATAATTCTTTTTATGCATTCACAATGCAATTTTGTAAGTATTGGAAAAATGTGACTATCACATTTTTCCTATAAAATTATTGACTTCCAAGCTTTATAATAATATTATAGAAGAGAAAAACTGAGTACCAGATACATGATCAAAGAGAAGGTTAACCTTGTCAAGAAGTCTGGATACTAACATGGGACCGAAATAAATGGAGGGAACTACAACGACAAGAGCGTAGGTTATGTTTTTACTTGAGAAGAAAAAGATAAATTGATAATGGTTGAGCTTAGATTTCCTTTGATTTTTCCACGGGATCCCAAAACGTCGTAGTGAACTCAAAATATTTTAATCGTTACTCTAATCCTAATAAAACTAAAGTTGCATGCTCTACTTTAGGGTTATATAACGACTCATTAAGTTAAACGATTGGGTCAATAACAATTCACACCATTTACAGCGTTACGTAAAGTGATCAATGTCCCTTACCGAACCCACTACCCGTGACACGATATCATCGCTAACGCCTTTACGCCCACTTAGATTAAGATCTAAGAATCGCTTTCACACACGCCTACCTTCGTACAAGAATATTGTTGTTTTGTTGAAAAGTTTATAGACAATAGGTACTTAATTCATTGCACATTTTGAATGCTTTTTTATAAGATCGAATTTTTTAGATTTTCTTATACGTCTTCAGTATATTTGTATAAACAATAAAAATTAAAAAGCAATTGACACGAAAAGCTCTTTCATTTAGGTATCTATTTATAGCATTTAATAAATAATGATACTATGTTAACTGAACTATTTCAAATTAAAAAACTCTGATATAATTAAATACCTCTGTTCTGAATTACGTTTATCTACGCAATTAAAAAATAACATTATTTACCTAGATGTAGTTAAAAATATAAATTACTCTGAAAAAAATAAAAGAGAAGAAAAGATTGTATGTCTCTTGTTTTTTAGCGCACTTTGATAAAAAAAAACCACTCAAATTTCTCTCAGTTCACTTACAGATAACCACAGTCTGTGAAACGGTGAAGTGAGACCATCAAGAAGCCTAAGGCAATACTGTATAGACCAGCCGGATATAATCTAACCTACAGTCGCCCCGAACTAAACGGAGCACTTGTAAATGTGTAACAATAACTTGTGGGAGTAATGAAATGCTGTTGCTTTGCATTGAAACTCGTATAATTTGACATAAATATCTGAAAACGATGCTAATAACTGGAGATGTAGGAGTATGTTCAATGCTCAATATCTCAGATAATATAATACTATAATATGTTTTCTTTTATCCACCACGTGGTAGCACTTAGCCTTCATCACACCTGATGTTAAGTGATGCTAAGGCTGAAGGTAGAAGCACACTACTCCTGGAATACTCAATTAATGAGGAACTGGCTATCTAAGAACACAACAATGCTGAAAATATCATTGTTATGGCGTCAGACTTAGATAAGAGCTAGCTAGGCAGACTTTGAACAAGCCCTACCACTAACCGTTTATCCAGGAAAAGTAATTATACAAAAAAAACAAGTGTAATTAATAAATTACTTTTTCTAGTACGAGTTTGTTCCAATTTACTATTTACCTTAAGTGGATATAGCAGTGGACTCGAAAACTTTACATAGAAAAACTCCCCCTACTTACTCTGTCGAGCAAAGTTGTAAGAAGAAAGGCAGTAGAGTAGTGTCTTTTTGATTCTTGGCAACTGCGTCCGTCTACAGTGAGTGACGCATGAAAATAATGATGCAGTGGGATCTATTCTGACAACATTAAATTTAAAAAAACAGGTCATTCTTTTTACACTCTGATTACTAAGCGATAAATTTTGAGCAAGTACCTACGTAGGTAACTTTTTCATATTTTTTCCCCTAATTTCAGCCATAAGTTTATTTATACAACCAAGTATATAGTACATAATGCTTGATTATAAATAAATGCTATGTATTTTTAACCATTACTTGAAAGGAGAATGCCCATGGACGGTACTCATTTGTGTCATGCTTCAAGATAAAAAACATACTAAAATTAATTGGCCCAGAGTTTTAATTTTGAACAGGGATTTACTTTTTAGGTATTAAAGTAACAGTGTATTTATCAACCACGGAAGCGAGGACACTGCTGTGTGACTGCCACTGTCAGCAGTGTTGCCGTTGCGGGTATTTTTACCTGATTTCGGATAATTTAGGCTTAGAGCGGGTACGTTTACGGGTAGCGACGACTGTCGGATAAATATGGGTATTTTTGTGGCGATCGTGTAGAAAAAGCCAAAATGACAAATACAGGCAGGAACCCAACACTATTTAAAATAGTAACTATTGTGTGTTATTTTTTTATGAAAGGCGTAGAATTTCATAATTATGTTACTTGAAACACTCATTATTACTATCTTTAGCCTATTCGCCCTAGCCCCGACTAATCCGGGTAATTTCTGATTCGGTTACGGACTTTTTCTAGTTTGATAGGCGGCAACACTGACAATATCAATATCGACAACGTCATCGACAATATCGACCAGAGAGTAATAACTCTGCGCGCGACTAGGGCGTTTTTGGTGCTAGTTACTATACATTTTTTTGCTCTAAGGTTATGGGAATTATTAGTATTCGATTTTGACCGCGCGCAGACTTATCTGGCGCGACATACTCTTTAGTGATTACATACTCTTTGATCGACATCGGACGGAGCTTATGAACTGGAATTCTGTTATTTTTATTTAAAAATCGTTGGTGTATACTTTTAAACCTTAAATTGTGGTATTTGTGAATCGTGATATTTTCTATAAAAATATTGAATCATTCGCGTGGTGCATTGTTATTTGGAAGAATGTTCGACTGAAACAATCGCTGTTTTTACCTACTTACTGTTACATTTTAGGAAATAATTTCTAAACCCTTGTTTTTACTTTCAATATAATAATGGAGAGAAGTAATTAGATATTTTACCTACATAATAAAACAGGTATGGCTTTGATGCAACATTAGACGGCCGTTGATTGCAACTTGGGCATTCTCCCTTATATTAATTACCTACTTATGTAAAAAATAGGAAGTGAGATCGCATTAAATAAACAAAAACACCATCCCACTAATTTTAAATTTAACCTTTAACACTCGCATGAATAGAACCGCATGCGAATCTTTAACATAATTAATTCACAACAGGTTTAGAAATCCAACCTTACATAGACTTAAATTACGGAGCAATTATTTTTTTCCGCTATAGTCCTATTACGTGTTGTATCATCTCCGCTTTATAATTTGGTAATACAAAAACAAGCTGTGGCGAATGATATTCACAATCATCGTAAGTACCGTTACAGAATAAATACTAAGAGTAGTCTATCTTCAAATAAAAGATCGCAACGCGAGTCATGTCACGTCACGACTCATCACCTCGATTTCGGTATGATCTTGGAAGGATCTCCGTATGATGCGCATACCGAGCTCCAGGGCGATGAGTCATAACTCGTGATCCGACCTTTGGTGCGTTCAGGTGCTGGCGTTTAAAGCGACATTCAACGAGCACAAGCACGGCCACAAGCATGTAAGCAGGCTTTTTGTGCATGCGCCCGTAGTTGTGCTCGTGCGTGCCGCCGATCGGGACGACTGTCGGTTTTTTGACAACGATCAAACGCTGAATGTGTTTGTGCTTGTATACCTGTTCACACGCGCTCAGTTGCGTTTGTATCGTTTGTATCATATGGACGTTCGTAATAAATAATATAGGTACTGTGCGTCGACCCGTGCGTGATCATTTCAGAGTGGTCTAACGACCAGAGTTTACACTTCCTGGAGTGTTACCAAGGAGAACCAGTAATATGGGACCCCAAAATAACTTTCATAAGAATAAAAAAGCTTGCCGATGCTTGGGAGAAGTTAAGTGTTAAACTTAACACTCCAATAAAGGAATAAATAATTAGTATTAGATTATGTTGTTTCTTTTCCAGTAAAAATAGAGCAAGCCTAAAACAGTAGCTCCCACAAGATGTACGTCCTCGTCGTCTGCCAATTTTTGCGCTGACTAGCATGCCCGAAAGCGTGTGATTAGCGCTGCTTGGCTGCTGCGGCTGCGTGCCGAGCTACATGCCGGGCTGCATGCCACGCTGCGTGGCACGAGTCTGAAAGCGCCATTAGGTATAAGGAGATGGAGGACTCGTAGGATTTATTCTGTGATAGCGTGGCCCATACAACAGGTAATTGACACACGTAATATCTTAAAAGCCTTCTCAATCAAAAACCGAAATACAAAACCATTTATTAGACTAATGAGCTCTTAAGATTTTGCAAATAAATTTTGTATAGAATCGGGGTAGTTCGGTATCCATTCATTAGCAATTTCAATTTCATTAATAGAGACAAAACACTATATTGAATGATACAGCTATACTCATAGAAACGCGATTTCATGAAAAGAAACAATACACCAAATCAATTAAAAGGCACAATAAATAATAAACATATTCCCCTTTATTAATAAACGTGGAGCAAAGTTATACCTAGTTTTATATCTGCTGCTGTAACTTTTATTCGCCAAAAAGTCACGAGACAACAACAGATTACCATCAGGTGTAACTTTTCTCCACGTTTATTGATAAAGGGGGATTATGTTTTACAATATTGTAAAGACGTATTATGTGGTAGGTAAGTATATGAATGTTACAACATCGATCCGTGTAAGCCTATGTTACTCCTCTTTTAATTACTATAATCCATCTTAACAAAATATCCCACGAGTCTTAAACTATATTTTGAGAGTTACAAGTGTTATAATTACCACGTACTTACCTTATTGTGTTTTGTTACCTCACTGCGACGAACCCAAAAGGAGGGTTATGTATTTAACCCGAATGTATTTGACGCGAATATATGTGTGTGTGTGTGTGTCTCTGTTCCTGTGTAACTAACTGTGTGTGTAACTGCGTAACTACTAAACGGATGAAACGATTTTGATAAATGATACGTCCGTCGTCAGATTCTTCTTAACAGCACAAGTGACACTAAGAACATCAATATTTAAAAATAATATGGCGGCTTTTAGTTAGGCGGCATAATAATTTATATTCCGTGCATTGCAAAAAAAAAATTTCAAAAGAGTTTTAAATAGCAATTCCATTTATACATATCTTGCAATTTAGCAAAACTCTCCGCAGTCATTTATCTAAAAAAGAAAAAAAAAATTAAAACTAGTTAATTCTTACTTAAGAAAGCTGATTATGATAATTAACTGAAAAGTCTAAAATAAAAACCTAATTATTAAAAAACAAAAAACCCGAATGCAAAAAATTTACCACTAAAAAGGAAAAAACAAGCTGTTTAATTTCTCATTGCAGTCACTGAACGGTATTAAAGAGCTTGTATTTTTTTATTTTTAGTGGTAAATTTTTTGCAGTCGGGTTTTTTTTAAACATAGCGGACGTACTTTTGATTAACTTTCATTGTTAGTTTTATTCTCGAAAAATAAGTAGGTAAGTAACAGTAAAAATTGTTTTAGTTAATTGTTTAAAAGTATATTGCTTTATTAATAAAGCAGCAATAATACATACTTGATATTTTTTTCATTATCAGCAATATAGCCCATAAAAAAATTACCTGAATAAGAAATTGAAAGAATAGCAACGCTATTCAACAAATTTTTGAGTAAAAATTATGCTGTATTTTTAATATCACTACTTTCACAGGCATACCTTTAATGGCTTCCTTTATAGATCTTGCCAAACCTGTAAATTAAGCGCGTTATTAACGATCGATTAAATTTACCTATCATATTTTTTAATAATTATATCCTTTACTTGGCACTTTAACTACGAAGCTTCTGATGTACGGCGAACATAACGTGTCGTCGTTTATAAGGAAATGACAGGTAATGATAAGGTTACAGAATAGTTTAATCTCTCGAATACATTTACGTAATCTCGCGGCGTTAAGGTTGATTTCCTCAGGTTGTTGACCAGGGGCCGACCAAGGCCAGGCGAGACCAATTAAGAATGTCCGTAATAACCCTTAATTTGGAACTGATGAGTTGAAAACTACTAAGTAATTAACCGACGGAAGCGTTTCTTTAGCTGTTTCAAATTATGTAAACAAAATATTTAATGACGTCATCATTAACAAATTATCCTGGCCGTCTGTTTGGTATGCATAAACGGTTTTGATAATTTAAGTTGTTTTTTGTTCTGTCAATGGTTAAAAATAAACTTTTCAGTAATTAAGAGGGAATAATTATAGTGCAAGTATTCTTACGATCAATAACGCGCCAAGTCCCATTAAACTCACCATCAACATAAGATGTTTTGGTCTTTTTGTAAAATGTGATTGGCGATCGCTTTTTATGAGTCGTTATACCACAACTTAAAAGGCGGCGTGATGTCCAATTCTTCCCGTGATATTGCTTTTATCCCAAACATTAAATAACGTCGTTCTTGTTAGAATTACGATGTTATCGAGTTTTTTGGTCGCTGAGTCTGTAATACCAGTCGTTCACTCTGGTAGAGTACGCGCCATATAACTTGGCGCGTGTCAATATCTGGAACTAAAATAATGACATGGGAATAAGGCTTATTTTTCTCACCCACCACGACGATCAGCGCCCTCTGAGAATTGCTAAGTTATGTGGCGCGGACTACACGACATGCGGACGGCTCGAGCGTGTTTTTGATGACACGTAACGTCACCGATCGTCGTGATAACGGTCATTATCACGTCTCGCAGTGGAAATGGCAATGGCAAATGACGTGGTGAACATACTCTTTGTGTTAACTTTCAAGTTTCAGCCTTAAATTGCTTTAACTAAAAGAACATTTGGGGGACCGCTTTACTTAGTAAACTGAAATAACAAACCAAATAAATGTTTTAAGGCGATACTCGGAAAAATTATGCTAAAGCGAGATAGCAATGAGAAAACGACGCGCGCGGGAGCAAGACCGATTTTGCCGATTACGCAAAAAAAACACAAAATCACTTCGTATTCAAAAACTATAGCGATTTAAAAAAATGCTTCTATACGATCCTAAATATTATTGGTGTCCACTAATTAAACCAATTTTTAATAGTATATGTATCCCCATTTAAGAATAATCTTGATATTTCTTATTTTTAAGAGGTATTTTCGAAAATAAAAAGTGTCGAGACAAAATCATAAAATCGTGTTTCTGAAACTATACGATTCTAGAAATATATATCTTATTACCAGATTTACAACAACTCTAACCGTCCTATAGTTTTATATCAAAATGTCCATACTTTTTCCGAGTAGCGCCTTAACGGCCAAATCTTACAAATTTCATCAGATTCATCAGTTGTGAACTTAACATTACTTAACTACATAACAACTTATGTAGGTACGACATATCTATTGATTTTAATTTGGCGTTTAGAACTACACGTACAGTGGTTGTACTCACGTAAGTTAGTAAAGAACTTTATAATATTACATTAGAAGGTATTCGTGGCGTGAATACATTTAATGTTAAGAATTTATAAAAGACAACAAAAGTATATTATGAATCTACAAATAGTAATTAAAGTTATTTATTAGTTTAACACACTTGTCTTTGTTCTTCCATTAATTTCTATCTGCTCCATGATAATTCATTTTTAATAACAATAACAATGTTACAACACGTAATATAATGAAATATTAAATGCTTCTGACGCCAATAGAATACTGCCACAATAGATAATTTCTATTGTATGCCCATGCATGTAAACTGCCGTTTCTCCAGACGAATGGCCAAGTTTGAGCAAATCATTGTAAAAGCTCAATAAACAGAAAGTGGTGAAATGCCATACAACGTTTATGCTCAAACATGTTTTAGTATTGGTTGGCAGTTCCTATGCTTTGTTGAGTCACTCTTGCATAATCTGTGCCATGACATTTCACCATTCCCTTTTTGAATTTATCTTTTTTTATTCTAACAATTTTTTAAAATTACGTTTCTAGCAATGTCACGACAGAGGTTTTATTTGATAACATTTGGAGAGATGTGGATAAGTTTCTATCACTTGATAACAATATTTTTGTTTACTAAATTAACTATTTTCTTGTTTACCATAAAATCTTTTCATTATATTTAAAATAAACATATTGATAGATTTTAAAACCAAAATATCTAAAAACCATTCAAATTCAACAGAATCAAAGTTAAATTTAACGAACTTTCTCCTTTGTAGTTCAAAATTTAAGATTCAAGATTTAGATTAAACATGGCATGCTCATAAGAACTATTGCTTCTTAAACAAAGCTTCAACTCGGAGTTAAATTCTAATGATATCAACGCGTTTTCTTTACCACAAACTCTCATTGTTGTAACTGTGTTACTTATATGAATTGGAATAAGTATGAAATGGTTTTTGCGCTCCCGACGACGACGTTCGGCTTCTTCACAGGGGCAGGGATCACGGAATGACTGGCTACTATATATTTTTTACTTAATTATGATTAAGGTTGATGATTAGCGTGTTGCCCGATACTTTGTCTGCGTGGAATTCAGTTACATCGCGCTGGATAGGAATCACTTAATTTTTTTTTCTAAAAATTTTATAGGTCCTTCTTCAAATAGCTAATTTATCTCTATGCTAAAATAAGTTAACTGAGTTTTTACTCAATTATAGTACGGATAGACTGACTTTTGCGATTATTATAAACGAACTGCTCAGACGGGACGTGGAACACAACGTTATATCTGTAATACAAAAATTGCCTTAGTAAAATTACCTTAGTCCGCATGGCTAGCTACCACCATCTTATCTAAGTCTGACGCTTTAACAATGCTGTTTTCAGCATTATTGTGTTCCGGCAGTTACAAATAAGATAGCCAGTTTCTCAGTTATTGAGGATTCCGGGAGTAGTGCGCTTCCACCTTCAGCCTTATCACCTCTCAACATCAGGGGTGATGAAGGCTAAGTGCTACACCGTTATGTATAAAAAAATGCGTTGAAAACAAATTTTCAGATACTTATTCCTTAAGTTATAAAAATGATTATTCCTTCACAAATCCGCCAAATTCCTTCTCCATTCAACAAATGGTCGTAGTGTAGACGAGTGGGGTTTTTAATGGCCGTGTGATGCACCCTGCCGGCCGGTCAAACGGGCTCCGAGATGCAAGAATGCAGCGGCCTGCAAGTGGTCCGCTCTCGAAATAGCTCCAACGAGCGACTATTGACAATTACTAATGCTGAAGCTGTTTGTTTCTGATCACTATGAAAAGATGATTACTTAGAAAAACTTTTGGGTTCAACATTTTATGTTGTAGAAAAATGTAATATCTTTGAGAGGGTTTTCCTTAAATTTAGTGAGCTTTATTCCATAACGTGGACTTAAATAAGTCCTGGTTTAAAACTGGTGCTGTCACTTTTATTTTCCAAATGAAAGACAGAATTGGCATCAGTTTTAAACCGAATCTAACTTTTAGACCACGTTTTGGAATAAGGGGGATTTTTTTCATCTGATTAGATAGAACTTTATTTACAGCAATTGACAAAAGAACGGCTAACAATATGCAATTGTTTTCCAAAAGAACTTTTTAAGGTAACAGAAATATTTATTTATTTACTGACTATATTACCCCTGTAAGGAAACATACAATGAACAAATATATTATATTTACAATAGATTGTATTAATATTTCAAGGCTAACACTAAAATATGCGATATCTACTGAATATTCTCAAGTATTGTTTGAGAATGTATCGGTCGGTAGTACTCTACGGGTCATATTACCTTTTGCTCGGCCTTCAATAAAATGTTAAGGATTGTTATTGCTTTGCGGTCGTACTAAATATAGTAAATAGCCTATAATAACATTAATGTTATTTAAGTATTACATACAAAAATAACTTTTTACACTGAACACTATTAGGATAATGACGACGGTAAAGAAGATAAGGGCCCTAAACACAGGTAGCAAAGTAGCTATTATAATATCTCCGAGACTTCCTAGAAACTGCGAGATAATTTAGCGAAAGATAGCACAGTTATACCTATCCGGTAGTCTACCTGTCTCAAGCTTAGCAGAAACGATAACTAAAAGAAGCTACCAGACTTCAAAACAGTTTTCTTGTGTACCGTTATAAATTATAATCTAAAGTAAATACTGTTTACTCACCCTTCAAATCCTAAACACCTTTTAAAACAAATAACTGCGCATAAATGTCACAGAGCAATTAAACACTTATTAAGAGCACCGTACACCAGATTCAAGTAAGCTTGCACACTGAAAGTTTCGAATCGTTCACCGCCGAAAGAATACAAGAGTATCGATGTAAGCCTTACGCGTACCCACCGCGCCGGCCCGACAAGCACTGAGCGAGCGGCAACCTGTATACCATCTCCCCATATAACGTGGTATAACTTTAAGCTCTACGATAACACACGCGAAGCCGTCATCTCAATATCCCTTTCGCCCCGAGAAAAAAACTTTTGCTCGAATTCGAAATTCAAAACTTATTTTTAGTATGAGCGATCGTCTTTTTGTCGAACCCGATCGCCGAGCGTGCGGTCGATTGATACAATCATGGCGAAAAGTAAAATGGTTCTTAATAAACGATGCACCGCAAATGCACTAAGTTAACTTTTTATCGGGAGCCTCGCTCGGCGGTGAGTTTAAATAAAGTGGTTTCTAAATATAAAACGCCGTATCTCGACACACCATTGGCAGGTGCGAGCCTACGCGTCTTTCTTTTTTGCGGGCATCTTCCATTTTTTCGCGAGGCTTTTTACTATTTTTTCAAAGAGACAATTTTATAATTAAAGCTAGTGCGTTTATCGCGCTCCGAGAAGTTTTACCGAGAAACTGCGGTTGCTGATATCTGTATCTCCTCCGACGGACGTAGAGCTACAAAATAATACATAATTTGTTTTTCGCTCATCGCGTGAGCCGTGTTTATATTTTATAAGCCGTGAACTTTTTTTTTACTAAAAATTACTCAAACATAATGCAAAGCAACCTACACGGTACGTTGTTTGAATAATTATCGGAAATAACTTTAAAGTGATTTACTTTGTAAATAAACTTCTTTGTATGACGTTGATGTCTTTAGTTTGAAATGGAATTCAGTTCACAACAAAAACATATGTTTTTGAAACAATAAGCATTTTCCTTTGTTGAGCAATAAAGTAAATAATGGTGTTATTAAAAATAAGCCCTCATTTTTGTTATTTACTTAAGAAGTGGGTTATTCGAGTTAAAGCATAATTAAAACAAGTACCCATTATCATAAATCCCACGGCCTGGATGTTAAGAAGATACGCATTGATGAAACATAGAAGACCCCTTACTTGGCCCGTTTGGTGCAAGTCATGAGACCTCGTCGAATGAAACATGGAAAAATCTATAGTATGCTCGTTTGGTGCAGCTAAATGTGGAAAGATACTTCTGTGTTGTGGTATGTTGACGCACGCCAAAAAGCGTAAGCTAGCATCCCGCCTTAAATCTACTTGTAGGGTTGTTGGTTTTTTCCAATTAAAATTTTGCCACTTCATATTCTTTGTAAGGCTCGTCAAAAGCACTTTCTGTGGTACACGATTTCGTGTGCTGCGTCGAACTAACTAGTGGAATACATCTTTATCAAAATGAATTTGTGTATTTTGTAAAATTAGTTAAACTTTATGGAACATTTTGTTTGCCGTCGTCGACTACAACTTAAGGCCCACATTCCTTGTTATGGTCTGCCTTATCTAGTGGTTTTATCTTATCTTATTTGGTGGTATGTTACGTCATTAACCTCCACAAAGTTACTATGCGGCTGTTACATGCAATAACTTACTACCTGCCAATAACTTTATTTATCCACACTCTACAAATATCACACCAACCTGTGATATAGAGGGAAATAAAACAACATCGTCTTTAGAAAACTATGCGAAACATTATTAAATAAACAGCATCGCACACTGATTATAATGAATATAACAGTCTTTTTTTCAAATCAAAATAAAGGACTCATGAAGTATGAAAGGGACGTAGGGCGTTTGGGAAGCTCCGACATATATTTGCGTCCGAAATACCTCAATGTCTCAAGACGAAAGTCTTTGACCAGTGTGTGTTGCCAGTAATGACCTATGGAAGTGAGACGTGGTCTTTTACTATGGGTCTCATAAGAAGGCTCAAAGTCACCCGCGAGCAATGGAGAGAGCGATGCTTGGTATTTCCCTGCTCGATCGAATCAGAAATTATGAGATCCGCAGGAGAACTAAAACAACCGACATAGCTCGAAGGATTGCATCATTGAAGTGGCAGTGGGCGGGACACATAGCGCGGAGAACCGATGGCCGTTGGGGCGGAAAGGTTCTCGAATGGCGACCGCGTACCGGACGACGTTCCGTGGGCAGGCCCCCTACAAGGTGGACCGACGATCTGGTCAAGATCGCGGGAAGCCGCTGGATGCGGGCAGCGCAGGACCGATCGTTGTGGAGATCCTTGGGGGAGGCCTATGCCCAGCAGTGGGCGTCGTTCGGCTGACATGATGAAGTATGAAAAATACCTAAGCCTGGATAACATAAATTATCGGTGAACATGAGTAATTGTGTGTCTCATAGTAATTTTGGTATCCGTGTCTTACAGTAACAGCAATTTTTCTAATAATTGTTTTATTTATTCAAAAATTCCTTTTATTTGTTAATACTTATAAATTTGAATATACAGCGCAGCTTGCAGTTTCCTTTTCATTAATCCTATCGTATAATACAATGTGAATAAGATTAAGATTAGTGTGTCCATTAAACTATTTGATTCCTTGTTTAGTTGAAAATTGTTTACTGTTTTAGGTAATAAGCAAAATTGTACTTAATTTAAGCGGCATTCTGTATTGTGATGGAAAGTAACCTTACTATTATGTGAAGGTCACTTTTCAAATTTGACGACTCTGTATAAGTTAAAACAGGGAGAAAAAAATAGCCCTTGGCGAGTTTCTTGCCGGTTCTTCTTGCTACAAGGTCTCCTGCCGTAGGATTTGCGAACCGATGGCGTAGCTTCATTGACGTTCATAAGTGTTGTTAAACAAACCTAAATTGAATAAACGATATTGAATTTTGAATTAACTCTTATTGAAAATGAAATATTAGAAAAATTAATTAACTGTTATCAGTAACTATTTACTCATGTTTACCGATAACTTGTGTAACATTTTATTTGCGCCTATGGACATCATTAAATGGCGAAATAGCAATTTTTTTGCGAAGGTCATATAATATTGAGCCTTTTACTTTTTTAGCGAAAAAAGGAACAATCCGTTCACACAACTAGACAAATCTGATAATGGCTTTCCAATAAGATTTTTCTTTCTTTTTTCTGGTGTCAACCCTATCGAGCCGTCAAGATACCGTCTCAAATTTGACAGTTCATTCACAGTGGTTGCGCACAATCACCTGTTCAGCATAGGAAAGAAAGGCAATATGATGCGATATCAAAAGAAAGCTAGTCGTGACAGTTTCCACGTTGAATCGGGGGCAGCCATTGTTAAGCATTGTGCTCTCGTTAATCGCACACATCCAATGAAATTGGTGCTAATTTGAAATAATCGGTGTGCAAAAGATCACTTCCAGTCACGTTATTGTTTTTGTGAAATCAATAACCCTTATGCCTTTTTGTTTGTGATTTTACTAGCAGCACCGCGCGGTTTTACCCGTTTAGTTCCTTTTTTCGTGGAAATTTTGCCACTCAGGAATAATGAAGCTGTCTACGAGTGAAAGAATTTTCATAATTAAATCAGTACTTACAAACTTTACCTCTTCAAAATAGGTAGTAATAAGTTTAGATTTAATCGAGTCTTTCATCTTTTCTGTTTTAATGTGCTTATCAAGTTTTCCTAGAAGTTTAATTCTGTTATACTGATGGTGCGCGTATTGACAACACAACAATAGGTAACCTGAAACTGCACTCATCGCATGCAATAATATAATCATAGATTATTATATGCACTATAGTATTATTTATTAGCAAGTATTAAATTACAAATCATTAACACTTTTTATAACATACTCATAAAACAAGCAATTCTGGTTAAATATTATCGTATAACCATATTTTTAACCATTACCATTTAAAGTTTGCGAATCTCTATATCTCGGGGCAGTTGCATGTGCCATAACCACGTACACGTAGTAACTTCGGGGACATGCAAACAAATAACATGGTAAAAAATTTCGTTTTTCATAGTGCTTCAAGTTCAATAAATTTTATCTACTTAGGACACTTTTAAATAATTTTCACTGTGTTTAAGTTGCATAATGGTCAGCAAATGAAAACAGAAACTGTAAACACACGATTACCTAACCTGCATCCTGTAGAGATATGATTTAGGTATTGATCAGTGTCCTGACATAGATCGATGGTCCCCGCGAGGACGGTAAGCGGCCGGCTAATGACCGCTATCTAAGTATCGATCGAAAGATTTATCCTGCGCCTGGGCAACCGCTCGTAAATTATGTTGCTACCTAGAAATGTGGGTGTTTGGCGAAATATAAGCAGAGCTAGGGTTGCCATGCGTCCGGATAAAGTCTGACAGGGTCTGGATGCTTGTCCGGCCAAATTAGACGGTGTCCGGACTGTCCGGTTTTTGCCTCTTTGGCCAACTAGCAAAGCCAGCGTGCGCCGCGACCGGAGAGTCGAGCGAGTGTGAGTCGCGAGTCGAAAATATGGTTTTTATTTTATTTTAGAGTTAGTCATCAAATCCTTGGTTTTTAAGGTGTCCGACCTTGATACCCAAAAGTCCGGATGAACTAGCTTGCCAGTCCAGCTTTTCAGTTTTAAAACCCGGCAACCCTAAGCGGAGCGTAGCTGCATCGCCGGTTAAAGAATAATTCAATTTATGGAGTTAGTATTACAAAGTAGGTATAAATCGGTATGTTAATTGAAGAAGACTGATCGTTTATTGGAAAACGTGGTGGTTTCCACAAACTACTCAAGAGTAACTTTTTTAGTGTTCTTAGATACAGTGCAATCTTCGAACGTTGAGTGAATAAGTTAATATAGTTACTTTAATAGTTTTATAATTTACTACTGTTGCAGTAAATTCTGATAAATTCGAATAGCTCTTTACCAGAACGACCATTAATTTTACACGATTAATTTTAAATTTAAATTAATTAATTTTAAACTTACTAGATTGCTGTTCAAAAAGTATTTTCCTATCAAAACCTGATGGCGCAGTGGTAATGGCTATACCTACTGAGCTAAGGTCATAGTTTCGATCCCTATGCAAGATTAACATAACATTTATGTTTATTCCTTGTCTAGGTGTTATTATCTATTTAATTATGTATTTATATTTGTAACCCTCGTTGGTTATGTGGTGCTATTTGGTATTAGGAGCCTGAGGAGCCCGTGGCGCAGTGATTAGGCGGTCGGCCTGCGATCGTTGAAGTTAAGCAACTTTAGCAATGGTCGGTTACGGGATGAGTGGCCAAAAAGCTTTTTATCTCACGGAGGACCGTGCTTCGGAAGGCACGTTAAGCCGTTGGTCCCGGCTGCGTTTGCAGTAGTTAATACTCACCAATCTGGTCATGGTCCAATCTTCTTATCCATTCATTACAAAGGGCTGTGCCCAGCAGTGGGACTTACAATGACTGATCATGATGATGATGATTTGATATTTATTTATTTATTTATTTATAAATCGAACGTGGCGGTAAAAGCACAATACTAACTAACCGCCGACTATTGCGCGCATCTTCGCGCGCACTTGGTGCACAGGTGGGCACTGAGATAGTATCGAATCCTACAACATGTTCACTACAAATTAATTTATTAGATTTTTTTGAATCAACAAACAGTTTCGCAATAAGAAACCTTATAAAATTAAAATTAAAATAAAACAAATAGTACATAATATAATAATTGTGAAACCAGCACCGTTGACCACAGCTAGTTAAATAAATATTTTTCTTTTACTTTTTTCTTGTTTATATCTAAGCTAATGTTATGCAGAGATAAATTTCGTAAGTTTAGGAGTAAAAAGTAATCTCTAAAACTATACTGAACCGACTCTGAAAGTTTGTTCACCCGTAGAAAGCTACATGATTCCTGAGTGAAGTGTGCTATATTTATCCCAATATTACCACGGGGTAAAACTGCGGAGCAGCTATAACTGATAAAACACAACTAATGGTCTTGTCAAATCTAATCTAATTTTACCTAAGAGGTTATCTTGGTTCCATTTAAAAACAAATAAAACAACAACTAGGGTAATACCGATAGTCGTTAAAGCATTATGGACATATTAAGTCAGTGGCGTTAAGTTCTTTGTTTGATTCTGGCTCTAATTTAATTGAATGTAAGGAATACATTATTGAAAGCTAATCGATACGCTTGCAAACATTCCTGATTTCTATTAGCAATATTGTGAAACTGTAACAGTGACTATTATTGGCCCTTTATATGCAAATGAGTTCAAATGATATTTGCGCCTGAGTTTGGCTCACGATTTTGAAAACGATCAATACTTAACATAGGAATAGATCAGGGAACAGTAAAACTGTAATATATCGTAAGCTCATTTATTATTGCATTTATGCAATTTAATCAAATTTAAATGTGTTAAGACTAAAAAAATCAGCTTACCGTGGCCGCACACGAGCCACACGCGACAGCTACAAACGCCGTCATTTGTAGCTACAATAAAAAACAAGTGACGACTGCCTGCGTCAACCACAGAACACGGAAAGATTTTTTTTCTCTTGGCGTCAACCGTGTGCGGCAAGTTCATATGAAAATGTATGAAAACTACAGGAAATAGGTCGATGGCCCGTGTGCGGCCAGTCTTATCAATACAGTGGACATCTCCTGTTACCCAATATTTTATTTTCGCTGACATGACCTTTTTACCGGTCATTGTTAGCCCCTGGGGATCAATATTTTGGGTAACATCGCTCTAAATAATACTATTTATATTCAAATTTAATTTACTATCAAAATATCAATCTTTAAATGAGGGGATATCTGAAGCCATTGAGTGCATATCGCAAAACGCAACGACCTTACCGACGTTTAGCATTTATAATCCAAAACTAAATGTTAAACGAGTGATGTTCAATACGGGTCTGCGTTTGCCTGTATTATTAAATAGACCATATCTCGCGATCCGTCGGCTTTGAATGGATAATAACGTAGGTCCAGTCGGCTCTTCTATTACGAATAGAGCTCACTACCGCCCCCTGCCGACCAACTGGGAATTGAACCCGGTGCTTACCTCTAATTGCTCACATGTTTCTTCGTCTCACCCTTTATTAGAATGATAAATCGCGATCGCTGCTTGTGCAATATCGAAATGTCAAAATACGCGGATACAATTTCAACGTTTCAGACCTCCTTTGAATCCTATTTGATATGTACCTACTCCTAGCACGAAAAACTATACACGTTAGGTATCTTATTATTGTGATCTTATTATTTAACTAGCTTTCCGCCCGCGGCTTCGCCCGCGTGGACTACCTACACGACGATATCCCGCGGGAATGTGATATTTTTCCGGGATAAAAAATAGCCTATGTTCCTCTCCAGGCTACAAAGTATCTGCGTCCCAAGCCGTTTTGGCCAGATTGAGCAACAAACATCTAAACTTTCTCATTTATAATATTAAATAATATTAATAGTAGGATATGAAAAACATAGCACCAGCGCCACTTTCGGTCGTATAAAGATCAAAAATGGAATAGATATTTGACAGTAGCACTTTGACAGTTTTTGAAGGATGGTATAAATAGTTTACGATTAGGATAACGCTACCGACAGTTTTCGTGCTAAATATTTCGTATTTCGTCATATAATTCTACTTAGGCCTATACTGAAATAATACTAATCGTTTGTAAGATATAAAGTTTAAAATCACATTGTCATCTCTATGCTAAAATGAATCCCCAAAGTCTAATTAAATAGCGTCTTCTTATTTATTTGTGCATTTACGCGTTCAAAATTACTTGAGAAGCTTTGTGCTAAATTAAAAGCCATTTGTTAAGCCTCTTTATTGGTTAGAATTGCGATGATATAAAAACTCCTAATTATTGCCTAGATACGAGAGCTTTTAAAGCAGAATTTATTTTTGAATCCATCCGGCTTTCATTTATTTAAATGGCAAACGTTTTATTTCATAAACATTAGATTACCATTAATTCCTGGCCATTTGCCTTCCTTTTGAGTAGTACCGACGCGACGAAGTGCATTTTTTTCTATTTTTGTATAATCTTTTCTGACCACAGCTAATACTGAATCAGTTTCACTTACCTTTATTATTTCATATAAAGCTTTTCTGTTGGTAGTTTATACGTACCTGAAACAATGATACAATAAACCATTTCAAAACCTTGAATAAAATTAAGTCACACGAAAAAATTGTCTCAAATCGATAAATACATTAATAAAAAAAACAATTAATAGTATTCGATTGTCAAATTCAACAGCAGAGATCGCATAAGTTAGGCTAACCGACCTGGATTCTCAACTAACCTGCCTACATTAAGCTAAATAAGTCGCATATTATAAAATTTGATAACACCACTACCACCAATTGCTATTGAAGAAAACACAACAGACTCAGCTGCCGTTCTTATAATAACGCTTTCAACATTCACATACACAAATGGGAAAGTTCAATCAACCACAAATGTACTCTCTGAAGTAGTAGAATCGATCTATCGTGGTGCAGTAAGTGTGCTAAAGTATCATTTCAATAATGTAGAATTCAAAGTGCAAGTTAAAAAGTACAAAAGTTTTTGTATTGGCTGGTAATAAGCAGCCGACTGTAAGAGTCAATTGGAATCACTCGCAATCCCACTAAACAGATGTTTTAGGATTCCCTAGGTAAATAAAGAGCGTCAAAACGAAAAAGACATTATTTTTTCTTGGGTTTACTAAAATATGATTGTAATTTGTATTGTGGGTTGTCATCAAATTTTATAAATTGCCATTCTGTTGAATTTCTTTTTTTTATATATTTTTGACCAAAGTTTATGTTTACCTTCATCAATCATCATATTTTCATTACAAACCAGTAACAACCAACATACACTATGCATACTTTAAAAACAAAATGTAAGGGTCATTATTTGGGACACGTTTTTCAAGCGGCATCGCTTATAAATAATGGAAATCGATAAGTCAGCAAGCCATTTCTTTTTTTGCGCAAACCTTAAAACCTCTATTAACTGGGAAACTAATTATTATTCAATTATTGTTATAAATTAATATCATTAAAAAATAAAATACCCCCATTCTTTGATTTTCGTGGAGTGTCCCAAGCCCCGATCTGGTCACTTCGTAAATTATATATTATAAACTAAACGCTACATGCTTACCAAAAAAATAACACTAAGTCCTAAGAAGTTTCCAATGCTATAAAAAAATAGACTATAGTTCTAAAAGAACCACATTTCCTAAAAAAAAATGTAACTGTCCGATGGTAGTTGGTGATCATTATAAATTCACTAATACATCTCTAAATTCGCGAACCTATGTTGCGTCATTCTAATTCAAGTTATAACTAGTCGCTCTCCGGCGGCCAGGCATAGAGTTTGTGTGACAGTGCGTCGAGTTTTCGAAAAATAGAGGTAAGAACCTCGTTGCGTGGGTTTGGTTTCTCAAAACTTTGATTTGCGTGGTTCAATTTTCTCCAGTCTCTGTGGATTTATTTATTTAATAAAATATTGTAGTGAACAAATATAAGGTAACGTAACTTATATTCAAAACACAGTTTATTTGCTTAAAAGGTTTTTGTATATTTTTAGCATAAAGGATTTATTTTGATTTACGTGGTCGTGATTTGCGTGGTTTACGTGGTAGTTTTGACTTACGCACATTAGTTTTTGACCATGCAAATGAAATAACTTAGAACTTTGTACTAGTTTATGTATATTATTTAAATAAATGCTAATTCGTTTAAATCAAACTTAAAATGTTATATTCAATAGGTTTAGGTATAACCACACAGGTCACATTGAATTGGTAGGTTTTTTGGACTGATTCTGATAAAAAACGATTTCTGCCGTAGTAATCTACCTATTTTTTTACCTTAAGATAACACAATTACTTTTTTCACAAGTAACATTAAGTAACTCATTTGGGTAAGTAAAATTACAATTTTCATTTTCGTGGGGGTATTTTGTGATTTGCGTGGCCTCCACTTTTTTAACCTCGGTTATCTCTGTAAGTATAACGCTCTCCGAGGTGCCTCTTCTATTAAAAATATTACTTTTACGTATATTTTAAGAATCTGATGTCAAATTAGAAAAAATATTGGATTTGAAAATTGCCACGAAAGTCACCAAAGAATGCCTTACTCGAAGAAGCACCCGTAAACTAAAGGTCGTAAAGAATGCATTAATTGGCATTTCAATTTACCTATTTGTCAAACTATTTCTTCTGAAGCGAATACACTGGAGCGACATCCCAGCAACGGTTTAGAAAGAAAGAAAGATAAAACATTTATCGAACGTTTTACATTTGTTTTTCTCATTTATGAGCGTTGAAATATCTCAAATGATACCAAAATCCCATTGTCTGACAACTAAGTTGCAAACGTTTTAGAACTCCCGAGTCAAGGTCCAGTAAATACAAGTAATACAGAATCGCTCTTTGCTTTTTTTCTTTTGACGCAATTTGAAGATGGAGTTTCTAAGCAGAGCCTGGCGTTAGCCAGTAATTTGACCTCACGCCGAGCATTAGTAGGTGTGGTAGTGAGCCCGCTTTCAACGGATACCGACAAAAGTAATAAAACCACGAAATGGCCGCTTCACTTGTACAAAATGCTGCGAAACTGTGGATATGGCCTTTTTTAGATTAGCGCGACCTGATGTCATTACTGGTACCAAACTCGTGACAACATGTTCTACTTGTTGACGCGAGTCGTTTGCGACCATGAAACAACTTGTCGGTTAAATAGTTGACTAACTTCCTTCCAGTGTGAAATGAATGTGAGAGAATTAGCGAATCGAAAAGTTTATTCGATTATGACATCGGAATTTTTTATAAGCAGGATATTATGGTGTAAATTATCATGATGTAACAACAAACATTTACCTCTACAAGAGAAAAAAATCTTTCCGTGTTCTGTGCATTTACCATTTACCGCAGTACTTCATTAAACTTACTTATCTTAAACTTTTATACAGATTTTTGACGACCGATTTGGCGCAGGGGTAGGCTACCTACCTTCTGCGCCAGTGGTCTCGGGTTCGATTCCCGAACAAGACAAATATTTGTGTGCATATTAAGTATGTGTTTACAAAAAAAAAAGTATTTAAGTAAGTATATATTTATCCGTTATCAAGTTTTCCATGATACAGTTTCTTAATGAAATTAAAATGGGCTTAGATAATTGGTGTGAATGCAAGAAGTTCTTCATTTATTTATTTATTTTTTTATCATAATATTAAACTTGGTTCTCAATTCACATTTATGTTTTTGATGGGATATCATTACTTTTTGTTCAGAATTTATTAGTAGGTGGTATTCCACTCGTTCTATAATCACGTGAAGACCTTAAAATCCACATAAAGACCGACTGTTATCAATTTTGATTTCTGATTCTTACATAACAGGCACTATATGTAAGTGTTCCTAATAGAATCAATAACTGAAAAATTATAATCAAATGATAACAATTCCTAGTTTCTGATTTATTCCTTTGTATTCAACCAACTACATAACTGCATGCCAAATTTGAACTTTCTAGGTTATCTGGAATTTTTGATATATAGGTGAGTCAGTGATAAAAATATCGATTTCTGACGTTAATATCTAAATAACCGTTTGAAGTGTGTATTATGTAATATAACACACTGTGCTGCTTGCCAGTTCTGTTAGCTTGAACTTGGCTTGACACGCTACTAGTATTTAATAATCAAAAAGACAGTTACCTACTATCAATTTTCAATTTCTCTCCTTTTGTAAATAGGAAGAACTATCCGCTAATAACATAAAATGGTTACATTTTCATTTAGATAAGGCTTACATGAAGTAAGTAAAGTAAGTAATTATTTATTTATTTATTAAATTCGTGCAATAAATTGTTGTACCTATATACCTATATCAACAAACCAGGGTGCCTACCATCAACTTTATGACAGCGATTCAAAAATAGCGCGATTCAGAATAGGTTCCTAAAATGAATCGCTTTCTTTCGTACTCTGACCTTCTAAAAACTGGATCGCAAATGAATTGCTAAATGTTAATGACCGAACGATTTGTGTCCTTTTTCTTCTACCCGTCTCTTTCACTCGATGCTGTCATGCCCGGAGAGTGAGAGGGACGGGTATAACCTGCAGGTGACATGTTAAATCGACCGGGTTATAAGTCAAATAAGAGTTTCTGACAGCTTAGCGGCTGTGAAATGTCATTGATCGATCACTGAATCGCTGTCATTGATATTAAGCTGTCGTGGTACGAATAAGCGAAGCAGATCAGTTTAGGTTCCTAAACAAAACCGTAATAAGAGTTGATGG
Organism: Crambus lathoniellus; assembly: GCA_949710035.1. Taxonomy (NCBI): domain Eukaryota; kingdom Metazoa; phylum Arthropoda; class Insecta; order Lepidoptera; family Crambidae; genus Crambus; species Crambus lathoniellus. The sequence goes on along the minus strand of OX453303.1, from coordinate 17,915,833 downwards.
TAAGCACCCAGGTGTTTAAAAACAATCGTTATTTAATATCAAAACAAAATGACTGCAAAGATTTATGCTAACGAGCATAAATACTCAAGTAGCGCAGAAACGGGTCTGAATATTAACAAGAAATCGAAGAAGAAATATTTGCCTCATCCAGAAGCGTGGTTAGGTCATTTGCTAGTCAGGTTCACGATTATAACGCTAGATGAGCTAGGTAGCGGGCTCAGGACAATAATTTAAGATGTTAAGATAGCATCTACAGGCTTGCCGGTGTGCCCAAGAATTCATGTGATCACCTCGAGATCCAATCTTAGATATAGACGGTACAAGGTGATGTTACGAAAAATTATCTCTTGCACTTTAGAGATTAGAGCGTGCGTGTTGGTTAAATGTCGCTTACTTTGTTTTATATATTTAGCAACAAAGTAGATACTATTTAAAACAAACTACTTGTGAAAAGGCTATTAAATCGCATATTTTTATTAAACATGAACTGATCAGTTATTAAATGTCCCACTGCTGGGGCACTGGCCTTCCTTATGGATGGATGAGGAGAATGGGCCATGACCCACAACGCAGGCCCAATGCGGATTGGAGGGTATAAAGAGAAGATTTATTAAATTTAACAAAATCGTTATAACAGAACGTAATAGCTACGGTATTTTTTAATTTGTTCCCAGCAATCAAATAATGTTAAAAAGAAGTATGCATACAAACAAGTTATAATAACAAGATACTTCAATGATAGCTAGAGAAAAGAGTTGAAATCCGTTTTATAACTTCTTGAATCTTTAGAACTCTTAAGTTTTTGCAAATATTTGTTTGTTATTAAAGGTGTTGTAATTCATTGATCACCAAACTAGCCTAATATAGGACAAAAATACTAAGTTGGCACCTAAATATACTGAAATAGACACTTTGCATTCATTTTAGTATTTTATATGCTTACTTACTTTATTTTGTGGCTCAATTAATTACTTCTCGTAAATAAATAAAAGAGTCTAGAAATATAATTTTAGCTATTATCATAATTATCTCTAACATTAGTAGACAAAAGAACGGCATCAATAAAACCAAAGAACCAAATGGGTTACCGGGAACTATTTAATAATTTTTTTAGATGGTTCTATCTTCGTTTTATTGGCTCACTAAAATTGCAGTATTGCTAATTTGAAGTGTTTTTATAGTTCATGCTTAGTGCAATACCACTAATTGGCACCACTCTTTATACTTTTATCTTTTATCATGAGACGTCATCTAAAGTTGTACTTGTACCAAACAATAATTAAATACTTACTTACCAATATTTCTCGTTACCTACTTATTGTTTACTTTTTGATGGTCCTTACAAGATATATTTTTGTTTTTAGTTTTTAACTTTATTTAATTATCACAAAGAACAACAAAATACCCTAGACATTATTAGACAAGTGGGCTTTAGACAGAAGTATAATTAAGAGCTTTATAATCACGTAGTTGTCGTCATCATTGAAATGGTTTGTATCAGAGCTTTTAAATTGTAGTGTACAATAAAATGAACATTATCAACTTAATAAAAAAAATATGTGCGTAATAATTTGATTGAATTGATATTACATTCCAATGTAGCCGTAAGGCCGTCTATTGCTTATTTAACTGTTATGTCTATTTCTCTGTCTGTTGTCTGTAAGTTTTACATTAAATTAAGTAAGTATTATTATTATTAATAATATTTTTTATTCAATATAAAATTTATATTCAGGCGTTAACGTGATAGGTAATATTTTTTTCACACTTATGCTCTGAAATGTTAATATTATATTTGAAAAAAGAATGCAGTACGTGGCACTTTTCCGAGGTAAACATTCTAAATTTGAAAATCACTGCAGTAATGAATTTCAGTACTTACTTACTGCACTGATTTTAGTGCAGTAAGTAAGTACTGAAATTCATTACTGCAGTGATTTTCAAATTTAGAATGTTTACCTCGGAAAAGGTACTACCCAAAGATATTATTACCAACTTTTTTCTTTATTTTTTCTTTCGTTATTCCTGAGTATAAAAACAGAAAAAGCAAAGGGACATTTGCACCATACAGCCACATTATTATTATTATTTTATAGGTAATTATTATATCATAATTAGGTTAACTTTTTTTTAAATACGGTGCGCACAGAGTATATTACTTCGTATTGTACCACAAGCGCTATGTAGCCTTAGCACGAACATCAATCGAAAAAACAAAATGAGATTTATCATAGACTAAATATCCTTTACGAGCATGGAAGTATTACCTAAATAATACTTCCATGTTTACGAGTAATTTTGTATGGGAAATATGTACAGCGCCATCTACCGCCCAGATGCGGGTATTGAAGTTGCGCATTTTAGTAGCAAGTATCAATAGGCTGTATGACCGTTCCACTTGGCCTCACAAACCAATATTAAAAAAACGGCGGGAATGATTTTCAGCGGTTGATTTGATATCAATACAGTTTATATTGTGTAATAAATTATCAAAATGAGTTCTGCCAATGAAACATATACAGACATCGTATGTACCTACTCCACCAAATATGAGAGCAGAAGCAAAATTAATTACAGAAAACTTAGGTACTGCCAGCAAAATCAAAAGAAAGATATATGAAAACCTAGGATCTGATTTGGAAAAGTGAAAAACGTATGCTTTCGAAATCTGTGTTGTTGGCGTATTTTAATGATAATTACATCATTAAAATAATATTATTATGGGCGATTTATACATAAGTGTGCCCGGGAAAACAATAACATTTACATTTAATAATTGCCCGAACATGTGTGATATAAATTTTAATAAATATTATTTAGTTAAACAGTTTTTTATTTCCTCGCATTTCTTGAGAAAAGCACTATACAAGCCTTGTACGGTAAGCAAATTACCTTGCCTCGAATGATTAAAGCCCTCGCCTGCGGCTCGTGCTTCAAACCATCCTCGACAATGTAATTTCTTACTTACCTGTCCTCGGCTGTAATGTACTATTTCACTTCTCATGCTCGTAAAGTTCGTGTTTATGTTGGGTATAGGCTGCATAAAATCTCTTTTTATGCTCTAGTGCATAAAGTAAAATCTTCGTCTAAAGTCTCAGACTCTGACAAAGGTCGTCAGGTAAACAGTCACACACGCAATTAAACTTCGTTAAATAAACTTGTTACTTCATTATGTTTCTTTAATTTTGTACACAATCCATGTTAAATTGCTTACTAAATTAATAAAACTAGACAAAATTAATGAGTTTTGTAAGAAATAAGTATTTCAAGAGCATTATGGACTACGATCTATGCTAAAGTCACTGTGCTGCCACTGCCACTTATAAAAAAAAGAAAAAGAAAGTCTTCCCGCCAATATGGCAACGTCTTTATTGTTTCTTTTTTGCAATAATTGTTATTTATTTTCCTCACACTCGAAGTGAAAAGCAGAGTGTATAACTCGGTTCATCCTTGTTTGGTAGAACAACGTTTCGTCGAAAATCGGTTCGACTAATTTAGTTACAATAAAGTCATTTCACAGAATTATTCATTTGATTGAATGCTTATTTGTCATAATTTTATTTCGTATAATTATTTATTTGGACGAATGTCATTTTACTGAATTTTCAATTGCGCTAATTTTATTTAGACGAATGTCATTTTACCGAATTTTCAATTGCGCTAATTTTATTTAAACGAATGTTTAACTAGACTAATAATGATTTAGTCGAAAGATCGTTAATATTTGAGTGGCTCGGAAGTCCTGTAGAACACGTGATAGGTTAGAAATACAAGTTATGGATTGTTTCACAAAAAAAAATAACCACGAAATTTAAGGCGATCGCTTCGCTGCGCTTCGCGATCGCCTTAAATTTCTCACCTATCACGTGTTCTACAGGACTTCCGAGGAGTACAGGGCTTTTCTTCCAAACGTTTTTATACCAAACCATTATTATATCAAATGAACATTCTATTTTATGATCATTAGCGCAAATGTTGTTATCGCAAATGAATATTCGATGAAATGAACATTCTATTTTACGATCATTAGCGCAAACGTTGTTACCGCAAATGAATATTCGATGAAATGAAAATTATGTCAATCGATATTATACAAAGTGATTATTTTCTCAAACGTTGTTCGAATTAGTGTAATTCGATCAAACGTTGTTCTGCCAAACAAGGGTGAACCGTATAACTCGTACATAAAAGCCATTTTACCCTCGAATAGACTATCTATCTATCCACCCGAGCCGTATTTATGCACTTGTTGTACAATCTACTATAATACAAGAAGTAAATAAACGTTAGGTATTAAAGTAAGTATTAAAATAATTTTTTTATTTTCATAGTTTAGTTGAGCATAGAAGTTCGTACCTTTATACAAGAAGTTGATGTTTTGTTATGAATACAAGAGTTCACGGTCGTGGTAGCCGTGATCTTTAACAAACTAATGAAGGTTTACTTTATAGAAAGAACTTTTAAGATTCATGTGCGCCTAATCTAAATGTAATGGAACCTTATTCTATATATCTATTTAGTTTACGATGGTAGGTATAAAAAGGAAGCAAAGATGATTGAAAAGATCCAATGCCATTATGATTATACTCGAACACAGAACATTAAAACACATTGCTAAAAGACTCGTCAGTTCTTTTTGATGAATGATTAATGTAAAAAGTTGACTGTATTACTCTTTACTCTAAACTTTTTATTCTAAACCCGTACTCAGTTTAGTTCAGCAAGTAAGTAATCAACGAAGCCAAAACTTACATAACACAAATTATAACCAACACGGTTTGTAATCAAGTGGTGAATGATTATACTACGCATAATTAAAATTGTGTTCATTCGGCTAATTACATTTTATTGGTAATAATTCCAAAATAATAAACAACTAACACTTTCACCTCATGAAAGTTGTTGCGTGTGTTATAATACGTGCGCTCTTGACAATATCTACTCATTGATCTGTAACTTAAGATACTAAGTTCATTGGCCGTTTAGAAGGGAAAACTTTTTATTACATAACCTTTATTATAGGTACATTTATATGATCTATTTTTTTCTCCCGTTTAAAATTAAATGTGCAAGGTTGCTATTGCATTTTTCACTGTTAATATAATATCGAGGAGCTCGTTACGTAGTGGTTAGCGCGCTCGGCCTGCGACTTGCGATTGTTGAGGCTAAGCAACTTTCTCAAGGGTCGGTCACGGGATGGGTGACCAAATATTGATTATCTCGAGCTCCTGTGACCGTCGGAAGGCACGTTAAGCCGTTTGGCCTGTCTGCGTTTGCAATAGACTCGCGTGGTGGATCATGCATGACCCATTCTCCTTATCCATTCATAAGGAAGGGCTGTGCTGCCCCAGCAGTGATGATGTTGATTAAGGTATCAGAGATTATGATAATTTCGCTTTCGGTACTTATTTTTTATTTTTGTATTCGAAATAGGTACCACAACAATCTTTATTATTGCATTTAGACGTTACATAAGCCAAAGAAAAAGGTTATATGAATTCAATAATGTAAGGTGAGTAGGTTACTCTTAATATTTGGGTAACAATACTTGATAAAGAAACAGAATCAATAAAATTGAATCTGTTACCGGCAGTTCAACCTGCTTCCAATTAATTAACTTTGTTTTGTATTAATGATAGTACACATACTTATATACAAACCTATTAAACTTATGAAACTTGAAATCACTTACGTTTAAACAACTTGTCTGTAATCAACCGGAAATTGCAAAGCGGCGTGTCAAATCGATTGAAATCGGTTAAAGACATGTTTAAAATAGTATGTAACAAAAAGTTGATCATCTTTTTTTTTGTTATTTTTTTAAACGATCGTTAGAATCGTTTGAAAACTTTTTTTAAAGTAGGTACTATTCCTTGTCTTATCGCAGATTTAATACTAATTGATAGTTTAGCAGTAGGTACTACAGTGAAGTTTGCACAGTGTGTGACTACAGATATAAGTATGCAAAATGTAAAGTTTGTATAAACGCAATACAAGTGGCGCAGTATTAGTCCAAAAATATATAAAAAGCCCAACAGTTGGCACGACAAGAAGAAGAAAGTTTGTATATGTCGTGGTTAGATCATTGAATTGATTATTTCATGAAATGGTAGGTCATTTCATGAAATAGTCGTATTTCATGAAATTATCAAAATCTGTTGGTCATATCATTGAATGATAAGCGTTTAATGATATGAACAGCTAAACGCATGGCCATTTCATGAAATGGTCAATCTAGCTAGTGATCATATCGTAAAATAGTTACATTGTGCCCAGCTAGAGGCGCTGATGTCGTTTTGTTATTGTTTATTGACATATTTTTTGTTACAAAAGTTAGTAATACTGCGACAATTTGAGATACAAGTGCAGTCAAATGCACGTTAGAGTGTAGCAAAGGGGCGCAGTGCTTAGAAAACGCAAATCCCAATAAAATAAATAGGTAATTTTTGGTTAGGTTTGGTTAGAACTGTGACGAAAAACAGCGCGAGCCGAGCGAGCGAAGCGAGCGCGCGGCACCGGCCGACGAAGCGCCAGAATTAAAATTAAAAAAGACAAACTTTAATCTCACGGAAACTCTACATTAATTTCCGAAAATTAAATTTGATAATTTCATGATATGGTTGATAATTTCATGAAATGGTAAATTTTTCATGATATGGCCAAACGTTGTTGAAAATATCATTAAACGTTGAACTTTCAACGATATTGTCAATTTAAATTGGTCATTTCATGAAATACTACTACTTCATGAAATGACCGACAATATCATGAAATTACCAATTTTATGATCTGACCACGACATATACAAACACACACAAAAACATTGTAAGCCATACACGCTACAATCCACCAGAGAGGTCTCTACCTGTAGGTACCATGTACAGTCAGCATCAAAAGTAACTGAACAAAAACTAGGTGGCAAAAGTAATAACATATATCATACATAAACATACAACAACAAAACATACTCATCATTTAACATTTCAGAATTATATGACATTTTTTGTGTTCATATTAGATGGTTAAGGCAATAATGCAAAATTACCTTACATTTTCCAAAAGAATCTTAAACAATATAATTTCAAAATCAGAATGAACGTATTTGACGCCTTGCAGATATTATAATGTGTCGCTAAACAGAAATCCATACTTAGATATTAGGGGGGCTATCACGAAAATCAAACGTCGAAAATACGGATCGATCTGACGATCATATCTGACGCTCGTATACGTATGAACAAAGACGGCGATACGATATCTTTTGAAGACAGCTTTTTCGAAGTTCTATTTTCATGGTAGCCCTACTCATAAAGATATATATTTTGGAACTTATGCGTGAATGTCAACTATGTCAACGCAAGAAAATCAAATTGAAAAAAAATCTTTTAATTTTAGAACTATTATTTATTTGTAAACATTCCAAAGAGTTTTCACAAATGTATTGCAGTTACTTATGAAACAGTAACATGTCAGATATTTATGAAATGACACACAATCAAATAATTATAACATCTCTGAAATTATCTATTTTTGAAATTTATGTTTTAGTTTATTTAGAAGTTAGTGACGGTCATGTACTTTTGACTCAAAAGCTATGTCAGACAACTCTGGTCATTTCAACCTTAACAATAATTTGAAAATTTCATATGCTAAGCTACTTTTGATGCTGACTGTACCTATGCCTGCGCAGGTATACCGTAACGTGTGTGGGAAAAGACCTGTGCAGTTTTTGGTTGACCTGCGCAGGCAAAGCTGCACAGGTAACTTCTCCAGTAGACCGTAACGTGTATGCCTTACATCACAAAATTCTGTAAAGTGGCATACAGCGGCCATCGACTTGCAGGCCATGACTGTCGCAATATGGAATCCATCCAAATTACTTCAACAGTAAAATAAAAGCTTTCTTCGTTCTAAAAATTAGAAATTATTTTGGTTTAGTGGGCACCATATCCAAACACCGATTCAGAATCGATCTTAAACCAAATCAAACCCATATTCACATCAAATCTTAAACTCAGTGTATACAAGTGATATAATTTGGAAGTGCCCAAACATTGCCACATTACGGCACAAGATACGAGTATCTTAGGTATTTGATTGATTATACCAAAGTGGTGATTGATGCGATTAAAATTCACTATCCAATTTGTTAATAATTGTACGAGATCTAGTAACACTTGTAGACATAAAGAGCACCCACAAATCATTTAAAGCACCTACATACAGCATGCCTAAAATCATTTCACACCAATACTGAATAAGAACAAGAACAAAAATAAGATTAATATGCGATTCGCGTGACCGTCGCAATTTAGTCGAGCATTCAGTGTGGATGATGAATCTATCTATCGGATTACAAGAACTGATAGATAATTGAAGAACTCGATGTGAACTTGTGATTTACAAGCTATTAATCAAATAAAGACCTTTAATACTGTCTACATGCCCTTGAAAAATCTTATTTCAATTGCCGAAGCGTTCTCTATTCATTAAAAAATATTTTTCCCACTGAGATAGTCAACTTGAAACGATATAAATTGCCCAACCTATAGTTTGACTAATATAGATTTTATTAGGAACATAATTATTTAGAACGTAATAATTCAATGAGTCATAAAGACTAAATAAGAAGTCTTTAATCTAATATTCAGTCTTACTGAAAAACTTACACGAAATCGAAAGTCGAAAACCAAATCTGAAATATTATATTATTTACTAGTGGCTCTCCGCGGTCTCACTCGCGTAGTACCCGTTCCTGTGGAAATATCGGGATCAAATAGCCTATGTTACTCGGAAAGAATGTAGCTTTCTAACAGTGTTTTTTTTTTTAAATCGGTCCAGTAGATTTTTCTTTATTCGTTACAAACAAAAACAAAGAGACAAAAGTACAAATATTTTCTCTTTCATGGATAAGTACTTATAAATTATTGTTATTTATTTGTAATAAATTCATTGGTTTTCCGACTAGAATTTTGAATGCTTTAAAAATAACGTTTTGATGCTTTAAAAGTGGTGTTTCAAACGTATAGGTAGACCTTTTGATTCCTAGAATTTTTGGATATTTTCTAACACCTGTAAAATAAGTATTTTAGGCAGTCGTCAATGCTGTAATTTGAGAAATTTTACCTTATTACAGTCAACATCGCATTAAGTTTAACAGAGTGACCTTGAACCCTGATCACATACTTAGAGCGAAGTTGTGCAACACCCGCTGCAATTGCGCTGTAGTCTGTACAATTCAATAGTAATTTCTAACGTTCATTTTAACACTATTATAAGTTTGTCATGTTACTAACACTTATGGATTGTAAAATCTGAGAATAAATGATTAATAATAATAATAATAATAGCGAGTACCTAATATCGAAACATTCAGTCCGGAATAGTTGGTTAATGGTTATTAAGGAGTGGCTCAATGGGATCCGGACCGGCTCGCGCAAGTGCGGGCCGCAAGTGAATGCAATGCGCGGGCGCACGAAATTTTACTAGGTAACTTAGAGCTAGATTCGCTTTATAGTGGCTATTGTCAAAATATTTAACAGTTTAAATAATATTAATTAATACTGTATTATTTTATCGATATATGTACAGAATTCGTTTGAAATGGTGTAACAAAATATTGTGCCTAAATAGTTTGTTTGAGTATACATTTTATTGGACCTAAGTGGTTCATTTAAACGTATAATAACGTAAGCTGCAGTTTCCAATGCAACGTGTACGCGTGGAACAAAAAAACTACAAAAGACATCAACAATAAAGTTGAAACTTTTTCTCACTAATAATCTCAATGCAACTAATGCATTAGCAAAACAAGATATCAAAACACTGCAAACAGGCAGAAAGCTAAAAAAGCGCTTTATTTTCAAGTCCGCATCGCTAAGAGAAAAGCGTGGGCGATGCGCCCGCGGCGACCTATCTCCGAGAACAAATTATAATTTCAAAATCCCCATCGATTTATGTGAACGCTCATCTGAATAAAGCGCTGCCCTATTTTACGCTCTTTATCTTACTGCTGTGCTCGACAGCGGGAATTATTTCGTTTTTACGTTGCGTAAGTTTATCGTGTTACTGCGCACTGGCGATTAAGCTTTGAATACAAAAAGCGGTCGAGCTATTGAAAATTGGTCATCAATTCGTGGTAAGCATGACTCCGATAATAGCTCGAGATGTTGAAAGTTTGAACGAATGGCGTTTTCGGAATACCATCACCAGTGAATAGGTCTACACAATCTTGACAATTTGAAGATGCCTACACTACAGCTTTCCTCAACATTTGGCCACAACTATGCCGATATTGAAAAACCACGCTCCTTGAAGTATCTTCTTTTATTCTTTTCGTTTCAGGTACCTAACGTATATTACCTACAAAAAAATTTCTTTAGAGACAATGAAACATAATAATATCTACTATATTTTTACGAAGTATTATTCATGAAATACCTAGACAGATCCAAAAAAAGATTCTTCATGAAATTCTACGTCAAAGAATGCATTGTGATGTTTAAATATTCCCACTCATACCACATTTTACGAGTTACATTGAATTATGTTAGCAATTGTTCATCACAAAACATTACCATTCAATGACATTGGTAGCGTTCAATGATCCGTCACAAAGTTGCACGTGACAAAAACTATCTCAGGAAAATATCGAGAAAACAACGCTCGATGATTTACAACGAGATTCAGTCTTCATCGAAATCTCCATAAGAGATTTTATTTCTTGTGTGCTTGTGTATTAACGGGACCACTATTACTCTTTTGAGTATACACTAGGTTTAAGATGTCAATCAATTTGTAATAAATAAATGAGTATTAAAATAAATTAAAACCCTTAACCCTTCAATTTCATGGCAGTTTAAAATCGGTGAAATTAAGAAAGTTTATTAACAAATCAATTTTTTTAATGGCGGTGTATTATGAGAAACAAGCAATAAAAGTCGCGAGTTCATATCCTGATATGGGTATTGTTCCGGAGTTTAAAATATACAGTAAGTCATATAGGAAATGGAAACAAAAATAAACTTGGAACGGACAGTTAACCAGTTTTACCATACAAACTCAAAAGATGCTTTGTTAGACATACGAGTACATGCATGATCGAAGGTTAGACCGTACAAAATCCAGCACAGAGCCCTGAGGATGCCCCGGGTTGGGGCGAAACACGTGTAGAGTAGTCTAACCTTGTCATAGTAGTCTAATCTAATCTTTAATTATTATTTTTTTAATCGGTAAAGGTGCAGGGTGTGTCGCTGTCTTGCTAACTGCAGCAGCAGTTAATGTGCACTGAGAATTTCGTGATGTGCAATGTGCTTTTTTGCGGGCGAGTGGGCGGTGCGCATCTTGCATGTTTTTTGCGGAAGTAAGCTGAATGACCGTTTTCACCAAACCTTATGAATCGCCTAAGTTTTGCTTAAATACTACCCGAACAAGTTAACTCGGCACCTGAGGGTAAGCGACGATTTCGAGCCAGGTGCCGAGTTAACTTAGATATATGAATATAATATCTCTTTTCTCGCAATGGGAAGGGACTTTCGCCAAGTGACGCCCGATTCAATCAAAACTTAATCAACATAGTTAAAACGTAGGATGCTACTGTAGCAGCACAGTACTACAGCTTGAGCTACCAACAATGTTCGTACAACATTTTGAAGTAAATTACAAAATAATTTTATCAAAAGCTTCTTTCCTAATCATTTCTTCGTATTGCACTTAATCATAGTACTTATGTGCAATACGTTAGTGGACGGCAACTGTTACAAAATTGTTGATTAATTGAAAGGTAAACTCGCGCTTGGCATTCATCTAACCATGATTGATTCGATCATAACAACGTTACGGACACATTCATTTGACACGATTCAGGTTCATATGTGAGATACGGTGTTGTAATATTGTCGGTCAGTCTGTTGTGTTGTGGATTGTTAGGTTCAGTCGTCACAATATTTCTTTGATCTCGACTGATGTTCTTGCGATATGGATACTAAAGTAGCAATAAATCTTGATGTTATCTTTGGATCGAATTTTCTTGTCTTTTTCCAGTAGAAAGGAAAAAATCTGTATTTGGTACCTTCAGTTGTTGCAACTATTAATGATAAGCAACTACCAAAACAGAGCTTTTCTTGTATACTCTTACTACCTACTACTTACAATTATTTATATTTTTAATTTGGGTTTTTCAAGTACTTACTTACCTTTATACGCGTGACATTTCCATAAGTTTTCTATATTATAATAAAAGATAGCGTAAAAGGGGCAGGTTCAAAAACATCTTTCTATAAACCCTTCTCAGTATCACACGACATGGCATATTCCCAGTACAAGCTACCAATTAAGTCCCTCTCACACATTTATTAAGCAGCTGCTAAAAATACTTTATCTAACTCTAGGAATAGCTGAACAATCTGCAAGACGAGTTACGAAGGGTCTATTTACAAGCTGCGCCTCCATTAGCGTCTATCATCCTATATCAGCCTCGTACGGAGCAATGACAATCGATGGAGTCACATCTTATGGTGTACGATAATTCCGTCATGCATATAGAGTTAAAAGCATGCGTAAATTGCAATGGTGACCTGACATTGGTTATAGAATTAATGGCGGTATGATACTTTGTTGTTGTGCAACTGGCCGTTTCGCTTTGGGAAATCGACTTTGTATGTGATAAGTGATATTTTTATTGCCGTGCAAGGGAAATTTATAGTCCCTAACGACTGCGGTTTTTTTTGTTCACTTACCCATTACGTAATTTTCGACTACTCACGTTTTTTCTCGATTGTACTGCCAGTATTATTTTAATGAAACGAGTCCGACTGTGTTTTTTTAATCGTAAAATACTTTCTCTGACTAACGACTTGATTTTTGAATTTTCTTTTTTGTGTACCAAAACTAATGATTTCGTGAAACATCAAGGGAATATACAGCCAAAACCCTTAATTTTTATTAGTACAATTCCTTCCAGGCGTGAAACTTTTCCTCTATACGAACAACTTTTAAGATGGACCCAGCCACGAACAAGGGAAAAAACATAATAATAATAATAATAAAATACGCTTTATTGCACACAAAAATAAATATCTATAGAAGAAAAACAGTTACAACAGAAAAATGTATTCAAAAGGCGGCCTTATTGCTTAACAGCAATCTCTTCCAGACAACCTTAGGTGGAAAGAAAGAAATAAATAAAAGTGGAGTATAGGGGAGTCGGTGCGCTATGGAAAGAATTTTAAGAAGGAAATATAAATAAATTATGATAAACTACTTAGTAACATATAATTTATAAGCAATGAAAGGGATAAATACAACATATAAATGATAGTTAACACTGAGGACCAGAAGAAAGGAAATAACGACGAACTTCATTGCGAAAGGATCCCAGAGTTTGGGCTTTCCTGATACCTTCAGGTAATGAGTTCCACAGACGAACAGCGTGTACGGAAAAGGAGTAGGAAAAGAAGTCGGTAGAGTGCCGTGGAATTTCTAGAGTGAGATTAGTTGTAGAACGCAAAGTACACTGCGAAGACGAGGAATGAAAGGAGAAACAGCTTTTAAGGTAAGGTGGGGACGTTGGTAGAAAAAGAACAGAGTAGAGGAGCGTAAGAGTGTGTAAGTCCCTGCGCCGGCGAATTGGGAGCCAATTAAGTTTGGACCGGAAGTGAGACACATGGTCATATTTGCGGAGGTTAAAAATAAATCTGATACAGACATTCTGCAGTCGCTCAAGTTTACCAAGTAACTCCTCCGATAGATCAGTGTAACAGACATCAGCGTAGTCAATAATAGATAGCAGGAGAGATTGCGCCAAAGTGGTTTTGGTGGTAATAGGCAAAAAATTACGGAGGCGGTTAAGAGATCCGTATGCAGCGAAAATCTTTTTCCTAAGTTCATGAACCTGTGGCCTCCAAGAAAAATGCTGGTCAAAAGTAACGCCAAGTTTTTTACAGTTTCCGAGTACGGAATAACAGTGCCATCTAAAGAAACTGAGGGAAGCTGTTCAAAGTCGATCCTCGAAACGTAATAAGAATTACCAACAATTATGCACTGACTTTTAGCCGGGTTTACAGCAAGACCAAAGGATTTACTCCAACTACCGATCAGCGCTAAATCTGAGTTGACGACTGCAATTGCACGTGATAGTTCAGATAAAGGTGCTTGATTGTATATTTGCAAGTCATCCGCATATAAGTGGTAGGAACTGGAAATAGAATCAGTGATGGTATTAATAAATATTGAAAAAAGGAGTGGAGATAAGACACCACCCTGGGGAACACCGGCATTGATGTCACTCCACTCCGAGAACGAATCTCCAGTGCGGACGCGCTGCCTTCGTCCTAACAGGTAACTTTGAAACCAGTCAATTGCAGTAGGAGATATGTTAAGAGAACGTAAAACACCAAGAAGAATGTCAAAATCGACGGAGTTGAAAGCGTTACTAAAGTCCAATAAAGTCAATACAGTGAGTTGTCGATTTTCCATCCCCCGGCGAATGTCATCTGAGATCTTAGTTAGGGCTGTGGAAGTGCTATGGCCTTTCCGGAAACCAGACTGATAGGGATTAAGGAGATGGTTGAAATGGAGATAACCAGTAAACTGGTGGTGAATCAGCTTTTCTAGGACTTTGGAGAGGAAAGGTAATATGGAAATAGGCCGGAAATCGGTAAGGAGCATTGGTTTGGATTTTTTGGGAAGAGGGATAACATTGGAGTCCTTCCAGGAGGCAGGAAAAACACCGGTTGTAATGGACGTATTAAAAATATAGGAAATTATAGGAACTAGTACATCAAGGATGGGAAGGATCATTTTTCGGCTAATACAATCAGCACCTACAGCAGAAGATTTAATTGACAGAATTGTTCTCTTAACATCACAGTCCGCAAATTGTTGAAGAATAAAAGGATCACAGTCTTGGATTGGCAAATTTGAAAGATTTTGCAAGGTATTGGCTTTGACATTGCCATCGATAGGAGTCGAAGAAGTGAAGTGACTGTTAAGTTGGTTGAAATCTACATTGTTAAGGAAATTATCTGTATGAGCTTTGCCAATCCCAAGAGTTCTTAAGAATTTCCATACTCTCGCTGGGTCTTCATTTTCAACAGAGTTATGTATGTGGCGCCTTTGAGCGTCCCTAACTACCGTATTGCACCGGTTTCTGGCTCGGTGATATTTTTCCTCATTACGTTTCGTAGGATCGAGCTTGAACCTTGCCTTGGTACTATTCTTTTTCGCCATCAATGCCCGAATCTCATCTGTTAGCCAAGGCGCCGGAAGGTGTTTAATTTTGACAGGACGCACAGGTGCATGAACATCGTAAAGTGCCACTATAGCATTGTTAAAGAAATCTATTTGTTCATCCACACAATCTGTATTAAAAATAGGCGACCAGTCTATGTTGGCGGCGTCATGGAGTAGACGATCTTGATCGATATTATTAAAACTACGCTGAAGCTGCACAGTTGGTTTTCATCATCAGGTAAGTACATAACCGAACCAAGTACAAAATGTACCTACTTACAGCAAAGCTTTACTTTTTTTCGATGTATCTTCATAACATTTGCATAGTGTCTCACACTACGCTACCAGTATCCGATATGTCACACAATACAAATGACCAATCTCCGCGACTGGCGTCGGATACCAGTCGTCTGTGAGTTTCATAATGGAATGCTAATATTACACGGTTCAAACAAATTGATTCACTTTGGTTGAAAGGCGCAGAAATACAGGCGCATATTGACATTGAATGATTCACTTTTACCTTTACATTGATCAATTTGGTTGCTTCATCCAAATTGAAAACAAAAGTGAACCGTGTTTTTGCGCTAATATAAGCACGGACTAAATGTACAGATGGCGGGATGCGACGTAGTTTGATACTATGTAAAGATGACATACGACATACAAGTATGTGATAAACTGACCTCATGTGTGGTGTCTCCCCTGTGATGCCGCTCCTCGGTCTCGCGGACGTGCTCCGTCACGTTCCTGGTGAGCACCTTCAGGTCCTTGCTCTCGCGCACCTTTCCCTCAGGGTTGGCGACCACCCTGGATGACACCAGCACCTTGGCTCCTGCTGGGGCCACCTCCCCACCCAGTGGTTGGAGGCCGTCAACTTCTGTTAAGAAATTAAGATATGAATAACTCAGCCGTTACATTAGTTCTGACTAATACCCCTAGTGTAAGTTTTTATGTCAAGCAAACGCAAACTATTTCGAATGCGTATTAATGTCAATTTGTATGAAAACTATATAAGCGCGCTACTCGCCGCTAGAGGCGCTTATACAGTTTTCATACAAATTGACATTAATACGCATTCGAAATAGTTTGCGTTTTTTGACATAAAAACTTACACTACGGGCACTGAATCTAAGTCTGGAGGCCGTCTGGAGTGCCTAGAGTATTTAATTAGATTTGAAATCCAGAGCCAGTCTGTAAATTAAAGAATTTAACTTTTTTGGAGTGTGTTGCAAAACTAAAACTTGTTTAAGGAAATAAAGATACAGAAAATCCTTATAATTCTTTAAACAAGTTAGATTAGGAATTATAAGGATTTTCGATCACATCTCTTGATACATATGCTAGAATAATGAAAAAGCAGAGGGCTAAAATATGAGTAAAAGGGCTAAGAAATGAGAGAATCAAAAAGAATAATAAATAAAAATAAACAATAATTCAAGTAAATGAAGTTCCAACTAGTCACTGTGAATTAAAGGATCAATCCACTTATATCGTTTCTTTGTCTTGCTAATTGACTATTTCTTTAGACTTTATGTTATACTTACCATCGGGAGGTGGACTGATAACTCCTTGCACTCGTCCTGGCAATGCTGTAGGGTATTCATCAGGCACTTTTTCGTCCGGTACCCGGTGCTGTAATATAAAATAGATAAGATGTCAAGTTAATCATACGTATTAAAATTAGGAAAATGCGGAAAATTTATGTGATACTATTAGTATCATTCTAGATTTCAATGTATGGGCACACTAGGGGTACTGCTTCACCCCCCCCCCCCCCCTTTAAAAGTGCCCCGTTTTACAGATTTTCTCAATTTTTAGTAAAATTATACAAGCTAGGACAAAATAGTCTGTAAAAACTGAATTATTTGTCAATAAATTACCTACAAATAAGTACTGCATTCATTTTGATACGTTTAAGAGTTTCCAAGCTATGTTGCATCCTTCTTCTACAACAGTATGAGAAACCACCTACGATGTCCGACGCTACTAGGGAAGTTCAAATTTCGGGTCCCATCACGAATGCCTCGCAAACCTATCGAAACTCTATCTCGTCCATTTCGCAGAACTGTCCTGGGTGCTAACTCGCCTATATCTAGAATTAGCAAACTATATAACTTTAGTGGACAGATTGACGTACATTTGATGTCAATAGCCCTCTTTAAAAAACTATTATAAACAGTTTCTAATCATCATCATAACATACTAATCTTTAGTACTCGCCTCAATATTAGGTAATTAATTCATATTCATTATATAAGTTTGTGATAGTTGTATATTATACAGCTATCACAATGAATGATATGATATGAATCACAACAATGAATTATACTTATACAATGTATAAGTATAATGTAGAGCATGTGGTAATATACCTATAATTTATTGTGCAATTAGATTTAAATGAATTACTAGCTTAAGTCGTCCTTACTATTGAAACAATCGTTGGCATACTATACTTACCTAATAAATAAATTAAATGAAAACACAGCAGCAATAAATTAAAATTATAAATTTTGCCGCTAGAAAATCTAGAATGAATATACTAAAATGTACCTAAATACCGACGCACAAATATTAAAAACACGCTACGACCCTTCTTCTACCCAGATGAAGTTGTGAGCGGCGTTTTAGTAGAAGTAGGTAATAAATACTGGGTGTCCCAGAATATGTGAATTAAAATTGTCATAGGAGACACCTTGAATATTTACATCTCAAGAGCACTAAATAAAAATACAAACAAAAAGACCGAATCTTGAAATAAGTTCGACTTTTTCAGACTTTCGATGATAGGTAGTACCCTCATTTTAGGGTATTTTTTACTATCATTATTTGTGAATGATTGATATCTGAAAACATGCTATTTTTTAATATTGGCTTCAATTTCAAATCTCAGCACTGTTTTTAACAATTTTTGCGCCAGGTCGCTGTCCAGAGTCTTTCCCATGACTATTTGATTCACATATTCTGGGACACCCTGTATAAGCATTAAAAGTAAAGGTACCTAACAATAACAAGTAAATATACATGCGAAAGTACTGTTAATACTCAAAGTTTAAGTAGGTGTAACAACATCCATATTAATTAAGAAAAAAATCTGGCTTTAAATAAAATCCCGTACCTCCGTCTGCTGCAAGTTAGTAGTATGAGTGTCCTCATTGACCGAGGTCTCAATCTTGGGCCCCGAGTCCTTCAGGATTTTGCCGTCTTCCAGCACTAGCTCGCGCTTCACCCTCGTGGCGATCTGGCGCGTCGTCGTCACCTCGCTCGTCTTGCGAGTCACCCATTCTTCTGCAATAGCGATAAAGATATGATATTTAAAAAAAAATATTTACGGAAATATTTTCTAAGTAATAGAGGTTTCCTAATATCTGAGTTTAATAAAAAAAAATATATTACCTTCTTTGGTTGTGGCTATAGTATCCCCGGGTTCAGCCTGTGGACAAAAATTATAATTTAATGTTTAAATTACAATCATGTGATCTGAATGCCCCTATGATGTACCATGGATGTGCCTGTATTTATTTATTGACTATTGAAATTTTTATAAAAAAAACCCTAGTTAAAAGTGCGCGTAACTCCATCTCTTACCGAGTAGCGAAAACTGAGCCTTCTTTCACCGTACTCGCAAGGGTCTGACATAAATCGTAGTAGTACGCGGGGCCGCCGCTTGATGGCGCCATGGTCACTTAGCGCGAAAACTGTCACCATGAAAATACATAAATCGCTACACTTCTATGGGAATTTTCACAACAACACTGCACTAAAATTTTATAGTCTATTTTAAAGCGTAGTTGCACTTTTAGCCCACAGTTTCATGACTAGAACACTATTTACACATCAATTTACTAGTGGCTTGCGTACGCAGGAAATCCCAATACAATGGAAAATCGTGCGTTCTAACTCCTCGATCGTAATTGACTGAAGGAAAATGAAGAGCTACCTGTAATATAACTAATGATCGGTTGGATTAACATTGCGTTTTGGTCCGAGTTACTGTAATAGTTCAATGATTATTCCATTCATATGGTATGACTTCCGCTGGGACCGTCACGTCATTTGGCATTTTCTAAGTGTCTCGGGGCGCAGTTTTACGATACAATTATTTCAATTTTATGATTGTTAGGTGTAATTTGTCATGATTTATGAATATTATGTTTTTGGCTTTATGATACTATGTCAGATAAGTTAATCGTTTAGGTAACTATTACAACAGAACAGTAGACACTCCAAATCAACTACCTATACTTACTTACATATTATTCTGTGCCTATACTTAAATATTTTTTATCACTGATAAGTATATTACTATGCAAAAAACTAGAATATATCGTACCTATATTGTTTTTTTATTTTGTCTCTACGTTATTTTTTTATGTGATGTTGTACATTCATTTCATACATACATAAACTCACGCCTGTTTCCCATGGGGGTAGGTAGAGTCATTGATCGCCACCTGCTACGATCCTTGCACACTTCTTTCGCTTCATTCAATTCCATCAATCTTTTCATACATGCCCGGCGATTTTTGTCATTGCATACACCAGCTTTTTTTTATTAAAACCCATAATTGGTCCGTGTAGGTTTTTCTGGGACGCCCTTGCGCAACCGATCCTTCCACATTCGCACAATACCTATATGTCTTTCAGTCATTTCATCTAAGTGACCAAACCACCGGAGCATTCCTTTCTCAATTCTTGTCATCATCTTTCAGCCCACAAATTTCACAAATCACATCATTGCTTACCTACTCTATCACTCAATTTGACTCCACATATTTTCCTCAACAATCGCTACCGAATTTATTCTGCTTTCCTTATTCTTCAGCCATACACAAGACTCACTTCCATACATCAGTGTCGGCACCAGCACTCCGTAATGAATGTGATATTATTGTATTTTCAACAATTTCAGTATTACTGTTTTTCTTTTATCAAAATATAACGTAGGTAGGTACTAACAAAACTAATCAGTAGGTACATTGTTTAAATTGCAGGACTTATATAACCATGTAGTTGATGCCTTATTAAAATTCAAACTACACTTCGATTCATCGAAAGTATCCCAAAGGAAATGAAATGAAAATCAAAAAGTATATCCGCATACTAAACGAAACATAACTGAGGAAGTGGAAGGCGCACATTAAGGGCAGGATCTAGGAAATTATCGAAATTAACCTATTTTTGATTCAAAAGTAAACAATCAAATATTCTTTATTTTGAGCGGATAAAAATATTATATATTATTATGTTGAAGTTTCATAAACGATCTTGATTATTTTGTGGCTAAAAACACGATATTCGTATCTTCACTCGACTGTAAAAAATTTCAAAAACAAAGAAAATTTGCCTTATTTTTATATTTTTTTGATAATATACTATCTAATTCACGAATAATATAAAGAAAAAGAGATAATGACATAAAGAAGAATATGCTCAGGCTACTTTTTCAAAAAGTGAATTTATGCTCGAAATAACAACAAATCTTTGATCAACAATAACACCTTGATCGAAGCAACAAATACATTGAAAAAATGAAAAAGTGAAGTTATTTTCATTAATAATAATAATAATAAAAAAAAAAAAAAAAAAAAAAAAAAAAAAAAAAAAAAGTCGTCAACGTGACAGGACATTCTTTTCCCATTTTACTATTTAATATTTTATTCAGAGTTTATAATATTCATTCAGACTGCAAGACCATAATTATTAATTACTCAATATTACCTTTTACAATACCAAAGAGAAAACCTACCTACACTGAAATAGAAATACTGACAAATTCACAATGAATACTCCAATGACATTTGAAAATGTCATTACCATAGTACCAAACCAAACAAATTGAAAAGAATGCAACATAAAATATGTTGACGAGAAGCAGAGCAGCACGCTCACGACCTCCGGGCTCGTCACCTCGCTCCGCCTCGCAGTTGTCGGCAACTATCTCAGTGCCGTGTGTCCAGCTGACATCTGCAGTTGCGTCGAGCGATAGTGACGAGTACTTCTCTCCGCCGTCGTCGCCACCACCTGTACGCCGGAGGAGGGGCCGGCCACCGAAGGGTTTGGGGCTTCTGGGGCAATCGGCTCCGGTCAGGGCCCCCGCTCCCGGTGGAGTGCAGCGCATGCGATGGACATTATCCATTAATGAAAATGTCATGCGCGCATATTTTGAGGCAACAGAGGCAGGAACTAATCTTACTGCGTATCGTGTTCGGATGCTTTCTCTGTTTCAGGCTCTCGAACCATCTATCAACGTTTCGGCTCAACGACTGTCGGATCAGGTGCGAGCCATTCAACGGGGTCACTTGTTGGATGACTCCGTACTTGATCGGCTCCGTACAGAGGTGCAACGTAACCATATCAGTACTACTGCATCGCAGGCGGCAACTCAAGCTTCTGCCGCGACCACATTGCAAGCTGACGTTGCTGATGGTGGTGGTGGAGATGATATGGTTACTACTGTAAGTCCCCAATACAATGATATATTGAGGAGTACTCTTGAAGATGTAGTTCTGGAATTTCGATCGACTTCGATTCACCTTAGACCTCGGCTTCCGCGTTTTCCCATGCACAAAAAAAATAGGGCGCTGATGTGTGCTTTAGATTCACTACTATCAAATTACTTTGATAGTAGTGAAGACCTGGCTGATGCTCATTCGATCTTGTATTGTGCGGCTATTACGGCTTGTCGTGTTGCTCATGTCAAATTTCCAAATACTGACACAGCAACACGCCCTCGTCTGGCTGTACCAGCCTGGCAGTGTAGGATTGAACGTCGTATCAGTGAGGCTAGGGTACTCATCGGTAAGCTCAGCTGCTTTAGGGAGGGCAACATGCGCCCTAGGGTCATGCGCTTTGTGAAGCGTGCATTCCTGGGGACTGGTATTAGTCCTCAAAATTACATTTCATGTGTCACAGAGCGCATCGACTTCCTGAAGCAGAAAATTTGTGCATGGGCTAATCGTATTCGAAGATATAGGGTGCGAGTCGATCGCTTTACTCAGAACCGCATGTTCGAGAGAGATCAACGATGTGTTTATGCATCCTGGGAGCGATCGAATCAGAGTGATACTGATATGCATCGGCCGGATGATGATGCCATGATTTCTTTTTGGCACAACATCTGGTCTGTGCCTGTCACTCACTCTGAAGGCGCGTGGATAAGGGATGTTGAGCGATCGTGTGAGCTTATACCTGAGATGAATGAAGTAACCATTGACTACCAAGACGTAGTTTGTGCAGTTCGTTCCTTACCCAACTGGAAATCTCCAGGCCCGGACGGACTGCACAATTTCTGGTATAAATGGTTACCTAGCTCGCACGTTTGCTTAGCATCTCAATTTCAAAGTGCTTTATTATCTCGATCGCTTCCAGAATTTATGACAACAGGCATAACCCATCTGCTCCATAAATCTGGTAGTACTGCGGACCCTAAAAACTATAGACCTATCACCTGTCTGCCAACAATTTATAAAATTCTTACGTCCATTTTGAGGTCGAAGATTAATAAACACATTGATCAAAATTCTATTATGTTCGCCTCTCAAAATGGATGTAGGAATGGGGCCCGTGGTACTAAGGAGCTACTCCTCATTGACATGGCTATTAACCAACAGGTTCGTCGAAACCGAAAGAACCTGTCGACTTCCTGGATAGATTATAAGAAGGCCTATGATTCGGTGCCGCATTCGTGGCTCATGAGGGTGCTGGAGTTGTATAAAATTAATACAACTCTACGCACTTTCTTGATGTCGTGCATGCGAAAATGGAGAACCGTCCTTTTCTATCCAGGATCTCGACGGGTTCTAGGTCAGGGCGAGCCTATAAAAATAGAGCGAGGTATCTTCCAGGGTGACGGTCTGAGTCCATTGTGGTTCTGTCTGGCCTTGAACCCTCTGAGTACACTTCTCGAGAGTTCAGGATTAGGCTACCGTTTACGGAGAAATGGTCAAGTAATATCACACCTGCTATACATGGATGACCTGAAACTATTTGCCCATAGCAGTTCTCATTTGACAGCGTTACTGAAGGTTACTGAAGCTTTCAGTAATGCCATTAAAATGGAATTTGGTGTGGACAAATGTGCAGTCATGCATGTAAAGCGTGGTCAGATAATGGAATCCACGGGTATACAACTCTCGGATTCTATTAATCTTAGATCTCTCTCCGTTAACGAAACCTATAAATATTTAGCTATGTCACAGGCATTAGGCATCAACGATGCTGACATGAAACAGTCGTTGCGTGAGCGTTTCTTGGGGCGCCTCTCAAAAGTCCTTAAAAGTCTTTTGTCTAGCGGAAACAAGGTTCGCGCATACAATGGATGGGTCATGCCGGTACTGATGTATTCCTTTGGCATACTTAAATGGACTCAAACTGAACTGGATGCCCTGGATAGAAAAGTTCGTACATTGCTAACAGCACACCGCATGCATCACCCACGTTCATCGACCATGAGATTGTATATCCCGCGGAAGTGCGGTGGTCGTGGCTTCTTAAATGCTAAGACATTGCATAACCGCGAGATATGCAATCTTAGGGAGTATTTTCTCCAAGTCGATATTGGGTCTCATAGAGATGTAGTTGCTGTTGACAATGGACTGACTCCTCTATTTTTAGCAAAAGAAAACTGGCGCAAACCTGTAGTACTTAGTACTTCCGACCGCAGCATTGTGTGGCAAAGCAAGGAGTTACATGGCAGATTCTACCGGGCTCTCCATGGGCCCGACGTAGATTTATTAGCCTCAGTATCCTGGCTCCGTTTTGGTGATCTTTTTGGTGAAACCGAAGGTTTTGTCTGTGCAATTATGGATGAGGTTGTGATGACGAATAACTACCGAAAGTATATCCTAAGGGATGGCACAGTGGATATTTGTCGAGCGTGCCATCGTCCGGGTGAATCCCTTAGGCATATAATCTCCGGTTGTTCTCGTCTCGCAAACGGCGAGTATTTGCATAGACATAACCAAGTGGCCAGGATAATACACCAACAACTTGCTTTGAAACATAGTCTTGTGGCATCCGAGGTGCCGTACTACAGGTATGCACCAGAACAGGTCCTTGAAAATAGCCATGCCACATTGTATTGGGATCGATCTATCATTACAGACAGGACTATTGTAGCTAATAAGCCTGATATTGTATTGATAGATCGACACGAACGCCGCGCAATAATTGTTGATGTCACTGTTCCCCATGACGACAACCTTGTGAAAGCTGAAAAAGATAAAGAAAACAAATATCTTGATTTAGCTCACGAGATTGTTGACATGTGGGACATTGATTCAGCAATTATTGTTCCGATAGTCATATCTGCCCATGGTCTAATAGCCAAGAGCCTCGATAAACACCTTAAGAGGCTTGCGTTAGGTGGATGGATCGGGAGTCAGATGCAGAAGGCAGTACTTCTGGACACGGCCCGTATAGTGAGAAGGTTCCTGTCTCTGGATCCTTAACCATCGGTAGCCGGGACCCTGATCTTGCTGCCGTTGGGGAACTGCATTTTTGTATTTTTAAATGTTATATTTTTTAGTGTTATACATTGTAAAAATTTAATGTTTAGAAATATAATTTTGTAAGTATTTAAAATGTAATAAAGGGAATAATAATAAAAATTCTTTATTCTCCAAAAAATACATAATGTTCGTTTACATTAAGCCAACTTAAGACTAAATATAACATTTTTAATATTTATCAGCATCTGCTGCCAAACTAGGCGTGAGCCTGTTAATTCAGCATTCAGCGCCTTACATTACTCTTCACACGTAAAGAAAAAGACAAAGACAGAGTTTTTGGAAGATCTTGACCTTAAGAAGCTGACAAGAGCCAACTGGCGTACTAATCGATTTCGCTTTACCTATTTCTTGACCAATTCCTAAAAAAGGATTCGCCAAACTTCTTGTGAATAACGTCTAATACTCATTATAATACTATACGTCTAATATTTATTTGTAAGCGATTGGCGGCGCTCTTGTTAGATCGTTGGCTCCAGTCAGCCCCTTAGTAATAACTCTTACATGTTTTTTAATTATAACTTGGAAACCTTAAATTTTTTTACATTAAACCTCTTTTTAGACTATGAAAATCTTCCTATTTAAAAACTAACAAAGTTTCTTCTTGCCCGGCTAATGGAGGGTCCGTCCGCAAAGGAATTTTAAACAGCGCACGTTAAAAATACCCAAACAGGTTTTTGCGCGTATTTAGCAAATCTACACATTTAATAGAACATTAGATTTTATCCTATTCCCAGACATGACATGGCAAACGATCTCTAACGAGTGTTTTTTGTCAACGGCGGCGTCGCGTCGTATTACAATCATTGTTTATCATCATCAGTCATTATAAGTCCACTGCTGGAGCACAGGCCTTCCTTATGGATGGATAAGAAGAATGGACCATGCCCCACCACGTAGGTCCAAAACGGATTCGACTGCAAACGCAGCCGGGACCAACGGCTACGTGCCTTCCTAAGCACGAAGAAGCTCGAGAGATACTAAATTTTTGGTCACCATTCACCAACCACCACCAACGTTTTTACATTTTTGTTATTAGGGCAAGCCAGGTTTCTAACATCACAAAATATTGCATCGATCAAGTTATAACTTGAACGTGATTGATACAATTGAAAAATATATCATCATTATTAAGATGCTTGCAATTAACAATAATTGAGTATTGAGTATGGCTCGTGATGCGAAGTTCACATGGGCCGAATGTGACATATTACTTTTAATCAGAAATTCGAGGAAAAACTTAGTTAAAAACACTTTGTTTTAAATAAATTTAAAGCGAATACGTCTTGGAATTTTTAGCGCATAAGTACTTCAACAGAATAAAAATTTAAAAATACACATTAATGGAAATTGATTCATTGTTAAGCACTTGACAGTAAACAAATAATAAAAATGTATGTTTT
The DNA here is from genome assembly GCA_949710035.1 of Crambus lathoniellus. NCBI lineage: Eukaryota > Metazoa > Arthropoda > Insecta > Lepidoptera > Crambidae > Crambus > Crambus lathoniellus. The sequence continues at coordinate 17,889,687 of OX453303.1, read as the reverse complement.
ATGAAAATAGTGAGATAATTTTAAGTTCACTGAAGTTCTCAATTATATTATGTGCGCACACACGCTAGTATGGCAGAAAGCAATTTTAGGTACGAGACGTTAGATTTTATCCCGGCCGCAAGACATGACATGGTAAAGATCTCTGCCGAGTCTTTTTTGTCACTGGCGTCGTATTACAAACAGGTTAGAAACAGGTTAGTTAAGTACGCTTTAACATAAATAAAGTTACACGTCAATATATCCATAGAGTACTGACAAATTGTTAAGACGCCAAGATTTATTATAGTGATGTCACTCGATGACATTATCGGATCAGAAGTCAGCGAAAAACATCGATTTGACTGATTGATTTATCGCTCTAAACATCATCGCGATGCCAACAAAAAATCGAATGAATCGAGAACTTTAATTAAGTGAACTCCTCACAGTTGTATTAATTAATCAGAACAATAGATAAATACGTTATTATTGCATGTAAATTGGATTATTTATCACTGTTGACGGATAGTAAATTTATAACCTGCTATAAGGCGGTTAGCACACTGCCTCCGGTTTCCGCACCATACTGCGGGTTTTGTATGCAAATCAAGATTCTACAGTCTAAGAGTATGTCATGCTCACTAAAACATTTCTACGGTGGTGGCGTGTGAGGCGGGTCGTTACGTTCCGTAAAATATGGTTGAGCGAAGCGATGGCTGGTTTATGCGTCATGCTCGTGAACGGGTGCTGCCAGTGGGAATGGGTCTGCTCTTATCTGCTTGCCTTAAAATGTGTTTTCTTTTGTTTGTATTCATTTTATTAAGAATTACATTTGAAACATGTATGGCGCAACTTGCAGTATATAGTAGAATTGTCTTTTGTTTTTAACTAATATTAAAGCTTTAAGTAGAGTTCCTAAGTACTTAATTGAAAATTGTTCACCGCTATGATCATTAGTTCGCCTAATACTTAACTGTATTTATCATAACCCATTGTGTAATTGTGATGGAAACTGACCTTAGTCGTACCATGTTAAGGTCATTTTTCAATTTGACGACTCTGTATGAAATAAAACAGGGAGAAAAAAACAACCCTTGGAGTTTCTTGCCGGTTCTTCTCCAAGGCCTCCCGCTGTAGGGTTTGCGAACCGATGGCGTAACTTCTATGACGTTCACAAGTATTGTAAATGACAATCTAAATTGAATAAACAAATTTGAATCTTGAATCTTGAATCTAAGTCATGAAGCGCACTATCACAAACTGGAGTGGTGTACGGTACAGAGATTCTACAGCCAAAGTTATCTAAACCAATATATCATTGAATTATCTACTTTTTGTGCTCACAATTGAACAGAATTTAGAACATCGCGTGTTTAACGATAGTAAGGTCGACTATTGTGCATCATGTTTAATAACTGAGCTTCTATTCTATCATGAAATATACCTATTTTGCACTTTTAAAGTAGCTACAGACTACTGTATATAGTGGCGTGCCTAGGGCTAGAGAGATAAGCCAAGGGTAAAGTAAACCCGAACGGTTCAGCGACTGTGCACAAAACAAGCCCATATGTTCACTACTTGAGAACAGAACAACCCCTAGTGCAGTTCTACTAATAGGCAGAACTACTAACGTCATCAGGCTAGTTATAGTTCCAAAGGTCATCCCTTAAAGCCCTGATGTCAGCGAGCATTATGCAGCTGTCGCAAGGCCACGCCCTTGCCCAGCTGTAGCCCATTCCATTGTAGACCCGTTTCAGTTGTACACAACATATACAGCTCGTCAACCTTAACAGGTTCACTACTCTAGCTTACTTAGGTTTGATGTGCTAGGTATTTCCCCTTCCTGACCCCCCATCGAGTCCTTGCGACTGGATGAGGGGTCAGGCAGCGGCTAGGCGAGTCTCACTCACATAACCACTGTCCGTACACTAACGTGGATGGGGTAAGCGTAAAGGTTTGATGTGCTAGCGGCTGTACATAGCACATACACCCCCTGGCACAGAAGATAGAACTACTAATGTCACCAGGCTAGTTATAGTTCCAAAGGTCATCCTTTAATGCTCTGATGTCACCAAACATAATGCGGGTAAGGAGGTGTCATCGTTAGACCATGCCCTTGCGCAGTGCAGCGTGACGCGAGGCCTTATAATACCCAGATACAAGGTACAAATGTTCATCAAGTGAGAAACGACCAACACTTTGCGCAGTGGGTAGGTACTCGACCATCATTAACAAGTCAGAGCAGTAAAGGTTACCCCTAAATGGCCTGATATCACCGAGCAGTATGCAGCTGTCAGAAGGCCGCGCCCTTGCACAGTGCAGTGAGTTATGAGGCTGCCTATTGTGGACCCGATTCAGTTGTATACAGCATTGTACAGCTCATCAATTTTAACAGTTTCACTACTCTTGCTAGATGTACTGGTGGCTGTACACAGCAATCACAATTGCTCTTTTTTTGAGCATCGAACAACCTCTGGCGCAAGTATCAAACTTAGTCATAGTTCCAAAGGTCATCCCTAAGTACCCTGATGTCACCGAGTATTATGCAGCTGTCGCAAGGCCGCGCCCTTGCGCAGTGCAGCGAGTCGCGAGGCCGCTCATTGTGGACCCGTTTCAGTTGTAGGTGCAACACATTGTGCTCTTAATCGGGTCATGGTGTACGAACAATCGGACCGAGATGATTATTACGATGCCATATCGATTTTGGCAAAGGAATTGGTTTTGCCGTGTAATAATATACACCACAAATTCTTAATTAGTACACTTATTTCAGTATATAAAAATGTCCATCAATATGAACTACATTTCATCATCATCATCATGTCAGCCGAACGACGCCAACTGCTGAGCATAGGTCTCCCCCAAGGATCTGCACAATGATCGGTCCTACGCCGCCCGCATCCAGCGGCTTCCCGCGACCTTGACTAGATCGTGGGTCCACCTCGTAGGGGGCCTGCCCATTTACAATGGGGCTATTCACGAAATTGTCAAAAAAGAACGGCTGTTCCATACATTGTGGTGGAATCAGAATTGTAGGTACTCCATGAAATATTTGTACCAATTAAAAATAGGGAAGTACATAAAAACTGCTTTCATTTTCAAAATTTTCTTTTTGGTCGAATGATACTACGATTCTGTTGTAAACAGTTTCACTCTTGTCAGAACTACGGAGAAGAAACAAAATTTTTATTACAGTATGTCAAAACAGAAGGTTAAGTTGAAAACGGAAAACATAAGTGTTTCAGACAATGAACTAGACTTTGAAACCAAACATCAAACAATTACAATCAAAATGATAACGAAGTAATCCCTCAACGAAACCTATAAACATTATAAATGTGAAAGTGTGTTCGTGGGTTTGCGTGTTTGTCCGTCTTGGTATGTGTATAATTTGGGAGCTGGAGTGACATAGGCTACTTTTTGTCTCCTTAAAATATCATATTTCCGCGGGATTACGTTGTGTAGTCCACTCGGGCGAAGCCGTGGGCGGAAAGCTAGTTAACCCATATTAAAAAGGATCAATAAAGTTAGTTCCCATCTCGATACCATAACAACGCGCCGCGTACTTACTTTGTGCCATAACCATGACATCTACAACACAGACATAGCCTGCAGCGTAAAAAGAGATTTAAATAATAGCTGCTCAATTATCTGAGCTATTCAATTAATATTGCCAACGGTTCGCCGGCACGTTTCGGACCTTGCATTCAAGCATTAAATACTCGAACAACGCTGGCGGCAGAATCGGTAACAATCAGTTTTGCTCATCCATTTCAACCACACGCTCAGGGTTATCATATTCGTAAAATAGTCACATTTTGTTAAAGGGTGGTTTATTAGTCACTGATTCCAGAGAGTTAAGTATGCTCAATTGTGGAGATAGCTTAGATACATTAAACAAATTATCAAGCTTTCATTTTAACAAATAGGTAGATAGACCACAACATTTCCAAATATATTAAATACATACAAAGTTAGATAAACTAGTAAAATTTCAAGGTTTAAAAGTCTATCGTAGACAAATTCCTAAAAATAATCTCTTATCAAATTCACCTAGTCAATAATCAGAAGAAACAGACTGCGGAAATAAATTGTTTCTGACGGCATATGTTTGTGTGTGTGGTGTGTTTGTGACGGCAGATAATTAGTAAACAAGTAAACCTATACTGCGTATAACACACAACCCTAGGAAGCAAGTATGAAACAATGCTGTGTTTTAGGACGGAGTTTATGTACAATACAATATTTAGACGGCCAGCCGCTAATGGCCAGTATCGCCTTGTGTGAGCCACTCACAATGGACGGTATCAGACAATCTCTACATGTTCCTGTACAGCCTATCTATGAAGGTGCCTTTCGCCTCACCCTTGACCGTAGAGGATCTTATTTTTTACTTTTATCCGAATGAAACCTCTTTCAAGAATATTCAATTTTCAAAATTTTGAATTTCTTTTTCTGTCATAAAATCTTCATGGTCTTGGTAGCCTTTGGCAGTTTTATGCATTATCAATAAAAGATTTAAATAACATGTGATTTAAATCACAATTTCCCATAAATATTGTATGAAAAATTCCTATCAAGATGGGAAAAGAATTACGGAGTTTATCAATTTAAAACGTCAGGAAGTAAATTTATCACCTTTTCGCGAGAATGTTAATACATATTATCCAATGTCAGTAAGGAGTAATTTACGAAACCAGCCGCAAAGGTCACATGTTATAATCGGATGGATTGCCAAAAACGATATAGTAAAGTGATACTGAAATTATTGTGCCGCCTTGACTGTAAAGGTCGAATCACCGGCTTTATTCCATTAATGGTAACTAGTGCCTGTTGCTATTGCGATTGTGATATCTAATGGTATGCCCTTAGATATAATGTATCAGATATTATCAATCTGTTTAGAAATTCAATCAGAGTTACTCGCATTATTATTATAATCTTAAGCAGTTTGCCGTTGTTAAAATACTTTATTGCGATGTTAGTTCTGGAGTGTCGTAATAGCTGCTAAAAGTATATGTAATAATTTAGGAAGAAATTTAAGGTGTTTTTATAATTCGTAATATTTTTTTTTTTGTTTTGTAACTTAACCAACGTTAGCACATCTTAGATGACGTGGCCACTGCCCTTGGAAGGGTGCCGAAACGTCGGAAAAAGTAAAAATTCTTTTAAACACTACTAAAATTAACAAATTTGTATTCAATATACGTGATAATGAATCCGTGAAAAGTGGTTTTATTACAATTAACCAACGTTTTTACTAAATATGACAATGTACCGTTAATAGCGAAATTGGCAACTAACTGAATAAAATTCAAACAAAATTTTCGAATTAATCTTGACAATAATATAAATATTTACTAAATTATCTAAATTTTTTTTTGTCTTGGCAATGCCGCTTTTGAGACATCGCATTCATCAATCACACATAGCGGCACAGATAGCGGGTGACACATAAAAGATTTTACACTTATAAATTTTATTGCACTCTCCAAAGACGCAAACTAGCTATCCGTTAAACTTGATTTTTCTTATACTTTATAACTTAGTCTTACTAATATAATAAATGCAAAAGTTTGGATGTTTGTTACTCAATCACACTGGAAAGCCTGAACGGATTTGGATGGAATTACGAACAGCGATAGATTATAGTCTAAAACAGTATAGGCTGCTTTTTGTTCCGGGAAAATATCTCATTCTCACGGGAAAAGATCGTCTAGCTCACGAGGGTAAAGCCGCGAGTGGAAAGCTAGTCTTGTATATGTATTACAAATTATTTATAACTAAATAGGGTTTATATTCGGCTGCACATTCATTAATATTTTTATGTACTTATCGTGATGAATATCTCACCAGTTACCCATAGCGCGAAAAACTATCGTTAGCGTAATCGCTATCGTGATCGTTTTATTGTGTATGAAAACTAGAGCAGCGTCTCTTTCGGTCTTTTATGGAACAATAATTCAATAGATATTTGCCAGCAGCACTTTGACAGCTTTTAACAGATGGTAAAGTTTACTATTACCATAACGACAATTTTCGTGCTAAGGCTATTGTATTGTTTGTGCTGTGACATTCGCTACAAGAATGTCACTATGGAGCAAAAGAAAAGGGTTATACAATTCAGATATATCATCTATATATATAAAATTCAAAGTCCTGACTGACTGACCGACTGACTGACTGACTGACTGACTGACTGACTGAGATATCAACGCACAGCCCAAACCGCTGAACCTAGAGACTTCAAATTTTGCACATAGATACGTTATACAGTGTAGGCATTCACTAAGAAAGGATTTTTGGAAATTCTAGCCCTAAGGGGGTGAAATAGGGGATGAATATTTGTATGAAAGTCCGTCAGTTTTGAAGTTAGGATCTTCAAATTTCGAATTTAGGCTGGCAATTGAAAATTAATATTTACCTGTGTCAACGTTTTTGCCAATTCCATTCCCGAAGGGGTGAAAAGGGGGATGAAATGTTGTATCTGGAAAGTCCTACATTTAATTTATTATTTAGGCTCATGGTCGGAAAGTAAAACAAATAAGCAAACACATATTTCGTATTTTTTCGAAAATCAACCCCTTAGAGGTTAAATGTGAAAAATAAACCTAAAAATCGATATGGATATCGTTATTGAGGTTTTATGGGATGGAGATTGCAAAAATGGCATTTATTTTGATGTTTAACGGACTGAAAATGATTCAACACCTAAAAGGTTGAAATAGGGGTGAAATTTTGAATGAAAAATCAGGGGTAAAATAGACATTTCAACTTGAAACTTTGTAGGCTTACTTCTTAAAACAAATAGGCAACCCATTTCGTAATTTTCCCAAAATCAAACCCAGAGGGTAAAATATGTTATGAATATGTGTATGAAAGTCCGTCAGTTTTGAAGTTAGGATCTTCAAGTTTTGTATTTAGGCTGGCAATTGAAAAATAATATTTTCCAGTTTCAGCGTTTTTGAAAATTCCACCCCTGAAAGGGTGAAAAGGGGGATGAAATGTTGTATCTGGAAAGTCCTTCATTTAATTTATTATTTAGGCTTATGGTCGGAAAGTAAAACAAATAAGCAAACCCATATTTCGTATTTTTAGAGGTTAAATGGGATAAATAAACCTAAAAATCGATATGGATGTCGTTATAGAGGTTTTATGGGATGACGATTGCAAAAATGGCATTTATTTTGATGTTTAACACGCTGAACATAATTCAACCCCTATAAGGTTGGAATAGGGTTGAAATTTTTTATGAAAAATCAAGGGGTAAAATAGACATTTCAATTTGAAACTTTGTAGGCTTACTTCTTAAAAGAAATAGGTAACCCATTTTGTAATTTTCCGAAAATCAAACCCAGGGGGTAAATAGGGTATAGAAACCTAAATCATCTTAAGTACCCTTTTTTTTTTTTTTTTTTTATAGTGAGGGCAAATACGGTCTTTTCGTATACCACTAACGGCATGTTGGACTCAGTCAGACAAGGCCTGTCTCTCGCCGCGCCCAGCCCTCCCGTCAAGCCTAATAGGCTTCGCGTCAGGGCTGGGTGGTTCTAACCCCTGCCCCGCCCCCTGACGAGCTCGAAAGCTCGACAGGAGGCGGGGCAGGAGGAGAGAGCCTCCTCTCAATCTCCCCATAAGGTTACCCAATCTTAAGTACCCTAAAAGTTTTTGGTACCTAACAAGTTCTTGGTACCTAAGCTACTCAGATCTAACTTTTTGATTGTGAAACAGACACTTATTATTTACTAGCTTCCGCCCGCGACTTCGTCCGCGTGGACATTCGAGAAAATACTTAGGGGACCAATAACCAGGATAAAAAGTATTCTATGTTTTAATTTCATAAAAATCCGATCACCCGTTTTTACGTGATTAGGCGGGTCCTCCCTCACCAAGTGAGCAGCCTCGTGCGAGGCCCGTCGCACATGGCAAACGTTCTGCCTCGCGCGATCCTGCTCGCTTGGTGAGGGAGGACCCGCCTAATCACGTAAAAACAGCTGATCGGATTTTTATGAAATTAAAACATAGAATACTTTTTATCCTTGTTATTGGTCCCCTAAGTACTTATTTTCTCGAATGTCCACGCGGACGAAGTCGCGGGCGGAAGCTAGTAAAATTATAAAATTGAACAACTAACAACGTAACAACCCACTGACGCACAATAGTACTAAATAGTCTAGATTGATCACTCTTATAATTTATCACTCAACAGGAAACGATGAATCGAAGCATTGTATTCTAATATGAAGGCCGCCTGTGGGCTCGTAACCCCAGTTTATATTAATAAATAATAATAATAATGGACACCATCACATTACATTGTTCCAATACCAAACTTGAGCACAAGTGTTATGGAAATTGAAAACAACGACGGGTATTACTACATACACCTAGACCCGAGCATGAAAAGTTTTTCAATATTAAACCGACCGGGAATCGAACCCGGGACCTCCAGAGATAGCGACATGGCACCTTGAAACCGGTGCGTACACCACTCGGCCACGGAGGCCGTCAATACTATAATATTACAAAGAGGAAAGATTTGATTGTTTGTTTGTTTGCATCGAAAAGGCTTCGAAACTACTGGACCGATTTTGAAAATTATTTCACCATTAGAAAGCTACATTCTTCTTTTCATCCCGATATTCCCACGGGAACGGGTACCACGCGGGTGAAACCGCGAGGATCCGCTAGTTAGTGATACTTTACTGTATTAAATAAAATTCCAAACATCCGTCTAATCGTAATTCAAATATCCTATTACTTGCAGTATACTAGGTTTTAGATAATGAAAAATATACGAAAATAATTGTCTTTGAATAGCCGAGAGATTCCGGCCGTCATAAGTTTAAAAATTGTATTATTAAATTTTTCTCGCGAGTTCACATTTCACTGCCGGCTGCCGCTGCATCCGCGCGAAGTGTATCGCGCGCGGCCGAGCAAGCGTTAGCGTGCCTATTTCGGCCGGGAATCCTCGCCTTAAGGCTATTGCGGCGATCAAACTCAGAATTTTCAATGTTTTTAAATTAAATTTCCTGACAAAGTATCATTGCTAGGCCTTCCAAAATATTATATGTGATAGATCTTTTCTTTATGAAGGGAAGTTACTAAAATTTATTTGAATCAAATAAATACAATGTACTAAAAAAAATATTTTCAAGACCCCTTTTTTCCGTCTTAAACTCAATTATCTCAATAACTATTTGAGTAATCAAGCTAATTTTTTTTGTGTAAGTAGTTCTTAGTCATATCTAGGGAAGTTACTAAAATTTTTTTTTGTTATATTTATAGTCAATAACTAGTATCCCAAAATGCATCGTGCACCGTTTCGCAGCATAACTATTCAGTCTCCGCCTGGCATTGGCGGCGTTTGGACGTGGAGACTGTATCGCTCCGATTGCGCCAAAATTGAAAAAAAAAACTCACACTAGGATCCTAATTTTTTTCAATGATGCTTATTTTGCTAGGAAATATTGAAATAGCGCTTCAGGATTGGGTATAGATGAGTGCTTTGCCATTTATTGCATAACCATAGACCTATGTAACCTCATCATGTCAGCCGAACGACGCCCACTGCTGGGCATAGGCCTCCCCCAAGGATCTCCACAACGATCGGTCCTGCGCTGCCCGCATCCAGCGGCTTCCCGCGACCTTGACCAGATCGTCGGTCCACCTTGTAGGGGGCCTGCCCACGGAACGTCGTCCGGTACGCGGTCGCCATTCGAGAACCTTTCCGCCCCAACGGCCATCGGTTCTCCGCGCTATGTGTCCCGCCCACTGCCACTTCAATGATGCAATCCTTCGAGCTATGTCGGTTGTTTTAGTTCTCCTGCGGATCTCATCATTTCTGATTCGATCGAGCAGGGAAATACCAAGCATCGCTCTCTCCATTGCTCGCTGGGTGACTTTGAGCCTTCTTATGAGACCCATAGTAAAAGACCACGTCTCACTTCCATAGGTCATTACTGGCAACACACACTGGTCAAAGACTTTCGTCTTGAGACATTGAGGTATTTCGTAACCTTTGAGTTGAATTGAGTATAATGTAACCTAGGACAAGTTATTTTACTAATTACCTAAAGCAAACATCAATAGTTTGAAATAAAAGTGACGGATAATATTGCCTAAGATACTTAAGAGCCCATAAAAGTTGTACCTATATGAGTACCAATATTTTGTTGTGTTGTAGGTACATAATTAGTCTAAGTTTCTAACTTCTACTACTGTATATTAAATTTATGTTCGTTTTAGGTTCCTCAAAATTGAAAATGTGAGAAAGTTAAGATAGGTAGGTGTAAAAAATTGCATCAAGAAATAGGAAATTCGCTTGTTGAATAAGTTTTTTACAGAGACAAAATGTAAAAGAAATTCTTGAAATAAAACCGACGTAAGAATTTTATATACCTAGTTGATCTAATATCACCATTACACCAATTTTATGAGACTGTGAGAAGTCCAGCTTCTTTCCTTTGAGTGAGGAACATAAACCGCACCATTTTGTGTAAATTTCAGGTTCAAAACATTTTTATTACTGATTCTCTTATCCATTATTAGTACAAAATAGAGCATGCATACAATTTCTTGCAAGAAATGCTCTCGCGGTTCTGAAATTCGAAATTCGAAATCCCCACAACAATATATAAAACCGATGGTTGAGGCGCCAGTAGCAATAAAAAGAATGAAAGGTCTGTCAGCTGTATTGACAGTTTAAACTCTCAAATTTAACCACCGCGTCAGATAAGTTTGCGGAGTTCTGTAAGGAGACTTGCATAGTCGGAGTAAAATTTTTGATACTCTAATGAAATATTGCATAGGTACAAGTACTTCCGAAGGAGGAAGATTTATTTCATTATTTAAATTTCATTGCACAAAGTATAACCAAATGGCGGGCTAACTTTAAACTGACTAATATAATAAACTGACAAATAAATATGACAAAGATAATAAACTCATAAAAATAAATAATCTCGAAGAAGTTTTATATACACTCTCTGCCACAAATGTCATTTATTAAAAGTAGGTGGCTAAAACGTCAGTGATTAGATTACATACCCTTTGGAAGCGGCCATGCAAGAAATGACAGTTTTGTATAAGTAGTACGAAACCAAACCGTTTCAGCTGCTCGACCCTGATGTTGTCAAAGCCAGCGGCTTTACCTTCTTTGAGCTTATCAAGGGCAAACTTGAGCTCTGTTTCTGTAAAAGCCTCGTCCAAGTGGTTAACTTCTTAACCAGGGTCTCGTGTAAATTTCTTCTGGAGACTTTACGTGGAAGCTTTCCCATTTTGGAGTAAGTGGTGAGCGATCTGGTTTGTGGTCACATTGGAATGACGATCAGCGATTTTAGGATCATTATTTAGTTTCCTTATAAAACACCATGCCTTCTACGCCTTCGATTAGCTTGTTCCACTTTTCTCTCGTTGTTTCGGATATGGCTACTAGCAATTCATTCCCAAAATCGATAGTGTCCTGTGACATGGTATGTCATCCTATCATATTATATTTAAAAACATATATTTGATGCTTGGGAGAGCAAGCGAGATGTAGTTGGTATTTATTGTGACCTCTCCAAAGCTTTCGATTGTGTTAATCACCAAACGCTTTTAAGGAAATTAAAACATTATGGTGTCTATGATAAATCGGTTAGCCTTATGCAATCATATCTATGTGAAAGAACACAGAAAGTAGTTATCAACAAAACTGAGTCTACTGGAGCCCCTATCAACATGGGCGTACCCCAGGGGTCAATACTGGACCCTTTTGCTGTTTTTAATTTATATAAATGACCTTCCTTTTTAAGCAAAGAATTTATGCGAGACAGTGCTATTTGCTGATGACACTTCCTCTAGTCTTTAAAGTTGACAGAGGTAATAATTGTTCTGACGAAGTAAATAGTACTTTATCGAAAGTTGCGCATTGGTTTCATAGCAATAATCCATTCCTTTACCATGGTACCATTAGACAGTACCATTGATGGTACTGTGGCAATTTCTTTTTGCCGTGGTACCATCAATTAATCTATCATTAAACTCGAAAAAAAACAAAATGTGAAAAAAAAATCCCTGCCAAATGTAAGACAGGTTGATATTTACATAAAATTGGATGACAATGTAGTAGAATTAATTAACAGTACTCAATTTTTAGATATAACATTAGATTATCGACTTCAATGGGACCCTCATATTGAAGCCTTGGCCGGTAGACTCAGTTCTGCGGCATTTGCTGTTAAAGAAATAAGGCTCTTAACCGATATTGAAACGGCAAGGTTTAGCTATTTTCAGAGTGTATTGTCCTACGGCCTATTACTTTGGGGTTCAGCAGCTAACATCGAAAGTATTTTTGTGCTTCAGAAAAGAGCTATTCGCGCCATATACAAACTTCGGCCAAGAGATTCTTTAAAAGAAATCAACATATTAACTGTTGCAGGAATATACATAATAATATATGAGAATATGGTATATGTGAAGAAGTATCTCAATACATTTGTAAAACGTAGCAATATACATCAATTCAAAACAAGAAATAAAAATAAGATTGCCGTTCCAAGGATTCGACTTGAAAAAACAAGAAGTTCGTTTTTGGGGAAAAGCGTAGCTAGTTTTAATAAAGTTCCACAGAATTAAGTAGAGCTGCCTTTGCACAAATTCAAAAGTCATGGCAAAAAATCGCTCATGGGCAAAGGATATTATAAAGTACTACTTTAAAAGTAGACGACTATTTGAAAGACCGTAATGAATGGATTAGATGTAGCACATAACCTTAGCTGAACTAATGTAATATTATAATGAAAAAGTTGTAAAAGTTAACGATATAAATCTTTGGAAATATCGTTACTCCAATTATTAAAGCTGATAAGTTTATTGCGCCTATTCTTCTTATCAGTTAAAAAAGTCTTGAATGAAAATATTGACGATTCAAAAGAGCTTATTTATTAAGTCAAGTTGAATAAAGATATTTTTTATTTTAATTTTATTATTTTATTCAGGTCGTAAGGCCTGGCACATAATTGGGTCCTCCGTATTGCACCACTTACTGTCTTCACGCACTGGTGATCTATGTGATCACTGGCAAAGATTAGATCAGGGTTTTAACCCCTTTTCCAGCGACCGCTGTTGAATGATGACGGAAGTTTTGGATCATGGATCAAAGATAGTAGGTATGTGTCCATCAACCCAGTCTTCAACCTTCACTCCGTTGGCATCACTGGTTCTGTATCCCCAGTTCTCGCTATGGGTATAAAAATTACCAAGGACGAATCCAACCGGATGGGCGTTAAAGTTCGGCGAACAGCTGAAGTAATACGGTGCATTGGGAGGTTTGTAGAATGAAGTGACTATACAGTTACTAAGTTCGGTAGTAAGGATCTCTATGTTACTGGTGTTACACCCAATTGCAGGAAGCTCCATTAAAGTTAAAGCTTCATTAAATCTATTGCTGTCACTTTTTATTTCTTGACAACGAAAAGTGACAGCAATAGACTTAATGAAGCATTAACTTTAATGGAGCTTCCTGCAATTCGGTGTTAGTCTGATACACAGTGCGTACCTCTTTATCTGGCCTGGCGAATAGGCACTCCCATACTGTCGATGGGGGACTTCAGCTATGAGTTTCATCCCCTGAGTCACTTGTCAGATATGCTTTAACGAGTGTGCATCTGAGTTGCATAACCTCATTCCGCCCTCTCCTTTAAACTCACGCTCAGAGAATTAAGTATTCCTTCATCATGCCTGGAATACCCTGCCGGCTTCTGTTTGCCCGAGTACCTACAACCCAAACCTCTTAAAGTCGCAAGTGAATAGGCATCTTCTGGGTGAATCTATTCACACAAAATTTTATTCAAGTACTATAACCAACCACATTATAAAACTACCTTTGTGAGTTCACTCAATTCACGCGACTAATTTAATAAACATTGTTTAACTGTTTAGAATTTTCCGAATATCAGTCAATCACTTTACAATGCAATGGATGCACCCATTATTGTCTTTTTTGCTGTCGCCTTTGGTTGTCATGTCACACATATAGTCCATTCGCTTAGATAGTGTCGCTCTGCCACAATGCCTTGCGGTTGTACCGACACTATCTAACCGAACGGACTATACCACAAAATTGTCTTGAGATTCATGTTAATTAATATGACAAAAGTTTAACATATAGTTGTGTTGCTGTCGCTTCGGTATTAATTTTTATTTAGTACAAATATTTCAGCATATCGCATAATATTTAAACAGAAAAAAGAACCTGACGTTAGGCAAGTTTTTACGTTTTTTACCCATTTTTAGAGCACAAGGGATATGATGCGTACATGGCGAAAAATAGTGACAGTGAAAAATAAAGATATTTTAAAATGAGTAATAAAAAAAGGATTTTTTAAAGTGGCTGATTTATAACCTTACGTGGCAAGTTTACATTAGTAAACAAAGTATCAATTATTTCAGTTGCGCTACATTTTGTTTAAACAAATTCGACGATCTCCGTGGCCGATTGGTGTACGCACCGGTTTTCTAGGTGCCACTATCTCTGAGGTCCCGGGTTCGATTCTCGTACAGGTAAATGTCGAAAACTAACTTTTAGATATTTTTTTGTATCTGGGTGTATGTGATCGTTGCTTCCAATTTTCAATGACACAAGTTATTGTATTATTTGATATTATCAATTTTGGTATTGGAATAATAGGTATTTTATTTTATTTTTTTGTACTTCATCAATATTTTTATTTAAGTGTTTTTTATATATTGATTTATAGATTGATAGCGTGATTTTATATAAATGGTATACTTATTTAAATATTGAATAACTAAGTATATTTATTTTGTAAAAAGTATTAGATGATGGGCTAGTATGAGTTATTTATATTTTTTCATAATAAATTATAAGTTTTATTAATTTGATTGGAATAAATCTGAAAATGTACCTACTGGTTAGAGCAGTATACATTTTTTTTTCAGTGTAATTTGTAGCAAATGTTGTAGTTTTGCCTGCGAAGATCATTTCGATAATCTAGAGATAGAAAATAAATATAAATAGCTGCTGCTGTGTTCTGCATTTTGAAGAATCGTTTGAAGTGGCTATCTTTGTTAAAAAAAGCTTTTTTTACTACATACGAATAATATCTAAGATCTACTCTTCCTACAAACCGCCGTTTACAATAAATATTCATTAATAATTCTTCTTGTATTTTACATAATATAATTTCCTTAGTAAAAGAGCACATAGGTGATATTTTAGATGTAAATAGAATGCGCGCTGCATGCCGCGTCTACACGTATTTCTCAGTCTACGAGAGTGCCGCGGCCGGAGTCTTACCGATCCCAGCACCCCCTCGCTTGTGTAAGCAACGGCCATCGACGATATTTTTTTTACCTATGCTATATCCTTAAGTAAAACCGTTTCAACTAAGGCCAATTTTAGTGAATCACGGGCTACATGTCTCTTAAAACAAGTCACATACACAATTATAAATCAAAACACAAGCACGTATAAAAGGCAGAGTTATTTGTCAGTAAATCTATAAAACATTTCCGAGTAGTCGACAACAAAATAAATGCTCACGATCTGTCATAGGTTACCATCATTGAGTTACGTTACGTAAGCCGTATGATTCCCATCAGACTATGTCGGAATCGGAAGGATAGTTTGAACCAAAGAAATTAATCTAGCAGTCAGTTATTTGTGGAAATATTTCTTTAGTATTTAAATTTAATGGAAGCACAGGTTTTGAAGAAAAATTCACCTAATTTTGTATTCTTTAGTTCACCAACGAGTAATTTTGTATCCAAGTCTTTGCAGTTCGCTTCTACTATATAATGAAATTCAAGTGGTTCTTGAGTGGTGAGGGTGGTGGTGGTGGAGGATAATAAAGAAAAAAATTAATATATCTTTATCAAAAAAATAATTTGTATACGATAAGTTTCAAAATTTTATATTTGAGAATCCTTTAAAAACTGAATGAAAATTCTAAATATAAGCTGAACGCTTATATAATCATCGCTAATCACATATCAAAATAACACTAAAAACATGCGACAGTAGCTCTACACTAGATAAAGTCATTCTTTTGTTAGAGTTTGTTCGAAAGCGTTGGTCAAGTGCTGTGCTTAACTATTGCGTTTGAAACCGAGAGTGGAGCGGTTTGTTGTAACTGGCCCGGTAACGACCGACCACCTGACCCCAGCGCAAGGCCGGTCACTCGCCTGACCCGAGGGAGACGTTGAGATATTCCAATGAACAAGTAGTGAAATATTGATTTTATTTACATACTCGTAGTAACGTTCTTCATTTGTCAATGTGAAGATATTGTAATGTACAAATAGCGTAGTTTATATGGTAACTGGCCCGGTAACGAACGAACACCTAACCCCAGCGCAAGGTCGGTCGCTCGCATGACCCACGGGATACTTTGAGAGCCAATTGGTACCAGCGGATAAGTAGTGATGTAGACACAACACCTTATAAGTACTAAGGTGTTTTCATTTTTTTATTATATAGCAGCCGGTCAAGTTTGTTGATGATTTGTCATCGATGTGTTCTGCGGAAGAATAGTTTCCGATTGGTGAACTATTGTTTCCCATCTCATAACTAGGAATTATATTTAGCAGTAATAAGTATCAGTAATACAAGGAGATAAACTGGGAGATTACAAGAGAAAATCTGCATCATATAACCCATAATTCTTCCAACAAATTTTCCTCCGTACTTACTCCTTTCAAATCTTTAACACTGCGTTTTTTAACTCCGCTGCATGTGAACTTAAGTTACGTAATAGTTTAATGTTCAATAATGACTTTATGCCGTATAAACTAAAATGATGCTTAGCGGCTAGAATTGTTCTGAAAGAACATTATCGTGCCCCTAATGGGGTGTTGTAACGTTTAAATCGAAAGTGAAATAAACCTAAGTAGTTGCTACTTGATGAGACAATTATTTGACTACATGTCATGGGACATCTTGTTTGTACATATCTCAACTGTTAATAAATAGCAATTAATATACTTGTAATTGACTAATTAGGCACGTGAAAATTTCCAAGCTTTCCATCCACGGCTTCTAGTTTAGAATCCCTCGCTGCGCTCGAGATTTTACTCTAGAATCATAGATAAACATGGCATTTCAACGCCAACGTGAGAAAATAGTCTTGACACACGATTGGACTATATCGTTCTATAATGGTATGTTATTGTTCCTTTTTGAGCGAGAGGTCTAAAATGAATAGGGACATACCAGTATAATCATAGTGAGCCCAGGAGGAGAAAGTAGTATGGCTCAACACGAAGGAAAGTCAAAGTGGGCCACTGACCGAACTGACGAGGGCCCTTCACAAGGCCGTCTCGACTACTACAGCTCCTAGGGCTGCTGCGCACGCGAAATAATTTAACAAATAAAAATTTAACCCTTTATTAAACGCTAAACAATGTTTTTCACAGGGAATGAGAAAATTTCCCGGAGTAAAAAGTAGCATAATATATGCTATCTTTGGTATTTGGCACACAGATAGATTATGGACTATATTCTAGCTAGAATATCTAGATCCGTTCAGCTGTTTCTCCGTGATTAAGTAACAAACAAACATCCAAACTTTAGCATTTTATAATATTAGTTAGATAACTTTCCTGTGACCTGTACCGGATAGGATAGCATAGCCTTAGGTACCATGAATGAACCTTCTACAAGCAGGCGCGTATCCAAGGGGAGGGCAACACCCGCCCTCTCTTTCCCCCCAACTTGCATTTTTACTTCAGTATATGTATATTTTAATTTATCACTTTTTGCAAGGCTTAAGTAGGTGAAATGAGCTAAAATGAAACCCCGAAGCTAGGAGTTGTAGTCACCAACGTTTCCGAAGAAACTTCAAAAGTAAACCACAATTGTCTTGTATAAAACAGAAATAAGTTTAAGTAGTACACTATGGGAGTTGATATCCCTACTTATTGTCAACTACCAAACCCGTTCTTCATTAAGCACAGGCTTACACAAAGCAATAAATTATTATTCATTCTCTTTCTGGTACCTTAAAATATTTTCTTAACTAAGAGATTAAATATAATCGTTTATGATTTGAAACGAAGTGGTCATTAAAAATATTAAAGGTTCCCTTCAAATTAAAATAGCTGACTTTTATACTCTTGAATGACGGTAATACAAATAATTTATGTAGGACAATTAAGTTAGAGAACTATTTTCATGATTTTTAATGAATCGTTTGACTGGCTGTCCATTTAAACCTGTTAGAGTTTACTTTTCAATTTATAAATATGTTGACATTTTAAAATAAAATTTAGCATTATTTTTTTTTAAATTAAATTGTACGAGTATATAATTTTTTATTCTTATATAACTGTTTAAGTAATTTATTAAAAAGGTAAGTCTAATTTATTAAAGTAAACATTTCATGAAAATTTCTTATCATAAATAAAAATAAGGCTTAAAGAGATAAAGTAGATAAAAAAAAATATTGAATTACTTGAAAAAAATGTCTGTGCTGACGAAATCACGGACGCCCAAACAAGTCAAGTACTATGTATTGTTTTTAACTAAAATCGTACATCATAATTAAACATTGTACGTTTGTACGTCATATCATAATATAGTTTGTATGTCAAACCTTATAAATCCGAATATCAAGACAATAGATTCAACATAATGGACGCTTAAACAGATTGGAGTTACGCGCCTATTGAAGCATGCTTTGTTCACCTCACGTAATCCAAATGCATAGTTGCATTGCGCATTATTGTTCAGACTGCTGTCATTGTAAATTAAACTCTATTAAAAGGCAATATAATATTTTCTTTCTTTCTTTCTTTCTTTCTTTCTTAAAATGTGTTTTCTTTTGTTTTTATTCATTTTATTAAGAATTACATTTGAAACATGTATGGCGCAACTTGCAGTATATAGTAGAATTGTCTTTTGTTTTAAACTAATATTAAAGCTTTAAGTAGAGTTCCTAAGTAACTGAAAATTGTTCACCGCTATGATCATTAGTTCGCCTATACTTAACTGTATTTATCATAACCCATTGTGTAATTGTGATGGAAACTGACCTTAGTCATACCATGTTAAGGTCATTTTTCAATTTGACGACTCTGTATGAAATAAGACAGGGAGAAAAAAACAACCCTTGGAGTTTCTTGCCGGTTCTTCTCCAAGGCCTCCCGCTGTAGGGTTTGCGAACCGATGGCGTAGCTTCTATGACGTTCACAAGTATTGTAAATAACAATCTAAATTGAATAAAGAGATTTGAATCTTGAATCTTGAATCTTGAATAAGGAAATTATGCTTCTTTGTTTTCCGAAATCAGAGTATTATATGGATACATTACATCGCCAAAACACAAGAGTTACCTATTTGCAACAACAACAACCAATTTGCTGGATCAATCAAGGGTAAACTCCAGTAATCACTTTAATACATAATAATTTAACACACAAATCATTTTTGCAAAGTAAATTATAAATAAATTATGTTTTGTGTAGATCATTATCAAAATTTACAGATGACTAGTTATACGACCTTGTTACCAGTGTAATTTTGTTATTTATATTTTTTGACGTTGACCTTCAAATCGTTTTAATTAGTCAAAATAATGTATTTCAATCAAATGTGTCTTTACTAATAATATTGAATGATTACATAATATTTATTTACTTATTTTAAAAATCAAAAAATAAGATTTAAAAACCTAAATTGAAAGGAGTCTGAGATTTTATATTATTTTTATGCATTCACAATGCAATTTTGTAAGCATAGGAAAAATGTGATAGTAAAAATCCACGAGACCTATTAGTAGCTTAGCTTCCAGGCGAGTTATTTACTATCACATTTTTCCTATGAAAGGAGTCTGTCAGTACCAGTAACAACAAAGCGGTTAACAGCCGTTATCTTTGGAATAGGTTTGTGGTACAGAAAAACTGCAAGCTTTATTATAGAAAAATGGAAAATGAAGTATTTAGAAAAAATCGACCCGTCTCACAACCAGCTCCGATGGGACGAGTCGATTTTTTTCAAAATACTTCATTTTCCATTTTTCTATAATAAAAATTGCATTGTAAATGCAAAAAACTAAAAATTAAAATAAACTGAAAGCTTTTTATCGCAGTAATATAAAAGCTTCAACAAAAGAAGTTTTCTAAAACCTGTCAGGGCCGTGCTTTATATTTATGTTTACCATCATTTATTACGCAAACAAAGGATCCAACTCATAATGTAACAGTATCGCCGTATCGTATGTCAAGTGAGTCAGTGCAAGGCGATATCAGCAGCAAGGTGAACGCACCGCCTCTCCTGAGGTCGTAATACCGAATAATAATGTCAATCAGAATTTAATACGTAAGGTTCCTTTTGTAGTAAGAAAATGGCAAGCGAAGAATAATGGAAATAAAATTAAGCGGGCTTAAATGTTTTAAAAGGAAACAATAAAAAATGCCGGTTTTAGATAAAGGAACTTAAAGTGCGCAGGGCAGGAGACCCCTTTGTGGCGCCACTTTGAGGATTTTTTCACTTTGAAGCACTAGGTGCTAAATGGTCTAAGACAAAAATTATATCTTTAATTATAGAGAATTTATCTACCTTTAAAGGTAAGTTTCACATCTTTCTTTTCATACATAAAAAAAAAAACAGTAAATGGTTTTTATTGAAAAAAAATCGTATGACATTAAGAGTACTAACGATTGTTATAATTACCATAAAATACCTTATTTGAAAAACTTATTCAAAGTGACGAAAAGTTATTTAGAAAGCTTTTAGAGCAAAAAGTGCCCAAAACCGGGGCAGTGGCCAAAACCGGGGCTTCCAACCTTTTTGTGCTATCTCATTTCTAAATCAACTAAAAAATAAATAAGCCATGTGAGTTTGCGCAAATTTAGGAACAATAAAATATAAGAAAGCTAACTATTACTACACTATATAACGCTACCGTTCGAAAGCCTTTTTTGAATTTTTCGCTGAGTATTAACGATGAACACTAAACATTCGTTTTCTTAAATAGGTTGGATTTTTTATGAATAAAACAGTAAAGTACACACAATACTACTTCCAATTTACTGTGACCGAAATTGACCCGAAACATAAACGAAACAAATCAAGCGCCGGCGCTTACTAAAGCTAGTGGTTTTTTTTTAACCTTCAATCTGTTTATAGACCGATGTAAGTAACAGATCCTCGACGTATGACACCTAATATGTCTCGTGAATCAGCAAGGCTATCCGCAAGGCGAGTGCACTGACCAAACTGAGACCCGAACCTGCCAATTTTGGTTGACAAACGCAACTGATACGTTTGAATAGGGTATTTTACTGTTGTTGAAATGTAGATAATGATGACGTTAAAAAATATTGCAATTAAGAATACCAAATGTGAAAAAATAATTTGAATCTGTTTTATAATAAAAGAATTATAGTCTGTTTGATTTTGACTATAGCTGTCTCTTTCTAAAACGAAATCTTCTATGGCGTGACTATGACGCTACTAACCCACTGACGTCACTAAGATAGCGTCCTGTCCTTGTCTAATTATAAAGTTTGAAGTCCTATATCTTTGAAAATATTCAAGATAATTCAAAATGAAAACTTGTTTTGTGTAGCTAATATTTCGAAAAACATTTTAAAGAAATAAAAAAAAAATTGTAAAATACCGTATTGTCGATTGAATTGTGGATGTATTTATGCAGCAAAAACAGTACGCAAAATGTTTTAACATCAGGTAGAGGGACGATCTTCGCAACGTTGCTAGCAAGAGCTGGATCATGCTCGATGGCGTGCACTAGAAAAGGCCTATGTCCAGCAGTGGACGATAGGCTGATGATGATAATGATGATTCTAACTTTTAGGATATACTTTGGAACTTAAGTAAAATTATACCTATTATTTTTAGAAACGTTTTAAAAGCGCACACTTAGAAGTTTAGCTAGTTTAAGCCCTAAATCTGGGTCTTGCATCATTTCAACGTCTACATAAGGAACTCAAGCTTTGATCAACCAACAATGTCTCTAAATAACGCCTCACAAACAAAAACAAAACGCAAATATAGCACAGACTGACTTTTTTTAAACGGAGAAAATGGTTTCGAATTTTACGATCTTACGTCATAAATGACAGGAAGCAATAAGAAATAAGAGCGCTCTTATTCCGTTTTTGACACTTTTACCAGTAGTTATCTTGTGGTATTGTCGATCGAAGAGCATTAGACAAATTTAAAGCCAACGATTCAGTAGATGTTATTTATTTATTTATTTATTTAAACTTTATCGCACAAAAGGGTACAAAAGGCGGACTTAATGCCATAAGGCATTCTCTACCAGTCAACCAGAGAGCTGGGTACCGAGATCATCAGAGGCGGTGCAAAAATGTGATAGGAGAATAATTTCAAATTTAAATATTAATGTTCATACTAACAGCATGTTCTGAAAACATAAATACTAAATAAGACACAAATATACATAAATTACTTTTACCTAATACGTACATTACAGACGTTGAAAATAAAGTATCGGAAAAAATCGACCCGTCTCACAACTAGCTCCGATGGGACTCGAACCCACGACCTTTCACTGTCCAGGTCTTCGAGCAACGCGGGTCTTCCGTTCCGAGACGGAAGGCCCGCGTTGCTCGAAGGTCCAGGTGAATGACCTTACCACTGAGCTTCGGGGTTGTTAGTTAACGCGTCTAATTTACCTAATACTTCCTATGCGCTTTTAGCCAGCGTTTAATTCAAATAAAAATTGCATTGTGAATACAAGAAAAGTAAAAATAATTTGAAAAAAAAATCTAGTAGATAATAAGAAATAAGCAACAACAACTATCGCCCCATTAGTTTACTATCACAGCTATATAAACTACTGACAAAAATAATAACCCTTCGTTTGACAAACAAATTTGACTAGTACCAGCCCCCGGAGCAGGCTGGCTTCAGAAGCGGTTATAGCACGATGGACCACATTTTGACTGTGCGAACTGTCATTGAAAAAGCCACAGAATACCAGAAACCACTTTGGCTTGCTTTTATCGACTACAAGAAGGCCTTTGACAGTGTTGAAACTTGGGCAATCATTCAATCACTACAAAATGCTCGAATGGACCACAGATACACAAACCTCATTGAAAACATCTACAATAATGCTACCATGAGAGCAAACATTGGCGACCAATCCGGATATATAAACATCAAAAAGGGAGCAAGGCAAGGGGACACACTTTCACCCAAATTATTCACCCTGTTACTTGAAGATGTTTTCAAAAAACTTTCATGGGAGGAGCGTGGTCTTATGTTACCAGGAGCCAGACTCAACAATCTGAGGTTTGCTGATGATATCGTCCTCTTTAGTGATAATCCCGACGACTTACAGGCTATGATCCACGAGTTAAACGAAAGTTCCCTACAGGTTGGTTTAGAAATGAATCTCAATAAGACCAAAATAATGACTAATGAGAAAGAAAGCCATATAGAAATTTCTATTAACCAAACCGTCATCGAAAAGGTTGAAAAATACGTCTATTTGGATCAAGAAATCAAAATGGGCAAAGACAACCAGTCCAACGAAAATGACTGACGCATAAGGCTTATGTGGGTGGCCTACTCAAAACCGGACTTTGCTTTTCGAATGAAGATCACAGTTGAACAAAAGGCAAGATTATTCGACCAGTGTATCCTACCAGTCTTAACACACGGAGCTGAAACCTGGGTTCTAACAAAGAAGAACACCACCAATCTGCAGGTAGCCCAAAGAGCACTAGAATGAAAGCTGGTAGGTGTTACACTTCGGGATCGTAAAACCAATACGTGGCTTAGAGAAAAAAGCAAAGTCACAGATGTCGCCAAACGGGTGGCAAGTCTCAAATGGCAGTGGGCTGGCCATGTTGCACGGAAGCAAGGCTCTTGGTGCAAGGCAGTTTTGGAATGGCGGCCGTGGGGTGACAAGCGTTCAAGAGGAAGACCCCGAATGAGATGGAAGGACGACTTAAAGAAAGTGGCAGGAAGCAACTTGATGCAATTGGCGCAAGACAGGGCTAAGTGGCGATTTTTAAGGGAGGCCTACACCCTGACGGTTGAAAAAGGCTAGGAAGAAGAAGAAGAAGTTTCCAGTAATAAAATCAATTCTGTCGCCAATCAAAGTAGAGTTTTTGAGGTGCAGTGGTAATGGTGATGCCAAGCAAATGAGCCAAGAGTCGTAAATTCAGTCGTTATTTACAATAATGATGAAATATTCCCATTTCAAAATTGAATTCATTTACTACAGTTCGTTGATATTTTCTAAAGTCTAAAATGAAGTTATATTAATATACAACTTAGGGTTTGCCTAGGAACGCAATTATTTTTGTATTAAACCGTGTTGTTTGTTAGTTACCTGTTTAAATTACGCCCCAAGCTCTAAAATAAATTATTTAAATTAATGCACCCGGATGCTATAAGGGCATTTTGCATTACGCTCACTTTACCGTGCACTTTGCAGGTTTGAAAAGGTCACCCTGTCCTCCCACTCATCTATTGCAGCAATAAGGGATTCGCATTAATTTACTCCACTTTAAAGGTTAAACACACAGAACACGGAAGTTAAACATGATAGAGCAATTTACCGCCCCCGCACATGAGCCACAAACTCCGCCACTTGAAGCTAGAATAAGGTTTAAGGTAACATTTTATTTTTATGACAAGTTTTTTTGCTGACTGTACTTGAATATTGTATTGTCATCTACAAATTTCAGCTCCATCGGACACTGGGAAGTGGGTCAAATTAAGCTTGCAAGATTTGTCCCCACTAACTAACAAACTAACTAACTAACTAAACTTGGCAAGTTAACAAAAAGCTTGTAAAAAGAAACAAGTGACAACCGGCATCGGCGTTAACATAAAACGTATGAAACCTACAGGGAAGGGGTCGGTGGCGGCGTTTTTCAGTGGTCCGTGTGCGGCGAACACGGGCCACTGAAAAACGTGGCGTCAAGTGGCGCTATAGCAAGCTATAGTTTGTACTGTCAACGACGCATAAAGTTTGACGTTTCCACTACGAGATCAAGCAAAGTCCAAGGTTAATATGTCATCTTGACAAATTGTCAACTGTTCAGTAGTTTTACTGTAATAAATAACAGAAAACAAGGAAGAAGGAGTTTAGAAGAAGTAAGTGGGCGGGCGTGCGGTAAAGGCTTTGTTCAAAAAAGCACAACCTTCATACTTTTTAACTTTGTGCCTACTATTTTGAAATTCATGTGTTGTGGCAAGGTAACTAGCTTATTTTTATTAAGTTCAAAATGCGTAACATTCTCTTTCTCTGTCTTTTGATACAGTTTAAATATTTAGAAATAAAATTAGAGCTAATTTTCCTTCATCATATCAGCCATTTAATGTCCCCGCTGCTGGGGCACTGGTTTTCCTTATGGATGGATAAGGAGAATGGGCAATGACCCCCCACGTAGGCTCAATGCATGGACATTGACGACTGCAAATGCAGCTGGGACTAACGGCTTAAATGTACCTTACGAAGCGTGGAGGAGCTTGAGCTAATGAATTTTTGGTCACCCATCCCGTGACCATTGCGAAAGTTGCTTAACTTTAACGATCGCAGACCGAGCGCGCTAACCACGGCGCCACGGGTTCCTCGAAGCTCATTGTAACTAAAGACCTAATTATCACTATTACTTTCGCCCTACTCAATCTCGATCTCACCGAATCGACGCAACATAGAAATGAGGCGATTGTACGATTGTATGGTATTTCCATGGGACACCGTTCGGCGCTCCCACGACGCAAGGTGAACTGGCTATTCTCAAATAGTCACTATAGTTACCTACTACTCATGTGTGTGACTCTAGTCGTGAGTACCATTACCACAGAATAAATACTAGGTACCAGTATTCAATCTTCATATAAAAGATCTCAACGCGAGTTATGACTCATCGCATGCGAGCTCGGTATGATGATATTTGAAGTATCTTGGTATGCACTTCATATAAATCCTGCCATGATGATACCGAGCTCGAGGCAATGACAACCTTATACTTACACGTTGGAATAATTTCGTGATACCTCGAGCGAAAGAATTCGAAATAATGGAGATAGCCAATTTTACTGAAAGGAACTATTGCTTTATTTTTGTCATGAAACAAAACTGCATACTTACACAGTTCTTTATTTATAAACTCACCTTTGCTCTACAAAAGTACACATCGACTCGACTCGACATTGATATATTTCGATGTTTTCCTTTCATTTTATACATGTTTCTAGGAGAGATTTAATCCTTATGAGTTACCCAATCGATTGATGTCATAAAAGTACAGAATGTTGTTTTTTTGAATTTCGGCCGGTTCCATCCAACCTGCAAGCTTATTTTTATAAACCTTGAAATTCAGTTTTGTTTTATTTAAAAAATCAAGGAATGTTTTGTTTGAGTGAAATTTACTATCTCCATTATTTACTTTACCTCCAGGTATCATGAAATAATTCCTTCCTGCATATAAAGATGGAATACTGGTAGTATTTATTATGTGCCATTACGTAACGTAACCACGTAAATGAGTGTCGTGTAGTACGCAGATTGAACAGGTGGTAATATATACTTAAATAGTCTCTATAAATAGTATAGGAAGTTTATGAGATGACATATCTCACTTTATTGTTATTAGCGAGAATGATCTAAGACACGATTTATAAGTAGGTAAGTAGAGGTTACATCTTCCTGATACTAATTTTGCAAAGACTAATATACTATGACTTTTAACACTATACTCTTGCTGTAAGTATCATTGATTGCCATAAGGTTGACACACAGATCACCTGTATGTAGCAATGACAAAAAAAGTAAATACTTACCAAACAGGATAAACTTCAAAAATGGTATGATCACTATTCTAATGTCAAAGGTATGTAACTAATGAAAAGCAGCTACAGTTGCCCTTTATTATTGATAAAGAAATAACTTTAATGTTTGAATTTTATTGAAATTTAATTGAATCATTTTAAGGACGACCTCTGTGGCCGAGTGGTGTACGCACCGGTTTTCAAGGTGCCGGCTATCTCTAGAGGCTCCGGGTTCGATCCCCGGTGGGGGAAATATTGAAAACGAACTTTTCAATATAGCCTCGGGTCTGGGTGTATGTGGTAATACCCGTCGATGTTTCCAATTTCCATAATACTAGTGCGCACATACTTTGTTATTAGAACAATGTATGTGATGGTGTCCAATATTTTTAGGACGTACCTATTTATTACAAAAACCAGCATGTCATACAAAGTTATATTAAATTAAATTCATCGCTCGACGTATGAATAATCATGGGAGCTATTGATGATAGTTAATACCGCAGAAAACAAGAAAGAAAGTGTTTAGAAGTGGGCTGGCGTACGGAAAACGCTTTGTTTAGAAAAAGCAAACCTTCCATACATTTTAACTTGATTAGATTTGATATTCATGTGATGCCGAGAAATTGCCAGATCGACAGTTGTCAAACCCATAGAAAATAAACCGTTTCATTTAGAATTGAATTTATTTCAACGTATTAGGTAAACGTCAAATCGGAATTCTTTGAGTGCCTTAGTACCTATAACTAGCTTATATTCATTAAGTTCAAAATGCGAAACATTATCTTTCTTACCTCTTCTTGTAGTTGGTATAAATACTTAAAAATAAAATTAGGGCTTATTTTTCTATCAAGGCTTCAATGAACAAAGAATGGTTCTATTATACCCCAATGACTCACTTTATGAGTTGTAGTCATTGACTTCAAAATGGTTGTAGTATTTATAAACTGAAAGTACTAAATTGTTAAGTAATTAATAAGAATGATATCAAATAGTTATTTTTTATTCAGAACAGCTTTATAGAAAAGGCAGTTTTATTTTTATTATACGCACAAACCACTAGTAAATTTACTTCTCGATCTTAAACTTAATTTGTCACTGCCTGCTTCACAAATTGCTTCTAAACACTAAAATGACAATCACAACATTAGAACAATACACTTATTTGCATCACTCACAATCATCGATTCGAAATTCAAAAAGTTTTACTTTTTATTTTTGACCACGGCATCGAATCTAATTAAACCTTTATAATTTCGGATTAATCCTAAAGCGGCCGCGAGGTTGGCCGTCGGATGCTGTGAATCGCACACTACTAAGCTATTGTATGCAGGTGGATTGTACTTTACGTCCATTTGTGTTATTATGGCTATTTTCCATTCACAGTGGGGCAATGGTAACGTTTGAGTAGACGCGTGATGTACTACCGCACGACGTTTCGGCAATGTTTTGTACAAAGGAGTCAAGGAGATAGCGTATTAGCATAACAAATCGATGTTAATCGTTAAAGATGCGCATGAGTTTCGAGTTATGAAATAAAATTTTGTTCGCTATGGTCCTTCAAGTTTTGATGCCAAATATGTCTAGGGACCGCCAATTTGTACGCATGTAATGATGCCTTTCACGGAGAGGATGTTACTTCTTTAAGGCCGCTTCACACATATCAGTCACGTCACCGTTCCGGCACAGTGAAAAATATTCTTTCATACATTTTCTATGAAAGCATCCCCACTTGTCAGTGTCAGTTCCGTCGCCGGCATCACGGACGGTATTCCTGAAAATGTATGAAAGAATATTTTTCACTGTGCCGGAACTGTGACGTGACTGATATGTGTGAATCGACCTTTATTTTTACGAAACGTATGGCAGAAATTCTATAAAAAAATGCAAAAGTAAATAAAATGGTTTCCATTGTTTATACTCAAAATAATTCCCATTGTTCGTTTACTGCGCTTATTATAAGACTACGAATGCTGTGTACAATTATGATAAGAATATCGATTTAATAATGCTAAGCCATGGTAGATTTTGTGAAAATTGTTTTAATCTATATTTGTTATTGTGCCAATAAAGAAAATAAAAAAGTGTTTATTTAACAAAAACAAATTAACAAAATTACGAGTTATTCCCATCCGATCCACTGTAACTGATCCACCGTGAATTAAAAATCCCAACCGATCCCCTTATACAGCGGCGGTTAATCAAGTTTGACCCACTGAGGCGCAGAACAGCGGAGTAGAGATGTGTTTTCATACATTTGATGCATCTACCCGGTTCGCAATTAGGTCCCCTCCCAGCAGCCTGGGGAGATGGCCATCTTCCCTATTTTACGCATATGGCTAACATCAATTGCGTTGCGATTAAAACTTCACCCAACTATCATCTAAAAACGAATTCTATGATTATAAAATATTCTTACGTAGGTATTTTACTTTCAAGCGGAAGGATACTGGCCAAACGGTAAAATAGCGACAAGAAAAAGTAAACGTAACGAGAGTCTTTTGTTTGGCGTGTAAACAGTATATAGACGTAGTACTCTCTTTTTCCAGATGTAACTGAATGTCACGTTAATTTTTACTATACTTATAGGTACTTACATTAGCTAGAGCTTCCTCATACGTAGCGGGATGGAGCGGGGGCGACGCGGGAGGCGTCTCTCGTGATATCGCTGTGATCGGCATGTCAACACATCACTGGCCTGCGGACAAAAAAATAATGTAATCGTCACCACAGACAACATAGGTAATGCTAACGAATATGGATGGCATTAGACGTCATGAGGACTTGTCCTAAAACTCTTTGGTGAAAAAATAACTTCTAATCTCAATACTCTAGGAAACTGTTTCCGTGCCAGCTAATTTTACGCGCGATAGGGACGGTATTGGCGTTAGTTAAGGAAAAAGATTAGTAGTCTATTTCAACCGCGCGCAGACTTATCTGGCGCGCACTCTACGTTAATTCTACGTTAGTCTCACATAAAAATCTGATCAGCCCCCTGATTCACAAACCGTCAAAAACTTTCCCGACAGCGGAATGTATGCACTTACCTCTGCCACTCAATATAAAAAAGACAAAGGACTAATTTCAAAACCGATTCCGTTTCCGACGGTTTGTGAATCAGCGGTCAACGGGCTGGTGACAGTTTTGTATTTCCGGCTCCTCCGTCACTGCGCGAGTCGGCAACACAAAATTTGCAGTCAAAAATGACCACCAATGAACCAGATGTGATTTTCCCACATAAACAGTTGTTGTATTTCAAAAAAGTAATGATAAAAATAATTAACATTATTGTAGTACAAATTGTAATTATGACTGGCAACACTTTTAAGTTTAAATTGAGAGAAAGCGCCGCCATGGCGCCACTGTGTTTTGAACGGGGATAGACAAAATGGTGGAAATCTACCCGTAGGCGGACAGTCAATTGTGTTCGAGTTGTCGAGTCGAAAGGACGTTGACCAGTGATTGTACGAAGGAAGCATGAATAAATGGATGCCTATACTGCTGAGTTATTATTTCATCACAATTCAGAAGTGGCAAAAAACAACACGCAAAGAAGTTCAGTTATAAGGTACGTGCAATTTTTCCCTAGAAGTTTTAGAAAATCAGTTTGATCAGTTGACCTTATTCGCCTTTACAAAATATTTCAAATTATTTCCGTCTTTCTGTGAAAATCGGCACTTTATTTAATAAGCTGTCTTTTTATGACTCGGAGTCAATCAACCCGGACGTTTCAAATCTTTTTCAAATGTTCAAATGAAGATTGAAAACATTCGAAACCAAAAATAGATTTTATATGATACGTGTTCAGGAATATTAGAAATGTAAATGCTATGATTGCGTAATTGTACTCAATATAGTAAATAAAGATAGCTTTGATTTTGACTTTCACATGCCATTGATGTGGGCCAAATATGTTGAGCATGTTTTAAAGAGAATATTGATTTTATCTTTTTGTAAACTCAATGGAAAAATATTATTTAACATAGACAAGAATGCAAAAAGGGCGAGTGAGGTTATATGAACAATACTCAATTCTTTGTATTCTATTACTATACAACTAGTTTGTTGAGTTAGCCATGTGTGTCGCTTATATTAGACCATGTGTGTCTAAGCTTGAGTGGTAGGTAGTGGCCATTTGCCGTAAAGTTATTAATGGATTTAGACAGTTTGAAGTTTAATTTTGCAGACGCTTAACAAAAGTAATAGGTATCAGAAAAAGGCCATGTGTGCCTATTGCGTAGTTGAGTCGCCATGTGTGCCTATAGCCTAGTTTAGTAGCCATGTGAGCCACGAGTCAGCCATGTGTCTCGCTTATAATTGGACTATGTGTGTCTAAGCTTAACTAGTAGTGGTCATTTGCCGAAAGGTCATCAGTGCATAGATAGTTTGAAATTAATTTTGCAGTCGCTTTACAAAAGTAATATTAGAAAAAGGGCATGTGTGCCTATGGCTTAGTTGAGTAGCCATGGGAGCTATGAGTCGGCCATGTGTGTCTATGCTTGAGTAGATACTAGGCTACATGGCTAGATGCGCCAACAGTTTATAAGGCTAGATGCGCTTACAGTTTACTAGGCTAGACGCGCCTACAGTTTATGTGGCTAGATGCGCCTAAAGTTAACAAGGCTAAAAGGGCCTTCAGTTTACTAGGCTAGACGCGCCTGCAGTTTGTGGTTAGATGCGCCTACAGTTTACAAGGCTAGATGGGCCTACAGTTTACAAGGCTAGAGGCGCCTACAGTTTATGTGGCTAGATGCGCCTACAGTTTACAAGGCTAGATGGGCCTACAGTTTACAAGGCTAGAGGCACCTACAATTTACTAAACTAGACGCGCCTACAGTTTAAAAGGCTAGACACACATACCGTTTACATGGCTAAATGCGACTACAGTTTACAAGGCTAGGTGCGTTCCAGTTCATAAGACTATGTCCATTTAGATACAAGGATAGAAGCGCCTTCTAGGTTAAAAATCTAGGTGTATACTTATGTTAAAAGGCTATACACGCGCTTTCTAGATTAAAAATCAAGGTGTATATTTAAGTTAAAGGGCTACACGCGCCTTCTGATTACAATGCTAGAAGTGCCTTTAGTTTGTCAGGCTAGACTCGCCTCGCCTATATACAAGCCTTCAGCTTGTAGGCATATGTCTTATTGTTAATTTAAGAGATCTATTTAAAGAAATAAACATTTTAACTGTTGCAGGACATTACATCTATGAAAATATAATTTATGTGAAAAAGTATTATAATACATTTGTAAAGCAGAGCGATATTCATCGCTTTAACACAAGAAATAAAGATAAACTTGTCGTTCCCAAGTTTAGGCTAGAAAAATCCAGAGCCTCATTTCTGGGGAAAAGCATAGCCTTTTTTAATAAAGTTCCACAGCATATAATTGAACTACCATTGCATAAATTTAAATGTTACATTAAAGAGTCGCTGATGAGCAAAGGATACTATAAAGTAGACGATTATTTGAATGACCGCAATGCATGGTCATGATGTAACACATAACATAATCACTGTTTAATATGATGTATTTTTATACTAAGCAATTGTTGTATTAGTAACGATATGTTTTTTTTTTGTAAATGTCGTTACCTAACTAAGAAACGCTGGCTAGTTTCTTGCGCCCATTCTTCTTGTCAGTTAAAAAAGTCTTGAATGGGTGGTAGGAAAATATTGACGATTCATAAGTACATATTTATTATGTCTAAGTGAATAAAGATTATTTTTATCTTATCTTATCTTATCTTAACAATACCTAAAGCTGATTGATCAAATGTATTTGTGGTTATTGTAGGTCGAAGACCTTTAAGAAGCTATATTACCATACTATTTTGTCCCTTGTTATCATAAAAAGTTAATTTAATTTTATATGCAGTTATAATAGACAAGTGCATTAGTTTCAGAATGTACTAAGTGTCTTGACTTGTTGAATTTGATAAATGACGAAAGTTTCCCTATACTAAGTATACACTTTTTAGTTGATTGGGCTATGTGTGTCGCTCGAACATAATTATGTGGCATACAATTATTTCAGTTGGACAAGTTAGCCATTCTTATTTAAGTGTACCATATAAGAATGTTAACATTATTAAATAATTCTGTGAATTTTCTATAGAAGTTTAGCTTTCTGAGTATTTTTACTGATTAACTAGATTGACAAGAAGGATAAATAAAACACCATACACTAATATCATTTATTTGTTCTAATGTTTGCGAGGTCATGAAACGCAAACAAGTCATTGAAGGAAGAAAGCGACGGCCCAATAGAGGAACGCAGATCACCATCCCGTCACTGATGCCTCGTTGGTGGCGCCACGCCGGCCGCTGTGTCTCGAGGATTTCTGAGCCGTCACCTTGGTACTACTTGGATCGTCGAAGTGATTTCAGGATATCAGTTGGTTTCATCTTCATCCCGAAACGGGAGGAAGGGCGGAGTGTGTGTATGTAAATTAATATCGGCATAAATTTTTAGAACTTGATTGTGTAAATTCGTTACTTTCGAATATTGCATTATTTTACTCTTCGATTCAAACTTTGCTGATGATGTGACTGTAAATGTTTTAAAGTCCAGTTTTGACATACCTTCCTACTTATTTAAAAAGATCCTAAAACTTTTATCAAAAAGACTATTACTTACGAGTAGGTACGAACAGGGAATTGTCTTAGTTGGCGACTTTAATATTTATATTCTAAATATAAGTAGCAGAAATATGAAAAACATCACTTTTTAATTGTAATGATAACTTACCAATTACTTACCACGACAAGCTTCCTAATTATGGAAACCACTTGAATAACACCAATATCATTGACCTATTTAGAAATTATGTTATCAAGCCTTAGATAGATAAGGTAAAAAGTTGTGCACTTTGTCCTCTCGGATCATTCAGCTCAATCAGAGATTTGATACTAGTACTTTTACAAAACAAAAAAATTGTTGTTTGTAAATTTATTTTCTAGATCGCATTCTTAACTTTGTTTTGCAAATGTTTTCTTGAATAATAAGGTATAAATAATAAAGCGTATAGAGCTTTCACTAAAATAAAAGAGACTGAAGTGGCAGTAAGGTACTTACATGAAAACATAACTTAAGGGGTAATAAAATTATAGAGTAATAGCACAGTAAATATATATGCTATGGTAATAGGTCGTGTAAATACAAATATATAGTTTCGTATTATGAAAAGTACTGTTAGTTAAAATCCATCATTCATCCAGCATAGTGGGTTTAAAACAGGATTTAGACCTACTACTACCGAGCGAAACAGAATCTGTATAGATAGACTTTGAAACCAGTCGGCCTCAATGTTTGTGTTAGTGACACTGCTATTGATGGCCGATGGCCGAAAGCCATAGCCAAGACATATAGGCACTTTTGGTGACTAGTGGTTACTGGTTAATTATAGGACTAAAGAAAGACAAATCTTTAACTGTAGGTACTGAACTGTAATAGTATTTATTCTAAGGCCCGTGGGTTCTGATAGGTTTGATATAAATTGTACAGGATTGAGTTCCGAGTGGAGCGAAGTCTATTGATACATTATGTGCGCCTCTTTTATAAATCGTTAATTTTAAGTTAGAGACGCGAGTATTCGCAGGTTTAATAAATGAGCGACATACAGATAAACTATTATTTACAAATAATACATGGAAATTTCCAATGCTTGATTTTTGAGAAAGTAATCTTTATGACCTTTAAGTATCTTACAATTTTACCGTTGCTTACTGACATAATAGTACATAAAAAAAAGCGCAATTAACAAAATAAACGCCTCGTGTAGACTTATTCATAGACATGTTTGAAACTTTGAGGATGTAAGTAGCTGGTCACGTACTGCACAACCGACTGAATTTAACGGAATACGTAGTATTACATTAGAATTATTTAAAAGTGATTTTCAAACATAGAATAATGAACGTCTGATGTGCGTAGTTAATCCCACGAATATTAAATACATTCAATTTGGTAACTTCAGATGTGAATTGTTGAACTTAATAATATATGAATCAAACAAAAAATAATAGAAATAATGAAAATATTACTTGGTATATATATATAGACACTCATTTAAATTGGAAATCTTGTTGTTATTTATAATATCGATACAATGATTTCAATCTATTGTTACGCTTTATATCTATTTTTGCTCAGAATAATTGCTTATGTCGTGTAGTTTAATAGTTTGTGTCCTCTTTTAACTAAGTCATAAATCGGAACAATTCTGTAAAAGTAAATGTTGTATTGTATGGTAGGTACATTCGTATTACCAAATGATGCATTCACATCATTTGTATCACGTTCGCATTATTTATCTGACGTTTTACCGTGAAACGCTTAGAAGGACTTTCAAGGAAAAGAAATCGCTTTCAATTCCTGCATATCTATAATCTAGCAATTTGTACGTTATAATTTATACTTACTTGACATAACTTTGTATTACTATTTATTCAAAATCAATTACAAATTTAATCGACCAAACAACCGAAATCAACACGTTTTAACAATGAAAACTACTAGTGTGGTGGCTGGGCAGCCAACTAAAAGGCCGGCAATCCACAGATATTAAATTTATTTTAAAATATAAAACCTAAAAATAAAATCACAAATTAATATAAGTACAAAAAGTCAAAACAGAACGTTACTTACAAATTTATCTACTACAAAATTGGTCTTACCTGCAGGAAATTCCTTACAGGTTTTATAATGGCAATAAAAGTAAAATAATAGTTTAATAATATATTTTTTATATTGATGTCTAAACACAAAAAAAAAACAATGTCATGGAAACGACATGACGTTCCAAATATTATTTTTCAGAACAAACTCATAAAAATTTGACAAATAGTTTCGAATTACATGCAAGGAGGTTATAAATAGAAGTTTAATTAAATTATAATACGGAGGTCGGTCAGCTCACCCTTCGCGAGTTTTCGTGCCAGTTCTTTCTCCGAAGGGCCTCCCCATTTGTGAACTGGTGGTCGAGTCAGTAGTTTGCCTTGATTTAAAATAACTATTAATCTAGTTCTTTTCAAATAAATCTAAATATCAAATAGATAATTTTCCTTGCCTCAGTAAAGTCATAACTTAAAAAAAGTAAATACCGTATCCTGATTCCAAACAAAATAATAAAATTTAAAATCTGAGGGTCGGAAGGATCTGAAATCAGACGGAAAGAGACATAAAATAAAAAAAAATATATAAAAAAAAACATACAGTGAAATGCTAAAAATAAGTGATACTAAAACGCTCGCAGAAATCTGAGATGTGCATAGGTAGGTACATTTACATTGTAAATTATTATTTTAACTATTATCATGTTCTTATAAATTTTGTTGAGATTATACTTCATATACTGTGATTATAATGCCAAATGTTGTATTTATATTCCTTTAAAATAGTATTCTGTAAAAATAAAGAAACTGACTAGGTACTTGTTACATACAGTGCACCAGGAGGTAGCACTATGTCGGATGGCCGAATGTTGTATTTCAAAAAAGTAATGATAAAAATAATTAACATTATTGTAGTACAAATTGTAATTATGACTGGCAACACTTTTAAGTTTAAATTGAGAGAAAGCGCCGCCATGGCGCCACTGTGTTTTGAACGGGGATAGACAAAATGGTGGAAATCTACCCGTAGGCGGACAGTCAATTGTGTTCGAGTTGTCGAGTCGAAAGGACGTTGACCAGTGATTGTACGAAGGAAGCATGAATAAATGGATGCCTATACTGCTGAGTTATTATTTCATCACACAGTACTTTTTCAATTAATGAGTTAGTTTCTGACAGTAATGTGTAAGTGAAATTAAATTATTGCAATTATTTAAGTACACGATATTATTATTTTTTAACACCATTTTAATTGTTATTTAAATTTTAACTTTATTGCATTCACAATGCAATTTTTATTGTTGAAAAATTTTAAATGAAGTACTTGTTTAGAAAAAATGGTTGAATCCGCCATTTAATTAAACGCCTAGGACGATCATTTTTTCCGTAAGCTATTTTATCTTCCCAAAAGTTGACGAAGTCACAAAAAAATAACCATGAAACTAAACTAAATATCTAACCTATCAAGTGTTCTACAGGATTTCCGAGGGATACAGGCTGCCATACCTAATACTTACTTAACTATCCAGCGGATTCAACTATCCGCCTACAACATATCAATAGCATTGTATTCACTCATTTATTATGATAAAGATTATATTTGTCTGTTAATCTTCGAAGAATAAAAAAAACGCTACGTTCCAATGAAATAAAAAACTAGATGAAGAAAAAATGCAAATAAACATGAGCTTAGCAATAAGCTTTTTCATTGAAGAATGTCTAGTAATCCATTAGAATACACAACTGTACAAACTGTAGCATAGATCGTATTATACTAATAATTAATAGTCTCAGACCATTACTACCAATAATAAAAAAAGAAGTTATAAGTTTTTAAAGCAGTTCATTCTTATTTATAACCCTTGAGTATGCTCTTTATAGTATTAAACCCTTTTATGATTATGGGGCATTATTTATATTTTATTAGGAATACGTATTTACTTGAAATACTTGCCTAATGGCCACCCACTGTGTAGTAGAGTGTAGGCGGTCCTTTTGAACGTATTTTCAATTAGAAGTTTGTTATTGACAGCTTAAGGATGAAAAAACCTGACTCAATGACTCGAAGGTCAGTAACTTGGTAGAACGCATGACCTGGAAGCGTAGCATGGTGAACTTGAGAAAGGTGCTGTCTATTTTGTATTGTCTTTAAGACAGCTGAGCAAAATGCTTGTTTACTTCAATATAAACATGCTCCATCATGGATTATGTTGGACGATGATGTTTACTCCAGGCTTTTAAGGAGGCCTATAAGTAGGTACTTACTTATTTCTATTTTTTTTATTGTGTTTTGTCTCAATTTTTATTTTTGTATATTTTTAACAACGACGTGTTTCCCAATTTTATCAAACGTTTATACTATTTGTTATTACTAAAATGTTACAGTGAAACCACAGTATATATATACCAAATACATAAATTGCTATTAATACTCAGAAACCAAATTTAAATCAACGCTAGGTACTCGTTAAAAACAACTGTTAAAAAAATATCAATCATAAAGGATAGGCATTCTTTAACAATTACATAGTCGATAAATGCTTAAACATACAGATTAAATATTGGCACTTCAGCAACAACAGTCGCACGACCTTGGCGAGTAGCGTCGCCGCGGCGGCAGTATAAACACTCATTACCATACAAGACGCCGTGACTAACCCGAGTTGACACTGAATCTGTTGTTCGCTACACCCATTGACACTTGCGCGTAAGAAAATTGTGAGGAAAACCGTATGAGACAATTTCCTGAATTTATACCAAAGCAAGGGCTCCTGTAAGCCTAGCATGACCACCCAAAACTCGATATGTATCGCATGATAAAGCGATTTATTGACATTCAAACGTCAAAACCCATAGTCTTTTGACAGTTAAACCGGATAACTTATCATATCATATCGCGTTTTGGTTGGTCATGCTAGGGGGGCTGGAAATAGTTAGGACCAAAATTAGACCTGTTGAAAGAATGGAAGAGGATCAAGCTGCCAAAAGAGCGTACCCTAGGGCAACCAACTGGACGTCACCCGGTAGGCCGTCCGTGATATCACTGGAAGGATGAAGCCGCCAAAGACCTAAACCAAATCAACGTGGCTGAGTGGTCGGAACTCGCGCGAGACCAAACGAAATGACGTGCTTTAACATCAGAGGCAAAGATCCACTTCGGGTAGCTGAGCCAGCGAAGTAAGTATGCAAAAGTAGGCTTAGAGAGGCTGTTGATGATGATCAATGGCTTTGACAGTACTGGCTGAGTACAATCATAGTAATAGTGATACCCTACTAGCCCCGTGCGTACTGCAAGAGCCTATTATAAAAGCACCACGATAAAAAAAAATGGGAAGCAGCATCATCTGAAATCTAGGCGTCGGCGACTGGTAGGTATATTTCTTTGTCTCAATAACTATCAATTTTAGCGAAAACAAGATACAATCAAAAAAATCTCGGAAAAGGTGTCAAAGGAACTAGATACAGATAGGCTTCGAACAATGTTTAAATATTATAAAAAAGACTTTACCTCAGAGAGCCTTGTAATACTTTGAACAACATTAGTTGAAAACAAGCAAGACAAATTAACAAAACTTAATATATGGTAACATATTCGTAACAATCAAAGCATCCTTCGTTTAGTTCACGATACGGTATATTTATTGAATGGGAAATAATTCCATGAAAAGTGACATGTTGTTAGATCCGTAAACTATAGATACGAGTACGTATACTCTACAATAAAAGTAAAAAAAAGGTTTGAGGCACCTAACTAACTATGCTTTATACTGGGTGTGCTACATCACGGCGCGGCCCACTCTGAAAACCGCAATTCTGACTACATAGTCATTTTGTCCTATTTCGTCCTATTTCTGTCCCAAACTTTCAGAATTCGTCGTAAAGGGGACGAAAAGATATAAGCGATTTAAATGGTCCATGCCAAAGCAAACCTTCATTATGGCACGGACAGGCTATATTTATTGAACCATAACACCTAGCCAGGATCTGATTAGTATAACATTTTGTCCCTTTTTTATAGAACCCGCAATGCCTGGAATCAAAACGAAATGAAGCGCCGTTCAAAAGATATACAGGAATGATTTGGTCCATGCCATAATTAACCTACATTATGGCGCGGACTTTTTAACCAGGTCACCTAGAGAAAATCTGCTTATTGGAAACGATTCGTGTACATTCGTCCCAATTCGTCCTAAAAGCCACAGAATTCGTCGTCCTTTGGTTTAGGAGATATTCAGTTTTTTTATATAAGTACAGTCACGTACAAAGGCGTACAGTAATAATTAATTAAAACTATTCCGTTCCGTAATACGCAGTGTTCCGATTGTAAAACATTAAGCGAGTTATTTAAATTTTTATTGTTTTGCATTTACAATGCAATTTTTATTATTGAAAAATTGAAAATGAAGTACCTATTTAGAAAAAATCGACCCGAACCATCGGAGCTGGTTGTGAGACGGGTAGATATTTTTCTAAATACTTCCTTTTAATTTTTCAAACATTAAGCGTCCTATCTTGCGGCTCTTTGCGAAAGCTACATCCTTTTGCACGAACTTTTCGTAGATTGAGGAATGCACGAACAGTCTCTGTGAACATTAAGTTTTACAATCGGAACATGAACAGAATGCGCATTACGGAATGGAATAAAGTTGAGGGCTTGTAAGGGCGTTTACACACGAACAACGACACGAGACGATTTACTAACAGTGTTGCCAGAACGTACCA
Source organism: Crambus lathoniellus (assembly GCA_949710035.1). Taxonomy (NCBI): domain Eukaryota; kingdom Metazoa; phylum Arthropoda; class Insecta; order Lepidoptera; family Crambidae; genus Crambus; species Crambus lathoniellus. The sequence goes on along the minus strand of OX453303.1, from coordinate 17,849,586 downwards.
AAAAGTACAGTTTTCTGTACCATTTACCATCAAACCGTAAACTGTAGGTGCTATTTTGTTGCATGGCAACTGCAGTTCACAGTTTGCCGTATCTGTCAGCAATTCGCTGTTAAGTTGGTCGTACTGTCTTTATGTATGCTCAATGCTGTTAACTGAACCGTCTTTTATTGGAAAATAGTGCTGACAACACTGTCGCGCAATTTGTAAATCGTGTCGTGTCGTTGTCCGTGGGAAAAACCCTAAAGCCGCGTTTAAGCCGACACAAAACATGAAGCAAAATGGACAAGACAGGTAGATGTTGCGAAACATGTGTTTGAAACATGTTGTCTGGTCTAAACGGCTCTTAACCAAGCCATAAACACCCAACCAAAAAAAGAGAGTGTTCTTGTCATACGTGCAGTGTTGCCGTTCTAGCGGATTTTTAAATAATTTGCAACTTTTTGTACCAAGTCTATTCGCTAAAAAGAATATTATTATAGTAATATACTGGGTAGCGCAAAAGTAGGTACTTACTGCCACTATAAAAATTACATATTTTATATATGACATCTCCTATTAATCTGATATTGAAAACTGTGTAGTAAACAAATGTAAAATTCACTCAAAATGTACAGGGTACCCCTTACAGAATCGAGTTGAGATCAAAATTGAATCAAGATTAAAAAAAACACCATTCTAGTAACGACTGTATAGCGCCAATGGAGTAAGTAGTGATTGAATACCGAACTAAATGAAACCATTATAGGTCCACTGTTTTATAGATTTAAGGTCTAAAATCACACCTTCGATCACAACCAGCTTTGTTGTGATCGAAGGTGGGATTATTGACCTTAAATCTATAAAACAGTACGAAATAACTAAAATCTATAAAACGGTTCGATTTTCATCTCAACTCGATTCCGTCAGGGCCTCAGGGGTTAGGGGGCAGTTTGTGTGCATTTGCAACGGCAATCACAAGCAAACTGGCTCTGTACTTGTACACGATCGCCCATCATGGTCGGCCAATGGGATCGGCCATCCTGTACTGGGAGCTTTTCTTGCCGACCATGATCGGGCAACGTGTACAGGGCCGGTTTGTATGTGATTGCCGTCTGCGAGCAACGCAAACTCGCCCTGTACACGATGGGCCATCATGTTCGGCCAACATAATCGGCCATCCTGTACTGTTAAAGTTTTCCGTTCCGTGGTTTACCATAAATTTATTTACCCTGTTTTTCTTTCTAATAACTCTCGCTTGCGCTTCGATTCTCGCCACCCAGTGACTTTGAAATAGTTAATTGTTTGTACATTAAAATTCGGTTTTGGTAAAATAAAACCGTACCTTGAAGTTAAAAACCGTACCTTTTCAGAAGCCAACCGTCCTTTTTTGGGTAATCATACTGGCAACACTGGTGAGGTGTGCCGCAATTCATTAACTATATTTCCCAAAATAAAACATTTTTTCAAAGTGATTTTACTTTGATTTTGCAATAAATAAATGTGATTTGGTGACAAGGAGGTATCTATGAATGTACAATTATTATAAAAAAAAGTTATCTTATTAAAAAAAGTGTCATGTAACCTACCTAATAATATTTTTCTAATTATAATGATAAAACTTATACGGGCTGAATTTTTATTGGTTTTAAAGCCGAAACCCTGGTGTTCTACCCATCATTCTAAACAACTATCACTATGGGACTAACTCTACGGTGAAAAAAAATCAGCTGTTCCAATCAAATATCTGTCTCATAATGAAAGTTGTTCAGTTTGATGGTCTGATTAACCCCACGAGATGTTTTAAATGAATAACAAATAACCCTGTATATGTACACACGGCGGCACATCAGACTATACATGCTGAACTTGAGACCGCCTTTATGCCCTACGTAATAAAAGCTGTTATAGCAGTTCAACTGTTTAACCTGATATGCTGTCGAGTGTACAATGTTTCAAGTACCTAGCTATTCCATTGAAGGAAGAAAAGTTTCATACAAACAAACCCTTTTTCCCCCCCAATCCCCACTCCACTATTCACTTCACTCCCACGGTGGGAGCCCCACCTCCAAATATTAATAATTTCGAAAGAAGAGCAATATAACATTGAAATGCAACTTCATACATGACCTCTATCGAAATTATTTTGTACGCGACTGTACATGTTTTTGATATAGTCTAGGAGCCCAGGATCAAAATATCTCTTAAGAAAATATTTTTGTTTATGACTTAAAAATTAAGGTTTTGAGTTTCGAAAATGCATAAAAGTTACGTATTACTTTACGTTATACTTTTGTGTTACTAATACACTTAATTATTCTTACACAAACACGCAAAACAAGAACAAGTTACATACATCGTCACTAAATAGGAAGTCCTATCACATAACATATTGTATAGTCAAACAAAAAATCCCTTTTTAAGCAAAAAGAAAAAGAAATAATTTTTAAGCATATATTTAACAAATTAACATTTTGTACAGTCAAACAAAAAGTCCTTTTTAAGCAAAAAAAAATTTAAGCATATATTTAACAAATTAACATATTGTTCAAACAAAAAATCATTTTTAAACACAAAGAAAAATACCTGCATAATGCCATTTCCCATTGACTTGTAAAAAGCTGTCAGTTTTGCAACGCTTCTATGGCTTGTTTTTAAATCCACAGCGGGGGAGCGGAAAACGCATTGCACTACTCACTGAATCCTCAACCACTGAGAGACTACCTTATCTCTATCTAACTGCTGAAACGCAAAAATGGTAAAAACATCGTTGTTATGGCGTCAGACTAAGGTCCGGTTGTTCGTACATAACAGTAAAAATAAAGTTAAAATTTAACCGTTGTCAATTTTGACCTCGGTCAAAGAAAAATACGTTGGGTTAAAGTGTTGTCTGTACTATTTATTAACCCTCCCTTAATTACTTATGTCAAAATTTAAACCACCCCCACCCTGTCGGTCATTTTGACCGCCGTTAAATGTGTAGTTTGACTGCTCGTTAAAGTAACTGCTTCTTCAACAACGCTTTTTAAATTTGACTGCCGGTTAATTTTACCATAACCATAATTTAACCCTAAAGTTAACGTAACCAAGCTTCGAGCAACCGGACCTTAGATAAAATGATGGTAGTAAGCCAGGCGGACTTCGAACAAGACATACCACCAACCAAACCTAATACAATAATATGTACCCGAATACAATAATATGAACACGGGAGCACTGGGTCTAGAGCTTGTCGTGTGTACCACTAGAAGGAAGTTAAATAATGGCCTAAGAACTTATAATAGCACCAGAACGAAATCAAACCACATCTCCTGCAACCCACGGCAACCCGAAAGCTTGAGAGGGGGCCGGACTGAGGGAGGGAGCCTCCTCACAATCTCCCCATAAGGATACCTACTCAAGGTGGGCTGACCAGATGGGGCGATCGGCACCACTAACCATCCCACGGCGACCCAGACGTCTGGGTAATATTCGAGCTTACGTGAATAATGTAATGACAATAAAGAGCAATCTAGTAATATATTTTATTTATAAAGATGTATTGAGGATGACCTAATTGTGTATAATAATCCTTACGAGCTCATTATTTGACGACCGATTTGGCGCAGGGGATAGGCTACCCACCTTCTGCGCCAGAGGTCTCGGGTTCGATTCCCGAACAAGACAAATATTTGTGTGCATGAACATGTCTATTTGTCTTGGTCTGGGTGTTAACTATGTATATTAAGTATGTATTTACAAACAAAAAGTATTTAAGTATATATTTATCCGTTATCAAGTTTTCCATGATACAGTTTCTTAATGAAATTAACATGGGCTTAGATAATTGGTGTGATTGTAAGAAGTTATTTATTTTATTTTATTTATTATTATCCTGAAAATATATACTTACAGACAATTATTTGATATGTCCATATAGACTAATGCAGTTACAATTTGAACCGTTATTAATATTTTATTTGTTCTCTGGTTAAGAAGTTCTACTCATAAAGAAACACACAGAATGTAAGTAAAATTAAAAAATATATTTTATTGTTATTATGAACTGACTATAGCCTTCCGCCCGCGGCTTCGCCTGCGTGTACCTACCTACTACATGACGCTGTCAGATGGAAATGTGATATTTTTCCAGGATAAAATTAGCCTATTATCACTCTCGCTCCCAAACCATTCTCATACCAAAAATCACGTCGATCCGTTACTTCGTTTTGAGTTAAAAGAGGAACAAATTACCAAACAAACACATCTTACATTCTTAGTATTCGTATGGATTATGATACCAGATTAAAACGCAATGTCCGTAGTTATAAATCGATGTTTGATCAAATATTCCCATCCATTCTCTTTATATGCCGCGTAGTACCTAAAAAGACGAAGTTCGGTTTTCCTTCCATCGTACTAACACCACCTAATATTTAACAGTAAGGAGTCGCCGTCGTCCCTGAAAACGGCGGGGATGGATAAGTGATGATGATGCCGCGAAATAAAATTTACATACACAATAACGTCATATTGTAAATCAGTTGTATATTTACTACAATTTACTTAATATTGACACCCACAAACTGCACACTACTCATTATCAAGTAATAAAATTAACATAGTCGTCTTCGGTGTCAAAATAATGCAATCGAAAAATGTATTTTGTTTCACAAGTAGATACATTAACATGGTTTCGTTGGCGTGCCTGTACGAGACCTTTGGATGCCTTTGGTGACTCATGCGACACAACCAGAATGGAAACTGGTCACAAGAACTTTCTTTGCCTGACCAAAGTGACCTGCTGAGACTGGAAGTAAAATACCAGTCTGTATATAGAGGCAATTAAGACTTAATGTGGGTGAGCCAACGTACGTTTCAGTAATTTTAAAGTACCAAAAGTCCTTACTCAGAGTACAACAATGAACTAACTTGTTTATTATTTGTATGCTCGCCAAATCACAAAAATTTGTATGATTTTGATAGCCTATGCCACTCGGGAATAATATAGGTAGGTTTCTACTGATGATAGTATTTTTAAATGAGTCCAGTAGTTTCTTTGTTAAAATGATTCGATTTTTTGTTTGTCCATTACAAACAAAAATCTAATCATTCCTCTTCATAATATTATACAAGTAGTACAGATATGTGAGTGCAGAGGAGTTAAATAAATTAATTTACAATTAAACGGTAAGACATGTACAACAAAAAATAAGTTACATATTATTAAACAAAGAACGACCAATTATAATCTATCCCACACCTTTTAAAGTTGCATTTCCCAACTTCCAAGCAAGCTACAAGTTAATATTTTATTCTATAGTTTCTGGAACGTTGCCAGTGGTTCTATTAAGTTAAACAACATATTAAGTACCTGTTGACCCCATTACCCAACCATGGAGCACCTGTGTCTATTGACTCTTAGACAAAACTATCTTTGAAAAAACTGTACAACAATTGTTTGTGTAATAACAAAAATCCCCGTTACTTAATTTTATATAACTTTGCATGATAAGTGATTTTTAAATCATACGTTTACCGGAAAAAAATAAAGTTACATACCAAAAATATTGAATCTCGGTCACGATACATTAAATTCTCTTTCATACACAATTTATATAACGATGGTTTGCTTCGTTTAGTGCGCAATCGAATGATCAAGTGTTGCATCAATTATCGAATGTCCCGCCGTTCCCTTTGTGGACCAAGTAGACTTATCAGACTTGTTCTCACGGCGTAGGTGAGTACTGCGGACTTACGTTTGCGCAACCCAAGTATCCTCCTTACTGTGTTAATTGCACGATTCAACTAATTAACCGTGAAGGCCAAACGTTATTGTTCAGTATTTTAAGCAAATTCGTATTGATTGAGACCTCACTTCAACAGGATATTGATTGACTAATTTGTATTAGGTCGTTTAATGAAGCGTTACACTTAGATTACCCATAACTGCTAGGTACTCAAATTAAGTGTTAAGAAATGTTTAGTTACTTACATTCAGAAAATAAAATTCATCACATAGAATATAAACAATTTAACATTTCAATGCAATATGAGCTACATAGTAGAATACAATCCACATCTTATGAGGCATATAAAATCAGCCATGACGCTTATTCAATTATAATTATGTGAATATATTTATCAAACATTGTTCTATGAGCAACACTGGGCGTGAACCAACTTGTTGTAATAAGTGTTGCAAGTGATAGCGATAAAAAAAATGATAAATCGACATCTACACCTCTAATTATGTATGCCGGCTCAACGATTGTAAGTGCTCAATCTGTTTTCGAAATCTCGCCAAACTCGTCGATATCAGATTCCAATTCGATAAATAATTCATGAGCATTCAATCGCACAATAGGGCTTGCGGAATCAATATTTATGGACATTGGTATGAGAAAGAAATTCGAAATAAGATGCAGGTTTGAATACTCTGCCCAAATTAGAGGGGCCAGGTTTGCAAGCCCGAAAAACCTGATAGTGAAAAAGAACCAATCGGTTGCTCTCGAACCCTAATTGGCAAAAAACTTGATGCGTTTGATAAAACAATACCGCAGCCTTTTCGGCAGGAATTTAAATAATGAACTCCCTTAGGAACATTATAAAGGAACATCCAATAATAGCATGTTTCCTAAAAACATAGTAGTTGCGTTTCTCTGGTAATTATGGATTTGAAAATAATTTTATATGTACTTATGCCTTCTCTTGCCTTTACCGGGTAAAACAATTTGAGTGTAGGTACCCATTTACACTACCACCTAGGTACGTTACTTTTTTAATTAAAACAACACAATGCAAAATTAAATGAAATGTACAGAGACTAAATAAAGAACAAGTATTTGAGGCAAACTTTTTAGACTTTTTTATGTATTTTGGCCAAGAAAGTTGTAGGTTGTTTGTGGCCTGATATTTGATGTGGTATTTTTATTTTTTATATTTTGTTATTTGCTACCGTCACTGATGTCACTAATGTGCCCAACTGAAAACCAGTGCAGCAAGCTTTGCTTGCTGCGTATACTGAGTTGGGCGCAGTTTTGGCATCACGCGACGGTACACAGTGTTTAGTGTAACATAAAGTTAGTGTCTATTGTTTGTGTTTTGTGTAATACTGTGTACTCCTTGTGTGTGTCTAAATAAATTACTTTTCTTTCTATCTTTCTTTCTATTTTGAACCATATTGCAACCTCAGAAGCTGACAAAGAGTACAGCTCCATATCTCAACGGAATTGAGGCTCAGTGGTTAGAGCATTCTCCAGGATGGTGAAAGGTCGTGGGTTCGAGTCCCATCGAAGCTAGTTGTGAGACGGGACGATTTTTCTAAAACTTAAATTTCAATATTTTCAGAGTACAGCTTGTCACAAATATAATAGTTAGGGGACGAAGGGAAGACTACCTGCAGTAATTTGTATGGGAGCGTCCAGATTTCACCGCCAAAACGTTCCCTTTCAGAGTATTCTCTCGTCTCATGGATAAAAATCTCGAACTCAGTCGCATGTGCCAGCTAGAATAGAATCATTTTTTTTTTCCTTCAAGTGCAAAATGACTCACAAGCGCTAAAAATAAACATTGTCAACAAACCACTAAGCCGATTGCTGACAAAGAGATTAAAAAACATGTCAAATTATGCTGACCCAAATAGATCACATGTGTAGGACGCCAGAATACATATTCATGTTTCAAGTAGGTATGTACCTGTTGGACTAGTTCTGTTGCGATAAATAACATCCTCTTGTCCAATCGTTCAGACGGAGCTCCCTCACGACTCCATTGTATGCCGATCGCTTCGTTCACTGCGCGTGAGGTCGAGGGTCTTACTACAAGCTGTAAAACAATGGTAAAGTAATATTGTAAGCGAGATGGCGCTATACGCAGCGTATAGCTCCGTCCTCTAGACCCTCTAGTAAACATTACTTAAATATTGCGATGGCAGCTGGTAAAGGCGAGGATAACTTACCATGTTATTAATTTACTTACTACATTGATTTAGTAGGTAGAACTGCATCATTGATGATTTATTGCTTGTTATAGTTTGTGCTTGGATATTAACGGTGAATGGTAACTGTGGCATGATTGTAATTAATAGTCAAAAGAGTACTACATATTAATGAAATTAATTGCAGCCGCCCACGAATTTTGTGTCAAAAGACTGTGTTCCAATATTTTAACATCGAGGACAGAGTTCTCTTTTTCTTCATAAATTATAATTTAACTAACTGGAGAAATAATGAGATCCCAGTCAAAAAAATATATTTGTCATCTTTTACAGATATTTCGTAAGCGAGACGTGGTCTTTTACTATGGGTCTCATAAGAAGGCTCAAGGTTACCCAGCGAGCAATGGAGAGAGCGATGCTTGGTATTTCCCTGCTCGATCGAATCAGAAATGATGAGATCCGCAGGAGAACTAAAACGACCGACATCGCTCGAAGGATTGCTCAGTTGAAGTGGCAGTGGGCGGGACACATAGCGCGGAGAACCGATGGCCGTTGGGGCGGAAAGGTTCTCGAATGGCGACCGCGAACCGGACGACGTTCCGTGGGCAGGCCCCCTACAAGGTGGACCGACGATCTGGTCAAGGTCGCGGGAAGCCGCTGGATGCGCAGGACCGATCGTTGTGGAGATCCTTGGGGGAGGCCTATGCCCAGCAGTGGGCGTCGTACGGCTGAAATGATAATGACAGATATTTCACTAAAAGTTGACCTACTCGTAGGTCCAATGTATTCTCATCACGAAGATGACTATATTAAAAGTATTCAGTTGTTTAGTTCGGGAAACGTATGTTTGAGACATACGATTATTACTTCTAGGATTTTTTTTTTAATTGACCAAGTTTAGTAGTGTAAGTAGCTGAGAAAGAACAAAAGCATTATGACATTTCAAAGCCAAATTCTTTAATGGATTTATTAATATGTAGATAAGACATTATTATTCAACTCCAACAAAACCTGCCCCGAGCTCGAAGTCTTTAATTCCGATAGTGGGCCTAAATCGATTATTATAACGAGCAACTAATTTCAATATTTGTGTAGGCTCTCGCTCCGGTATTTATTTGCAAACGGGTTACCTGAAGGACGCGAGTAGGTGACAACTCAAGTAGTCTAATAAATATGCATGGTGTTTAAGTAAGTTGAAGTGATGGATGGCATCCTTTGAAATTGTTGCATGCGAAGATATTTAAAATAGGTTATACTCTACCTACAATTTTGACAAAGTACCTACAAGTATAGACAGATGCTCTGTGCTCCAGAGCAAATTGAATATCAAATTCAATTATTCGTGAGGTAGGTCTATAACATGACCCAAATTTAATTGCTGAAAACTTTAGTAGTAAAAATCATACTTATAAAATTATTATTTCACGAAGATTGCAACATACTGAACGTGCGCAGTATAGTGAATCAAAGTTATGATATCGGGAAAAAGCAATAAGGAACGGAAATAGGCAGAGTCACATTTTTGAGAACTTTTATTACATTACGTAAAGTTAGCTTTGTCACTCAAAGTTACATGGAAAATTTGTCATGTGGAACATTTATCAATCTGGTTAAGCGATTGCAATTCTTATTAGTCATCGTATTCGTATAGCGTTTAACGGAAAAGGAAAACTTAAACTTTGAGGATTAGATAGCCGATTACTGTCATTGCTTAGACTTTAGATAATATTTCATTGTTCCAGAGAGAAGCTTGAGAGAATTGACATTTTATTCAATAAGTTAATTTCTAGTTCTAAATACTTAAACATAAATCTTTCTGGCCAAAGAGAAGATTTGTAGATATTTGTAGAGTTTATTGATTTAAACAGAAAGTTGTTTTACTTATTAACATTAAGCCACAGTACGCATTCATACACATTTGATTCCTACCATTATTACAAAAGATCAGTGTTTAATCAAACTTATCCAACACAATCTCAGTTGCATAATAATTGTTTTAACCTCGTCTTCAGAAATACCTGCATTACCTGCCTAGGCGCTGACTTTAGACAACCAGTGACGGCAAAGGGTCTTCAACTGACATTTGGTCCCTTCGTTACATAATGCTCGTGACTCGCCGCCGTCCGCCTGTCATTACGCCGTCAACTCCGGCGCAATCGTCAAAGCCACTATTCAAACCCATGCAATCAGTAAAGCTGACGCTTCCAAAATTTATTGACTACCTATTCATATGTCACCAACGTCACTTCAAAATGACGTACGGGACAATGAACTCAAATCAATTACTAAACATTTTTAACGACCAAATTCTGAAGAAGAAAACGAGATTATTTAGAGTATTGACTCAATATTGACAGATACACTTCTCATTAAAAAGCAATCAACAAAACAAATAGAGGCCTTTACAAACGGTTTTTTTTTCATTTATTCGGTTTACTCGTATTGCGAACCCAGCTATTCTAAACCTGCACAAGAAGATTTGACAAGATGCAAATGCAAATGAAATGTCTTATCACTCTTCATATCGTATAACAAATGACTGTGCTTACACTTGACCGGTTTAACAACATTAAAAAGATATTTAGCTTGTCATGTATCAAGAATGCTCACGTACTGTCGCGTGATAAATAGACTATCAATAGATGCATAACGATTTTTATACTACGAACATCATCCGAACAAACTGCTATGAATGCCACAGGAATTTGTAACAGAAAAGAGTGACAGCCAAGAGTGAGAAACAATTTTCAGTAAACTCCTTCAATCAGTTACAACAGCAACTGAACAGTAAATAAAGTTCTTTATTGCTCTTGTGGAATTCTTTTGTCTCATTGACTGTACTTTGCAGGCCAGAGGCATCTGTCGGGGCGCGGCGAAAACTTACATCACATTATTATGCAAACGTTTTGACAAGCAGACTTGTCGTGTCGTCTCTATTAATACTTACATGCTGCTGACTATACAACCAACTCATCTAGAACTTTGCCTACATTCAAACTCTTAAACAAAAACTTTAACAACAAAATTCATCTTAAACTGGACTCTAAATCTACCTCCGTGGGAAGCTATTTGGCATAACAAGAAAGATATGTAGCTACGATTTGTTTAGAGTTTACAATTATGTAGGTTAGTGGTACGAACAAGTATTCCTAATTAGGTTTCATAATTGGTTATCGGTATTGTATTTATTTTATTGCTACGAATGCATTGAATAGTATCGGCTTTTGCATTTGCACGTCAAGTTACAATATAAACTAATGCGTTTACTATAAGGTTAGATGAGAATATGCGATAGAATGTTGTAAAGCTTGTACTTATACCACACTTATACGGTACCGCCTGTGCGAAGATTACCGCTGATAGATCTTTAGACCCCTGATTCACAACCCTTCGGAAACGGAATCGGATTCGAATTCTATGCTTAGTTTTTGTCTATTCTGAAGTGAGTGGCAGTGTCAGCTTATACTTTCCGATGTCGGGATCATTTCCGACTGTTAAATAAGGGGGCTGGTCTCATATACGTATGATCAGTGGTGTTGTTTAGAGCTCGAGAAAGAGCTCTATGGACGTCTTTATTTTTTTATTAATTAAAGATTATATTACAAAATCATATAGGTATCAAAAACTTATTTTTTTAGTGTTGAAAGAATAATTTAACGTGAGTTTTGAGTTTCCAAAATTGAGTTTTTAATTGAGCAAATTGGCTTTTCACTCTACATGAAAGTATGCCACTGATTACGATAAATAAATATGACATTGCCTAAAGACATGACGTCAGTATGTAGAAATAAAGAATGCATTTAGTATATAAATCGTCCGAGCCCATAAAACCGTTATCCAAAGAGAATACTAATAAAAAAGTTCTTAAAGTTTTATCGAATCGATTCAATACTGTATCAGAACCATTTAGAACATTTAAAATGGATACATCTGTTTTACCATCAATTACTTCAATATTTCAATGATAAGACAGCACAATGGCATGGTCGCCGCGTCCTTTCTTGTCTTTCGTATTAATGTGATCAATTTATTTACGTCGTGTGCAATGAAGAACTTTATTTTGGAGGTGTATGGCCTTCAATTAAGAATAACTTCATGTGTGTACCTTTTTATACTTGTATTATAGAAGTTTTACTTTACTCACTTATTATATATCCCTAATATGACCACATTTTATATTATTTATGTAGGTCTGATTGATAATATGCTTAGAACTTTCTTCCAGCTTGAAATGCAAGAAGTTTACAAGAGTTTAATGGTAAGAATGCGTAAATTGTCTTTATTTGAGCACAATAATATACAAGGATAGATAGAAAATATGACAGGCTAAAGAAAATCATGATTGTTTTGTAGTGCTGTTTAAATTCTTGTTTTCTAACTGTTAACCATTAATTAGTTTCTCATTAACAAGGAAAAGAATTTGCACACTTGTCACGACGTACATTAATGTCCATATTAAAGTAGCCTCATGAGTTAGGTCACCTGCTTGTTATTCCTACTACATACTATTGGCAACCCTGAAAACCGTAAGCATACAAATCTGATCCTTAAACAATCTGGATAGGCTATAATTTTCCGCGAGAAAAGTTTGCAAAAAGTACGAAGCTAGGTTTTAGGCAATATGTGTTGTATAGTTAAGAGATAAGGTTTGTTTAAGTTTGCATGTGTGGCGAAAAGCGTGGGGTATTCTAGGGTCACAGTCACAGCCTCGACACTGTCGGCGAAGTAGCGGACGCGTATTATTGCGCGTGACATGAATTCTTGGGAATGTTCGCACTTCAATGTCACAGGTGCGTATTTTAAGTATTCGATGTGGCAAATTTACCATGAATTCGTCAAATGGTAAGCACGAACCTAACTAATTCATTGATTTCTGTTACTCTTTTCATTTAATTATTTGTTTATGTCCATTACTAGAAAAGTTATGACAGGAGGACATGAATGTTGACGGATGGAGAAGAAGAGAGAGATATAGAATGTGTGCGAAATGATATGAATGATAAAGGAATAAATGAGGAGATGACCGGCGATAGAGTGGCGTGGAGGCGAAGGACGTACAATCAAGGACAAATTCGGTGAACGACTTCTTACTTATTTGCGTGTTGCTTTTGCAGACCCTTTTACTACTTGGTTATGTATTAAGAAAGTAACTAGGGTAGTACAATGCATAAGCAATTAAGGATATGGACTGGCTGGCGTATCACCATTCACTAATGGTGAGATGCCAGACACACGAAAAGAAGTAAGAGGTGGTTCACCACATTTGTGCCCGTTTGTACTGGCGCCGACCCCAATTATAATTGAGATACGGTCAGGAGGATAATGATGATTTAATTATGAACAACTACAGATAGAAAAAAAATGCTGTCATTGAATCTTGAATGTATTTGCCATCAAAAAGTTTGTACTTGATCTGGCGTATATACAAATGGTAATATTTATATGACAACAATCAGGCCTATAATAATCAGATCAAAAAACGTTAGGTACATATCAGTCCATGGAAATCGTACATTTTGCCTTGCGTTAAATGAGGTAGTTCTGATTTTTTGTATGTTAGTAGTGATGAGATAGTAATGACAAATCCAAGTTTTCCACCTCGAAAGCCCTTCGGATCATTGTTAAATATTTAAAAATCCAATAAGTTTTCAGTTTTCTTTTCAGTTTTTGTCAATTTTTACCACCAAGGACCTGTGTTACGGCAAAGATTCAAGATTCAAATTTGTTTATTCAATTTAGATTGTTATTTACAATACTTGTGAACGTCATAGAAGCTACGCCATCGGTTCGCAAACCCTACAGCGGGAGGCCTTGGAGAAGAACCGGCAAAAGTTACTATGCACGCTTTAAAGTAGACTAAATTTGCAATAAAAAAGAGAATAATTTGGTTTTTGTAAATCAAATAGTTTTTAAGATAGGGCTATTTAAATGTTTGCAAAAATTCAAAAAAGGAAGTATTACAGTTTTTTTAGTTTTCGACATTTTGACCCATAGTATTGGATTTATGGCAAAAGTTATTAAATTAGTTATTAAAGTCCATTAAATTTCCAACAAAATGAGACCAATTAGTAATATCAACTTACACCTTGATAGTTCCTGAGACAGCTGTTCAAAGTTATTGGGGTAAGTAAACCATTATGCAATAGAAGGGTTTGCAAAATGAAGTACGCCCTAAAGGAAGGAGGATCTGGGAGGTGCTGGGATCAATTATGTACATTGTATGTATATTTTTGATGAACCAGGCACGTCCTCTGAATCCACAGCACACTTTTTGGGGGCAGCTTGCTGAGGTATAATTTCTTCATCGAACTGCTCAGGAAGGTCAAAATCGTCTTTTGATGGTGGGTTATCAATCAATGGTTCATCAATGTCATCACACATCAGGTCTGGTATGTTCTCGCATGATTGGCCAATGCAGTAGCTGCAAACAGCCGAACATTTGAGTTATGCTTTCCTGCAACCACATCTGCTGGTACAACCTTTATGCTTTCAAGGTGATTAAGGTTTGCGCGTCATTAACAGGGTAGAACGGGAACGCCTCCCAGATCCTTCTTCCTTTAGGGCTTACTACCTTTTGCAAACCCTTCTATTACATAATTGTTTACTTACCTACCTCTATAACTTTGAACAGCTGTGTCTCAGGACAGGTGTAAATTGACATAATTAATCTCATTTTGTTGGAAATTAAATGGACTTTAATAACTAATAAAAATCTTTTGTCATAAACCCACTACAAGGGGGTCAAAGTTGACGAAAAATAAAAAAAAACTGTAATATTTCCTTTTTTATGATTTTGCAAATTTTAAAATTGCCATATCTTTTTTTTTTTTTTTTTTTTTTTTATCCACAACGGGGTAGCACTTAGCCTTCATCACACCTGATGATAAGTGGTGATAAGGCTGAAGGTGGAAGCGCACTACTCCCGGAATCCTCAATCACTGAGGAACTGGCTATCTTATCTTTAACTGCCGGAACACAATAATGTTGAAAACATCATTGTTATGGCGTCAGACTTAGATAAGATGGTGGTAGCTAGCCAGGCGGACTAAGAACAGGTCCTACCACCAACCAAACCGAATACAATAAGTACCCCCACTGGGAATCGAACCCGGGACCTCTGGGTCTGAAATCCGTGGTATGAACCACTAGACTTTTATTGCAAATTTAGTCTACTTTAAAGAGTGCATAGTAACATTTGCCGTAACTCAGATCCTTGGTGGTAAAAATTGACAAAAACTGAAAAATATCCGAAAATTTTATGAATTTTTAAGTATTTAACAATGATCCAAAGGGCTTTCGACATGGAAAACTTGGATTTGTCTCTAGAACTAGCTCATTTAATGCAAGGCAACACCACTTATTTGGTACGATTTCCATGTACTATATATTGAACGCGGAAAGAGTTTGTGTTGTGAAGTACCGAAATACCTAAGTTATTTCACATTTCATAAAAAGTAATAAATAAAAAATATCAATAAAAATTTAAGACTGTTGAAAAATGTAAGAGGGTCCAGCCCCTGTAGACAAGTGGCTTTCTATTAGCGAATTCGCCAATCGAATAGAAAGAAAATGTATGGGATTAACATTAGCGATCACGTGACATTTCGATTGACGACTGATTTGGCGCAGGGGTATTCTACCCACTTTCTGCGCTAGTGGTCTCGGGTTCAATTCCCGAACAAGACAAATATTTGTGTGCATGAACATGTCTATTTGTCTTGGTCTGGGTGTTTACTATGTATATTAAGTATGTATTTACAAACAAAAAGTATTTAAGTATATATTTAACCGTTATCAAGTTTTCCATGATACAGTTTCCTAATGAAATTAACATGGGCTTTGATAATTGGTGTGAATGTAAGAAGTTATTTATTTATTTATTTATGTTATTTATTTATTTATTTATTTAATATCAATCCCATACATTTTCTTTCTATTCGACTGGCGAATTCGCTAATAGAAAGCCACTTGTCTAGGGGGGCTGGTCCACCATCGCACCCACTGCCCCTCTCCCCGGATCTGCGCCTGACCAAAAAAAAACCTTTGAAACACAAATATGTTGTTATTGTTATTATTAAGTGTTGAAATGTACAGAATGGATTTTTTTTCATACCACATGCCCCCTCATTAAGAAACCGTCGGAAACGCTCCCGACGGAACGGAAAGTATTCACTGCCTCTGTCACTCACTATAGAATATACAAAGACACACTTGAAACAATAGAGATAGAAAATTTCAGTCAAAGGAAGAATTATCTTTTTTTTTTAAACAAAACTGCATATTTTTTTTTGTAAATTATTCCATAGAAAAGTACAACATTGTCTCTGGACTCGAAATCGACACCATACATAAATTATTTTAATTTTTAATTTATCATGTTTGATAAAGAGATTTGATCCTTATTAAGATTGATTTGACCTCATCGATTGATGCGATGAAACTACAGAATGTTGTTTTTTCATTGAAAAGTAGCTATACAGGGCGTCCCAAAACTATGCCACATGGAGGGAAAGTACCTGAAATACTGAAGATATCAAATTTTACTGAAAGAAAACAAGCTGCATTCAAAGAATTTTAAACAACCGCCTGTCTGAACTGGGAATCAAACCCACTGAATGTGAAAAAAAATGTTTCTTTATATTTTATTATACCAATCGAAAGGCTCGATTATACCTAAGCATTTCTTATAGGTAACATAGCATCTTAAAATAAAAGGAAGACTACGAAATTTAACGTTTAATGTTGAATAACAAGTTTGTGCAGCATTATGAATAGCCTTTTCTATGATTGTCGTGCTCAAAACAACTGACTTTAACATTTCAATGTATTGCAAATGAGTGAAGATTTGAGCAATTATACCTAATTTCCCTATCATAAGTGTTTGATATAGTTAATATGTGATAAGATAAGCAACACTACCTCGATTGGTTTAAAATTTGAAAAGGTTTGAATAATAAATTCAGGGCGCATAGAACGCACCAATTACTGTAGATAGAAAATCTTATTGAAATAGGACTTTATTTTTATTTAAATAACAATACGAACTGCATTCAAATATTTTTAAATAATAGCATGTCCAACCGAGAATCAAACCCGCACCAAATTATCCAAACTTTTTTAAACCAAGCAAGGTGGTGTTACTTATCACATTATAACTTTATCAAACACTTATGATTGGGAAATTACGTAGTATTGCTCCAATATTAGCTCATTAGTTACACATTTATTTATTTATTTATACATTGAAATGTTAAAGTCAGTTGTTTCGTAGTGTTCCTTTTATTTAAGATGCTATGTTACTTGGAAGAAATGCTTAGGTATGATTGAGCCTTTCGATCGGTATAATAGAAATAAAGATTTTTTTTTTCACATTTTGTGGGTTCGATTCCCAGTTCAGACAGGCAATTATTTAAAATTCCTTGAACGCAGTTCGTTTTCTTTTTAAAATAAAAATGAAGTCTCCTTTCAGTAAAATTTCATATCTTCAGTATTTAAGGTACTTTCCCTCCATGTGGCATAGTTTTGGGACGCCCTGTATAAAAAAATCTATGAATTCAGTTTTATTTCCATTCAAAACTAAGGGAATGGTTACATTTGCTTTCGCTTCTTATTGTTTCAAGTAAGTAAGTAAAAAAATTCCACCCTGTATATTGCGCGTCCGTAAAAGTTTGTTATATTGCAAAGTAGGTACCCAGGTCAATTTTCAAGTAGCAAAAAGCCCTACATATTCGCAGCTGTACTCGTTAAAGGATCTCATCTAAGTACCTAATATTCGCGAAAATGATGAAGCTTTTCTGCTTATCATTTATATTGCATCAATCAAACTTTACCAAGTGTGTTTATTTATTCTATTGGATAAATTCTAAAGTTAACTATCACATCATCAGAATGACAAGTGTAATAGTTGCGCTTGAATAATTGCGATTACTTACAGCAAAAACAATCGAAGGCTAAATGCGGTTTGTCTCTAAGGTAAAACTATATTTAAATATTTGTATTTATTTCAAATTACTACCTTTAATTTTTCACAGTCACTGCTCCTCGTTTTTCTCTACTCGATGTAGTATTTTATTTCATAAAATATTGAGAACTCTTTTAACAATTGAGTTGACAACTTGTTTTAACTGTGTACTGTTTCAGCTTTCAATTTTTACCTGGGGCCTTACTGGCTAACGCTCCGACCTTCGGCAAGACTGCCGGGCTTCAAATAGAGCCCCATCATCCATTGAGTTATAATGTACCATCAGGCCAAAGTAGCGAACCCCGATTCATGATGACACAGGTAGATATCTTCCAAATTACTTCGGCATTGTACAATCCGAAATTCCGTACTTCCATTTATCTGTTTTAAGTTGAAGCCCGGAAAATTTGCCGAACTTCGGTAAGTTAGCCGGTAGGGCCCCTGGGGGGCTACCGCGTAGTTTTATGGGTATGAACTTCATACGTTTTTGGAAACTTAAGGTCAATTTTATAAAGAAAATAGCCTCTATCAGTTCCTTGTTTTGTGACGTCGGGAATAAAGATAACTAGCTAGCAACGTTCAACAGAACAAAGCAGCAAAAATCTATCAAGTTAGGGAATTCAAATGACAGTTTGAAGCCCATACCTATATCCATATTTCTTAGCCGGTAGCCCCCCTGTTTATGTTTTCAGTAGCGGCAAACATTAGTGTCACCTAATTTCATATTAAAGTTATGCCTGTCTACTTTTTAAGAGAATTTTAGAAACTTACATAAAAAGATAATTTCACCCTTACTCAGAACAAACACACATGACTCGTGGCACTGTAGGCAGGTTTTTCATATCATTCTAAATACCAAAACCTATGTAGGTATGTTATACATCTTTCTTAAAAATGTGTAACAGCCCATAAACCTGTGACTTGCAATAAACATGAAACATAACAATATTGATGATAGCTGTTATTAACGAAATACCGACACATAGTTAGAGCCTAGGACCATAATACGATCTTGAATATTCCGAGTTCATTACCTGTCTAATTTGGGTACTGTAATAGTGATTACTATATAATTGTTGTATCTTGTGGCAAACTAGGCAAACATTATAAACATTAAAATTGTTCCGTAGCAATCATCCCAGAAAAAAGTTAAAGCTTTGGATTTGTATGTAATAATATATATTCTTAAAATCTTTTAAATTATAAGGAAATCTGGATTATGCGAGCTGTGAAATTGATACCTATATTTAGATATTTCAAAGCTTTAAATCTTAACAGTATCAGATGACGACTCCGTAGCTCAGTGGTTAGAGCAGTCGCTCGGATAGCGAAAGGTTGTGGGTTCGAGTCCCATCGGAGCTGGATGTGAGACGGGTCGATTTTTTCAAAATACTTCATTTTCCATTTTCCATTTTTCAGTATCAGTAAAATTCTATAGAAATAAGTGACGCAACTGATAAGACCTACGATGTAAGAACTTGTACTCTAAAAAGCTAATCGATTTGTGCTTAATCTAAAATTAACACTTTAGATTTTTTAAATAGCTTTCAAATGAGTAGAACTACAAAAAACTCAAGAACTGACAGATGGTTTTACTTCGCCATTCCAAAACAAAGAAGGTATGTCATTTATTTTTTATCAATGTTCTATCTTTCCTTCATTTGGCAGCAAAGGTTTATTACCAACTTTATTACCAAGCTCATGCAAAAATAACTCATTTCAATATTATTCTGTTTGTTTTGTGCTTTATTTACGACTTACATAGTCTAACGACTTTGCATTTTAATAGGATAACACGATCAAAAATGCGACCAGGTAGCCACTAACCACTTTACCTTGTAGGTTTATTGGTCTCTTAGAATCGAACAGCGCTATGCTTAAGCAAGTAATACACGCTAGGGTAGCGCAGTGTTGCCCGCACAGTTTAGCCCGGCAGGCAAACTTGTGCACGTTTGTTCCTAACCTTTTTTAACATACCTACTGGGAAAAGTAGGTTTATGAATCCCTCGCCCCTCCTAGGTGCAGGGGCTATTCGAACTGAGGGACTCATAGAGTGCACAGCTTAGGCACTAGCCCATACCCCAAAAGCCCGTCGGGAGGCCGTGGGGAGTGTTTCTAGCATTCACAATGCCTGATGTTAAGTGAAGATAAGAAGGCTATAGGTGGAAATGCGCTACTCCCAGAATCCTCAACCAGAGAGTAACTGGCTATCTTATCTCTAACTGCCGAAATGCAATAATGCTGAAATCTTCGTTATTATGGTGTCAGACTTCGATAAGATAGTGGTAGCTGGCAAGGCAGACTAAAAAAGTCCTACAACCAACCAAAAAAGGTTTTGTCCCTAAACACGCTTAGTTATACCCGACGGGAAAAGCTGCGCTCGCTTCTCAGTACGCCCTAGCGTGTACGGCTGGCTTTAAGGTGTAGTATTAAATAGTCACCTTCCGAAGACCGAGCGGAATGCATCTAATAATAACTGCGCGTGCGACGCCCGAAGCTACTAACTGCGTATTTTACTGCACAAACATAGTATGCGGACCATTCACTAAGCGAACTGAAATTTAAACAGATTAAATGGTACTCGCATATGCAAAATATGCAAATGTAGGGTATAAGACGTCATTGGTTGAAGTCGGATTCCTTTGCAATTTTAAATTATTGTGCCACTCATCGTTATTATTACTCGAGAATAATTTTAAGGTTTTCATAGAACTTAAATTAACATAACTAGGAACTATAGGTACGTAGAATTATAGAGAATCTTGACAGATGCCTAATCTTTTAAATGCTTTCTTTGCAGAACTGCGTGTTATAGTTGTGTAAAATAAAAACTTTGATGTAACATCTAGACGAGTTACTATAATAACATATCATCGATGCATACAATTGACCTCTGTTGCGTTTGAAGGTAAATACTTAAAATACACCTAAATTACAATAAAAACAACGACTTCTAAAAAACCCTAGTCTAGTTTTTTAGACTTTACCTGTAGGTACCTACTCCTCTACCAATGTAACTTAATGTTAATTATGACGCGCAGAGGCCCGGATAGCCGGGCGAACCGCTCTGGTCTGAGGGGAGCGTACCACTCTGGTCCCCCATGGCCTAAAGCGAAGAGAGGGACAAGAAAAAAAAAGTTTATGTTAATTATAAAACTATACACCGTACTATGTTTTACCGTATTAGCTTTACGTAGTTACGCATTTTAGCAATTTAAATTAATATTCGAAAAATTTCTACAATCTTCTTCCAGTTCTTTAAATGCTCTTCTTACCTTTACCCTTCATTTAAATCCTTAATGAAAGTAAGAAAACTTTACATAAAAAACTTGATTTACAAGCTCAATTACAAAAATCCCCCATGAACAGTAACGCCAGCCAAACAGCCAATCATCAAATATCCTAAATGTAGTAAAAACACACTTATCGCAGTTCAAAGAACGGAAAACAAATACTTGTAGCAATTTTCCCGTTGTTTAGTTACACGATTATACAACGTTCCGAAACTCAAACACACGACAAGGTTCTAAGAAGTCTGCTTGTGTCATCCACGACTTAGGCATATTTTTTTTTATGTTATTAGGTTTTATCTAGTGGCCATTGTTGATTATTGAGATAACTAGAAAGCCTAGACAAGTAACATACGATGAAACAAAAAGTCACGTGGTAGAGGGGAACGAATTTGAATGGCTCGCGATGGGGTAAATGTAGTTTTTAATTTTTTTTACTAAACTATACAAAATACAACAAATTGCGCAATCAGGGGTAGCAGTTTGAACTAAATGCCAAAAACGCGTTTGAATCTTGCTGAAAAAGCTTCCGATCTTGTCTACAGCCTCTGAGAACTTGTCAAAATAAATACTTGCAACAGTTTTCTCGTTGATTAGTTTCAAGATTATACAACGTTCCGAAACTCAAACATACGACAAGGTTCCAAGAACTCAGCTTATCATGCACGGATGTGACTGAGATATATATCGTGGGCAGTTTTTGCTAAATGAGATACTAGAAACCGGCTCTTTTTCTGTGTCTGTTACTTAATAAGGCGTTAAGGTTGCTATTCGTAATCAATGGCGTGAATCACGTGGTTTCCAAGTAAACAGCTAATTACTTGTTAAGATCGCTCATGTTATAAAAATGTACTGGTAAACGACCAAATTGTGTGTAACTAGAACAGCTGTTATATTAAAGAACTATGAAAATTATTAAAGTCATAATGTTTCTCTGTCAATGAGATTAATTAATTAAATGGAAAAAAGCTTGCAATTAAAGCTACATCATGAAGTTTTTTCCAACGCTTCTTATTGTATTAGCTTCCAATACATCGTAAGGATGATGCCATTTTATTTTAGTTGAGGTTATCACACCATACAATTCAATTATGAGAATAAAGCTTTATTGCTTTTATTCTACATCAGTTTTGTAAATATACTCGTACTTATTATCTTCATAATAACCTCTGTTCCCTTTTAAAGTATATAATACAAATCGAGCTACGTAGGTACCTACGTAATATTAGCGTAATAGTGATCCTATTCAGCAGAGCGAAATGATATTTCAGTAACATAATAATTTCTGGTAGTATATTTACTACCAGAAATTATTATGTTACTGAAATATCGTATAGGGATATACCGGATTACTTACTATTGTAAGTAATCCGGTATATCCCATGAACTGATTATCTTGAGTAGATATTAGTTATGATATTATTTTTAACTTTTTGCATTCACAATAAAAAAAATATGATTGAAAATGAAGTAAGTACTTATTAGAAAATAAACGCTGGCTAACAGCGCGTTAGAAGATCGGATGATTTCGACGCTTCTCTTATGCTTCTCTTCGACTCCGTATCTCAGTGGTTAGAGCATTCGCCCGGACAGTGAAAGGTAGTTGGTTCGAGTCCAATCAGAGCTTATTGTGAGTCTGGTCGATATTTTCTTATACTTCATTTCCAATATTTTAAATAGTATTTAGCATGATAAAAATAAGGTGCATTTTATTCAACATCATTCGAAAATTTAGTCATCAGGTCATGACTTAATGCATGCACTCTACAAAAATAACTTGCTTAGTTAGTTTTTTTTGCCAGCTCAAAGTTATTTTGAAACCGGTCCGATAAATCGTTTAATAACTTTAAAAGAGTAATCCTATTTCAAGTGTTTCCTCCAACAAAAAAAATGTTGCTTGGGATTTTTAAAATAAAATCCCAAGCCTCCTTTTATGAGCTCATTTCTAGCAGAAATCTAATGACATAAATATACTTTATTAGCCGTCTCAGGGCTAAACAACCATAAAAGTCATTAGCTCGCTTTAAGGATATAGCATAGGTAAAAAAAATATCGTCGATGGCCGTTGCTTACACAAGCGAGGGGGTGCTGGGATCGGTAAGACTCCGGCCGCGGCACTCTCGTAGACTGAGAAATACGTGTAGACGCGGCATGCAGCGCGCATTCTATTTACATCTAAAATATCACCTATGTGCGCTTTTACTAAGGAAATTATATTATGTAGAATACCAGAAGAATTATTATGAATATTTATTGTAAACGTCGGTTTGTAGGAAGAGTAGATCTTAGATATTATTCGTACCTATGTAGTAAAAAAAGCTTTTTTTAACAAAGATAGTCACTTCAAACGATTCTTCAAAATGCAGAACACAGCAGCAGCTATTTATATTTATTTTCTATCTCTAGATCATTTCGATAATATATCCATTATCGAAATGATCTTCGCAGGCAAAACTACAACATTTGCTACAAATTACACTAAAATAAATAAATAATGTATACTGCTCTAACCAGTAGGTACATTTTCAGATTTATTCCAATCAAATTAATAAAACTTATAATTTAATATGAAAAAATATAAATAACTCATACTAGCCCATCATCCAATACTTTTAGTACATTGTATTTATTTGATTCAAATAAATTTTAGTAACTTCCCTTCATAAAGAAAAGATCTATCGCATATAATATTTTGAAAGGCCTAGCAATGATACTTTGTCAGGAAATTTAATTTAAAAACATTGAAAATTCTGAGTTTGATCGCCGCAATAGCCTTAAGCTGGCCAAGTATTTTACTAGAAGTCTCCTGCTATTATAGCTAATTAAAAAAACCGGATTAAAAGTATAAACATTTGGTATGCTTGTTGGGTTGGTCGTTGCGTAGATTCAATTAATCTCAACTAAATCACGCCACGTTTTTTTATCCACAAAGTACCATGAATCCGAATACAATTATGTACCCCCACTGGGAATCGAACCCGGGACCTCTGGGTCTGATACCTGTGGTGTGTACTACTAGACCACAGAGACGGTTAATTTAAGCTAATTTAAAAACTAAATAATGGATGAATAGTAATTTTTGACAATAAGTCTAATAAAGATTGTTATACTTTCTTCATCAAAAAATATAATTATGTTATAAGTTTACAGTGAACCAAGGTCACGAAGAAGAAGACGTGGCCTATCCCTCTCCCATAAATCCCGCTATCTAAATAATTTGGTTTGAGACTCTCGGAATATTTGTCACACAAAGTTGATAATACTGCACCCCGCACACGAGCCACAAAACCTAGAAGAAGAAACAAGTGATGACCGGGCGTCGGCGTTCATATAAAATATATTAAAACTATAAATAGGAAAGCTGAGGTCGGTGGCAGCGTTTTTCAGTGGCCCGTGTGCGGCGGCGCTTCAGTAAAACCTTAATAACCTTACATTTACACTAAAGTTTCAAAATTTACCTCGGCGCAGTATCGAGCGTTGATCTAAATACATTGTAATATCTGTAGTGATGTGAGCGTGGGCGCCCGTCAAATGGTAGACTGTCATTATGCCTCAATCTAATATAATAACGCCTATGCTCGTTTTTTGCCCGTTTTTGTCAAGCACTGCTAATAGACTGCGGTTGGTTTGTAACCAAATACGACATCATAATAAAACAATGTAACCACGACATTGACTATACCAAAAAAAAAATTGGTGGTTGGATAATTAAAAGCTCCCTGAAAGCAACTTCTTGACCGACCTCATAAATGAGATATCAAATAGACTCTTTTGAATTGATGTTGGTATTGCACGATAATAGTCAGTGTTTGTTATTCTACTAAAGAAAAGAATACATATCCTATAAAAAAATACATATACAGAAGAAAATACATATCTTTTTTATAACGTTAGTTAGTATGTAGGTATGTTTGTTCGTGCGTTTTTTAAACAATCGCTCTTCGTGGAACGATAAGAACATTTTCACATGTCAATAAAAAATGACCACATCACATACACGCCCAGATCCCAAGATAAAATCCAAAGCTCTAAGAAATCACAGACAGTGACGGCAGCTTAGTATAAGCCTTTCTTGTAATATGCAAATAAATAACACGCTTTTCTTAATTAACGTAAAAAGGTTTCGCACTAAACGCACATATTTTATTGTATTTGTCTTTTTTTTTTCATGTGAGTCTATTCGAATTTCTACAGATAATCAAAAGTTGTAGATCCATTCGTATTCGTAGTGAAAAGCTTAGCACATATCCGGATAAAATATTTGTAAGTATTTTGTTTTTGGTGTGTAACGATAACTCATATCTTCTGGACCGATTTAGAAAATTCTTTCACCAGTATTTTATCCCGATATTCCCACGGCAACGGGTACCACGGGATAACGGGTAACCACGAGGAGCCACTAGTAATATAATATTACAAAGAGAAAAGATTTGAATTTTTGTTTTTTTGTTTGTAACGAATAAATTCAAAATTGCTGGACCTATTTTAAAAATTCTTTCACCATTAGAAAGCTACATTCTTCCTGAGTAACATAGGCTATATTTGATCCCGATACCACGTGGGTAAAACTGCGGAGAGCCACTCACTAGTAAGTGATAATTGACCACCGGGAACGTTTCTCATGTGCATTCTGTACTCACATGATAAGATATATTAAATTAATTAATGACAATCATGTTGTACATAGTGTGTCACGCGTAAATTTTGACCCTTGACTTTGAATAGGTGTCACTTATGTAAATTGCTATCTCAAACTCCTTGAAAAATACATCATAAATTGAAGTTAGTTGTTACAAAAGTTAGGTAGCCCTATATGGATTCATAAACATTGTATGAAAAATGACATATTTTATTTCAGTGCCCTGTAAACTAACAATGTTACATGAGATTGTAGCATTCTGACGAATATATGCAGCACCGGTTTTGCCCGTGGGATAAATGCACATGATGATATGATGATGACATGATACTCTGGCATAACGTAATTTGTCTACTAATAAAAGAATTTTCATTTTCGATTTAGAAATTCCAGAGATTACTTGCTACATACAAACTTACAAACTTTTAAAACTTATAAATTGGACGTAAGAATAAAAAAATTACATTTAACCGCCTGTGTGGTTTAGTGGTACACACTACCGGTATCACACCCAGAGGTTCCGGGTTCGATACCCAGTGGGGGTACATTTTGTATTCAGTTTGGTTGGTGGTAGGGTTTGTTCAAAGTCCTCCTGGCCATCTTATCTAAGTCTGATACCATAATAATTTCTGGTAGTAAATAGTAAGTAATCCGGTATTTCCCACATGACTGATCATTTTGAGTAGGTACCTAGTAGATATGATATTATTTTTACCTTTTTCCATTCACAATAAAAAAAATATGATTGAAAATGAAGTAATTTTAATTAAACTCTGGCTAACAGCGCATTAAAAGTATCGGATGATTTTGACGCTTCTCTTACGCTTCTCTTCGACTCGGTAGCTCAGTGGTTAGAGCATTCGCTCGGACAGTCAAAGGTAGTGGGTTCGAGTCGACTAGGTATCGACTCGAACCCACTACCTTTGACTGTCCGAGCGAATGCTCTAACCACTGAGCTACCGTTGGATAATTAAAAGCTCCCTGAAAGCAACTTCTTGACCGACCTCATAAATGAGATATCAAATAGACTCTTTTGAATTGATGTTGGTATTGCACGATAATAGTCAGTGTTTGTTATTCTACTAAAGAAAAGAATACATATCCTATAAAAAAATACATATACAGAAGAAAATACATATCTTTTTTATAACGTTAGTTAGTATGTAGGTATGTTTGTTCGTGCGTTTTTTAAACAATCGCTCTTCGTGGAACGATAAGAACATTTTCACATGTCAATAAAAAATGACCACATCACATACACGCCCAGATCCCAAGATAAAATCCAAAGCTCTAAGAAATCACAGACAGTGACGGCAGCTTAGTATAAGCCTTTCTTGTAATATGCAAATAAATAACACGCTTTTCTTAATTAACGTAAAAAGGTTTCGCACTAAACGCACATATTTTATTGTATTTGTCTTTTTTTTTTCATGTGAGTCTATTCGAATTTCTACAGATAATCAAAAGTTGTAGATCCATTCGTATTCGTAGTGAAAAGCTTAGCACATATCCGGATAAAATATTTGTAAGTATTTTGTTTTTGGTGTGTAATGATAACTCATATCTTCTGGACCGATTTAGAAAATTCTTTCACCAGTATTTTATCCCGATATTCCCACGGCAACGGGTACCACGGGATAACGGGTAACCACGAGGAGCCACTAGTAATATAATATTACAAAGAGAAAAGATTTGAATTTTTGTTTTTTTGTTTGTAACGAATAAATTCAAAATTGCTGGACCTATTTTAAAAATTCTTTCACCATTAGAAAGCTACATTCTTCCTGAGTAACATAGGCTATATTTGATCCCGATACCACGTGGGTAAAACTGCGGAGAGCCACTCACTAGTAAGTGATAATTGACCACCGGGAACGTTTCTCATGTGCATTCTGTACTCACATGATAAGATATATTAAATTAATTAATGACAATCATGTTGTACATAGTGTGTCACGCGTAAATTTTGACCCTTGACTTTGAATAGGTGTCACTTATGTAAATTGCTATCTCAAACTCCTTGAAAAATACATCATAAATTGAAGTTAGTTGTTACAAAAGTTAGGTAGCCCTATATGGATTCATAAACATTGTATGAAAAATGACATATTTTATTTCAGTGCCCTGTAAACTAACAATGTTACATGAGATTGTAGCATTCTGACGAATATATGCAGCACCGGTTTTGCCCGTGGGATAAATGCACATGATGATATGATGATGACATGATACTCTGGCATAACGTAATTTGTCTACTAATAAAAGAATTTTCATTTTCGATTTAGAAATTCCAGAGATTACTTGCTACATACAAACTTACAAACTTTTAAAACTTATAAATTGGACGTAAGAATAAAAAAATTACATTTAACCGCCTGTGTGGTTTAGTGGTACACACTACCGGTATCACACCCAGAGGTTCCGGGTTCGATACCCAGTGGGGGTACATTTTGTATTCAGTTTGGTTGGTGGTAGGGTTTGTTCAAAGTCCTCCTGGCCATCTTATCTAAGTCTGATACCATAATAATTTCTGGTCGTAAATAGTAAGTAATCCGGTATTTCCCACATGACTGATCATTTTGAGTAGGTACCTAGTAGATATGATATTATTTTTACCTTTTTCCATTCACAATAAAAAAAATATGATTGAAAATGAAGTAATTTTAATTAAACTCTGGCTAACAGCGCATTAAAAGTATCGGATGATTTTGACGCTTCTCTTACGCTTCTCTTCGACTCGGTAGCTCAGTGGTTAGAGCATTCGCTCGGACAGTCAAAGGTAGTGGGTTCGAGTCGATACCTAGTGGGGGTACATATTGTATTCAGTTTGGTTGGTGGTAGAGCTTGTTCATAGTCTTCCTGGCTAGCTACCACCATCTTATCTAAGTCTGATGCGATAATAACGATGTTTTCAGCATTTTTGTGTTCCGGCAGTGAAGATATAAGATAGCCAGTTCCCCAGTAACTGGGGTTTCGGAGTAGTGCGCTTCCACCTTCATCACTTAACATTGTGATGGAGGCTAAGTGCTACTTACCTCGTTGTGTATAAAAAAAATGACACCTACGATGTAAATATTTGCATATGTATATAATATTGTTATGTCACCGTTAACCATTTATGGCTGAGATATTTGATTGCATTAATACTGCCTGTTGAAGAATTTATTGGCATTGAAATTAACATAACATTATTGTTGGATTAATATGGTTGTTGTTTTCAGGAAGGTTAATATTAAGTTAAATTTACTGCCTAGAACTATCAAAAATGTGGCTGTGACTCATATAATAAAACTGACTTTAAAATTTCGTATTATGCAATCAATACGTACTAAAATGGCTGTTTAGATAAAGTTTAAATTGATTAAATTAAAGATAAGTCTCTCAAACACAGGCGAGGAGCTCTATTTAAAAATTTACTTTACGTTGAATATTTATTAAATTTAAATATATTTTAAGAAATCATCATCCATACCTTTTTATAAACCCAAGTTTTCCGAGTTTTCAATGTTCCTTTTACGTTACGTCATTTCTAAAAAATCTATTTGCATAAATACATTTACAGCCAAAAATGACGAAAAAAGACGTTAAAACGGGTTATGTTTTTACAACATAATATTGTGTCGATATTTTTCGTAATGAGTAATTTATAATCTAAGAAGAAGCGCATCTTTAGTCATATTATAATATTAGATCCGTTTGAATATCCTTTAACAAGTATCAACTTTTTTTAAATCTTGTCATTTAAACGGATATAATAAAATATTGAAGACAACAAGAAAATACTAGATGTTTGTAAAAAAAAGAGTTTAGCAGTAACTAATTGTACAAATAGAACGATTAAACCATTATGTAATGTTTGTTTACAAACCTCCGTCTGATAGTTCAGCCTTCAGCCTCAACGGACGCACGTGTCTTTCTATTGAATGAAACTTTCTGCCACTGTAACACCCAACAATACTACCACTACAACTTTTTTTTCTACTAACAGTATCTTAAAACCACAATCACTGAAACACTCGATTAATTTTCACGTGCTTTTCATTCAGAAAAGCGAGTAAAATCGTATTTGGAATGGGAGAGCGATCGAGCACGCTACCGCGAGAGAGAGAACGCTATGACTATGGTACGTCTCGCGGAACCGTGCGCGCGATCAGTAGTGGGGCGAGGATTCATATGGAAAACTGCCTCCGCGCTACCTTACTTGTCAACGAAACATTTTTATTCGATTGCCAACTTGTTTCTTGTTTTTTTAATGTCGAGGACATTGTCTCTTTCGATTGCTGTATTTATCGACGATGAAAACTTATTTTGTATAAAGAACTTGTTTCTAAATAGCCTATAAGCGAAATGAAGTCATCTTGAAGATAGACAACGACTGTTGTGATTTAATCGGATGCTTAAGGTAAATGAATGTGTGAATACATATTGAATCACTGTCAAGAATAGACATATGTTTTCCTCTGGCATTCTTTGCCATTGATTAATTCTATAAAGCCAGTTGTGACCATCTTATTTATTTGCTTCCTTTTCAATGCTGTTAACGTTTTACAACTTTATGGCAATGAATAAAATATTTATGGAGTATAAATAAAACGACCATAATTATAATGGTATTTTAAGAAGGAAGATGTAATTTATTATATGATGTCCTAGCAGGGGAATATTAAAATAACGATTCAACTTTACCGTGAAAGATGGCACTAAAATATTTAAGTAATATCTTCTTTTAAATTTCATATATTTACTGAGTAGGTACTGTACCTATCTGTAGCGCGAAAATTGCCGCTACGGTACGTTAATTTCCATAATACTAGTACTCAAGATTGGTATTAGAATAATGTATGATATTGGTGTCCAATATTATTATTTATTTATATTCCCACTAGTAGTTCCCAGGAACTAGTATAATAAAAATAACCTTACTTTAACGACAAGCATAAAAATTATGAGATAATATTTCTTCATTTCCGTATTCATCAATTGCACACACGTCTACATATAAATAAGTAAT
The DNA here is from genome assembly GCA_949710035.1 of Crambus lathoniellus. NCBI lineage: Eukaryota > Metazoa > Arthropoda > Insecta > Lepidoptera > Crambidae > Crambus > Crambus lathoniellus. Next base: position 17,818,791 of record OX453303.1, on the reverse strand, counting down.
GAGTTTGTGTTGCATTTTATGCAGTTTCCTAGAGCATTTGCATGTACACTTTAAAAACGCTTAGCGACATATTTTATGTGTACCGGAGCGCCTTCGGTCGCGCTGATTGGTGGGAGGACCGGCTAGTCAAGACGAGGGTTGCCAGCAGAAGGGTTGATAGCAGAAAGCTGTTGATGAAGAATAATATAAACGTCTACATTTTAAAAATAGAATAGAATAGCATTCATTTTGACAAATTTATAATTAAAAATAAAAACACACAAAACACAATGCAGGTGTTTGTGATAACCGGATGTTCATCATCATCATGTCAGCCGAACGACGCCCACTGCTGGGCATAGGCCTCCCCCAAGGATCTCCACAACGATCGGTCCTGCGCTGCCCGCATCGAGCGGCTTCCCGCGATCTTGACCAGATCGTCGGTCCACCTTGTAGGGGGCCTGCCCACGGAACGTCGTCCGGTACGATGTTACAACTCTACCGGATGTTAAGAATAGCGATTTACAAAATACTAAATAAAAATAAATAATAGAGTAATTACAAGAGATTAACATAACTTAAAGTTAAACATACATTATACTGAACCACTTCTTTATTCTTGAAGTTATAATGTACCTAAAATACGTGATGAAAAATGTCGATGGGACACTGGGATAAAATGATTTGTTGTTTGCTTAAAACAAAATTTATTAACCTTGATTTATGTAACAAATCATAAATACAGATGTTACATACTTTAAAACATTTTGTATTCTCCAACATATAGGTACCCATATTTTACGTAGCCGGGCCGTAGTCCCCATTCTTTTATTAATCTAAAATTGTTAGGACATTTGTAAGGACAGGTCCTAACTATTTATTATAATTATTAAAAGGAAGGCACAAAATTATTACTATATTATTACTATCACAATTTTTCCTTTACTTACAGAATGGCATTGTGAATGCATAAAAATAATTTAAAATCTTATTATTATTCCATTTATTACATTTTAAATACTTACAAAATTATAACTTAACTTCTTACATTCACACCAATTATCTAAGCCCCGTTTTAATTTCATTACGAAACTGTATCATGGAAACTTGATAACGGATAAATATATACTTAAATACTTTTTGTTTGTAAACACATACTTAATATACATAGTAATTATATTTCTAAACATTAAATTTTTACAATGAATAACACTAAAAATATATATTATTATTATTATTTAACACTTTATCTTAATACCACAGTACATAAAAAGAAAAAAAATACAATTTAAAATAACTTAAAGCAGCATTAAAAGGGCGGTCTTATCGCTCAAAGCGATCTCTTCCAGACTTCTATCTTAATGTATCGATTTGTATTTTGGCTCATGTATCGACATCCCTAGTACATCACAACATATCCTGTTTATCAGCAAACCCCAGATGCATGTCAATACCGCGTGGGCGACATTCTATGCACCTCTCCAATAATGTTATAATCAACTACAAGAAAATTCATACATTCCAACCATTTAGCCGTGATCATTTTTGAGCCAATGTGAAATAACACCATCATGGTAACTTAAGTACCTACCTACATACATCTCGTAAGTACATTATAGATTTTGCAGAATAAAAGTAGACATCTTATTTTTTGTTCTTTAATTTTATTGTAGTACTAATCCATAGTCCACATTCTGTTGGTAAGATGTCCTCAGTTCTTAATAATTCGATCAATCAACTAATAAAATTCTTTCTCATATTCTCTTAAAAAGTGTATAATGAGTAACTTACATTATTATACAGACTTTTTTAAGAAACTCCTTTCTGCTTTTTATTTTGCCCGATTACTTCATATCAAATCATTACTTTCCTGTTTCGTGTTCCACCAACATCTTAGAATGGAATATTACCATTTTGATTATGATATTGGGAAATTATCGATTCACGAATAATATTAATAATACTAACTTGAAACCAACACCAACGCTTTGGTCTGGGTGGTAGGACATTAATATCTGCAATGGGCCGTGGGCGCACCTCCCAGCAGGTTAAACTAAATTAATTTAAGTCGATCTGACTGCCTTACCTCTATATCTATAATAACCATTTCTGATATACAATAGGTATTTTACCTATACAATTTCAACTGTCGCTCGTGAGAAAAAAAGTACATGACCCTTACATGACCATTATATTTACTGTACCTAATTAGAACACATTTAAAAAAAACGACTGTAATTAGCGAGTACGTGTATAGACACCGTAACACAAAAACAACAGTTTCAAGATCATAATAACAATAATAAATATTGGAAATTTTATAAAATACCAAATATAAAGAAAAAAACACACATAAAATGATGAGGAAGACAACGACCAATACATACATAGGTACCTACTCCATATTAATATTATAGTTAAATGTGAAAAGTGTATTTTATTCGTTTGCGTAAAGTTGAAAAGTTCGTATTTCACGTCAAAACAGAGCAACGGATCGACTTGATTTTTGATATGGGTATACTTTGGGAACTGGAGAGTGATTTTTACATAGGCTACTTTTTAGCCCGGAAACATATCACATCCCGCGGGCTAACGTCGTGGTCCACGCGGGTGAAACCGCGGGACCAACATGGTTCATGTTTAGCAACTTATTCGAAGTAAAAGTAAAGAAGAAATAAAAAGACAAAAGAAGTCGGAATATGGAGATATTATACAAGCAAAGCTGAGTATTCAATCGCAGAGATAAACGATGAAGATTTTATTGCGAGTACATTCTAAGAAACAGTTGCCGCGCAAATATTTAAAAAGCATTTATGTTTAAGCATAATAATAGTGCAAGTCACAGCGGACAATAACGCCGACACTATTATGTGGTCGGGAGCCATTGAGTGGGATGAGATTACCATGTGCTATGGTAGTTATGGTCATTTTGTGGCGGCCGCCCGAGCTGCCAATCCGTATCATCTGCCGTGAGATAAGGGGACTACACAACGTCGAACTGTGCTGTGTTGGCTGTGCGAATGACGCAGATGAATAAAATAATGAACGAAAGTAGTTTAATTGCTGTGTTTTTAGGTCATAGTTCAAGTCACAGAGCGGACAATAATGCCGACACTATTATGTGGTCGGGAGTCATTGAGTGGGATGATATTACCATGTGCTATGGTGGTTATGGTCATTTTGTGGCGGCCGCACAAGCAGCCAATCCGTATCATCTGCCGCGAGATCAGGGGACTACACAACAATTAGTGGGTATTCCCCCTCCCTGATCCCCCATCGAGTATCTGACACTGGATGGAGGATCAGGAAGTGGCATGGTGAGTCCTACATAACCGCACGCGGACGGGGTATGCGTAAATGCATTCCCCTCACTATATAAAAAAAAAAAAGGGGACTACACAACTCCAGGACAACTTCGAGCTGTGCTATGCTAACTGTGCGGGCGTCTATATATTTATGTGTTCAAAGCAAAGCAGCGTACAATTAGACGCTACAGAATTTGAGCTAAAAATATAGTTTTGAAAAACTAAAAAACACGCTTTAATAGCAAACTGAACTAAAAAGTCAAAATAAGTTTTAAAATCATTCGATTATTATACTAAAAAGCGTGGGGTGCTTTTTACTAAATGTAACAATAGGGAAGATGCAATTTTAATATTTATGAAAGTCTTATGATTAAAATGTTAAAAAAACATTAATGAAGGGCTACTGCAACGTTTTTATTTTACACTAGCTGTGCCCGCGACTTCGTCCGCGTGGAATAGTGACTTTCGGCAGCATTTTTAATTTTTAAGGCTAATAAGCTATTTTCTTTTTTTTTTTTATTTATCCTACTTATTAATATTATAAATGTGAAAGTTTAGATGTTTGTATGTTTGTTACTCAATCACGCCAAAACGGCTGAACGGATATGGCTGAAATTTAGGACACAAATTGTAGCCTGGTGCGGAACATAGGCTACTTTTTATCCCGGAAAAATCATTCCCGCGGGATAAGGTCGGGAAGTCCACGCGGGCGAAGCCGCGGGCTGAAAGCTAGTTTAATATATAAGTATTAGTACAGCACTATGAATGCTATGATACATATTAGCACATTAAAAATTTACATAACATAGCCTTCCGACCGCGGTTTCGCCCGCATGTACTACACTACGTTATCCCGAGGTAACGTGATAATTTTAGTCTATGTCACTTTCTAGCTCCTAAACTACCTACATACTAAAAATCACGTCGATCCGTTGCTCCGTTTTGACGTGAAAGACGGACATACAAACAAACACACTTTCATATTAATAATATTCGAGATAGTATGTCAAAATAAAATACTCATTACGCTGAACAACTTCTCTTATGGTGCTATATTTGTATCTCTTATAGTTTGGCTGGGCTGCTAGGGTTCCACATCAGGTGAACCAGACCTTCAAACTTTGTATGACAGTAGAAAATGCTCATCACGTTTAATAATTTTCCTTAAGCCGGTATTTTTATATCTCTCATAGATTAGCTGGACTGCTATGGTTCCACATCAGATATTACGATCGTCAAAATAAATTATAGCCTATATGTTGGCGAGTAGGGCCAATAGCTGTATAACAAAAAACGTTTCATCAAAATCCGTTCAGTAGTTTTTGTGTGAAACGCGGACAACAGACAGACAGACAGACAAAAAATTCAAAAACTATATTTTTGGTATCTGTTTTGTTTAAGAAGACCCCTGGTGGTATTTTTTTCTATTTCTTTTCAATGTACAGAATTGGATCGTTTACAGTTTTATTATAAGTATAGATAGATTGTATCTCTTATAGTTTAGCTGGGCTGCTGGGGTTCCACATCAGGTGTGCCAGACCTTCGATATTTTTCCGTCAATAGAAAATGTTCATTACGTGAAACAACTTTTCTTAAGACGCCATGTTTGTATCTCATATAGTTTATCCTGGCTGCTAGGGTTCCACATCAGGTGAACCAGACCTTCAAACTTTGTACGTCAATAGAAAGTGCCCATCACGTTTAACAATTTTCTTTAAGACGGTATTTTTATATCTCTCATAGTTTGGCGGGACTGCTATGGTTCCACATCAGATATTACGATCTTCAAAATAAATTATAGCCTATATGTTGGCGAGGGCCAATAGCTGTATAACAAAAAAAGTTTCATCAAAATCCGTTCAGTAGTTTTTGTGTGAAACGCGGACAACAGACAGACAGACAGACAAAAAATTCAAAAACTATATTTTTGGTATCTGTTTTGTTTAAGAAGACCCCTGGTGGTATTTTTTTCTATTTCTTTTCAATGTACAGAATTGGATCGTTTACAGTTTTATTATAAGTATAGATTTATGTTGATTTTTAATAATATTACAAATTAAAAATGACGTGAAACGGAACGCATTTCAAAACACCAACCAGCGTTTAGTGACGTCACTCCTGTTATGAAGACTTATTCGAGGTTATGTTATCATTATAAAAGTGAATAAATTATCGTGAATTTAATTACGTTTTTTTATTAAAATGGAAGTTGGGTTTGTCAAAGCAGACTCCAGAAATTTACCTATAGTTACTGTCGACATGGTTGTCACATTTTTTGTCGAAAGTGCAGAGTTTTCTAGTGTAGAAATGAAATGGACTAAATTATTAAGGTACTTATGTATAAATCATAGTTGTTGTTGTTAAACCTTGTATTTTATTCAGCGGCTTCTACACATAGAAACTTTTTTCAGAAAAGTTTTCCTCCAAACATTTTAAACCTTATTTAAATTTTTACTTTTTTGCATTCACAATGCAATTTTTATCATAGAAAAATGGAAAATAAAGTATTTAGAAAAAATCGACCCGTCTCACAACCAGCTCCGGTGGGACTCAAACCCACGACCTTTCGCTCGCTTCGCGCTTTCGCGTTCGCGTTTGTGAGACGGGTCGATTTTTTCTAAATACTTTATTTTACATTTTTCTATTTTAAACCTTATCCAATTTTCGACGTCGTTCTCCAACTGTAAAAAGACAATAAAAATATGATAAAGACAAAGTATGTAAGTGTAAAAAGTACTAGGCAGGTAGGTAACTAAAGTGTTTTTACGTAGGTACGCAAGCAATATAACAAGTATAATCGCCAACTTACGTCAAAGTGGTCTTCACAGCATCGAATGGTCTTGGGAGAATAATTGTCATTCCTCTTCGCAGCTTGAAACCACTTTCTTCTCAGTTTTGGGTCACAAGGTCCAGTCAAAAACAAATTTACTTGGAAACTTTGTTGAAGTAGATGGACACATTGGCACAAAACATGAGTCAACACGGCTTTTTTTTGAATATTAGTGGTATTGTTGTGATCACCTGATGTTGATGGATATTCCATTTTAAACTTTTACTATTTTTTACAATAAAATATCTCTAAAGTCAAGAAAATAAATAGGCAAAAGTATGAAAGCCACCGACCGACGAACAAGTACGATACAAACAAACCTGTGACAGACAGGAATGACGTCATCGGAACTATAAGTCCGTTTTCGCGCGAAAATGTCAACCGTCAATTTAAAACCGCATTTTTTCCGTTAAATTACAATGTTTTGATTTTTTTATATCTTTGTGGCCTATTCTACATGAAATTCTTTATAATGAAAACAAAACTAAAAATATTGCATGTTCCCTATTATTTTATTGGTAGCTTTTTACAAAATTAGAGTTATTATGAAAATATAGTAAATTGCACCCCACGCTTTTTCACTTTATTACCCCAAGAGCTATCCGATATTTTTGTAAAAAATTCAATAACAGGCCAAATTTTTGTAAACGGCCCTTAAATATAATTTTAAGAGACTATATTTTGGAATCCAACATAATATCGCATTGGAAGGTATATAAAAAAAGTTATACCCCGAAAATGGTGCAATTCTTTCAGCAAATATGCTATCACCAATTTTATCGTTAACATGTGTTTATGTTCACCATATCTAAGCACCAAAGTCAAAATCCATAAAGATATAAAACGGGAAACTAATACTTTAGGAAGAAGTCGGTTGTTTCTGATAGCATTTTTAACATAGGTGTAATGCCAATTTGAGTTTACGTAGAGAGTTTTTTTTTTAAGTTTATTTGTTTTTCATTAACAAATATAGGGGGATTATATACTTTTACGAAAGATAGTAATAAATATTCAAATGTAAAGTGAATAACACTTATACCACTTTTGCCTATTTTTTATAGATTTTTTAAAGCTTTGTATTTGTTTTTTTTTTAATGTCGCTGTCATAAATATTGGTGGATTACTAATGAATTATTTATTAAACTAGATAATCTAATTTTCAATGTTAAGAAATTACTGATATAGAATTATTGTTGAGTCTCCATAGAGCGAATTTTCTACTTTTTAGTTCGACTTGCTATTAGCGTATTTTTTTAGTTTTTTTAAACTATATTATTTCTGCCAAGACTAAAAAATGATGAGTATGTGATGATGATGAAATTAAATAATTCTATTGTGATTGACGCTCTACTATCAGTGAATTGATTCCGTTAGGTATAGTCGGGGACAAATTCGGTGAACCACCTCTTACTTCTTTTTGTGTGGCTGGCATCTCTTCGTTCAGTTGCAGTCCCTATCCGTAATTGATTATGCATTGTGCTACCCCACCTTAAGGCGATACTCGGAAAAAATGTGCTGAAGCGAGATAGCAATGAGAAAACGACGCGCGCGGGAGCGAGACTGATTTTGCAGATTAGGCAAAAAAAACACAAAATCACTTCGTATTAAAAAACTACAGCGATTTAAAAAAAATGCTTCTATACGATCCTCAATATTATTGGTGTCCACTAATTAAACCAATTTCCAATCGTGTAAGTAACCCCATTTAAGAATAATCTTCACTTTTCGTATTTTTTAGAGGTCTTTTCGAAAATTAAAAGTGTCGAGGCAAAATCATAAAATCGTGTTTTTGAAACTATACGATTCTAGATAAAGGTATGAAGAAATATATATCTTATTACCAGATTTTTAACAACTGTAACCGTCCTATAGTTTTAAATCAAAAAGTCCATATTTTTCCGAGTAGCGCCTTAATACATACCAGAATAGTAAAAGGGTCTGCACGAAAATGGTGAGGCACTAGCCACGCGAAAAGAAGTAAGAGGTGGTTCACCGAATTTGACCCCGACTGGTACATACATAAAACTAAACTGAAATGTTAGCAAGTTCAAGAGTTGTTGTTTATTTTTCTTGTACTTATAAAATTTATCGCCATCATTTACTTTATGTTTACAGAAAGTACTTCCTTTAAATTCACTTCAGAAATTTCTCTGAAACTAAGGATAATCGGATATCAATGAGCCCAGTCTGCCAATCACTTCGAATTTTGCCCAACGGACTCGCTGTCACACCGTTTTGTCACACTGGTGTCACTACGAAGAATTTTTTTCCCATTTTTCACACTGGTGTGACTACGAAGATTTTTTTTCCCATTTTTCACACCGGTGTGACTATGAAGATTTTTTTTCCTAATAGTCACACCATTTTCAAAAAATCATACTTTACGTAAATCACTTGATAATTTGGGGTCTTTGGAAACTCGCCATAACAGTTAATTAAAGTCTAATACGACTGTGTAAACTCATCACGGGTAGCATTTTAAAAATAAATTTGTTTTATTCTATAGTAAACTCGCCACTGTAGATGTTTGTTGCGTAGGGACTGCAGAAAAATGAAACACTATGATAATAAAATAAATAAAAAAAGCCAGGAAAGCCAAAACAGAAAAGACAAATGTCATGTCAAAGGATCATCAATTCATAACTTTCGAAGCAGTATTTATGTAGGTACCTATGTACTGCATTTGTTATTTACCCGACTGCGGTGAAGCCCAAAAGAGGGTTATTGACTATAACTTTCAGGATTAGATCAAATCTGTGCTGGCTCTCCATATTGGAAAATATTATAGCTCTATGATTAATATAGTTTATTTATATATTGATTAAAATAGGTAAAGTACGAGTACTCATTTGAGTAGGCACTGCACAGAGCACAGCAGTCAGCACAGCTCCATGTAGTCACGGGTCAGAAAACATTACTTTCGTAATTTTATGGTGACCATAGATACGCTGTTTGATAATCTTCGCTTAACACAGACGCAGCTTTGACCACACTTTATGTCTGTTTATTAATAGTACATTACAGCCGAGGACAGGTAAGTAAGAAATTACATTGTCGAGGATGGTTTGAAGCACGAGCCGCAGGCGAGGGCTTTAATCATTCGAGGCAAGGTAATTTGCTTACCGTACAAGGCTTGTATAGTGCTTTTCTCAAGAAATGCGAGGAAATAAAAAAAAACTGTTTAACTAAATAATATTTTCACCTCTCCAGCTCGAAAAGGGCGCTTTTGGCGCCTAAAAACTCGCAGCAAAATCGATTTTTGCTGCGAGCGTGAGGCAAAGTGCTTTTTTAATTTCTTACACTAACTTTTGAAATAAATATGAAAAAAGAAATAGAGTGACAAGGATGAGACTTTTAAAATTAATATGAGCAAAAAGGATAGATAGATAGCTTTATGTCGATGGACATGAAATATAAAGCTTAAAAAATAAATACACGGATACCAAAGGTTCGAAATAAAGAGTATGGACGAAATTAGGTCGCATGCATGATATAAATATAAAATAAGAAAAATTAATGAATTCTAATAATAAATTATACAAATACGATTGTACTACTATTGCTATTTATTAAACACGCAATATTTAAAATAAATAAACTAAAGTGAACATTATATCGCTTACTAACATCACAGAATAAGCAGAAAGATTGCTTAAACTGTGCTAATATCATGTTTGGTTTTCATAAAAATCACATGCAGTGCAGTTTTTGAACGCAATGCAAGGAGTTACCTTCAACTTGCATAATTGCACCAATATTACTCGTAATTTTGATGTTTTCTTTATTGTTAAATGTTGCCTTCAATGTTTTTTTTCTGCCCTGTAACACTTTTCTCGCTGGTAGAGGTGAAAAGTTGTATGTTTAACACGAGAGCAAAATTTTCTGATGTCTCGTGCCTTTAAATCACTCACTGTGCTCAGTAGTCTATATTTGAATCACTCGCTACGCTCGTGATTCAATTTTAGACTACTTCGCTAGTTCGTGATTTAAATTCAGCACTCGCAGCGAAAAAGGATTTTGCTCTCTTGTATAACAAATAACTATTTCACCTCTCCAGCTCGAAAAGGGCGCTTTTGGCGCCTAAAAACTCGCAGCAAAATCGATTTTTGCTGCGAGCGTGAGGCAAAGTGCTTTTTTAATTTCTTACACCAACTTTTGAAATAATTAAGAAAAAAGAAATAGAGTGACAAGGATGAGACTTTTAAAATTAATATGAGCAAAAAGGATAGATAGATAGCTTTATGTCGATGGACATGAAATATAAAGCTTTAAAAATAAATACACGGATACCAAAGGTTCGAATTAAAGAGTACGGACGAAATGAGGTCGCATTGTCGCATGCATGATATAAATATAAAATAAGAAAAATTAATGAATTCTAATAACAAATTATATAAATACGATTGTACTACTATTGCTTTTTATTAAACACGCAATATTTAAAATAAATAATATGAAGTGAACATTATATCGCTTACTAATATCATGTTCGGTTTTCATAAAAATTACATGCAGTGCAGTTTTTTAACGCAATGCAAACAGTTACCTTCAATTTTACTCTTAATTATTAATTTTGTAATGTTGATGTTTTCTTTATTGTCAAATGTTGCCTTCAATGTTGTTTTTTTGACCTGTAACACTTTTCTCGCTGGTAGAGGTGAAAAGTTGTATGTTTAACACGAGAGCAAAATTTTCTGATGTCTCGTGCCTTTAAATCACTCACTGTGCTCAGTAGTCGCAGCGAAAAATGATTTTGCTCTCTTGTATAACAAATAACTATTATTAAAATTTATATCACACATGTTCGGGCAATTATTAAATGTAAATGTTATTGTTTTCCCGGGCACACTTATGTATAAATCTCCCATAATAGTATTATTTTAATGGTGTATCATTAAAATACGCCAGCAACACAGATTCCGAAAACGTATGCGCCTATTTTTCTCTTTTCCAAATCAGATCGTAGGTTTTCATATATCTTTCTTGTGATTTTGCTGGCAGTACCTAAGTTTTCTGTAATTAATTTTGCTTCTGCTCTCATATTTGGTGGAGTAGGTACATACGATGTCTGTTAATGTTTCATTGGCAGAACTCATTTTGATAATTTATTACACAATATAAACTGTATTGATATCAAATCAACCGCTGAAAATCATTCCCGCCGTTTTTTTTAATATTGGTTTGTGAGGCCATGCTGAACGGTCATACAGCCTATTGATACTTACTACTTGCTACTAAAATGCGCAACTTCAATACCCGCTTCTGGGCGGTATATGGCGCTGTACATATTTCCCATACACAACTACTCGTAAATATGGAAGTATTATTTAGGTAATACTTCCATGCTCGTAAAGGATATTTTGTCTATGATAAATCTCATTTTGTTTTTTCGATTGATGTTCGTGCTAAGGGTACATAGCGCTTGTGGTACAATACGAAGTAATATACTGTGCGCACCGTATTTAAAAAAAAGTTAACCTAATTATGTTATAATAATTACCTATATAATAATAATGTGGCTGTATGGTGCAAATGTCCCTTTGCTTTTTCTGTTTTTATACACAGGAATAACGAAAGAAAAGTAAAGAAAAAAAGTTGGTAATAATATCTTTGGGTAGTACCTTTTTCGAGGTAAACATTCTAAATTTGTAAATCACTGCAGTAATGAATTTCAGTACTTACTTACTGCACTAAAATCAGTGCAGTAAGTAAGTACTGAAATTCATTACTGCAGTGATTTTCAAATTTAGAATGTTTACCTCGGAAAAGTTCCACGTACTGCATTCTTTTCTCAAATATAATATTAACATTTCAGAGCATAAGTGTGAAAATGTTATATATGTCGCAGGGATTTTGTCAAAGTCGTGATATTATAATTCCACTAGTGAAATTATAATTTCATGTGATATTATAATTCCACTAGTTAAATTATGAATAGACAGTATTTTTGTATCAATAAAAAAAAATAACCACGGCACCAAGGCAATCGCTTCGCTGCGCTTCGCCATCGCCTTAAATTTCTAACCTATCACGTGTTCTACAGGACTTCCGAGGCTCGCAGCCGTGTGCATACTGTCTCGTACTGTCTATTCATAATATCACATGAAATTATAATTTCACTAGTGGAATTATAATATCACGACTTTGACAAAATCCCTGCGACATATATATTAAATGAAATCGTGTTACGAGACTTCTGCCTTTTCCGGTTACATTGTAATAGTATATTATGATACAAGTGAGCTTAGGTTGCTCATTATACTCGAGACTGTGGGTTGCAGCCCGAGCCGCAGGCGAGGGCGTAAATGAGCCGAGTGTCTAGTGAGTAAGTTGCTCACGAGTTTCATACGCACTTTTTCAACACACTTGCGAGGAAAAACAAACATTTATTGCATACATATTGTATTATCCTAATATTAACTAAGGGAAAAAGCGCACAAGTTTTTTTTTTTGCACGCGCCAAATGTGAGGTGTTTGATTACATACAGCCATACAGCCTACTTGAAAATAATTAAGTATAATAATAGTGATAAAATGCAAATGTTTTATAACAAATTATTGTGAATTATAAATAATTTGATAATAATATACTTAATTATGTTTTTTGTCTTAATTAGGGACACATTTATTTATTCTAAAAACGTAAATGGATTTTCAGCCGTATAAAACCTCTTTGTTGTTACAAAAAATGAACTGTATCTATTACCCGCTGAAATTGAAAATGCTCTGCTGACTCGCATATAACTTGCAGTTAGGTACTAACTTAACTTTGTAGGGATACTGTATTACCCGGTTAAATTAAAAAGTCTCTGTTTACTCGCATATAATTTGCATTTAGGTACTTACTTAACTTTGTAGGGATAATTCTATTACGCAACTAGTACTGTAATATTATTATGCACGCGTGGCTTATAGTTCGGTTTAAGGCCCTAAGATCGATGTAATAAGGCTCACTTTATGAGCAAGTGTGTTGAAAAATTCGAAACTCAATTATCTAATATACGTATAGTCCGTTCGGTTAGATAGTGTCGGTACACCCGCACGGCATTGTGGCTCTTGCTATAAAATGCAGATATAAAATAATAAACTCAAGTTGGGTACCAAAGTCAATTTTAATGAAAATTTAGATATTTTTATATAAAATTAAGTTAAGTATATTATTTACAAATAATATTAATTATTATTATTTTTTTATATGATTTTTATGATTACTCATTATCGCTCGAATTGTCACAAGTCACAAGTGTCGTTACCACCTGTATTTATAATAAACATAGATTATTTAAGAAAATATAATTTAATAAATGTCGAATCCCAAAATCCAATTCCATTTGCGGGTGTACGCCGCACGCGGCTTCTTTTGTTTATGCGGCGGCATCCTTTGACAAGAAGCGGCACGTGCAAAGGCGGCGCGATAAAAGGGCGACACTATCTAAGCGAATGGACTTTATACGATATGGGTCAATCGTTATATCTTTAGCCGAGTATAATTTTTACCTGTAGTTACGTAGCGGTCACGCGGTCGATCACCTACGCGTTGGACAGACCTCAAGGGAGAGGATTCCCGACCGAAATAGGCAAGCTAACGTTTGCTCGACGACGCAGCGGCAGCCGGCAATAAACTGTGAACGCGCGAGCGCCCCGCGAATCGAAAATATTAAATTAAATAAATTTAAACTTATGACGCCCTGAATCCCTTAGCTATTCTAAGACAATTATTTCCGTATAAGTATTTTTCATTAACTAAAACCAAGTACTTATACTGCAAGTAAAAGGATATTTGGATTACGATTAGACGGATGTTTGGGATTTTATTTGTCACAGTTAAATATCACCAATCGAAAAAAACGGTCGGAAGCACAAGATAAATAACTGTAAAATAACATAAATATTTTCCGTATTTTGAGTACTTGTTGTGGTTTGCGAGTAATACATAATTTAAAATACCCTATTTTGGGGAATCGGCGCCTACAAACCTCCATAGTCTAGAGTCCTGTAGTCCTGCAGGCTGAAAACTGCAACGCGTGGAGGCGTATCGCGGGGGCTGCTTTAGCCAATGAAGCAACGTCATCAACCACGACCACTCTGCCAAGAGTGAACGACTGAGGAGGAGGAGAGGAGGTTACTTGTTCATTATTATTATTTTAGTATGGTTATTTATTTTACCCGCCTATGTGGTCTAGTGGTTCACACCACCGCTTTCAGACCCAGAGGTCCCGAGTTCGATTCCCAGTGGGGGTACATATTGGGGTTTGGTTGGTGGCAGGACTTGTTCTTAGTCCGCCTGGTATTCTTTGGTATAGGTTACACACGTCCGTAAAAAATAATTAACTACTAGGTACGTATAGGCAATTGTTAATGAGCCAAAAGAATTATAAATACGTTTTATATGTAGTGTTATAAAACAATTTAGAAGACTATTTATTGAATACATTTCATTTTTAATTTGAGGAAAATGAAAAAACCTACAAAGAATGAAATATTTTTTCTCGTTTTTGATTAATTCTCTGCTTCTGTTCTGTTGGTCGTAGCATGATGTTATATAGCCTAGCCTTCCTTGATAAATCGGCTCCAACACAAAAATAATTTTCCGATTCGGTCTAGTAGTTTCCGAGATAAGCGCGTTCAAACTACATCAATCAATGGTTCAAACAAACAAACTATAGACTATAGATGACAACTACTTATGCATTAATTTTATTACCTCATAGCAAAATTGAGATAATATTTTAAATACATAGTTGCTGAATGGTACTATATGTCTTCGTGGTACCTATGTATATACACGTGTATATTAATCTATTACGTATGGAGGCAAGTGTCCAGTTTTTATATCTCCCCAGCAATGTTCGTCCATGTTCAATGTAATTCGGTTTAAATGTTGGATAGTTAAATTACACGCTTCATATTCTCCAGTAGGTACCTACGCATTATGATGGTGATTCATGGCAAAGACTCAATTTTGGCCGTAGACCTCTATAGCCTACTGTCGAGTGGGTGTTTGTTCGACTCCTACACTTCATACAACGGACTGTCAAATCAAAACAGTTACTATTCTAAGAGGTCGACTTCGCAAAAACTTCTCAGTATTAAAAATACTATATAATTTGCTAATGTATCAATGTAAATTGTAGGGGTTCATATTTGAAGCTGTATCTAACTTTAATTGAGGTTATTACACTATATTATTGCCATACATAATACCATAGCATTATAATATATTCTTAAAGTTTGTTATTTTATTTTTTTTGTCTTCGTAGTAGAAACTTTCCATTACTCAGTGATACGTAGAGTAGTTTGGCTTGCTTTTACCTTTTACTCTTCGATTTAACTCATTTACTTACTGCCAATCTTGAAAGAACGGTACGGTCCAACCAATTGAATCGTGACCCATTTTGCTAATAGTTTGTTTGAAAGCGACAAAACTATAAAGCTCAATGTCAATGTCAACAAGTTTGAATTTCAATTTTATTGAACTTTAATATCTGTTAGGGAATCAACTTTTGGTGGGTCACGAATCGGTTAGTTCAACTGTACCATTCGGGAGGTAATTAGTGTCTTAACAGTCTAAAGGCTATTAAAAATGAAGTATTAGAAAAAAACGACCCGTCTCACAACTAGCTCCGATGAGATGGGACGCTAGTTGTGAGACGGGTCGCTTTTTTCTTATACTTCATTTCCAATAATAAAAATTGCATTGTGAATGCAAAAAAGTTTAAGTAATTAGTCTAAAAGATGCTACCTTTTTCAATTTATTATTGTTAGCTATCATACGACACTAAGGCCTCGTCTGAAGAGGGAATTTTGTCTTAATTTCCTCAGTCCACGTGGTTTACATACCTAATGCTTCAAAGGACAACCACTGCTAATCTTCTCAAAGCTTTCTTCCTTCATCAGCTCTCACGACGTCTCGTCGAGGTGACAGGATGGGCTGTTCTTAAGAATAATTTTTAACTTATGAAATGCCTGCTGCTCATGCAACAAATCTTAGATAAAGAGAAACACAGCAGGTTCTATGTTTTCGAACAAGAAGACAGGCAACCACAATAAACATGCCTGAATAAAGGCGCCTATTCCAATTAACAGTCTCAGTGGGCATTTAATCATGAACCAATAGCATAAAATTACGACTAACCGCCGCGTAATTACCACCATTAAAGATACAGCATCTAATAAAATACACCCAGAGGGCAAACACTACATTCTTTCACATTACGAAATACCTGACAATTCTTACAAGTGAAAACTTCAACCTTATGTATAAAGGAATAGGGTCAAGTTTCTCGAAGGTGTAAGGTAAAATGTAGCTACATTTCGATTTATCGTTGTATTGTGCAGATGTTTGACCAGCTGACGAAAGTGTGAACATTGACGACACACGTATTGGCACACACTATTGAGTTGTGCCTTCTGTGTAATCTTCGTAACCTATAATTTGCGAAAGTTACTGTAAAGTAAAGAAATATTATGTGTAATTTATGTATGGTAGGTACTTGTTTGTAATAACGCAAAAAAAGATCTTTAACAATACGTCGTTGAAAGTGTTGGAAAGCATTAGGTTTTAATGTATGAGTTATATTTTACCTTGTTAATAATTATGTTTGGAACTCAAGAATATTTTTTTTTATCCACAACGGGGTAGCACTTAGCTTTCATTGCCCTGATGTTAAGTGAAGATAAGGCTGAAAGTGGAACGCACTACTGCCAGAATCCTCAACCACTGAGGAACTGGCTATGTTTCGGAACACAGCAATGGTGAAAACATCGTTGTTATGGCGTCATACTTTAAATAAGATGGTGTTAGCTAGCCAGGCAAACTTAAAACAAGTCATACCTACCCCCAACCAAACTGAATACAACATGTACACACATGGAATCGAACTCGGGACCTCTGGGTCTGATACCGGTGGTGTGTACCACTAGACCACGGAGGCGGTTAAAAAGTCATTAGCGAAAAAAGTAAGAAACATAATTCAGATCTTAATAATTTTTTATCTGTTTACTCATTATTTGGACCGTAATTTTCAATACACAAGCCATGTGATGAAGCAATTAAAGAAATTACAGTCATTCGGTAATACCCTACAGCAGCTAATGCTTGTTATACACGATTCGTAATGGTCCCCTTCCTGCTCGTTAAGCCAATACTTTGTGAGCTTTACATCGGAGTAAAACTTTGCCCTAATTGGTTTATAATATTAAAGTAATATGAAACTATTTTGTACCTACTTCGAAAATTGATTTATTATAACACAGTTTTTAATGTTATCTAACTTAAGGCTACGATTCCCCAAAATAGGGTATTTTAAATTATGGATTACTCGTAAATCACAAGTACTTAAAACTTGGAAAAAATACATGTTATTTTACAGTTATTTATCTAGTGCTTCCGGCCGTTTTTTTTCGATTGGTGATATTTTACTGTGTCAAATAAAATCCCAAACATCCGTCTAATAATAATTCAAATATCGTATTACTTGCAGTGTACTTGGTTTTAGTTAATGAAAAACATATGAAAATAATTGTCTTTGAATAGCCGAGAATTCCGGCCGTCAATTTTTAATTGAATTTTAAGTGATTTTCGATTCGCGGGGCGCTCGCGAGTTCACAGTTCACTGCCGGCTGCCGCTGCGTCCGCGTGTAGTGTATCGAGCGCGGCCGAGCAAGCGTTAGCGTGCCTATTTCGGTCGGGAATCCTCGCCTTAATCATTATAAAAAAATGGGTTCGCGTTCGTATACCGTTCGAAAATCTACTATGGGGCTGTGTGCTGTGTGTAATTTTTATCTATTACAATTTGTCCTATACTAACAGAAGCAGAACTGCATTTTGAAAGTATAAAATTAATTAAAAATCTGAACTCTGATCTAAATCGGAGAGGAAACTTTCTTATAAAAAATTCAAAATTATATTCTTCAAAATAGTTTTTACTTTTATCAAAAATGATTCCATAAGAGTATTTTAATTGTGCAATAACTGGCTGGAAAATTAAGCTCCTTTGACATTACAGACGACAACGTTCCTAATCAAATAGTAGATTGTTTAGCAAGGGATGTATGGCACCCATAACAGTCGAGTGGTCAATCAAACGAACGAAGTGAGGGCGCCGATAGTTCGAGACTGTTATGGGTCCATATGCCCGAAGTAAACACTCTACTTTTCATTTTGAATATGAGGAAAGTAAAAATAAACAGAAATAATGTAAAAAATATTTTTCCTAAGGCCGTGGAATTTTCGAAAGACTATAACTTTTTTGTTTTCATTTTCTCTGTTTTAGGGAAGGCAAGGGAAACTTAGTCCATACAGTCTTGTTTGGTGTTTGACCCGTACTCTATGCAATTCCATGAAATTAATAGCCTGATGTTTTATGTTACAAAATATAACTTATTTGGTTTAATCTGTTTCTAAAAACGCATTTTTTAAAAAAACAATGTTCTAGATTTGAAATAATAATTCTACGATATTAATTATTTTATATAATAGCAAAACATGGCTGTATAGGCTTCTGTGCCTTTGCCTGCATACCTATGGAAAATAAACGTCCAAAGAGAAACTTAAAGACTCTACACACGTTCCTATCCGACCTCCGATTCGGTCTGCTCCTTGACCAAATCGGAACGTGTGTAGCGTAGATTTGGTCTGGGAGCAGACCAAATCGGCTGTCGGATCGGAACGTGTGTAGATGCTATTACAGATTTAGACATGACTCCTCCTATTCCTTTTTTAAATTTCATAACGGCCCTAGGGCCGGCACATACCACTTTCAACCCGCATTTTAGGCAAGATATGAGTTACTTTCAGAATATGAGAGATGAAAAAGTTTAGACTACATATACGTTACCTCAGCATTAAGTCTAGCTCCATGTTCCTAATAATAGATATACAAAACGGTGATGCGCGTGCTCAGATCATAGTATTATATGATCTGAGCGCGTGTCAAATAAAGTAACCACTCAGAAAAAAGTAAACATTAATCTGTTCTAAGCAGATGTTTAACATCATCGTACGAAATCACACCCACAGCTACTAGAAATGCGAGCACAAAAGAGTTGAAAGTTAAATCGCCTTTTTAGTTTGGCATTGTTTCATCATTTAACTCAAATGGTGAATATGGAGAGCCCACAGCAGTCCACGAGAATCGCCTACGACAATTTCCATATTTTATCCATTGTAAGTCTATCGGTTTTATAACAAGATTCTATTTCTAAACAGATTATTCATGTCTATATTTGTTCGTTCGAATGTGTTTCAAATGAAAAATTATATTATGCTTTATTCTTTAAAAATCAAATTAAATTGTCGGTCAGTACAAAAGATGACCAATTCTAAACTAAAAGTTATTCTCCTCTTAATGGTGTCTCATGTTATTTAGGTATGCTGTTTCACTTTTTTTTACCGGTATTAACCATAGATACTATCTAGCTAAAGTATACCCCAATATCTAATAACGTGTTAATTACACAAATTGAAGTAAACCAATTAAGGACCAACATTATTTTGAGGTAGGAACTGTATATCGTGAGCTGTACAAATAATATTACATTTTTGTGTTAAAATCTAATAATTACGTTATAATGATGATGATTCTAATGTTATAGTATAATTTAAATTGAACCATTATTATATTTAGTGGACACATAACTATTAAATCTTAATGATGATCTAACAGCAGTCGTGAATTCAATGGCATGAAGCCAGTGATCTCATTACCTCCCACGCACGACAAAAACGATTGTTACGGATCATTTGTCATTGAATTGAATTTACGTGACGCGCTTATGAATCGTAAACAAACCAAAAAAATTACAGTTTCGACAATGTTTGACAGGTCTTATTTGTGTCGGTTAAGGCGCGCGTATACGGGCTATTCTTTATGGCAATAATTGCCTGGCAACTGTTAATGGATCAATCTGAAGCATTTAAGTGGAGCGATACGGTGTTGCTCCATATTTCGTGGTATTGTGCGGCCGTCCCTCAGCAACAGGTTCAAACTAGCAAATCAACAATAATTACAATAAACAGTCGCACTCAAAGTCTCAAAATCACTGGTTCAATACAGAACGGAATAGTAACATTAGTCTTAGTAATTATTTCATTTGATTGTTTGTTTGCATCGAATAGGCTCCGAAACTACTGGACTGATTTAAAAAATTCTTTAACCATTAGAAAGCTACATTCTTCCCGAGTGACATAGGCTATATTTTATCCCGATATTCCCATGGGAACGGGTTCCACGCAAGTGAAACCGCGAGAACCCGCGAGAACCCGCTAGTATTTTATAATACAGTAATTCACTGTGCACGACGCACATCGCTTTTATTAGACCTTTTTATAGAAATATTGTTTATTACTAAGTTTGTCTATGGCTTTATTTGATATATTGACATTGTATTTTCTATATTTTGTCCTAGCGGTACGCCAAAAAATGTTGCAAATAGTGTTAAAGATATGAAAATCGGAACGATTGATCTTAGTACAAATTTGTATGAACAAATAATGTAATTTATAAATATTTTCAATATTGCTTTCTTGGGGTTTGATATGAGGTTATTATATTACCTTGCATGTAATGTAAGATATATTTCAAAAATAATTATTCAACCGTATCATATCTGGAGGAGCCCAAACTTGGTATGTTTTGAAAATGATTTTTATTTTTATTTAAAACAAGTGGCTGAAATATAATGATATGATATTTTACTGAATTTCGGGGTGTACCGCTAGGACTAATTCTTTTGTCAATACAAACAGTTGCACTAGAACCAGCGGTCGTTTCACTCTTATCGTAGAAAACAGGCCACTTAGTTAGGTAGTGAATAGTCACCATATTATATTCAGTAGCTAAGCTAGTTAAAATAGTATGTATGTACGCTTAGATATAGGTATAGTCTCCTTATATGTAGAAAAGACTTAATGCGAAAAATTAACAAACGTAAAATGTAGCGTTTGCTAGTAGCGTGGGTCGATACAGTTAACATATTAGGAAACACGCTGCGTAAAATATTTGTACAAACAATAGTCATGTCTTACTAATTTTTCGTTCTATTAATAGATCCATAAAAGTAGGTTAGTAATATTTTGCGTCATACAGACTTAGAATAACGCCTAGAAACCGAGTAGGCCTAAGAAAATGAAGCAATTCAAACTGAGCCAATTTGGCTCAGTCGGCCCCGACTTTACACGAACGTCCCGTTTTGTTAACATCAAAGTTTTGTTTGTGTGCGTGTCGGGGCTGGTCGGCGCACGTAGGCACGTAATGCTCGCACACACATAAATCTGATTTTTTGCTTCACTTTTGACGAAGCTTTAGTATGAAGACTATCGATCTAGCGTAAGCGAAGCGAAGAGTTATTAATCTATGCATACAGATTTCTAGAAACACTGCATATCACTTCAAAAGTCTAAATAGATTTTTAAATATCTAGTACAATAATAATAAGTATAAAAGCTTTATTACATCATAACTAAAAAAATACAAACACCAGTAGACAAAAATTTTAAAATTAAAATAGACTTGCCTTATGGCATTCTCTTCCAGGCAACCTTGGGCGAAAGAATAAATAAGTAGTAAGGGAATGGGTGCACGCACAAACAAGATATGACGATCACAGTTTTTTCCGTAAACAAAATTATTCACTATATTATCATGTTACCATTCCGCACGCTTTGTTTTGTAAATAATTACCTACTACGAGTGCATTGTTTACCAAACATCTCTACTCACAAATGATGTAACTTGTTATGCGAACATCGTATAGTACTAACTCGTGTTCTATGCTATAAGTATTTTTTCCCAGCTAGCGTTTACTTTTCTAGTTCATTTAAACAGACGTATTTGTAATCAAAATAAGAAAAATTTTACCGTATTTAGGGTCGTGATATAGTTAACAATAGTAAGGAAAATAATAAAAAATAGTAAAAAAAACACAATTCATGTAGTAGTCTCCAGTCAGTCCCTGTAAAAAAGATTATTTTCAATGAACACTAAACACATAAAATTAATATAAAATCTCAATATGGCTGTTTCATCTTAATCGATTGTTAAACATTTGTAAAAATGTTTCTTTCGGATGCGAGGGTTTCCTCACATTGATGAAGCAACGCTGGCCTACAGCGTAACAAGTGATAGCAAAATTCGACGAGTCGTGGAGGCCTTTCGGTAGCTTAGTTGGTCAGAGCATCGGGCCGGATTCCCGGAGGCGCGGGTGCGAATCCCGCCTGAAAGCTACTTATGGGGCTCGTGGTTTTTTACTATCACATTTTTCCTATACTTACATAATTGCATTGTGAATGCATAAAAATAATATAAAATCTCAATATGGCTGTTTCATCTTAATCGATTGTTAAACATTTGTAAAAATGTTTCTTTCGGATGCGAGGGTTTCCTCACATTGATGAAGCAACGCTGGCCTACAGCGTAACAAGTGATAGCAAAATTCGACGAGTCGTGGAGGCCTTTCGGTAGCTTAGTTGGTCAGAGCATCGGGCCGGATTCCCGGAGGCGCGGGTTCGAATCCCGCCTGAAAGCTACTTATGGGGCTCGTGGTTTTTTACTATCACATTTTTCCTATACTTACATAATTGCATTGTGAATGCATAAAAATAATATAAAATCTCAATATGGCTGTTTCATCTTAATCGATTGTTAAACATTTGTAAAAATGTTTCTTTCGGATGCGAGGGTTTCCTCACATTGATGAAGCAACGCTGGCCTACAGCGTAACAAGTGATAGCAAAATTCGACGAGTCGTGGAGGCCTTTCGGTAGCTTAGTTGGTCAGAGCATCGGGCCGGATTCCCGGAGGCGCGGGTGCGAATCCCGCCTGAAAGCTACTTATGGGGCTCGTGGTTTTTTACTATCACATTTTTCCTATACTTACATAATTGCATTGTGAATGCATAAAAATAATATAAAATCTCAATATGGCTGTTTCATCTTAATCGATTGTTAAACATTTGTAAAAATGTTTCTTTCGGATGCGAGGGTTTCCTCACATTGATGAAGCAACGCTGGCCTACAGCGTAACAAGTGATAGCAAAATTCGACGAGTCGTGGAGGCCTTTCGGTAGCTTAGTTGGTCAGAGCATCGGGCCGGATTCCCGGAGGCGCGGGTTCGAATCCCGCCTGAAAGCTACTTATGGGGCTCGTGGTTTTTTACTATCACATTTTTCCTATACTTACATAATTGCATTGTGAATGCATAAAAATAATATAAAATCTCAATATGGCTGTTTCATCTTAATCGATTGTTAAACATTTGTAAAAATGTTTCTTTCGGATGCGAGGGTTTCCTCACATTGATGAAGCAACGCTGGCCTACAGCGTAACAAGTGATAGCAAAATTCGACGAGTCGTGTAGGCCTTTCGGTAGCTTAGTTGGTCAGAGCATCGGGCCGGATTCCCGGAGGCGCGGGTTCGAATCCCGCCTGAAAGCTACTTATGGGGCTCGTGGTTTTTTACTATCACATTTTTCCTATACTTACAAAATTGCATTGTGAATGCATAAAAATAATATAAAATCTCAATATGGCTGTTTCATCTTAATCGATTGTTAAACATTTGTAAAAATGTTTCTTTCGGATGCGAGGGTTTCCTCACATTGATGAAGCAACGCTGGCCTACAGCGTAACAAGTGATAGCAAAATTCGACGAGTCGTAGAGGCCTTTCGGTAGCTTAGTTGGTCAGAGCATCGGGCCGGATTCCTGGAGGCGCGGGTTCGAATCCCGCCTGAAAGCTACTTATGGGGCTCGTGGTTTTTTACTATCACATTTTTCCTATACATCAAATTATTTATTATTTATTATCGTATTTTATTTATGAATGTAAACATGTTACCTCTGTTGATAGCCTAAATAAATAAAATAAAATAAATGAAACCATGCTTTTTAGGGTTCCGTAGCCGAATGGCAAAAAACGGTACCCGTAGAGCCTGTACACATTGTGCGCTCGGCGAGCATTTGGTGAGCATACGGGAGACATTTTGTATGAGAATCTGTAGTTCTGCTACTACCCAGAGGTGCTGTACAGATTTGCATACAAAATCGCTAACCAAACGCTCGCTGAGCGCAAAATGTGTACAGAGGGTTATAGATTCGCAATGTGAAACTTGGCAGGTAAATGTATCTTGTGATCCGCTTTACGATTTTCATACGGAAATAAAAAAGTTAAGGAGCCCACCTAATTTTTTTTATTTCCGTATGCAAATCGGAAGCCCTTCCCATACAGGAACTGAAACTGAAACATGTTTCTTTCATCAAACATATTTGTGTGTGGTGGCTAAAGATAGGTCTTTAAAAATTACATAAAGGTTTCTCAAACCGTTTTTTCTCATAGTCAATATTTTGGTGTGAACGAGATATAGTCAGGAGTTTTTGAGATATAGGGCAGAGGTACCCTTTGTGGCCACTTTAAGGATATTTCGACTTTTAAGCACTAAATACTAAATGCTCTTAGATATTTAAGACACAAATTATATCTTAAATTATAGATAATTTATCTACCTTTAAAGGTAATTTTTTTTAATTTATAAAAGTTAAATAGTTTTTTTATATTACACACAATGTGTGAGAGGTGCCAAATGTACCGGTTTTGGCCACTTACTGATAGTAAAACTTTTGTAAGTATTGCGAAAAATCAAAACCAAACCCAGGTAAAATCAATATATTCTAATGCGCTAAAAACCAGTCAATTGCAAAACAACAATTTAATTGTAAAAAACAAAGGTTTATAAAGTATTTCATCCAAAACAAATTTCTTAAAATTTTCATACAAAACTTTTTTTCAAACAGAAAATTGAATTTATTGAAAAAAATCTAACGGTTGTTATTATTACCTTAAAAAACCTTATTTTAATTGCCTTTATCAAAAATGGCTAAAAGTTGTTTAGAAAACTTTTAGAGCAAAAAGTGGCCAGAACCGGTACAGTGGCCAAAACCGGTACGTACTTAACACATTTTCAAAAACCGCAAATATAACTTTGTCTTTCATACAAACACTATGAAAAACAAAGTTATTTCAAAAAACCGCAATTGTAACTTTGCAATTTGTACAAAATGGTAGAAAATGGTAGTGGTATTTTGGCTAGGTGGTAGGTTACAATATTATATCATCATCATCATCATCATGTCAGCCGAACGACGCCCACTGCTGGGCATAGGCCTCCTCCAAGGATCTCCACAACGATCGGTTCTGCGCTGCAAACAATGTTACATACCATTATGTAATCGGTACGTTAATGGGTACGGAACCCTTCATGAGCGAGTCTGAATGGCACTTGGCCGATTTTTTCCATAGCCCACCAGTTTCCACACATAAATTCAACGTTAGAAGTTCAGTGTAGACGTGAGAATATTACTAACAGATAGGTAGGTACTTAGTAGGTACTTAGCGTTTTTATGAATCTGTTAAAAGTTTAATGTTATAAAATAAATATATTTTTTTTCTTTTTAAATACCTACTTATATTATTTTATTAAAATTGGGTAATAATAGTACAAGTTATTTAAATTTTTACTTTTTTGCATTCACAATGCAATTTTTGTTATAAAAAATGGAAATGGGATGGTTGTGAGACGGTTAGATTTTTTCTAAATACTTCATTTTCCATTTTTCAATAATATAGTACTTACATTAATTTATATTTTTGGAACCATTGAAGACAATACGAGTATTTCTATAATTTCAAAACAGTTTACGCATCACTACATAGTATAAAACAAAGTCGCTTTCTCTTTCCCTATGTCCCTTTGTATGCTTAAATCTTTGAAACTACGCAACGGATTTTGATGCGTTTTTTTTTAATAGATAGAGTGATTCAAGAGGAAGGTTTATATGTACTTTTTATCCCGATATTCCCACGGGAACGGGAACCACGCGGGTGAAACCGCGGGCGGCCGCTAGTAGTCAAATAAATGCCTTTACTTCTACTCCTAAATTTCTAAGAAAAGACATCAACGCGCCAAATCTGTTGGTGATTTTTATTATTTATGTGCCTGTTTCACAATGGCAAATGGAAACAGGCACATAAATAATTAGACCTGGTGTTATTGTTGATCGAAGATTAGGAGATACTTTCCAGTTAAATTGACAATTTTGTATGGATTATCTGTCAAGTAACAGCTTATTAGAACTTACTGACATTGTGAAACAGGCCTTAAGTGTCGTTTTATCAAACTGCATACAAAATATTTTCGTGTCACATCATCATCACACGTGCAATGCTTCATAATTTAATGTCATTAGCAACATCAATCATCATCATCTATTTTGAGTCCACTCCACTGCTGAACATAGGGCTCCTCCTTCGAGCGCCACAAAGAGCGGCTGTGGGCTATTTGTAGTCAACGGCTTCCTGCATGCTACCATCACCAGGGCATTGGTTGGCATTGGTCTAGTACTGAGTAATAATAACGCGAATTCATATTAGAATAATAGGTATATGTTGAAATCTCAATTAATATTGTGATTTGAAAAAAAGAAATTCCTTCTTATCCATTTCTTATCGACATTTTTAAACCATAAACTTATTTATTACTAGAGTATAATAAGTTTATGTTTTAAACAAATCAATATTATGTAAGTAGGGACTTTACAAATCCAATTAAATATAATCTACCGCAAACCACGAAACGCACAACTAGTTGACAAGGAGTCGCCCCAAAAATATTTTGTTATATACTTAAAGTCTAAAATTTATCTACCTTCCGTTTTAACTGTGCCAGGAATTATCGCTGCTTAACTATATTCATAAAAGGATCGCAGGACGTTGGCGTGAATGCAAGGCATAAATGGGCATCACATCACGTTTGCGACTACAAACGATCTTGACAAGGAAATGTCACTATTCTTTGTAGCTGTAGGTAATTTTGTGTCTAGTTCTATGTCAGCATTTTTGTTTCCTTGTGATGGCTTAGATGGATGACGATAATAATTTAGATATATCATAGGTTCTTAAAAAATAAGATTAATTTATCACAATAAAACCCCCTTCTCTAAAAAAAAATATTTATTCGGTACTCCTAAATACTTGTTGTTTGTGTGCAACGCCATCTATAATTGGTTCTGGTAATTTTAGTGTTGCTTTTCTACCCTAGATGGCAGTAAAAACTAGTCCTATCTAACTTAATTACAATGGAACGAATGTAGATGGCGCTGTCAAGCAAGGTAACAAAATAGTTCTCCTGAAAGCCGCAAGGTAGCGTTTCAAGACCTAAATTCAATGCATGACTTTGTGTTCTGAATGTTTATTAATTGCTTTTCTCCATTAACAGTTTGTTCTTTTTGTAAACAAGCCAAAGTAGTAAACCATTTATAAAGTAAGTCGATATACAGACTACACACACATCGTGGAGAACAAATGCAAGCAAATAAGCTAAATATACACTCGAAGCGCACGAACTCAGGGCTAACAGGAACTGGAGTTTGACGACAGTATAATGGTCATAGGTGGCTGTAAAGAAATTTTACAATACATTAATATTTTTAGTAGGTAGGTACTTATACTATACTACAAATATAATATACAAATTACAATCATACATCATATTATTGACATACAATCATTGATATCTTATTTTAATATGTAAGTATAGATCAGAAAACAAATCAAATATCGCGTTGCGTTTCTAATAAAGACAATGGGGTATAATATTATCTCCCTTCTCCTTTTTGAAGTTGGCAAAAATATGTAAGGTGTTATGTAATGTGATTAAATTGTAATAGGTTTTAGTATAAGTAGCTTTTTAAAATGGATGTTTTCTTTTTATTACATTCTGATTTTTCACATTCTTTTAGCAGAGAAAGAGTATTTAAATTTTTAAAGACATAAATAAATAATAATATAACATAGTTAGGTACCTACTGATAGGTACAGATCTATCCTGAAATGTAGCTTTTCACCTTTTAAACTCGTGGCTTTATTGATATTATGTTTTCCTGTCATATAACTACCTTATTTTATTGATCCGAAATCCTATTTAAAAAAGTTCTAAATATCAATTCCTATCAATCCATTTATCAATCACACCCAATAAAATTCAAGATAAAAGATAAGAAAACACTGATTATTCAGTGATAAAATATAAAGCATCATTCATACTACAAAACATCAACTAACTGATGTTATTACTGACTGATGTTAAAACTCTGTTAGATAAACACAAGTCACAATTCCTTGTAAAACATAGTAAGATACATTACAAATACAATGGTATTCGCTTCGCAAAGGAATGGAGCATGCAGATATCCGCAAGTATTTCTCCTATGCGATAGTTCGCACTTCTCAGGGAGTACAAATGTTAGCCTATTACGATAACAGTTATTCTGAGCCCGTGTGCTACCAAATAAGCGTAGTGTAAGCTCGGTTTCGCAATATTTTTCCGCGGTGCAGTCACGCCGCCCCGCGCACGACTGCTAGTTATACTAAGTGAGAATTGCGAGAGACCACATACTTTATGCCACTACTGTAATGCACCCGCGAAATGGCTCTCGACTATATTATTCACTATGCAATTTGTAAGCATAATCACTAGTGCATTTACACGCAACGATGATTGTCACGAACAGACTTATTGAAACTTCAATTAAATCATTACAGGTCAGTAATCAATTGGTTTACATGATAACTCCATTCTACTCGTATTTCATTTAGATTTCAAACTTTAATATTCGATCAACAATAATAACGTAGGATAGGTTTAGGATTTCTAGACAGTACAAAAAACGATACTGACCGCCGGTTTCTGAAACGCCAATCAAAAATAAAATTTGCTAACAGACTGTCACAATTAATTCCCAACTAATTCCCAATTAAAAGCACCTTGGGTTTTTGAAACGAAAATAATCTCACAATTAGGTTTAGACTGTTAACAGACTGTTGACAGTCTGTCACATTTTTCTTTCAGAAACCCAAACTACAATTAATTGGAGATTAATTGGAGATTAATTGGGAATTAGGTAATTTAATTTTAATTGGCGTTTCGGAAACCGGCGGTTAGAGTGTCAAAATGATTGTGTTTGTTTTGTTTCTAAGCAAACCTTGATGTCGGCCTACGATTAGTACTAATTATATATTCTGTGGCCTAGGTTTAAACCATTTTATTCACGATAATTACAATTACTTACCTATATTAGCGACATGTCTTTAAAGGCTTTCTAGCAATAAGTATTAAAAATACGTTCATGGATCACAATCAATTATAGTGTGATGACTAATAAAAACGCAAACAATAAGCTCAAAAAATAAGCCGCTCCACCGTACTTTAATCGAAAGCACGAATCGATACTACTTCTGTGAAACCCTAACACGAAATTGTTTTTTTTTTTCATTCTGTAGTCTCTCAATAACTAAGCTAAATCGTCTACCTATCGGAACAAATCGTTTGGCTTTTTTGGATGGTTTTTTAAAAGGAAAAACGCCGTAACGTGAGCTTCGAGCTCGCTTCGGTGAACCCACACAAAATGGTGTCTTCTCCACATATCGGATTTAAAAGCGGATGGAATGTAAATGTTTCCGATAAATCCAATTTACATAACTTAGTAGTACCACGGTCAATGTTCAGTTTTGTTAGTATTTTTAAATTGATGTGTAGATGATGTCGATCTTACACTTCTTTTGCTGTTACCGTTAGTAGATTCATAATAAGTACGACTTTTATAAAAAATATTATTTAAATATTTGAAATCACAAGTGACAAGTAAAATATGAATGTACTTAAGTAGTTCAATTCGAATATCTTGTATAGTAAGTTACATTTTACAAACATGAACAGCAAAAGTTGATTTCACGAGACCGCGAGTTAAATTTGCGATGTGACAATACTGTACTAAAAGCACAGACTGTGTAACTAGTCTGACCGTTAATCTAATGATAATGAGTTGGTACTATTCATTCACGCGACAAATTCTTGGAAGCAACTTGCATCATAATTCATTTAAAATCAAGAAATAGATATTTACTTTTATGGTCCTTTTTTCCTTTGTGCAATTAATAGAAACCACTTATTTTATTGCGCTCGAGAACCCGGGCAGTTGCCGTACCCCAAGGTACTGGGGTATGAAAAAACTATTCTGTCTCAACAACTCTTGTAATATAGGTACCTACCTTCGCTCCTTTATTAAATTATATTTAAAACAAAACATTTTATTTACTAACGTTATTTACACCAACATTGTGTAGGTACCACAATTGTTAACCTGCCCCTTGATTCACAAACCATCGGAAACGAAATCGGATTACAATTTTTCCTTTGTATTTGTCTATTCTTTAGTGAGTGACAGAGACAGTGCATACATTCCGCTGTCGGGAGCGTTTCCGACGGTTTGTGAATCAGGGGACTGATCTCGTAAAAGCTCATCGTTTTATAAATACCAACCTAAAAATATCATGAGACAGTAGAACAAGGTCCCGTAGATGCAATTCGGCACTTCGAACACGGATTCCTTCGGAATAATCCCAAATCCCTTAGAATACCTGCGGAACAAGATATAAAACGGTCTCAGATGGTTCGAGGAAAAATAAATAAGCCCTCTCCGCAGCCGTACTGAATGAATGAAGAATACAACACGAATAAGTATCTATGGTGGATTATAGTCGCGATTCTTTTGTCACTTTTTATTGCTTAATTGCTTTGTGTAGGTACGTATGAATTGTATGGAGATTATAAAAATACCAATAAATCATAAAAAATAACAAGGTATTTTACTCACAAGAATAATAAATAAAATAAAGTCGTATGACTTACTAGATAATAGTTTTAATATAGTACCTAAGACATACACTTGTTGTTGTACCTATTCCATCACATTTTTATGAGGCAGAGGTTATTTTTCTTCGATCATTTTAAAAATGCACTATTTTATTTATTTTATTATTTTTCAATTTTTCGGGAAGCTTTCAGCCAGGTTACAGAAAAAAAATACAAACTTAAATAAATATGTAAGGCCAATTACAAGCTTCCACATGTAAATATATATAAATGCTTACGTAAGATGCAGAAGTATTACAACCTAGTAATTAATATAAGATAAGACAATATTTCAAAGAAAAATAACTGGCGCTTAACATTTGTTTTAGCTTACTTGAAGATGTGTTGAAAAGGTCTATATCATATTGCTTTGCCACACCATTGAAAGACTTGCTGGTTCTAATAAAGAAAGAATTTTGCTGATAATTGGTTTTGCACATTTATTTATTATATTATTATTCTTTTCCGTTGTTAGAGGTATTTAACATTACGTTTTTTTTTTAATATTAAACAGGCTTGGCTCTGAATTTAACGGTTCAATAAGCTAATTGGCATAGACACAAAACATCATTGATAGACACACTATCACAAGATAAGTACTTTATGTAAAAACCGTGCAAAACCCAGCCCGGATTCCAGCTGCCAATCCTGAATACCTAACTGACATTATATTATTATATCTCACTCCGAAGTGAAAACCTGAACAGCTACAGAAAAAGACTTACTCGGAAGGGAGGATCTGCGAACAGCTCGCGTACATCCTCAGGTCTCAGATATGACGCACAGTGCTTGTAACCGGGGCGATTTCGGCTGCCATTTTTACTTATTTGGCGTATGTAGTAACTATTTAGTAATCTGTGGTATGGTGCCATAGGTTAACATTATGGCGCTATCAATATAACTTACTCGGAAGTGAGGACGCGCGAACAGCTCGCGTACTCGGATATGTCGCACAGTGCTTTGTAGCCGGGGCGACTTTCGGCTGCCATTTCAACATACAGAGCGTATGTCGACACTAAAACGCCGACGATGGCGGTCGCTATGATGGCACGGTTGTGCTGCGTCGTCTTCATCCTGTTGAATAGAGAAGAAGAGTTAAGAGAAGAATTAACCTTTATTTTATAATATAATGTAACTAGCTTTCCACCCGCGGCTTAGCCGGGCCCGCGTGGACTAAACGCCATTATCCCGCGGGAATGTGATATTTTACCAAAAAAATTGCCTATGTGCCTCTCCAGCTCTCAAACTATGCCTACACCAAAAATCAGGTCAGTTTTGACGTGAAAAGCGGATAAAAAATACACACACAAACCCACATTCACATTTATAATATGTATTACAACCAATGGCTCACTAAATAAATACCACCACCACCACCCCGGTACGGTACCACCACCACGTAACCTAACTTAACCCTGGTCCAAGATAGTGTTGATGAGTATACTTTGACCCGGGAAGCGTACCTGAAAACAAAGAACCTGAAAACCTACATGTAAGCCACTCGACTAGAGATCGTCAATTATAAAGTAAAAGTAAAAACATTAATGACACAAAAATTATATAAAATACGTATTACGTCAATATCGAAAGTTTCAGCGCCTTAAAAGCCTTTTACGGCAGGCATTAATGAAGACAATATCATAAAATTATTTAAAAAAAATTAACACACTTGTATAATCGCCAAATTATGGATTTGTAAGTATGTAATCATTTATTTGCCGTATTTGTCATCATCATCCATTTTAAGAATTATGCTATCATCATCTTCGTCAATTTGAAAGACAACATTGTTGCGGTTTCGAGAAATATTTGTACATTTGCGGAAAAAAACAAGTTTTTAGCATTAGGGCGAAGGACAAAATTTCAGCTCAGCTTCTATAAAATATCCGATTTTACGACTTTGCATGCGATATAAAGTGAATGCGACATGATCGTCCACTTGTGCGGAATATTCTGCGAACAAACTGGCATTTTCGATATTAACTGTCGCACGATTAATGCTTGGATGCAGATTGAAATAGCAATTGTGAGTTTTATAGGTGCATAAGCATGAGTTAAGAGAAATGTTATTTTATTGAAGTCGTTTTAAGCCAGATCTTTCCGATATGCTCCGCGGTAGGTATCCAACAAGCTACAAAATACTTAAGTAATTGAAATCGGTTTTTATTTTAAAATTTCTATCTAGCTTATGTTATTGTGGTCTGAAAATAGTCTGAGTTCAACATACCTACCTAAGTACTTATAATGCAACTCAATGCGTGCCAAGAGATTTTTCAAAAACTAATAAAAAAACTGAATTGAACTTTTAAATAATATTTCCTAAAATACCTACTGAAAATAGAACTTTAAGGTTGTATAATTGGTACCAATGAATTATCAGAAAAGGTAGTATAGATAGTAAAGATATCGAAGTAGCCGAATTTCAGCCAAACATAACAATGTTAAAATCCGCGGAACACGTAATAAACGAAATTAATTATGTAGGATCAGAAATTAAAACATCGAGCCGAAATTATTGTGGACGTAGGAATATTATCGCGTAATAAACAGTATTAACACAAAAGCCCGTCAATTTACATTCAAAATGCTCGAGCATACCTACAATTCAAGTTAATAATTATTTTACAGGAACCGAGCACCCGTTGTTTTATTAATATTAATATTTACTCACATAAATTATACGCATTTAATCCATCAACCGCAATGGAAATATTGGAAATGAGCTTTTAATTAAAAAAGTACGCACCAATTCCAATGTAAATGTGTAGTAGTAACTTACAGATAATTTAAATTATAAAGTGGAAGTATACATTTTGTTAGGCTTATAAAAACATTTAAAGCATTTGCAATAAATATTTGAACATTCACCATTCATTTAGATTTATGTATTCAAATACCACTTATTATTAAGTTACCTATAAGTTCAATCGGTCCATGGTTCATTAATTAATACAGCAGCATAAAAAATAATATTAGCATTTACGATTACGACCTCTCATTCTTACTTCGTAAAAGATCCGTTAAAATGCGGAACTGTATTTTCAAACCACTGCATACGGTCATATTAAATCAATTTTATTTAGAAGGGGAACAGGCCAAGTACGTTCGTAGACAGCCCCAAAGAAAAAAAAAGCATAAAGAAAAAAGTCGCTCAGCGGTGCCTACCTACTTCGTTACCCGCACCCCTTCGTGTACACTGGGCATTATGCCCTTGCTGTTTAAAATTAAAAAGAAAACAAACAGTCGGCTGGTGGTCTCACTTTTATTAGCATGAGGCAAGCAAGCCAGTAAAAATAATCGTATTAGCACTTGCGGTCGAGCAAGTCGGCTTGCAATAATATCTATAATACCTTTATTTGTAGGAGTTGACTTTGTTGGAGACTGGTAGGTATTTATTTATACGGGAGTAATAATCTTAATAATAATTTGGGACCTGCATTACGACACGAGCACGACCGATATCAGCTGCTTCAACTTATAATGATGGGTAAGATAGAAGGCAAAAGACATGCTGGAAGACGAAGAATGTCATGACTGAGAAACATAAGGGAGTGGACTGGTATCGCCAAAGCAGAAGAACTGTTTCGCTTGGCGAAAAACAGAGATAGATTTGCGAAGCTGACGGCCAACCTCCAGTAATGGGGAGGCACTGATAGGTGAAGAAGAAGAATCATCTTAACCTCTTAATTATCTTCGAAATCAATAAAGATAATATTTAATAGAATTACTGCACAATCCGAAACTTCCCATGTAGAATTGTACCTATTATTTTTTAATGATGATAAGAACACACTGTACTGTACACTCTTGCTTGTAACTAAAAACGCCAGAGACTCACTACTGCCAACATATATTATTATGCTGTGCTACTGCTAACTACAAAGTTTTTTTTTTATTAGATACCAAAAATATTGAATTAACAAGTTATTATTTATTACCATATTTACCTTGAACTAGACTCGATAAACTGTTAATACGTCCAAACAAGTATAGATTACCGACCGTGATAGGATTTGATTACTTAGTAGCACACTTTGATAAATGTAGTTTCTAAAACGCGAGTGAGTCTCGAGAATGCTTGTTTTATACTGATTAAATAATCATTATTTATGCATCCGTGCTCGTGGGTTCAATCTTCACTTCATCATTAATATTCATAATCGTTAGCATAGACTAAATTCTTTGTTAAAACAAAATAGAATCGACAGGTTCTCGTGACTTATTTTCAAATATGCTTATCTGATGTGAGAGATTCAGCTTGCATGGTTGGACAGGCTCAATAAATGATCCATTAAAAACTTAAATCATTTAATTTTATTGTCCTTATCACAGACAATCTTAAGTAATGTCCTATATGTATTTCTTGTAAGTTTATTTCAACTGGCTTACTATTAATTTAATTTAATTTATTTGAAAAACACACCAACGGCATACACATTAAAACATTGGCAATCATATCATTGCACTCATGGATGATATAACTGATGTGTATATATGTCGCAGGCGGATGGTTAAATCCGGCGAATGGTTAAGTATGGCAGCATGTACCTACCGCTCGGAAGTCCTGTAGAACACGTGATAGGTTAGAAATTTAATTTATTTTAAATTTCGTGGTTATTTTTTTTTGTGACTCCGTCAATCTAATGGGAAAATAAAATAGCTTACGGAAAAAGTGATCGGCCTAGGCGTTTAATTGAATGGCGGATTTAACCAGTTGGCTTTGACATATATACTGTTACACGCCACTAACAAACAAAAACAAATTAAACGTATTTAAACGATTACCAAACAAAAACCATTCATATATCTGTAACCTACATACAACTATAGTATTATATTATTGTGCTGTAAGTTACAGCACAATAATATATAATATGCTGTAACGTAGGTAATTTAATAGTCGGATTGTGATTAATTTTGGTATTGACAAGGGCGTAAACTGACAGTGACCACAATATTGTAACGTATTATATTTATACGTATTATATTTATAATTATAAACAAGAGTAACGGGACTCAACGCGACATTTATTATGTAGTACATATGCACTTACACTTATGTAAGTTACTGTTACTATAATTATAATGGAACGCGAAAGTTTAAAATCGTGTATTATATTTATGTAAGTACCTATACAGGATATTTTTTTTATCAGTGCACAAATTTTTAGGATTGACTCAGAATCGGTAAGTGAACAACTTTCTCCTAGAAACATGGGTCGAAATACGACAAAAATTTGTAATATGTATTTTATATATTTATATTTTATTTATTTTTATTTATTTATTAACTTTTGTACAAAATACAAACAGTAAAAAATACAAGGCAGACTTAATACTAAAAGTATTCTCTGCCAGTCAACCTTTGGGAAACAGAGAACAACGAATGCGGTACAAAACCTAATAATACATGCTATATATACACACTAAAATATACAAATATCAATAAATATAATATAGATAGATATATAGGTACTTATATTTACTACTTTATAATAAAAATATAATTCAAATACATGCAGTAAATAAATATATAAAAAATACATAAAATAATATACTGCATACTTAAGGGATTAAATCAAAAGTGAAATAAATACATCGATGATGATGATGAGCTTCTGATGTAAGAACTACGAGTTCAAGCCATCCAGTAGAAAAAGGCGAGCATTCTTTTTAAAAGAGAATTTACTGGGAGACCTCCTGATAGCATCAGGAAGGAGGTTCCAAAGACGCAGGGCATGCAGAGTGAAAGACTCAGACATATAGCCAGAATGAAAGAGAGGTGTACTGAGAGAGAGAGAGTTTGTGGAGCGAAGAGGGCGATCATGAGAGTCGCAAAGAAACTAGAAATTAGATTTTAGATATTCAGGGGAATTTGGATTGGTGAGAATGGAATAGAGCGTACAGAGCAACCTTAGTTGTCGGCGCTGACGGATGGGGAGCCACTTAAGCTGTGACCGGTATGAGGAAATGTGATCGAACTTGCGAAGAGAGAAGATGAAACGAATAGCGTTATTGAGAAGCCGGTCCAGCTTGTTTAATAGATCTTCATTCAGACCTGGATAACACACGTCAGCGTAATCAAGGAGTGGAAGGATAAGAGAGTTGACGAGAGTGATCTTGGTTTTTACAGGGAGAAAGTTCCTAAACCTATTCAGAAAACGTAACGAATAATGGACTACTCGACTCACCTCGGAGACTTGTGGTATCCAACTGAGCGTCGAATCAATGTGCAGGCCTAAGTTCTTGACGCTGGTGCAAAGAGGTATGATGGTGTTATTCAGAGTAACAGTTGGAATTGCGCTCATGTCAATTTTAGCGATCTGCTTAGATCCGCCCACCACCATAGCCTGGCATTTTGACGGGTTCACGTACCGCTATCCCAAAACAGGATGACCAGTTGTTAACGGCTTGTAGTGAACAGTTAATTTGGGAAATAGCGGAAGCAATTTCATCGGCTGGCGACTGTACATAAATTTGAAGGTCGTCAGCATATAAATGATAGGAACAGCCAAGCGAGGGAGGAAGGGAGTTAATGAAGGAGGAGAAAAGGAGAGGAGATAGAATACCACCTTGTGGTACGCCGGCAGAGAGATTAGTCCAATGGGATATATCCGGACCTACTCGAACAGCCTGCCAGCGGTCACGGAGATAGCTAGAGAACATACACACAATTATATCTATATTTTTGGTTTATTATGTCTTATGTTTATTTATGTGTAGGTATTTAGTTACATTTATTTGAGTTTTCTCTGTTTCCCGAAGGTTGGTTTGTATAGAATGCTTTTAGCATTAAGCCCGCCTCTTGTACTGTACTTATAATGTATTTTGTACAATAAAGTAATAAAATAAAATATATTTTGCGCTGCAACGATAAAGAGGAGCGTTTTGGCCAACATTTTGTCCTGTTATAAGGTAACGCGAAAGTTTTGTTTTTTGACTGGCGAGATTTATAAATGAGATGCCAACTTCGCAAAATGCCAACCGCTCGCAAAATGACAACTTCTCAGAATGCCAACTTCTCAAAATGCCAACTTCTCAGAATGCAAACTTCTCAAAATTTTAACTTCTCAGAATGCCAATTTCTCACGATGCCAACTTCGCATAATGCCAACTTTTGAACCAAAGACCGGCAGGCATAAAAGTTACTAAAATATAAAAAATCACACACTTTATGCACTTCTAGACAGTATAATTATATATAAAAAACTAGCGGCCGCCCGCGGCTTCGCACGCGTGGATTACACGACGTCATCGCGGGGAATTAAATATATTTTTAAGATAAAAAACAGTTCTTAAGAACAATTAAGAACAAAAAGAACAATTCTTAAGAAAATCTTTTATTTGAAAGCTCAAGATATTATAAGAAGTTTGTAAAAAGTTGTGATATCAAGCTGTGTTGTGTGGTTAGCATGGTTCTAATTATTTTTCTCAATACCTGGAATACGTAAACAGATAGTGCTCATTTGCTGAACAACCTTCCTTAAGGCGCTATATTCGTATGTATCTTAAGATTTATCTGGGATCTTGTGGGATATCAGATCTACCAAACTTTAGATTATTGTATGTTAATATAAAATACTTATCACGTTGAGAAACTTCTCTAAAGACGCTATATTTGTATCTCTTATAGTTTAGCTGAGCTGCTATTCAAGATTCAAGATTCAAGATTCAAAGGACATCACCCAAGCTTCATACATTTTTGGGCTATTTCTAAAAGTGCCGGCCAACAATAAAAAACTTAATATAACAATAGAAGACACTATTCTATATATTTTTTATTACTACAGCTAAGTTCTATGTCGAATAGTTTAGATTATATTTAAGATCAAAGGTCACCCATTTTCCATACAATTTGACTAATTTTAAAAGTGCCGGCGCACAATAATTAACCTTATATAATAACAGAAGACATTATCCTACTAATATTATAAATGTGAAAGTTTAGATGTTTGGATGTTTGGATGTTTGTTACTCAATCACTCCAAAACGGCTGAACGGATTTGGCTGAAATTTGGGACACAGATACTTTGAAGCCTGGAGAGGAACATAGGCTACTTTTTATCCCGGAAAAGTATCATATTCCCGCGGGATAACGTCGTGTAGTTCACGCGGGCGAAGCCGCGGGCGGAAAGCTAGTTCTTAATATTTTTTATTATTACAGCTAAACTCTATGTACCATAGTTATTTTAATTTTTTGATTTTTGCATTCACAATGCAATTTTTAATATAGAAAAATGGAAAATTAAGTATTTAGAAAAAATCTACCCGTCTCACAACTAGCTCCGATGGGATAATAGTTGTGAGACGGGTCGATTTTTTCTAAATACTTCATTTTCCATTTTTCTATATTAAAAATTGCATTGTGAATGCAAAAATCAAAAAATTAAAATAACTTGCAATAGCAATTTCATCTTTAGCGATTGCCAAATACCTGGAAAGGTATTTCTTTCGCGTGTGAGGGTAGTAATATCTCCACATTGATGAAATTAACGCTGACTATACTGCGAGTAAGAAGTATTGGATAAATTCGACGCTTCTCGTAACGACTCCGTAGCTCAGTGGTTAGAGCAGTCGCCCGGAAAGCGAAAGGTCGTGGATTCGAGTCTCATCGGAGCTAGTTGTGAGACGGGTCGATTTTTTCTAAATACTTCATTTTCCATTTTTCTATATTAAAAATTGCATTGTGAATGCAAAAATCAAAAAATTAAAATAACTTGCAATAGCAATTTCATCTTTAGCGATTGCCAAATACCTGGAAAGGTATTTCTTTCGCGTGTGAGGGTAGTAATATCTCCACATTGATGAAATTAACGCTGACTATACTGCGAGTAAGAAGTATTGGATAAATTCGACGCTTCTCGTAACGACTCCGTAGCTCAGTGGTTAGAGCAGTCGCCCGGAAAGCGAAAGGTCATGGGTTCGAGTCCCATCGGAGCTAGTTGTGAGACGGGTCGATTTTTTCTAAATACTTCATTTTCCATTTTTCAATATTAAAAATTGCATTGTGAATGCAAAAATCAAAAAATTAAAATAACTTGCAATAGCAATTTCATCTTTAGCGATTGCCAAATACCTGGAAAGGTATTTCTTTCGCGTGTGAGGGTAGTAATATCTCCACATTGATGAAATTAACGCTGACTATACAGCGAGTAAGAAGTATTGGATAAATTCGACGCTTCTCGTAACGACTCCGTAGCTCAGTGGTTAGAGCAGTCGCCCGGAAAGCGAAAGGTCGTGGGTTCGAGTCCCATCGGAGCTAGATGTGAGACGGGTCGATTTTTTCTAAACACTTCATTTTCCATTTTCCTATATTAAAAATTGCATTGTGAATGCAAAAATCAAAAAATTAAAATAACTTGCAATAGCAATTTCATCTTTAGCGATTGCCAAATACCTGGAAAGGTATTTCTTTCGCGTGTGAGGGTAGTAATATCTCCACATTGATGAAATTAACGCTGACTATACTGCGAGTAAGAAGTATTGGATAAATTCGACGCTTCTCGTAACGACTCCGTAGCTCAGTGGTTAGAGCAGTCGCCCGGAAAGCGAAAGGTCGTGGGTTCGAGTCCCATCGGAGCTAGTTGTGAGACGGGTCGATTTTTTCTAAATACTTCATTTTCCATTTTTCTCTATGTACCATATATAAAATTATTTTTGAGTTTAAAGATAACTTGATCACATACATAACGTTAACGTAAGCTCTAACTAAGGAAACAAAAGAATCTCCAGGAAAAATATGTGTTTGTGTCGTTAGACTTTCTCACACCAAAACTCTGTTCGCCGAGAGTTGATAAATATTATAATACGTCTCCAAACAGCGCAAACTGTATGGCAACCATCGCTTTATCTCTCACTTTCGACGTTTTTGTGTAGTGTTGTCAACCGCAGCCCATACGGGCGAGCGGTTGCGGCGGATATTTAGCCATTTTCTCTTTCAAAAAAATTAGCGGACCGCAATTAGCTATGAGTTAAGAAACGCTGACTTTATAAACTCTCCACGAACCGAGTACACATGAAAGTAAAATCATAATAATTATTATCGCACTCGAATTATTTTTGTATTTACAATTTTGGCAAAAGAACCACACGTGATGTGTCATCATCATCATGTCAGCCGAACGACGCGCACTGCTGGGCACAAGCCTCCTCCAAGGATCTCCACAACGATCGGTCCTGCTCTGCCCGCATCCAGCGGCTTCTCGCGACCTTGACTAGATCGTCGGTCCACCTTGTAGGAGGCTTGCCCACGGAACGTCGTCCGATACGCGGTCCCCATTCGAGATCCTTTCCGCCCCAACGGCCATCGGTTCTCCGCGCTATGTGTCATGTGTCCCGCCCTCTGCCACTTCAACGATGCAATCCTTCAAGCGATGTCGGTTGTTTAAGTTCTCCTGCGGATCTCATCATTTCTGATTTGATCAAGCAAGGAAATACCAAGCATCGCTCTCTCCATTGCTCGCTGGGTGACTTTGAGACTTCTTATGAAATCCATAGTAAAAGACTACGTCTCACTTCCATAGGTCATTACTGGCAACACACACTGGTCAAAGCCTTGCGTCTTGAGACATTGAGGTATTTCGGACGCGAATATATGCCGGAGCGTCCCAAACGCTGCCCATCCGAGTTAGATTCGACGAGAGATCTCTTTCTCAAAGTTGGTCTTACCTAACTGGACCGTCTGTCCCAGGTAAACATAGTGGTCAACAACTTCGAGTGTAATGTTCCCAACATTAACTGGAGCGGGTGCAACATGGGCATTGGATCAGATTTTCGTCTTATCCATGTTCATCCTGACCAACTCTATGAGAAGCATTACTGAGATCTTTGAGCATTGTGTTCAGGTCTTTCAAGGTGTGAGCAATGAGAATTACATCATCGGCAAACCGTAGGTGTGTTAAGTCCTCGCCATTGATGTTGATTCCGCATGCTTTCCAGTCCAGAAGCTTAAAAATATACGCAGCTGTGAACAGTTTCGGAAAGATGAAGTCTCTCTGTCTCACACCTTGCCGTAGTTGGATAGAAGAGCTCTGGTTCTGTAATCGGACTGACATGGTGGCGTTTTGATATAAGTACCTCAGCACCTCGATGTACCTGTAGTCTATATGGCACCTCTGGAGAGACTGCAGCACCGCCGTCGCAATCGAATTTCTCATAGTTCACGAACGCCAAGAAAAGTGGCAAGTTGTACTCTTCGTTCTTCTGTATAACTTGCCGCAGCGTAAGAATGTGGACCTTCGGAACCTGGCTTGTTCAGGAGGTTGAAAGTCGTCAAACCTGCGAGCGAGACCATTCGAAATGACTCTCGAAAGCAACTTATAGATATGGCTCAGAATCGAGATGGGTCTGTAGTTCTTCAAGAGAGTCT
The DNA here is from genome assembly GCA_949710035.1 of Crambus lathoniellus. Taxonomy (NCBI): domain Eukaryota; kingdom Metazoa; phylum Arthropoda; class Insecta; order Lepidoptera; family Crambidae; genus Crambus; species Crambus lathoniellus. Next base: position 17,776,568 of record OX453303.1, on the reverse strand, counting down.
TATCACCCTTCTTGAGAATCACATCGCCTCTGCGCGTGATGCCATGCCTTTGGCGTTTTGCCCTCGAGGATGACTGAATTGAAAAGCTTCTGGAGCACCTTAAGTATCGGCTTTCCGCCCGCTCTCAGCTCTGTTGTGATTCCGCCTTGTTGTTTTTAAGCTGCTTGAGAGCCATTCTAATCTCGTACAGGCTGTCATAAGGGATATCTTCTGTATAGTGTCGGGTAAGCTTTGCTTTAGGCTTTTTTATTATAAAGTCTTTCGTCGCCGCATTTGCTTATAACCGTAAGTTACCGTCACCGTAAAATATATATTCGATCCAAGCGAGCGAAGCGAGCATGCTGCGGCAAAGGCCGGCTGTTTGCAAACATTTTTATTATAGAACTAACAATCCAAGACGTTTCTGGCCATGGTTATATTCAGCCTTCAAACCCATTTTCTAAGATAGCTAAAATAAAGTAAGGTGAAAGTTTTTACAGATGTTTTATCTCCAGAGCGCGCCACGCTTGTGTGTGTAAATGTAAATGCACACCATAAAGTTACTTTTTGTATATAAGAAATAGAGACCAATCTTGGGCCCCTTTATTTGAAGTGCGTAATCACTATCTCTGTTGTCGGGTGCAAGCAGCTTTTGGTGTATAAACACACACATAAACACATTAAATAGTGATAAAAACGTGACACCTATGGTTTGGGTATGATAACTTTAATTTTCTTTTATATAATTTAATCTATGGTACATAGAGCTTAGCTGTAGTAATAAAAAAAGTTTAGATTAATGTCTTCTGTTATTATTTAAGGTTAGTTATTGTGCGCCGGCACTTTCAAAATTAGTCAAAATGTATGGAGAATGGGTGATCTTTGATCTTAAATATAATCTAAACTATGGGACGTTGAACTTAGCTGTAGATTTAAAAAATGTTTAGAATAATGTCTTCTGTTCTTATATTAAGTTTATTGTTGTTGGCCGGCTCTTTTGGAAATAGCCCAGAATGGGTGATGTCCTTTGTTTATTCAATTTAGATTGTTATTTACAATACCCGTGAACGTCATAGAAGCTACGCCATCGGTTCGCAAACCCTACAGCGGGAGGCATTGGAGAAGAACCGGCAAGAAACTTCAAGGGTTGTTTTTTTTTCTCCCTGTTTTATTTCATACAGCGTCGTCAAATTGAAAAATGACCTTAACATGGTATGACTAAGGTCAGTTTCCATCACAATTACACAATGGGTTATGATAAATACAGTTAAGTATATGCGAACTAATGATCATAGCGGTGAACAATTTTCAATTACTTAGGAACTCTACTGATTATGGTTCCACATCAGGTGTACCAGACCTTCGATATTTTTACGTCAATAGAAAATGTTATTATACTGTGTAGGGGTACATAAACTATGTTATTTTTTAGATTTTAGTAATTTTTTATGCCTGCCGGTCTGCGCCTTAAAAAGTTGGCATTATGCAAAGTTGGCATTGTGAGAAATTGGCATTCTGAGAAGTTGGCATTCTAAGAAGTTGGCATTCTGAGAAGTTGGCATTCTGAGAAGTTGACATTCTGAGAAGTTGGCATTTTGAGAAGTTGGCATTCTGAGAAATTGTCATTTTGCGAGCGGTTGGCATTTTGCAAAGTTGGCATTATGAGATGAGACGGCGAGGAGGACGGAACGGTACGTTGAGTTTGACGTTTTCCACGAGGTCATTCATTACATTTCATGCGATCATTGAGAAAACCGTGCAGAAAAAAATTAAGGCGCCGATTCCCGGAAATAGGGTATTTTAAATTATGGATTACTCGCAAACCACAAGTACTTAAAATTTGGAAATAATATATGTTATTTTACAGTTATTTATCTAGTGCTTCCGGCCGTTTTTTTTTTTTTTGATTGGTGATATTTTCCTTTCGGCCGCCATGGCAACTGAGTTTCGCAACCAGTTGCGGAAAAGCAATTTTTATTCTTTCTTGGCAACTAGTTGCGATATAAGAATTATTTTTGTTTATACGCAACCAGTTGCCAACAAAGAATACTTTTGCCGCCATTCACTGTGTCAAATAAAATCCCAAACACCCGTCTAATCGTAATCCAAATATCCTATTACTTGCAGTATACTTAGCTGTTAATGAAAAATATACGAAAATAATTGTCTTTGAATAGCCGAGGGATTCCGGCCGTCATAAGTTTTTTATTTTTTTATTTAATTTTTAATTGAATTTTAAGTGATTTTCGATACGCGTGGCGCTCGCGAGTTCACAGTTCACTGCCAGCTGCCGCTGCGTCGAGTCATTCAGTGATTCGTCCCACCACCCATTCGTCCCAATGGGACGAATCACTGAATTCAAAAAAATATCTATTGTTTATTCTGCGATTCGTCCCATTGAAATTATTCTTATAAAATAAAGAGGTAAAGTACAGTCAGCAAGCCAGTAAAAAATAAGGACAATAAATAAGTCAAAATATCGATTCGTGAACAATATTTTTATTTAAAAGGAGAAATAACAATACATATGTTTTTTTTATTTAAATCATCATAAAATTAAAAACTATAATGTAAACAAAAATAAAGCATTTATTACAAAAAATAGGAACATTACCTAGTTAAATTATTGATACTTACTTATTATTATTTTTTACATTTTAATATGTAAATGTATACATAGAAAATCTCAATTCTTAACATCTTAAAAAAAAAACAATTTAACATCACAGAATCCAATATTATCATTTTTTTTAAATCAGTCATCTTTGTCTAAGTATTAATTAAGTAATTACATACTTTGGGATACTTATATATACCTACCGTGAATTTTTTTAATCCAAATTTCAGGAGAAGGTCATTTTACGTGTTAAGAATAAATTTTCAATTTTTTTTTATTTTTTTTTTACTGAATTTAGTATGACATATACGTAGTATACAGATGTAGAATCGGATGTGGTTGTGCGAGATTCATGCACGTATGTCCAGCTACGCGTGTGGTTGTATGAGACAAGGTCAGTGCACGGATCGCGCGCAGTCATCGACCGCGACGGAGCGATCAGCTGTTTTTAGTAGAATATAATACATTACAATATTATATTTGTTTTTATTGCTTTAGTTTTTTAAATTATATAGACGCGGCAGTCGCGGCACTCGCGACTGACAGCACTTCGATGCACGCTTAGGGGCCTTGTATAGACGTGCGTCTGTGTGCGTGTGTCATTTCGAACGTTTATACGTAGTTTCCTAACTGCTTTAGCTTATATATAAACTGTGCCTGTGATTTGAAGTGAACATAAAAAAAATTGTTATACAGCACAAAATTGCCCGTTATACTATCTATATCACGTTGAACGTAAAAGGCAACATCACTTTTTTCAATATTTAAAGATATAGGTTATTCCAAGATTTTGTAATACATTGTTCGAGGTGGCTGACCAGAAAAACTGCCAAGCTGCAGGCAGGCAACCCTATATATTAATGAATGGCATGTTTAGGGCAATCGATCTGCATCAGTTTCAGCGTGCCACCTGATGAGGTAATTTATCCCATTTTTGGGGCTCATAAAACTTGGCTGACCTTGAAACCTGCCAGGGTTAAAACTGGCAACCTATGCGGGTTGTTATCTCCAAATATGTCTCTTTCGATGCGTAAACGTTTCGATCTGACACCTTATGATGTAATTTTCGATCAAAATAGCGATACGAAGACGAACAAAAATAGAACTTCTTCCAGGATATTCGACGGCAACCTACTAAAATCCAGTGTTCCTAAGTAGTACCTATCAGTACATTACATTTCTGAGCTGCCACCTTATGAGGTAGGGTTTAGTACAACGGGAGCTTAGTCTATAAAGTAACAAGCGATCGCACGAGAATCTAAAACATGATGCTAATGATGGCATTCTAAGAGCATCGTTTTCACGCGAGCAAATCCGTAGCGGAAGCTAGTGAAACAATTTAATCTATCAAAAATATTTTGCTGATATTACTTCATACAACTTTGCTAAGAAATGCTAAAGAAAGAATCGATGGGACGAATCACTGAACGACTCGCTGCGTCCGCGTGAAGTGTATCGCGCGCGGCCGAGCAAGCGTATGGGCGTTTGTGCACTACACTGAATTTTACCGATCCGGCGGTCCGGTTTTTTACGGACCGATATGGCAGCTATGAAAAACATATGGACGCTTGTGCACTACACTGAATTTTACCGTCCGGAAAAAAACGGATGGTTGTATTTTAATATCACTACATAGAATAAAACAAAGTCGCTTCCCGTCTGTCTCTCCCTATATATGCTTAAGTCTTTAAAACTACTCAACAGATTTTCATGCGGTTTTCACTAATAGGTAGCGTGGTTCTTCAGGAAGGTTTTAATATATAATTTATGAAAGTTTTGTATAAAATGGTAGAAATATAACGATAATTGTCGAAAGTGCCGGCAAACGGCAAGCCGCCCGGGAGCTTTCTGCAAAAACGCTGCTTAATCCTTTCGAGGTTTAAAAAAATAATGCATGTTGGGATATTCCTCTTCTATAGATCTACAAAAAAGTCCGCGATAGCATATGTCTATCTTTTAAGGATAGCATATTATAGCCATATTATCTCTTAAAAATGTTTACGAACAATGCGGTAATTTGGAAAGCTATTTAAACAGATACAGTATTAACCCTTATCAATCTAAATACGTTAGTTGCTTTAAGCATTTCATGCTAAATTCAAGCGCCTTTCTCACCAATAACACGTAATATATCTAGCACCAAAAATATGGTTTTTGAAATTTTTGTTTTTCTGTCTGTCTGTCTGTTGTTCGTGTTTCACGCAAAAACTACTACATAAGCGGATTTTGATGAAACTTTTTTTGTTATATAGCTAGCCGTAGACATTCGATAGTAGTTAAAAAATAATTTTTCACCCTGCCTCAATTTATTGTGATTTCGGTAAAATGACCCCGCAGGTACCTTTCACTGATAAGAGGATGAACCCAAAATTCTTTCTGCCTTCTACGTCTTCGTAGATAAAGCAATAAAGCAAGTAATTGCCGACGTTCCAAGGAACTTATTATTCCTCTCGTTTAAAACGCGTCCGTAGAGTTTAGTTTCAAAGAGATCACTGCGCTGCCCCGGCCAGTAAAAAACCGGACAAGTGCACAAGCCAATCATCCGTGTTTTTCATGCCACGCCGCCCCCGGTCCGTAAAAAAACAGACCGCCGGACGGTAAAATTCAGTGTAGTGCACAAGCGCCCTATGTCTCAGTGGGTGGTTAGGAATATAATTTGTGGTTCTGATAGATTACCATTTAGGTCTTGACTTGAGCCTTAAAAATGCTGAAAAGGACAATGACCAAGAGTGGTCCAAATGTCCACCAGCAACGAGACCTACCTAACTAACCTAGACTTAATATTGAGTAATAAACACCAGACTGCAGTAAAAAATATGCTGTTAATATTACCATAATATAGTTGTGGTATTACCTTATGAAGGAAAAAAAATCTAATTAGTATTTTCACAAACCAGCAAAATGAGTCTATCATTCTTCCAAATGATTAATTGAAGATTTTTTCACTGGAAAAGGTTACAAAATAGTTATTTGTTATACGAGAGAGCAAAGTCATTTTTTTGCGAGTGCTGAATTTAAATCACGGTCACGAACTAGCGAAGTAGTCAAATATAGACTACTGAGCACAGTGAGTGATTTAAAGCCACGAGACATCAGAAAAATTTGCTCTCGTGTTAAACATACAATTTTTCACCTCTACCAGCAAGAAAAGTGTTACAGGTGAGAAAAACAACATTGAAGGCAACCTTCAACATTAGAATAGGTATTAAGGTATCTGATTTGGTATAAGACTTCATTAATTTTTCTTATTTTATATTTATACTAGCTTTCCTCCCGCGGCTTCGCCCGCGTGGACTACACGACGTTATCCCGTGATTGTGATTTTTTACGGGATAAAAAGTAGCCTATGTTCCTCTCCAGGCTACAAAACATCTGTTTCCCTAATTTTAATTAGCATTATTATTTTAAATTAGCATTAGTATTCTAAAGATATCCATATGTGACAGACAGACAGACTGAGTCGCACCATACCATATGGGTTCCCTTTTCCATTCTGGTACGGAACCCTAAAAAAGTGATGAATTTTGAATGAATTGAATTGAATGAACCTACGGAAATGTATGATGTATAAATGTATGTCTTTCAGAATTATTAGCATTCCTAGAGTCTGGCCAACGAAAGCTGTCCACGAGAAAAGGCGCCAAATTTAAAAATCTTTATTTAAAAATTATTTATTACTATGTAAGTAATTTTATTATGTAATTCATTACAATCTATTTATTTCGCTTTTTTCTAATAATCTTATAAAATAAATATCAAGTATCAAAATAGTTTTTCAGAGTATATTCAGGGCTACCATCTACTCTACAGGATTTTTAAAATAGGGTTGGCAACGCAAAGGTATTTGTAGATGGCGCTGCGTTCGTTTGTTCCTAAATGGCGAACTTTTGAAAGTGTGTCATTTGAAAAAAGGAATTTTGTGTGATAATGTGGTTCCTTGTTTACTTTCAAGATAATATGGAAAACTTACTGTTCCTAGCATGTTTCCAATTTAAAGGGGGAATTAAAAAGGGTGCGTCAACAAAAAAGTGGACTAGCTGAATGGTTAGAAAACTAACATATTGGATTGGACATTTTTTTTACGATTTACATAAAATACTTCAATTCTAGAGAAATGTTGGCTACATTTTAATACTTTGTGATGCAGTGCAGTACTATTCGGTCTTATTTTTTCCACTGTTTTTGTCTGTTTTTTTTTTCTAATCAGTTTTACGCATACCACTTGGTCATTTCAGAACAAAAAAAACTAAAATAAACACTATTTATTTGACAGTTCTTTTGGAACCAACGAACCCTGCGCCACCTTGGCAGTTGCCAACCTCTTTAGGGCGTTTGTGCACTACACTGAATTTTACCGATCCGGCGATCCGGTTTTTTCCGGACCGATATGGCAGCAATGAAAAACATATGGGCGCTTGTGCACCACACTGAATTTTACCGTCCGTCATTTTACTTTTCCCCATTCCGGACCGTTTTTTTCCGTTCCGAGATGACGGCAATGAAAAACATATGTACGCTTGTGCACTACACTGAATTTTACCGTCCGGAAAAAAACGGATGGTTGTATTTTAATCATAAATCACTACATAGTATAAAACAAAGTCGCTTCCCGTCTGTCTGTCCCTATATATGCTTAAATCTTTAAAACTACGAAACAGATTTTCATGCGGTTTTCACTAATAGGTAGCGTGGTTCTTCAGGAAGGTTTTAATATATAATTTATGAAAGTTTTGTGTAAATTGGTAGAAATATAACGATAATTGTCGAAAGTGCCGGCAAACGGCAAGCCGCCCGGGAGCTTTCAGCAAAAACGCTGCCTAATCCTTTCGAGGTTTAAAAAAAAAATGCATATTGGGATATTTCTCTTCTATAGATCTACAAAAAAGTCCGCGATAGCATATGTCTATCTTTTAAGGATAGCATATTATAGCCATATTATCTCTCAAAAAATGGTTACGAACAATGCGGTAATTTGGAAAGCTATTTAAACGGATACAGTATTAACCCTTATCAATCTAAATACGTTAGTTGCTTTAAGCATTTTATGCACATTATTTTACTCTTTTACACCATATAATTTAAATGAATATCTTAGGAGTTATCGCAAATAAATTAACGCACGCCAAAATGAATTTAAGCGCCTTTCTCACCAATAACACGTAATATATCTAGCACCAAAAATATGGTTTTTGAAATTTTTGTTTGTCTGTCTGTCTGTCTGTTGTCCGTGTTTCACGCAAAAACTACTAAGCGGGTTTTGATGAAACTTTTTTTGTTATATAGCTAGCCGTAGACATTCGATAGTAGTTAAAAAATAATTTTTCATCCTGCCTCAATTTATTGTGATTTCGGTAAAATGACCCCGCAGGTACCTTTCACTGATAAGAGGATGAACCCAAAATTCTTTCTGTCTTCTACGTCTTCGTACATAAAGCAAGTAATTGCCGAGACGTTCCAAGGAACTCATTGTCCGTAGAGTGTAGTTTCAAAGAGATCACTGCGCTGCCCCGGCCAGTAAAAAACCGGACAAGTGCACAAGCTAACCATCCGTGTTTTTCATGCCACGCCGGTCCGTAAAAACACGGACCGCCGGATCGGTAAAATTCAGTGGTAGTGCACAAACGCCCTTAGGGCGGATACTACACTCTACGGACGCGTTTTAAACGAGAGGAATAATGAGTTCCTTGGAACGTCGGCAATTACTTGCTTTATTGCTTTATGTACGAAGACGTAGAAGACAGAAAGAATTTTGGGTTCATCCTCTTATCAGTGAAAGGTACCTGCGGGGTCATTTTACCGAAATCACAATAAATTGAGGCAGGATGAAAAATTATTTTTTAACTACTATCGAATGTCTACGGCTAGCTATATAACAAAAAAAAATTCATCAAAATCCGCTTAGTAGTTTTTGCGTGAAACGCGGACAACAGACAGACAGACAGACAAACAAAAATTTCAAACACCATATTTTTGGTGCTAGATATATTACGTGTTATTGGTGAGAAAGGCGCTTAAATTCATTTTGGCGTGCGTTAATTTATTTGCGATAACTCCTAAGATATTCATTTAAATTATATGGTGTAAAAGAGTAAAATAATGTGCATAAAATGCTTAAAGCAACTAACGTATTTAGATTGATAAGGGTTAATACTGTATCTGTTTAAATAGCTTTCCAAATTACCGCATTGTTCGTAACCATTTTTTAAGAGATAATATGGCTATAATATGCTATCCTTAAAATATAGACATATGCTATCGCGGACTTTTTTGTAGATCTATAGAAGAGAAATATCCCAATATGCATTATTTTTTTAAACCTCGAAAGGATTAGGCAGCGTTTTTGCTGAAAGCTCCCGGGCGGCTTGCCGTTTGCCGGCACTTTCGACAATTATCGTTATATTTCTACCAATTTACACAAAACTTTCATAAATTATATATTAAAACCTTCCTGAAGAACCACGCTACCTATTAGTGAAAACCGCATGAAAATCTGTTTCGTAGTTTTAAAGATTTAAGCATATATAGGGACAGACAGACGGGAAGCGACTTTGTTTTATACTATGTAGTGATTTATGATTAAAATACAACCATCCGTTTTTTTCCGGACGGTAAAATTCAGTGTAGTGCACAAGCGTACATATGTTTTTCATTGCCGTCATCTCGGAACGGAAAAAAACGGTCCGGAATGGGGAAAAGTAAAATGACGGACGGTAAAATTCAGTGTGGTGCACAAGCGCCCATATGTTTTTCATTGCTGCCATATCGGTCCGGAAAAAACCGGATCGCCGGATCGGTAAAATTCAGTGGTAGTGCACAAACGCCCTTTCTCGAGGACAGCTTACGTTACGTTGGCCAGACTTTTCGTAAACCACCGTTTTGTATAAAGTGAACATAAAAAGTTATAATTATTACTTTAGAATAGAACACTACGTTTCTTCTTCAATAATCTGAACGCAGCTTTAGGCAAAATGTCAAAATCAACACGTTCAAACTTCATATCAATGGAAACTCAATGTGAACTCAATACTAAAATTTAGTTGGCACTGTGTCGACGTGCCGTGTGATAAGTAGCGTGAAACAACATGACATGCATAGATGGAAAACACCATGAAAACACAACACACAATGTCGACTTTGTTGTAATGCCAACGTAAAAAAATAAAATAAGTAATTATAAGTTATTTCAATAGGACACTAGTTTTCTTGATTTAAAATTATTGCTGTCTCTCGGGTTACCAAAAAGCTAACTAAGAATTGGTAAATTATTCAATTTTAATACTTACATGTATGTAATTTTGATAAATATATTTTATGACGTAGAAAGAGACAGCGGTATTTGTTAGAATAGTAGAGCTAACGCCACATTGCCAATGACGCCCAATATCGCGGAATGTACGATGGGTCATGTTGGTAGTACTGATTTAGTTCACCATCGCGACCGCAACGCAGCGCTAGCGTCGTGAAACACCTTTCATTGTATTGACTATTGACTGATTCTGAACACAGAGAATAATGTATAAAGTTAATTTAACTTATTATTGTCTTAGTTCTTGTTGAAATATATTGTAATATGTCTTAGTTTAAGTGTAATCATGCCCCCGTTTACGTAAATGTGTAAAAAGACAGCCAGTCGGGTGCTACGCGGCCATTTTACTTGCAATGCGGCAACGGTGTACGATCCGCCATTGGAAACGGCTAGTGTCTTTTTCTGTGTGCAAGATTTGTAATTTCTCCATTATCACCGCATAGAAACGAAGGATAACCATGTGTGATACAAGTGTAGTGCGGACTTTAGTGTAGTGAAGTACGGTGGTCGGGTGATTCGATCGAATAATGTGCGAACGATGGAAAACGAAGTGAAGCAGCGCAATCAGAGAAATAGGCGAAGGGAGCGGGCACAGCGCATGCAAGCACAGCGAGAGAGCAAAGTTAAGGATGGGGACAGCGGCGAGGACGAGTCTCCGGCGAGAGAGAAGCCGCCTCGTCCTCCGGCCAGGAGAAAGAAGTCGAGAGAGCCGCTGGGAGAAGAGGATATCATCGATGGTTTCGCCATAATGGCATTTCGCACCTATGAAGATCTAGAGGTGAGTGCAGAAGGTTATCTTTTGATCAGTAGATGGATGTACTTTTCGACTATCGTTTACCAATGAGAACCTTCATGTTGACCGAAAATTAACAAACCCCAAGATCTTGCTTTGGTATATATTTTGTTTACATAGGTACCTATACAGAGTCTGATAAACCTGGAGTGTTATTTAGGTTTTACTGTAAAGATAATTGCGAATTAAAATTATATATTTTAGACATTTATTTACGTTACTTTCAATCATAACAATATAATTTGCAGATTCTTTGCAGTCCAACAAAGGTTGGTTACAAAGTTAACCTTTACAATTTACAAGAAACTAATTAGTTATTTCTTTTGAATTTTATATCATTCAACGAAACCTTTTTGTTTAGCTTTTTATTTATTTGTCCCTAAGTTGAATTCTCATTATAAAAACGGCGCTCTGTAATCGCTTTGGACGTCGTCGTCGTCTCGGAAGTGCATTGACCCATCGAATGAACTTTGTGCAAATGACTTCAAAATCAGTGTCTATGTAATTATTAGCCTAGAATTAGTGAAAGTGGTTTTAGAGAGAGAGTATTATTTATAGATTTCTTATATAGATAGATTATTACGCGGTACCCGGTATTGTTAGTGTGTACTGTGCACATGTATGTATGGGTATTGGGTAGGTATTGTGTGTGGCAGCTAGCAGCTGACAGGCGCGCCGAGGCCCGCCGCTGCCGCTCTCTGCGACTGCAGTCGCGAGTCGCGGTCTCCCACAAAGTGTAAATTTGGTCTAAGTGGCTTTCGCTCGTTTGTGCTCATTTATTGCGCCTTGCTCAAATGGCAATATGATGTGTACGTTGAAGTCGCGTATGTGCACAATAAAACTACACTCTGCGCTATCGTTTTAAATTATGGCGACAGGCTTGCCGTTTGTGGCTCTTTGGTGCGGCGGCCGCGTATATTATAGGTCTGAACAGGTTCCTTTGCTCCTATTTAATTCACAACATGCGGTCTGCAACGCTTATGAAATTTCTACTTAGGTACAATGGCTGAAAGTTAATTTCTACACGAAAACCGGTTCTTTTTGTGGTTACGTCGAAAGCAATTTACTACTCGGTGGTGTTATTTTTCAAAGGATTACCTACCAACATGTTGTAAAATTACATTTTTGCAATTTATTATTTTATTGTATTTTACTTTGTTGCGATTATATGTCATACCTACTTGGTAAGTATACTCATGATTCCTACTGTAATATCCGTACTTTTTACCCATTTTTTTTTTTTTTTTTTTTTTTTTTAATAGTGAGGGGAATGCATTTACGCATACCCCGTCCGCGTGCGGTGTGCATGCGGACGGTGGTTATGTGGGACTCACCATGCCACTTCCTGATCCTCCATCCAGTCTCAGATACTCGATGGGGGATCAGGGAGGGGGAATACCCACTAAACCCCTCACTTCTTGCTCCCTCCGCCGTCGAGTAGGTCATAATGTGGAGGGCCCGAGGTGGCAAGCTCCTCCTACGTACTTTTTACCCATACTTTCCATATATAGGTATAACTAATACCTATAACTCGTAAGTCACGAAATAAAAATTATAATGTGTATCGGAAAATAAGTTCGCGGCGACAAAGTCACTGGTGGGCGCCAGTCTATACTGAATCTATACCAAATTAACAACATTCTAAACACGAAAGATTAGATTTTTGCTTAATACTACTGGATTGATTTTGAAAAATATTTTACCAATAAAAAGCTATGCATTATTTTATTCCGATATTCCCTCGGGGACGAGAACCACGCGGGTAAAACCGCGCAGCAGCTTGTGATTGTAAAATTACGGTAATAAAGAAACACACTGTGTATGTAAGTTTAATAATAAAAAACCGTGTGTCGTAATAAATAAATAAATTAATTATCTAGCTCATAAGTAGTTTTCTTTCATTAAGTAACCGTGTTCTGGAAATTAGGTAACGGATAAATATATACTTATCTACTTTTTTTTGTAAATACATTCTTGCTACTAGCTGATCCGGCGAACTTCGTACCGCCTTATCAACAGCACGCCACCTACCGGGTCCAATTGTAAATCTAAACCATTCTCGAATGCACCTGAAGACACACAAAAATTTTCATTAAAATCGGTCAGAGGAGTTCAGTTACATACACACACACGCACAGAAGAAATTTATATTGAAGATATAACACCCAAGCCAAGACAAATAGACATGTCATACACACAAATATTTGTCTTGTTTGGGAATCGAACCCGAGACCTTTGGCGCAGAAGACTAAGTATCCTGCGCCAAATCGGTCGGCCATTAATAGTTACCATCGCCAGGCGATTAGTGGTGACAGTAACCATCTAACTGGCTATCTTGATCCTTAAATAAAATTTGTTATATATATTTTACGTAATGCTAGACATGTGAAAATGATACTAAGTTATAATATGTACAAAAATAAGTACATCTTAGATTTCTGCACGACTGCTCCTAGAAATAAAACCACTTTTACGGATTTAATCACGCGTATATTGCGCATAGTTGGTCATTTTTAGTTTTGTTTTAAAAGGATTTTTAGTTTATTAACTATATGTGCAATTACGCGTGATTAAATCCGTAGAAAGTTGTTTTATTTCAATGAACAGTTCGTACAGAAATCTAAGATGTGCTTATACAAAAATGTTTGTTTAAAACGTATGTTTCGTGATTTACGTTAGCTATTGTTAAGTATCTGTCCTTTAACATTTATATCTGTTAAACTTAAGAGCACCGACTTTGTTCGTTAAAACACATTCATTAGGAGATTGAGTAGGTCTTTGTTACAAAGTTTATGAAGCCAACTTTAAACGATAAAAAACATAATCTGTAAACTTAAGTTTGTAGCGCGTATGTAAGTACCTCGTTACTTTTATCTACAGCATAGTTTTTCCTAGAAATATTCCGAAACTTTATTCACACGATAGGACTTATCGATTTTTTTCTGTGTTTAATCAAGAATCACCCAGTTGCATTAACTACTTTTTGTTGCGTTGATTTGTCACCGCACCCGTAAAATGGAAACATTTAAATACAGCCAAGCGTGACCCCATCATTTAACACCCGCGGAGCAATGAAAAGTATTTTATTTGCGGTGCTTGACATTTTTCCCACGGTACACTCGTTGTTGTCCTTTTAGTTTCGTGACCAATTGACGATTACAGATTAAAAATAAGTAAATACAATAGTACATTACAGCCGAGGACAGGTAAGTAAGAAATTACATTGTCGAGGATGGTTTGAAGCACGAGCCGCAGGCGAGGGCTTTAATCATTCGAGGCAAGGTAATTTGCTTACCGTACTAGGCTTGTATAGTGCTTTTCGCAAGAAATGCGAGGAAATAAAAAAACTGTTTAACTTAATAAAATTTATTAAAATTATATGACACATGTTCGGGCAATTTTTAAATGTAAATGTTACTATTTCCCGGGCACACTTTGTATAAATCGCCCATAATAATATTATTTTAATGATGTATCATTAAAATAGGTAACGCCAACAACACAGATTCCGAAAATGTATGCGCCTTTTTTTCACTTTTCCAAATCAGATCGTAGGTTTTCATATAATTATCTTTCTTTTGATTTTGCTGGCAGTAAGTTTTCTGTTATTAATTTTGCTTCTGCTTTCAAATTTGGTGGAGTAGGTAGGTACATACAATGTCTGTATCTGTTTCATTGTTAGAAATCATTTTGATAATTTATTACACAATAAATATATATAATAATAATATAAACAATAATAATATAAACTGTATTGATATCAAATCATGCGCTGAAAATCATTCCCGCCGTTTTTTTTTAATATTGGCTTGTGAGGCCTTGTGGAACGGTCATACAGCCTATTGATACTTACTACTTGCTACTAAAATGCGCAACTTCAGTACCCGCTTCTGGGCGGTAGATGTACATATTTCCCATACAAAATTACTCGTAGAGGATATTTTGTCAATGATAAATCTCATTTTGTTTTTTCGATAGATGTTCGTGCTAAAAGTACATAGCGCTTGTGGTACAATGCGATGTAATATACTCTGTGCGCACCGTATAAAAAAAAATAACCTAATTATGATATATAATTTACCTGAGTATATAATAATAATAATAATGTGGCTGTATGGTGCAAATGTCCCTTTGCTTTTTCTGTTTTTATACATAGGAATAACGAAAGAAAAAATAAAGAAAAAAATTGGTAATGAATTTTAGTACTTACTTACTGCACTGATTTTAGTGCAGTAAGTAAGTACTGAAATTCATTACTGCAGTGATTTTCAAATTTAGAATGTTCACCTCGGAAAAGTGCCACGTACTGCATTCTTTTCTCAAATATAATATTAACATTTCAGAGCATAAGTGTGAAAAATCACATTATTATTCAAAAGCTGATTAAAGTCAGCATTATTGTTTTACGAAATTTAAGGCACCTATTGTTACGTGGCAAGAGGTGGCAAGATTTCAATTTTGTTAGCAATATCGGCATCGGACCACCTGGGTAACTTTGTTAAAAAATAAAACACAAAGCATATTCAACACTAATTTGAAAAGTTTGACAAGGCCCGTCTACCTGATAAGCGGTCGAAAAAGATTGGATATGGCATGTAGAAGTTAGCGGGCGTGAAATATTGTAGACATCGGATTTTGTTGGAGTAAACTCGGATCTATTTTCTTCTTAAGGTATTTTTATCTCGTTGAAAGGGTGGATCTGCGATATCGCAATCACAAGGTGATACACGCCACTTGATTTCGTTTCTATCTCAAGAATAGTGTAATAAAATATTCTATTTAACTACTTGTTTTTCGAAATTTCGATACTATGCCAAATTAGAGACATAAATTTAACTACATTTTATCTAGCTTTATTTAACAAACTGACTATTAATTAAATCAAATATGGTTAGTTTATTTGAAAACGCTATCTTTTATATCGTGGCCTCATGAGAATTTTGGTACAGAGAAACAAGTTAAGCATTCTCGAATCGAATCAATTAGAAATGAAACTTTGTATGCGAAATTACCACGCGGAAGAAGTTGCAGGCGATTACTAGTGTGCGATAAAAATCTTATAAAGTAACACGTAAACTGATATGGGTTGTAAAAAATATGAAACAGAGAAACAATCAACATTAAAAACTTGATAAATTACTAAACTCATTGTATAAAAAAGTCCCACGCTTTATGAAATGTTATTTATCTGTATTCCCTATTGTACATTGGTGTGTCAAAGCATTAAACGAAACAAGATTCTAAAGATCACGAGCGACGTCTGAACGATCCCAGACACCCCTACTACATATCCCGAGGGAATGCGCGGAGCTCGGTGTTAGTCATAAATACTTACCTGACCCAACTTTAAACCGCTACGTTTCGCCTCTATTACCTGTAGGATGCTTTTCGTATTTTATTACGCCACTCAGATTTTCAACGCCTGAGTGAAGTGTCTTGAACTTCGAGAACCACGTTATCAAGAGCCTACTCGTAATATTTTATCAAAGCTTTGTAAATCTTGTAAATCTCTTGAAAATGTTGTAAGAAAAGATTATGTCTGACTGGCGATTACGCAGATTTTTATTTTCATAGGTAGTTTAAATTTAGATTTTTCGTAGCATTAGTTAGACAATTGACCATTGATCGATTTACCAGCATGGTATCCGATCCCTTCGGAATATCGGAATAAAAAGTAGCCATTTGTTATTCTAATGAATAAGCTATATTACTGTAATGTTTCATCTAATCCGTTCCGTAGTTTTCGCGTGAAAAATTAACAAACATACATAATTACCTACACCCTCGCAAACTTTCGCATTTGTAATATTAGTAGGATTAATAAAAAATTAATATACAGGGTTAATGAAAATGTGATGTATTCCTGTGAAGTCTTTGTAGAAGAGGCCAAGAGCAACATTTTTAGCCATGTAAAGTTTTGGCCCAAACCAATTGGCTATTGAATTATTCGAGATTTTGCTACTTTTTTCTAACCATACTCCAGATTTGATCTTTAAATTCCGAAAATAAACTATCGTTTTTTTACTGCTGTTTTGATGTTAACTAATAGAAGACAATCTGTGTAATCCAAATAAACAAAAATTTGACCAGAAAATACAGCCCGTTTCAAAATATTAGTCTTTTAGTGCATAACTTTTTTATTACTTTACACAGTTATGAAAAGTAACTACATTGCAGGTATTGTTAATCAGTGTCAGAAAAAGTTGAACAACTTAAAAGAAAATGCATCAGTTAATAAATAAAGACTTAAACGAACTTACAAAATTTAATAGAAGAAAATAGTTATCGTAAACAATTATTTAAACTTTTTCCTATATTTCGCCACTAAATAAATGGATATTGAATTTATTTATACATAGTATAGTATAGTATTATCTGTGGTTATACTAACACAAACACTTGTCACTTGTCTTGTAAATTTTTAACGCATTTTTATAACATTGAAGTATTGAGCTGACTTATTCGTCAACTGCGCGCGCACATTTATTTATGTACAGTCAGCTACAACAACCTTTATAAATTTAATATCGGGTACTTGGTATTCTAGTAACGGTTTAACAGTACAAGGACAATGTAGCTTTGCGAATTATCGTTTGGGTTCTAAAGTACCAGGATAACATAGCTATGGAGGAGGGAGTTATACTTGCGACTGGTCAGAAAAAAATCTTTACCTGTGAACTATAACTACCGCCTCCTTATCTATGTTATCCGGGTACTTCAGAATCCAAACGATGATTTAAACCCATATTGCATCGAATTAGATCGAAATGTTAGTATGTTGATACTAATCAGAATCATTCAGTACCGGCAAAACTGCGGGGAATAGCTAGTTATTTATAGTTTTTGTTCCAATCCGTTTTTACTTGACTGTACTTTATATGTGCGCGCGAGTTGACGACAACAAAAATAATAAAATTGGAAGGTATCAACTCGCGCGCGCTCGCGAGTTTCACACTCGCGAGTTGACGAATAAGTCATTGAGCTTATGTTTAAAGGTAATTGAACTTTTATAAGATTATTTACTTTACCAGCTAGGTTTCCCTTGGAATCGGATACTTTGCATCTGACAGAAATATTTGTGTCGGGCCGAGTGGATTCTTGACGGTATCGTAAAACCGCTTTCCTTTGATAAGGCCCCTGCAAATGCGAACTAAACTTGTGGAAAGTCGTGCTTTACCTAATTGATTAAGTTGAAACTTTATGGCATGCTGCGAGTGCGACGCAATTTGTTCCTTCATCGTTAAGTACACATTTTATAAACATTAACTGATATCTCTGTCAAGTAAACCTACGTTATTTTTTATTTATTTCTTGCATAGCGAAATTTTTATTTCTTTTTTGTTCAATGGTAAATCCATTTCAATAAGAATATAATAATACATTTATAAAAAGCCTTTTCCAATCGAAAAAGATTTCAATTTTATCTCAATACAAGTTAATAGTTTATTAAGGGTTTCAGTTCGGTTTAAAATTATCCGAATGCAATAAACCTATGTTAGGTATATGATTTGGTTAAATGGAAACGCAAAACACACTTTATGAGTTCAGATAACAATATTCCAACAAAGTCAAAGCAGAAAGCCGTTCTCAAAGAGAAACGTTTTATTTAAAAGGGAAGAAAGCCTCGTTTTTCCAGATTTTAATGTTAAATGTATTACCCACTTCTGGAGGTCGTTAGAAGATGTGCCAAGTGCCCCAAGTGGCGAAATTCGCGATGTCGGTGTAGAGACGTCAGGGGTTAGGTTGTCGGGTGGCTGCGGGGCGCTCGCGGCGTATCTCGGCGATCTGCCACGAACGATCGACCGTGGTGCCCTCCGCTCTCGGCCATCTCGATTAAACAATCTGATGAGAGCCCCCGAGAATGAATGTGAACATGTCCCAGTGGCCGTCTCCTTTCCTTTCTCGACACTCGACGACCTGACGAGTGCAGCACTCGACAAACGCTTATCGGATCTAACGTTTTAACCGTATCTAATATCATGCATTTCGAACTCTTATCGACATAGCAATAAGCAGTTTTATTTCATTTTAACAGGCGAATGAGGAGAAATGATTCAGTATGTATACATTATGCATAACATTTTTTATGATAATTCAAAATTATTGTTTAATTGTCTGGCAGTATAATTATTAATTTTATAAATTCAAATATTTTTGTGAGGACACAAGAATAATTATTAATGGTAAAGTTGAGTACGAGTAAATAATAAATTATGGTGATTTCGCAATATCTTATTATTTAAGTAAGTATTTTTTAACATTATTGATGATGGAATGGTGATACAACGACTTATATTTTTTTATTACTTAATATGTTGTAGTAATAAATAACTCATTATTACTTAAGTTAATATTCTATTATATACGGCGCACTTAAGTCACAATAACTAAAGCATTTGCATATAATAAGTAAATCCCTACTAATGTAAGTACTAATATTATAAATGCGAAAATGTGTATGTTTGTTTGTTGTTTGTCTGTCGGTATGTTCCGTTTTCACGTCAAAACGGCCGAACCGATGTTTATGAAATTTGGAATGGAGATAGTTTTAGACCCTATGAAGGACGTTATAGGCTACTTTTTACAACGGCCGAAATTGGAATTTAAGCAAATAGTTTGAGACCTTGGAAAGGATTTTAATAGGCTACTTTCACTTTTTATTACAGGAAAGTATCTTATTCCCACGGGAAAAACAGTTTTACTATAATAATATAAATGTTAACGAAAGTGTGTTCGTTCGACAATATCACACTCCTCTGGGATAACGTCGTGTAGTCCACGCAGGCAAAGCCGCGGGCGGAAGGCTAGTATTATGATAATATGAAGTTTTGAAATTCTCTAAAAAATCTAATAATTGCACAGCCGCTAGTTAAGTTTAAAGCTAATTCAATCACTATTCACTACGCGATTTCTGTTCCACTAGAATTAACTGCAGTTCCGAGGAATGTTAAATAATTGCCTCATTTTACGAACGCGCCTCGAGTAAATTACCTACACTTTTTTCTACTTGAGCCTTTATCGATTACCATTAAGTAAATTATGACATTTTAATGGAATACCACTGATTGACTGAATAACTCGCGTGTCAAGGTGGTTTAATGCACCTTAGACGCAAATAATGGATCTAATTAAACTTCTAATATGGGTCATATCATAATAAAGAATACTTCGCCTAACTTTTGACATGGTTAAAGTTCATGTGTTTCTTCCTTTAATTTGGTTTTGGTTTTTTACCTTTACCGACTGAATTTTTTATTATAAATCATAAACCCATTTTAATACGTAAAGAGAAACTAGTAGCAATTCCAAATTTTCCTTCTCATAAAATTTGAGTCACTATCGGAATCCCCATGTTGTAAAATGACAATATCGCCCAAAGATCTTGATATTAAAACGCCATAGTTACTAAATAACATGATTGCTAAAATTTATGGCAATAAATTAAGCCATTTAATACCTTAGTAGCAAAATATCTGGATCTTAAAATGTCGTAATTCAAAATACTCTACAAGCAAATCGCCTTTATATTAAAACGCCATAGTTACTAAATAAACATGAGCGTTGAATGATATAGTAGCAAAACGTCTTGATAATTAAATGTCATAGTTACTAAATAGACATGAATGCTAAATGCTCTTATAGATGCTGAGTTTTTTATACAGATTTTTTGTTTGCTTCAAATAAAAAATTTATACCTGATAGAACGGACATGAAGTCCGTGAAATTTAATTTGAACAAGGGAATATTTGAAAACGTAATATTAGAAAAAAAACGACTCATCCTCGTAGTAGCTCCGCCGGGAATCGAACCCAAGACCTTTCGCTATCCGGGTGACTGCTCTAACCACTGAGCTACGGAGTCGTGAAAGTTCGTTTCCCCCCCATTTTCAAAATACTTCATTTTCCATTTTTCCATTCCTTCCACACTGCACTACCAATCTGCACTACTGTTCTTTCAGCTGTCAAACTAGTGGTGTAGTTTGGAATTATTTCTTCCCTTTTGCACTACTGTGTAGTAGTGCGCAATGGAATTATAAAGAGCATTACTTTTTCATTCCCAACTGCACCACCAAACAATTGTGTATGCGAACTCTTAGCTATGATGCTCACTAAAACATTTCTACGGTGGTGGCGTGTGAGGCCGGTCGTTACGTTCCCTAAAATATGGTTGAGCGAAGCGATGGCTGGGTCATGCGTCATGCTCGAGAACGGGTGCTGCCAGTGGGAATGGGTCTGCTCTTATCTGCTTGCCTTAAAATGTGTTTTCTTTTGTTTTTATTCATTTTATTAAGAATTACATATGAAACATGTATGGCGCAACTTGCAGTATATAGTCGAATTGTCTTTTGTTTTTAACTAATATTAAAGCTTTAAGTAGAGTTCCTAAGTAATTGGAAATTGTTCACCGCTATGATCATTAGTTCGCCTATACTTAACTGTATTTATCATAACCCATTGGGTAATTGTGATGGAAACTGACCTTAGTCATACCATGTTAAGGTCATTTTTCAATTTGACGACTCTGTATGAAATAAAACAGGGGGAAAAAAACAACCCTTAGAGTTTCTTGCCGGTTCTTCTCCAAGGTCTCCCGCTGTAGGGTTTGCGAACCAATGGCGTAGCTTCTATGACGTTCACAAGTATTGTAAATAACAATCTAAATTGAATAAACAAAGGACATCATTCACTTTGGGCTTAGGTCTGAACAGCGTTTTTAAGAGAAAACGAATTTATCAAATATTAATAATTAATATAAAATAAATAATAATGCCTTTTTTGGAGTATCAAAGGTTTTTAATAAAAACAATATTTAGAAAGTACCTATTATAGTCTCAAACACACAAGCGGTCATATTGTTTTTCTCACGGCCTTGGACACTAGCACTTTTGACTCCACGCGTCGTACTTTTTTTTCTATTTTGATCCGAAATAATTCAAAATAGCAAAATAAAGATAAATGGGGCACCGTATTGTTAAAAATATTGCATTGTGTCGGTCGGAGGACAGTAAAGTTGGTTGTTGCGCCCATGTGATATGTGATGTCAATTACTTGGTATCTGGGCTGGGCGAGGAACCAGAATGTGAAAATGTGAACCATCGAGCCCAATTTTTAGATAATGTATTGTTAAGGCCCGTGGTATCGCCAACGACCTTGGCCATAGAAAAGTGGCCTAATTTTCCCGCCCGCTACCCGCACAAAAACAGCTTAAACACACGTTTCGTCAAAACTATGTATTATTTTAAAACGAAAAATGCTCAGTTCTAAGTTAAACAAGTTAGCAATCTCTTCCTGAAAGAAACGTGAAAATATCACTTGTAGTTTAGAAGCAGTAGCGTATTAGAAGTTGAAAACAGCTTCATTTCAATGTTTTTTTTTAATAGTATCTTAAAGACTATGTTTTTTTTAAATGCTCAGATTGAAGTTTATATATCAATATTTAATATATATTAATTCTGGATTCATCAGTAGGCTAATTTATGAGTTTTAGGGCCTCAAAAATGATCGTTTCACGACTACATGCACCTTAACATACGAATCCTGTTAAATGTGATGAACAAAAGCCGCTTCTTTTTATTATAACTTATTCCTACCCCTCATCAGCAACAATCAATAGTGTGACCACATCCACACGGGCGGATTCTCGCCCAGGTCTGACTGTAGGTCCTACTACCTGTTATTATAAAATATAAATATCCCTAATCAATACAATTAGTATCATTTTCAAGCAAAAACTATTCCATTATGAGATTTATCATTGCTATTTTATAGTTTTTAAAGCAGTAAGTTCTACATCGTTTTTCTCTCTTTCAGTGAATCTGGGTACTAAAAAACCGTTGTAGTTCGTTTCTATAGCCATAAATATACAATAATAAGTAAAATACAAATGAAAATTTGACAGTTCACATCAGGCCCAAAGGCCCATATAAGGTGGATGATGTCCTTTGAATCTTGAATCTTGAATCTAGCTTCTACGGTTTCCGGTAGTGCGGATTGGTAGTGCAGTGTGGAAGGAATGATTTTATATACTTCCAAAAAATAATAATAATAGAAGGTAAGGTATTTTTTTTATTAAACGTTTATGGCTCATACTATTTAAAAACCCAGCCAAGTTTAATCGACTGAGGAATAAATGTACCTATGGGTCTCCATACAAAGAATCGGTTCATTGCACTATTTTATTTTATTTTTTATTTTATTTTATTTTATTTTATTGGGGACAACAAACAGTTTACACAATATAGTATTACTTAAGTATACATTTTCATACAATTTTGTTTGGTTCATTGCGAAACCCACACCGTTATCCACGTATTAATTAAACCATATTACTCAATAATAAAATTTTTTTTTTTTTGTGAATGCAGTTAATAAACCTTACAAAAAAAAAGAGAAAAACAATACCTATGTTGATTAAAAAAAACAGTTATTATTATTATGAGCGAGCTGAGAAACAATGTGTAAGTAAGTACCAAATCTATACAATCTATAAAATGTTTAATGTTGCGATTTCTAATTTTACAAGTTTTTTAAGCATTCTATTAAAAGTCGTTACTTAAAATAATGAAACCTATGAAATTGCCGTTTTGTATGGAGATTTCTGTAATTATTTTTTTTCCATACTAACGTTTTTGTTATTATTTAACGACTAATATTATGTAAATTTACAAAATTTTACACACGTATTTATGGACATTTTAACTACTAAATGACACATTCGTTAAGAGAAAAAAAATTTTTTTCACTAAGTTACAACTAATAAAGTACGAAATTCTGGAAACAAAAATAGTCGTAACTTTCGGAATAAGTTTTTTCTATGTAAATAATCAAATATCGTGGTTATTAAATTATCAAAAGTTGCTCGATACGGTCTTAATGTAACGCAATATTAAAGAAATTATATATTTCTAATATTATAAAAGTTGTTAAGTTATATGTACAAAAGAAAAAAACGGCAATTTCATATGTAAAGACCTATTATAATAAATACTCCTTCAAGATGTTGATGAGATGTACACATTGTGATGTGACTGTCAATATTTAAAAAAAATGTTACCATATTAAAATAAAAATTACGTACGATGCTTTCTATTCCAACAAGACAAGGTCTGGCAAGACGCGTTTCGTAATAATTTTATGAATGTTGGTCACGAGTTCTCAATGATTGTATGTAAGTGGATAGCCACAATTCGATTAAGTTTATTTATATCTTCATATTTTTATGTATATTTGTATAATAAAGCTGAGAAGTTTATTTTGAAAACTAAGGAAAATACTTAAACTTAGAGAACAGGAATTGAAATAGGCAGGCATCCGTTAAGAAAGTACTTTCAAAAATTCACCCCTAACGGGATGATAAAACATACGTCCATATTTTGTATCGAGAAATAGTAAAAAATATTGTTTATCGAGAAGTTCTCGAGTGAGCTATGTAACTCCAAATTTAACACAAGCGAAGCTGTGGGCAGAAGTCAACCAATATAACTGTAATTATTTTATTAAGGACGGTATTATATTACGAAAAAACCATTTGTTCGCAAAAATTACTGTTACAAACTTACATCTATAAAAACAGTTAACACTTCGAGTGAACAAGTTTAAAAGTGAAAGTCCCTAGCTAAAACGAGCTGCAAAAATGTAATAACCGTTGACATCACAGCAAGTTACGGATCAAAATGTTTATGCGAACTCGGCCTTATCCCCCTAGTCGCGGGGTGGGGGCAGGTAATCGGTTCGTGACACGCGACGAGCGCCGCGACAGCCGTTTACAAACATTTCGATTACGTCCCTATATTTGTTTCCGCGCGCGCTACTATTTTTCCCCCGCTCAATTAAATTGTAAGTTGTCATGAGACTTTCTTAATTGTTACCATGCCTTCTCTATGATTTATTTTGGCTTTCTAGTTTATTTCCACGACGAGTTACGCTGGTATTTGGACTAATTACTATACGGTTTTATTTTATTACTTTATAATTGTGTGCCTTGTAAAATAAGCTGTTATTTTTCTTGCATACCGTATGGGAAATTTTTTTATAATAGAGTTACGTATCTACCTGCACTAGAGCTCTTTTTGTCGCAGTTTTTGTTAGGTTTTTTGCTACACTGCGCCGCCTGAAGTAAGTATTGTAGTTTTTTCTACTCGTTCTCTAGTTTTTGTGGTAGTGAATATAATTGTTCCTTAATAACATGTGTATTCAACCATACCACTGGTTGGATTTCTATCATGTTTTATCCTTTAATTATTTAATAAGGCGTTGTTAGACTGCCTTCATAACGGTTTGATTTTTAAATACAACGGCTGCCTCTTTTAAAAGTCTTTAAAGGAACTAGAACTCTTTAATTTTTGTTGTTCTACAAAGTATAATAAAATAACTCATGTGCTATATTGAAATACAACTGAAATCTTTTTTACTTTCTGTTACTAAGTCATATTATCATAGACGCGCCGTAAAGTTTTAATTAACTCGTTCCTATAATTCACTTGATTTAACATTGTTTATTCTCTTCGGTTATATTATGAATAATTTCGTATATTTCGTGCATAATTAAATTACGGATAAACTATAATGTATATTAAATAATGATGAATCATAAATGAAATTAACATAATGATAGTATATTAGCGCGGTAATAGTTAGTTATTTATTTAAAGTCATTTATTTCTATGGGAATGCAACAAAAAGCCGCGAACGTTATTTTAACTTAAAAAAACTAACTATGCAAGTGAAATACAAGTTTCACAACATAATTATATTCCATGTTCAAGTGTTATCCAAAGGCCCGGATTAAGTTGTTAAGGAGATCACCTGCTTACATTATATTCGCAATGAAGCAAGACAGCTGTTTGCGAGAATTAATTTGCCGCACAAAGCAGGATAAATGTTCATTACCATGCAGTTCAGTATTCTAATCCGCGCCGCTCTAACCTCGGCTTGTCTGATGACTTAATTAATGACCCACCGTGTTAATTAAACACCCCGGGCAAATTGAACTTCACGCCTGCGCCTGCGGCTGCCTTCCTTCAGATTAAAAACTGAATGCAATTTACTATGCAACGACGTTAAACTCGCTCCTTACACAAGCTTCAAATTGTTACATCATTCGGTAAACTAGATGATCGTTAATGTCTTGATCGAGATTAGACAAATTGTACGCAATCAAACATTAGAATTCATCAGCTGCTTACTTGTAATTCTTGTACAGCGGGATATTAGTTAGTTGCACAGTGTTTTGTTTATTTATTTATCTTTATTCCAAACAATATGAAGTTTGATGTACTAATTTATTAATTGTTATACTTAATTGTAACAGACGTACTTACAACTAATCTTTGTTTGACTTTCACTTCTTAAGGACCTATTTATGAATGGACCTGTATGATCGCTAATGAATGACTATAGCCAACTATTATGACGATATTACTGTTCATAATGTCGGTATCAGTAGGGTGTCACATTAGTGATTGATTCGTCGTCTGAGCAGCAATTACAACGAGTGACCGTTGTCGTCGCGCTGCCCGCCGAGGTGTGACCGCTTTGTGGCGTAGGCAGGCAGGCGATTATTACCCCGCGGCCCACTGAGTTATTGACCGATGCTAATTTGACGGTTTCTTGTAAACATATCTTGTGACAACTTGTTAATTGATTTAATTAATTTTCCTAAGACTCTTTCTTATCCATTATATTTATAGCTTTCTTGAACGATGTTAATTAAAGTAACATTAGTCTTACACAATCCAAATAATGTTGGAGGTCCTTTCCCCACGGGAACGCCCGGCCGGAGCCACCGCGCCGCGGCCGGCCGTCAGAAAAATAGCTCGCCCATTTCTGCGAATTCACTTTTTTATGAGACTGAAATGAATTGTATAAGTCTTTGGTAGAAATCACATAAAGTTCTCCGGAGAATTTGCTTTCGTCGCAGATTTATCTATGAAATGAACTTTTGAGTTTTTCTTCCAGTTATTAGCTTGTTATACCTACTTTGTGAAATATTGACGTATTATTGTGGTAATATCTAAGATAGACGGACTTTCGTATTTGATCATTAACCTTATTCCTTAAAAGTGGTTATTTATTATTCTAGTCTGCTTATCTGTTCGGTTTCTCAACATTCGTTACTGCTAAAGAAAAGTTATTATTTTTTAATGTGAAAACGTGCAATAGATTAATTTTCATTGTAACAGCTCATTTTACCACAATGTATCATAATTATTCATAAGTTGCACTGCCACGCTTAGTTTAAACCGTAATAAAGTATTTAAATTTCAAATTAGGAAACAAAACGTTTTGTTTTTCGTCATGCTTTTATTTTACCTGCTGTCTATTAATACGTCGTTAATGTTTACAAAGCGTGTGAGTTATCGGCCGTGAGGCGCGGAACTGTTGTTATTATTTATTACATTGGGCGGTGGTCGCGGCAACAGAACACGTGCAACGGCACGAGCCACTTAACATCGAATGTCAAACTCTTCATGTTAATAGTATACTCGTTTTATGATAGCCATCTTGAGGTAGCGCACTGCAACGCAATACAATAAAGTCACGCCTTTACGTAGTACCTATAAGATTATGCTAACTTAAATTTGTAGATTACGAGTATTAGGTAGGTATCATACGTAAAAAACCAATCCATACTAAACTAATATTGTTAATGTGAAAGTGTATTTGTTTGTTGGTCCTTCTTTCACGTTATCCAAGCAACGGATTGACGTGATTTTTTGTATAATGATAGATTGGGAGCTGGAGAGTGCCAATGCTACTTTTTCACTTTCCCGTGGTATAAAGTCGTGTAGTCCACGCGGGCGAAGCCGCGGGCGGAAGGCTAGTTTTATATACGTTTTTGTAAAAGCCGTTTTGTCCCGAGGGTGCTAAAATCAATTTTTATTGCTCATTCTTACAAGCATCTGTCGTTTAGTTCAGTTGCTGTGTCGGTAGCATGGAATATAGCATAATGGTTATGGTAATGGGCGGCCCTCGCCCAACCTCCCGTGCACCCCGTCGCTGTCCCCTGCGGAACCCTCCGGGCATTTTTTTAATTCAAAAATGTGTCAGTGGGACCTTTGTTTGTGATGATCCCTTCGTGGTCACGTGCTATCACCCCTACGATTTTAATTGTGATCCTCAATTTGAAACAGAGATTAATTCATTGATGACTTGGCGCTGTTTAAAAATAAACAAGTGTGTATTATTTCAAATTATTATTAAGTAGGTAATTTTTTTTTTTTTTGCATTTACAACTTCGATCAAGAATTCCAATAGCTAGATAACGCCTAACGAACTAAAACATAGCTCATATTTGGCACCAACGGACTTCTTTTTAAAACGGAGAAAAATGTTTAACTATATTTAATGCCAGGAAAATAGCGCATCTTTGAAGTGCGCTTCTTATTCGCTCGGCAATTTTTGACACTCCAACCGGTTATCTAGTGGGATTGTTGATCGATCGAAGATTCACAATGCAATTTTTATTATTGAAAATAAAGCACATACAGTAAGTAAAGAAAAAATCGATCTGTCTCTCAATAGACTGGTGTCGCTCGAAGGTAGTAATATAAAATAAACGCTGGCTAACAGCGCATAAGAAGTATTGGTTGAATTCGACGCGTCTGCTAACGACTCCGTAGCTCAGTGGTTAGAGCATTCGCCCGGACAGTGAAGGGTCGTGGGTTCGAGTCCCATCGCAGCTAATCTGCACATTGATAAAATAAACGCTGGCTAACAGCGCATAAATAAGAAGTATTGGTTGAATTCGATGCGTCTACTAACGACTCCGTAGCTCAGTGGTTAGAGCATTCGCCCGGACAGTGAAAGGTCGTGGGTTCGAGTCCCATCGCATCACAGCTAATCTGCACATTGATAAAATAAACGCTGGCTAACAGCGCATAAGAAGTATTGGTTGAATTCGACCCGTCTACTAACGACTCCGTAGCTCAGTGGTTAGAGCATTCGCCCGGACAGTGAAAGGTCGTGGGTTCGAGTCCCATCGCATCACAGCTAATCTGCACATTGATAAAATAAACGCTGGCTAACAGCGCATAAGAAGTATTGGTTGAATTCGACGCGTCTACTAACGACTCCGTAGCTCAGTGGTTAGAGCATTCGCCCGGACAGTAAAGGTTCGAGTCCCATCGCAGCTAGTTTTAAGACAGGTCGATTTTTTTCTAAAACTTCATTTTCAGTATTTTCAAGTGTGTACTGTGTTTCAAAGTTGATTTTGTAACTTATGAAATAAGAAACATACGGATTTATACATAAATATTATATGAATAGGAACGGCGCATTTTCTCAATTTAAAAATTAAGAGACATTTGCGGTTCTCGAAAAAAGTATAAGGTAAGGACATGAAAATTTTCCGTTATGTTCTGGAAATTGTCAGAATTGCATTTTTTATAATTACCTATGTAGTACTTACATCATAAACTAGATAAGTTATTTTTCGAAATTAAAAATCATTACTTCTTCTTATGTTTGTCATCAGATCAAAGGGACGATAATTTTGTCATCGAGACCGCAGTTGAGATTCCGGTCGGACCATTCAATTCAATTCAATTCAGATGTGATCGTCGGCTGCAGCTCGTAATTTTCACATGCCTTCAATTTATTGTATGCTTTTGAAAACATTTGCTTTATCTATTGTCATAGATATTATCTTCTATTATAGCTTACACGTGGTTTTTTATTACCGATCATTTATATGTTACTGCCTAAGCATTTCAATATTATACTTTGCTCACTTATAACTGAAAGTTTTCCTTTTCAGAAATTCCTTATAATACCTATTCGATTATCTTTAAATTAAATTATTTGCCAACTAGCGGATCCTCGCGGTTTCACCCGCGTGGTACCCGTTCCCGTGGGAATATCGGGATAAAATATAGCCTATGTCACTCGGGAAGAATGTAGCTTTCTAATAGTCAAAATTTTCTGGATCGGTCCAGTAGTTACGGAGCCTATTCGATGCAAACAAACAAACAATCAAATCTTTCCTCTTTATAATATTAGTAAGTATAGATAATTATATTTCGCGTTATTACTACAAAATAATTAACGCAAAATATGAATATAATTATGCATTTCTGGAAAGCGTTTAAGCACAGATTACTAAATAGTTACTGTTAAAGCCTACACGTGGTTTGTATATTAATGATAAATTTAGATGATGATTTAGAAGATTTTCCTTTTTTTTAAATTTCATTAAAGATTCGATTACCTTTAAATGAAATTATTTGACATTTATATTGGGTGTTATTAATTTAAAATAATTAACGCAAAATATATTATTATGCATTTCTGAAAAGCGGATACATTTCTGAATATTATTAATAAATTAGTTGAAATCGAACTGAATATTCATCACATCCTGACATGATAACTTAACACTCTTAAATGAGCCAAGATAAGTTCATAGTCTGCAAGTGTTTACTTTATCTAACCAACTAGTCAGCGAAGTTTACAAGTTCTTTACTGCTCCGTAACATGCAAAGCTCCTAAACGAGAAGCTAGTTAGGTACTTAGGATACTTAGTACGTTCTCGCGTCTCGTCTCGACTCATGCATAGTCAGCCAAACGGACGAGACTAAGTATGATTAAGTGGGACCATAATATCACTAACTTAGACTGGAAAATTCGTGCGCTTCTCAGCGACCCGAGAATGCTTGCAAGTTTATGGTGGGTGGGACGAGTTACTCGGCAGTGTCGGCAGCCACTCGAAGTTCATATTGCTAAATTATCATGTCGCTCGAGAAGACGTTTTGTAAATTAGATGGAGATGTACTCGTACTCTTTACTTGGAAGCATTTCTTATTAAGTTTGTTTTTAGATTTGTTACGGTTGGTGAGAATAAGTAATTTAAGATTGGAAATAATAGACAAACATTATTATCGAATGCTACAAAAGAATATCGAAGGAAAATAAAGCTTAATATTGTTCTTGGTTACAGACTGCTGTAAAATGTGCTTCTTCACCACGCACCAACGCGCTCTCTACAAAACCGCGGCTGCCGCTGGCGGCGTTGGCAGCCGACGCGGCACGGAATCACCCGCCCAACAACGTCAACTCTCATGTAAGTTTATTATTGCAACTCATAAATAATATGTTAGACCATTTACTATCTCGCAATAAAACTAATTTCACTTATTATCTAACTTACCCAATCAAATACTGTTTGCTATTAGAGATTGTAACAATGCGTTCCAAGCAGCGTTCCGCACTAAACGTAATGCGTTGGGTGATCTCACACGTCTAAATGCAGCGAGGCTAAATCCGTAAGCTATCGGCGTGCCTCTTCCGGGCTCCGCTTTCTCGCATAAAATGTACGCAAACTGCCAGTCTGCTTGTCAACGCGCCTCGCCTCATCTCTGAGCGGGTTGCTAAAACAACACGCGTGAAACGCGTACCTACTGTTTACTTATCCCGAGCGGTTTACCAAACCATTAACCGCTATATGACACGGCGAAAGTAAATCCTATTGTGTATTTCAAATCAAAATTAGCTTGTCAGGATCATACTGTAATCATTTTCGTACTGATTTCGATCTTAAAAAAAACGGCACGTTTTGTCTACGTCTACGAAAAAGAAATCGAATAAATCACTGTTGGTTTGATGTAAATACAACATATTGTTTTTATAAATGTTTATGCATGAACATTAAGCTTGAATGGGCTTTGCATGTTAAACACTTCATAACGATACATGAGCGATGCTAGGTTAGCTTTGTCTTTGTGTTAACGGTAATACGATTATGTTATGTAACGATGCCTACGCACTAAATCTCATTAATTATATCGAATATTGAACAAAATACTTCCTAAGCAGGTATAATGATTGGTATTGGCAATCAATTATGGCTTTACAAATAAATCATCAATTACCAATATGTACTTTATAAAACTTCAGTATTTGTGCCAAAGCTTTGACTACTTTAATTCTAGATGATCACTATAGTAAGTCAAATCGTTAAAATGTAAATTGTTATTGCATCTCGTTACACAGACGAGTTCAAGTAACTTCAAACATAAACACTTATACCCCAAGAGCTATCCGATATTTTTGTAAAAAAAATAATAACAGGCCAAATTTTTGTAAACGGCCCTTAAATATAATTTTAAGAGACTATATTTTGGAATCCAACATAATATCGCATTGGAAGGTATAAAAAAAAAGTTATACCCCGAAAATGGTGCAATTCTTTCAGCAAATATGCTATCACCAATTTTATCGTTAACATGTGTTTATGTTCACCATATCTAAGCACCAAAGTCGAAATCCATAAAGATATAAAACGGGAAACTAATACTTTAGGAAGAAGTCGGTTGTTTCTGATAGCATTTTTAACATAGGTGTAATGCCAATTTGAGTTTACGTAGAGAGTTTTTTTTAAAGTTTATTTGTTTTTCATTTAAAAATATAGGGGGATTATATACTTTTACGAAAGATAATAATAAATGTATATTCAAATGTAAAGTGAATAACACTTATACCATTTTTGCCTGTTTTTTATAGATTTTTTAAAGCTTTGTATTTGTTTTTTTTTTAATGTCGCTGTCTTAAATATTGGTGGATTACTAATGAATTATTTATTAAACTAGATAATCCAATTTTCAATGTTAAGAAATTACTGATATAGAATTATTGTTGAGTCTCCATAGAGCGAATTAGTTTGGCTCTCGGGCTATTAGCTCGAAGATCCAAAGCAGTCGGAATATACTGTCGTTGTGTTTTAGTAAAACTCTGATTGCGGTGAAAGTAGTAAGACGGAAGTGAATCACAATGCAGTCTGATATCGCAAAGCTCCTAGGGACGAGATGCGGATAGCCAAGCCACCGAGCGTGCCCTCGACGCGATATTAAAATAAAATGCAGGAGAGCACGATTTACAGCGGTCGGTTCTGCTTACTTCTCTTCAGCTTAAATTGCAAACACTGCATTTTAAACAAAAAAGACATTTCGATATTAATATCTCCAGTCTTAATTAAAACACCGATACCAACAACAACAAATTGCAGCGATATATGCGTGTGTAATCGGGTGGATTACGTAGATTGAAAAATTAATTAACGTGCACGAATTTCGTGAAAGACTATAATCAACTACGCTGGCTTCCTATCGCTTCGTGAAATTATTAAACGGGCCGGGTCGGGACAGGCGTACGGCAGATTTCAGTTCAATATTGGCCGCCATGAAAGCTTTATTTGGTTAACACGTTGCGTTTGCCGACGGTTGTTGCCATGAACATGCCTGATACGGATACGGGACATTATTAATTCATGACATTTTAACAGTCTATCGTCTGACTTAGTAACAGTAACAGTATAAATAAAAATATCTACGGTACCTGCACAAAACGTCGTTCGTTCGTCTTTGTCTGCTGCACATGGCATAAAGTCTTAATGTAAGTAATTTTGTTGTGACTGATTAGGTTGTGTTGTGCGTAAACGCTTAACCAAAAATAGGTTCGCATTTATTCTGATGCGAAAGGAGCACTCTAGGCAGAATACGAGCAGTTTACCCTCCGAGCTGGGAGCTGTGCTCCCCCGTGCATTTCGACAGTTCGCCGCCAGCCAAGATATGTCGCAATCCCATCCAATTTGCCTCCCGCCGCTCGTACCGCTTGCTCGAATAAAGCGGAAAATCTTGCTCCGACGACGAAAGAATAAATTATGCCGACTTCAATATCAAACGTTCCAACTTCCATTCCAACAGAGGGCGCGTATGTTCGATGTTTACTCATACTTTTTATCTACTCTTGACTCTGTCTTTTATCGTCTTTTTTATTTAATGACTTTGTAAAGATGAACCCTTGTTTGTTTGATGTGGATTCAGCGTGTTTTGAAAACAATACCTCAATGAAAATATTCATGATCGATCATGTCTTTGAGTCCTTGTATTCGGTATCCATAGATTTTAGTGTTTTTTATACACAAATATTTCAAGATTTATTTTTCGTAAAGGATTCCTTGCTGCTTAGCGTCTTTAAACAGTTTTAATCTCTCGAACGAGGAATGAGCACGATTATTTGCCACGTGCTGGGAGCCCGCCGTCTCTGCGGTGTCGGCTAATAGCTCTTCGCAGATTCAATGTGCCGTCGAATAGAATATAGCCTCCCAGTACGTACGCGATCATTAAGTTACGCCCTCGTCTTCAGTTCAGAACACGGCAAATTCGCTTCAAACACCTTCCGCAAGTAATTCGTAGCACTATCTGATTTGAAATTCGCATAATCAAATTAGCTGTTTTGCTAAAATTGTTCGAGCAATAGTGTCTCTCAACTTGATGTCTAATTGAGTTTTCTGCTTACGGGCGAGCAGGTCTCTCATATTTGCGTGTTCGTACAAAATTGCTTCTGCTGAACACAGATTGCTCTCGAAATCACGTCCTTATTGTGATGTCTACGGAAAATCTGGCTTGCCGCCACAGAACAGACAGCTCCACCGCCGCCAAATATTTTTTTATTCCTCGGTTGTGTCGATATTGCCGTTTGCTTACGTCTCTTTCAACTTGCTTTTACGGCGCGGCGTCGTCGCTCCGTAGTTCTACCTCTCGAGTTTATTTATTTTGATTTAACTTCGAAAGAGAAATGATCGCCGTACTTTGTTTATAAAGTGGCATCCCGCACATTTGGACTCAGTACCCCTAGTGTATGTTTTTATGTCAAGCAAACTTTCGATTCCGTATTTATGTCAATTTGTATGAAAACGGTACTGAATAAGCCGACGACGGTTTCACAGGTCTCAAGAAAAGTTCCTAATTAACAATTAAAAGCTGGTAGATATTCCAATGTGGAATAAGTTGTGCCCTTGTACATTTCTTCTCTGTATATGTTTTTCTATTAAAACCTTTGTGTGTACAGAATTATTAAATAAAATATTAGAAAAATGGAAAATAAAGTATTTAAAAAAAAATACCCGTCTCACAACCAGCTCCGATGGGACTCGAACCCACGACATTTCGCTATCCGGGCGACTGCTCTAACCACTGAGCTACGAAGTCGTTACGAGAAGCGTCGAATTTATCAAATACTTCTTACACGCTGTATAGCAAGCGTTAATTTCATCAATGTGAGGATATTACTACCCCCACACGCGAAAGAAATACCTTTCCAGATATTTGACAATCGCTAAAGAAGAAATTACTATGACAAGTTATTTAAATTTTAACTTTTTTGCATTCACAATGCAATTTTTATCATAAAAAAATGGAAAATAAAGTATTTAGAAAAAATCGACCCGTCTCACAACCAGCTCCGATGGGACTCGAACCCACGACCTTTCGCTATCCGGGTGACTGCTCAAAACTTAAATAAAAATTTAAATAAAATATTAATTGTGACATAAAAATGTTCGGAGCCCTCGGTGCGCCTCTGAAACCCGCAGTACGGTGTAAGCAGTGTAGGTACGCAATAAAAGCCATTTCGCACTTTGCAATTGTCTCGTTCGCACAATAAACATTTTTAAAGATTGTCGAAAACTCGGCACTTTGTTACTATGCCATCATATATTATACATTATCGAACATATTTCAACATTGTCAATACTGCAATAATAATAGAATTACGAGCTTAAAGTTATCGAAAAATTTCTTCCTAATTCTAACCAATACTTAATTTAATGAATAAAATAACTTATACAAAATATCCGTAACATTGCATTGTATTGTAGTGACATAATGTAACACTTTTCTAAAAAACAACACCTTCATAGATTGTGGAAACACATTGTTTCCACAATCTATGAAAGTGTTGCATTGTGCGAGCGAGACAACTGCCAAATGGCTCCTACCAAAAAAAAGTTATAGCAAAGATAAAAAAAAATCTGCGCAGCAGTGTCAGGTGACAAAAATCACAAATAAATCATAGAAAAGTATCTCAAAAGACAATTTAATTAAAGACAAATTACTTGCAACAGTTGCAACTGTGAAAAAGCCGAGTTATCGCCGTTTTTTATGTTAATTCCATACAAATTAAAACAATTAAAATTCTCTTGGTCATTTATGCACCTATACACTTAAAATATGGTACATTTAAGCCATAATTTAGACATTTGAACCACATCCAAGCAACCGGTCAAGAGCGAGTCGGACTTGCGCACCGAGGATTCCGTAGGTACTATTATAAATATTAGGTTAGGAAGGAAGACATTTTGGTTGTAGATGATCAAAGTTGTAAATACATAAAACGTGAAAATGTTTTCATCGGTGAGGCTATATTCGTCAGAGAATTAGCGTTGCAGAATACTGCAGTTTTAGGTCAGCTCCATCTCTTGACCGATAGTAGAACTAATGTAATTTTTGTTGATGGTTTCTGAAAAGACATTTATATACTATTTAAAGACATCGTTTTATTTTTCCTGTAATCTTTACATAAACTTCTATCACATAAGTAAAATAATTTTAGATAATTATTACTCTATGAAATCTTCGGAGATAAGGGCGGGAACGGTATTTTTTTACACTTCATCAAAAGTCGACATCTATGCGGCCTAAAAAAAAAGAAAAATGTCTGAGAATGTGCAAGTAGTGCTTTATGGTACCCCATATGCCCGAGTAGCCCCACTTCGAATTTTTAAGACCCCCTTTCAGTTCCTGTTGCAAAAAAATGTTCTCTAGATATCCAGCTGTGATGTGACAAACAGACAGACAGACTTAGGGCCTCTTTCACCATCCCCGAGTAAAGTTCTAATTAGTTACTTCCTGATTAGTACTAATTGGCAAGTAAAACTAGGAAGTATTTTTTTTCAATTTCACATAGAGAAATGAAGTTCCGATTAACTACTCAACAGTTAAAAGACTGACATAAGAAAATCATTCATTCCTATTGAATAGTTCACTCAATTGTGACAGCACAATGACGCGACGTTAAAATAACAGTTGTCATTAACGTCAATCTCTTCATGGTAATGTCAGTTTCACGTGGTGTATTTCTTTCTGAGTAAATAAAAAATTACATGTTGTTGCATTGTGTTGTGTTGCATTGCATTCTCAAGTCAAGCCCCTCAAGTTAATTGACTTTATTATCATGGACAAATCAAAAAGAGAAAGGAGTGCAAACTTCAGTTCTGATGAGAGAGATTTATTGGTGTCTCTTGTGCAGAAGTACCGCGAAATTATAGAAAACAAGCAAAGCGACGGTGCTACCTGGAAGAAAAAGGAGACTGCTTGGGATAAAATCGAAGGAGAGTTTAATGCTCAATCGGATGGAATTTTCAGAACAAGCAAAACACTGCGGATCAAGTATGAAGGTTTAAAACGAAACGTACGTAAGAAGTCTGCGGGTATACGGTCGGAATTATACCGTACTGGTGGTGGGCCAAACACAGCCACTCCTTTGGACAACACTGAAGTTAAAATAAAATCAATGATCAGTCTGAGCACTGATGGGCTAGAAAGTGTATACGACTCAGATGTTTTACCTCTAGTCCCAGATGAAGGTGAGTGACTATTAAGCCCTTTATTTGTTCTTTTTATATAAATTTGTTTAGTATAGGAAAAATGTGATAGTAAAAAACCACGAGCCCTATAAGCCTTCAGGCGGGATACTACTTATATAGGCTACTTATAGGGCTTGTGGTTTTATACTATCACATTTTTCTTATACTTACAAAATTGCATTGTGAATGCATAAAAATAATATAAAGTCTCAAATTTATTTAGTCTAAAAATGTTTTGGTTTTTTACAGATGACAATCTGAATTTGTCGATGGAGCAATTTATTGTGTTACCATCAACGTCGCAGGAGTTTGAGCTTGTGGCAGAAACAGATAATACTAATAGTATGTATACAAGGTCTCCCGCCGTAGGGTTTGCAAACCGATGGCGTAGCTTCTATGACGTTCACAAGTATTGTAAATAACAATCTAAATTGAATAAACAAATTTGACTTTGACTTTGTTCCATTTGAGTAAGTAAAGAGCTCTACCTAACCTAATCTTTCACATATTACTTTGGTGTTTTACAGATGAGCCACCATTAAAAAGGCAACACATCACTCTGAATGATAGTGAAGCTCCGGAAGAATCTTTTCCGCTAAAAACAAACAATGGTAGATACTTATCAGTTTATAACCTGTGCGCTCTAAGTTTGCCAGTGATGGTGTGAGGTAACTCAAGATATAGGCTAAAATAAGGTTAGCATAAAAACATTTACAACATTTACAAATGAAAAAAAGTAAATAAGGCAGTTAATACATAAAACAAATAATAATACAAAAGAAATAACGGTTTGTGCAGGGAACGCACATTCCACGCACCGGCAAACTTAGAGCACACGGCTTTATGTATATTTTCATGACTCAAAACTGGGTTGTTAAGTATCAACTTACCTATGTTTTATTATTCCAGATGAAGTATTAGAAAATGTACCAAGTTTATCGACTGCAACTCCAACATCACATATAAGATGGGATGCTACCAGTCGGAGAAATTTGAAACCAAAAAGGCATCCTGCACTGATTGGTAAGAATTTTGTGTGACATAAAGTAATGAATAGATACAGTTAGCAAGATGGATAATTACTTTAAAATTTTCATGAAAACCATTTAATAATTGCATTATCAAAATAGAGTAAATGAATAATTTAATTAGTGGATGAAGAAAATAAGAAAAAATTCCTCTAGGTTCCAATGTTAAACCTTTATAGTGGGTACACACGCGTGCATGCTCAATAATCTTGCTTGATCTCGAGCAAGTACGAACGTGTGTACCATGCAAGTCGCAAGACAAATGCTCGAAGCCAATCAAAATTCGAACCAGATTCAAACGTCCATATTGTGTGTGCGACTTGTTTTTTATAATGTTAAAATTAATACTTATTATACTTGCATTGTCAAAACCTTTGTACAGCATTCAATTTCATTTTGTTTGATATTTTCAGCAAATACTCCAATTGAGTCGAAGAAGAAATTTGACCAACTTACAGAGTCAAAATTGGAGTTGGTGCAGCTTCAAAAGCAACTACTTGAAGCCGAAATAATAGAAAAGAAGAAGGAATGGGAGTTTAATGAAAAATTGCGCCAGTGGAAGGAAGAAGAGTACAAATTAAAATAAGAAAAGTTAAGAAAAGAATTAAACGAATGATTTTATAAAAATGAATCTTTTATTTTCATTATGTATTGTTTTGTTTTTATTGAATAGTATTACAATTAATTATTCAATAATGGTAAGAAATACTCTTGCACCAGTTTATTTCTCATGTTATTTAGATTTGGTAGTGAAGTGTTATTTATTATATCTTCATGATATTCTTGTGGATTACTTTGCAAATCATCTTCTCCAAAAGTTCGCTCATTTGTGTCAACAGCAATATTATGTAACACAAAACATGATACAATAATAGCTTGAACTTTATTTAAATTTAACGTTATTTGTCGCCTTAAGACAGGAAATCTATTTTTACATACTCCAAAGCATCTTTCAATGGTATTCCGAGTTCTTATATGGGACTCATTGTATAAATTTTCTGCAGGTGATGATGGGTTAAGGAAAGGTGTTAAAAAGTAATTTTTTAGTTCATATCCACTATCACCTAAAAGAAAGCCATTTCCAAATTGCCCACTTTCAAACTTTTGTTTTAGAGCTGAATTATTAAATATTGTCTGGTCATGTACAGAACCAGGCCATCTAGCAACAATATTCATACATCTTAAGTGGCTGTCACATGCTACTTGTACGTTCATTGAAAAATTTGATTTTCTATCTCTATAATTTTCTGCGGAGTTACCTCCTGGCGATTTTATTGCCACATGAGTGCAATCAATTGCAGCCAATACTCGAGGAAATCTTGCTATTTTATAAAAATCTTCCTTCAGGGACCTCATCTCGTCTGGGAATTTAATTATATTTGGGCTTAACATAGCAATTGCTACAGTAACCTTTTTTACAATTCTGCTTGCTGTAGGTGGACTAACACCACTAAAATCGGCAGCACTTCTCAAAAAGGACCCAGTCGCTAAATATCGTAATGTCAATAATAGGCATATTTTTGATGAAACTGCATGATTCCTGAAATACAAGTAGGTAAAGATAAATTTAAAGGAATGAGGTAGGTAGGTATCTAACTCAAAACATTTTAAAGCTTTCATGGATGAGGTTAGTTTTAAGCTTTTGTCACTCACCTTTGAGTCTTGGTTATTATTCTGTGTTTTATTAAATTATGTACGTGGTTAACTGCATTTTTAGATAAGCGAAATCTGGCAAAAAATTCTTGATCGTCAAGTTCAAAAAAATAATCTACACGAACATGAAACACTCGTATTCTGGGAATTCTTTGTATTGGATTGTATTCTTCTTCTAACTCATCCATTTGGTGCTCTATTAAATCAAATAAATCCATATTTCTTTTCTTTTATAAGGTTTTGTATTACTTAGGTATCGTTTATGATAAGCAGAAGCTTCAAAACGTTCAAAACACAAACTGAGATAATCGACAATTAAGGTACTACTTGCCAGTAGAAGCTCCCAGTAAGTTACATGCTAGTTTAATCATTGATTAGCGTTACTCAGGCGTTACGATGGTGAAATTCGATAAATTGTTACTTGTCACTTTAAGCGACGATTAGCCTACTCGCCACTTTACTCGGAGTTGGTGAACGAGGCCCTTAGTCGCATCGTACTATAAGGGTTCCTTTTACCATTTTGGTATGGAATGGGACCCTAAAAACGACAGTTAGAAATTAAGTGATAATGTCTATGACAGCCAAGTTTCAGCCCACTGTGGGGCGGCAGTTTTCTTAAAATTGTTTTGACCTACCTCACTGTATGATAAGGTTATGAAGTTTACACCAGATATCATAACTACAAACAACAGTATCAAGATCTTCATGTTATTTTTCAGTTAAGTCGTTTTATTAATTAAAATTGTTGTGTTATATCATGATTGTTTTTCATTGCATCGGTCGCTGAACCGCTGAAAGCTCTACCTATCACAAATTCATTTTTGGTCATGAAGTTTACACCAGATAGGTATAATTACAATCAGCAGTATCAAGAACTTCATGTTATTTTCCGTTTTTCATTGCATCGCTCGCTGAACCGTTGAAAGCTCTACCTATCACAAATTCATTTACTTAATAAAAAACAAGTGCGAGTTGGACTCGCCCATAAAGGGTTCCGTACCCACTTGCCGTACCGATTGCCAAACCTAGCCAAAATACCACTATCATTTTTCGTCAGCAAAAAATAACTTTGATTTCCATAGTGTTTGTATGAACGACAAACTTACATTTGCGGTTTTTGAAAATGTGGTATATCTCAAAAACTGCTTTTTATATCTTGTTCAAACCAATTTTCGTTGAAAGTTTTTATTAAGATCTACAACATATATTTTTTCTAGATTTTCACTTTCTTATTTCAAAAGTTAGAGGGGGGGGGGGGACACACATTTTACCACTTTGGAAGTGTATATCTATTAAAATATTGACTTTGATAGAAAATGATAAAAGAAACTTAAATATCATTTTTAAATACCTATCTAAAGACACCCCACACTATTATGTTTTATGAAAATATTTTTTTTCAGTTTCAGTTCCATGTATGAAGAGCCCCCCTTAATTTTTTTATTATTTTATTTTTATTACAAAAATTCTAAAGCGGTTCACAGAATATATCTACCTACCAAGTTTCAAGTCTGTATGCGTAATAGTTTTGGAATAAAGTGGCTGTGACATACGGACGGACGGACGGACGGATAGACAGACAGACAGACATGACGAATCTATAAGGGTTCCGTTTTTTGCCATTTGGCTACGGAACCCTAAAAAGCGCAACTGTTTTAAAAGTGGCTTATTTAGTGGGGGTCAACACATATGGCATAATTCACATTACTTGCGTGTAGTCTACCTACACTTTAATAATGTAGGTTCCTATTTTTTATCTATAAAAACGACTGTTAGGTACTTTTCACACTTATGCTCTGAAATGTTAATATTATATTTGAGAAAAGAATGCAGTACGTGGCACTTTTCCGAGGTAAACATTCTAAATTTGAAAATCACTGCAGTAATGAATTTCAGTACTTACTTACTGCACTAAAATCAGTGCAGTAAGTAAGTACTGAAATTCATTACTGCAGTGATTTTCCTCGGAAAAGGTACTACCCAAAGATATTATTACCAAATTTTTTTCTTTATTTTTTCTTTCGTTATTCCTGTGTATAAAAACAGACAAAGCAAAGGGACATTAGCACCATACAGCCACATTATTATTATTATATAGGTAATTATTATATCATAATTAGGTAAACTTTTTTTTAAATACGGTGCGCACAGAGTATATTACTTCGTATTGTATGTACCACAAGCGCTATGTACCCTTAACACGAACATCAATCGAAAAAACAAAATGAGATTTATCATAGACAAAATATCCTTTACGAGTAATTTTGTATGGGATATATGTACAGCGCCATCTACCACCCAGAAGCGGGTATTGAAGTTGCGCATTTTAGTAGCAAGTAGTAAGTATTAACAGGCTGTATGACCGTTCCACTTGGCCTCACAAACCAATATTAAAAAAACGGCGGGAATGATTTTCAGCGGTTGATTTGTTAACAATACAGTTTATTTATATTGTGTAATAAATTATCAAAATGAGTTCTGCCAATGAAACATATACTTACAGACATTGTATGTACCTACTCCACCAAATTTAAGAGCAGAAGCAAAATGAATAGGTACTTAACAGAAAACTTACTGCCAGCAAAATCAAAAGAAAGATACCTATATGAAAACCTACGATCTGATTTGGAAAAGTGAAAAAAGGCGCATACGTTTTCGGAATCTGTGTTGTTGGCGTATTTTAATGATACCTACATCATTAAAATAATATTATTATGGGCGATTTATACATAAGTGTGCCCGGGAAAACAATAACATTTACATTTAATAATTGCCCGAACATGTTGATATAAATTTTATTAAATATTATTTAGTTAAAGAGTTTTTTTTATTTCCTCGCATTTCTTGAGAAAAGCACTATACAAGCCTTGTACGGTAAGAAAATTACCTTGCCTCGAATGATTAAAGCCCTCGCCTGCGGCTCGTGCTTCAAACCATCCTCGACAATGTAATTTCTTACTTACCTGTCCTCGGCTGTAATGTACTATTATGTATAATATTAACTTCGCGATCGAAAAAGTTCTAGCCCCTACCGACAGATGGCGACAGAGACACGCGCTTTCATCAGTTTTATCCATGTCACACTTCAGCTTATTG
The DNA here is from genome assembly GCA_949710035.1 of Crambus lathoniellus. Lineage (NCBI taxonomy): Eukaryota > Metazoa > Arthropoda > Insecta > Lepidoptera > Crambidae > Crambus > Crambus lathoniellus. The sequence goes on along the minus strand of OX453303.1, from coordinate 17,733,678 downwards.
AGAAGAGGTTCGAAGTCGGTGTACGCACATACATCTAAAATTTAAAATGTATTTTCTTATCCACAACGGGGTAGCACTTAGCCTTCATCAGACCGTTAAGTAATGTTAAGGCTGAAGGTGGAAGCGCACATCTCTCGGAATCTTCAATTACTGAGGAACTGGATATCTTATCTCTAACTTCCGGAACACAACAATGCTGAAAGCATAGCACAGATCTGATGTATTTATCGTTCAAAATTTTTTTTTGTAATTCAAAAATTTTCATTGCAATGCTATCCTTAATAACTTCACACAATTCACCTTGTATACGATTAGCATTTATTGTAAAATTAGCGTAGTTAACCGTGGTTGGCTCGATAATAACGTGGTCTCCACGTGAAATTCTGAGTATTCTGACGATGCCGCTAATGCGATAAATCCATTTGTGCACACAATAATTCAATGAATTCGCTGCATAATATGTGTTTCCTATGGTTAATATTGGTCAGTGAATCTGAATGTGTACATACATAAATGTCATGGGAAAATATTATGATGCATTTTATGTTGGGCAGGGTTTGAAAGCTAATTACTCTATAGTAGATTTTAGTATAATATGAATTAAAATGCAACCATAATGACTTAAGGTTTTAGTACCGCCTACGCCTGCCCTAAATCGTTACTAAGCATCATGAATACATGTTGTGTAGATCCTAGAGATCAGATCGTGTTCTTTATAAATAGATTTGAATATGCACCTATCCAAATTATGTGCATTCGATAGGATACATGTAGGTATTGTATATATTATGTTTCAATGAACCACGATCGTCTCGAAGTAAAATACACGCCAACATACTAATTGGCAATTGGTACGTGACCAGCACAACGGCGCTGTAGAAATGTTAATTCAATCACAGTCCCATTCGTTCGGGTTGCCTGCCGCCCGCACCATATTAATCCGAGAGCGGCCTGTCGCGAAATTCCATTTGGAAATGCCGCGAGCTAACGCCGCTTGATGTCGGCGTCGGCTCTGATTGATCCGCTGTGATGGCGGGCGGGCTTCAGCTTACTCGACCTCGCCTCATGTGTATTATGCTCCAAATGCTCTCTCTGCACGTACTTACACACTCAAACCGGAATGTGCATATCGTTTACCACAAATCCCGTAAATAACTTCAGCTAAAAGCTTAATTCCACGGCGGAGTAATCCTTCATGTAATTACACGTTCATATTCGCGATAGTAATTCAGTGCGCTGTAATTAGAACGAGCTCTAGCATCGCCGACAACTCCCAACAAGGGAGTAACGTGCCACGACATAAATAAATTATGCAACGCGCCACTTAACGACACCGCACCCTGTCTGCCTCCTCACTAGCGGGCACTTCTACGTTTCTCACTTCTAACGATAGTGATAAATAATAGCCTAGATGCACCACTTATCTAGTTCTGGAAGATTTATTGCCAGATGTAAATAAATAAACGATAGAAACACTGAAACCGCAATATAAACAACCGGTCAAACCGGCCAACGACTGCAATCTCGATACCAATAGGACTGTAGTTGCTACTAAGGCGCAAATTATTATTTCAACCAGCACCGCCGTATTCGACGGACATTCTATTTCTTTCGCCGAAGCTGTACCTGTGTTCATGAAAAATGTAATTGAATGATTTATCTGGTTGGTCACGTTTCTTCGCCATATGGAGTTCTCATGAATAAGTGATGTTCGACCGCGGTCGTTGTTTCAATTAGCGGCGGTGTCGCCACTCAGCAGCGGCAGTAGGGCACGGCCGCCCGACGACCGCCTCGTCCGTCCGTCCGCCACCCGCGCCCGTGCCGGCTGATGTCAGTCCAATAAGCATGCTCGGATTATCCGCAATATTTCATTCGACAGAGTATCATGTAGTCATGTAGTAAGTCAATTAAAAAAATATCAAAATTCGAAATTTCTTTATTTACTTTAGGTTGTGATTACAACACTTAAGAACGTCAAAGAAGCTTCGCCATTGGGTCGCAAATCCTATGGCGGGAGATCTTGCGGGAAGAACCGGCAAGAAACTCGTCATGAGCAATCTTTTTCTCCCTATTATAATCTTCACATATTAGTAAGGTAACGTCACTTTCCAGGATTGTACATTAAACCGCTCGACAGTAGTTTAAATTAAACCGCAGTTTAACCAGCGTAGTACCCGTTCCCTTTGCAATATCGTAATCGTATCGTAAAATATAGCCTGTCTGTCACTCAGCTTTCAAATGGTGAAAGAATCTTTGAAATCGGTCCAGTGGTATTTGATTTCATCCATTACAAACATACTAACAAACGAACAAAAAATTTTAAAACCCCCGACACAAAAAAAACCTCAAAAAGACAGAAATTAATTTTCTCTCGGTCGGGGAACCCCTAACATATAATATACACTTTTAGTACTTCTCATTTTGTGGTCCCCCAACCGAGAGAGAAATAGTAGATTGTACAACAAGTGCATAAAACATACCATTTTACCCGAGACGTATTAGGGTAAAATAGGTTTTATGTACGAGTTATACACTCTGCTTTTCACTTCGATTGTGAGGAAATTAAATAGCAATAATGCAAAAAAGAAAAAATAAAGACTTCGCCATATTGGCGGGAATACTTTCTTTTCTTTTTTTTTATACGCGCCAGTGGCAGCACAATGACATTACCATAGATCGTAAGTCCATAATGCTTTTGAAATAATAATTTCTTAGAAAACTCAATAATATTGCCTAGTTTTATTAATTTCGTATTTTAACATGGATTATGTACAAAATTGATGAAACAGAATGAAATAACAAGTTTATTTAACGAAGTTAAAGCGATTTTATGCAGCCTATACCCAACATAATAAAAATTATTTTTATAAAAAAATTAAACCGCCTTCAAAAAAACCACATCAAAAAAGTAAGAAATAATTCCTCACCAAATAAATAACGTAAGTACTTTGAAGTCGGGCGTGAAACATGTAAGTACAATTTTTTGTTGTTTTTGTTAAAACCCGCCCGACTTCAAAGTACTTACGTTATTTATTTGGTGAGGAATTATTTCTTACTTTTTTGATGTGGTTTTTTTGAAGGCGGTTTAATTTTTTTATAAAAATAATTTTTATTTCACTCTTTTTAGTGCATCGTGCAGGCAATTTACGTGTTTTCTGGTAAATAGGTATGTGATCAAACTGAAAACCTCCTTTTTCGAAGTCGGTTAAAATACCTTGAGGTATCCCCTTTTTAACAAAACAAGAATCATCTAAATCGGTTTATAAACAAAGGAGTTATGCCTAAAGATACGTATTAAATTTACAGAAAGTGGTAACGAAAACGACAGTATTTTCAAGATTTCCTGAAAACTACTGAACCGATTTCAAAATTTCAAAAAATGGGACCAACTTGGAAACCAACCTGATGTAATAACGTTTGAACCATTTCAATCGGTTCAGCCGTCTTCGAGTAATCGGTGGACATACACAAAAAAAAAAAAAAAAAAACATACATACAGACGAATAGAGAACCTCCTCCTTTTTGATTTAGAAGTCGGTTAAAAATGAACTTTTCGAGCATGAGAAGTGAAAATTTATGAGGACTTTTTGAGGTTTTTTTTGTGTCGGGTTTTTAATTTTATTTTTATTTCATCCTTTTTAAATTACACATAAAATTAAAAAAACCGCATTGAAATCGCTAATTTCAGCCAAACAAATCGGAGCAACTTAATTTTTAGCGGCCATTTTTTTTTTGTTTTTATTTTTTTGTTGCCACCTAAATTTGCCTAGGGTATACATTATTTTAGTCAAAGCACCACGTCTGTATCTTTTTCCGTTTCGGCAGGCAGTTGACCATCTCCAAATAACCAGATGGATTTTTATCAAACGTGGCTAAGAACCATCTCGATTCATATAGCTTTCAATTAAAAAAACCGCAATAAAATCGCCTGATCCCTTTAGGCACTAAGAATATACGTACAGACAGACAGACAGACAGACAGACATAGGCCTCAAACTTATAACACCCCTCTTTGCGCTGCGTCGGGGATTAAAAATCAAATCTTTCCTCTTTACAATATTAGTATAGATTTCAATGAGTTTTTAAAATATAATTCTAATATTTCCTTGTACTCTCAAGTTGAATACCTTTACATACCTACATAATATGAGTTTTAGATTACTATTTAACCTTAAATGTATAAAGTTTGTGGAGCTCATTAGTAAACGTCTCCGTATTTAGGCCAAAAATCAAACAAAAGATCATTATAGTTGGGACGAAACTGTAATGCGCGAAAGTAATTATGTGGTAACATCCTGTGTTACAACGCCGTGTGACATAACCCTACTGGATTAGTGGGATCCTCCTTGCCTATGCCGCGGATTAAATTGATATGTGCTACTCCGATCCACTCGTTTATCTATGTAAAGGGTCGGAAGCGATCCCTTTTATTAGAATCGGAGACATAATCGTGCGCGTATGTCTTATTGTTGTACTTTATGGGGTTGCAGAAATATTCAACTTTTATTATGTCTTCGAGTAGTCTACTCGAGGGCTATTAGCAAGGTTTTGTTATCATCGTTCCATACAATTACTGTTACAACGAAGTTCGTAAACAATATTTAGTTCTAAAGATTCTCAAAGCTAGCGAGCGTGGTGTGATAAATATTGCAGTTTAAACGCGTAGATCTTAAGCTCTCGAGATTTTGTTCCGGTCGACGACCACTCCCGGTACTAGAACCATTTATTTAAATCTAAACCGGCCGCGAATAATGGCCTCCACACTCATAGACCTACTTGACCAGAATTTTATACGAGCGCTGCCTACAAATACTTCATAGAAATGTCGTAACCTAAGTTACGTTGTTTATATGTACAACTACAACAACACCTTACTCAGTCTTCTAGTCACTGTCCCTATTGAATCAAATAAAGGAACACAAGTAGATTACCATCAAATGTTTGCAGTCAGAAATAAATTTATATCAACACATATGTTAAATTTATAAACGACATCCTATTCATATAAAGTCATCTTAAGGATAACTCGGTTTTATTATCCATAAAATGAATGCCAAACTAAATTGGATGCTAACTTCTCAAGTAATAATAACGTGGAAGTTCATTGAGCGAGGGCGGTCGGGGAGTTATCCATTTACAGAGAAGTTATACTCGTTTTATTTTCTTTTACCCGACCAACGAGCGCTCGTCGCTGAGCATCACCGTCGTCGCTCCCCCGCTCGAGCTCGCCTTTCGAACCCTACCGTAAAATAGACGCGAAATGTGATAAATGGAAAACTCTTTTTATTGTCGGGCCTCGGGCTCGTTGCGTTACGGGTCGGCTCTTCGTGCCCGCTCGCGCCCTCGCTTTCTCAGCCCGTCTTATCAAGTTTTCTTATATGCGAGTTACCGCTCAATTTTCAGAACCCTTATAAAGCTTTTACTAACCTTCTCTATACAATCTGACACTTGAGTGATACATGAATTCCGGGCAACGATTTTCCTATTTAGAGACTTAGATCCTACTTGGATTTAAATTATCCTGCGTGATTTCTTTTACTACAGTTTTGTTTCGTTGATAATAGGGTATTACGCTGCTTCAAGACGCTGGGACGTCGGATGACAGTGGACGGGCGTCGGAACGGCTTACAGGGAGTTCGGTCGCACCTCGTGATCCAGATTCCTCCCGCGATCGCCTTAGTGACGTAAGTAGAACTCTAGTTTATCTCACTCTCACTTTCGTAACTCTCTTTATCCCCGTGAGAATACTTTCATCCGCGCGGTTAGACGCTGAAGATTCATGGAGGGCGTCTGAATTGAATTGAAATCAAGACTAGGCACTTGTTTTTCGGTTCGGAACAGAAGTCGTCAGTTCTTTATGTTGAATTCAAACACTTCTTTACACAAAATGCATGAATAAAAGATCAATGTTGTATTATGTTATGACTGTTAGATTGTATAAGCGCATAATACTGTTCGTATATTTCGTTGCTACTGTACCCGTCTCTCCTGTCATGTAATCGAATAAGAACACAATCGATAAGTTAAAGCAATATTTTGCGACCGGTAAACTTGCAAAGTACTTACCCTGCGGCGCGTTGAATCAAAGGCGAGACGGGATAGTCTTCACCCCAGTCACTCCACTCATGTGTTCGCTTTCTCTCTCCTGCATACAGGCCAGTAGCCGCTGTAGTTCCGGAAAAGGCTATATCGTGAGTATAAATTTTGTCCTTGTCTTGTCTACGGACTTCTTTCAGCATGTTTAACCAAGCATTCGCTTTTATTATGCTCTAAATGTTTATCCGATCTGCACTGCATGGCTCGACTGTTAGTTTATTTTACATGAAACCTATTCGGAACAAGAACGTTATGTAACACGTAATGGCTATAATTTTCGATTACCGTGTGCAAATTTACTCTGATCACGCAACACACATATAGCCTGTTCGATATTCGGCGCGTATCGCAGCTAAATCACGAGATTTGTCGAGGCGGTGCCGCTCCGTACTACATAACATTACCTGAGCTCGCCCTGAATACTTCATGTTCTGTATTTATTTGAAATTGTAATATCTCAGCCTGATCCCTTGTTGTTTCCCTCGGCGCGAAGTTGCCTCGTAAATATCTTGTAACGTATTCTTCGATTTATGATACGATGATAGTCTTTTTCTCCCTTATGAATTGGACATTGTTGGAGATTGTTTAGGGTATTGTAAATATTGTCAAAGAGGAAATTGATAAAATATTTCTTATTCTTTGTTCAAATTCCGAAGAATCTTTTAACTGTTTTTGATTCCAGTAACATTGCATTTTAATAAATTGACTCGGTAAAATTACTTATTGCGACAGACTATTTGCTGGTTATCTAACTTTCATATAAACATCTCAATACATTAGGAACACTCATATTAAACGAAAATTGAATACATATATTTTCTAAATGATAGTGTAGAGAAACTAATAGCTTTTATATTGCTTATTTCATGAAGATTACTAAAGCTCTCCACTTATGTAAATAAGAATGGGCAATTATATATTAGGTATCTACTATAAACAACGCTTGCCCGCAGGTGTGGGTTTAGTTTATTTGCATTATTGAGATTTATTATCAAAGTCTCTAAAACTGTTCACTATAAATCCATTTACTACTATTTATAGTTTAGATAATGCATGGTTTTAAATTTTATTGATTTAGTTTACGCATGACATTAAAGTCTATAAAATTAGTTACAAGATGATTTTCTTTTTTTACAGTGTGATAGTGAGGGCGACGACGACAAGGTAAGTGTTTCTTTTTAATATACAAACACGATCACAAGACACAAACATCAGTGGCGGTACCTCCATACAAGCCCAAAAGCCGGGCTTGCCCTAACAAAATCTTATTTACACTACTAATGAATCTCAATTAATGACAACAACAAAATAATATTCACGAACGTAAATTTTCAATCAAAAATTAAATTTTTCAAACAACTGTTCGATAGACATGTCTTAACTACATAATGTAGCGTATTAATCGAAAAAAACAATACATCTCTCTCGCACTCGTTGGCTTGCAACCGGGCTTTGCGAATTCATATATCCGCACTCTTCTAACATTAACGAAACTGGTACCCCACTACATACATACTGCTGTACCTATCTATAGATTCTATGAGAAATTTCAAAACTGAGCAAAAGCCGGCATGCATAGGAAGTTAGCCGCAAGTGGGTGCGATGAACCCGCAGAAACAGCTCACGATCGGGCCAATCCCTGCACAGCAGCACACAATCAGGCCAATGGCTGCGTTGCGTAGCGCATACAAACGGGCCAATCAGGAGCAATGCGATCACCTGGGTGAATTAAGTAATAACAGGTTGTTTTGCAGTTTGATTGAGCCAATGTTTCTTTGAAAAAGTTTTCTGTTTTGCATTAATTAGTGTTTTTCGTTGTACAAAAAGATGTCAGAATTCAGAACGACGAGTGATGTTGTTTTTTGTGATTGTGAAAGATTAAAATGTGTTAAAAGTTTTGATCGGCGGCGCCCGGCCGGCGAGGCGAGGGAAAGGTAAATTCATTTCACTTTGCCGAAAAAAGCAGCGAGTATTTTCAGACAGACCTACTCCAGATTTGTGTATTTTGCAAACTAGTAAGACTCACAAAAGGCAATTCAATAGAAATCTGTACAAAACTCGTAGAAAACATCCCGTTCATTTAAGATGGTTACGCTTATATATGGCGCGGTCGCTTTTACGTGACCTCTACAATTTGGGCGGCTTATTAAAGAATTGCTGTCTTAATCTTGTTTTTGATATATCTTTCATGATAGCTGGAATTGAAAGTTGAAATAACAGGAATTAATGTTCATGAATTACTTAAATTCATTTAATATATGTCAGTGTCTTAATGTTATGGAAACAGAGTACCTATTCGATCTCTAAAGTACGACCAGTCTAAAATTTATCAAACTTATTTTTATCTTTATATCGTGTAAAATTACAAGATCTAAAATTCTTGACATAATAAGTGTCTAACACGGGTATTTTTTACAGCTGTTTGTTTGGTTGTAAATGTAATAGTTTATTTGCAAATCCGTTTTTTCTGATTTTCGAAACCATTTAAGTACGTTGGTTTACGACAACCAAATCAAAAACTATTTTTTAATTAAGTCTTTTTTTAGTTATTTTAATATTTACTTTTTTGCATTCACAATGCAATTTTTATTATTGAAAAATGGAAAATGAAGTATTTTGAAAAAATCGACCCGTCTCACAACCAGCTCCGATGGGACACGAACCCACGACCTTTCGCTTTCCGGGCGACTGCTCTAACCACTGAGCTACGGAGTCGTTATAAAAAATGGACGCCTTTTTTTGTTTTTAGGTCTTCGGGCTTGCCCTGATCTCAGACCCTAGGCACGCCACTGACAAACATATTGCGGAAAAGTTTACAGTTCATCCATAACTAAAACCTATCTTAGCTTCATCGGTTAGCTTAAGAAAAGCTTTGAAGTATTAAGATTAACTCAACTGTGTGCCAGAACGTGAGCACTAGTAATCTCTAAACTCTAAAGCACTGTTCCAATCCTATAACGTTTCACACGATATACGATTCGCGTAAATTAATTAAAACCAGTCCCCGTCTCGGCTCTTTGAGAGTTGGGAAAACTTGAAACAGAGCGTTGGAAATAAACGTCCGTGTAATGTAAGTAGTGGAGTTGTTCGACTTGGGGCTAGTCGCCTGTGAGTCCAGTGATTAATCTCGTGCGGCTAAGCTGCCTCTACACCTGTTTACAAATTGTTTAGTTCGCCCATCTTTAATTGGATTGATTATGCGCGATTAACTGCCAAGCCGTATATCTGAAACATGATGTAGTAGGTATGACGATAAGCTTATCAATTATGTTAATCATATATTTATGAACTATCAATCATTAGTGAGCATTAATAATGGGACTTCCGAATTTACGAATGATTAAAAATCCAATTAATTTTTTTTTAATGTACTAAATTAACTTTAATTATAATTTTATACACTGTTCATAGAAAGTAGATTGACATTAAATGATCCTAATTTCCTTAACTATGAATCAGCTTTTAACTACATTTTTGCTGTTATTAACACGCTTGAGGAATGAGATGCCAACTGCAACCCACAAATTAATGGTAGTTGCATTTTGTGTTCGGATCGGACTGTACACGCTCTAGGGCTTACTAACTAGTCAACAGGTTGTGAAATGGTAGTCAAAGCTGTCGGAGTTTGAGCTTAGAGCGCTCTCGGCGCGCGCCGGCAAAGGGTGCTGATTACGCGCCGAACGCTCTGTTCCTTAATTACTAGATTGGCGCAGTCTGCAAATGGCCGTAATTAAATACATTACACCGCCTCTGAAACACCGTCTACCACGCACCAAGATTAACGTCTCATGTTATTGTAGATTACCTGCTGGGGTCGGGAGGCTTTGTGGACCGGGACCATCGGTCCACAAAGCCTAATTTTATTTAAAATTAAATTTTCAGGAGGCTTTGTGGACCGGGGCTGTGGTCCAAAAATCAATTAATTTTTTAATGGAGGCTTTGGGGACCACCGCTGCCAGAGAGTACAAATGACATTCTGAATGATTTCGAGAACGGTCAACAAAAAAGGGGTGGGTTAATAAGAAAAATATAAGTCTATATCTATATATATATTTTTATTATATATTTTTCTGGAGTTGCTTTTGTAGTATTCGTACATAATGGTACAAAACAGAACGACATTTAAAAAAAATGGTTATCACTTTGTGAACTCAATTTCATGGGGACGAAGTCGCGGGGGTATTGCTAGTAGTAAAGTAATATATTATTGAAGAGAATTGAACGCTCTACGATTCTATGCCTAGCATTTAGTTTTTGGGTGCATCGTTAGAAAGTTATCCGGTCAAAAACTATACAACATATCGAAAAACTTGACTGAATAGAACTTGTAGCAAATTGAATCAGCTTTCATTTTGCACATAGTGAACATGTCGCTGGGACGCATAGTTTCTGAAATATAATCCAAAACAAAAAAAATGAGACCTTTAAACCTCCCCCTCCCCCCAGCCTAAGGGCTACGGGCGGGGACTTTTGATATGTTTACATTTTATCTAGCCCAAACAAAGTTACAAAGTCAAAAATTGTGTTCCAAGCATTTTCTTCTATATCTCTTCGTTGACTGGGCTAATAGCTAATCGGAATTAGCTAACAAATCGTTTTTTAACAATAAATTTTCAATATTATTGTTAGTTCACGTGTAAAAGCCGTAAACACTGTTCTGTTGGAATAGCTTTAATATTATGACGCCACAACTATCTATGGTGACCAATCGTGGCGCGTTCATAGTCACGTGATTTTTGTTCAAATTTTATCGATTTTGAACTGTCTATAATTATATGCAAAAAAATAAGTTTTTCGCATTCAATGATATTAATATGATATAATTATAATATTATTATTGATAATGAAGTTTTAAAATAAATAAGAAAAGTTACATAATAACTTTTTTATTCAAAATCCCAATTATTACATCGTACTCGATTGTCAATTTATCTGGAAAATTATTTTATTCGAGTGTCGTGTCGAGGGTAGTAATATCTTCACATTGATAAAATAAACGCTGGCTAACAGCAAAAAAAGTTTTAGAAAAATTTGACGCATCTTCTAACGACTCTGTAGCTTGGCGGTCAGAGGATTCGCCCGGTCAGGGAAAGGTCCCAGGTTGAATAGTCGGTCGAGTTACTTGTTGTTACTTTGGCTTCGTTTATTTAAAAAATTCATTGTATTTTTCAAATTTAAAATTAAAAAAATATTTATTTTATATCCAAAGTTTGTTTTACATTTTTTCAACACATTTGCTCATAAAGTGAGCCTTATTACATCGATCTTAGGGCCATAAACCGAACTATAACACACACGTGTATAATAATATTATACACTAGTGTGTAAGTAATAGAATCATCCCTACAAAGTTAAGTAAGTACCTAACTGCAAATTATATGCGAGTAAACAGAGACCTTTCAATTTAACCGGGTAATACAGTAAGTATCCCTACAAAGTTAAGTTAGTACCTAACTGCAAGTTATATGCGAGTAAACAGAGCATTTTCAATTTTATTTTTTGTAACAACAAAGAGGTTTTATACGGCTGGATCCATTTACGTGTTTAGATTGAATAAATGTGTCCCTAATTAAGACAAAAAATATAATTAAGTACCTATGTTATTATAAAACTATTTATAATTAACAATAATATGTTATAAAACATTTGCATTTTATCACTATTATTATAATTATTTTGTAGTAGGCTGTATGTACTTAATCAATCACCACAATCACCTTACATTTGGCGCGTGCAAAAAAAACTTGCACGCTTTTCCTTTAGCTAATATTAGGCAATATTAGGTTATTATATGTATTCAATAAATGTTTGTTTTTCCTCGCAAGTGTGTTGAAAAAGTGCGTATGAAACTCGTGAGCAAGTTACTCACTAGACACTCGGCTGATTTACGGCCTTGCCTGCGGCTCGGGCTACAACCCACAGCCTCGTGTATAATGAGCAACATAGCTCACTTGTGTCATAATATACTATAATAGCGCTCCGCTCGCGAAGTCGTCTACGTAGACCCCTTTATTACCCCTTAGAGGGGAATTTCCAAAAATCGTCTCATAGTGCTCCCTTCCACTCCCCAAGGAACATACATGCCAATGTTTTTCATACTAACCCACCCCTTTTTTTGTTGACCGTTCTCAAAATCATTCAGTATGTCATTTGTACTCTCTGGCGGTGGCGGTCCCCAAAGCCTCCATTAAAACACGTAAATAAAATAAATTGATTTGTGGACCACAGCCGCGGTCCACTAGGCCTCCTGAAAATTTGAATTTAAATAAAATTAGGCTTTGTGGACCATTGGTCCCGGTCCCCATAGCCTCCCGACCCACCTGCTGTACCGCTATGCTTCTGTTTAATTTGGATAATTGGATGTTAATTAGTATTGGTTATTTGTCTAATCAAAGATGGCGAGTCTTTGGAAAACAGCCATTTGTCATTTATTAATTATAAGAAAAAAGTTTACAAGAAGATAATAATGATTTCTTACCGCCTTTTAACTAAATCGATAGAGTAAGTAAGAACACTCGCTTCAAACGATATTAATGAAAGTGGAGTCGAATCTAAAAGCAAACTTAAGCACAATCAGCGGCAGCAGTCGTGCAAATCCGAAAGCTTTAAAGACTGATACCATTGTTCGGGAGCCGCAACCCGAGCGGCCTCGTTCCCCTTAATCTAATTATCTGGCCGCTTCGCTGCCGACTCGGTCCGAAACACCCACCCTACTCCGGGCTACGGTCCGCCCTCCCTAAGATCGTTTAAGTATGAAAGTATTTTATTAAGCAATCTATCCCGCGAGGTGAAATAAAATACCAAGACTAAAAGACTTTAATAAGTACTTTAAAGTTTTTGGAAAATGGTTTTGCCTCTCAATAGGTGGTGAGGAGATTATTCTAGTCTCGTGGGAAATTGCAGTAAAACTTATTTGAATTTTTTAAACTAGGTCTTATCTTTCTCTTAACATGAAGAAAATTTTGGTTTAAGTATGATTTTTTCTGACATTCATGTCATTATACAAATTGCTAAATTCTTCAACGACTATATAATTAGATTAGATCTTAGCTAATAAAATTAATCGTGGCCGTAAGTAACTTTAAACTTACTCATAATAATGTTTAGTAAGGTAGGTACTGCTATTACTGTCAAGAAAGTTATTTGAAATCACTATTTTAAATTTAATTGAAAGACGTCAATTAAATGTAATTGTCACTAAATTATCCTGCTTTATTCAATACTGGACATAAAAAAGAGACAGATAGAGATTTAATTATCAATTAAAGTTAATTGGCGTCTCTGAGTGCGGCAGTAAGTCTTGTAAACTAAATTACACAGTCTTCTTCTTCTTCTTCGTGTCGATTATTTCACACTCAAATCTGTTTCGCCCAGTATGTGGCAACCTGGACTGTATGTAATAATCTTGTATTTATGTATGAGCACATTAAAACAATAAATATGTTTAATGTGTCAACACATAAATACAAATTTGTTATCCGTAACCGTGAAGCGCCGACGATAACGCAATACAATTATTAATAATGAGATTAGTAAACATTTTTGAACATCCATTCTTATACATAATCGAATTATTAATGGAGTGGTACAATAATGCCGGTAAATGGATACCTATCTGAGGAGGAAATCAGTCTCAGCTCCTCTGTTGTACCGTAGTCGATTAATTAAATTGTTCCGGGGGAGTCGGGGAGGTGGCGGCCGATTCGGTAGTCTCTAGCGTACAAGCAAAAGCGGATAGAATGGTATTGGCAAGAATTCTCCATTATACGAGTTTTTGAATTCCACTCTGCTCATATTATAATGAAATTAAATACTAAGCTAGTGGGAGGCCTAATTTATAAAATAATAGTATATTATGATACAAGTGAGCTAAGGTTGCTCATTATACACGAGGCTGTGGGTTGCAGCCCGAGCCGCAGGCGAGGGCGTAAATCAGCCGAGTGTCTAGTGAGTAAGTTGCTCACAAGTTTCATACGCACTTTTTCAACACACTTGCGAGGAAAAACAAACATTTATTGAATACATAACTTAATTACCTATAATAACATAATATTAGCTAAGGGAAAAAACGCGCAAGTTTTTTCTTTTGCACGCGCCAAATGTAAGGTGATTGATTACATACAGCCATACAGCCTACTTCAAAAAAATTATAATAATAGTGTTAAATGCAAATGTTTTATTTATCACAAATTATTCTGAATTTTAAATAATTTGATAATAATATACTTAATTATGTTTTTTGTCTTAATTAGGGGCCCATTTATTTATTCTAAAAACGTAAATGGATTTTCAGCCGTATAAAACCTCTTTGTTGTTACAAAAAAAGAACTGTACCTATTACCCGGCGAAATTGAAAATGCTCTGTTTACTCGCATATAACTTGCAGTTAGGTACTAACTTAACTTTGTAGGGATACTGTATTACCCGGTTAATTTGAAAAGTCTCTGTTTACTCGCATATAATTTGCAGTTAGGTACTTACTTAACTTTGTAGGGATAATTCTATTACGCAACTAGTACTGTAATATTATTATGCACGCGTGTGTTATAGTTCGGTTTATGGCCCTAAGATCGATGTAATAAGGCTCACTTTATGAGCAAGTGTGTTGAAAAACTTGTTATACTCGTATTCTAAAAATTCAGTGCTCTAGGTTTAGGCGTTCGAAAGTCTTGAAATGTGTAATAATAATTTCTTTCTTCTTCTTCTTCTTCTAATGATATGAAAATAATTATGTACTGCCTGCATTTTCTTTTAAACGTTTACAAGTCGAATGATTATTTTCCTTCACGAGGTTGTTGAATATCGTCAGATGGCAAACCTAGATAGGTCTTCAAATCCTATAGGTGCAATGGAAACACTCGATACAGTCAGAGAGCCGCCTAACTCGATCGTATTCCACTTGGGCTATTTGCATTCCGGGCTCAATTATGCTTTCGCTAGTTGGAAGACTAATCTATAAAATAAAAGTATATAAAAATATAAGTATTAACTTTTAAAAACAAAATGAAATACTTTACAATTGGCGTTCTATCGTTTTGAACTTTTTATTACAATCATTTACACGAAAATATGTTACCTAATGCAGTGTTATTGAAAAAAAAAAATTACACAAGTCTAATTTACCTTCCTTCACAAGTCTTCAAGTTGAATATCGTCAGATGTCAACACTGAATTAGGCCTTCAAATCCTATAGGTGCAATGAAAACGCTCGATACAGTCAGAGAACCGCACTAACTCGATCCTATTCCACTTGGGCTATTTGCACTCCGGGGTCAATTATGCTTCCACTTTGATATGCAAATCCAGTCGCTTTCGGCTAATTACGTAGACGCTTCCGTTGCACTGCTCTTGACTACCACGTCAACCTGCTGTTGCATATTACAGTGGCAGGAGGTACACACTGATTTATTGAAAGATTTATATTTTGTTAAAACCATTTTAGTTCAGTCAAGATGCTTGTCCGTGCTTGCAAAAGGTCGGGTCACTCTGAATTTTTCATATGTTGTTAAGACCTAAACTAACATTAAAAAAACAGATTTGCAATTTCCAAAGTGGTGTGCGAGCGGCGGTGTGCCCAATAAACCATGAAAATTTCGTTCTTTTTTCAGTTTTGCTCAATATCTTAGTGAAGGAAGGGTCTGACCGGTATAGTCACTATGCATACTTTTAAAGTAGATTAAATTTGCTACATTTGAGACTAGGGCGAGCTCCATACAGCCATTGGTTCCCAAGAAACAGCTCTTCAAAAAATAGGCAATTTCTTCTCAATGGTTTAGGCGCTGAAGACACAAAGGTCTACCTTCAGAAGACAGGAAGGGCGAAGCTGGTTGCTGTCACTACTGTACGACCTCCTACAACCACTAGGACTCCCAGCGATCACTAGGGACGGTAATATTTACCCACACGTTTACCGATTGCGAATGCGATACCACCTCAGCACTGTTTGGCCAAGGAAAGACCAAAATCGCCACACTCCTGAGCCAGAGTGAACCATTTGCTGAGCAAGTAGAGGTCTCCCTTCGGCCAGACTCCACCCACAAGCCGTGAGAGAAGCAGGCATCAAGTGCTTTGTGGCTCTGTATGGGGGACAGAGAGACAGAGGGCGAGGGATACTTTGGATTTCCTGAGGTAGACGTTTGTCACTTCAACGAGCATAAGCCTATGCATAGTGACTATACCAGTCAGACCCTTCCTTCACTAAGATATTGAACAACAACTGAAAAAAGAACGTAATTTTCGTGGTTTTTTGGGCACACCGCCGCTCGCACACCACTTTGGAAATTACAAATCTGGTTTTTTTATGTTAGTTTAGGTCTTAACAAAATATAAAAAACTCAGAGTGACCCGACCTTTTGCAAGCACGACCAAGCACGGACAAACATCTTGACTGAACTATTTAGTATTGAATAAAATAAATGTGGTCTGTAATTCTACACAAATACCTGTCAGCAATCTTTCTGTAACTTATCAATAACAATTTAGTAACATATTTTATAATATTACAGTTTTTAAATCATTTATATTTTAATCCTCGAGTTGCATTAATCCAATTGTTAACAGTATCCAAGTTTATGAATAGTCGGAACATGAATCTAAGCAAACTCCTCAAGCGCAGAACAGAAGTCTGTTATTAACTTAGTAGTAACGGAGTCAGCAACAAGCAATAGAAATTACTCAAACTGCGCTGCGCAACCCTGATAAGGGTTGTCATTTTCTATGACAAGATTTAAAATTTATACATAGTGATAAATTGTATTAAATACTATTCTAAAATCCTATTAATATTTGTTTAAACTTTTCTTTAGGTTGGCTACAAATCAAATAATTTTAATGCTCAACACCTTACGGCTCCTTCACACGGTATCAGGTGACGTTTCGTCACAAAACAGAAAACTGAAGTATACAAAAGACGCAGTGGCGGTACCTCCATACAAGCCCAAAAGCCGGGCTTGCCCTAACAAAATCTTATTTACACTACTAATGAATCTCAATTAATGACAACAACAAAATAATATTCACGAACGTAAATTTTCAATCAAAAATTAAATTTTTCAAACAACTGTTCGATAGACATGTCTTAACTACATAATGTAGCGTATTAATCGAAAAAAACAATACATCTCTCTCGCACTCGTTGGCTTGCAACCGGGCTTTGCGAATTCATATATCCGCACTCTTCTAACATTAACGAAACTGGTACCCCACTACATACATACTGCTGTACCTATCTATAGATTCTATGAGAAATTTCAAAACTGAGCAAAAGCCGGCATGCATAGGAAGTTAGCCGCAAGTGGGTGCGATGAACCCGCAGAAACAGCTCACGATCGGGCCAATCCCTGCACAGCAGCACACAATCAGGCCAATGGCTGCGTTGCGTAGCGCATACAAACGGGCCAATCAGGAGCAATGCGATCACCTGGGTGAATTAAGTAATAACAGGTTGTTTTGCAGTTTGATTGAGCCAATGTTTCTTTGAAAAAGTTTTCTGTTTTGCATTAATTAGTGTTTTTCGTTGTACAAAAAGATGTCAGAATTCAGAACGACGAGTGATGTTGTTTTTTGTGATTGTGAAAGATTAAAATGTGTTAAAAGTTTTGATCGGCGGCGCCCGGCCGGCGAGGCGATGGAAAGGTAAATTCATTTCACTTTGCCGAAAAAAGCAGCGAGTATTTTCAGACAGACCTACTCCAGATTTGTGTATTTTGCAAACTAGTAAGACTCACAAAAGGCAATTCAATAGAAATGTGTACAAAACTCGTAGAAAACATCCCGTTCATTTAAGATGGTTACGCTTATATATGGCGCGGTCGCTTTTACGTGACCTCTACAATTTGGGCGGCTTATTAAAGAATTGCTGTCTTAATCTTGTTTTTGATATATCTTTCATGATAGCTGGAATTGAAAGTTGAAATTAACAGGAATTAATGTTCATGAATTACTTAAATTCATTTAATATATGTCAGTGTCTTAATGTTATGGAAACAGAGTACCTATTCGATCTCTAAAGTACGACCAGTCTAAAATTTATCAAACTTATTTTTATCTTTATATCGTGTAAAATTACAAGATCTAAAATTCTTGACATAATAAGTGTCTAACACGGGTATTTTTTACAGCTGTTTGTTTGGTTGTAAATGTAATAGTTTATTTGCAAATCCGTTTTTTCTGATTTTCGAAACCATTTAAGTACGTTGGTTTACGACAACCAAATCAAAAACTATTTTTTAATTAAGTCTTTTTTTAGTTATTTTAATATTTACTTTTTTGCATTCACAATGCAATTTTTATTATTGAAAAATGGAAAATGAAGTATTTTGAAAAAATCGACCCGTCTCACAACCAGCTCCGATGGGACACGAACCCACGACCTTTCGCTTTCCGGGCGACTGCTCTAACCACTGAGCTACGGAGTCGTTATAAAAAATGGACGCCTTTTTTTGTTTTTAGGTCTTCGGGCTTGCCCTGATCTCAGACCCTAGGCACGCCACTGAAAAGACGTATCCGTTATTTTTCACGTTTCGTGATCATGGGAACACGGGCATTTAAGCCTTGCAAACCCACCGCTTACTTAAAATAATACAAGCTATCATACGGTAGGTAACCCTTTTAGAGGTGATTGTGGCCAACCGGGGCGGGCATCGCGATCGTAACTGGACGCTTGCAGCTATGCAACTAGCCTGCCCACGATGTTTATTGGACACACCGCGATAACGGCGCACGCGCCATTATAACACCTCACTCCAATCTTGATTCCACTCACTCTATCGCGTAACAAATGTAAATAAAACACCTTTATATGATAATAGCTCCGCTTTCAATGTTATTGATAAATAAACGTTGTTAACGCGCGGTTCATAGGTGTTGTTGTGTTTCGTGTCGTGTTTATGGTTGAACCCTAGTTGTTTATGGAAATTTAATGAATATGACCTTTGCTCGTTATTCTGTCGTATGTGAATAAGTGCTTAGACAAAAATATCTTTTTAAAGTTCCAAAGGTTTGTTTGTGTAGGTACTATGTAAATAATTTATGCCGCGACTAACAGTGTAATGACAAAAATATTCAATATGTGATGTGAGAGTAATTTTTGTTCGATATCTGACGCGGATCGTGGGGCGTGCGTGTAAACGCTCATCATCATTCATCTGGTAGGCATATCACTTCTGGTCGATTAGAGCGGGCGGGCGCACAATCTGTGCTCAGCTTCGCCCTGGGCGGGGCGCGGGGGGCCTCCTCCTAGCACATTAATAAGCTCATGAATACTGATCGAGTGCCAAGCCCCTATCAAAGCTTCCTCGTGTGTTACATTACACATAATTTTAAACTACCTACTTCACTACATAGTATAAAACAAAGTCGCTTTCTCTTTCCCTATGTCCCTTTGTATGCTTAAATCTTTGAAACTACGCAACGGATTTTGATGCGTTTTTTTTTAATAGATAGAGTGATTCAAGAGGAAGGTTTATATGTACTTTTTATCCCGATATTCCCACGGGAACGGGAACCACGCGGGTGAGACCGCGGGCGGCCGCTAGTACAACATAAATTCAAAAAGTAAAAGCTAAACTTATTCCAATTTAAGACACTTGAACAAGTTCCAAAGCGAATAAAACTTTAAATGTTACTCGCTCGCTACTCACTTTATAAGATTAACAACAAATCCGCAAAAGAAATAAAATATTTTCCGAACCTGCAACATCGGGCGCCTCTTGGCAAGGTTTACCTTACGCAAACCTGCCTCGGTTAATTGAAAGAGCTCCTTTCGTTTGGCGTAATATTTTATGGCGCGGAGTCTGACGGTCCAGCCTCCGTAGGACTATTGCTCTCCCTCCGGCACAAACTAATTTTCATATAACAACCTCTCTCTCGACGGGCGCTTACGACTCTTTATAGAACTCATTTCGAAAGCAACAAGAAAATAATGTAATCTACTTCACGGAATCAGAATATAAATTTGTTTCCAACATTATCTTAATCGCTACTTCTATTTTATCATTTTTCTTTGCTGCCTCATTCTTTAAAACGGAGATTGTTCCTATTAAATAATAGCCAAATGAAATCGTATTTGGAAATGAGCTTATATAGCAATTATGTTTTATACTTCTACCATATTATTGAAATATTGTCACCTCCATTCTGCTCTGAGTAGCTTAAGCATATTGCAATGCAATTCAAATTAGTTATATGAATACGAGCGTGTAATGTACGTCGTTAAAGTAAGAGGTAACCGTGTATAGTAATTAGCCTTAAAGTCGTCGGGTCGAGTGTGTGGCGAAGCATACCCACGAGACCGCAATAAATCGCTAGCACCCACGACGCCCGGGCGCTGCGGCATGCGAGATAAGGGTCACCCGCAACACCATTAAGTACTACAATGTCACTGTTCCACCGATCAACCACATCCCTCCTACCACCACACGGTTTATGACTTCGCACCTACTCAATTCTATAAACCGGATTTACTTCAACTACCCTTAGACCTTAACTCATGTCGTTTTATTTCATCCAAGTGCTTCATAAACCAAAAGTAGCAATTATAATAAACTAACATAACTGCGTGATTAACATAATGTTTCTAGAATGTTCCACTTTTGTCTTGTAAACGAGCATAAAGTGAAAGAACAAATTGCGAGTTTCCCCAGTATTTTCCTCGCTCGGAAAAATATATGTTTTATTAAAGCTCGGCATTTCCGAGAGCGAGGCAACCCTCTTGGCGGGGGTGGCAGGGGATGGGGCGGCACGCCAGTGTATAACAGACAGTAGAGGGATATAAAACATATTTACGCGCCTATAAAGTACTCTCGTACGCTCGCTCTCAACCATTTTCTTTTGTTCCTTGCTCGCAGCCAATGATAATGCTTTCTCCCGTTCGGTTAAACTTATTTCTCTGCCGTCTTATCTGGCTTTTCTTCGGCACTTTTATTTATAACCGAAGTGGTGAAATGTAACAACGAGAAATAAACGATTACAATATCCTTTCGCCTTTTGACACTTTGTCTTTTTCTGTTTCGGTATTGTATTCGTAATTTACTTTGGCATATTTTATGTTCTGAGTGCTCTTTTACGAAACTCTTGTATGGATATATTTGATATGAGATTGAGGAGCTAGATTCTGTTTTCTGTGCGTTGGAAGGATCTATCGGATGAATACATATTTTATTATTATATCTTATCTTATCTTTACTATGATTTAACAATGCTAAAAGTGTGTATGGTTGATATAGCTTCTTGCTGAAACTACCAGTCGGATTCTAACTTATTTTCGTGTAATTTATATTTATAGTAAGTTTTCTTAAGCTAAAGGTACTATAAATAAAGGCTCGATAATGAGAAATGACATAAATTATTAAGTAAAACATTTGCAAAGTAAACTTCGAGTTAAAATACTGTAAATAGATATCATTAAACAAATTTCCTTAGTTTTGCGTACCAACGCCAATTACCTGAAACCAAGTTCCTCATGAATACGTTTTGGCAAACAAAAAGCTTTACACGATCAGTGCACGGGTAACAAAAGTTAGAGAGCGTTAACAATGAAACGACGAGTCGTAATCTTGTACGACAGTACGGCTTACAGAGAATTCCTTGCGTAGGTGTGAGGTGTAATAACAAGAACTAGGTCCCTGCGCGCCTTGCCTCCACTCGTCATCTCGTCGTTGTTGTCGCTTTCACGTTTACCTGCTTTCTAACTTATACCTACAGAGATTCTAATTCTTTTATCTCAACTTCTCTTCTTAACTTCTTGATTTAACTATCAAAAAACCAGACAAAGACCAGATAATTTGATCCAGATATCATTAAACAAACCTTAGAGTTTTGCGTACCAAGGCCAATTAACTGAAACGAAGTTCCCCATGAATACTTCTTGGCAAACAAAAAGCTTTACACGATCAGTGCACGGGTAACAAAAGTTAGAGAGCTTTAACAACGAAACGACGAGTCGTAATCTTGTACGACAGTACGGCTTACAGGGAATTCCTTGCGTAGGTGTGAGGTGTAATAACAAGAACTAGGTCCCTGCGCGCCTTGCCTCCACTCGTCATCTCGTCGTTGTTGTCGCTTGCACGTTTACCTGCTTTCTAACAGCTTATACCTACAGAGATTCTAATTCTTTTATCTCAACTTCTCTTCTTAACTTCTTGATTTAACTATCAAAAAACCAGACAAAGACCAGACCATTTTGATCCATAAATTCGCTCCCAACTTACATTTTGCTAAAAGTAGTTCTGACATTTGCGGCAAAACAAGCCCCAACTCATTTGTCGAAACGAGCTTTCAACTTGCCGGCGATACAATCTTGATTCAACTCGCAAAAGTTCCGCGCTTTTGCAAATGACGCAAACATTGTGACTATGAGAGTTAAAAACATTGTTGCCACTTTTGCAGTATGCAGGACAAAGGCAGGTCGTCAAAGGGCCGTAATTATCCGTAGGCGGGCGAGTGTTAGCACTCGACGCCGAGGTCGAGATATCTCTCAACAGATCGGAAGCTCACTGGGATGCACTCTGCGATTCCGTTTGTCAGTGTACAGTGCGCCCGGCTGCGGTTTCAGCGCTCGCTCTGATAAACGCATGGCAACACGCTTAGGCTACAAAGCGTTTTAGGTTGTAGCTTCAGCTTAGCACAACATGACATGCCCGGTGGATTTATAAAATATCCGGTTCGGAGAAACCTACATTTTCACAAATATTCCTTTATACCAAAAAAAGACGATTCTTTTATATTAGAATTATTGCCCTTTCTCCAAAATAAGTTAACCATGTTGCTTTCATACCGTTCAGAATAAAATTAATTTATACATCAATTTACAAATATCCTATTACAGTTCGCGCGCGCGTCGTATTGCCATATAAAATTATGATGTAGAGTTCTCTCGACGGGTTCATTGTTTTTATGGTTTTCTTGTTTTATGTCTTTCCAAATGGCAAAAGAAGCGATGTATTTAAACGATTTGACGTTTGTAGTTAATGTTATTAATTTTATTATAGTTATATCTTTATTATAGTTCGGAACAAATATTATTTTTCAATCTTCGAAATACTTCCGGAAAATCTAAGTGAGATTCGGTGCGAGAACAACATGTAGATAAGCCAGTCGGCTATTTGCACATCGTCGACCCAGGCAACCGTAATTAGCCGCCCGCAAAGTTCGCCGGAATGCTGCACGAACACACCACCACCGTCCCACCGATACACAGGCCGTACATAATTTATACATGTCCCTCCGGAACGGCAAGCTTTGTTCGTTTTGGTTCAACCATTTAAATAGCATCAATTGGACAATAAATGTATTTCGTGTACTGAAAGACTTTAAAAAGTTATAAAAATTTTTACTTTTTTGCATTCACATTGCAATTTTTATTATTGAAAAATGGAAAATGAATGGTAGTGAGATGGGCCGGTTTTTTCAAAATACTTCATTTTCCATTTTTCAAGACTTTAAAAATTATAGTATATTATGATACAAGTGAGCTTAGGTTGCTCACTATACACGAGGCCGTGGGTTGCAGCCCGAGCCGCAGGCGAGGGCGTAAATCAGCCGAGTGTCTAGTGAGTAAGTTGCTCACGAGTTTCATACGCACTTTTTCAACACACTTGCGAGGAAAAACAAACATTTATTGCATACATATTGTATTAACCTAATATTAACTAAGGGAAAAAGCGCGCAAGTTTTTTTTTTTGTACGCGCCAAATGTGAGGTGATTGATTACATACAGCCATACAGCCTACGTCAAAATAATTAAGTATAATAATAGTGATAAAATGCAAATGTTTTACAAATTATTGTGAATTATAAATAATTTGATAATAATATACTTAATTATGTTTTTTGTCTTAATTAGGGACACATTTATTTATTCTAAAAACGTAAATGGATTTTCAGCCGTATAAAACCTCTTTGTTGTTACAAAAAAAGCACTGTATCTATTACCCGCTGAAATTGAAAATGCTCTGTTGACTCGCATATAACTTGCAGTTAGGTACTAACTTAACTTTGTAGGGATACTGTATTACCCGGTTAAATTGAAAGTCTCTGTTTACTCGCATATAATTTGCAGTTAGGTACTTACTTAACTTTGTAGGGATAATTCTATTACGCAACTAGTACTGTAATATTATTATGCACGCGTGGGTTATAGTTCGGTTTATGGCCCTAAAATCGATGTAATAAGGCTCACTTTATGAGCAAGTGTGTTGAAAAATTTTTAACCGCCTTTCTAGTAGTAGTGGTACACACCACCGCTATCAGACCTAGAGGTTTCGGGTTCGATTCCCCGTGGTGGTTTTGTTGGTGGTAGGATTCTAAGTCTGCCTGGCTAGCTATTACCATCTTTTCTAAGTATGACGCCATAACAATGATGTTTTTAACCGACTTCTAAATCAAAAAGGAGGAGGTTCTCTATTCGTCTGTATGTCCACCGATTACTCGAAGACGG
The DNA here is from genome assembly GCA_949710035.1 of Crambus lathoniellus. Taxonomy (NCBI): domain Eukaryota; kingdom Metazoa; phylum Arthropoda; class Insecta; order Lepidoptera; family Crambidae; genus Crambus; species Crambus lathoniellus. The sequence continues at coordinate 17,709,146 of OX453303.1, read as the reverse complement.
CTGAACCGATTGAAATGGTTCAAACGTTATTACATCAGGTTGGTTTCCAAGTTGGTCCCATTTTTTGAAATTTTGAAATCGGTTCAGTAGTTTTCAGGAAATCTTGAAAATACTGTCGTTTTCGTTACCACTTTATGTGAATTTAATACGTATTTTTAGGCATAACTTCTTTGTTTATAAACCGATTTAGATGATTCTTTTTTTGTTGGAAAGGGGATACCTCAAGGTATTTTAACCGACTTCGAAAAAGGAGGTTTTGAGTTTGATCACATACCTATTTACCAGAAAACACGTAAATTGCCTGCACGATGCACTAAAAAGAGTGAAATAAAAATTATTTTTATAAAAAAATAAAACCGCCTTCTAAAAAACCACATCAAAAAAGTAAGAAATAATTCCTCACCAAATAAATAACGTAAGTACTTTGAAGTCGGGCGGGTTTAAACAAAAACAACAAAACATTGTACATGTTTCACGCCCGACTTCAAAGTACTTACGTTATTTATTTGGTGAGGAATTATTTCTTACTTTTTTGATGTGGTTTTTTAGAAGGCGGTTTTATTTTTTTATAAAAATAATTTTCAGCAGTATTGTGTTCCGACAGTTAGAGATATTAAGATAGCCAGTTCCTCAGTTGTTGGGAATTCCGGGAATAGTGCGCTTCCATTTTCAGTCATTTCTTTACTTAACATCAGGTGTGATAAAGGCTAAGTGCTACCCCGTTGTGGATACAAAAAACTCCTATTTCTGAACTACTAATAGCCATTGGTAGAAACCTCAAACACTAATAAGACTTTAAACGATCTACTTACATTCAAAGCTTCTCTTTGTTCAGCTTATTTCGTTCAACAAGTCGCAGCCGGCACAATACGAAGGTTTTATAGGTAACACCCACTCTCTGAACAGGTGTAAGTGCAAAGTTGGCGGGCGTGCCGTCCCTCACTGATTACTTCTCGACTTCCGATTGCCTCTTTCTTAAGTTTCGATTGGCTTGAGTATCATTGCACGTTTTCCTATCAGCGAAAAGGTTTTATTGTTTATTGGCGTTCAGGTGTTCGGGAAACTCTCTGCTTTCAGGGTTACATTTGTGGGTAAAAGAACCTATAAGAAATCTAGTCAGTGTCCGCCTGTCTGTCGGTATATTAAAATGATTTTGTTAAAACATCATATCAAATTCTAAATTCTATAACTATTTGTAACATACGGCCAGTTATATTTTATACTGCATATTTTGAAGCCGTATATATCAAAAACTAGGAAAAGCAATACGCTACTTCAATGTAGTTGCGAAACAAGTTCGTCCCAATGGAATACCTAATATCGAAATTCAGTTCCAGTAGGTACTCTGTTAAAAATATCAAGTACAGTAAGTATAATATACGAACGAAGATTTCACATAACTTGAAAGAGACTTCATAGTCAAAATATTTAAGATGATAACTTCACTATTCTATTCAAAATCCTCCTCTTGTTAAATTGAACCATTCTACGTTGATTAATAATTCACAGACTTTGTAACGACAGTCAATTTATATATTCCGTCTGGATGAAATTGCAGGAGATTATTATAAAGTAATCTAAGTTAGGCGGCCCAGAGCGGGAAAGGGTTGAGTTGACAGGTGTTTAGATATACGGACTAGGGGCGCTTTAGAGATTCATCCCGTAATAGGTAAGACAGAGTTGTGGGGACCTGCGGTTGTACGAGGTCTTTGAACTACCCATTAATTGCTCGTTTCGATACAGACACTGCCGGCTCTGTTGTTGTTGGTTATAAGTTATGCCTTGAGGCCTTTCGTGGTTAGATATTCAACCGACATTTGATATCTGTTCTGTTGTATATTAAACATTCAAGTAATTAGTTCAGTGTGTTTTTAACACGTCATTGAATATTATTACTTATCTGTTAATGTGCAAATTAAATGTAGTTGATCAGATCAGATAGGTGTAATTAATATGACAAAAATTATGTAGTGAATATAATGGATATAACGGCGCGCAATGGGGAGCCACAGGCAAAGCTAATTTCAGATGGCGCCACTGTGACTGGTGCTTGTATATTTTTATAAACTGAAGATTCAACGGGATTTTAATAAATAAAACTAACCAGTATAACTGCTCTAGCCATAAAAATCGTCAGGTTTAAAATGGTCAGTACATAACCTGGAATGTTCCTTTGGTTTCCAATTTTTTAAACGTAAGGAGTTGATCCATGCTTTTCTTCTTTTTTTAGATAGGAAACACAACATGGGCATTTTTGCCACTTTTTTTTTATTACTTATATAAATTATTACAGAATAGTATGGATTTTGACAGTCCAACAACGCCAGCGATCATGCGCCACCTTGCGGGAGAAATAGTTGCTGTGCCTCCCCATTGCTTTCAGTACGATTATTCCAACTTTATTCAAATCGGGTAACACCGAATGGGGTTGTTGTAAGTGTCACAAGTGGCTCGATTTGACCAAAGAGAGTAATATTACAGTCCCACATTCCTGCCTGTTCCGGCGACAGCCCGTGACAGAGGAGCCGCTTGCAATACAAAATGGACTGTCGTCGTATGAAAAACATTTTAGTTCCAAAGATTATCACCGGAACAGAAATGCTTGTTGCACTTAAAACGATTTTACATTTCATTCATGTGTGACAGTGTCAGACACGAGGTGTACACGCACAAATTCATTTGCTCTCTCCTTTTGTTATTCTGATAATTAATTGTTGTGATTAACTGCTGCAGTTAGAGACTTCAGTTAAATTTAATTGGCATTAAATTATCATTCCTACTTTATTCAATACTGGACATAAATAAGTTTTTTGTAAAAATTTCATTTTTATGACAAGCTTTTTTGCTGACTGTACTTTAATATTGTGTTGTCATCTAAACCAAACCTGTAGGTATACAAATTTCAGCTCCATCGGACACTAGGAAGTGGGTCAAATTAAGCTTGCAAGATTTGTCCCCCACTAACTAACATGGCAAGCTAATAATAAGTTTTTATGGTTGAAAAATGAAGTATTTAGAAAAAATCAACCCATCTCACATCCAGCTCCGATGGGACTCGAACCCACGACCTTTCGCTATTCGGGCGACTGCTCTAACCACTGAGCTACGGAGTCGTTTTTTCTAAATACTTCATTTTTCAACCATAAAAAAACATTGTGAATGCAAAAAAGTAAAAATTTTAATAAGTTTTTAGTAAAAATTTCATTTTTATGACAAGCTTTTTTGCTGACTGTACTTTAATATTGTATTGTCATCTGAACCAAACCAGTAGGTATACAAAATTTCAGCTCCATCGGACACTGGAAAGTGGGTCAAATTAAGCTTGCAAGATTTGTCCCCCACTAACTAACAAACTAACTAACTAACATGGCAAGTTAATAAAAAGCTTGTAAAGAGAGACAGATATAGATTTAATTGTCAATTAAAGTTAATTGACGTCTTCTAGTGAGTGCGGCAGTAAGAAATATAAGATTAAGGGCTTATTACACTTGGCTAAATTCAGCATCTAATTAAGCATACATTGCTTGTTTTGCTTGCATCACTTGCTACAAATGAGCTCAAAGAAAGCAATGTATGCTTAATTAGATGCTGAATGTAGCCAAGTGTAATAAGCCCTTTAGTGTGATATTCAGGTGTAATTATTTCACGTCATAATGCTGGTTTTAAAAATGGATGAACAACAGATAATGGCGGAAATACACGGTTCACTTTTGCCCTTCAATTTGGATGAAGCAACCAAATTGAACAATGTAAACGTAAAAGTGAATCCTGTATTTCTGCGCCTTTCAACCAAAGTGAATCAATTTGGTTATACCGTATGTTCAGTACACCCCCGCCTAGACCCGCGGAATGGCATAGCGCAGTGGAAGCTGGTATTACTAGTATAGACTCCGGACAAGACTTGGTTTCAGCCGGGATGTAACTGAACAATTGGACTGCGATACACAGCGACTTAATGTTAAGTAAGGTGAATTTTACATACGGTCTGTGCTGTCGAAAGGCTCCTGGGCTGCGGAGAGAGGGCGCGCGCCCCCTGGTAGTTTCTTCTTCAGACCTTACCAATTCGTCACCTTACTCACAAAACAAATACGACACAGCGATCCCAAGACACTGGGCGCTTCTAATATATACACCAACACACACGGGGGAGCCTTTTTTATTACGATATATTGTCCCGACAACAACGCGTGGTGGATGGTTATCCTTCAAAGCATCGCGACCGGCCACTCATCAGGATGGCGTCAAAATCTTGGTCGTACAACACGGGATCGACAGGATAATTCAGGATTCAATTCAAACTCGATATGCCAGGCATATTCAACGCGAGCGGTTTTTAACAATTCAGCAAAACTAATCCGACATGTTTTCTTACAAGAATTTTCAATCAAGTCAGAACTGTCAACTTCAAGTGACAGCGAAATGTCAATTTGACGTGACATTAGGGATGCGTTCAGAAACGTCGATCTTTTCCGAACATCCCCCCGCCCCGGACCGTTAAGAACGGTACGTCAATCTACGGGTAATCGGGAGAGCCCACTAACTGCTCTCTTCAAAACCGAATCTCGAACCAAAACCTCAGCAAAACGAGGAACTCCGTCAGTTCCGGGGTAGAGTTTAACAATGCGCCCCCTTCGCCAACATAGGGGCGGCAGGTTAGCATCCTTAATCAACACGAGGTCGCCAGTCTGGGGTGGGGTGGTTTTATCTGTCCACTTCACGCGCTGTTGTAGGATATGCAAATACTCCATCGACCAACGTGCCCAGAAGTTTTGGGACATCTGTTTCAAAAGTTGGTATCGCGACAAACGATGCGATCCTACATCCTGAATCGGATATTCAGGCAAAGCCAAAAGGGGCTGTCCGATCAAGAAATGACCTGAGGTCAACGCTTCCAGGTCATTCGGGTCCGAAGACAACGGGCACAAGGGTCGCGAGTTGAGGACGGCCTCAATTTTACAAAATACCGTATCAAGTTCCTCAAACGTGAGAATAGTTTCTCCAATCACGCGACGCAAGTGTGTCTTGGCAGCCTTTACACAAGCTTCAAAAATTCCTCCCCAGGTCGGACAAGCTGGAGGGCTAAACTTCCAGATTATCCCACGCCGGGAGAGGGTGGTTCCAATGTCTATTTTATTATCAACAAAAAACTTAACTACTTCCTTAAGATAATTACACGTTCCCTTATAATTAGTACCACAATCGGAACGTATCAATGTCGGCAGTTCTCTACGGGAAACAAATCTGCTCAAGGCGGCGACAAAGGCTTCGGTAGACAATTCCGAGACAATTTCCAAATGGACAGCCTTGGTGGACAAACACACAAACACGCACAAGTACGCCTTATAGGTTTTAGCATTACGCAGTCTCGAAGCCTTTACAGTAAAGGGACCGGCGAAGTCGGTGGCGACTCCGGCAAAAGCTCTACATTCCGTGACGCGATCAGCAGGCAAATCACCCATCTGGGGCTGCATGGTCGCGGCCTTCAATCGATAACAAGGCAGGCAACGGAAAACCACAGTGCGAATGGCTCGACGAGCAGACAAAATCCAAAATTCACGCTGCAAAATGGCCAACAAAGCATTACAGCCAGCATGTTGTGCATTCACATGGCGATCTGTTATTATCAGTTGAGTCAAATGTCCGGCTTTAGGTAACAAAAGGGGGTGACGAGCTCTATACGGCAGGTTCGCATTTCGAAGTCTTCCGCCGACTCGCAAAAGCCCACTCTCGTCCAGGAAGGGATTTAATCGCGATACCGCGCCCTTCAACTTGCGACGGCCTAAACGCAAAATTTCAATCTCGGACTCAAAACTATCAGCTTGTACTCTCCGGACCCAAAACAAGAGCGCGTCCCTACGCTCGTCCGGAGTGAGAACCGACGAATCACGCCTCGCGCGTGGGTTTCTGCAATTGTACACAAAACGTCTGATCCAAGCGGTAACACCAAGCAGCTTCTGTAAGGAGCTGTACCGATCCAACAACAAATCCTTTTCCCCGGCGGGGTTAGTCTCCAGGACGCATGCCCGCATATCAGGAACGGCTACGTTCGACAACGCTGGAGAGGGCGGCCACTCCGACTCAGACCGCATCAACCACTGTGGGCCCCACCAGAGGGGGTGGTTAATTAGGGTTGGGGCTACACAACCCCGAGACGCACAATCCGCGGGATTCATGGTTCCCGGCACGTGTCTCCAAATCAACTCGATGTCGGAATTACAAATCTGCGACACTCGATTGGCCACAAACACGTCCAAGGTGTGCGCCGGAGCCTTCAACCAACAAAGGACGACCTGACTGTCCGTCCAAGCATAAACCTCTTGTATCTTAATAGATCGACCTAATGTGAGCCATACGTGGTTCAACAAACGCATTAGGAGGGCAGCTCCACACAATTCTAACCTCGGGATCGTATGACGAGTCCGAAGGGGAGCGACTTTGCTTTTCGCTATCACCAGATGCACAGCAACAACTCCGTCAACAGTAACGGTGCGGAGGTACACGGCCGCAGCAAATCCACGTTCGGAGGCATCGGAAAAGCCGTGAAGAGTAACTTTACAATTTTCAGAAGGGAGGAATAGCCTCGGCAAATGCACTTCATTAATCTCGGGGAGGGATGAAACGAAGCTCGACCAATCTCGGAGTAACTCGTCCGAGAGGGGTTCATCCCACGACACACCCGAAGCCCATAACCGTTGCAAGAAACACTTGGCCATAAACAGCACGGGGCAAATCCACCCATTGGGGTCAAGCGATCATGCGACGCTCCATCGCCACTAGCCTACGTTCCGCTAGCGGTCGGGATTCGCCCAGAGGAGGTCGGCCGGCACAAAAGGGGAAACGGGTGATCAAACGACCAGAGCGGAGGCGACCAGTGTTATTCTGGTAATACAACTCGCATTCATCCGCTACTGGGTCGACCCGCGGGGCTGGTGGAGGTTCCTCAACCTCCCAAAACTTCTGCACCACTTCGGAGAGAGACACATTAAAAACAAGACCGCGATCCTCATCAAGGGAATCCAAAACGCGGCGAGCAGGGCCCATCACAACTGTACCGAGTGTCGTCTGCAGAGCTACCAAGCCATCTGGCTGCAAAACTCGCTTCCCCGTCAACAAATCAATCGGGCCTGGGCGGAAGAAATTTGGATCGGCGAGTGGGGAATCAGACACCAAAGACAACATACTCGGTCCCAAGTCAACTGAAGGTTGACGGCCAACAACTGTGTCCAACACAATCGCCGAGGTCTTAATGCCTGGCGTGGACTTATTACGTGATGTAAATGTGAAGTCAACATGCCCTAACAACCCGGGGACTTTCACATCGCCAACACCTCTCACGCCTTCCGTGTGGGGGTGCACCTTGAGGCCCAACCGCCTAACTAACCAAGATGACACAACACACCCCTGAGCACCGGAATCCAACAAGGCGCGAACTTCCACAAGTTCGCCATTCAATCCCCTGACAAGCACAGAGGCCGTGGGCAACAAAACGGTCTCTGGAGGGGTGGCTACAATCGACCGTAAACACGTTGATTGCTAGTATGTGGGGTCCCCAGACGTCCCCCCATGGTAAGGGGGTCGCTCATAGCGATCCAGTGGGTCCCATTCTCCCACATACTGCCTACGTCCAATTCGCCCGGTATCAGGCGGGTTATATCTCCCGGCCCCTTGAAGACGGGGCGGGCGCCCTTCCAAACGCGGGTATTCGGCGAGCGGCGGCGAGAATCGGTGCCTAGCATCCACCGTGTACGTCGCCCCATAGTCGCGGGGGCACGGTGACCGATTTTCAGAAGGGGGGTCCCGGGGACCCCCGGCTGTGCGAGGCTCAACACGTTGCGGGGGGCTTCTACGACCTCCCGCAACGCTCGCAAAATCGAACCCCCTAGTTGGGGACCGATTTCCCATGGGGGGTCCGTGGGACCCCCGCCCGTGCGAGGCTCAAAACGTCGCGGGGGGCCTCTACGACCTCCGGCAGCGCTCGCATAACTCATCCCCATCCTTGGGGATCGGTTTCCCATGGGGGGGTCCCTGGGACCCCCGCCCGTTTGAGGCTCCAAACGTGGCGGAGAGCGTCTGGGGCCACTCTGGTGGCCACTAGAACTGCTGCGGGATGCAAACACCGCGGGGGGTCCGAGACCCCCACCCATACGAGGTGATCCTGCAGCGACACGCTGCGGCGCTCCGCCGCCCTCTGGGCTGTTCATGCAGAGGAGGGGATGGTGGTTGCCCTTACAAAAGCGGCATGGGTGCGCTTGGGTACATTCGCGCTGCATGTGCAGGCCCAAGCACGAGTAGCACCATGTCCGTTGTCGCGCGATCGCTCGACGGCCTTGGACGCGCTGGTCGAGGAACTTATCACAACGGGTCGTGCTGTGACCCGGTTCCCGACAGTACAAGCAGCGGGCGGTCTCCTGGACGGCGGCATAGCGGCCGGGCGCGCGAGGGGCCATACGCCCCCTACGGGGGGGTCCGGTGGGGGATCTACTCTGTGGCACAGGTCGTTCGGGTCCCATAGGACCGGCCAGAGAGGAATTATCTGCCAGTCTACTCTCTCCTTCCAGGAACGTCAAGAGGTCCGAGAAGGGTGGCAGATAAGTCGCACTATCCCCACCATACTGCTGCTCAAAACGGACCTTAACAGAGTCCGGCAACTTTCCCAGGACAATGTGCAGTAACAAAAACGACCACTGCTCCACTGGGAGTTTTAAGTTTTTTAATGCGTTGTATGCAACCAACAGCGGATTCAACAAAGCCACTCTCAAGTGCATCACGCTGGCAACGCGGGGTAAATTCAAAATGGCGGCAACATGGTTGTCCGCCAGACGTCGTACGTTCTGGTACCGACGGGCAATCAAATCCCTAGCAATAGGGTAGTTTTCATCCGAGGGGGCCAAATGTTGAACCGATTCAAGGGCCTCCCCTTCCAACACGGATAACAAATAAGCCAACTTCTGGCCCTGGGTCAAATCATCCCGGGCATGTACGAGACTATCAAAAATATTAATAAAGCCCTCCCAGTCCTCTAGACGACCAGCGAAACGCCTTAAGTCTAAGGGGGCCAATCTAGCAAATAGAGGGGGCATACTCTTAGATGTGACCGGGGACGGGCTCGGTTCATTCTCTCTTGCCACTTGCAAAGGTCGAGCCACCTGGGTAATTCTGTCCGCAAAATCATAACACTGGTCCACATCCAAACCGACTTCTTGTCGCATTTCCACATCGGCCTCAACCGTCTTTTCCAAAAATAAGGCATACTGTTCATCAACAACAGCCAAACGTATGGGCAGATCTACGTATCTGTTCAACAAGGCCTCCGTCCTATCCGTTCGATCCAACAATGCAACCGCAGAAGCTAACCACCGTAACTCAGAACGTATTTTGGCTTTAGCAGAGGAGGCCGTCATTGTAACGTCACAAATTTATCAACAAAAAAACCAACAAATTCAAATATTCACTATAACACAAAATCTCCAATATTTGAAGGTTATTAATAACCACAAAATTCCAATATTACAACAACAAAGTATTTATAATGACACAAACTCTTAAATATTTGGAGGTTATCAGAAAACAACAAACTCAAGTATATAATTATAACTCTAACTCTCAAGAGGTTATAACTTAGACACAAACTAACTTTGACTTTATAAGTCAAAGGTTATTCAGTTCAAACAAATCATTGACTATTGAAATTCACTTGGATATCAACACAACAAGTTAATTTTAATTATTTCAAAGCACAAGTTTCAATACGTTTCAATTTGTAAACAATGTCTCAAATCATTTAAGTTTCACTAAGTAGTTGTCAATATTCACAACTCAAATTTGCTAACAAACTAAATAATAATTATTATGAACAAAGAAAGGCATCTGTTTACATTTTGGAACTTCAATACATGACAATTAATTACAAGACATGGAACCAATAACAAAAGGAATGCCCTTTACTTTTCAAATGCAAGTTAATTACCATTTACAAGTACAAATTAATCTAGTCCAGACCAGATGGTCATCAAAACGGCACTGATTAATAGACAAAGTTTTGGCGTGGGCCTCTCAGGCCTTCAAACTACGCTCTTGCTACCAAGCAATGTTCAGTACACCCCCGCCTAGACCCGCGGAATGGCATAGCGCAGTGGAAGCTGGTATTACTAGTATAGACTCCGGACAAGACTTGGTTTCAGCCGGGATGTAACTGAACAATTGGACTGCGATACACAGCGACTTAATGTTAAGTAAGGTGAATTTTACATACGGTCAGTGCTGTCGAAAGGCTCCTGGGCTGCGGAGAGAGGGCGCGCGCCCCCTGGTAGTTTCTTCTTCAGACCTTACCAATTCGTCACCTTACTCACAAAACAAATACGACACAGCGATCCCAAGACACTGGGCGCTTCTAATATATACACCAACACACACGGGGGAGCCTTTTTTATTACGATATATTGTCCCGACAACAACGCGTGGTGGATGGTTATCCTTCAAAGCATCGCGACCGGCCACTCATCAGGATGGCGTCAAAATCTTGGTCGTACAACACGGGATCGACAGGATAATTCAGGATTCAATTCAAACTCGATATGCCAGGCATATTCAACGCGAGCGGTTTTTAACAATTCAGCAAAACTAATCCGACATGTTTTCTTACAAGAATTTTCAATCAAGTCAGAACTGTCAACTTCAAGTGACAGCGAAATGTCAATTTGACGTGACATTAGGGATGCGTTGTCGATCTTTTCCGAACACCGTATTAGCATAACGGAGCAGTCACGTCAAACAATGCCTTAGCCGCTCGCTCATACTTTAGTTAGATTTAAATTATTTCGAAGGACGGATGCATAAAGTTCTTCTGATATTCAAAAAACCTATAGGTATTCTTTACTATTATTTGGATCTTCACTACCGGAGGATGTTTGCTGTTATAATTGCATTGGCTTTCACTATCCTTTTTAATAATTCAATTGAATACACTATATTTATTTTACAATGAAAAGGATCAGTTTTACAATGTTTATTATGTAACCCAGCCCAGCCAGAAACCTGTCCACGCTGCTGCTTGCAGCCGTCTGCCCTTCTGTCCCTAATTGGCTATCTGTGCACGTCTCACCTCGCCCCGCCGCGCCGCCGCCCGTCACTTCACTCTTGTCATAATAAATAAGTAATTTGTCCGGTAATGCTTCCCCAGTCTTCCATGCTCAATAATTTACTCCATCATTTCACACTACTTGTTCGAGATTTTTGTTTTTATTAGGTACAAGGTGATTGGAAAAGGCGGAGTGATGACTATTACAATTTGATGGCGTGAGAAGATAATTTTTTATTGTATTTTTTACGGCTATTCTTTCTTAGAAAAGTGTTTCTGCGTGTTTAAAACTATACGAATAAATAAGTTTTAGGTGTTGAAAATACTAATAATGATTTTATCAGCGATTATATTTTTTATTAGTGTTACTTACTAATTAATATAGATCGCTGGGCAATTTTTGTTTCGTGTCGTAGGTACAAATTCAATTGAAGTAGGTACCTATATTTATCTATTAATGGTAAATAAACAGTGTGTTAAATATTTTGGAAATTGATAAGTACCTACCTCATTTGGTTCTTCACCTGTTGGTTTAATTCTACTTGCTTCTTATTGTTTCATAACTTATTCTTAAATTAAATTCCAAACCTCTGACACGAGGTAATTAAACGGAGTAGCGGAGGCTCACTTAATGCCATATAACGTCATAACTAGAGCGGTTGCTAATTCAATTAGTATTCAAAACGTTTAAAGGATTAAATGGATTTTTAATGGTTATCGAAGCGAGCGGAACCGGTTCCGCGCAGGCGTTCATGTAATATCGTCAGCGAACATTCCCGCGAGCTCATTGAAGAGGTTTTTGTCCCCTTGTCGTGTTTATCTTTTTACACAACCGCTATCGAACCACGGCCTATCAGTTACATCGCCACCTTGAGTATCAAATTATCGAGCTCAGTTTATTAATCTAAACCAATAATTACAATCAATAATGGAAGACGTTTTATTTTCGCTTCACTTATATTGTTTTGTTTCTCATTTGCCAGCTATTGACAGTATGTAATCATTATCACTTACCCCTGAAAGCGTTAAAATGCTTGAAACTTTTCCCTACGGTGTCGACGATAAATAACTTCCCTTATCGATGCCGACACGCCACTATCGCTTCCATCTTAATTGTCACCTACGCCTACGAGTACAACCGCATTTTAGGGTGAACTAATTTTATTTGTACACGGAAAAATATCAATTACTTTTGTAATTTAAATCCTATTAATACTCTTTAACATTTCCGCGTATTAAAAGGCCATTAACGAGTCCGTGTGAGGTTTCTAATTTTGTTTTATGACCGGTTGTAAACCGTACGCGAATAACGTGTAAGAAGACAGATCATTATTTTATATGGACCCTAAAGTACTATTCTACGGCACTTAAGCGTTCGTCGTCGGATTATTCCCCTCTTTATACCCGCGAGAGATGCGTCGACCACTTTGTTGTTTTATACTTCGTCTCGGAGCGACTTTATGCATCGCCTCATTGCTCTTCGTCGTTTCGCTTAGTTTCCCCTCTATTTTAGACTCACGTTACTATGTAAATTTATTTTCAAACAAGCGATCCGTTAGCGACTTTCCTCGATCGCGACATCGTACCATAAAACATACAATAAAAATGTAAATGTGAACATTCACGAGTACATTGTTCGTACATACATGATAAAGCATTGATCTTGTCAACTAAGCATAAAAGGATAGCTACGTGAAATTATTAATTAGTAAATGTATTGTCTATCGAATAAAAGACATTATGTAATCAAAGACAAACAATATCCATTTACTGTTAATAATAATAATCCTTAGAATTAAAAGCTCAAACCAATCAAAGTATAAAAAACTCAATTTGGAGCGTAAAGAAAATCCTAAGTCGTACAAACAGAGCAATTTGTTTGATTATTCGGCACAAGCCAGGGGCCATTGTGAGAAACGTAGTAATAACGCGAACCAAAGTCGGCGCCCTCGACAAACGCTCTGAAACAAACTACATTTTTATACGGGGAGCAAACAAAATGAGTTAGCGGTACCATTGCGTCGCTTTCCCTGTATTCCTAGCGAGAGAGCTTGAAAATTCGCTTTAATACCTTTGTTCTACAGCGCTTTACGGCTCTCGTGTTGCCTGGAAATATTTTCCGAGCTCAGATTTACTTTATGTGTGAATATTTTCCACTTCATTCTTATAAAGGAGTATCACTTGTACATATATTTTTTATTATTCATAAAATATGTTTAATAACACCGGAATATTTTATACTTACACATTTTTTTATCGGATCGTATTTAATTAAACATGTAAGTATGATTTTATTTTTACACGCACGCTGTATGAAATTATATTTATGTTTATTTATTACCTACAGAAACAATAATACCTCCGATTACCTTGGATTACTATTTAAATAATTACTTGATTAAATTTCTACTTTTGATGTCTAATTGTTTTATACTGTTCCGTTCTGTATTTAATATATATTGTGTACCTAATAGAATAAGTAATTAGAATACGTGTCAGTGCGCAGTGTTCTGATTAATAAAAAGGAGATCTTATGAATCAAGTTAACTGAACTCTCGAAAGATGGGTATGATCATTTTCATTGTGAAATTAAATAAAATAGGTATAGAAACTCCCAGTCGAGTTTATTCATTACTTTCCGCCGCAAGCGGGGGCGGCCACCCACCCTCACTCCACTCGCTTTATGGATATAACCTCGACAAAATACCCCTAAAATTGCACTGTTTTTATTACGTTCTCTCTTTATCTCTTTCGGTTTGTTGCTCGTTTTTTACGATGTTATTATTTTATTAACGGAATGTTGGCCCACAATAGAAGAAATGAATCTGATCACTTAATATTGCTGTCGAAGCAAATTGAGGCATCTATAAGTAAATATATTGTAATTCCTTAAATGGCAATGAGTAATGTTAATTAATCGGCCGTTTATCTCAAAGAAAGTGTAACAGGTCGAGATTAACGACGTATCCAAAAAGACAACAAGCAGTAGCGGCATGTAGCGGCGACGAACAAGACCTCCGACATGCTCGAGGGCGAGAGTTTAAAATACGATGCAGATAAAATACAAGATGCCGGTAGTCACGTCGCGGTCCGGGCGGGCGCCAGCATACTAACTTGTATTTAATTACGGCTTATTATGACGTTCCCCTTTGTTTATTGTTACAAACTCTTCTGTTTCTTTTTGATAATGAGCCCCTTTTTATTACGCTAATTTGTTTAAAGATGAAAAATAAAACCTTGCCTATTATTCTTCGACCATAAAAATTATTTCGTTGGCGTCAACACTAAATAACCCAAAGTTAATCGTAGCTGTTAAAATCGTTAGAGATGACACATTGAAATATCTAGTGTTATTTTTCTGTATCATTAAATAAAAACATTGTTAAGATGCCAAATAGTTCGTGAGGGTGATAAAGCAAAGCGTCTGGCAAACGACCAAGTTGCCGTGGTGCGCGACACGACTGGATAGTCGCGCGATTTGTGACGTGAGTGGCGACGGGCTATCCGTCTCTCGCCTCCTCTGTCGCGCAATGCCGCCGTTTCGCTGTGCTTAGCGCAGATTTGCACGGATACATTTTAAATGGAGCCGTCAGATCGCTATTACACTCCCTTTGAAAGCACGGAATGTGTTATGTATGACGTTCAATTCAATTTGATGCACAAAGCTCGCCTCGAAATTCTCCATCTCTTTGACCGAATCTCTTATGCAATCGCTTTGTTGGCGAGAGTTTCGAGTTAACAGCCTATGTAACTTGATATTTGGAAACGGATGGCTTAACGCGTCAGCTGTATGTGTTGAAATGTTAGAGATGTTGATCCGTGTTGTCATGATTTGTGCCAAATTGTAGACATTTGTGTCACTTTTCAAGGTGTCTAAAGAGGTACGATTTGGCTTTGTTTTTAGCTAGAATTCTTTAGGAGGAGCAACGTAGACGCTATGATGTATTAGGAGTGGGTGACGCATGACAGATAGCTAGCGTGTCAGCAAGTACTTCTGATTGTGTAGGAACTTCATAGTTGGCAAGTGCACTCGCATACTTCGGAATGTCGGGAGCTGTCCACCTGGCTCGTTGGCGTGCGTGCATCACCGTCTACCCTTTGATGTCCGCCGATAATACGTCGATGATTCAACCGCCAAATAAATAACAAAACGAGACAACATTTAATGTAATTAACCTACTTAATTAAATGGTGTTGCTAATTGTTTTCTATAGTTTGTTAACTACTCTGATCAAAACGTATTAAGTGACAAGATCTTTTGATATAATTACAGTCCTCTAGTCTCATTAAAAAGTCAACTAACAACTAATCTGGTAAGGTTAATTTAGTAAGTTAACTAAGTATATACGAGAGTTATATTAAGATGTTAATTAATTAAACGGGACTAGATGAGTTTGGATTAGCGGAATAAATTTGTGCTTGCGGCGGGATCAATCCCCCGAGCGCAGTAAACAGAGCCGGCAACAAAGGCTGCGCCCGCCGCGCTTTAATGTTGACTCATTATTTATTTACATTCACAACAGGATCGGCAGTGCATCCACACTCGACCTAAGAAGTTAAGGCGCTACTCGGAAAAATATGGACTTTTTGATTTAAAACTATAGGACGGTTACAATTGTTACAAATCTGGTAATCCTTACTTCCTTACTTTTATATTATAAATGCGAAAATGTCTGTCTGTGTGTTACACAATCACGCCTAAACTACTGAACCGATTTAAATGAATTTTGGTACAGAGATAGTCTAGAGCCTGAGAAAGGACATAGGCTACTTTTTATTCCTGAAAAATATCACCTTCCCGCGGGATAACGTCGTGTAGTACACGCGGGCGAAGCCGCGGGCGGAAGGCTAGTAAGATATATATTTCTTCATACCTTTATCTAGAATCGTATAGTTTCAAAAACACGATTTTATGATTTTGCCTCGACACTTTTTCTTTTCGAAAAGACCTCTAAAAATACGAAAAGTGAAGATTATTCTTAAATGGGGTTACTTACACTATTGGAAATTGGTTTAATTAGTGGACACCAATAATATTGAGGATCGTATAGAAGCATTTTTTTAAAAATCGCTGTAGTTTTTTAATACGAAGTGATTTTGTGTTTTTTTTTTGCCTAATCTGCTAAATCGGTCTCGCTCCCGCGCGCGTCGTTTTCTCATTGCTATCTCGCTTCAACACATTTTTTCCGAGTATCGCCTTAAGAACACACATATTTCGTTTTGTTGCGAGGAGACAGCGGCTCTATATTTATCCCCTCTCGTTGTTACTTCAATGACTCTTTTTAACAACTGACTTGTAATGCTATTAAGGTATCAACTTAATCAGTGAGCGCACCCTCTAAAATTGTCAAGTCTCATTCTTCAAAGAATGTGTGAGAGTCTTTTTTGCAAGGGTGCGCAGTTCGCATTCTTATCGTTAGCTTATTAGTCAACGACAATACTTAATATATCGTAAATTAGTATTGATTATTTTTGTATTTAACAAAACAAAATATAGCTCTTAATGACTTTATTGTTTAAAAGTCTAACAGATGTCAACTTGACCATATCCTTAACATGATGACACGCACTCAATCTTATACATAACAGCACCATAAAAACCAAGCTGCAAAAAGCCACACGAAAACAATGTTACACTGGAGAATTTTCATTCAAAAGATATGAAAAGCGGTAGAGCACTTGCAAACGGCTAGATAATGCCGTCAGATACTCGGCACAGTCGTTGAAAATTTTATGTCGCCTCTCGCTGCATTCTCGACTGCAACGTCCCCCCGCATCCGTAATTCTGCACCCTCTTTAAGTGCTGTTGCCATCGACTTTTGTGTTATGCAACATCTATACGGTATACCACAATGACGATGTATTTATTTATCTTAAGAGCTAAGTACTTAGAAAAAATAAGACTAGTGTCTCAAACTTTTGTCAGTGTTCATTTTTGTTAAATGCTTTCTTAGTTTTCTCTATATTTCGTTTTTTTCGTAGCAAATGTCGAATATTAACATAGGTGTATTAAGATAAATACCTAAATAAATCATACCACGTCAATACCTTACCTTTTCTTAAAACATCGAAAGAAATCCTTACGAAAAGTTACGTAGCGTAGCACACATTGAGTGAGATTACTTCAGCTTTTGAGGAGCAGTGCAGTGGGTAGCCCTTTGTGTTGTCGACGCTTCTCTCCGTTTTTCCGCCTTCCCTCACATCTTTGCCACAAATGCTGATTGTAATTCGCACCACCCTCCGCCACTATATTATGAAAAACCAACTCCTTTCGCATATTATACTTACCATCATTTACATTACGTAGCTACTAGCTTTTCATATTACTTTCTATTATGTTATGACACGATATTATTTAGATGTTTGAAACAGACGTATCGAATATTGAAGCAAGGTAACCCAACTGAACATGTTTCTTGCACAAGTCTTATTTAAAAACAATGGCCCGCTTCTGGAATCCACTATTGTAATTCAAATTTTGTGACCGGGTCACATTCGTTTCTTAAGCATGTTGGCCCTCGCCTAATGTCAAATACACTTTCAAATTTTTGCCGACACTTTCTCTTTTTAGTATTCATATTCTTCTACTCGTTACCGTTCACGGTTCTACAAAAGATAGGACAATACGTTTGGTTTGTTTATTATAAATTGATTAACGACAATGCCCTTAATTTGCCTATGATACGTTTATATGAAACGCTATAGTTACACAAACACAGTCCAACAATACGTTTACCACAAATTGAATGAGGCTCGAAATAAATCCTGTGGTCGTTGTCTGACTCCCAATACTCTCCTTTTCGTATATTTCGCCCTTGTTCGCCGCTGTTTGCGATTCATCTGACAAAATATTTTGAAACTTTCAATATTTATTCTCTTTTCTAGCGCTTACTGTTGACATAGAGTGACATAATGTGAGAAGCCTTTAACAAGTACCTAGTTAATTATGCATTCAGAATCACGAGGGCTTTGTTCATCCGTTATATTTGTCAACATTGACAAATGCCCACTCTTATGATGTTTTAGGCGAATAAGTGAAAGGAATCAGGAAAATTTAATCGTTGACAATTGTTATCGAGGTCCCGTCGGAGTCCCTCCCTCATTAGAGCCGAGCCCTGAGGGTCGGGCGTCGTAAACCAACACTCTAGTGTATCGTAAGTGTTAATTACTTTTGTCACTCCGCAGGCGGGCGGTTAACAAATCTCGTCGTTACATAATTCCACCGCGGAGTACTGTAATTTACATCGACTGACGCAACATTGTTTGGATAATAAATTATTATGCCTTAGAGCGTTCTTAACGGGCGGCTAAATCGATAAGCGTCGTTTTTATTGCATCATTAACAAGCAGCACGAGGGGCGAGCCGATTTCAATCTGCGTAATCAACGACGGGAGCGAACCACCCGTATCGCGTTCAGCGAAACCTAATTGGTGCTAGAAATATTAAAGTACTACGACATCGCCACCTGACTCGCTGTTGACATAACAAACCTATGGTTAAAATCGAGCACGCTACCGTGTGGCTGGGTACCTTTCGACATACTTTACAGCTGGTCGAGAAGGTTGAAGTGGAACACTAGTCGGTACTATATTATAGTATTCTATATCACGACCCGCGTAAAGCATAGACATACACTCGAGGACAAATTCGGTGAACCACCTCTTACTTCTTTTCACGTGGCTGGGGCCTCGCCATTCACGCGCAGACCCTTTTACTATTTTTTTTATGTATTAAACTAGGGTAGTACAATGCATAAGCAATTACGGATAGGGACTGCAACTGAACGGTGAGACGCCAGCCACACGAAAAGAAGTAAGATGTGGTTCACCGAATTTGACCCCGACTGTACATACGAAGCAATCCGTGACACGTGAACATTAATATGTTTGTATAAACTATGAACAATATTATAATCCAACGAATGAAATACAAAAGACCGCTGAAATTGATTAAATTTAAAATAAAAGCGTTACATTCCAGTACCGAAAAAAACATATTTTATTAGTTTTAAAATTCTGCGCTCATTTTTATTGCTTTTGCTACCGAAAGTGGGAAAACGAGAGGAAAAAATAAACAGAGCGCTGACGCTCGCTAGCATATTTCCGGCTCACTGCCGTTCGGAATGATTCAATTTTACAAAATATTAACTTTTACCCTCTCCCTTCTTATAACTATTATTTTAAACATAGTAGGTACTTTAGTTTCAGTGTTTACGTATGCTTAAGAAACGTCTTCAGTGTACAAATGACTGAGGCGCTGGCGGCTGCGCTGCAGTATCTGTTTCGAGTAACTTAAAATAGTCAACTTTCGGAATTTATGACATACAATTTTAATTTATGAATTTAAAATAGAAGGGGTTAGTCTACAAGACCCATACCAATCTTCTATAATATATTATGGTCATAATCTTGTTGTATACAATATAAAATTTGCTTTTCAAATGTGCATCCACAGTGAAATTAAACATTGTTGCACTACTGCCCGTGATATTATTACATTTTAATATTAACTGTGACAACTGGTAATTAAATCGGGAGTAACCGCATCCCGCGAAATGTGGAAAGTTTACTTTGTATCTCCACGTTTATTTTATTAGTCATGCGGCTCACTGGCTGTAATTAAAGTATAATTTGGTATCAACAGATTAAGCTTTCAAAATGCTTTGTCTTGATAAAAATA
The DNA here is from genome assembly GCA_949710035.1 of Crambus lathoniellus. Classification (NCBI taxonomy): domain Eukaryota; kingdom Metazoa; phylum Arthropoda; class Insecta; order Lepidoptera; family Crambidae; genus Crambus; species Crambus lathoniellus. Next base: position 17,689,389 of record OX453303.1, on the reverse strand, counting down.
TGCATGAACTTTTTTTAAAAATAAAGGATGATTAATGTTTATTCATTATAATATGTAGTTACCTATTTAAAAAATATAATCTTTTGGATTTAGTAAATTTATACTGTGAGACAAAAATTAAATTTATAAAACTATGTACCTACAGTAATTTTCAGCTCATCCTAATAGGTTCCCATTATACCAGTTTAACAGTATGTAACGATAAGCATAAATGGAGAAGCATACTGCAGACGTTCATTCCTTACTTCGAATTAATTAATCCCAATGATCCGCTTACACTGCCTTGTAAATGTAAGCAGTTAACTGAGTTATCAACTCAGATAACTTGTATAATTTTATAACTATATTACTCACAGTCAAAATATTTGTACGCATTACTTTCAGGTTCATTCAAGTTTTAATAAATTTTGACAAAAACAATAGCAAATTATAATAAATAAGATATAACGACGTAACGATAGCAAAGGTAATCTCTTAATAAACATAAACATTGAAAATTCGCTTTTCTCATAATAAAAATGCCACACGAGAGTTCTCGGAGCGAAATATAGAGACTTGTAAAACGTCGAGCTGAGCTCTTGAGCTCTCTTTGATCCGTACCTTTTTGTCACTGTTTGTACAAAGAGATTCATATCGTTTTAATTTCCCCTCGGTATTATACGTTAATATTTTACGTGATATCACAATTCTCATAAAAATAATCAGCTCTTCTTTCGGGAAAACTCACACAAATTGCTCTTTACATTCGCGGGTATTTATACGTATAGTCTGTTACCGAAGACAAGCGGAGATTTATCTCGCTTATCCCTGCCGCTTCACTGTTTCCCTCTAAAATAAGGGGTCGTCTTTTATCCGATTCTTTCCTTCCCCCGTATAAATGATTCCAAATTAATATTTTCTGTGGGGAGATTTTTTATTACCGCTCTTTGTTATTGTATTCTTCATTTATTGTATATATGATTTATTTTGAGACGCTGTTATAGTCTCCGAGATTTTCTCGATTTATTTGGCAAAAATATCTATAGACATTGTATGGGAGTAGCTCTAAAGCGAAATAGTAAATAATTAATTACCTGTACCTTACCTTTAGTATTATTCTGTGGTTGGTTATGGTTTTGTTATCTTTAGGAGTTTTGTTTATTTACATTTATAGCTTGGCTTCAGGCCTAGCTGAATCCTCTCAACGCATCTGTCTGCGGATGAATTTTGACAAAACCAAGATAATGTTCAACGAACATTTTACTCCGGGACCGATAACAGTACAGTACAAGGTTGTACTCTCGAAGTTGTCACATAGTATGTAGGTATACCTCGGGCAATTCTGCAGCTGAGTAGAAAAAACTTCCAGAAAGAAGCCAACAATAGAACACAGCTGGGCTGGCTGGACAGCATATAGAAAGCTACGTCGGGTCTTTACGTCGCCTATTCCACAGAGTCTAAAGACGAAAGTCTTCAACCAGTGCGTTCTACTTGCCTGACATACGGAGCCGAAACGTGGAAAGTTGGACACTCACGTGGCTCACTAACAGGGCTGGTTCACAAATTCAAAGTCGCTCAGCGAGCTATGGAAAGGGCTATGCTCGGAGTTTTTCTAAAGGATCGAATTCGGAACGTGATAATCCGACAGAGGACCAAAGTAATCAACATAGCCCACCGGATGAGCAAACTGAAGTGGCAGTGGGCCGCTATATAAGCCGCAGAACCGATAAACGCTGAGGCAAAACGAGTTCTAGAGTAGAGACCGCGTATCGGCAATTGTAGCCTTTTATCTCATAAGGAGAGATTCTCAAAAAGACAGATATACGTAAGCACATAGAGAGAAAAAATATTATTATTTATTACTGATATATTATTTTTAGACAAAAAGTGAAAGGTTTAATTTTTTTTTAATCAGTTATCCATAGTAGGTAGATACAAATTGGTAAGTTAGTTTAGGAAAATTACTAATTTATACTGTGGAAACAGTGTGCGAGATATTTCCTTCTATTGATTTATGTGTGCACCTGTACCTGTTGTAAAAGGAAACGTATTGTAGGACGCCCTCAGACTACGTCGACCGACGATCTTCGCAAGGTGGCTGGCAAGAGCTGGATGAGAGCAGCCACTGTTCCTGCTCGATGGCGTGTATTCTTTTAGAGGCCTATGTCCAACAGTGGACGTTAATAGGCTGATGATGATGACATGAGTTTGTAAATCGAAATGATAAGAAACTGACCCATAATTTTAACATAAATTTTATTTTTGTTAAAATTTGTAGTCAATGAAATTATTTAAAATTTATTACAAGCAACGTGGCATCCCGTTAGGTATGCAATTTATCAAGTTGCTCGACTATCTCAGTCGTCTTTTAACAGTGCCACCACCACAATAATTGGATGCTGGCATTATTGTTAATTGAGTCCGCAACTTAGGAGGTAGTGTGTGTAAACAGGTTTGTGTGTTTACTGCGCCCGCTCAGCCTATAATGGTTCCTGTACAACTGCTGCATTTATCGCTCTCGTAAAGCAATAAGTTATAAAAAGAATATAAATAAATCGCTTTATGGCGCTTTTACTGCTTTTCACAAATGTGTTATTGCTACAAACGGACGCTGCCAATAGCATAAACACATTTATAAATGTATAGAGAAGTAATAAAAACTACAGTAGAGTCAACAGAGTCTTTTAAATCTATCTTTTAAATTGTTGTTGTTTTCCGGACATGTTACATTTTCATTTACGTACTCTTTTATGTTGCATTTAAACGAAAATATTAAATCTTTTAACGTGGTTAGGTTAGAATAACTAAGTATTTTTCGTGACTAGCGAGTAATATGGTAATAGGCTAAACAGTAAAACTTTATAAAAAATAGCTCTTTTGAATATTTTGTATTTTATTATTATATGACAAAGTCTAGTATTTATACCTACTAATAGTTTGTCCGGCTGACACTGAGAGGTCTACGGATGTTTGAAGATTAAATTAACACTTTGAATATTTCATATTATATTCATGACCCGTTATAGCGGCCTCGTTTTATTGCTGTAATTTATTGACGTCGTAAAGTATCAATCAATAATTTAATGATTTAATCATCGACCGCTTGATATGTCTATAAACCAGTATTTGATGAAGGAGGTAATAATTAATAATAATTAGCCTATCCAACCTGAAGATAATGTTTTATGTGAAAACGTTAACTATCGAATGGATTAGTTCTTTCATTGATGTATTTTACAATAGCACATTATATCTCTTAAGTATGTTATTATCATCAAGCAATGTTATGATTGAAAAGAAAAAGTTATTGCTCAAAAATTGTGACTGTCGTTAATGTGTCGGTAATGTTAATTGGCAAAAGCGCTAAAATGGCTGCTGTGCTGTAGATGGTTGTAGACTGGTAGTCAAGAGTTGCATCGAGATGTGCCGAAAGAGGCGTATTGCTGGGCGGGCGGGCGGCGCGTGCGCGCGACGATTCTCCGGCCGGGGCGGGCGGCGGCGGCGGGCGACGACCGGTCTCGCACCCACCGCACTCTCGCCGCGGCCGCCCGGCCGTATGCACGTTCAATTTGCCACTGACATTCCTTTGTCTACACTCGACTCCGCGCCATTCGCGATTCATCGTTATTTTTGTTATGTAGCGGACCGTCACATCGGTGCCATATTTGGATACTACCATCTGGATTACAGTGTATTAAGGATTGCAGTGATATTTACTCTGGATTTAACAGTGTATAGTGACAAAAGTTTTGTTTTGGACGAAGACAATTAAGTGACATATAAGAACAATAAAAAAGTGCAATTGAACAGATTTTTTGTTAAATTACACAGCATGTTCTAAGTGTTGAATGATCGTGAACAAATGGATTTCTACTAACGCGAGTGATATACTTTACGTGGTAAAAAGTTCGCTAGAGTTACCATAGTGAGGATCAAAGATTCACCTAAAAGCAATGCTGAAGGCAGTAACAAGAAAGAAAGCAAGAAAAAAAATAAGAAGTCAAAAACGGAAGGACACGCAGCGGTGACAAACAGCAAGAATGAGAAAGGCTCTGGTCCACAAAAGGGAGAGAAAGAAGCGCAGAAACGTTCTTCTCCTAAAGAAGAGCCAGAAGAACAGGTACAATAGAACATTCAAGATTACTCAAAGACCCATCATTTTTCCAATTTAGAATCCAAAGTTGATTGTAAAGGAATTTAACTCGACTGAAGCAAGATTTTGTGGTTTATTGCATATTATAGTAATCACGTCATAATCACCAGATGATATTGCCATGCTTACAGACTTGACCAACTTTTCCACTAGCTGTAAATAATGTTCTAATTTAAATTCTTTTGCTGTTCACGCCTTATTGTAAAATGTATGAGTCCGCTAAACGGTTTAAAAACAGTAGAAATTTAAAGTCATGCATAAAATAGTTACGGCTTCTGACTTCCAAGCAACACGGGATCAATATAATAAATTCTGCACATTACTGGCTGTATCTAAACATGATTGCTTTATGTGACGTGATTAGAATCGTAAACTTCTACCTTTTGAATGAGATTAACTTAGCTTGAGCAACATCAAAACATGCAAAAGTCTACTACTATTTAATTTACACATAATCACATTGAAATACTAATGAAATCGTTATAGCTCTCAGTCACGATACATCCGAAACGCAATGCTTTTACAGCTATTACAATTCAGCTCGAATGTTTATGGAGGCTATACGGACTGTATAATTAGAGTTTCCAACACGCGGTTATTTATTTTTTATTACCCTTCACATCTAGGTTAATAAGCGCTTTGATACTTGAACTAGAAATACCGACGCTAGTTGGAGTTTTTAAACACTTCAGCTCTGCCATCAAACGACTTTCGAAGCTTTTGAGTTTATTTGTTTGAAAACTACAGATTCTATTTTTTATAACTTCTCGGCTTTGGTGAGAATTATTTTCTGTCATTTACATGCCAAGCCTACAGTTAGGCACTAAGATATTTTATCAATATTTCTATGGACATGTAGATATTATTATGCCAAGTAAGTAAATAGGAACTTAACCACGACGTATATCACAAACCTGTAACCCATTCGTTATCTGAATATCTTTTGGCACTAAATTACCTATAATCGTATATAATATCGTTATGTATATTTAATTAAGTCATATTTTTGGAATGTCATATTCTTTACAAATTATAACCTTTAAATATTATATCTTAAATTATATTCTATGTTAATTTAATGTAATCTATGAAGTTTAACGCTAATTAAGTATACTAAAATATACATGAGCTGGTTCTACTGTGCATTCATGAATATTAAAATTTAAACTGATCCGTCCGGTCATGATGTCATTAATTTTTAAATTATTGACCAATTAATTTGTTAAGCCGTGAATATTAATTCTGAACAAGTGTTGCATGCCATCAATACTAACATGAAAGTGAAAATGTATTAGTTGCTAATCCTCATAGCTATTGTTGCATCAGCTTTACCCAATTATTGTATCCTGTTAAATCAAATTGAATTTATATTGATCTATATTGATTGCACAAAAACACTTTACTTACTAGAATTACAAAACAATTGCAGGTAAATAGTCCTGCGACATCTTTATTTAACACGCGTTACGAGTATTGGACGCCACACATAAGTTTATATGCGTCGCTGAATTCAGGTCATGAGCCAAACGTCTCGACACGTTTGCCATTTTAAGTAAGAGGTGTGATTTATTCTCAGTGTCAGGTCGCTTCTTTTTTGGTTGTTAAAGTTATACGAAAACTAGCCTTCCGCCCGCGGCTTCGCCCGCGTGGATTACACGAGATGTTATCCCGCGGTAATGTGATGTTTTTCTTGGATAAAATAAAAATAATAAAATCCCCATACCAAAAATCACGTCGATCCGTTGCTCCGTTTTGACGTGAAAGACAGACAAACAAAGAAACACTATCTACCACATTTATAATATTAGTATGGATTTCTTCAATTATATTATTTTACAGTTACATTTGCATTTTTTTTTAAATCCATTTAAGCTTACTACTACGTTCGTAACCCAGTTTTTGAATTACATAAGATAAACGCAAAAAACGGCATTCATCTATACTTACGGAATCCGTCAAATTCATACATTTATGGCATTACTGGTAAAGCTATGTATTATTTATGACTTAAAATTAAACCGATATTACGTATTGTACATTCCTCTGTTGTATTTCAAAATAAAAACGTATTTCAAACATTTAACGTGGAGAGGCATTTATCGTTTGCTGGCTTTATTAACATTTGTTTATGACTCTCATTAAATTAGATTTGAAAACTGATGATTGTAATATCCCTCTGGTAAAATTACCCTCTGTTAGGAAGTCGCCGCCGGGTATGATCGCGAAACATCGTTTGAACTCGTGGACGAAAGACTTCTTGAATTTTAAGACCGATCCTATTAAAAGTTTGCGGGAGTATTAGAATTTCGAATGAGGGGCGAAAAGCTATCACGCCATTTTTCCGGATCTCCCCGCGTCGCTCGCCGCAGCGGACCCGGAGGACTGAGGAGGGCCTGAGGCGCGGATCTCGAGATTATGCTTCGCTATCTGTCTTGAATTCGTAATTTAAACATAATTAATTCAGAAACTTCTAACTTAATTTATTTTGTAAGTTATTAAACAGCTTCTAAACGTTCTTTCTTTACAAATAGACACGAAATAATAACTTACATTGAAGGTTAATTCATGTATGACAATGTTAATATCATTGCATGATTAGTAATCTTCACTACATAGTATAAAACAAAGTCGCTTTCTCTGTCCCTATGTCCCTTTGTATGCTTAAATCTTTGAAACTACGCAACGGATTTTGATGCGTTTTTTTTTAATAGATAGAGTGATTCAAGAGGAAGGTTTATATGTACTTTTTATCCCGATATTCCCACGGGAACGGGAACCACGCGGGTGAAACCGCAGGCGGCCGCTAGTAAAATATAATATCTTGTTTTAAAAAATTAAAGGAAGACCAACAAAACTATTTTAAATAAACTTTTCAATCGCGTTAATATTCTGGGGTTTATTTTGACAGCGTTGACTAATGCGGTCGTTTATTTTTATAGCTGGTTTATTTACAGACGCGTGTTTCTGCTAGGAGGTGGGCTCGAACGCACTATTATTGCTTGCCGACACGACATCAGTCATCGCGCTAATATCTCTGATTATTATCCATTTTATGTAACGGTCTTTTGAAGAGCTGCCAACTTACGTCGGCGATGATAGACAGCTCGTATTTTATGAGCTGCTTCTTTGCTACCCTTAATGGGATCCTAGTTGTCTTAATGTTGTTTAATAAAGCGTTTAATGTTTCTTGTTTAATGTCGTAAGATGGGCAGATGACACTATAAATGTTATAGTCAGTAGTCACATAGCGCGGCACCTTTGAGTGGTCTTTATGCAGCGCGGGCCGGACGCGGAGCCGCCGCTCGGCAGCACGCGCACTCCATACTTGATTTATCACTCTATTGTTGCGGAGCGACGACCCACCCTCACCGGATAAGGCTAAACATTCAATTGCCGGAACGCTCCCGAAACGATTTGTTCCTTCAACACGATCGATTTACTATTTCTTCCGGCCAATACTGCATTTGCGGATTCTGGGCGGAACTTCCAAACCAGTATTAAATAGAAATAGCAGTATGATTATTTAAGCCTAATGATGACTTAAAAGGACACCCATAAATTGCCGTGATACCTTAATGTGGCAAAAAGTCCACGCCCGGTCAGATTGCGGGGACAATACTTAACTATGTCCGTCGTAAATGGTGCAGTTGCTCGGCTAGTTTTATTGAGGCATTCTCTCGCTCGCTCGTAAATATTTCCAAGTAATTACTTTCCATTCCCCTCGAACATTCAGGAGTGTGTTGCGGAGACATAAATATACTTTTCAAGATGTAGCTTTCACATTTCTAACGACAGACAATTTCTTATTGTCTACAAACAAACTGATGTTGACTTAAGGAATTTTAGGTCTCTACATTATTCTGACTAAATTATGCAGCTTAGCGAAGAAGTTTGTACTTTGTTTCCGATCTATTATGATAATTATAGTTAAGTACGGCTCTACTACTATACCTTATATTTCAAACCTTTACCTTATATTATAACTAATCATTACAGTAATGCTTAATAGTAAGTAGTTTATGTGACTGTCGCATAAGGAGGGGTATTAAAACACGAATGGGAGTTTAAAAAACGAGCCTTGGCGAGTTTTTTAGTAGTATTCCACGAGTGTTTTAATACCGAGTTATGTGCAATCTCATACACTACTTTATCTACACTCATTACATTCATCATATATTTCAAAAATTAAGCAAAAAATATTAATTATAAAATGTGGATTGGCGCCAAACCCCACTGATAGGAGTCTATACGGTCTATACCTTCTAAATTCTAAATTCTAATTTTAAAAAGTTTCTTATCGTTGCCGGCTAAAGAAGGGCTTGAAAGAGTTGGAAGTCAGGGCCGGTAAATCGTACGGTTGCCATGGAGATTGTAAAATTAAGAAAAATAAGTGTTTTATAATGAGTGAAAGCTGTATCCGGTTTTATCATAATGACCATTATTAAACACTTTTTTTTTAAAGTTGACTATGGCATAAAGTGTATCAATATACGTTCAGGCATGAGTTCATAATTCGAATATTATAACATGAGTGTAGATAAAATATTTTATGCAATATTTTTTTAGAAAAGTAATGTGGTGGTGATCGATTTATTTCCTACGCAGTTCGTAACTTGCCGCGTCTAATTGATTAATGTTATTGTTTTATCGACTTGCTGTTACGAATTCAACGCCCGCGCATTTATTATATCCGCCAAGCATAACACTAACAATTTAATAGACTACCAAAGCCCCCATTAAGATTCCGACACATTCTTACATTAATTTATGAATAATGCCATCCTACTTGAGTTTTGGTTTAAATTCACATCGGGGCGCTGCTCTATGTGTCGGACGCGATTTCATCTTCCATCTATTGAATACTAAAACCCGTGGGTGGTTATTGTGCTAGGTTAGAACAATAAGCATACAGATTTAGAATGCTAATTAGTACACAATATAGGGCGGTACGGTCCGTGCTAGTCACCAGTCCGCTATTTGTATTCACCACCACAGTTATGCCATTGGTATGGTCACGCTCTTTAGACGCTCTTCAGAACCGACAAATATAAAAAGGCATTTAAATCACTTGCCAGGGACGTAGACAAATCCGTTATTTATTCATGTTTTTCAGTAAACTCTGAACGCTCTGTCACATCTAGCTAGATACAAAAAACATAAGTAACATTTATTTATCACCGACATTTGAAAAATATTTTGTGATCATTATGTCGTTATGTCGTGTCGTGTATCTAGCTTGAGTATTTCTGGCAATAAATTATCTAACCATTAGGCGTGCTTTTTTAAAATGGAACAACGTAATGATGCTCACAAAGCCATATTAATTTACATAAACAAACCGGAAGTATGATTTTCTTAAAGCTGGTTTTTTAAATATCTTTTAAACTTTTCAGTCTAAACGTGTTTTTTTTTTCACAACTGGGTAGCACTAAGCCTTCATCACACCTGATGTTAAGTGGTGACAAGGCTGAAGGTGGAAGCGCGCTATTCCCGGAATCCTCAATCACTGAGGAACTAGCTATCCTATCTCTAACTGCCGGAACACAATAATGCTGAAATCATCATTGTTATGGCGTCAGACTTAGATAAGATGGTGGTAGCTAGCCAGGCGGACTAAGAACAAGTCCTACCACCAACCAAACCGAAAACAATATGTACCCCCACTGGGAATCGAACCCGGGACCTCTTGGTCTGTAATCGGTGGTATGAACCACTAGACCACAGAGGCGGTTAAATTAAAATTTCTTTAATTCATTACTTTAATTCAGCTGTTTGTCACAGTACACCCCAACTCATTTGTTCAAACAAAAACATGTGTAAGTAATGTATATGTGTTAAGCCGTTGTATTTAAATATAAGTTGTAATTATTGTACATAGATGGCGTTGTGCCAAACGTACGTAATGCTGAACGGCGGTGTTAAGATTTTTTGGTGATTGATATAGTCTTGTCGATGCACCCAATAAATTATCCTCGACCTACACACTAGTTTTATTTACGTTGTGAATAACAGTATTTTGGACCTCTATGGGATTGTACATGGTCCTTCGAGCCGGATGTTTCGGTTGGTTGACCTGGAACCAGCTCAGTACGAGTGACAGGAGCAGGGACTACGGAGGATCGGAGGTTTGAGTTTGCAGCAGCAGCTCCAGCAGTGACGTCAGCGGGTCCGGTGCGACCACGAAGCGAGCGATTGCGTAAGCGGAAGCGTTTAGTGTGTTGTGCTGTGATGAAACTGTGAGTACATTTGTGTCATTCATTAACTTAGAATAATTTCAAGAAAGTTAGAATTTGGAAATTTTAGAAGTGTTTTCATAGACTTAGAATAATTTCTCCAAAAGTGAAATACGGGGAATCCACGCTAGTTTGCGGAGCCAAGTGCGAAAACACTTAGAAAAATTTCGTAAATTTTACGATTGACTTAGAAAATAATTTTGAATTTTCTCATACGGTGAATAGTTAGAATAACTATCGAGATGGATGCCTACGGTAAAATACAAGATGATACTAAGTCAAAGATTCAGAAGGGAAGGTCTAATTTTAGAAAATCTCCGAAAGATAGGATCTCTTTGTCATACATAGAAACACGTCTAGAAGCCTTAGAAAAACAGTGGTCTTCATTTGATGAAACACATAAGAAGATTATAATGGAAGTTTCTGGAGACATACTTGAAAAATCTACTTATTTTAAAAATGAGATGTATGATGAGACCGAAGAACTGTACATAAATTACAAGTCGGAGTTAAAGGAAGCCATCCTTAGGTTAAAGAAAGATGTTAATGTTAATGAATTTTATGATGCAAATGAAAATAGCAGCACCCAATCCTTTACTGTTAAATTACCGAAAATAGAAATACCTAATTTCAGTGGCAAATACACAGAATGGAGTAGTTTTCGTGATTTATTTTTGTCTTTAATTCACAACAATAAGGGATTGGATGACGTTCAAAAGCTGCACTATTTGAAGAGTCACTTGTCTGGCGAAGCCGAGCAAATGTTAAGACACATTCCTATCACGGCATGTAATTATAAAACTTGTTGGGATCAGTTAGAGCATCGTTACAACAACAAAAGGTTTTTAGCCAATTGTGTACTAAAACGTTTTATGAACCAAAAAAATGTATTGTCGGAATCTTCAAGTGCGATAAAGGAATTACTGGACACAACTAATGAGTGTTTAAATGCTCTTACTAATTTAGATGTAAATGTAGATTCCTGGGATCTTATTGTAATTTATATAGTTTCGTTGAAACTTGATACAGAATCTCGAAAGTTGTGGGAAGTGGAAGTCAGTAAATGTAATGATGAATTGCCTAAACTTATTAATTTTAAAAACTTTTTAGATCATCGTTTCAGATCTTTAGAATTTCTAGACAATAAAGCCACTAAACAGAGTAATGTTCGTAATAATGTTCCTAAAACAATGCATACAATTCCTGCTGTATCATGTATATTTTGTTCCGATGCTCACAAACTGTGTAATTGTAAAAAATTCGCAAGGGAAGATGTAAATGTACGTCGTACTTTTGCCCAAACCAACAAGTTATGTTTTAATTGTCTTGCTCCGAATCATTCGATATACAATTGCCGTCAATCAACCAGCTGTCGCATTTGTAAAAGGCGACATCACTCTTTACTGCACCCAAAGTTAGGTCCTAAAGATGATCAGGTAAACACTTCCGTAGTGGAAGGGGGCGCTCAGTCGTCCAATGTAGAATCATCTCAAGGCGAGGCATCAAATATAGTATCATGCTTTTCTAATGCAAATAGTCAAGTATTATTGGCCACTGCTTTGGTCAATGTAGATACGAAAAATGGAACTTTTTGTATCAGAGCTCTTCTGGACCAAGGTTCACAAGCTTCATTTATAGCAGAGTCTGTTGTACAAATGCTTGGTCTTAGAAGAGTTTCAAACATGAGCTACATTTCAGGGTTAGGTAGTGATCAAGGTTCATCCTTGCAGTCTAAATGGACCGTTATGGTCAAAATTCAGTCACGCCATGACCCCAACTTTATAGTTGAAGTTAAAGCTCATGTTCTTAATAAGCTCACTTCTCTTTTACCAGAGAGGAAGATGTCTGTTCCGATGTTTTCTCCTCAGATTCCTGCTATAGAGTTAGCAGATCCGAAGTTTGATACTCCAAGTAAAATTGATATTTTGCTGGGGGCGGAAGTGTATGGTCAAATTTTAATGGACGGAGTTGTCAAAGGTCCACCAGGTTCTCCAATTGCGCAAAATACCAAACTTGGCTGGATCCTTTCAGGCCATATATTTTCCTCTCCAAGTTACGAACTTTCACAGACACGTAATGAAATAATTAGTATGCACACTCAATTGAGTATGAACGATCTCCTGAAAGGTTTTTGGGAGCAAGAAGAACTGTCTTCAGCTGTGAAGAAATGTCTGTCTGAAGAAGAACAGCAATGCGAAGAGCTGTTCGCCAAAACTACTTCTAGAGATGATGAGGGTCGCTATATCGTGAAATTGCCATTCAAAAAGGTGGACCCAAGTTGTCAATACGGTAATTCTTATGATATTGCGCAAAAACGATTCTTTATGCTCGAAAAACGATTACTGAAGAATCAACCACTGAAGATTCAATATTCCGAGGTTATGGAGGAATATTTAAAATTAAATCACATGGAAGTAGTGCCGGAAGTGGAGAAAGGTAATCCCAAGGCTGTGTATCTTCCCCATCACGCTGTCGTTCGCAATGAGAGAAGCACCACTAAGGTTCGGGTCGTGTTTGATGCGTCGTGTTCTCTTAATAATGGAACTTCGTTGAATGATGATCTCATGGTAGGTCCAACGCTTCAACCCACACTTCGACACCTTATTTTACGTTGGCGCTGCTATCCTATAAGCCTGGTAGCAGATATTGTGAAGATGTACCGTCAAGTCAAGATAGCTGCTGAGGATGTTGATTTTCAACGTCTATTATGGCGTAGCGATGTTAATTCAGAACTTCAGCATCTCCGACAATTACGTGTAACATTTGGTACATCAGCGGCACCTTACTTGGCGGTCAGATCCTTACAACAGCTTGCACATGATGAGGGAGATAAATATCCTTTGGCAGCTAGCAGAGTCCTTAGGGAATATTATATGGATGATCTTATGACAGGCTGCGAAAATATAAACGAGGGAGCACAGATTTATCAACAAATGAACGAGTTACTTAAACTTGGTGGTTTCCAGCTTCAGAAATGGAGTAGTAGCAATAGTGAGTTGTTGTCAAAGTGGGATAGAGAAAGTAAGAATTCAAAAGAAACTTTAGAGCTAAAATTAGATACAGTTATCAAAATTTTAGGTCTCACTTGGAATAGACACCAAGATGAATTTCAATACACTGTCCAACTTACAGCACTGGAAACACCCATAACTAAGAGGAAAATGATTTCGGAAATAGCAAAACTGTTTGATCCCCTCGGTTGGCTAGCTCCTGTGGTCACCACTGCTAAAATATTTATTCAAACAGTCTGGCTGTCAGGGATACAATGGGATGAAGAATTGCCATGTGATATTTTGAAGGCATGGCTTGAGTTTCGAGATGAACTTACACATCTCGCTCAATTTAAGATTCCAAGATGGATTGGCACTAGCACCAACGATGTTAGCAGAGAACTTCAAGGATTCTGCGATGCTTCAAATGCAGCATACGCAGCTGTAGTCTATATGAGAATCGTTGATTTTAAAGGTGATGTGCATGTACGATTACTTGCCGCAAAGACGAAGGTTGCTCCGGTGAAGCAAGTCTCGATTCCTCGGTTGGAGTTGTGCGGAGCGGTATTGTTAGCCAACCTGCTTCAAGAAATTGCAGAAGTTTTAGAGATTCCGAAGGAGTGCGTGTACGCCTGGACGGACTCAAGTGTAGTCCTTTCATGGTTGAGCAGTCATCCCAGCAAATGGAAAACCTATGTCGCGAATCGGGTCTCTGAAATATTAACGCTTATGAATAATACTCAGTGGTCACATGTCAAGTCCGAATCTAACCCTGCAGATTGTGCGTCGCGAGGTATAAATCCGAGCAAACTATCGGATTTGAAGATCTGGAGAGAGGGTCCACAATGGCTGCAAGAAAAGGTTATTAATTATTCAAAGGGACAATTTAAATTAACGGATTTAGAAAAGAAAAAAGAGCAAATTTCGTGCTACACTATTCAGTCAGAGTCAGAATCTATATTATGTCGTTATTCTTCATTGAATAAATTATTAAGAGTTGTTGCATACATACGTAGATTCCTTAAGTTAAAGAAAGAAAAATTTACGCCTTACATATCTAGATTAGAAATAAAAGAGTCTTTACTTACCTGTATCCGATTGTGTCAAAGGAAAAGTTTCCTGGAAGAAATAAAATGTTTACAAACTTTGGGAAAGATAAAGAAAAGTAGTAAACTTACCTCACTGTGTCCGTTTCTTGATGCTGATGGTATACTCAGGGTGGGCGGTCGCTTACAAAATGCTGAAATAGATGAAAATATGAAACATCCAATATTGCTGCCGTATCAGTCGCACTTCACAGATTTGATTGTGGATGATGCCCATAATCGCACTCTTCACGGCGGTCCACAATTAATGACAAACTTTTTAAGAACGCAGTATTGGATAGTTAATGCGAAAAATCTTGTTCGCAAGGTCGTTCGGAAGTGTGTTGTATGTCGTCGCCATTCTGCACAAACAAGTCAGCAAATGATGGGACAGCTACCTACGGAACGTGTCACAGTCTGTCGACCTTTCTATCAGAGTGGGGTTGACTACGCAGGACCCATAGCTATAAGACCGTATAAAGGGCGTGGTTATCGAGCCGTTAAAGGATATATAGCCTTGTTCGTATGTATGACCACTCGTGCAATACACCTCGAAGTCGTTAGTGACATGACATCCGAGGCATTTTTAGCAGCTTTTAAGCGTTTTGTTGCACGGCGAGGTCACTGCGCAGATTTATGGAGTGACAACGGCACGACCTTCGTGGGGGCCAATAGGGAGTTAAAGCATTTATTCCAAACGGAAAAGTCTGAAGCCGCTAATGATATTGCTGAGTGGTTGGCAACAAATGGTACCAACTGGCACTTCATTCCACCTCACTCGCCGAACTTTGGAGGGTTGTGGGAGGCTGGAGTGAAGTCCACAAAGCACCATCTAAAAAGGGTTATTGGTAACAGTACCTTGACATTCGAAGAGATGTCCACGCTTCTGTATCAAATAGAAGCTTGCCTTAACTCGCGTCCACTTTCTCAAATTAGCAATAATCCAGATGATCCGTATCCATTAACTCCCGGCCATTTTCTAGTCGGTGAGCCGTTGCTGCTTATACCCGATGCAAACTTTGAGCAGAGTAACGTGAGTACTCTTAAAAGATGGCAGTTTGTACAGAGACTACTGCAAGACTTTTGGAGACGATGGTCTCATGAGTACTTGACTCAATTACAGCATAGATATAAATGGTCCTATATTGCTCCTGAACCTTCTGTAGGGGATGTCGTGTTAGTAAAGGAGGATGACCTCCCACCGTCCAGATGGTTGTATGGCGTAATTAAGGAAAAACATGTTGGTGCGGACAATCTTACGAGAGTCGTAACCTTGCGATGCAAGGGGTCTCTAGTAAAAAGACCTGTATCCAAACTTATAATTTTACCTGTCACTTAATAAATGTAAATACCTACTACTATGTTTTTTTGTATTTTAATTTAGTCAAGTATGTGTATGTGTTAGTTATGTATTATTGATGTATTGCATACCTAAATTTTGTTGTTTTTGTTAAGTTTCTTATTTGATTGTGTTGTTTCTGATGGACGTTCCGTTCATGGTGGGCGGAATGTTAAGCCGTTGTATTTAAATATAAGTTGTAATTATTGTACATAGATGGCGTTGTGCCAAACGTACGTAATGCTGAACGGCGGTGTTAAGATTTTTTGGTGATTGATATAGTCTTGTCGATGCACCCAATAAATTATCCTCGACCTACACACTAGTTTTATTTACGTTGTGAATAACAGTATTTTGGACCTCTATGGGATTGTACAATATGTACAGATAATAAATTATTTTTTCTCATTGTTACAGGCAAGTCCAGAAAGCAGTAGAAATGCCTCACCAAGATATAATGACGTGTCAATGGACGATGTGAGTATTGTATTTGTTAAGATTTTTCATCGTCTTACCGTAGATTTGAAACTAATTCTCTGGATTAAGAAACTAATTTTAAGTTTTGTATGTAGCTTTTAAAAAACTTGGGTTTCGCCTTGTATTGTAAGGGACCAAACTTACTGAACATCCTATAAATTGCAAACTTGCAAAGTTCAGTAGTGTTCAATAACTGCTGCGACGACTGTACCATTGACTGGGCTAGGTAATAATAATATTTATGAATAGGTTGTATAAATATTCATGAAACGATATTAACGTAAGTTAAAAGTATAATAATAAGTAATTAGAATTTAATTTAGTTTACATATTATAGAGCTTATCACAGCATATATTTCTTACATCTAACTCTGTATTCCTTCACTATTATCATGATACTTTTCAGGCGTCAGACGCAGGCTCTCTGTTCCGGGTAGCGGGCGCGGGTGGTGGTGGTGGCGGCAAGAACGAATTAGTAGCGCGGGGTGGCAGCGGCGGCGCACTGGCTCTGTCCCGCGCGCCCGTCGGCGGCAGCGCCAGCCCCGCGCCCGCGCCGCTCCCCCAGCCCGCGCCCTCGCCCGCGCCCGCCGCGCTGCCGCCGCCTGCGCTTCCACCGCCGCTCTTCCGAGCGGACACTCCCCACAGAAACAACGGCGCACACATACCCACCATCGATGGCCACGCAGCTACTCAAATCCCAGCAAAACCCGTCGGCGCCGCCGGACCCGACACCCCCGAGCGACCGGCTAGCAATAACAAATTACAACCAGGCGCCCGAGCAGCAGCCGACAGTCCGACGCCCGCGCCGCCTGCGCCGCCAGCGCCGTCTCCACTCTTCCCCTCGCACACCGCCTACCAGTCACACGCCGCGGCTGCATTGCCCGACTACCGACACACGAACCATGAGACGCGGACTGAACAGCCGGAGCAGCCGCCGGCGCCGCTCGATCTCCACGCGCACCACGCGCCGCGACCGCCGCCCGCGGCGCCACTCAACACGCAGCCTTCTCATCCTAGTCTCCCCGGTCGCGTTCCGCACCCCATGATACCCGGCCACGACGCACGAAGTGCGCCGACGGCCACTCAGAATCACTCCTCTGTTCCTACCTCGTACCCGAGCCGCGTCAACGGCGTTCCACCCAGTGTCACGTCTCATTCGACGCCTTCCTCTAATGCCAACTGTCTTCCGAGTCAAACCCTGGCCGGCCGACCGGCGTCTCCAGTCGCTCCGACCTCTCGTCCCTATCCCGTTCCGTCGATTGGGTCTAGTCATATAAACACGAGTATAAGTTCAAGTATTCACATGCCCTACCAGACTCAGCCGAGTTTACAGAAACATTCCGTTCCATCGGCGTACGCGAATCGACCACCACATCTCGCTCCATTCAGTGTGGGTAATCACCTCACGCCGAATCACGTCTTAACTTCTACGTCGAGCCAGCCTCTAACACCAATGGGCCTTCCTATAAATAGCCATTCCGTAATGAATCACACGAGCCATCTTCCGTTGAATAACAACAGTCCATTAACGGCGGCGTCTACGCCGAATCATATCGGTCCACCGCTCTCTCTGTCCTCGACGACCAGTACAATATCGAGTTTCACAACAAGCCTTAAACATCCGGGTCTTAGTTTGCCTCCCCACCCGATTCCATTAGGTCCGCCTGCGTCATTACATGCGCCTTTGAATCACGTGGAAACGTCGCTGTCTACGAGCGTAACGCCTAGCATTACATCTGTGACGAGTAGCAGTAACCATTCGCTAGCACTGCCCGTGGTGGACTCGAGGCAAGCAGTGGTGTCATCGAGCGAGCTGCCATCGCGGACGGAGAGTCCGGCGGTGACGTCGCTCGCGTCGAATGGCTTCCCACCGCCGGTAGTCTACTCCGGGGCTAACTACCCGCCGCTATACGCACCATACGCCACCACACTTCAACACAGCCCGTACCTACCGCCGGCTGCGGCTTCGCCTAGGAACTCTACTGATACGGTACGTTTATTTTCTTACTCTTCATTCATTACGCATGTGCTTTTAATGTAACTATTCATAACCACGACTATAGCGAGACATTGTTACAAACAAAAACCTTTCAAGACTCGTTAAACTGCTTATAGTTTATTGTTATTTACCTTGTTGATTCTTTTATCTTGAAAATATTATCCATCAATTAAAAATCTTTTGTGTAACTTTAGAGGGTTTATTTATTTAACAAAAATTACTATTGAGATTTTAAATTATTTTTATGCATTCACAATGCAATTTTGTAAGTATAGGAAAAATGTAATAGTAAAAAACCACGAGCCCTATAAGTAGCTTTCAGGCAGGATTCGAACCCGCGCCTCCGGGAATCCCGCCCGATGCTAATAGCAGAATATAAATTAATTATAACTGGTTATAATATATAATTATAACTGACTGGCAGAGAATACTTTTAGTATTAAGTCCGCCTTGTATATTACATTATGTATTTTGTACAAAAGTTTAAAAAATAAAATAAATAATTATAATAGAAAATACTAATAGCTTTTGCAATGTTACTAGCAAACTGGGTAGAAGTGAATTCAACTTTCCATCCTTTTTCCAGAGAACAAGCCTATCCGCATCGCCGCTAGTGGCCCCGAAGACGCCTAAAGGCGTGCGGCCGCACACGCCGGGCTCGACGGGCGCCGCGGGCGCAGCGCCGCCGCACGCGCCGCTCTCCTACTCCCCGCGAGGGCATAGCCCTAACAGGGAGCGAGAGAGTTTCAGGTACGAATTTTACAGAAAGCTTAACATTTTCTTGGGATAAGCTTCGCCGCTCACTAGCGGCCGCTGTTTTAGTCATTCAATTCTAGTGAAACGATTATCTTCTAAATTCCTTTTTATTATGTCCCAGTCCCAGTAAATTATAAAAATAACTGTAAATGAAGCCAATGGAAAGACTAGGAATCAAGTTTTATTGTTTTAAATGCAATTAACAGGCATTTAATATTTTAACACATAATACTAGTGCGATTCCGTCTTATTTTTCGTCTTAAATTTAGCCGCTATGCCTAGTAGAGAACTCCGCAACCTGACCTCTCCCGGCCCGTATGCCTCTATATTTGTGTATTGCGCATCGTCTCGCACTATGTTTCGACACGTCGAAAAGTTTGAATAAGGGCTGTATCTTGAGCTAGTTTAACAACGTATTAGTGACACGTTGTTGGCGTGATTTCAGCAGCAACATAAGCAGTCTATCGCGCAGCACGCCGGCGTCGGCGGCGAGCGCGCCGGTGAGCGCGCCGTCGCTCGTCGCGCCACTTGCCGCACCGCTCGCCCCGCCGCTAGCTGCACCGCTCGCGGTCAGTCGCACATATCCCACAGTTTA
Organism: Crambus lathoniellus; assembly: GCA_949710035.1. Classification (NCBI taxonomy): domain Eukaryota; kingdom Metazoa; phylum Arthropoda; class Insecta; order Lepidoptera; family Crambidae; genus Crambus; species Crambus lathoniellus. The sequence continues at coordinate 17,669,783 of OX453303.1, read as the reverse complement.
CAATACCGTAATTAAAACAAGTTTTTTTATTTACATTTTAAGTTGCACGTTACGTACACCTACCTTACTAACACATTACTATACCATATTTAAAATAAGTCTACTAATTTTTTTTACAATGTAATGTTGTACACATACCTACCGTACAGTTGACAATAAGTACCGAAAAAAAAACAAGTTTTTATATGACATTTTGAAAAGAAGTTTTAAGTTACATATTTTAAACATATACTTCCGTATAGGTACTACAATACCTAATTAGAACGAGTCTTTATTACCGTTTTTAAAAGTAGTTTTAGTGATTGACGAGTAGGCGTTTGTATTGATGTTTTCAAAATGATGCAAAAAAAGCTTTAAATATTAGAAAGATTAAGTTAATTCGTTTTTCCTATCAGAATGTTTGAAGCAAAATTTAATTTGGTTCTGTGATCAAACATGAATTTTTACACAGTAAAAAAATAATAAGTATGAACACATCAGGACCCGAAATACTGAGCTTTGCTGGAGATGGTATCTGCTGTCAGAACGTGAAGAAATTATCTGCAATAGACATGGTGGGTTACTCTTGGACGAAATTGTAATTTCAATCTTAGGTTATTGTCGTACAAAAACCTTATCGCTTTGCAATAAAACCCCTTTTCGATGTTTGACATCAATTCCAGTAGACCTAGCATGCGCGCTCGAAAAAATTTGTCGACTTTTGTCATAAGCAAGACAGCAATACGCGCTGGAGACGACATAATTATCTCGTGGTGCGCATGCTACAGAATTGACCAATAGAAGTTCGTTCAAAAGTAACCCACAAGGTAGACCTACATCACTAACGAGTTATTCTTCCTTGCTTCCAGGCGCCGCTTGCTACCGGCCTCTCCAGCGGGCTGAACCCCGGCCTAGTCCCCGGGTTGGGGGCGCCACTGGCCGCGCCCACGCCCACGCCGGCCGCGCCCACGCCCACACACCTCACGCACTCGCTCGCGCCCGTGCCCACCGTGCCCAGCATCAGCTCCAGCGCCAAACCGCCCGCCCACTGGGGGGTAACGTGAGTACACAAATTAATATCGCATCTTTATTTATAAACATATTAGCTGACCCAGCGCGACTTCGTTCCCGTGGCCCTACCTCCTACTCCACCCTACCCTACCCGTACTCTACCCCTACCCTACCCCTACCCCTACCCTACCCCTACCCTACCCCTACCCTACCCCTACCCTACCCCTACTCTACCCCTACCTAACCCTACCCTACCCTACACCTACCCTACCCTACCCCTACTCTACCCCCATATCCTTCCTTGGACTTCCACGAACATTTCAAGACCAAAATTAGCCAAATCGGTCCAGCCGTTCACGAGTAATGTCGTGACCAAGGGAAATAGGGATTCATTTTTATATATATAGATACAGTACGGTCAACAGCAGGGACCTTACGACAAACAATACAAGAAACAGCATATCACGCAATTTGTCCTGATTAAGCGTTTAAAAAACAAGCTATGACAACTTGAAAAACTTTGCCTCTGTGGTATAGTGGTACACTCCTCTGGTATCAGACCCAGAGGTCTCGGGTTTGATTCACAGTAGGGGTACATATTGTATTCGGTTTGGTTGGTGGTATGACTCGTTCAAAGTCCGCCTGGCTAGCTACCACCATCTTATGTAAGTCTGACGCCATAACAATAATGTTTTCAGCATTATTGTGTTCCGGCAGTTTAGGAGATAAGATAGCCAGTTCCTCGGTGATTGAAGATTCCGGGAGTAGTACGCTTCCACTTTCTACCTAATCACCACTTGACATCAGGTGTGATGAAGGCTAGTCCATGGTGGGTAAAACATAAATGAGAAATAAGAAATTCAAAATTTTAATGTGTGAAATGTTTGGGGATTTTCTACACGCACCATGCCTGCTTGACGTTTTTTCAATAGTCGCTACGTAAAAATCTACTGAACTAAAACTAAGTGTAAGGTCCTTGCTGTTGACTGTTTATAGAAACTGAAGCATTATCTGAATTACAAAGAAAGCCGGTTGATACGTACGTAGTCAATAATGCTACCAAGGAATATAAACATTTGTGTGATTGGGAACTATTACTTCCAGCAGACCTACGGGATCGGACCGTGTGAGCGGGTTCGCGCCCGCGCCGCCTCTGTTCGGGGCGCCGCTCGCGCCGCCTAATCCGAACCCCTTCTCCGCCGAATCGCTTTTCCAATCTAGTAAGTTGTTTACAAATTATTTGTTTACAAGATAACTTATTATAGGTACCTACTTGAGATATCTCTTTGATATTTACTGTCAAACTGAAATATCAAATTTAGTGTAATCTGTTTAATGCAATGATAATGTAAATTGGAATTAAGTATGTTGAATTCATAAAATCTTTATTATAGTAATTTTTCAATCGTAACTACAATTTTCAATGAGTTTCTATAAAGTATACAAAATTAATCTCGGACAACAACTCTTATAATCATTAAATTGTAAACCTTGTTACTGTAGAGAAGTGTAATGTAAGCAAGGCTGGTTTTACAGCTGACCTGGAGATCCGAACGGGCCGCCTGTAGTCCCGTACACGGGAGATATCAATAACAAAGTTGCTGTGAAAGATGTTATAGCCCCTCACGTGTGTCTCTCCGTTCCGTTTAGCGGCAAAAACGGGCCTCCCAGACAGCTGTGAAACCAGCCTAAATGTATCAACCTTACTAGGGTCGCGCTTTGAACGCAAATACTGGTCGCATTTCAGGTCCCGGCGCGGACTTGCTGAGGCGGGAACTGGACAACCGGTTCCTAGCGGCGGCCGGCGCGCGCACCGAGCTGCACCACCACCAGCATCAACACACGCATGTGCACCAGCACCCGCCGCATGCGCCCCACGCGCCGCACGCGCCCCACGCGCCGCCGCACCACCCCCACCAGCTGCTCGTGCCCCACGCGCCCCTCGTGAGTACCACACTACCTATGAGCTGCACCAGCACACGCACGTACACCAGCACACCCACGTGCACCAGCACCCTCCGCACGCGCCCCACGCGCCGCACGCGCCCCACGCGCCGCCGCACCACCCCCACCAGCTGCTCGTGCCCCACGCGCCCCTCGTGAGTACCACACTACCTATGAGCTGCACCAGCACACGCACGTACACCAGCACACCCACGTGCACCAGCACCCTCCGCACGCGCCCCACGCGCCGCACGCGCCCCACGCGCCGCCGCACCACCCCCACCAGCTGCTCGTGCCCCACGCGCCCCTCGTGAGTACCACACTACCTATGAGCTGCACCAGCACACGCACGTACACCAGCACACCCACGTGCACCAGCACCCGCCGCACCAGGGATGGGTTCTAACCCCAGCCCCGCCCCCTAACGAGCTCGAAAGTTCGAGAGGGGGCCGGACAGAGAGGGAGCCCCCTCTCAATCTCCCCATAAGGTTAACCACTCAAGGTGGTCTGACAAGCTGGGGCGGTTGAGAGCAAGTACCACTACCAACTAAACCCCTTACTACTTGCTCTTTGCCGTCAATTTTAAGCTCACCGACTGTTAGGGGGGCCGTGTTGGCAAGCACCCCCTTTTACCAACTAAACCCCTTACTACTTGCTCTTTGCCGTCAGTTTTAAGCTCACCGACTGTAGGGGGGCCGTATTGGCAAGCACCCTTTTTTTTATTATAGTGAGGACAAATGCAGTATTTAAGTATACCAAATGACATGATGGACTCAGTCAGACACATAGCCTGTCCCTCGCTGCGCCCAGCCCTCCCACCAAGCGTAATAGGCTACGCGTCAGGCCCTAATACTTTATACCTAATAAAAAAATTACATGGATTTACATGAAAAGAATATATGAAATTAGTTCCTTGTTAGTACAGTCAGCGTCAAATTGATATAAGCGTCTAGAGTAGTCAAAAAGATGTGAAAAACATAAACGCAATCTGATCTAAGCAGTTCGAATCATCATTTATTTAATGTAAGCACGCAATGTGCTCAAAATATCAAACAAAGCTCTCAAAGTTATCTGTGCACAATGCACAACAACATGCATTTTGAAATTTTGAACACCTTGCGTGCTTACAACAATATGATGATTCGAACTAGATCAAATCGCTTTTATATTTTTCAGATCATTTTGACTACTCTAGACGCTTATATTAATTTGACGCCGACTGTACAAGTTCCAAGGGTATTATGAATAGTCATTCAAAAACATAACCTTGTTTCCAGTTCAAGGATGTGGGCAAGATGTCATCGCTGTACCGCGGCGGGCTCGGGCTCGGCTACCCGTACTCGTCCAGCTTGCTGCACCCGCCGTCGCCGTACGTGCCGCCCGCGCCGCTCACCACATACGCACCGAAGGTATACACTACTCGCTTATTATATTATACAACGTGTTAATGTTAATGAATAAGCGCAAAAACTTATTGGGTGCTGATTGTGCACATGAATATGAACAACTTTTACTATGGGGCCAACTCTGCAACTCAACAAATAAATCAGCTGTTCCATACATTCTGGTCGAGTAAGTAAAGACAATTTGTGTGAAACAGCTGGTTTTTTTTTGTTGAGTTGCAGTTGGCTTGGCCCCATAGTAATCCTACTAATATTATAAATGTGAAAGTTTAGATCTTTGGATGTTTGTTACTACTCAATCACGCCAAAACGGCTGAACGGATTTGGCTGAAATTTGGGTCAAAGATTCTTTGTAGCCTGGAGAGGAACATATGTTACTTTTTATCCCGGAAAATATCACATTCCCGTGGGATTACGTCGTGTAGTCCACGCGGGCGAAGCCGTTCATATTCATGAGCACAATCACCACCTAAGAGTTTCGGACCTTATTCATTAACACGTTGTACAGATATCGTCGGTCTTTATCACCATGCAGATATCGGAATAGGTAGAAGTATTATGTGTACTTGCGTAAATTTTTATTAATATGGATATTTTTATTTTATTTAAGTATAGAAATCTAGGAGTTCTGAGATTTGTTATTAAATGGCCGATCCATTGACAAATATCATCGCGGAAATGTAAATACTTTCCCATCTCATTTCATAATCATGAATTCATGAGACACTAAAGAGCTTTGTATGAAATTTGTGCATCGGCCAAGTTTCACAGGCATCGGCCTGTGGATCATCAAGGGGGTGAAGCTTAATATATAAACAATTGCAGTTTATTATTAATTAAAAAAAAACCCGGAGTTTATGTAGAAATTTTGTTGAATATGTTATATGTTATGTATATTAATATCAACGGTCAATGAACCTAAACAGCTCTACCTATTCCAATCTCTGCTTATCACGGTCAAGTGCGTTACTTTTGAACGAAATTTCAATGGATAGTTCTTGCGTTAATCATCATCATCTTCTTATCCCAATTGTATTTGTGGTTTGAGCAGGCTCTACTACTTTTCCTCCACTCCACTTTGCCACGCGTCATCTCCTCATATACTTCTTTCACATTAATATCAACACAATCTATCCATTTTTGTAGCTGTCTTCGTCTTCCGTCAAACATTAATCCAATATGTGAACCTTATCGCCTTGCAATAAAGTCCGTACTTTGCTGATGCTTGAAATTAACTCAAAAATTTCCTATGCAATTTTGTTCAAGAATAATCCCCACCAGGAATAGGCGGAACTCATTTTACAAAAGAGAAAGTTTTGAAGGTCTTTTCGTTATCAATGATAAATAAAAAGCTAATGTTCTCTCTAGGTTAACGTGCGACTTTGATTAGACTTGACTTGAGTTACGGCATTCTATTGCGATGATTTGAGTTCCGCCCGTTCATTATAAAACCGACGAAATAAGTATCTAACTGTATTTCAAACACTATATTGGGTATACAATTTTAAATATATTGGTAGTTCATAAATTTCAATGAAAAGCTGTTAATTTAAAGTGTCTTACTGCCGCACTCAGAGACACCAATAAACTTTAATTGATAGTTAAATCTCTATCCATCTCTTTTTTATGTCAAGTATTGAATAAAGTAGATAATGATAATTTAATGCCAATTAAATTTAATTGACGTCTCTGAGTGCGGCAGTTAGTGTTTTAAATTAAATATAATCTTTGCTAACTTTTGACTGTTTCCATTTTTTAGAAACAATACTAATATTATTGTAGTAATATCATAAATACCTTTCATTCTTTCTTTACTATCTAGCTTTTAGCTTATTTTGTGTTTTATGTTGCTCTATGATCATTAACCCTGCAACGCCTCATGTTAACAGCCCGTAGTGTCAGCCGCAAGCGACCCTGCCACTAAACCATCACCACGCCCCGCTGTCGCGGTAGGTTTCCTCTTCACCACTTCTCTTACCGTGCATGCTTTTTCACTTCGTAAATTCGGTATATCTTATGTAACTCTCTGGCAAAGCAATAATCATGATATTCTTTAATTTTAGAAAACTGGAAAATGGAACGCCATGCACGTCAGGATCGCGTGGGAGATCTACAATCACCAGCAAAAAGAGAAATCGGGCGGAAGTACGATCCCGGGCGGCGGGAGCGCGGACAAAGATAAGCTGCGCGCGTTCCCCGCGCCCGCGCCGCCGCCGCCCGCCGCCTACCGCTCGCCATACGACCTGCCGCCGCCCTATCTGCCGCACCACCCGCACCTAGGTACCGTCCGATACGAAGACGCCCGCAACGCCGCTCTCGTCAGTGCACCTCTAGTCGCGCCCACTGACCGAGGCTTGCGCGTTTCAGGCGTCTCGCCGTTCGGACGGTACGGCGCCGGCGCCTACCCCGGGGCGCCGACTCCCTTCGGCCTGTCCGCCTACGGGCGCGAGTTCGCGCTCTCCTCGTCGCTGCACGGCGTGCACCACGCACCGCCCCTCGGCGCGCTGCACGACGCGTGGCGCGGCGTGCGCCCGCCCGTCTCCGCCGCCGCCGACGTACGCCGCGAGCACGAGGAGCGCGAGCGCGCGCGCCGCGAACGGGACGAGCGGGAGCGGCGCGAGCGAGAGGACCGCGAGCGGCGCAAAGCTCGGGAGCGAGACCTCGAGCGCGTGCGCACGCGGTCCCCGCTCCGCAACGGCACCGTCGAAGCGCCCAAGGACGAGCGCAAGGAGCCGCCGCGGCCGCCGCCGCCCACGCTGCCCGCCTACCCGCCGCCGCCCGCGCCCTGGGACCCGTACCGGCCGTTCGACCCGCTGCAGCACATGCGGTTCGCGCCGCTGGTGGAGGCGGCCATCCGCGCGGAGGAGGACCGCGCCAAGATGCTGAGCGCGTACGCGCACCACCAGCAGCTGAAGTCGAACCCGCTGCTGCACCGCGGGCTGGGTCACGTGGGCGGCATGGGCCCGCTGTCGCACGGCCACGGGCACCCGCCGCTGGCCCCGCTGGCGCCGCTCGCGCCCCCGCTGGCGCCGCTCGCGCCGCTCGACCTGCTCAAGAAGGAGGAGCCGCGATGATAGAGGAGCGCCGCGACCGCCGTCTCCCCCCTGTACATAGAGTAGTGTAAACGACGTCGCAAGTGAGAGTACGACTAATTTAATGTATATCGTTTCGCATTATCGGTTTAGAGAATTATTTATTGTAACGTCGCTTGCCGAACGACGGTCGCTAGTCTCGTCGCCCCGCCGCCGCGTCGTGTTCGTAGTGTAATGGGTAGTGCAGCGCGTGAGGCGGCGACTTGTGCAATATGGGACGAGGACTCTGGCGGAGCGCCGCCACACTGTACGTACACTACTGCTTGTTTATTTACTTGGAAATATCTATCGAGTTGTTATTGTGACCATTATTAGTTAATTATACATCAAATCGCTGATTATGTGAAGGATAGGGTTATCAGAATCGCTATCGATATAATTATACATATTTATATATACTTATAAATAAATGTAAATATTAGTCTGTAAATTAGTGTTATGATATAGAATTGGTTTATTTAACGTCATGCAAAGGAAAAAACCCATAAATTATTATTGTATCGGGAGTTATAATTTAGACTTCCGTTAAAAAAATCTCATAATGGTTTTTCAATTGTACCAGTGGAGTTTTATTTATTTATTTATACTCCTTTAACTAGTTACAAGATTATCAGTAAAAAGGAATACAATTTGTTATAAATAGTGGTTGATACTTCATTTTTGCATTTAACGTATGTGATATTATTGTAACGTAAAACACATTTTGTCTGACTAGTAGTGTCTACCTGGTATTAAGTATAAATTGTAAACAACAGTATGTCAAAATATGATTTCATATTATATTGTAAGTTTTTAGTTCGAATATTGTGCTCAGTCATATTGATATCTTTAACCTTTGGCAATCATTATGTAACATTGTTCAGTATGTGCCATTTAATAAATTTTCGTGAACATAAAGAGTCAGACAAAATTGTAAAGTCGGTCGTGAATAAGGCACGTCAGATGATTGTGTTATCAAAATGTCGAAAAGCAGGTCAGAAACCTTGTATTATAGTTCACAAAATCATTCTGTATACTAAAAGGTAATGAAAGCTTGGTGCGATTCAGAAAATACCATTAAAACTTTTGATTTTTATACCAAGACGATTTTTTGTTCCTTCCTGATCCCAAAACCAAATAAAGGTACAATTCCAATGTAGGCGAAAGACGAGTCGCGCGATCTACTGCTTAGTATGATTTTTTATGAAACCTAAAGGCCTGGGCAGACGAGGTACTGTCCCCCGGATATTTTTTTGTCCATCAATATAGATCTCTTATAAATAGGGTAAGGTGCATTGGGGTAATTCCGAATGTGGGTTTATTCTGATAATTCAAAAAATCTTGCAAATGCTAGCGATATTTCCTTAAAACCACATTAAACCAGGGGGGCAATCGTATTAATTTGACGTTTGAGTTCATATCGTATTCAATCGGCTGCAATTTGTATGGAATGACATTTATTATGATACAATATTAACTGTCAAATGAATACGATTGACTTTACGCAATGAGTCACACCAACACATAAAAATTACTGCATTTAATGCGCGTACTCGTGCAAGTAATAACAGTTTTTGTTTCATCGAAATCTGTCCAGGATTTCCAAAGTTACAGCGTTGCAAAGTTTCACCAGCTTTTAACCTTGCGCGCTATTGCGATGACGTCATGTCGCAGTGACATCTCCGATTGCGGCTGCTGCGGGTGATTTCAGTCCAACTGTACCTACATAGAGTCCGTCCGTGCGCAATCTTCGCGCAACTGGTGCGTTTTTGGCGCTAGTTACAGTACATTTTCTTCGTTCTAAGGATAACCTTAGAATCATTTACCATAACGTCCTTATGGACGTTATGGTAAATGATTAGTATTCGATTTCGACCGCGCGCAGCCGCACTCTAAAACTGTCACCTACTGTCTATTTGACGGCTTCGTGTTATTGTTTATATCATTACGAAAGTTGATTTAATTTATTTATCACGAAAATACAACTTATGTATTTGAAGGTGTTTTTTCACATGGGCTCAATACAAAATTGATCATTGATCGACTATAAGAAAAATAAATAAATTTATTGCGAAACCGTTAGAAAAGGAGAAATTCGGAAGCGCCAACTCTCAATCGCGATGTGACGTCACACGTTAATTCCATTGGCTCACTCGAATTTTTCACGGAGGCCGTACTTTAACGTTCAATATCTCAGTCATTTTTGAAGATAGGAAAAAAATAAAACATTCTTTTTTCTCGAGTACCTAACATATTTTTTATATATTCTGGTAACAAAAATTTGCAAAAATCATGTGTGACTCATTCCATAGCAGTAGCCATCTTTATTGCGCTAGTAGCATCATCAGTTGCCACGAACGAGCCTGTAATGTCAACAGCACGTGCAGTCTCAATTTTCGCCGAACAAGTGTCTCTTGTTGCTTCGTAATAACCCCAACAAAGTTTTCTCAGGATTCTGGTAAGTTCTCTTGGTTTGTGTTGATTTTCATGATAGATTATTGTTTTTTCTGAGTGTTTATGAGGACGAGAATGTAATAGCTGTGGTTTTTATTTATTTTTTGGAAATACCCCTAGGGGGTTATTCCGATTAACAAAAGATTCGGAATAACCCCGTTACTTTTTGGAAGGAATCTGCGCCTATTAACGAATCTAGATATTGGTCGTTAGTTCGCTTTGTTTCGCTTAGCTTTCATGCACACGAATTTTCTCACCCTTTAAACTTAACTGTCATGTTGAGAACCACAAACTTTTGTTGGGGTAAATCCGAAATAAAAGTGTTACAAGAAAAAGATTAGCGATAAGTACCTTTAACAAAATTAATGGTTTTTTGTGTGAGGGAAAAAGAAATTTAAACCTTCGGTCAAAGTGCAAAAGTATGGATTTTTCAATAACTTCGGAATTAGGTACTCCAAAATCCAATGTAGTTTGAAATATCCCCTATGTCCAAATAATATGCCTACGTATTTTTGAATTTTAATTTTGAAAAGCTAGTAAGATTTTAATGATTCTAATAAGTATTAAAAATAAATCGTTTTATTGACTTTACATAGGTAAAATAATTACGGGAGTTGATGATATAAAATTTAGAACAAGTAACCAAAACTTAAGCACAGCCTTAATACTAACAGTCGGCCGACTCATGTACTTGCGCGGGGTAACGATGGGGGGTACGCGGAGAAGTGAGCGGCAGAGTCGGCGAGCGCAATCTCCTCTAGTTTGCGCCCTCTAACTTAAGGGCAGGATCTTCCAAAAACTCTGTCTTTGTCTTTTTCCTTACGTGTGAAGAGTAATGAAAATAACCTAACTTTTTCATTTTTTCAATGTTTTTGTTGTTATTTTGAGCATAAATTCACTTTTTGAAAAAGTAGCCTGAGAATAGTTTACAATATGTCATTACCTATTTTTCTATATATTATTCGTGAATTAGAGATTAATAATCTAAGTATAAAACCAAAAAAATAATAAAATAATGAAAATTTTATGTTTTTGAATTTTTTTATTGTCGAGTTACGACACAGAATAAATAATAGTGCTAAGGCACAGAAGACTCACTCTGCAAGCTCATTCAAATAAAAATAAATCTTTCTGCGTGGAAATAAAGTCCAACTCCGGTTGCTTTGTCATCGTTTGCTTACTGTTATAATAACCTAGAGTTCGCGCATGCAAGCAAAACTGTACCCAATAGCTACGCGCGAGCGTTTCTATTTCTATGAATGTCTCAAACAGCTCGCTCGCTGGTTAGGGTTGCGAGCGACTTGCGAGTTCGGTTTTGCTGTTTATTTTGTTCTTTCTTTTATTTATACACCCGAAACACAACAGTACCTTATATACGGATAATAAGAACGTTTAGTAGTCATTGTTCGGTGCATAAAAATCACAGAAATGATCGATCGTTTTACGCGCGAACGTGGAGCGTACGAGCCGAGCGGCATCCTTCTGCCATACGCCTGCCCGGCAGGCCCGCCGGCCGAACGTACCTAAACTGCGGAGTGACACCCCCCTGGTTACGATACGAATATCGTGTTTCTAGCCACAAAATAATCAAGATAAATATTAAAATAATGAAAATTTTCTTTGTTTTTGAATTTTTTTGACGAGTTACGATACGAATATCGTGTTTCTAGCCACAAAATAATCAAGATCGTTTAAAGTGCTCGTCAGATAAGTCTGCGCGCGGTAAAAATCGAATACTAATCCTTTCTATAACATTAGAACAAAAAAATGCACTGTAACTAGCGCCAAAAACGCGCCAGCCACGTGCAACATTATATTTTTATCTGCTCATAATAAAGAATATTAATTCGATTGTTTACTTTTGAATCAAAAATAGGTGGATTTCGATAATTTGGAAGTAGGTACGTGCCCTTAAAGGGGTGTACGTTTTAAGCAGCAGCGTAACGAAATTTCAAAAACTATAATGGTGTACAGGATTTGTTCCGTTTTTAATTGTAAATCCACATCAAAGTTGGACTATGACAAAAACTAACGGGTTTTACCTTACGATGAAAACAACATCAAAATTTATTAAAATTGAATTCTTTCTACATGAACTCTAAACCGCTGGATGCGGGCAGCACAGGACCAATCGTTGTGGAGATCCTTGGGGAAGGCCTATGCATGCCTATGCCCAGCATTGTGTGTCGTTCGGCTGACATGATGATGATGATGATGAACTCTAAAGTCGTAACCGCCAAAATTCTCAAAAAAAGTGTTTTTATCGTATCAGCTGATTTTGCACCTTATACAACTTTCACAGTTTAATATAATTCAATTTTATTAAATTTTGAAGTTTTTACAGTAAGTTACAACTACAGTTGCAAAACTTCTGAAAGATTCGGAATAATTACGGAATACTTCTCAGAAAGTTTCTTTCCATCAGAATTTTTCAAAATAGATTTGATTAAAAATATTGACAATTCTTTTTATCTTAGGTCAATCTTGCTAGAAAATATCGTATGCCCGAGTCCCGCCCGTCCGACCCGACCGACCGAGGCGAACGGACGAACGAACGAACAACTCGTGGGCGCCGCGGCCACAAGCCGGGCGCCACAGGCAGATGAGTGAGCCAGACTAAATTCTAGCTAGTCTAGTGGCGCTCGGCGCGGCGGGCGGGGCGCGCAGCGGGGCGGGGAGTGGCGGGCGGGCCCCCCGGAGAAGTTTTCGCCCGCGCCCCGTCCCCGCCGAGAAAGATTCATAATGTTTCGGAATAATTCGCAATATTTCGATTTACGATTAAAGTTTATAAAGTAAACGTTGTTTCTAAGTACTTATTTGCTCACTGATGGATTGATGTTGAATCGGTTGTTATTTAGCGTAAGTAAAATTTTAATGTTTATTTTATTCCTTAGCTATGTAAGGTGAAATTAACAACAAAAGTAGGTAAGTACTGTTAGCATAGAAAAGTAGGTAAGTACTGTTAGCTTCGATTTACGATTAAAATTTATAAAGTAAACGTTGTTTCTAAGTACTTATTTGCTCACTGATGGATTGATGTTGAATTGGTTGTTATTTAGCGTAAGTAAAATTTTAATGTTTATTTTATTCCTTAGCTATGTAAGGTGAAATTAACAACAAAAGTAGGTAAGTACTGTTAGCATAGAAAAGTAGGTAAGTACTGTTAGCTTCGATTTACGATTAAAATTTATAAAGTAAACGTTGTTTCTAAGTACTTATTTGCTCACTGATGGATTGATGTTGAATTGGTTGTTATTTAGCGTAAGTAAAATTTTAATGTTTATTTTATTCCTTAGCTATGTAAGGCGAAATTAACAACAAAAGTAGGTAAGTACTGTTAGCATAGCACTAAAACTAATTTTTATACTTGTTATTACTTTATTAGGTACTAGCGACCCGGCCCGGCTTCGTTTGAACAATTTGTTGGTGTTTCGACAGTTACAGTAATTTTAAATGTGATAACTTCTAAAGATTGATTTATCTACATTAAATGGCCAAGGTAACTTATTTGGATAAGGATTAATACCGATTATAGGAGAAATTAGCTTTGCAAATAAAGTAATATTTTTAAATTACTTAAACATAGACATATGTATGACGCTGTTGCGGACTTTTTTGTTGGCCTTTTAATGATATACAATTCCGTAGTAAATTATTTTGATGCATCTTCATCATGCAAGGTTCAGCGTTCGCAAAGCGCTCGAAAAATCGACTTTTTACGGCTTCACCAAAAAACATGTAATTTTCTCTATAAAGTACATAAATACGTAAGTAATTAGAATGTTTTGTATGTATTTATATACCGCTGGAATTAAATTTTCTAAATGACAGTGAAAGCTGCATCAAAATCCGTTGCATGGTTTAAAAGAAGAAAGCTTAGAAAGAAAGACAGACAGATGCGACTTTATTTTATACTATGTACCTACCTACCTAGTGATAGTGAAGTGATGTTAAGCCTCGGCATTTGCTACTCTAATAGAAGACGGCTTCTCGGTGCCGAGGTTTGTACTTACCTAGCAGTGGCGTAGCGAAGGGTACATAGGTACAAGCCGATTCTCATCGGCTTACCTTAATATCATAGATTAAAAATATGTTTTCATCAGTTTCAAGCAATTCAAGAACATTAAAAATTTGCTAAAATAATACGTACCTTCCGTACGTAGGGAGGTACCTACTTTCTTCAACACTTAAAACATCTACAGAAATTTTATTTAAGAGGTACTTACTTACCTACCTAGATAGTAAGATATCTATCCATCCATACTTACTTTTACCACAGTTTAAGCATGTGTTTTTACTATGATTGACTTTTTTCTAGATATGAAGGTGTTTCAAAATAAGTGTCAACTGCTTTCTACTGATTTTTACCGATTGCTGCCTTTTTATCGTTACCTACTCCCGTATTTTTCGACGATCGAAATATTCCGAATGTTTCGTAATACTTCGGAATATTTCGTAAGTATTCCACGGGAAAGATTCGGAATTATTCCCGACTGCAACTGTAGTTACAACCAATTAACTTTTTTGTCGTAACCTTCATCGACTAATTATAATACGTAGTGTAGTGTACCTGTCACTTACAGCAATATACTAGGTTGCTTACGATAAAATACCAGGTTTTAGGGTGAATAAAACCACTATGGTAGTATAGCGGCAATGTATATTGTATAACAATCAAATTCAGGACAACAAAAGTAGGTAGCAAAAATCATATATTATGTAAATAGGGTAAACAAAGTGTTACCCTATTTACATAATATATGATTAGTGTAGTATTCTTGTGACCATTTTCGCCAGAAATCTTGTACCATACGTTGAGTTAACTTCCAACGTTTTAAACTGCTTATGGTAGAACTTTCATAATTTACATCCGGCACAAGTACTGGAGGTTCACCTATAAGAAAATGACCAGGCGTCAGTGGAACGGAATCAGCAGAATCATTGCTCAGGTGACTGAGTGGCCTTGAATTGAGGCAAGCCTCTACTTGGGAAAGCACAGTATACATTTCTTCAAATGTCAAAGTTGAAGTACCTATTACGCGTCTTATGTGGTACTTGGTGGACTTCACTCCAGCTTCCCATAAACCACCGAAGTTTGGGGCATGGGGTGGTATGAAATGCCATGTAGTTCCATTATTGGCGAGTGACTCAGCTACCTCTGCTGTCAGTTGCGATTTTTCATCAGCCAACAATTGTTTAAGTTCCCGTGCTGCGCCGACGAAATTAGTTCCATTGTCGCTGTATAAATCAGAACAATGACCACGTCGCGCAACGAATCTTTTAAAAGCGGCAAGGAAACCTTGCGACGTCAAGTCACTTACGACTTCTAGATGAATGGCTCTGGTAGCCATGCATACAAAGAGGCAAATATAACCCTTGTATGAGCGATGTCCCCTCCCTTTAGATGTCCTTATATGAATAGGACCAGCGTAGTCAACTCCGCTCTGTCGAAACGGTCGACCTGGAGTCACTCTGGCTGCTGGGAGCTGACCCATGAGTTGTTCTGTTGTGCGTGAAGAGTATCGAACGCAGGTTACACACTTACGACAGAACAACTTGACTTGATTCTTCATGTCTAAAATCCAGTAACGAGATCGCAACAGCGTAATCATCAGCTGTGGACCACCGTGCAATGTTTTAATATGAGCGTCAGAAATCATAAGGTTTGTTAAGTGCGTCCTAGCTGGAATGATAAGTGGATGCTTTCGGTCCTCGCTAAGGGCAGCACTGTTTAAACGACCACCTACTCTCAACATTCCGTCGTCATCAAGATATGGATTTAAGTGGGTAAGTTTGCTTTTCTTACTTAACTGGTGCTTGCTTTTTATTTTAATGATTTCATCCTTAAATTCCTGTTCTTGCCAATATTTAATGCAAACGTTTAAAGCTTCCGCCAACTCCTTGCTTGTCAAATAAGATGGTAATACATTTCTATTCCACGTTATTTTGTAAAATCGTTTCATCCATGCTATAATTCTTACTTGTTCAGATAATGACGAATATTTGTTCCAAAGTAGTTCAGTATTTTCTTGTGTAGTGTGACATACCATCACTACTTGCTTAATCTCTAACCCTGTCTCAAAATTCCCTTTTTGATAGTCAATGTCCTCGAAATGTAACCAGTCTGGACCCCTTATCCATAATTCAAACTCAATAAACTCTGAAGGTTTCATACCTCTAGATGCACAGTCTGCTGGATTACATTTCGTTGAAACATGTGCCCATTGGCTGCGATTCATTATTGTCAGAATTTCAGATGCTCTATTTGCAATAAATGTCTTCCATTTGCTTGGATGATCGCTAAGCCAAGCTAAGACTATTGACGAGTCTGTCCATGCGTGTATATCCTTCTTTGGAATTTTCAAAACTTCCCCTACCTCAAATAACAAATTTGCAAGTAACAATGCCCCACATAACTCAAGTTTGGGTATAGATAACTGCTTGATAGGTGCTACACGAGTTTTTGATGTAACTAATTTTACTTGTACATGACCATCTTTGTCAATAGCTCGTATATACACTACGGCTGCATAGGCATTATGAGAGGCGTCACAAAATCCGTGAAGTTCCCATAATGTATCATTCTTGTTGACATTCATCCATCTTGGGATTTGGAACTTGCTGAGGTGAGGTAGCTTGCTACGATAGTCGTTCCAATCATTTAACAGCTGTGAGGGTAATTCATCATCCCAACTTATTCCTGCTATCCATAACCGTTGTATAAATATTTTTGCAGCTATTATTACTGGTGCTAACCATCCCATAGGATCGAATAGCCTTGACACTTCTGATATAACCTTTCTTTTAGTTACAGGTAAACTGATTGGATTCAACGTGACGGCGTATTGGAAGACATCGGAGCTGCGATCCCAGGTGAGACCGAGTATTTTTATTACTGTATCTATTCTTAGTTGTAATTTATCTTCTTCTTGATCCTTGTCCATGGTAATTCCTCTTACAACTTCTACCGTGTTGCTGGACCATTTTTGTAATTCAAACCCACCTTTGCTGAGAATCTCACTTATATCTTTACCTAATTTAATAGCTTGTTCTATAGTTTGACAGCCAGTTAATAGATCATCCATGTAAAAATCTTTTAATATTATTTCAGCAGCTTCTGGATTAGATGAACCTTCATCTCGGGCAACTTGCTGCAACGTTCGAACAGCGAGGTAAGGAGCTGCAGCTGTTCCAAATGTGACTCTCAATAACCTAAAATGTTTAATTTCAGATTGGGTATCATCACGCCAATACAGACGCTGAAAATCCACATCCTCTAAAGCTACCCTTATTTGCCGATACATCTTTACGATGTCAGCTACCAAACACACTGGATGCTGACGCCAACGCAATATAATATGACGTAGATCATCTTGTAATTGAGGACCTATTAATAGATCATGATTTAATGAGACTCCAGTTGTTCCAGTGCATGAAGCATCAAATACAACTCTAACCTTAGTTGTGCTTCTATCTTCTTTGATAACTGCGTGATGTGGCAAGTACACAACCTCTTTTTTAAACCTTTCCTCGGCAGGCACTTCTTCCATGTGACCCATTTCTATATATTCGTTAATAACACCACTGTATTTGTCCTTCAGATCTACATTTTTTATAAATCGTTTCTCCAACGTACTAAATCTCTTAGCAGCGATGATCCTTGCGTTCCCATCCTGACTGTTGTGATCCTCGCGCATGGGAAGCTTGACGATGTATCGACCAGAGTCGTCTCTCTTGGTAGTATTTACAAACATTGCTTCACAAGTTTTCTCTTCCTCAGTTAAAAGGCGTTTGTTCTTAAAAGACGGCTCTGATTCTATTCAGAACTTACGAAGTAACTCATCTTCGGATACCTGAGAATGCATGTTTAGGATATGATGGTTTACGTGAATGTTATTAACCTTTTCTGCTTGCACTATTCCAGAAAGAATCCAGCCAAATTTTGTATTCTGAGCCACTGGTGACCCGACTGGACCTTTGATCAGACCCTCAAGTAGTATTTGTCCATAGACATCCGCCCCCAATAAAATATCAATTTTATTTGGTATATTGTACTTGGGGTCTGCTAACTTTAGCTCTGACATTGGTGGCAACAGCTGAATCTCCGTCTTTTCTCCTGGAAGAACGGCTGTCAATTTGCTGAGGACATGAGCCTTTACACTAACCATAAAGCTTGGATCGTGAAGTGATTGAATCTTTAAATAAACAATTTTCCTTGAAGTCAATGACTTGTCACTTCCTAGTCCCGATATCGTACTCTTGCTTGAATATTTCCTCAGTCCCAAAAGCTGAACTGCAGACTCCGTTACAAATGAAGCCTGTGAACCTTGGTCTAACAACGACCGTAGAGTGACATCGAAACCCGATTGAGCTTGAACCTTAACTAGAGCTGTTGCCAGTAAAACTTGTGTTGCAGTTTTAGCAAAACAAGACGTCACAAGTGTGTCAGAGGTGCTTGGCTGATCCTGAACCGATGTTGTTGCTACAACATTGCCATCTGATGCTTGTACATGGTTGGTTAGTGGACTGTATTTTAAATGCAACAAAGAATGGTGCCGTTTAGTGCAAATGCGACACCTAATTGGGCTGCGACAAAGTGGTGCCAAATGATTCGATCCTAAGCAATTAAAACAGAGGCTGTTGGTTTCGACAAAACTGCGCCTTATTTGACAATCTTCTTTAGCAAATTTTTTACAGTTAGCAAGTTTGTGGTTATCTGTGCAATAAAGACATGGTGTGACGTTGACGTGAAAAGAGTTCTTAAGAATTGATTTATTAAAATTATTATCGTTACGATACATATTTTTTGCAGACTTGTTATCTAGAAACTCCAGTGCTCTAAAACGATGTTCTAAAAATTGCTTAAATTGAACTAAAGTGGAGAGATCGTTAGAAACACTTATTTTGGCCTCCCACTGCTTGCGAGATTCGGAATCCAATTTGTTACTCAAAATGTAAATTATAATGATATCCCAATTTTCTGTTTTTATGCCTAAATTCTCCAAACCATGCAATGTTTCATTGGTTGTGTCTAAAAACTCTTTTAACGCACTGGAAGATTCGATATGAATGGGTCTCAAATTCATAAATCTTTGCAAGATACAGTTTGAGATGTAACGTTTGTTACTGTAGCGGGTAGTTAACTGTTCCCAACATGACAAATAGTTATCACTTGTTATTGGAATGTGTCTCAAAAGTTGATCGGCTTCACCACTTAAATGACTTTTCAGATAATGGAGCTTTTGAACGTTATCTAAAGTAGAATTTTTATGAATGAGCGAATCGAACAGATCGTGAAAGGTTGTCCATTCGGTGTATTTACCTGAGAATGCTGGAATGACTATTTTTGGCAATTTGACACAAGATCGATCAACCTTTGTCACAGAGTTGTTTTCTGAACGTAAGTCCTTACCTTTACCACTAACAACAAAATTCTCTAACTGTTCATTTATTTCAGACTTAAATTCTATATATAACTCTTCTACACTTTCTAACAAATCGGTTGTAAAATAGACAGACTTATTGTAAACATCAGGCGCAATATCACTGATAATCTTCTTATGCGTATCTTTGAATGAAATCCAATCTTGTTCTAAAGATTCTAAACGCGCCTGCAAATATGATTTTGTTAATCTTATCTTGGGAGCCTTTTTGTAATTTGAGAAACATTTTTGAATTTTGTTGTAGACATTTAACTGGGTTGCCTCAAAGGTATCCATCTTGATCGCCATAAAAGTTTAGTTAATCTTTAAATAAACTAAAGTCTTGAAACCACATACAAACTCGGGCAAAAAATTTCTAAGTTGAATCTTCCTACAAATTTTTCTCAAAATTTTCTAAGTCGAATCTTCATACAAATTTTTTTCAAAATTTTCTAAGTGTTTCAGACCAAAGGACTTAGGAAAAATCGGGCCCGTCTGTGCTCTTCTTCGCAAATTATTCTAAGTCCTAATCCTACTTAAATTCTTCTATGTTAAAACACTTCTAGCTATAGAGTTCAAATTCAAACTAACTTGATAAACGATAAAGTACTCACGTCACAACCACTTCACTTACTGCTTGCTACGCAATAGAGTCGAAAATCCAAGCTTTCCAATACGTCACCACTTGGACTGCTCCTTGTAATATGGTGTCTTATGTACACCACTCTTCATCTGCCATAGGGATGAAATTTCGCCAGCAAGTATCGCTTACTTCACTAAGCGATGCGCGGTCAATGGACCATGAATAAAACCACTATGGTAGTATAGCGGCAATGTATATTGTATAACAATCAAATTCAGGACAACAAAAGTAGGTAGCAAAAATCATATATGTAAATAGGGTAAACAAAGTGTTACCGCGATGTAGAAAAGTACAGAGCCATCTTTGTACAAAAAACAAAACTAAATATAGACCGCGTCTGTACATAGGGTTTACAACGTGTTACAAAAAAACTCCTAAAGCCGAATATGGTTGATTTGATAGGGACCATCAAATTGAACAACTTTTACTATGGGACAAACTTTGCAATCGCGAATAAAAAATCAGCTGTTTCATGTTTGCTGTTTCTGTTTTGTCTGTTACGATGTTATTCTTGAAAAAGCTATATTGACTACCTACTTTTATTTTTTCGTTATTACAAATTAATACTTTTATGTAAAACATTTGAGTAGTTTTTGTTGTGACAACCCTGACCCTTGACGGAATTTTTGTGTACCTATATACCTACGCAGTGGTGGCGGCATGCGTTTATCAACAAAGGAGTCGGCTTACTGGTAGGTGTTGTTTTAATACTGTGACATTTTTGTTACAAGTTACAATTGTTACTCAATCACGCCAAAACGGCTAAACGGATTTGGCTGAAATTTGGGATACAGATACTTTGTAGCCTGGAGAGGAAATACTACTTTTTGTCCCGGAATAATTATCACATTCCCGCGGGATACTGTCGTGTAGTCTACGCAGGCGAAGCCGCGGACGTAAAGCTAGTTTTTAATAAGAAATACCTACTTTCGGCAACGCAAACGCTAGGATAGTAGGTATAGGTATAACTATGGCCGCGCTATTAGGTTTCCCATCCAAAATAATATCAGACGACATCCTACGGTAGGATTTCGTCGATAATTAATTGTGGTTAATGGGAAGGATTCCTACCCAGAGATTTGTTTGATTTAAAAAAAATATATCATACATTAATAATTTTGTCCTTGAAGAAGATACAAATAAAATAGCTAGTAAATGAAACTATAGCAGTTTGCGATGACACACTTTTTTTATTGCTAAGAGAGAATTAATCCATTTATAAATAAAAATAAATTGCTATATAAACTGTACTTTATTCACATTGATTTGTTTACTTTCTGTACCAAATTTGGGTAGTCTTCATTCTCTTCACTTTCTTTTGAAGCTGGAGGACACCATAAAGAAGTGCTTCAGCAGTTGGGGGGCATCCAGGTACGTAAATATCAACGGGTACTATACGGTCACATCCCCTAAAAGTAATAATCATCAGAAATTAAATAAGTAAGTTATATACACTTTGTTACTGAAAAATGGAAGTAACAAAAATTGCATTGTGAATGCAAAAAACTAAAAATTAAAATAAGTTATATATACACTTTTCTCAATTATATTGTTGTAAGAACTTTATATTTTATTTATATTAAAATAAAATTTAGTATCTCTCACCTTACAACAGAATAAGAGTAATGATAATATCCACCACCATTGGCACAGCTACCCATGGAAATTACCCATCTGGGATCTGGCATTTGATCATATACTTTTCGGAGAGCAGGTGCCATTTTATTTGTTAAGGTGCCAGCGACTATCATAACATCAGATTGACGAGGTGATGCACGGAAAACAACACCATATCTGAAAAATATTTTTTATGTTTTATTTGGCAGTTAAAAATGTCTAAATTTATTTATTCTGGTCTTCAGTTATCTAATTAAATTAAAACTAGCCTACCGCCCGCGGCTTCTCCGGCGTGGACTACACTCTGTTATGACGCGGGAATGCGATATTTTTCTAGGATAAAAAGTAGCAATGTCTCTCTCCCTCCAGCTCCCAAGCTGTTT
Source organism: Crambus lathoniellus (assembly GCA_949710035.1). Classification (NCBI taxonomy): domain Eukaryota; kingdom Metazoa; phylum Arthropoda; class Insecta; order Lepidoptera; family Crambidae; genus Crambus; species Crambus lathoniellus. The sequence continues at coordinate 17,647,856 of OX453303.1, read as the reverse complement.
CTATGCCAAAAATCATGTCGATCAATTGCTCCGTTTTGACGTGAAAGACTGACAAACAAACAAACAAACAAACACAGTTTCACATTTAAATATTAGTAAGGATTTTATAGTGTAATCTTATTGCAGGACCGATCGTTGTGGAGATCCTTGGGGGAGGCCTATGCCCAGCAGTGGGCGTCGTTCGGCTGACATGATGATGATGATGATTGAGAGTATTTTCATTAATCAATTAACTGACTATAATTGCCTCTACCTGTACTAATAAAAAAGTGAATGGTTTTTCTGTTGTTTTGCGTTTTAAGTTAAGTTTTGATTTGTAACTAAATACCTGTCCATGTCATAGCGAGGAGCTGCAAAGTGCATCATCTCTACAGCACAACAAGCTAAACCAAAGGTCATCGGCCACATAGATCCCTTTCGGCCCCAATTTAATAAATCATCTAGACGTGCAACAGCATACTCTGCCATATTAGAAGTATCTTGGAAGGGTGAGTAAGTGCGCTTTTCAGTTGGACTTGGTGCAGGAAGATGGGTTTGACGAATTTGATCAACAACAGGCGCAAATGCACCTTTCTTTAATACGGACAAGACAGTAGTTGGAGCAGAGGCTCCGAGCGCCTTGATAGCTAGCATTTTAACCTGTAATAAGCAGACCATGTAATAATAAATAACAATAATCTAAGGCACAAACTAAAGGCTAAACAGCCAATTAAAACTTCTTTACTGAATTTGCAGGTGTAAAAAAATTATAATAAGGCACTCACAACTTCAATTCATTAATTAAATTAAAGATACGCTTAAATTCTACAAGAAAAAATATTTAAAAATTTACGTAATTCTGAAATGACATGACATTTAGGTACATACAAAATCACAGACATCACAGAACACTATTAAGCATAGTTTACATTAATACGAACTTTTTTCTTTATTACGAACGCAGCGTTCGTGGAGAAGTCCGTATTAAGGTTCGCGCACATTATGTCGGAGCGCAGCGGGCCGGGCCGCAGCGCAAAAATCCGTCCAAATCGCTCGTATATATTTTATATGAACTATCGCACACTATGCCGGGACGCAGCGGGCCGCATAATCCGCCGCGGATTTTGTTACGTGCGTGCGATGCGATGCGGGCCGCCCCGCCCCGCTGCGCCCCGGCACAGTGTGCTATAGCAAGGCTATAGCAAGCGGATTTTTCTCGTACTACTCGGTCAGATAACATGACACCTACAAATTATACCCGTCTCTCTCACTCGATTCTGTCGATCGCGGCGATCCTTAAAGGTTCGCGCACATTATGTCGGGCGCAGCGGGCCGGGCCGCAGCGCAAAAATCCGCCCAAATCGCTCGTATGTATTTTATATGAACTATCGCACACTATGCCGGGGAGCAGCGGGCCGCATAATCCGCCGCGGATTTTGTTGCGTGCGTGCGATGCGATGCGGCCCGCCCCGCCCCGCTGCGCCCCGACACAGTGTGCTATAGCAAGCGAATTTTTCTCGTACTACTCGGTTAGATAACATGACACCTACAAATACCCGTCTCTTTCACTCGATTCTGTCATGCCCAGAGAGTGAGAGAGACAGGTATAACCGGCAGTAGTTAGTAGAAGAAATTGGATGTTTGAATTTGGTTGTACTAATAATCCGTAAATGCGCTGCGGCCCGGCCCGTCACTATGTGCTATACTCAAATCAGGCTGATGAGGTGGAGCGACGGAGGTCTCATTGACCACCTCGTAGCCATTTACAGAAGCTGCCTAGCACACCGCCATATTCCTATGAAATGGAGGGAAGTCAAAGTAGTCTTTATCCCTAAACCCGGCAAAGGAGACTACACTCAACCTAAATCATTCAGACCAATTAGCCTCACATCATTCCTTTTAAAGGTGTTGGAGAGACTAATAGACAGGGAGATAAGGAGCACTGTATTGGTCAGGAACCCCTTAAATCCAAACCAACACGCCTACTCTGCAGGCAAATCAACAGAGTCCGCCCTACATAAGGTTGTTTCTTATATAGAAGACAATCTCAAACACAAAATATCCACACTAGGCACCTTCATCGACATAGAAGGAGCTTTTGACAAAACCAACTTTACCAGCATAAGCCAGGCCCTCTCCAGACATGGTGTCGATCCTACTATTGCCGGGTGGATTGACAGCATGTTAAGAGACAGAGCCATACAAATTACTGTGAATGATACTACCAGAGGAGTAGTAGCCAAAGGATGTCCCCAAGGGGGTGTCCTCTCACCTCTCCTATGGAATATCGTGGTCAATGAGCTGATTAGTAGGCTCAACGACCGCAACTTTCTCACAGTAGGCTATGCAGACGATCTGACCATACTCATCAGCGGGCGAGTTGAGAGCGTGATATGTGACCGAATGAGGTCCGCTCTAAAGGTCGTCGAACAGTGGTGCACTAAACACAATCTAACAGTGAACCCAACAAAGACAGAATTGATCATGTTCACAAACAAACGGAGTCTAGGAAATCTTAAACTCCCAAAACTTTTTAATACCAGTCTGTCCCTAAGCAAGGAAGTCAAGTATCTAGGAATGATACTAGACAACAAACTCCTCTGGAATAGACATCTCGAAAGTAAACTAAACAAAGCCACAATCATCTTCTGCCAATGTAAAAGACTACTCGGCAAAAGTTGGGGACTATCACCGAAAATAACGATGTGGCTGTATAAAACCGTTATACGTCCCATAATCACATACGGAGCCGTTGCCTGGTGGTCCAAAACAGAGCAAAGCACCGTCATCAACAAACTGCAGAAATTCCAAAGATTGGCATGCTCTGCGACAACCGGCTGCATGCGAACCACCCCCACAGCCGCCCTAGAAGTAGCCCTGGATTTAACACCCTTGGATCTGTTTATACAACAAGAAGCCTCCATGGTTGCTATAAGGCTAAAACACCTGGGTCTGTGGTACAATCGAGAGGGTCCTCACTCCACATTGTGGAATGATTTAGTGAAACATGAGTCACTAATCGCTGCCCCATGCGATAGGATACCCAAGCAATACATTTTCGAAAAGAAATACCAAATACAGTTATTTGAAAATGACCGAGATCACTCTGGCATACATGAAGTCCGAATCTATACGGACGGCTCCAAGATGGGGACTGGAACTGGAGCTGGAGTATTCTCACAAGATCTGAATATCAAAATATCACTAGCGCTGGGCCAATACAGTTCGATATTTCAATGCGAATGTGTTGCAATAATAAACGCCGCTACCACGGCCCTGTCCAGAGGTATAAAGGAACTAAACATCCGCATACTGACTGACAGCATGGCCGTCCTAACAGCACTGGAGGCCAACACGATCAACTCCAGTATCGTCTACGAATGCCACAAAGTTTTGGATCGTTTAGCATCCAACAACGGAGTAATCCTACAATGGATTAAAGGGCATAGTGGATCACACGGGAATGATGCCGCCGATGAGCTGGCTAGAATGGGATCCTCCACAATAGTGACAGGACCTACACCCATTCTGCCACTCCCATTCAGCCAACTGCGCTCATGGGTAAGGCAACGAACTCGTGCTGCACATAATACTCGTTGGGTAGCTCTAACAAGCTGTAGACAGTCTAAGATGGCGATGACTGCAGTCTCGCCGCGTTTGACCTGCAGGCTGCTCAGCCTCAATCGTCCAGACCTCCGGATAGTTGTTGGTACACTTACAGGTCACCTTACCTTAAACCGACAACTATTTATTATGAATGCGACAGACAGTCCTCTATGTAGAGGTTGCCTGAACGCTGAGGAAACAGCCGCCCACGTGATCCTGGAGTGCGTAGGTTTGGCCGCACAACGAACAGAAATCCTCACAGAGGTGAGGTCGCTCCTAGAAGCCTGTGAACGCCCCAGGAGGCTTCTGCGCTTCTGGAAGGAGCTAGGATGGCTCGACTAGCCATGTTCACGCATAACGGACCAAATATGAGTCTAAATGCGGAAAAATGTCAATACCAATACCAATACCTATACTCAAATCCGTCAATGCGATGCGCTGCGGCCCGCTCCGCTGCGCCCCGGCATAATGTGCGCGCTCCTTAAGCCCCCAGTACAGGTTGGCCGATCATGGTCGGCGACCATGACCAATACATCGTACATTGACAGTTTTGAAAGAACCTTTTTAAACTTGTTCGTTCAAAAGTGTCAATGTACGATGTATTGGTCATGGTCGGCCAACATGATCGGCCATCCTGTACTGGGGGCTTTAAAGGATCCCGAACCTTAAATGTGCGCTAGTGATCTGTGATGTGCGCGAACCTCTAAAGCCCCCAGTACAGGTTGGCCGACCATGGTCGGCGACCATGACCAATACATCGTACACTCGACAGCACATCAGGTTAAACAGTTGAACTGCGATAACAGCTTTTATTACGTAGGGCATAAAGACGGTCTCAAGGTCAACATGTATAGTCTGATGTGCCGCCGTGTGTACATTGACACTTTTGAACGAACAAGTTTAAAAAGCCCCCAGTACACGATGGCCGATCATGGTCGGCGACCATGACCAATACATCGTACATTGACACTTTTGAAAGAACCTTTTTAAACTTGTTCGTTCAAAAGTGTCAATGTACGATGTATTGGTCATGGTCGCCGACCATGATCGGCCATCGTGTACTGGGGGCTTTAGACCTCTGATGCCCCCTGATGCCACCGGAAACGGAATCTGATTTGAATTCTGTGCTTTTTGTTTTTGCCTAGGCTATTAATATATAGTAATAGTACTCTGTGGTTATGGGTGGGTTGCACCATCTTACTTTAACCGGAACTATAACAGACACAAACTTATTTTGAGTCAGTGGCGAAATGTAGAACTATGGGTTATTACATATTGTTACCTAGGTTACGCTATAGACGACAGCGACGCTGTCATCGAGTTAGATAAGTTACAGTCGTCACAAATTAAGATGCCCGTTTTGACACATGCTAAAGTGACATGATTAGGCATGTAACCACACGAGTCTGTGATCGATTCTCGCGATTAATCGATTAAGGTTCTGAGTAACTAATCGATTATAGTAAGTTTGCAACTTATGTGGATTAAGACTAAAGTTATTATTATAAAATGTTAAACTTACTATATAGGTACTTATACTATTAATAAACATATTATTAAATTATAAATTGACCTTTTATGTTATATAAACTTGAATCGAATCCACTTAAATTGCATAATTTATATAAGAGCGAACGCGCTCTTGTGATTTTTAATCGGGCGATAGTTTGGTCGTTCTCGAATTCAGTAGAGTTATATGGCAGTGGCAATCGTCAGTGCGCTTAAACTATCGACCGATCAAGCTATCGAAAATGACTGGCCGATAGTTGTACGATCAAACTATCGCACAACTATCGGCCGGCCGGTAATGTGCATGAAGGACTATGTGAGCGCGCGCACTGCATTCAACTAAACTATCGCCCACCTATCGGTAGACTGCGCATTCAGTATCGAACTATCGGAAATGACTGTCCAATAGTTACCTACTACAACTATATAGTTACAGTTATACAACAGCTATCGGACAACTATCGGCCTGTGCATGAAGGACTATGTGAGCGCGCGCCCGGATTCAACTAAACTATCGACCAACTATCAGTCGACTAAAAATCACAAGTGCTCGCAGATTCTCAAAACCAAACTATGGGCCGACAGTTTGATCACGATCGTCTTACGATTCCGACTAAACTAGCGGTCCACTAAAAATCACAAGTGCGCGTTAGCTCTAAAAGTGCAAGTATTTTAACTACAGCTCACAGCATAGACATGGTCATAGAGTAGCTACATTACTTATTATAGCGGCCTGTACACGTTGGCCCAACCATTGGCCAATACGTCGTATATTAACACTTTTGAAAGAACCTTTTTAAACGTCTTGTTCATTCAAAAGTGTCAATGTACTATGTATTGGCCAGTGGTTGGACCAACGTGTACAGGCCGCTTATGGTGAACGCACGCTTGTCCGATGCGAACGCTTCGAACAAGCCGAACGAAACGTGTTTTAAGAAATCTCTGGAAAGGTGAACGTGACGATTCGACATGATGAGGTGTGCAACGTTGTCTAGGTTTTATTTAAAGAATTTTTGTTTTCATTCGTTTCATTCGAAACGTTCTCCTTGGATAAGTGTGCGTTTGCCTAGAAACCGTTTTATCGAAATCGTTGTTGCCAAATCATAATTTCACTAATGCTTTAAGCGCCAATCTAGTTTTCACACAAAAAAGATCAATTTGACAAATTAATCTATTAAAGTGGTTATAACGATTATTTCGATAGAATTGAATGAAGGTGGAGAAATCCTGCACACAAGGTTACAACACTAGTATTTAAAAAAATAAAGACTGAGAACGTAACTGTTTTTTGATACGTTTCGTAGTTAATCGAATCTGCGTTTACTTTAGAACAAACGCAAAAATAATACGCGGAATACACTTTGCCTTAATTTATGATGCGTTAAAAAATGTAACATATTATTTTCATTCACCTTTGATAAGTAATCAGCATATATTTGATTTTTTGGTTTCCGTAACAAGTTACATTCTAGGGTCATTACCATGTGTCAAAACGGGCGTCTTAAGGAGATGGTAAAAGCTTGTATGGAGTTTGGTACCACTTGTGAGCACCATTTTTTCCTAAAGATATCATCCCAAGAAATCAGATTCTCATTAGATTTTCTTATTATTTTACCAAATAACGCGGCAAATAAATTTTTAATTTCGGCTTAAAACGTAGGAAGCCATTTTAGGGTGTACTCCACTTATTAAAGATCTTTGTCCATTCATTATGCATTTGACTAATGAAATTATCAATGAAACCATTATGAATTTGTCCTCGTCCAATTTCTTTGATCCAATATTTGATAAAAGTGGAATATCATATCACCCTCAAAAAAGCATTGGATGGAAACGTCAAAGTCAAAGTCAAACAATACGTCATTCATTCTCAATATTCTCATTCTCATTTTAAAAATACTGTAGTCGAAGTTCTTTAAAAATAGTCCATGTCTAATAGAAAATTAAATATTTAAATGGGATAAGTGTTATAAAAGAAGTTCTCTAATAAATAACTCTGATGCTAGCTTAGCTATTGAATGAACATTTAAGTGTATGGTTAAGGAAGTCTTAAGCTTGAGATTTTTAAATTATTTTTATGCATTCACAATGCAATTTTGTAAGTATAGGAAAAATGTGATAGTAAAAAATGTACAGGATGGCCGATCAGGGGGGCTACCGCGCAACTTTATGGGTATGAACTTCATACATTTTTGGGAACTTTAAGTCAATTTTATAAAGAAAATAGCCGCTATCAGTTCCTTGTTTTGTGACGTCGGGTATAACGATAACTAGCTAGCAACGTTCAATAGAACAAAGCAGCAAAAATCTTTCAAAATAAGGCAGTTGAAGCCTATACCCATATCCAGATTTCTTAGCCGGTAGCCCCCCAGGTTGGCCGACCATGATGGGCCATCGTGTGTACAGGGCCGGTTTGCGTGTGATTGCCGTCTGCGAGCAACGCAAACTGCCCCTGTACACGATGGCCCATCATGGTCGGCCAACATGTTCGGCCATCCTGTACTGGGAGCTTTACAGTTGACCGCGTCTTAGTAGTGGCTCTCGTATGAAACGGCCCCCGTACCGGCTAAAAACTCTGGGTATGGACATGGGCTTCATTTGACATTTGAAGCCCATATAAGATGCAAATAAGCCAAGGAATTTATAAGTACTACGTACAACTACTCCTTATAAATTCTTTGTTGTAGGGACAAAATATGAGAAATTGTCAAAATGATCAAGATAAGGAATTCAAATGACAGTTGAATGGGGGGCTACCGGCTAAGAAATATGGATATGGGTATGGGCTTCAACTGTCATTTGAATTGCTTATCTTGATAGATTTTTGCTGCTTTGTTCTGTTGAACGTTGCTAGCTAGTTATCCTTATACCCGAAGTCATTGTTTTGTGACGTCGGGTATAACGATAGCTAGCTAACAACGTTTAACAGAACAAAGCGACAAAAATCTATCAAAATAAGGAATGAGCGATTTTCTGAGAGGCCATTTAAAAAAAAAAAAGCTTCCAATTGCTTCACTAGATGGCGTTGAATAAGTATGTACATGTCTATGGTATATTTTGGTATGAAACATATTTAAATTAATTACTTTTTAACAACCCAAAGGAAACTTATAATATATTAAATAAGTACTACTGTGAGGAACAGAAACGAAATAGGTAAATTTAAAGATTTAGGTAAATAAATAACATCTGTCTGACGTTCCGTTTTACGTAAAAAAGTCGCGTCAAGGTAAAATTTATAACGTTCCGTTCCTTCTAACTGCATAGGTGGGACAGCGCCATCTAGTGACTGAGCTTTCAGAAAATCGCCCATTCAAATGACACTGAAGCCCATACCCATATCCAGATTTTTTAGCCGGTAGCACCCCCGGTCTAGGCCGACAGGCGACGACCGTTTGTGGGCTCATTTAGTATGAGTTTGGCGAACTGTATTCGTCTTTGAGTATTCACAAGTATTAGTAGGTAATTGAAAACTATCGCTCTTTCTCTTTCATGTCCTTTGACTGCTTTACCGACATGATCAGGGGCTTACCACAAGCTCTAATAGCAGTTATTTTTAAGTTGAGAGAGTGAGACGCCGCTATACGGCGTGTAAAGCGGCGTCTCACTCTCTCAACTTAAAAATAACTGCTATTAGAGCTTGAGGTAAGCCACCAGTTCATCCGAAATCAACTGATATGGGGTTCTGACAGGCCGTTGCCGACAGGTGAACTAACCATCTGTGGGGTGCTTAAGGACACTGACAATGACAAGCCATTCCCAACAGGCCATAGATGTATTATTCCTGTAGATGGATCACAAAAATAAGCTACAACTCACCCATCCTTTACCCCTTCTAACACTATCAAATTGTCATAAGATAGAAAGAGACATACATGTTAATCTGTTGCGTCGTAATTAGTGAATGTCTCCATTTTGACTATGCAATGCTAGATGATGATGATGCAATGATAGTGCTGTGGTTTTTTTTTATAACAAGTTATCGATAAAAGATTAAAAAATAATTTGAATGCAATGCGATACATAAAATTACAATGCATATGTATATATCGCAGGCGTACTGTATATTTCACCGTATCCGGCGATCCGGTTTTTTCCGGACCGATATGGGCGTTTGTGCACTACACTGAATTTTACCGATCCGGCGATCCGGTTTTTTCCGGACCGATATGGCAGCAATGAAAAACATATGGGCGCTTGTGCACCACACTGAATTTTACCGTCCGTCATTTTACTTTTCCCCATTCCGGACCGTTTTTTTCCGTTCCGAGATGACGGCAATGAAAAACATATGTACGCTTGTGCACTACACTGAATTTTACCGTCCGGAAAAAAACGGATGGTTGTATTTTAATCATAAATCACTACATAGTATAAAACAAAGTCGCTTCCCGTCTGTCTGTCCCTATATATGCTTAAATCTTTAAAACTACGAAACAGATTTTCATGCGGTTTTCACTAACAGGTAGCGTGGTTCTTCAGAAAGATTTTAGTATATAATTTATGTAAGTTTTGTGTAAATTGGTAGAAATATAACGATGATTGTCGAAAGTGCCGGCAAACGGCAAGCCGCCCGGGAGTTTTCTGCAAAAACGCTGCCTAATCCTTTCGAGGCTTAAAAAAATAATGCATGTTGGGATATTCCTCTTCTATAGATCTACAAAAAAGTCCGCGATAGCATATGTCTATCTTTTAAGGATAGCATATTCTAGCCATATTATCTCTTAAAAAATGGTTACGAACAATGCGGTAATTTGGAAAGCTATTTAAACGGATACAGTATTAACCCTTATCAATCTAAATACGTTAGTTGCTTTAAGCATTTCATGCACATTATTTTACTCTTTTACACCATATAATTTAAATGAATATCTTAGGAGTTATCGCAAATAAATTAACGCACGCCAAAATAAATTCAAGCGCCTTTCTCGATTGACGACCGATTTGGCGCAGGAGTAGGCTACCCACCTTCTGCGCCAGTGGTCTCGGGTTCGATTCCCGGACAAGACAAATATTTGTGTGCATGAACATGTCTATTTGTCTTGGTCTGGGTGTTAACTATGTATAATATGTATGTATTTACAAACAAAAAGTATTTAAGTATATATTTATCCGTTATCAAGTTTTCCATGATACAGTTTCTTAATGAAATTAAAATGGGCTTAGATAATTGGTGTGAATGTAAGAATTTATTTATTTATTATTATTCCCTTTATTACATTTTAAATACTTACAAAATTATATTTCTAAACATTAAATAATAATTATTATTATTATTATTTTTCACCAATAACACGTAATATATCTAGCACCAAAAATATGGATTTTGAAATTTTTGTTTGTCTGTCTGTCTGTCTGTTGTCCGTGTTTCACGCAAAAACTACTAAGCGGATTTTGATAAAACTTTTTTTGTTATATAGCTAGTTATGAACCCAAAACTCTTTCTGTCTTCTACGTCTTCGTACATAAAGCAATAACGCAAGTAATTGCCGACGTTCCAAGGAACTCATTATTCCTCTCGTTTAAAACGCGTCCGTAGAGTGTAGTTTCAAAGAGATCACTGCGCTGCCCCGGCCAGTAAAAAACCGGACAAGTGCACAAGCTACCATCCGTGTTTTTCATGCCACGCCGGTCCGGAAAAAAACGGACCGCCGGATCGGTAAAATTCAGTGGTAGTGCACAAACGCCCTATGGCAGCAATGAAAAACATATGGGCGCTTGTGCACCACACTGAATTTTACCGTCCGTCATTTTACTTTTCCCCATTCCGGACCGTTTTTTTCCGTTCCGAGATGACGGCAATGAAAAACATATGTACGCTTGTGCACTACACTGAATTTTACCGTCCGGAAAAAAACGGATGGTTGTATTTTAATCATAAATCACTACATAGTATAAAACAAAGTCGCTTCCCGTCTGTCTGTCCCTATATATGCTTAAATCTTTAAAACTACGAAACAGATTTTCATGCGGTTTTCACTAACAGGTAGCGTGGTTCTTCAGAAAGATTTTAGTATATAATTTATGAAAGTTTTGTGTAAATTGGTAGAAATATAACGATAATTGTCGAAAGTGCCGGCAAACGGCAAGCCGCCCGGGAGTTTTCTGCAAAAACGCTGCCTAATCCTTTCGAGGTTTAAAAAAATAATGCATGTTGGGATATTCCTCTTCTATAGATCTACAAAAAAGTCCGCGATAGCATATGTCTATCTTTTAAGGATAGCATATTCTAGCCATATTATCTCTTAAAAAATGGTTACGAACAATGCGGTAATTTGGAAAGCTATTTAAACGGATACAGTATTAACCCTTATCAATCTAAATACGTTAGTTGCTTTAAGCATTTCATGCACATTATTTTACTCTTTTACACCATATAATTTAAATGAATATCTTAGGAGTTATCGCAAATAAATTAACGCACGCCAAAATAAATTCAAGCGCCTTTCTCGATTGACGACCGATTTGGCGCAGGAGTAGGCTACCCACCTTCTGCGCCAGTGGTCTCGGGTTCGATTCCCGGACAAGACAAATATTTGTGTGCATGAACATGTCTATTTGTCTTGGTCTGGGTGTTAACTATGTATAATATGTATGTATTTACAAACAAAAAGTATTTAAGTATATATTTATCCGTTATCAAGTTTTCCATGATACAGTTTCTTAATGAAATTAAAATGGGCTTAGATAATTGGTGTGAATGTAAGAATTTATTTATTTATTATTATTATTATTATTTTTCACCAATAACACGTAATATATCTAGCACCAAAAATATGGATTTTGAAATTTTTGTTTGTCTGTCTGTCTGTCTGTTGTCCGTGTTTCACGCAAAAACTACTAAGCGGATTTTGATAAAACTTTTTTTGTTATATAGCTAGCTGTAGACATTCGATAGTAGTTAAAAAATAATTTTTCATCAAGCCTCAATTAATTGTGATTTCGGTAAAATGACCCTGTCAGGTACCTTTCACTGATAAGAGGATGAACCCAAAACTCTTTCTGTCTTCTACGTCTTCGTACATAAAGCAATAACGCAAGTAATTGCCGACGTTCCAAGGAACTCATTATTCCTCTCGTTTAAAACGCGTCCGTAGAGTGTAGTTTCAAAGAGATCACTGCGCTGCCCCGGCCAGTAAAAAACCGGACAAGTGCACAAGCTACCATCCGTGTTTTTCATGCCACGCCGGTCCGGAAAAAAACGGACCGCCGGATCGGTAAAATTCAGTGGTAGTGCACAAACGTCCTATCTGTGTATGGTTTTAGCGCCACTTGCCGGCCTAGCATGAGCGGCTTATAACGCGCGATATGATATGGTACGGCATGCCGTCCTGCTTACACCTTAGTGGGGTAAGCAAGACAACTTGCCGTACCATATCATATCATATCGCGCGTTATAAGCCGGTCATGCTAGGCCTCCGCTAGGAGTAATTGTGTTCTGTGTGCTAGGCCCTCCTTGTGAGTATATTTATTCTATGGGGGGCGGGCTCTGGTCGCTATGAAAATGGTTGGTTTATTATGTACCTAAGTTAATTTGATTCTGTCTGCAATGTAAAGTTTCGTATAAATTTTAGAGCGAATTAGACTTAGGTACCTATCTATTCTATGTGATTATTGCCTACTGCTAAATTAGGAGAAGCCAAACGACCAATGTCGAACATGAGAAAGGTATGAACCAATATAAGTACTTACTTAAACTTTACTGTACCTACTCTTCTATTATTTTATTACTGTATTTTATTAAATTAAATCACTTTACAGGAAAGAGCATGGTTTAAGCCTTCATTCGATTTTGATCAGTGTGATCCTCCAAAGAAACCAAAGATCCAAGTTAAAAATACTAGTCCCTCTAAAAGCAATTCTCCAGTTAAGGTATATTTTTATAACAATTATTTGGGTTGTAGACTTGTGGAAGTATTTGTTACTAGCTTTCCGCCCGCGGCTTCGCCCGCGTGGACTACAGGACGTTATCCCGCGGGAATTTGACATTTTTCCGGGATAAAAAGTAGCCTATGTTCCTCTCCAGGCTACAAAGTATCTGTGTCCCAAATTTCAGCCAAATCCGTTCAGCCGTTTTGGCGTGATTGAGTAACAAACATCCAAACATCCAAACATCCAAACATCCAAACATCTAAACTTTCACATTTATAATATTAGTAGGATGATGTTTATGGAGAATAAATTGGGAAAGCCAATGATTGTTACTATAATATTTATATTTTTTAACAGAAATGTCATCGCGAGAAACAAGTAACTAATGTAAAAATTGACCATAAAAGTTGGATGAAAACTTTTAACCCAGTAACAGTTGAAGATTTGGCTGTGCACAATAAAAAAATTCAAGATGTTGATGAATGGTTAAGAGCAACTTGTAACAGCAACCATGGTGAAATGCTGTTACTGACAGGTCCTGTTGGATGCGGAAAAACTACAACTATTCGTACTTTAGCAAAAAAACTCAATATAAAGGTCACTGAATGGATAACGCCTCTTGATATAGAAATTCCTTCAGAAAATGGTGAGTTATGAACTAATTTTTAATACTATTCTTCTTCTTTTTATGCAATGGTGGTCCCCCTTTGGATTTCACCTATATTCTTTAATACTATTAACCACTCAAGTTGGATTTATTCAACAAGCATTTACATATATTTAATGACTCAGACTAACTCTGACACCTTTGAATCTGTGTTCGTAGGGTTTGTCAATTGAAGGAAATAAAATATAAAATGCTCACACTTTTTACAGCCAAGAAATAGCTTGTTGAATAATCCCAACTAGGGGTTAAAAGTTAATTCACGCACTAATGTTTTTAAAATTATTCTAAATGTTTCCAGGTGAATTTGAGTTTAGGGAGAAACAGTCAACCAAATTCTTAGATTTTATCATAAAAGCTGCAAACTTCACATCATTGTTAGATTCTAATGGAAATAAGTTAGTTTTAGTAGAAGACTTTCCGAACACTTTCTTAAGAACTTCTTCTGAATTCACAGAAGTATTACAGTAAGGTTTACTACATCCATGTATATTATCAACATGACAAATTACAAAGTTCAGACTTAGCAAAACTGGGATTCATTTATTTGTGATTTTTCAGGCAATATAAATACAGAGCTAAGTCACCAATAGTGTTCATATGTTCAGAATCTCACTCGGATAATAAAAATACAGCAGTTAGTTTATTTACACCTACTATTCAGGAGCAATTTCAAATAAAACACATTGTGTAAGTTAGTATAACATTCTTGGTAGATTAGACTTTAATATTTGGAATAGTGACCATTAAATTTGTCCTGTTACAGATTCAATGGTGTTTCCCCTACAGGTTTACGATCAGCTCTTAAAAGAGTATCAGAGATAATAAGTAAGAAACACACATCTGTTTACAATGTTCCAACAGCAGATATGATAGAGTGTGTTGTAAATTCTTCTGCTGGAGATGTTAGATCTGCTGTTTTGAATTTGCATTTTGCATGCTTGAAAGGCAAGTTTTTATGTACCTACCTATATGTCGCAGTCAATTGGTTGAATCCGCCATTCGCCTAGGCCAATCATTTTTAGGGTTCCATAGTCAACAAGGAACCCTTATAGTTTCGCCATGTCCGTCTGTCTGTCCCCAGCCTAGCTCATAGCCCCTTTGATCACGCACAATTGTGATGACCACATCTACTGTGTTCCACAGTTTATTGAAACGAAGGTCTCTCATGCAAAATTAAGTAAATTAAAACTAGTCCTACCTTACTAGAAAATAGTGTCCGTAATCCAGGGGGGCTGAACGTTGTCTCGCCGGCGCGCGCCGGGCAAAACGATCTCCACACAACCCCCGATGGGATACTCTTACAGCTAACACTCTTATACTACACAATGCCCTAATAGGCAGCTAAAACTTTCCCGGCGCTTTTCAAAGCGAACACACACGGGTTACAAGTCCGTACCCCGACCGGAGCCCTAGTAGGTGCAAAACGAAATCTCGGTCCCAATATGGGTAGGTAACTTGCGCGGCACGTCGCTACAGAAACACACGAACTTGTCTCACGGCTGCTTACGGCCAACTGGTCTGCACGCGGCCCGAGCGCATTGCGTGTCGCCCGTGACCTTGACAATGACAACGCACCGCTCGCAGCGCGGCGCGAACATCCCCCCGTCCCGGACAGTAGCAAACTGTCCGCCAACTCAATCTAAGGGCAGGCGAGAGAGGGTAGCGATCGCTCGCTTCAAAACAGAGTCCCCCACCAGGACCTCGGCAAACCTGGGCACACCATCCGACCCCGGATGAAGCTGAACAATGCGTCCTAAACGCCAGCGGAGGGGCGGCAGGTTTGGATCCTTTACCAACACGAGGTCTCCTGTCTTGGGTGGGGTCGTCCTATCCGACCACTTAACGCGTTGCTGCAAAATGTGCAAATACTCCAGATGCCAACGGCGCCAAAAACTCTGCGTAAGCTGCTGGAGCAATTCAAATCGCGAGAGCCGTCCGGAGGCCACTTCGGAATAAGGATATTCCGGCAAGGCGTTAAGCGGTCTGCCAATCAAAAAATGGCCCGGCGTAAGGGCCTCTAAATCATTCGCGTCCGAAGACAACGGACACAACGGACGCGAGTTGAGGACCGCCTCAACCTTACAAAATACGGTCGCGAGTTCCTCAAACGTGAGGACCGTCTCCCCAATAACGCGACGAAGGTGAGTTTTAGCGGCCTTTACAGTTGCTTCAAAAATCCCTCCCCAGTGGGGGCAGGATGGCGGGGAGTACTGCCATCGTACCCCTCTGCGAGAGAGTGTGGATCCGATCTCAAAATTATTCCTATCCAAAAATTCACAAACTTCCTTTAAATACCTATCGGTGCCCTTGAAATTGGTTCCACAATCGGACCTGATTAACGACGGCATTCCGCGGCGAGACACAAAACGATTCAACGTGGCTACAAAGGCTTCTGTGGTGAGGGCACTAACCACCTCCAGGTGGACCGCTTTAGTGGCCAAACAAACAAATACACACAAGTAAGCCTTTTCCGTTCTAGCATTACGAAGCCGCGATGTCTTAACGGTAAATGGCCCCGCAAAATCCGTTCCAACTCCTGAGAAGGGCATCGATTCGTTCACTCGATCGGCAGGCAAATCACCCATCTGGGGCTGCATCGTATCGGCGCGCAAACGATAACACGGGAG
The DNA here is from genome assembly GCA_949710035.1 of Crambus lathoniellus. Classification (NCBI taxonomy): domain Eukaryota; kingdom Metazoa; phylum Arthropoda; class Insecta; order Lepidoptera; family Crambidae; genus Crambus; species Crambus lathoniellus. The sequence continues at coordinate 17,631,596 of OX453303.1, read as the reverse complement.
ACAACGAAAAATAACGGATCGGATTATTCTCCGCGCTGACAAAATCCAGAACTCTCGTTGGAGGAGCGCGGTCAAAGCATTACAACCGGCATGAGCATTCTTTACATGTCGGTCTGTAATCAACAGTCTAACTAACGGTCCATCCTTGGGGAGCAACAAAGGGTGGCGTGATCCGTACGGCAGGTTGGCATGTCTGAGCCTACCTCCGACACGCAGCAATCCGGTACTGTCCAAGAAGGGATTCAACCGCACCAAGGGTCCCTTCAACTTGGACTTACTTGAGCGCAGGGCTTTCAGCTCCGGTTCAAACTCTCGCTGTTGCGTCACTCGCAACCAATGCAACAGGGCGTCTTGCCGCTCTTGTGGGGCGAGGACCGGAGACAACGATTTCTCCTGAGGCTGGCGACAATTTCGCACAAAGCGCCTCATCCAAGCAGTCACGCCGAGCAACTTATCAAGAGAACTGTAGCGGTCTAACAAAAACTCCATCTGCGGAGCCGCCACCGTCTGCACGGCGTGAACACGCATGCCTAGGTCTGGGACTCTGGCCACAGCCGGGGTGGCAGGCCATGAGCGCTCAGGCCGTAACAACCATGATGGACTCCACCATAGGTGGTGGTCCACTAACTCAGGCGCCTCGCAGCCGCGGGAGGCACAATCTGCGGGGTTCAGTTCGCCCGGTACGTGGCGCCAAATCAACGGGGCCTTTGAAGCCTGAATTTGTGAGACCCGGTTGGCCACAAAAACCTCAAGGGTGTGGACTGAACTCTTCAGCCAACAAAGGACGACCTGGCTGTCAGACCACGCAAATATCGACCCCAAGTCGACACCGTTTCCCAAGGTGTCGGCAACATGATTGAGTAGCCGTACTAAGAGAGTGGCGCCGGACAACTCCAACTTCGGAATGGTTAGCCTAGTCCGAAGGGGGGCGACCTTACTCTTGGCCGTAACTAAGTGTACGGCGACAACGCCTGCTGCATCCACCGTTCGGATGTAAACGGCTGCCGCGTATCCGCTTTCGGACGCGTCACAAAAGCCGTGCAGGGAGGCTTTAAACTTTCCCGAAGGCAGCATTTGCCTCGGTATACAAACCCGATTGACGTCGGGTAGGGATGACACGAACCTCACCCACTCTCGTAGGAGGCTACCAGAGAGGGGCTCATCCCATGACAATTCCGCAGCCCAGAGCTCCTGTAGGAAGCACTTCATCGAAAACACTACAGGGCTGAGCCAACCGTTCGGATCAAAGGTACGGGCTACAGTAGACAGCACCGTGCGTTTAGTCCAGACCTTTGGGTCTGGCAGTTCCAATCTATATGTGAACAAATCCGGGACTGGTCGATACTGGACTCCCAAAACAGACAGCATGTCTGGAGTCTCCGGATTTTCAAAGAGGAGCGGCTCTTGCTGGTGGTCCTTAGGCAAATCTGCCAATAGGTCCGGTGAGTTAGACAGCCACTTCCGCAACTCATAGCCACCAGCCCTCAAGAGCGCAATCAGCTCATCACGTAAGACGAGAGCCTCATCTAAGCTCGAGGCCCCCGTGCAGATATCGTCGACAAATAAGGCCCCCCCCTCAATAAGAGCAGATGCCCGGGGATAGCGTAGCCGTTCGCGCTCTGCGAGCTCCAAAAGCGAACGGATCGCCACAAAGGGGCTCGACCGCAAACCATAAGTGTTGGTGTTCAGCTCGTAAGCCAACATCGGATCCTGGGGATCCTCACGCCAAAGGATGAGCTGGTATCGTCTATCCTCCGGGTGAATCACGGTCTGTCTGAACATCATGCGGATATCGGCCACAAAGACGACAGCGTGCCGGCGGAAGTTGGTCAAAACATCACAGACATCGTGATGCAACTTCGGCCCCGCATGCAGACACTGATTCAACGACACTCCGGTTGACGTGGGCGCTGAACCATCAAAGACCACGCGGATCTTCCCATTGGAAGTCTTCAAAACAGCGTGGTGTGGCAGGAAGTAATGTTCCACATTACGCCAGTCCAACTGCGAGATGGACATGTGCCCAAGGTCCAAATACTCCCGCATGAAGTCTATATACTTCTCCTTGAATGCGGGATCCCTGGCCATCCTACGCTCCATGGACAACAATCTCTTCTCGGCCATCGGTCGGGAGCTCCCTAAAGGAGGGCGAACCGCCAAGAAGGGCAAGCGGGTAATCAAGCGACCCGAGAGGAGGCGCCCAGTGTTGTTCTGGTAGAACAATTCGCACTCCTCGGCTAACGGATCCAACCGCTTGGCAGTGGGAGGTTCCTCCACCTCCCAAAACTTTTGGAGAACGTCGGACAAAGTAGAACCGACAATGGTCTGGCGGTCTACCGACGGGGTCTCTGGTGTCTGTGGTACCTTTCCCATCACCACATGACCCAGCGACGAGGACAAGGCGACAAGATCGGCTGTCTGCAAAACTCGCTTGCTTCCACACAATACACGACCGAGGACATCCGCACCAATCAACAAGTGTATTGGGCCCGGTCGGTGGAAGAAAGGATCAGCCAAAGCCAGTCCAGACGTCAGCTCAATCGTGGATGGCGGCACTCGCACTTGCGGGAGTGGTCCAACCACCTTATCAAAAACTATCGCCGAAGCACCGATCTTCGGCCTTGGCGTGAAGTGGGGGGAGAAGGAGAACTCAACTCGACCAATCGGATCAGGGATCCGCGAGTCTCCCACCCCCCGTACCGCTTCGTGATGCGGCACAAGCAAAAGACCCAGCTGTCGGACAAGCCACCTGGACATTATGCACCCCTGGGCACCTGAGTCCAAAAGGGCACGCACCGTGACAACATTGCCCTTAGGTCCCCAAACATTCACGGAGGCTGTTGGCAACAGCACAAGCTCCGGAGGGGTGGTTGGGTCCGACAGGGGCGCCATTAAAAATTTTGGGGGGGGTACTTGTCCCCCTCGCGCCTGAGTCGGCGCGCCAAATGTGGGACGCTCGTACCGGGCGAGCGGGTCCCAATCGGGTACATACTGGCCCCGACCAACAGCACTCCTAGGTGCAGGGTAATACCCGTGTGGGGCGTGCCTCGGTACATAGTACCCCAATCGAGGCCTCTCCATTAGGGGGGGGGAGTAGCAAATAGGGCCCGTGCCCATCGCCACCGTGGCGTACTCTTGTGGTACCCCCCTACCCCCGCCCGTGGCGGGGGCGTCTCTCCTATAGTTCCCCCTCTCCGGGGGGGACTGAACGGGGGGGCTAAGCCCCGCCGAATCTCTAGGGGACCGGTTCCGGGCTGCCGGGCCCCCGCCCGTGCGCGAGGAATTCGAACCCCGGTCGCTCCCGGCGTCCTTGCGGTCCAAACAAAGGAGGGGGTGATGCCTCCCTCCGCAAAGACGACAATCCTCGGTCTGGGGACACGCCGACTGCATGTGTCCCCCCAAACACCTATAGCACCATTGGCGCTGTCTAGCAACGGCCCTCCGTCCCTCTGGGCGGAGGCCTCTAAATTTGGCACATTCGTGCACCACATGCCTATCTCCCCTGCAATACCTGCACCGCTCACTCGGTGCGGGGGGAGGGGACTGCTGGAAGGCAGCATAGCGATTGGTCGGGCGACGGGGCTGTTCCCTCGCCGCCACCATACGACCAACACCTGGAACCGGGGCGGGCTCCAGGTGGTCCGTCACCCTACATTCGTCCTCCAAAAAACGAAGGAGGTCCGCGAAGGGCGGGAGATACGAGGCGCTGTCGCCTCCGTACCTCTGCTCGAAACGCCCCTTCATTTCAGCGGGCAATTTGGCGAGGACTATGTGCAGCAGTACAAAGGACCACTGATCCACCGGCAGGTCCAATCGCCTTAGGGAGTTGACCGCTGACAGTAGCGGGTTCAGCAACTCCCTCCGTAACAGGTGTACCCGCGTGATTCGCGGGAGGGCCAAAATCGTGGCCACGTGGGTGTCCGCCAGTAACCGGACATTCTGGTACCTGCTAACCAGAAGCTGGCGAGCCACCTGGTAGTTGTCGTCGCTGATGAGCAGGTGCTGGATTACCGAGCTGGCCTCTCCTCGCAGGGAGGAGCGCAAATAGGCCAACTTCTCACTAGGGGATAAGTCCCGTCGTGAATCCACCAAACTGTCAAACAAATTAATGAAGCCCATCCAGGCTGACAGATCCCCATTAAAAGTGGGAATCTCCAATGTAGGCAATCGGCCTAGCAACGCCGTCGGGGTAGGTTTGACCTCCCCGCTCAAAACCGGCTCCCCCTTCCGAACAGCCAGGGCCCTCTCAGCCGCCTCCGTGAACTGGTCAGCCAGCTCATAGGCCTGGGCTACATCCTGCTCCAGCTGTTCCGACACGGCATCATCAGCTGGGGGGTTCTCCAAATAATGCGCGCGACACTCCATGGCGTGGCGCTCCAGGTCTTGCAGCCGAGCTGCCAGCCCGCCATACCGAGCTAGCAACGCGCCTACCCGGTCGGCTCGGTCTATTAATGTGACCGCACAAGCAAGCCAACGCAAAGCTCCTTGGATGCCAGCCCTGGATACGGCGGTCGGATTCGTAGGAGCCATTTATAATCCGTTTAATAAACAAAGCAAACAAAGAAATATAAAAGTGGCAAACATCAACAAAAAAAACAATAGAAATAGGTCGCGTCACGATAATATAAAACACAATTAAAATTCGGACGACATACACGGACCCTACTATTTTCATAAATTATTAGCAACTTACCAATTTCAAGGGCTAACAATATAACGGTATAAACAAAACGTATAGGATTAACGGTATGGCATAACGGCAGGGCCAAGTCAACCTCGCAAATCAACTACTAAACCGTTATCAACAAACGAAAACAAAACTATTTTTAATAATAATACTCGTAATTTAATACTACTAATAATTAAAACTAGTTCCACTTTTTTAACTAGGCAAGCGGACTCGGAACAAACACTAGTATGTGGTACTAATAAACAACACTTTCGAACGAAACTATTCGTCAAATAAATCCGGACACACAAAAAAAAATATACACATCTAGGCGAGTAAACTCGTATCAAATCACTAGTATGTGACAACAATTATATAAGTGTCTATCTATTATCGGATCCACCAAGTGAGAAACATTCGCTTCGAGAATTTACTAGAACAATTTCTTAGTACTTCTCGTCTCGGATCGGATCGGATCGGGAATCGGATCGGATCGGGAATCGGATCGGAAATACCCTTTTTAACAAAAAAAAATAATTTTATTTTTACTATGAAATTTTATGTACCTAGTTAATTTTAATATGAAAATTAACTACATATATCAACTAGGTACGCTCTGCTACCAAAAATTATGATCACGCACAATTGTGATGACCACATCTACTGTGTTCCACAGTTTATTGAAACGAAGGTCATGCAAAATTAAGTAAATTAAAACTAGTCCTACCTTACTAGAAAATAGTGTCCGTAATCCAGGGGGGCTGAACGTTGTCTCGCCGGCGCGCGCCGGGCAAAACGATCTCCACACAACCCCCGATGGGATACTCTTACAGCTAACACTCTTATACTACACAATGCCCTAATAGGCAGCTAAAACTTTCCCGGCGCTTTTCAAAGCGAACACACACGGGTTACAAGTCCGTACCCCGACCGGAGCCCTAGTAGGTGCAAAACGAAATCTCGGTCCCAATATGGGTAGGTAACTTGCGCGGCACGTCGCTACAGAAACACACGAACTTGTCTCACGGCTGCTTACGGCCAACTGGTCTGCACGCGGCCCGAGCGCATTGCGTGTCGCCCGTGACCTTGACAATGACAACGCACCGCTCGCAGCGCGGCGCGAACACCCTTAGTACTACAAAGCTGTGACTTGGCATGAATATACATAATTTAATAACGCCGACAAAGTAGTGAAATAAAATAAAATAAAAAATTTTTAGGTTACCTCCCCTACACGTGAAGTGGGATGTAATTTTTGTTTTCTTGTGTAACCCATAGTGTGGGATGTCATTGGATAGCAATTTCAAAAATATTGCGGCTTTGTGAGAACAGTTTTTTGAATAAGGCATCCGTTTGTTTGTGAATTATTAAGCTTTAAAATGCAAAGTTTTGTTACAGTCCTGTGTCCTCACCCCCTGCCATCCAAATGGTTGTTTTTGGATACGTGAGAAAATTCACGATAGTTGTATGTATGACGAAGTTAAAAGGAAAACTATCACAGCTAAGTAGGCTTTACAAGTTTTTGAGATATAACACATTTTCGAAAACCGCAAATATAATACGAACACTATGAAAAATAAAGTTAGTTTTTTCTGACGAAAAATGATAGTCGTATTTTTTACTAGGTGTATGTAATCGGTACGTTAAAAGGGCACGGAACCCTTCATGGGCGAGTCCGTCTCGCACTTGGCCGATTTTTTCCGTAAGCTATTTTATCTTCCCATAAGTTGACAGAGTCACAAAAAAAAAACAAAATTTAAGACGCTAACCTATTACGTGTTCTACAGGACTTCCGAGGGGTACATGCTGCCATACTTAACCATCCGGCAGATTCAACCATCTGCCTGCGACGTATATACTAACTATGTATACTACAGCCTACATACAGCTCTAATTTTGAAACTTGCATTTTATTGTGTTACATAATGTTTTCAGGAGGTAATTGTGATATGGACACTAGTATTATTATGGCAAAGGAAACAAAAACAAAAGCAACTAAAAGAAAAAAACAGTCTTCCAGTAAATTTTTATCACTAGGCAAAGATCAAACAGTCAGCATTTTGCATGGGGTTGGCAGAGTGTTAAATCCTAAAGGTATATATTATTGTAATTTTGATTTTTTATTCATAATGACTATTAAGTTGAATATTTTGTTCTCATTTTTTTATTTTTCAGTTATAACAGAAAATAACAGCCAAAGACTATCCCATTCACCGAACGTCATTATAGAACAATTCTTGAGTCATCCAAGTTCATTTGTAAACTTTCTGGGCGAAAATTACCTTCCTCACTTTTCATCTATCGACCACGCGGACAGAGCTGCGGCTGCCTTGAGTGACGCCGACTTCATGCTGGCAGAGTGGAGGGTATATAATAATTATAAATAGTATATGTACATTGAAAATGGCTGGAAGAATAACGGCCTGGCCACGAACATGCACGGCGGCAGCGGCGACGAGCGAATTGCGCAATCATTGCGCGCTCGCGACAGACGTCTAATCAAATAAGTCAATGATATGCACCAACTGATGCGCAATTCCCTCGTCGCCGCCGCCGCCCCGTCGCATCCCGCATTTTCGTGGCCAGGCCGTAACGCCCGAATACTCTGCTTTGGAAGAGTCTCTTTCTACATTTGACATTTGTATCGTTCATTGTAATGCCCGGGCTTCACCTGCATCTAATGCCATTAATTAGCGCGCTATTTGATATAATACGCAGGTGTAGCCGGGTTTTAGCGCACTAATTTGATATAATAAGCGCGCTAAGACGCGCATGCCGTTATTAACGCCGTTAGGCGTCACGCAGGTGAAGCCCCAGCATAATAGTGGTGTAACGAACTAGGTGTTATTGCTGATGAAGGGTGTAACTCCATTTTTTTTTTGTAGAATAGTGTCATATCTTTCGTAGTAATAGTAAAGTAACTCCAATTTTAAGTTAATTAGTACATGGAAATCGTACCAAATAAGTGGTGTTGCCTTGCATTGAATGAGGTAGTTCTGATTTTTTTATATGTTAGTAGTGATGCGATGGTAATGACAAATCCAAGTTTTCCACCTCGAAAGCCCTTTGGATCATTGTTAAATACTTAAAAATCCATAAAATTTTCGGATATTTTTCAGTTTTTGTCAGTTTTTACCACCAAGGATCTGAGTTACGGCAAATGTTACTATGCACTCTTTAAAGTAAGACTAAATTTGCAATAAAAAGAGAATAATTTAGTTTTTGTAGGCCAAATAGTTTTTAAGATACGGCTATTTTAAAATTTGCAAAATCACAAAAAAGGAAGTATTACAGTTTTTTTTATTTTTCGTCATCTTTGACCCCATAGTAGTGTAGACTAAGCTCCCGTTGTACTAAACCCTACCTCATAAGGTGGCAGCTCAAAAATGTAATGCAGTGATAGATACTACTTAGGAACACTGGATTTTAGTAGGTTGCCGTCGAATATCCTGGAAGAACTTCTATTTTTGTTCGTCTTCAAATCGCTATTTTGATCGAAAATTACATCATAAGGTGGCAGATCGAAACGTTTACGCATCGAAAGAGACACATTTGGACATAACAACCCGCATAGGTTGCCGGCCCAAACCCTGGCAGGTTTCAAGGTCAGCCAAGTTTTATAAGCCCCAAAAATGGGATAAATTACCTCATCAGGTGGCACGCTAAAACTGATGCAGATCGATTGCCCTAGACATGCCATTCATTAATATATAGGGTTGCCTGCCTTCAGCTTGGCAGTTTTTCTGGTCAGCCACCACCTCGAACAATGTATTACGAAATCTTGGAATAACGAGAAATTCTTGAATAGATGCTATGGTTCAGGGTATAATTTAGTAAAAATCGTGATATCAACTTAAACTCGACGTACTAACAGACTTGCGTCTTATGGTGTTGAAATAGTAGGGTAATTGTACCAGTTTTGGTCATTTCTCATATGTACCTATATCTTTATATATTGAAAAATGTGATGTTGCATTTTACGTTCAACGTGATATAGGTAGTATAACGGGCAATTTTGTGCTGTATAACAATATTTATTATGTTCACTTCAAATCACAGGTGATGATTTTTATGAGCTTATTTTTATGTTTTACTAACTTTCTGCCCCGCGGCTTTTTCCGTGGTAAAATGTACCTACCATATGTGCTATTCTGGTATCTAAGCTATAACACAGTAACGTTTCATCCGGATCCGTTCTCTAGTTTTTGCTTGAAGACGTAAGAAACTGATGCAGATCGATTGCCTTAGACATGCCATGCAGTTTTTCTGGTCAGCCACCTCGAACAATGTATTACGAAATCTTGGAATAACGAGAAATTCTTGAATAGATGCTATGGTTCAGGGTATAATTTAGTAAAAATCGTGATATCAACTTAAACTCGACGTACTAACAGACTTGCGTCTTATGGTGTTGAAATAGTAGGGTAATTGTACCAGTTTTGGTCATTTCTCATATGTACCTATATCTTTAAATATTGAAAAATGTGATGTTGCATTTTACGTTCAACGTGATATAGGTAGTATAACGGGCAATTTTGTGCTGTATAACAATATTTATTATGTTCACTTCAAATCACAGGTGATGATTTTTATGAGCTTATTTTTATGTTTTACTAACTTTCTGCCCCGCGGCTTTTTCCGTGGTAAAATGTACCTACCATATGTGCTATTCTGGTATCTAAGCTATAACACAGTAACGTTTCATCCGGATCCGTTCTCTAGTTTTTGCTTGAAGACGTAAGAAACTGATGCAGATCGATTGCCTTAGACATGCCATGCAGTTTTTCTGGTCAGCCACCTCGAACAATGTATTACGAAATCTTGGAATAACGAGAAATTCTTGAATAGATGCTATGGTTCAGGGTATAATTTAGTAAAAATCGTGATATCAACTTAAACTCGACGTACTAACAGACTTGCGTCTTATGGTGTTGAAATAGTAGGGTAATTGTACCAGTTTTGGTCATTTCTCATATGTACCTATATCTTTAAATATTGAAAAATGTGATGTTGCATTTTACGTTCAACGTGATATAGGTAGTATAACGGGCAATTTTGTGCTGTATAACAATATTTATTATGTTCACTTCAAATCACAGGTGATGATTTTTATGAGCTTATTTTTATGTTTTACTAACTTTCTGCCCCGCGGCTTTTTCCGTGGTAAAATGTACCTACCATATGTGCTATTCTGGTATCTAAGCAGCATTTATTATGCAGAAATAATATGAAATAATTAATCGTTAATCAACTTTGTTTCAAAAATGGGAAACGTCATGCAGCTATATCAAAAGTATCTATCCACACTAGGACAGTACGTTTAACTTTTTTTGATACTTATCTACATATATAAAACTCTTGCGTTACTGACTGACTGATAGACAACGCACAGCCGAAACTACTGGGCGCAAGAAGCTGAAATTCGGCATGTATGTTCTTTGGGGAGTGAAAGGTAAGGAGTGGAAGGTGAGGAAGGAAAGCATTAAAAGAGGATTTTTAGAAATTCCTCCTCTAAGGGGGTAAAAAGGGGGGGTCCACACTGTTGTTTGTTACTGGCTAATCAAAATTTGAATTTATATGTCTTTTACTTATATTTTATTCTGATTGACACTTCAATAAATACAACAAACACAGACGAAGTCGCGAGCGGAGCGATAGTTATATAGGTAAGTATATACAAGAAGATGAATAGAATTGCATATTCACTTCATTTTTTTTAAAGTACACGTACAAGCATAAAAGAAATACAAAGTTACTTACACACTATTTTAGGGTCCGTAACACAGTAACGTTTCATCCGGATCCGTTCTCTAGTTTTTGCTTGAAGACGTAAGAAACTGATGCAGATCGATTGCCTTAGACATGCCATGCAGTTTTTCTGGTCAGCCACCTCGAACAATGTATAACAAAATCTTAGAATAACGAAATTCTTGTATAGATGCTATGGTTCAGGGTATAATTTAGTAAAAATCGTGATATCAACTTAAAGACGACGTACAGACTTGCGACTTATGGTGTTGAAATCATAGAGTAAATGTACCAGTTTTGGTCATTTCTCATAAGCATATCTTCAAATATTAAAAAAAGTGATGTGGCCTTTTAAGTTCAACGTGATATAGTTAGCAAGCAATTTTGGTTTGCAATTTATTATGCAGAAATAATATGAAATAATTAATCGTTAATCAACTTTGTTTCAAAAATGGGAAACGTCATGCAGCTATATCAAAAGTATCTATCCACACTAGGACAGTACGTTTAACTTTTTTTGATACTTATCTACATATATAAAACTCTTGCGTTACTGACTGACTGATAGACAACGCACAGCCGAAACTACTGGGCGCAAGAAGCTGAAATTCGGCATGTATGTTCTTTGGGGAGTGAAAGGTAAGGAGTGGAAGGTGAGGAAGGAAAGCATTAAAAGAGGATTTTTAGAAATTCCTCCTCTAAGGGGGTAAAAAGGGGGGGTCCACACTGTTGTTTGTTACTGGCTAATCAAAATTTGAATTTATATGTCTTTTACTTATATTTTATTCTGATTGACACTTCAATAAATACAACAAACACAGACGAAGTCGCGAGCGGAGCGATAGTTATATAGGTAAGTATATACAAGAAGATGAATAGAATTGCATATTCACTTCATTTTTTTTAAAGTACACGTACAAGCATAAAAGAAATACAAAGTTACTTACACACTATTTTAGGGTCCGTGCCCAAAGGGTGTAAATGGGACTTTATTACTAAGACTCCGCTGTCCGTCTGCTCCAACATCGTCTGAGAGACTCCTCATCACCAAGTGAAGCGAATTGGTCTCACCAGAACAAAACAAATAAGCCCAAACTTGAGGGGTTTCATAGTGGTCATTACAAGTACCATTGGCTTCCTCCCTGCTCCAATATCAGACCCTCACCACCAAGTGCAGCGAATAGGTCTCATCAGAACGAAACAAATGAGCCCAAACTCGAGGGGTTTCCTAGTGGTCATTAGAAGTACCATTGGCTTCCTCCCTGCTCCAACATCAGACCCTCACCAAGTGCAGCGAAATATGTCTCATCAGAACGAAACAAATGAGCTCAAACACGAGGGGTTTCCTAGTGGTCATTAAGAAGTGCCACTGGCTTCCTCCCTGCCCCATCATCAGACCCTCACCAGCAAGTGTAGCGAATAGGTCTTATAAGCACGAAACAAATAAGCCCAAACTCGAGGAGTTTTCGAAGCAGCCGTTGAAGAGTTCCATTGCCCACCTCTTGACTCCATCATCAGATCAGCTCGAATAAGGTGTCAAATTATTAAATTGTCATTATATTCCTATAGACTTGCAGAGTTTCAAATCAATTCGACAATTAGAAGTAGGTTAAAATTGAATTCCAAGATTTTCTTACATTGTGACTTAGTTAGTTCCTTACACGTGAAGCTAAGAAAAGCGTGTTAAAAAGCATAACCGATTGACAGTCCACGCACACTACCGCCCGCCGCGTCTTGGCTACCGTCATCATTACATATTAAAAGCACAAAAATTAATGTTTACATTGTATTGCAATGTAGACCTACTGTGCCTTTGTAGACCTGGAGGCCTACGATCGAGTCGAAAGGAATGAGCTATGGAAGGTGTTGTCTGAATACGGATTGGAGAGCAATGGAGCAATGGCTCTTCAATTTGTTTTTAGACAGTTGTATGAAAGGCCTGAGAGAACGTGACTGTGGAATTATGATGAAGGGGACCCAATTCAAGTGCCTCCTCTATGCTGACGACCAGGTAATACTTGCGTCTTCTGTGGGGGAGTTGTAGGAGATGTTGTCCGTTATGAATGATGATTTTGTGAGAAAAGGGATGAAAGTGAAGTGGTCTTTGAGTGAGATGAAGAAATGTCGGACTGTACGGTAATGATAAGTGGTCAGAAAGTGGAACAGGTGCGTGAGTTTGTATATTTGAGCAGTTTATTTAAAAGGGATGGAAAGTGTGAGGAAGACAGAAAGGCGACTGAAGAAAGGGAATTCAGTGAACGGCGCTATACACTCAGTTATGAGTAGCCAAATCGTATCTGAAAAGGCGCGAATGGCTATTCATAACGGAGTGCTGGTGCCGACACTGATGTATGGAAGTGAGTCTTGGGTATGACAGAAGAAGAATGAAATCAGAATAAATGCAGTAGAGATGCGATCGTTGAGAAAAATATGTGGAGTTAAATTGAGTGATAGAGTGAGCAATGATGTGATTCGTGAAAGGTGTGAGCTGAAAGATGATATAGTGACAAGAATTGAGAAAGGAATGCTACGGTGGTTTGGTCACTTAGAGAGGATGAATGAAAGGCAAATTACGAAAGAGATATATTGTGCGAATGTGGAAGGACTGGTTGTGCAAGGGCGTCCCTGAAAAACCTACACGGACCAAATAGGAGGTGTACTAAAAAAGACTGGTGTACGCAGTGACAAAAATCGCCGGGCATGTATAAAAAGATTGATGGATGTGAATGAAGCGAAAGAAGTGTGCAAGGATCGTAGCAGGTGGCGATCCATAGTCTCTGCCTACCCCCGTGGGAAATACGCGTGAGTATATGTATGTATGTATTGCAAATAACATTGTGTACATTTTATTGAAATTAATACACATTTTTAAAAATAGTAAAAACTGCTACAGTTTTATAAGTGTATACATATGAAAGAAAAAATCAAAGTAATCATTGTTAAAATTGTAATTACATTTTTGTGAAATCACATCGTTTACTAATTATTGTAATTCATAGTGGCTTCATATTTTTAGTTTTGAAAAATGTGTACTATATTGCGAGAAACTCCGATGGTTATAAAGTATGTATTGATAAGATGACTATTTGTTATTGAAATTTTCAGAGTGTACATGTATTCGAAATTCTGTCCATCTATACATTTCATTGCACGTGACTGTACGTATGGGTTGACACTTAGGAATGATTTTTTTGTTTAATGTGTCTCATAAAATATAATTGCGAAACTGTGTTTGTTTGTCTGTTTCTTACGTCTTCAAGCAAAAACTAGAGAACGGATCTGGATGAAACGTTACTGTGTTATAGCTTAGATACCAGAATAGTAATATGTTAGGTACATTTTACCACGGAAAAAGTCACGGGGCAGAAAGCTAGTAAAAACATAAAATAAACTCAACTCATAAAAATCATCACCTGTGATTTGAAGTGAACATAATAAATATTGTTATACAGCACAAAATTGCCAGTTATACTTCCTATATCACGTTGAACGTAAAAGGCAACATCACTTTTTTCAATATTTAAAGGTTTTAATTATAGGTACCTATGAGAAATGACCAGAACTGGTACATTTACCCTATTATATCAACACCATAATAGCCGCTACACACGTTCCGATCCGACCGCCGATTTGGTCTGCTCCAGACCAAATCTGGACGTGTGTAGCGTAGTCGTCCGACCATATTCGTGTTTGACGCGGTCGGCCGGATTTGGTTCGCACGAACTTCACTTCCTACCAAATCGGAACGTGTGTAGGCTTCCGACCGGACCAACTTGGCAGTGTTGACAATTTTGGAGGTTTTCCCCTAGATTTAGGGAGAAAATATGTAAAAGCGGAAATATTTAAAGCAGATAGAATTACTTTAAGGGATTTTCAGAGGATTCAATTTAATGCTCGTTCATGAGTTTTACGTAGGACTGAACGAACGAAAGGTTTAAATATGGCCATTTATGAAAAGGTTATTTTTATCTATTAGTTTTTTTTTAGAATTTTTTATTTAAAACTCGCAATTTGTCGTAAAACTAAATATATATAAAAAGGGCATAACACCTCATCAATAAGTGCTGCTTTTAGTAAATATTTAGCATGTTTTAGTATTTTTTTGAAAATAACAGAAAATTTAAAAATAATGATATTGTTTTTTTATAGTAATAAAACATTAAAAACCGAAAATATTTTTCTTTTTAATTTATTTATTACAAGCAAATTGATGTTTTCAGTATTTATAAATAATAATAATATTGGGAGATTAGCAGTGGCTGGCAACACTGCAACAACGGCTAGAGGTCGGCCAGACCAAATCGGAACGTGTGTAGCGCCGACCGATTTGGTCTGGCAGATTTGGTTTGAACGTGTGTAGGCGCGGATCAGATCTGTAGTGAAGTTCGCCCGCACCAAATCGGCGGTCGGATAGGAGCGTGTGTAGCGGCTATAAGACGCAAGCATAGTAAAACAATATAAGTACGTTGACTGCCTGGACAGGCACCCCAAACGGTTTGTATGTGAGCGCGCCCGTACGTATGCGTCGTCATGCGTCGTCGCACGCACACACTGACAAAATTTATCGGTGATAACGGGGCGACAGTCATGCGTGCGTGGCAGCGCCCGTCGCCCGCCGCGCGGCGCCCGGCCGCCGGTCGCCCGCGACCGCGCATAATATTTAAGGTAAAACTGTCCGTCCGTGCCCACCACGTGCCCACCACACGCACGCTCCGCGCCGCTGCGCTGCCTCCTTATAATAATTTTGTATTTGTATTTGTAATAATTCGTGCGTGTACCTACGATGGCTAAAAATTCGAGTAGAAGTAAAAAATATTGTAGTGTATACGGATGTCTCAGTAGCGAGTTGTCTAATCCAGATCTATCTTTCTTCGCATTAGCTACCTAGCGAACAAGAACGGTGAGTACAATCTACCTACTATAATTATCATACGTACATAATATTTTGTATAGCTGCTTACCTACCTAAATAGTTCTGCTTCCGATTTCGTTGACCAGAACCAATTTGTAGTTTAATTTCCAAATAGAAAGAAAGAAGAAAGAAAAAAAGAAAAATTTATAATAACAAATTATTGTAACTTGTAATCCTATGTGTAGGTAGGTACCTATGTGATTAGATTAATAAACTGGGAGCATAATACAAATTTTTAACCGCCTCTGCGGTCTAGTGATTCACACCACCACCGATTTCAGACCCAGAGGCCCCGGGTTCGATTCGCAGTGGGCGTAGGTACATATTGTATTCGGTTTTTGACAGGCCCCTGCGTCAAGGTAGGCTACCCATCTTCTGCGCCAGTGGTCTCGGGTTCGATTCCCGAACAAGACAAATATTTGTGTGCATGAACATGTCTATTTGTCTTGGTCTTGGTGTTGTTGTAAAGCCACGTTTTAATTTATCCTATTTCGACCGTAATTTTTCAAACTAAACAGATAACATGACGTAGGTAATAAAAAATTTTAGTCAGCCCCTGGTCTATGTACAAAAATAATTAAAAAACTTTGTATTATTGATTCCTGACGCCCAGGGTGGGGGCAACAGGGGAAAACTGTTTTGTATAGAGATTGACTATGCATTTTTGACGATTGAATAAACTCTAAGCGACAGCCCTACGTGTTTAGCCTATTATCGCTCGCTCAGGGCTCCAGTCCGCTTACTTATATTGTTTTACTATGACGCAAGTCTGTTGGTACGTCGAGTTTAAGTTGATATCACGATTTTTACTAAATTATACCCTGAACCATAGCATATATTCAAGAATTTCTCGTTATTCCAAGTTTTTGTAATACATTGTTCAAGGTGGCTGACCAGAAAAACTGCCAAGCTGAAGGCAGGCAACCCTATATATTAATGAATGGCATGTCTAGGGCAATCGATCTGCATCAGTTTCAGCGTGCCACCTGATGAGGTAATTTATCCCATTTTTGGGGCTCATAAAACTTGGCTGACCTTGAATCCTGCCAGTGTTTGGGCCGGCAACCTATGCATGTTGCTATGTTCCAATGTGTCTCTTTCGATGCGTAAACGTTTCGATCTGCCACCGTATGATGTAATTTTCGATCAAAATAGCGATTTGAAGACGAACAAAAATAGAAGTTCTTCCAGGATATTCGACGGCAACCTACTAAAATCCAGTGTTGCTTAGTAGTATCTATCAGTGCATTACATTTTTGAGCTGCCACCTTATGAGGTAGGGTTTCGTACAACGGGAGCTTAGTCTAGTGGGTTTATGGCAAAAGTTTTTTATTAGTTATTAAAGTCTATTAAATTTCCAACAAAATGAGATTAATTATGTCATTTACACCTGATAGTTTCTGAGACACAGCTGTTCAAAGTTATAGAGGTAGGTAAGTAAACAATTATGTAATAGAAGGGTTTGCAAAAGGTAGTAAGCCCTAAAGGAAGAAGGATCTGGGAGGCGTTCCCGTTCTACCCTGTTAATGACACGCAAACCTTAATCACCTTGAAAGCATACCAAAGATGTAAGGTTGTACCAGCAGATGTGGTTGCAGGAAAGCAGGACTCAAATGTTCAGCTGTTTGCAGCTACTGCATTGGTCAATCATACGAGAACATACCAGACCTGATGTGTGATGACATTGATGAACCATTGATTGATAACTCACCATCAAAGGACGATTTTGACCTTCCTGAGCAGTTCGATGAAGAAATTATACTTACCTCAGCAAGCTGCCCCCAAAAAGTATGCTGTGGATTCAGAGGACGTGCCTGGTCCTTCAAAAATATACATACAATGTACATAATTGATCCCACCACCACCCAGATCCTCCTTCCTTTAGGGCGTACTTCATTTTGCAAACCCTTTTATTACATAATTGTTTACTTACCTCAATAACTTTGAACAGCTGTCTCAGGAACTATCAAGTGTAAGTTGATATTACTAATTGGTCTCATTTCAAACAAATTCCAATAGCCAATTATTAAATTAATGTCAAACTTGGAATCAGTGTACCTTGTGGCCTTGTAATAAAAGTCTTTACTTTTGACATTAATTCAATCTAATGCCAATGCTATTTCGTTCAAAGAGTAAGGGAGCTGAATGGAGCAAGACATAACTTACCTTCATAACAGAGTTCCTGGGTTCAATCCCCAAACGCAACCGATTGTCATTTACTTTGGATAATAAAA
This sequence comes from Crambus lathoniellus, assembly GCA_949710035.1. Lineage (NCBI taxonomy): Eukaryota > Metazoa > Arthropoda > Insecta > Lepidoptera > Crambidae > Crambus > Crambus lathoniellus. The sequence goes on along the minus strand of OX453303.1, from coordinate 17,614,033 downwards.
TTTATATAGATTGACAATTTTACATTATGTACATACTGTTGATAATTTTACAATACACTATTCCAGGAGAAAATATGTCAAGAGTATGGCTTGTATGTGGCAGTTGCTGGATTAATGCTCGCAAATAAATCGCCAGTGTCGGCTTGGAACCCTGTGAGAGGTCCTAAGAATATGAAAATTAAATACCTGTAAGTTTTCTTGTTTCATACCTACTAACTTAATTTATTATTGCACCCTTTGGAATATGAGAATTGACAAATAGGTCACTCAGGTTCATGTAGCTTTCTACTGGCAAACTTTCAAAATCGATTCAGTACTTTCAGATATTACTTTCCACAAACAAACTTCACCTCTTTATTATATTAGTGAAGATGAGTACGAAAGACCTTATTCCACCTGCCTAAAAGACGTCCATTAGTGACTAAATTCGATCCAAGTAAAATTAGCATTTAGGAGCTTCCCAAATTCTATTTCACTTAAACTGAATTTTCATACGAGAACAGGCAGTAAGTATATGTCTTATGTTTTTTACATTTCCAGATTTCCACAAGAATTCCCTGCTTTAGAACAAACCTATCTATACAAAGGAAAAGTGCTGGCCACAGATTATAAAACTTATCTTCAGATTATTGGTAATAAAAACAATACTTAGCCAGTTATTGTTAAATAAATTATTTGGACATTATGAAGTTTTTTATTCAAGAAGTTACTTTATTTTCTTAGTGACGATAAAAACTAGCTTCATTATTTCCACATCAGAAAAAAACTCATCTCTTACAAATGTAAAATGATACAACAAATGCTTATCTAATCCATTTATTAGGAATAGCACTAACATTCTACATTAAAATAATAAAATGAATTACTTCACATTGTGTACGGGATCTTTGGATCTGGGAACCAAAATAAAAAAATCAAATTACTCTTACAGTTTATTATAACAAAGTTAATCGTCCATGTGACTTTACATTGAAATTAGGTACGCAGCGATTACATACGCGTCCGCCCTCCGCAAGTCCGTTAGCACTTCACTCACTCAATTCAGTTCCCATTTTGCAAGCTTTTATAACAAGAAACGTATAGTTAATCAACAGCGTAAGGATTCGGTTACATCTTACTCTACATCTTCATACTCACCATTAAATCACTAAATCACTTCAAATTGGAAATACTCTTAAAACTAGGGAAAGGCGATTCATACTTACCTCAGGTAGTTTCTGAAACGAGTTTTTGTGTGTAGGGGAGTATGAGCATGTTAATTTTGTAGAATTATTTGAACACTACATCAAATGAACAATTTTTTTTTGGAAAATGTATAACTTTAGTTAGTATGATGCACAGTTACAAAGTTAAGTCATTATGGGAAAAGTAAAAGTAAAATGGGCAAGTGATAAAGTTGTTCGTGTGTGGGTGTATGAATGGTGTGTATAGGTCTCCTAAAAGAATATCAGAGTTGATAAATAAGAGACACACATCTGTTTACGTCAACTGTAGATATGATAGATTTTCTTGTACTGGAGATGACAGATCTGCCGTTTTGAATGAGCATTTTGCACGCCTAAAAGTGCTGTGTGTGGGTGTATGGGTGGTGGTGGTGTGTATGGGTACTCGGTGGGTGTCTATCGGGAAGAGGAGGAGGAGGACCTGGATCGGCGGCGGCGCGGCGCGGGGCGCGGGGAGCGCGAGCGCGAGCGGCGGCGCCGCGGCGGTGACCGGCGCCGGGGCGGCGGGCTGCGCCGCCGGTACCTGGCCACAACACACGTCATTCATAATCTCAAGTCTCAACCAAGCATATGTATCACAGTCTACTTACTACATATGTCTAGTAAATAAACTAAATTGAATATAATTCTAAATCAAGAATTGGTGTTCATTTATGTAGTTCATACCTATTGAAGTTTTTTTCTCTTGGAATACAAAATGAAAATATAAATGTAAAATCTGTTAAGTACATAATGTAGTTCTATAGCACGATTTATAAAATATCAGATTTATTGAGCAACACAAAAAGCATTTTAAAGTTCCTTCAGCTTATATCAGTATAAAAATTGCCAGGCTTCTTCTTCTCATGTCAGTGGTACATATTCGGTTTTATTTTAAATTACGTTTCACGAGTAGTGCGCGACATCAACCCCTTTTCGGACTGGTTTCACAAATGTCTTGTGGGCTGCAAGCAGTGCGGAGGTTTGGGCAGCAGATCATGGTGTTCAATGGTTGGGATTGTTTTACAAACGCACAAAATGTTGGTAGCGAAACCCGCAGGTTTATCACGTAACTTGCAAAAGCCAAGCGATAGCAAAAATCGCGCAATTATTGCTCTAAAATCGCAAATTCGTACTATGGAGGTTTGTATTTGTATGTAGATTCTATTCGATTGGTTGGGATACTGGATACTGGCCAAGTGAAGAATGATTTTACTTGACACATACCCAAGGTGATGCTGGTCTCACCTTTGGTATACTGACCTGGGCGGTGAGTGTCTGCGCGGCGGCGCGTGGCGCGGCGGCGGCAGGCGCGGCGACGGCCGGCGCGGCCGCGACGGGATCAGCACCGGCGCTGCCGTGATCTCCTGCCCGTCGATCTGCCCTGTATATTCAAATACCAAACTTGAATACACCTCGATTCAAACTTTTTGGCCTTTCGGAACATCGGGGGAGTCAATGCAAGAAGACAATTTGAGGCATGCGGGTGGGAGAGGTGAGGTTGTGGGGTACTCTACTTCACGACTGCCTTTAAGATTGAACTACACTGTACCTTTTCTTCTTTCCACAGTATAAAACAGTCGCCTCCTGCCTCTGCTGTCTGTAGAATTAGATCTTTCAAACTATGCAACGGATTTTAATGCAGTTTTCATCAATATACTCAATTGAAGGTTTAAATAAGTTTAGTGTAATTCATCTAATTGATATTGACATTTAAATTATTGCGTGAAATTATTATTCTGATCATATTATTATATATTCACATTGACATTTAAATTATTATATAAAAAATATTATTCTGATCATTAATATTATATAGCGACATTGACATATTATTATTTTTTATTATTTTTTTTTACTATTAATAGTATACCGAACAGACTGTATTTTGCAAAATAGATTTTAATTATTGTTTAAATTAGAAGTATAAATAGCACTCTCTCATATATTGCTACGCCCTTGCAGGGTGTCACACGATCTGTACCAAAATTTTCCATCTATGTACTTGTGACATGCAATGAAATAAATGAAATGAAATCTATATTGCACCCATGCGAAACTGTGACGGTTGCTATTATTTCATATACAGAGTATCTAACTTAAATAATAGGAGTAGTGCACTTTTCTTTGAAATTATTTTCTAAAATTAAATAAGATCTCATAACCAGTGATCGGATAATCGGATGCATATTTACCTAGTTGAGGTGTTAGCTGTTATGGAGTGCACTTTTGTATCATTTTTTTTTAATAAATACCTCATGCTAAAGACGTCGTTTCCACATTATGTGGTAACATAATTTTGCATTCGAGAATTTTTTGGAATCCAGGGATTTCTATAAAAAAAAAATGTTTTAAGAAGCCGCTTCCATAATTTCTTAGCCAAATATTAACTTTAGGTAAATATGCATCCGATTATCCGAACTCTACTCATAACATGCTGAAAAAATAGGTATAATCGAAAATAACAATTTTATTAATACAAGTTTTCCCATCTTTGCAATTAATTTTAATTACCTCCATCCATGTGTTTCATGGCATTTTCAGCTTCATCCGGGTTGGTGAACTCCACATATGCATAACCTCTGCCATTGTGAGGGTGCAGTCTGTCCATAGGGAATTCCACGGTTTTCACATTGCCGTAAGTCGAGAATATCTCATGTATGTGGTCTCTAGAAACGTTTAGAGTCAAGCGTCCAATGTGTATTCTTGTTGGCCTAGGAGGTGGTGATCTTTCTCTTTTCTTCCTTCCTGGTGATCTAGCAATAACGAAACAAGTTAGAAGTAAAATGCGTACTTATCAAAAAAATTGTAAGATGTAGATTTTTGGAGGTTTTTTTAATGAAATGTACTTGCAAGGCTGGTAGGTATTTTTTATATTACAAGTTTTCCTATACTTTCAGGATTGCTTCCAGTATTTATACAAATAATTTGGCAATTATAATAAAATGTGATATTATAAATATTGTAATTACTTAGTTATTACTCTTTGTATGTACTCAATTTATGTAAGTAACTGTTTATTCCTAAATAAAAAAAAAAAAAAAAAAAAAAATACTATTCAGTGTAATTTCATATCATTGATCGTTTACCTTTCTTGTTTGTCCTTGCTTTTTGCTTTATCATTGGAAGGTGCTAATTTTTTCTTGTCAGCCAGAGGAGATCTATCTCGGACTTTATCTCTTTCAGGCTCACGTCGATCTTTCAATGGACTTTTATGTGGCGAGGTTCTAGAAAAAGAAATGAGTAATGATTCAGTTGCATAAGCCATCATAAAATAACAAATACGCAATCTCTATTTTGTGGAAGCTCGATGTCTGCCTGGCAGCCTGTCACTGTGGGTAGAAGCTGCAATGTGATTCTGGTACCATTTTAAAGGTCTTGGGCTGTAGATGTGTTAAAAGTGTACAGATTTAAAATCCTCTGAACGGGGGTAGTAGTAATTAAATGTTGAAACTTACTTCTTCTTTGGCCTGGAACGATCATTGTTGCTGCTACTGCTGCTGGACGAGCTGGAAGATGAAGAAGACCGAGACGAACTGCCAGAACTGCTTGAAGACGACCTGGATGACGAACGCGAAGAACTGCTCTCTGAAGAACTGAAAGTATATTGTAAACTTCATGGTAAGTATTCATGGGCCATGGGTGATTTTTCTACATCTTGTTTGTCAATGTTGTGAAATAATTGTTGTTTATAATATCCATACATACGAGTTAGGGCCTAAATGACCACCAAACATTGCTCTAATACTTGAGTAGGTACCTAACTATTAGGCACTCAAGTATTAGAGCAATGTTTGTGATGGTTATTAATGCACACAAACTATTATTAACATCTTTGTATATTTTATCGAAAGTTTCATGACAGTAATGCATTATGTATAGTCTTCTCCCGTCATCTACATAAAATTCCCCCTTATTCCAAAACGTGGATGGACTAAGTCCGACCTTAAAATTGATGCTAATTCTGTATTTCATATAAAAAATGAATGTGACAGCACCAGTTTAGTATGATGTACAAGGTTTAAGCCAGGACTATTATATTAGTCCACGTTTTGGAAAGGGGGGAGGGTGTCGGAGAGTTGACTATAATCAGGCATCATAGATGTAATACATCTATGTCAAGCATAGCCTAGGGCTGCCGACATAACCTTTTACAAATTACACCAACATGATCATTTAAATGTAGGTGAGGGACTAAATTATGGTATTTACCTGCCACTGCTATCACTACTGCTTGATCCAGAGTCACCTTTTTTCTTTTTAGATTCTTTTGGTTTCTTTTTATCTTTATCCGAAACGGCAGCTGAAGGCGATTTATTTCGAGCCCTGAAACGTATATTAGTCGTGTTAAAATAAGCCCCTATGTTTATGTTACCTTGATTTTATAATGAAAATACTATCTAGATTTGTTTTAAACACCACTTACATAATTAGATAAAGTATTTATTTATTCAATTTCAACATAAAAATCCAACGCTACCGCGTCCTCAATCTCCTCATAAACGAACGAATGAATGAATGAACCACGAAGTGGCACGAAGTGATCACGAATGAATGAGTGAGTGAGTGAGTATTAGAGATCCATAGAGTATGTTGTATTCAAGATTTGACTGACCTCTATTTATTACTTTTAAACACGCCTTAACGTGCCTTCCGAAGCAAGCACATAGGACGTTTGTGCACTACACTGAATTTTACCGATCCGGCAGTCCGTGTTTTTACGGACCGGCGTGGCATGAAAAACACGGATGATTGGCTTGTGCACTTGTCCGGTTTTTTACTGGCCGGGGCAGCGCAGTGATCTCTTTGAAACTACACTCTACGGACGCGTTTTAAACGAGAAGAATAATGAGTTCCTTGGAACGTCAGCAATTACTTGCTTTATTGCTTTATGTACGAAGACGTAGAAGACAGAAAGAATTTTCGGTTCATCCTCTTATCAGTGAAAGGTACCTGACAGGGTCATTTTACCGAAATCACAATTAATTGAGGCAGGATGAAAAATTATTTTTTAACTACTATCGAATGTCTACAGCTAGGTATATAACAAAAAAAGTTTCATCAAAATCCGCTTAGTAGTTTTTGCGTGAAACACGGCCAACAGACAGACAGACAGACAAACAAAAATTTCATAATCCATATTTTTGCTGCTAGATATGTATTACGTGTTATTGGTGAGAAATAATAAAAAAGAAGCGTCAACGTGACAGGACATTCTTTCCCCATTTTATATCTAATATTTTACGAAATCAACAAATGGGATAACGAATGAAGAAATAGATGTTGACGAGAAGCCGAGCAGCACGTCTTCCACCTCCGGGCTCGTCACCTCGCTCCGCCTCGCAGTTGTCGGCAACTGCCTCAGTGCCGTGTGTTCAGCTGACATCTGCAGTTGCGTCGAGTGATAGTGACGAGTACTTCTCTCCGCCGACGTCGCCACCGCCTGTACGCCGGAGGAGGGGCCGGCCACCGAAGAGTTTGGGGCTTCTGGGGCAAACGGCTCCGGTCAGGGCCCCCGCTCCCGGTGGAGTGCAGCGCATGCGATGGACAATTTCCATCAATGAAAATGTCATGCGCGCATATATCGAGGCAACAGAGGCAGGAACTAATCTTACTGCGTATCGTGTTCGGATGCTTTCTCTGTTTCAGGCTCTCGAACCATCAATCAACGTTTCGGCTCAACGACTGTCGGATCAGGTGCGAGCCATTCAACGGGGTCACTTGTTGGATGACTCGGTACTTGATCGGCTCCGTACAGACAGGACTATTGTAGCTAATAAGCCTGATATTGTATTGATAGATCGACACGAACGCCGCGCGATAATTGTTGATGTCACTGTTCCCCATGACGACAACCTTGTGAAAGCTGAAAAAGATAAAGAAAACAAATATCTTGATTTAGCTCACGAGATTGTTGACATGTGGGACATTGATTCAGCAATTATTGTTCCGATAGTCATATCTGCCCATGGTCTGATAGCCAAGAGCCTCGATAAACACCTTAAGAGGCTTGCGTTAGGTGGATGGATCGGGAGTCAGATGCAGAAGGCAGTACTTCTGGACACGGCCCGTATAGTGAGAAGGTTCCTGTCTCTGGATCCTTAACCATCGGTAGCCGGGACCTTGATCTTGCTGCCGTTGGGGAACTGCATTTTTGTATTTTTAAATGTTATATTTTTTAGTGTTATACATTGTAAAAATTTAATGTTTAGAAATATAATTTTGTAAGTATTTAAAATGTAATAAAGGGAATAATAATAAAATCAATGAAAATGTCATGCGCGCATATTTTGAGGCAACAGAGGCAGGAACTAATCTTACTGCGTATCGTGTTCGGATGCTTTCTCTGTTTCAGGCTCTCGAACCATCAATCAACGTTTCGGCTCAACGACTGTCGGATCAGGTGCGAGCCATTCAACGGGGTCACTTGTTGGATGACTCGGTACTTGATCGGCTCCGTACAGAGGTGCAACGTAACCGTATCATTACTACTGCATCGCAGGCGGCAACTCAAGCTTCTGCCGCGGCCACATTGATCGTGATGATATGGTTACTACTGTAAGTCCCCAATACAATGATATATTGAGGAGTACTCTTGAAGATGTAGTTCGGGAATTTCGATCGACTTCGGTTCACCTTAGACCTCGGCTTCCACGTTTTCCCATGCACAAAAAAAATAGGGCGCTGATGTGTGCTTTAGATTTGCTACTACCAAATTACTTTGATAGTAGTGAAGACCTGGCTGATACTCATTCGATCCTGTACTGTGCGGCTATTACAGCTTGTCGTGTTGCTCATGTCAAATTTCCAAATACTGACACAGCAACACGCCCTCGCCTGGCTGTACCAGCCTGGCAATGTAGGATTGAGCGTCGTATCAGTGAGGCTAGGGTACTCATCGGTAAGCTCAGCTGCTTTAGGGAGGGCAACATGCGCCCTAGGGTCATGCGCTTTGTGAAACGTGCATTCTTGGGGACTGGTATTATTCCTCAAAATTATATTTCATGTGTCACAGAGCGCATCGACTTCCTGAAGCAGAAAATTTGTGCATGGGCTAATCGTATTCGAAGGTATAGGGTGCGAGTCGATCGCTTTACTCAGAACCGCATGTTCGAGAGAGATCAACGACGTGTTTATGCATCCTGGGAGCGATCGGATCAGAGTGATACTGATATGCATCGGCCGGATGATGATGCCATGATTTCTTTTTGGCACAACATCTGGTCTGTGCCTGTCACTCACTCTGAAGGCGCGTGGATGGAGGATGTTGAGCGTTCGTATGAGCTTATACCTGATATTAATGAAGTAACCATTGACTACCAAGACGTAGTTCGTGCAGTTCGTTCCTTACCCAACTGGAAATCTCCAGGCCCGGATGGACTGCACAATTTCTGGTATAAATGGTTACCTAGCTCGCACGTTTGCTTAGCATCTCAATTTCAATGTGCTTTATTATCTCAATCGCTTCCAGAATTCATGACAACAGGCATAACCCATCTGCTCCATAAATCTGGTAGTACTGCAGACCCCAAAAACTATAGACCTATCACCTGTCTGCCAACAATTTATAAAATTCTTACGTCCATTTTGAGGTCGAAGATTAATAAACACATTAATCAAAATTCTATTATGGTCGCCTCTCAGAATGGATGTAGGAATGGGGCCCGTGGTACTAAGGAGCTACTCCTCATTGTCATGGCTATTAACCAACAGGTTCGTCGAAACCGAAAGAACCTGTCGACTTCCTGGATAGATTATAAGAAGGCCTATGATTCCGTGCCGCATTCGTGGCTCATGAGGGTGCTGGAGTTGTATAAAATAAATACAACTCTACGCACTTTCTTGATATCGTGCATGCGAAAATGGAGAACGGTCCTTTTCTATCCAGGATCTCGACGGATTCTAGGTCAGGGCGATCCTATAAAAATAGAGCGAGGTATCTTCCAGGGTGACGGTTTGAGTCCATTGTGGTTCTGTCTGGCCTTGAACCCTCTGGGTACACTTCTCGAGAGTTCAGGGTTAGGCTATCGTTTACGGAGAAATGGTCAAGTAATATCACACCTGCTGTACATGGATGACCTGAAACTATTTGCCCATAGCAGTTCTCATTTGACAGCGTTGCTGAAGGTTACTGAAGCTTTCAGTAATGCCATTAAAATGGAATTTGGTGTGGACAAATGTGCAGTCATGCATGTAAAGCGTGGTCAGATAATGGAATCTACGGGTATACAACTCTCGGATTCTATTCATCTTAGATTTGTCTCCGTAAACGAAACCTATAAATATTTAGGTATGTCACAGGCATTAGGCATCAACGATGCTGACATGAAACAGTCGTTGCGTGAGCGTTTCTTGGGGCGCCTTTCAAAAGTCCTTAAAAGTCTTTTGTCTGGCGGAAACAAGGTTCGCGCATACAATGGATGGGTCATGCCGGTACTGATGTATTCCTTCGGCATACTTAAATGGACTCTAACTGAACTGGATGCCCTGGATAGAAAAGTTCGTACATTGCTAACAGCACACCGCATACATCACCCACGTTCATCGACCATGAGATTATATATCCCGCGGAAGTGCGGTGGTCGTGGCTTCTTAAATGCTAAGACATTGCATAACCGCGAGATATGCAATCTTAGGGAGTATTTTCTCCAAGTTGATATGGGGTCTCATAGAGATGTAGTTGCTGTTGACAATGCACTGACTCCTCTATTTTTAGCAAAAGAAAACTGGCGCAAACCTGTAGTAGGTACTTAGTACTTCCGACCGCAACACTGTGTGGCAAAGCAAGGAGTTACATGGCAGATTCTACCGGGCTCTCCATGGGCCCGACGTAGATTTATTAGCCTCAGTATCCTGGCTCCGTTTCGGTGATCTTTTTGGTGAAACCGAAGGTTTTGTCTGTGCAATTATGGATGAGGTTGTGATAACTACCGAAAGTATATCCTAAGGGATGGCACAGTGGATATTTGCCGAGCGTGTCATCGTCCGGGTGAATCCCTTAGGCATATAATCTCCGGTTGTTCTCGTCTCGCAAACGGCGAGTATTTGCATAGACATAACCAAGTGGCCAGGATAATACACCAACAACTTGCTCTGAAACATAGTCCTGTGGCATCCGAGGTGCCGTACTACAGGTATGCACCAGAACAGGTCCTTGAAAATAGCCATGCCACATTGTATTGGGATCGATCTATCATTACAGACAGGACTATTGTAGCTAATAAGCCTGATATTGTATTGGTAGATCGACACGAACGCCGCGCGATAATTGTTGATGTCACTGTTCCCCATGACGACAACCTTGTGAAAGCTGAAAAAGATAAAGAAAACAAATATCTTGATTTAGCTCACGAGATTGTTGACATGTGGGACATTGATTCAGCAATTATTGTTCCGATAGTCATATCTGCCCATGGTCTGATAGCCAAGAGCCTCGATAAACACCTTAAGAGGCTTGCGTTAGGTGGATGGATCGGGAGTCAGATGCAGAAGGCAGTACTTCTGGACACGGCCCGTATAGTGAGAAGGTTCCTGTCTCTGGATCCGTAACCATCGGTAGCCGGGACCTTGATCTTGCTGCCGTTGGGGAACTGCATTTTTGTATTTTTAAATGTTATATTTTTTAGTGTTATACATTGTAAAAATTTAATGTTTAGAAATATAATTTTGTAAGTATTTAAAATGTAATAAAGGGAATAATAATAAATAAATAACTTCTTACATTCACACCAATTATCTAAGCCCATACTGTATCATGGAAAACTTGATAACGGATAAATATATACTTAAATAAATACTTTTTGTTTGTAAATACATACATATTATACATAGTTAACACCCAAGACAAATAGACATGTTCATGCACACAAATATTTGTCTTGTTCGGGAATCGAGACCACTGGCGCAGAAGGTGGGTAGCCTACTCCTGCGCCAAATCGGTCGTCAATCGAGAAAGGCGCTTGAATTTATTTTGGCGTGCGTTCATTTATTTGCGATAACTCCTAAGATTTTAATTTAAATTATATGGTGGAAAAGAGTAAAATAATGTGCATGAAATGCTTATAGCAACTAACGTATTTAGATTGATAAGGGTTAATACTGTATCCGTTTAAATAGCTTTCCAAATTACCGCATTGTTCATTACCATTTTTTAAGAGATAATATGGCTATAATATGCTATCCTTAAAAGATAGACATATGCTATCGCGGACTTTTTTGTAGATCTATAGAAGAGGAATATCCAGGGTCTCCAGATTGGGGGTTTTTTTCGCAATTTTGGGGAAAAATTTGGCTCCTGGGGAAAAACTGGGGAAATGAAAACGTTGGGGAAATTTTTGGGGAAATGATGTCGCCCCCATAGCAATGCTGAACCGCAAATGCGTTGTCATTACCTACTCAATAGTTAATAGCAAAATAATACTTTATGCAATGTATTTTGTTTGTCGGATCAATTTAAACATAAACACGTGAAATTTGGCTCATATATTGAGACTTGCAATATCCATAATATTATGTGCTCCAAATTTCATTGGATTTTAAGGTCTTCACGTGAATATTTATTAAATAGTTGCCAGTTCTGTTAGCTTGAACTTGGCTTTGACACGCTTGCCGCGTGTCTAGATATTAAAATGTTAACTTTATTGGCAAATACAGTGTTTTATTTTTGCTGAATGCCAAACCAGTTATTATAAAGCACAAGGTAAATTAATCTTTCCATAAAAATACGACAAAATAAATTTGGGGAAAAAAATACGAAATAGTAGGTATCGTTTTGGGGAAAAATAAAATCAGATCTGGGGAAATTTCACATCCATAACCTGGAGACGCTGGGAATATCCCAACATGCATTATTTTTTTAAACCTCGAAAGGATTAGGCAGCGTTTTTGCTGAAAGCTACCGGGCGGCTTGCCGTTTGCCGGCAGTTTTGACAATTATCGTTCGTTATAGATTTTATATTATTTTTATGCATTCACAATTCACAATGCAAATTTGTAAGTATAGGAAAAATGTGTGATAGTAAAAAACCATGAGCCCTATAAGTAGATTTCAGGCGGGATTCAAACCCGCGCCTCCGGGAATCCGGCCCGATGCTCTGACCAACTAAGCTACCGAAAGGCTTATGGCCCCAGTACAGGTTGGCCGACCATGGTCGGCGACCATGACCAATACATCGTACATTGACACTTTTGAACGAACAAGTTTAAAAAGGTTATTTCAAAAGTGTCATTGTACGATGTATTAGTCATGGTCGCCGACCATGATCGGGCATCGTGTACTGGGGACTTTACACGACTCGTCGAATTTTGCTATCACTTGTTACGCTGTGTGGCCATATGTTTTTCATTGCCGTCATCTCGAAATGGAAAAAAACGGTCCGGAATGGGAAAAAGTAAAATGACGGACGGTAAAATTCAGTGTTGTGCACAAGCGTCCATATGTTTTTTATAGCTGCCATATCGGTCCGGAAAAAAACGGACCGCCGGATCGGTAAAATTCAGTGTAGTGCACAAACGCCCGTACAGTGCCACAACCTTTTCTGGTGGCCTACCAAGTTGAGAGAGTGAGACGCCGCTCTACACGCCGTATAGCGGCGTCTCACTCTCTCAACTTAAAAATAACTGCTATAAAAGCTTGTGGTAGGCCACCTGTTCCGGTGACAGCGGCGCTATGTACGGTTTTCTTTTTTTTGTAACAAACCGGCCCTGACTTCTAAGAACTTCAGCCGCTAGCAGCGCTATGGTTGGACATCAACTTGACAGCAAAATGACATTAAAAAACACGCACAATTTTGGCCACCGGCACAGCAAAGTTTGTGGCACTGTAGGAGCTCGAGATAATATTTTTTGGTCACCCATCCCGTGACCGACCATGGGTATTTATTACAATACGAATACCACACTGGACTGGACTGGCTGACGTAAAATATTTTTGTGATCATTTGAGTATCGCCATTTTGGCGCTGTAGGCAGATACGATAGTCCATGGAACTAAAGACCCCAGTACAGGTTGGCCGACCATGGTCGGCGACCATGACCAATACATCGTACATTGACACTTTTGAAAAAACCTTTTGAAACTTGTTCGTTCAAAAGTGTCAATGTACGATGTATTGGTCATGGTCGCCGACCATGGTCGGCCAACCTGTACTGGGGGCTTAACATTAGTGATGTTCTTAGGTCGACTGTGGTAATGATAATAATACATAGATGACAAGCTGACCCGGCAAACGTTGTTTTACCATATAATAGTGGACCCGGTCACCAACATCTTGTGTGTGTGTTTATACACCAAAAGTTGCCTACACCAGACAACAGATAGCGCTAGTTACACACTACCAATAAAGGGGCCCAAGCTTGGACTCTATTTCCTACATATAAAAAATTACTCTGTGAAGTAGAGTGAGTGCCAGATAACTTTGCGCGACTGGGGCATTTTTGGCGCTAGTTACAGTACATTTTTTTATTCTAAGCTTATAGAAAAGATTAGTATTCGATTTTGACCGCGCAGACGTCAGTGATTACATACTCTTTGGAAACGGCAATGGAAGAAATGACAGTTTCGTATCGAAGGTACGACAGTTAAACGATTTTTCATAGAAAATTAAAATTTTTACTCAATTTTCCGGAATAATAAGTAGCCTATGTTACTCTCCAGCTCCCAAACTATCCCCATACCAAATATCACGTCGATCTGTTGCTCCGTTTTGGCGTGAAAGAAGGACAAACAAACAAACAAACAAACAAATAAACAAACAAACAAACACACTTTCACAATTATAATATTAGTATGGATAATAAAAATAATATTTTTTTTCAATCTAAGCCCATAGTAAATTTCTTAAGAAACTGTCTAAATGAACTTGATAACGGATAATATAACCATAAATACTTTTTTGTTTGTAAATACGTGTGTTACGTTCTGGCCCGGCCACGGCCCCGCCTGGCGGCGGCGGCGGCGTCAAGTCAATGGGCGATTTTCCGAAAGCTCAGTCACTAGATGGCGCTGTCCCACCTATGCAGTTAGAAGGAACGGAACGTTATAAATTTTACTTTGACGCGACTTTTTTACGTAAAACGGAACGTCAGACAGATGTTATTTATTTACCTAAGTCTTTAAATTTACCTATTTCGTTTCTGTTCCTCACAGTAGTACTTATTTAATATATTATTAGTTTCCTTTGGGTTTTTAAAAAGTAATTAAATTAAATATGTTTCATACCAAAATATACCATAGACATGTACATACTTATTCAACACCATCTAGTGAAGCAATTGGAAGCTTTTTTTTTTTAAATGGCCTCTCAGAAAATCGCTCATCAAGGCTGTAAACGGTACGGACGGATACGTACCTGTGTATGTGTCCGTTTTTCCTTTAAAATCGTAATTAAATAGATTTGGGCATCAAAATTTCTGACAAAAAACGCCTGACATTCATGATTGAGCAATATAGAGTGTGTGTCAGATAACTCTGCGCGTGGCTGGCGCGTTTTTGGCGCTAGTTACAGTGCATTTTTTTGTTCTAATGTTATAGAAAAGATTAGTATTAGATTTTTACCGCGCGCAGACTTATCTGACGAGCACTCTACGTAGTAACTCGACGTCTTGTGTCGATCAATCAATAATGTCAGGCGTTTTTTGTCAGAAATTTCGATGCTAAAAATAAAATACAATAAAATAAAGACTTTTAAAAATCTCGCGGCTGTCACAATCTCACGTCAAAATTAGTTCTCAGGACTATCGTAGTGACACTAGTAGCGCTTCAATTTGCTTCAGAAAATTAGTTGTCATTTGTATGGAGACAGCCTATCCAGTGGTTTAATAGAGATGGTGCCCTACCCATGAAGCTCGACTCAACTTAATACTGAGGTAACGAGAGTGCAGTACGAAAAATTTTTTGTGACCACAAATTACACAGTGGCTGTCTTCCGTCTCACCTACACATTAAAAAATTACGTATGGTCATATGCATGAAGCTCGACTTAATACTGAGGTAACTGGAGTTCTCACCCTGAATAAAAAAGTGTCCCCAGCAAATTTGACATTTATGTATGTAGTGGCTGTCAGTTGTCTCATATGACCATACGTATTTTTTTTAAGTGTAGGTGAGGCGGAAGACAGCCACTGTCTAATTTGTTGTGACAAAAAATTGTTCGTACTGCACTCTCCAGTTACCTCAGTATTAAGTCGAGCTTCATGGCCTTACCGATAGACACGCCGTATAGCGGCGTCTCACTCTCTCAACTTAAAAATAACTGCTATTAGAGCTTGTGGTAGGGCACCAATGCATTAAGCCCCCAGTACAGGATGGCCGACCATGGTCGGCAACCATGACCAATACATTGACACTTGAACAGAACCTTTTTAAACTTGTTCGTTCAAAATTGTCAATGTACGATGTATTGGTCATGGTCGCCGACCATGGTCGGCCAACCTGTACTGGGGGCTTTACATTGCACATGCATTGCACAGCAGAACAATGAGGACATTAGGGCGATATTCCACTTATCAAAGATCTTTGCCCAATATGCATTTGATCAAAGAATTTATCAATGAAACCATTCATGAATTCGTTCTCGTCCAATTTCATCAAATATTTGATAATACCACCCTAAAGCTAGAAACACATTTCGCTGGCGCAGCGCAGCGCTGCGCAGCGTCGACCCGGGTGTGCACACTTTACTAGCGTGGCGCAGCGTGTCCTGACGAAAATTTTGATCAGTGTCAATCGAGTCGTTGCCGAGCTAACATCTGCATTATGTTTTCTTCTAATTTTGAAAACAATTTCTGTTCTTACTTGAACATATTAAATCCAAAAAAAAAATATGTTGATGATTACGATGATAATTATGATGATGAATGAAGAGGAGATGCAATTTATATCTATACTAGTATTAGTATAGATATAAATTGCATCTCCTCTTCATTCTATAAATACACTTAGTTTGTTTGTAATAGACAAACTCAAAAAATACTGAACCGATTTTAGAAATATTTAGTGTAATTTATTTTCAAATCAGAATTATACATTATTTTTGTTATAAAATTAAAAAGTATAGTGTACTAAAAACACTTTAATACTGTTTTAACAGTATATCTAACAACCCTACATGATAATGAATTGGTGACTCTTCTAAACAAAAAAAATAATTTTTAAATTGGCCCATTATTGACGGAGAAATCGGAGAACATAAGTAGTAAAAAGCAAAATGCAGAGCTCCGCTGCGCAGTCCGCTACCGAGCCATCTGACGATACAATGCTAGAAAGTGGTGGGGGGCCTGGCGCAATCGGAGCCGAGCGGAAACGCTGCGCTGCGCTGCGCTGCGCTGCGCTAGGGAAATGTGTTTCTAGCCATACTAAATGACAAAATGTATGAAACCGATCGCGCTGCGCTGCGCCAGCGAAATGTGTTTCTACCTTAATGGGCGCCTTATGCCCCCAGTACACGATGGCCGATCATGGTCGGCGACCATGACCAATACATCGTACATTGACACTTTTTTGAACGAACAAGTTTAAAAAGGTTCTTTCAAAAGTGTCAATGTACGATGTATTGGTCATGGTCGCCGACCATGATCGGCCATCGTGTACTGGGGGCATTACGTGAGTATGGAGTGAGTGAGTGAATGAGTACACTGATTAATAAATAAAGCATCGACTACACCATGATTACACCGCACTAGCTAGAGTGCGAACCAGGGGGGCTACCGCGTAACTTTATGGATATGAACTTCATATGTTTTTGGGAACTTTAAGTCAATTTTATAAAAAAATAGCCGCTATTATCAGTTCCCTGTTTATTGACGTCGGGTACATTCCAATCCCGCAGCCTGAATTCAATCTCGGTATTTGCGGGACTACGAAGTTTCAATCCCGCGGGATCTCGGTATTTGCGGGATCCCGCATATTGAAAATATTCATATTTAAATAAGACAAATAAAACAATGAAATTAATCAACTAACTCCACATTTATTTACGTATTACTATTAGTATGAGATCAATCAAATTACACCGTTTATTTATCACAAAAAAACAATGAATTAATCAAATAACTCCACATTTATTTACGTATTTCTATTAGTATGAGACCAATCAAATTACACCGTTTATTCTTCTCAAAAAACATTAACAAAAACTGAAAAAACTAAATTCTATCTGCTTCAAAAAATACACCAACAAAATAAAAAAACAACCAAAAAAGAACACATTTTCAACTGAAAATAGATACTTATAGGTTACTTTCATTATTTAGCTTGACAGCTTTAAATTTCAATTAAAAAAATTGCGAAGGAAACACAACATATCTTAACTGTCGTCTGCCAAACTACTGCGTATTTTAGAGGGCGAGAGATAAAATGCACGCTTTTTTCAGTCCCGCAAATCCCGTGGATCCCGCGCCCGTAATCCCGCATCACGCGAGATTGGAAAATGACGCGGGATCCCGCAATACCGAGATCTCGGGATTTCGGGATTGGAAGCCCTAGGTACAATAATAGCTAGCTAGCAACGTTCCACAGAACAAAGCAGCAAAAATCTATCAAAATAAGGAATTCAAATGACAGTTGAAGCCCTACCGGCTAAGAAATATGGATATGGGTGAACCACGACATGGACATGGGCTTTAATTGACATTTGATGAAGCCCATATTTGGATGGGCATTTAATATCGGCTTCAAATGTCAAATGAAGCCCATGTCCATACACATAATTTTTTTAGCCGGTAGCCCCCCAGAACATGATATTTCCATTTTTCACATAAGAATAAGTAAGATATAATATGAAATACAAAAAATAAAAATATAATTTCCATCGGGTTTTACACATAATTATTCATTGAAAGAAATGTTTTTTTAAACCTAGTTGCCAGTTTTTGACCATTTGTGAAAAGTTAGACATTATGGAAAGGGTAGTAATCAAGGAATTTATAAGTACTACGTATAAGTACTACGTACAACAGCACGCGTAGCATGAGCAATGGGACTCGAGTCGGGTGTAGATCGAGAAACCTATCTCTTGTCTACGACCTATGTCGATATGCCGAGCACAGTTTGACAGCGGGACTCGTTGTCTTGGGTGGAGAAAGCTATCTCGAGCTCGACAAAAATAATTGCCATTATTAAATAATTACCATCATTGCCATGTTTTAATATTTCCCGGTTTTTAGTTACCGGTCTTATTTTTACATAGTTTAGGAGCAATGGATAACGTTCTGAATGAATTCTATCCTTTATTTTGATACATTATTTTACTCTGTCCTCTTTTTTCGGCGCAAAAGACATTTATCCAAGTTCGTTTAACCGAAAAAGTATCAAATTGATGCGACAGATGAAAGAAGTGAAAAGTTTGGGAGTTTTTCGCGGGAAGCAAAAATAAAAAGACTGGCTTTATTTCTTAGTTTTCTAAATAAGTTCTTTGTGGCTTTTATTGTGTTAGTGTGGTGCAATTAGTGCAATAATGTGCCATTAATGAAGAACAATGAAGTAAAAGTGAGAAATAAAGTAAGGCGCTCCGTACGATTCATATTGCTATCCCCGCGTAAAACTCCCAAGAGCATTGAAAGTGTGTACCACTTCATTTTAATGAGTTAGGTTAAGTTAGCAAGAAAAGGAGGAAAAATAATATGAAAGAAAAAATACTAAAGACATAATAATCAAGACTAATGACGAGGCAGTATGGTCTCAGACCCTAGCCTGTTCCTTTAGGAAGGAATTTTAAAAAAAAACCTTCTTTCCCCTGACTGTCTGTGATGTTGCCAATGTAAATTTGTCAGTTGCCGTGTCGTGTCAGTAAAATTACCGTATACAGACGGAAAATAAAAAATATCGTGTTTTGATACAATTACTGCACTCAGAGCTTACGGAAATGTCGTATTTGTATAAAAACTTCTGGCATAAGCTGTCGTACCACGGTTATCTTTTAACCCCGATTGCCGTATAATCTGGCATTTACCGTACCACATTGGCAACACTGGTCGAGATATCTTTCTCGACTACTCAACGGGTAGAAGACAAAGAACTCCGTCTCAACTGTCAAATTAAATGTCAATTGAAGAGAAAAGTGGTCGTCGTGCTCGCGACCGTAGAGTTTTGTCGACTTTTGACATTACACGAAGACTCGACAAGTTTCTCGAGGTGGTCATGCTCGCACCATAGATGTACTATGGCTCGCACCGACAGTTTCTCGATCTTGACCGGACAAAAGTGACATTTCGGGGTAGACAAAGCTTCTCTCGAGGCCGTCATGCTACGCGTGCAGGAAGGTGCACTCCGTATTTTTGTGTATTTAAAAATACACTTTAATATTAAGAGATAAGGTTTATATTTCAATACAAAATGTCAACGGTCCAGCTGAGACCGCAAGAACGAGGTGAGGGTGTCCCTTTCTCTGAAATTGCCAGCACTCTTAAATAACAGGTTTAGTAGATTTATGGTTCACAACTTTCGTTATAAAAATTAAATTTCGTTAAATTTTCGCTTCGTATTACTTTTAGTCAATAGAAAACATCGCATATTAATTTAGGTATTACCGTATTAAGCATAAAAATGTATCAGGTCGTTTAAGTTTTTTATGGCTTATCCTAGAAAAGAATTTGAATGATAGATTTCAGAATGTTAAAGTAGCAACATTTCAAGCCGAATGACGTTTTCTGACGTTTCGTCTTCGTTGTGTCAAGTTCGCAATTCGCTCGTCGCTGCCCGCCGCCCGTCGCGCATGTTCGTGGCCGCCGTAATGGGATGGAGTGAGATAAACTGACCTCGTTCTTACTATCTCATTAGGACCGTTTTTTAGCAGCAGTGCACCTTCCTGTTGTATTATAAATTCCTTGGTAGTAATAAAAGCTCCGAAAAAAAGGATAGGAAAAATGTGATAGTAAAAACCACGAGCCATATAAGTAGCTTTTAGGCGGGATTCGAACCCGCGCCTCCGGGAATCCGGCCCGATGGTCTGACCAACTAAGCTACCGAAAGGCTTACACGACGCGTTGAATTTTGCTTTCATTTTTAACGCTATAGGCCATAATCATTTGACGACCGATTTGGCGCAGGGGGCTAAGTACCCACTGTTTTAGATTTATTAATTAAAACACATGCAAATTGGAGACATCTTGTTTTATTACTAAATGATACCATATATAAAAATATTGCCATATACAACATCTCCCCTTTCCACAAACACTAACAAATCAACACAAATTAGATTTTATATGATGCTACTTACTTAGTCATAACATTCTTAACTACTAATAATCAAGTATATAATCTTGGTACCTTGCTGGCATTGAAATTTGCCTTCTAGGTCTACCACTGCTTTCTTCACAATTATTTTGATTAACAATCAAACTTGTTGTACTTTCAGAACTATCTGAGCTACTACCGTTACCTTCAAAATGTATAGGAACATTAGGAACAACATTACTATTACTCCTTCTTTTATTTAAATGTATGCTATTTCGCCTCAAACAGTTGTTATTTAAAAGATCTTTGACATAATAAGATCTAGGAGTATCATGTTTCTTAACAATCAATCCAGGTATCCATTCTTTCCCTTTTTGTATTAAAACTTTGTCATTTACATTAAAATCACTACCGGAAGTACTGGTTTTATCATAATATTGTTTATATTTACTTTGATGATTTATAACTAACTTATTTAATTTAGATTCAATACAATGTGGTTTTAATACAGAAAGGTGTACAGGTATCTTAGTTCTTAACTTCCTGCTCATTAAAATTTCAGCAGGGGAATGATTTAAGTGAGGAATCGGTGAAGTTCTAAAGTTTAACAATGCAAGGTCTAAGTCAGTGCCATCTTCAAATGATTTCTTAATTAAGTTTTTAGCAATATGAACTGCCTTTTCAGCCATTCCATTGGACTTAGGGTATCGAGGACTACTGGTTACAATTTTAAAATTCCACTCTTGAGAAAACTGCCTAATCTTTTCAGAACTGAATGGCATATTATCAGCTATCATCACACCTGGTATACCATGACAAGAAAAAATATTTTTTAAAATTCCAATGATTTCCTCGCTATCTTTACTTCTAAGAATTTTGACCTCAATCCATTTTGACAAGTAATCAATAACAACCAAGTAATCCTTGCCCATACTAGTTAACACATCTACGCCTATCTTATTAAACGGTAACTCAGGAATTTCATGTGGTATTAAGGGTTCATTAATTTTAGTACTTCTAAATTTTTCACAGATGTGACAGCTTAGTGTGCCGTCCCTGGTTACAAGGGGGGTACTTATTTAATGAGGTATTTAAATAAAACAATAGTATTTCGGTTAGCTGCCCTTGCTACCGGCTGCAGGCTCAGGTGACAGTGACAGTTGTGTATCACAGACTAGATAAACAGAACTCGCGTCACAGAGCAGAGTGTGCAGCCGGTATACTAGCAAACAGTATATTTATTATGATTTATTATTATCAAATATGTAGTACACCACATCTCTCCTTTTCAACAATTTTTTTTATTTAATATTATAGTGTGATACATTTTATAAGGTTTGTTTTTATAAGGTTTTTGGATTTTATTTTATAATATTTTATTGTACCAGCCACATATTGGTTACTCCATTTTTTTTCATTTTACATAGGTAAATATTTATTTCCGGATACGGTTAGGCATAACTAAGACTATTTTTAGAAGTTATTAAATTAACTGTATGGCTGTATGGCATTTCTTTTTATTGTTTCGGTAAGTTATGTATTATTAGTTTATTGCAAGGAAAAACTACTGACTCGACCACCAGTTCACAAAGTTTGGAGGCCCTTCGAAGAAAGAACTGGCAAGAAAACTCACGAAGGGGGACGATCTCCATTTAAATCTATCTACAAAAGAACTAACCGTATCTTTATGTCTTGCAGTGTGTGGTTTGGGTTTCTGCCTTAATTGATGGAACATAAGGTACAAAGCTGGTGGTATCTTCCAACCATCTTCACTATTGAAAATTAGATATTTGTCGATTTCAACAGCTTCGGGTAGCGTTCTGGTAAAAACTTCAGTTCTCTGGTGAAAATCTGTTTCTCAAAGCATGCTCACACACTGTAGACTTATTATCGCGCACTGTGAGATTTGGTTGATCTTATACAGTGGCTTGAAGTAAGTATAATCGATGCGCGCTTCAAAATCCTTCAAATCTTGTCAGAGACACCGTTCATATATGGTAGAATGGCAGGTTGGCATTCTACATTCTGTGACATTTGTTACTTTGCAGTACTTGCTCGACATGTCGAAGCGCAGCAGCTAGATGTTTGCTAGCACAGATGCCGCGAGCTCTCTGAAACAAAGATTTTCCTCCGGTAGCTAACTGTAAATGATAATGGTGAAAATCACCATTTAAATATCTATCTTTACGAGTTGGTGTCACTCACATAATCTATCGTTAGATAAAACAATAAAAGTGTCACCTACGTATCTACCGTTTGTAGAACTGGTTCTTTTTATATACCTACCTATACGAATTAGGTATGGTATATGTTATGACACTATTTATTAGTTTTAATATCCCAAGATGTCATTTAAAATTTTCTTAGTGGTTATCATAATATTTACATACAACATAGGACAGAAGACATTGATATCAATTTCTATTAAACCATAATTATTGAGCTTTCTGAAACACTCGTACATTTAGTGTTCTTGAATAGGTATTTGTTAATAGACTAGTACCACTGGTCAATTACCCAGTGGTACCTTTGTCGGTTGTGGAGTGGAAAGATGCTTAGAAAATACATTGTCACTACCATGAGAGGGTTGTTTTGGTATAAATACTGTGTAGGATTTTAAATTAACTCAACTCTACCGTTGATTCATTTATATTACTCTTTGATCAAATATTTTGATCTGTTAAATAGTTTTAACACAGAGGTTTTTTTTTTTTTTTATATAAAATACTGGGTAGGTTTCTAGATTAACCCAACTCTCCAGTAGATTCATTAACTCATTGATCCAATATTTTGATTTGTTACATAGTTTTACATCAGCATCTTGTTTTTTTTTCAACATTTTTCAATTGTAACGCCTTTGAAATATCAATATTAAATTCCATTGAATCTGACCATACTAGCAGTTTTTTTTTTAGTGGACTTGTTTAGTGGCAAATTATTTTAAAAAAAAATCGGCTATATTAAATAAACTCTTTCGAAAAGGTGCTAAAGCTATGTGGCTAAATATTATTTTACTTTACCCTTTTCTTAAGATAATACCATATTTTTATCCAACTGCGACAGACTGGTTATAATATGTTTTTCGAGAGTACCTATTTATCTTTATTGATTATTTTAATGACTGTTAGTTAAACCCCTCGGGATATTAACTTCAGGGATTTTTTTTTATGTTACCATCGTGTTCTTATTAAATGTTACCAAAATGTTTTTAATTTATATATATATTTTTTTTTGTAATCTAAAACACTAGAACTGGCCCTGATTAGATTTTTATTTGTGGCTAACTCAATTATAAATGTTGCTAAATACGTAGAAAATTGGCTACCACAAAGTGGTTAAAACGGTAACACTGCATACCTACCAAACAATTTGCTCCAAACCACTGTGATATTTCTTGTATTTAAGCCTTTTTTTGTTTTTCTTTTTTTTTATATAAAATTTAGCATCAATCATTCTTACACAGCGAATCATTCACTATGTGATGCTGAACTAAGGTAGCTGGTACTTGTGACGAGTTCTCTCATCAAAGCAAGTACCTAATGCAAAATTACATCTTTAGGGCGTGTCTCTATTATTATCAATGCAATTCTTTATTGCTAATCCACAATGGTTGTTGGATCTTAGAATAACAAATAGTACATCATGGACGCTGTACATGACCCTGACCAAAGCAAAATTAGAAGGGAGGAGGGCAAAATTTAATTTAATAATGAATTTTCATTGCCTTGTTTATATATTTCAGTTTTATCAATTCCATACCCGTACATCTTATATGTAACGGTTCCATAACTTAGTGCTATTTTTCCTAACGTAAGTATTTGTGAGGGAGTCTTTCCTAATTTCCTGAAAATAGCCAATTAATTATTTTTTTCCAGTGTAATGTGAAATGGAATAGTCTATAAACCAAACTTCATTGAGTTAATTTTTCATTGAGTAGTACACAAAACATTTAAGAGCGTTAAACCCAAATGCGTCGCGTCGAGTTTAGGTAAATGAATAACTTTCACTCGCATCAGACGTGCGCTCAAGGTCAAACGTGCGGTGTCCTGCTATAGTCAAACTAATCACATTGATCCTTTTAACTCAAGTTTAAATATTATTTAGTGTTAGTTTTTATATTATATCCTTACTTACCCTTACATAATCATAATAAGTGTATGCTGTAATCTAATGGGTTTACTACATAGACAATATTTTATTGTTTATATGAAGTAGATTTTTTAAAAGTTTACCAACTAATACTAATAAAGTAATCCTTCCCAAATGTGTATGTAAGTACTTGCTTACTCATCTTATGTTATTCATGTATGACCGACCATTCGATAAGTAATCCTATCCTACTTCCTACTAATATTATAAATGTGAAAGTTTAGATGTTTGGATGTTTAGATGTTTGTATGTTTGTATGTTTGTTACTCAATCACGCCAAAACGGCTGAACGGATTTGGCTGAAATTTAGGACACAGATACTTTGTAGCCTGGAGAGGAACATAAGCTACTTTTATCCCGGAAAAATATTACATTCCCGCGGGATAACGTCGTGTAGTCCACGCGGGCGAAGCCGCGGGCGGAAAGCTAGTTTAGAAATAAAATACCGATTTCAGAATACCATTTTTATCACAATCTGATGTAGACCTATACCACAGGAAAAAAAATATTACTACGTATTACAGAGAAACGACTTCATAGAACGGTGGGAAATGATTACACTACTACAAGAATGCTGGGCATGTGTGCGTGTCCATTGGCTGCTTGTCACTGGCGTGTCCGTACACGGCGTGTCTGTAAAAACCGGTTTACGACAGCTCAGCCAGTGGACAAGCTCAGGGTCAACGCGAAGCACGTATGAGCAGTTTTCAGGCTACGCCTTTTCAATAACTCTCGAAAGAGAAATATATTTTGAATTTAACCAATCTTTATTAAAAATCCAAGATGGCGGCCAACTTTTTTGATTGTAGGCCGATTTTGATGAAATGATGAAACTCGGTTTGTGGTAATATTTTGGCAAGAAAATAGCAACGCAATGTCAAAAACTTAAAAAAATCCAAGATGGCACCCAAATTTTTGGTTTGTTGGCCGATTTCGATGAAACTCGATTCCTAGTAATATTTTGGCAAGAAAATAGCAACGCAATGTCAAAAACTTAAAATAATCCAAGATGGCACCCAAATTTTTGGTTTGTTGGCCGATTTCGATGAAACTCGATTTCTAGTACTATTTTGACAAGAAAATAGCAACGCCATGTCAAAAATGTAAAAAAATCCAAGATGGCGCCCAAATTTTTGGTTTGTTGGCCGATTTCGATGAAACTCGATTTCTAGTACTATTTAGACAAGAAAATAGAACTGCAATGTAAAAAATATTAAAAACCAAGATGGCGCCGAATTTTTTTTTTGTTGGCCGATTTTGATGAAACTCGATTTCTAGTACTATTTTGACAAGAAAATAGCAACGCAATGTCAAAAATGTAAAAAAATCTAAGATGGCGCCCAATTTTTTGTTTGTTAGTCGATTTCGATGAAACTCGATTTCTAGTACTATTTTGACAAGAAAGCAGCAACGCAATGTTAAAAATATTCAAAAATCCTAAATGGCGGCCTACTTTTTTGTTTGTGGGGCGATTTCGATAAAACTTGGTTTTTAATCTTGGATTATTTAATGTTTTTAACATTGCGTTGCTATTTCCTTGTCAGAATAGTACCAAAAACCAAGCTTCATCAAAATCAGCCCACAGACTAAAAAGTTGGCCGCCATCTTGGATTTTTTTATATTTTTTACATAGCGTTGCTGTTTTCTTGTCAAAATAGTACTAGAAATCGAGTTTTATCGAAATCGGCCAACAAACAAAAAAATTGGGCGCCATCTTGGATTTTTTTACATTGCGTTGCTATTTTCATGTCAAAATAGTACTAGAAATCGAGTTTCATCAAAATCGGCCAACAAACAAAAAATTTGGGCGCCATCTTGGTTTTTTGAATATTTTTTACATTGCATTTCTGTTTTCTAGTCAAAATAGTACTAGAAATCGAGTTTCATCGAAATCGGCCAACAAACCAAAAATTTGGGCGCCATCTTGGATTTTTTCAAGTTTTGACATTGCGTTGCTATTTTCTTGTCAAAATAGTACTACAAATCGAGTTTCATCGAAATCGGCCAACAAACCAAAAATTTGGGCGCCATCTTAGATTTTTTTAAGTTTTTGACATTGCGTTGCTGTTTTCTTGCCAAAATAGTACCAAAAACCGAGTTTCATCGAAATCGGCCCACAATCAAAAAAGTTGGCCGCCATCTTGGATTTTTTTATATTTTTAACACTGCTTTGCTGTTTTCTTGTCAAAATAGTACTAGAAATCGAGTTTCATCGAAACCGGCCAACAAACGAAAAAATTGGGCGCTATCTTAGATTTTTTACATTTTTGACATTGCGTTGCTATTTTCTTGTCAAAATAGTACCAAAAACCGAGTTTCATCGAAATCGGCCCACAATCAAAAAAGTTGGCCGCCATCTTGGATTTTTTTATATTTTTTACATTGCGTTACTGTTTTCTTGTCAAAATAGTACTAGAAATCGAGTTTCATCGAAATCGGCCAACAGACAAAAAAGTTGGCCGCTATCTTGGATTTTTTTTATATTTTTGATATTGCGTCGCTGTTTTCTATTAAAATAGTACCAAAAAATTATATTATAAAAATAAAATGTATAAAGAGAAACATTAGAGTAAGTAATTTGTAAATAAATATTTCATAATAGGTACCTAATAGAAAGCTAACAATTTTAACTTCTTGTAACAACCCTACCAAAATTTTGCACGCTCTATGAAGTCAACACTCTGATAGTACTCATGTGCCTATACACCGTTTTGAAGGTCAACATCCCATTTGGACAATTCAGTCATTTACGCCATGGGTTCGCAAACCCTAGAACAGGAGACCTTGAAGAAGTACCGGCAAGAAACACGTCAAGGTTAATTTTTTTCCTCCTGATTTACTTCATACAGAGTCGTCAAATTAAAAAATGACCTTACAAATTACTATTTGTTAGATCATTTTCAGGGTCAGTTTCTATTACAAATACGTATTCAATTATGATAAATACAATTAGGTGTGTGAGTGAACTAATGATCATAGAAGTAAACAATTTTCAATTACCTATCTAATGAGTGTACTAAGACGAAAGTACTAAGACATGTCGGTTGAACTATAAGCTATACCACACCACGCAGCACACTGCAAAGGTCAGCGAACGGCAGACGGCAGAGCACCGAGCGATACGTCCTCCCTCTGAAGAGCCTAGCGGCGGACTAATTTGAAATGTTTTGCGCAGAGTGTTTTATAGCACTTTAAAAAAATACATATAAAATAAATTATGCATCATTATATAGGTTTTTTGTATTCAAGCTTTAGATAATATGTTCTTATTTTACGTTAGACTATAAGTTTTTGTAAAATAAAGTAATTTATTGATAAATGTTGCATGTTTACCACCAGTGATTTCTTTATAATTTCACTTTGTTTGGATTTTAATTTCGTATCAAAATAATCACAAATTAAACTAATTTCCTTACTAACTATTTGCGTAATGATATGTAGATATACATAGAAATGTTTGTTTCCTATTTTTTTCAATGGTATTAAAAAATTAGAGCTTCAAAATTGATGTTAAAAGTGAAGTTTATAAAACACTGTTCGGGAAAATTGTCAGTATTCACAAATACTCTATAAAAAGAAAAATGTTTTTTACTAACTTTTTAGACAAAGATACTGTTTACAATAATTTGAAATTAGCATGTTTCTAAGATTACGTTTTCATAGAAAATATCTCGTTCAAAACTGCCTATTTTGAGGCAAAACGGCGTTCGACCGCGTCAATGCTCTTAAGTCAAAGGCGCTACTGTACTGATGCTACGGTCGCACTTCTAGAATACACATTTATTTTGATACCCATTAAAGAGATGTTTATTCGATATTTTTTGTGACATTTCCAAAGCATTGTGATGATCACGAAAACGCTTTTATTGAAGCTAAACCCGAATGGTGATTCTGATAATTCAGTTAGATTTATGAAGTCATATTTCTGTGAAGAACTCCATATTATAAGTAGCATTAACAAACAGAGTCTGCCGTAGTCCCGCCTGTATGGCTGACAAATTTGGGGTTACCGACTTATCAATCGCGACGTCAGTCAAGCTGAACGTCTTTAAATTTGTTTGGTTGTAGGTGTGGAACCAATCATGAATCACCTTTGATTAATCATATGATTTATGCAATCATAAATCATACCTGCTAATTTCTTTGACATTGTTTGCTACAAACCATTGTCTTTAAATTTGTTTGTTTGAAGTTAAGTAGGTACTTAAGTATATAATTTACATGGGATTTTTTTTCATTATTTTTTCTAATCCAATTTAAATGAATTAATCTTATCTTATAGGAAAAATGTGATAGTAAAAAACCACGAGCCCTATAAGTAGCTTTCAGGCGGGGAAGCTACTTATAGGGCTCGTGGTTTTTTACTATCACATTTTTCCTATACTTACTGAATTGCATTGTGAATGCATTAAAAATAATTTAAAATCTTAATCTTATCTTATTTGATTTTACCAAAATCTATTATATTGTATTCGTTTTATTAGTGTCATTTTATCATAAACATAAAAATCTTAATACATATTTCATTAACATTCATTCATACAAGGAAAAAATCATTTTCACTAATTTGATTTTTTAGTTTGTAGGGTAGTACTTTAATTGGATGCTTATCAGTAATATCAGTAGGTTTATGCACCAACTTTTGATAGCACCCTGTTGATTTATTTATTTTCTTTCACTCGAGCCAATGTTGCCCGGAAGCCATTTCCTTAAGGCATTAAGGCCACCTTCATGTTTTTTTTTTCTATTTATCATTTGTCTACTTGTGATTATTTCTTTTGTGTGTAGAGTTACCAAACGTCTATTTTTGTGGACATGTCCGGACTTAATAGACTTTTGACCGGACTTTGTCCGGCCTTTTAATTTGTCCTGATTTTTAGATTACATGGAGTATGAGTAATAAAACTTAGGTACATGGGTAATATCAAATCAGTCTTTCATCTTTATTAACTCCCCGCTCATCTAACAAAACACTCATCTTAAAACAGCCCTGAGCGAGCGTATTTAACTTTATTTATTACTGTTAGGTACAGAGTGGGAAACTAATGTGTGCATTTTGTGACTAAAATGTCCAGACAACTGTCAGGCTTTTTTTTTTCAGGATCTTAAATTTTTAAATATTTTTTTTTTTAAATCGTAGGTAACCCTATTTGTGTCCATAACACTTTGTTTCTTTTGTTTTCCACTTTGGATGCTATAAGCGTCAGGAATGTATCCCCATTCGCCTTATTTGCCTGGTGCGGCATTGATTTCAAAATAAATGGCCTTGATACCCACTAGGTTTGGATTTAACCACACATTTGGTTTTACTTTTTGCCATATATTGAATACTATCATAGTATTAATTTCCACATCGAGCACACCGCATGCTTTTATTTTTGGGTCAAATCTCAATTTTATTCACATCTAGCTCGGGTTTTCCTTGAAACCCCTTCAATTTCCTTTCGACAGTCAATATTGAGTTTGCTTTCACAACAACTTTGTTCTTTTCAGTGCTTTCATAAAATAATTATAATAAATCAAGTTTCTATTTGCAAATTTTATATACCTCTTATATTTATTTCTTTATTTTATTCTACATTCCATTTATATATCAGTATAAGGTCTGTTACATTATATTAGTAGTAGGTAATGTAATTAACAATAATTATCAATTAATAACCTTAATATGTACCTATTTGAAATTGCAACACATTGTTTTGTTATTAGCACTAATAATGTGATGGCAAAACTTGAAGAAATAAATGGAACAAAAGATAGCGCTGTACAGGTGATAATAAACTGAAGGGTGCTGTCATAACGCTAGATCATTTTTTGTAAATCATTCAATAATTGAAATCTTGTCTTTTATTGAAATTCAATTTTCATTGCACCAAATAAAGTAAGAGTAAGACAGGAATTACTATTAGAAGTACCTATTTTGTATTTCCATATCTTGTCATTTAATTCAAAAATTACATTTGTCATTTTTTTATGGAAGCAAACTCAATTTAAAATTGAAACTACTTATTAGTAGCTTAAATCCCATAGACTGAATTTTAGACCACTTTTACCATAACTCTTGAACATTTAGATCTATTTAACTTGATCAGTTCACTTGTTGTATTGTATGGTGCATCGGTGTACTCTACTCGGTCAGATTAAAATCCTGACTAGACTAATATATACAGGCACATCTTGTTGTAGGTATAATTGGTAGTCATCAACAACTTGAACATTAATCTATCAGATACCTGCTTATGTAGATACATCACCATCATAAAGCAAAGTAGGTACCTAGTTTAAACTACTTTCTGTTACTTACTATTATTCAATTATACCGCACAACTTATTTTGGTATATATTAGTTATATTTGTAATGACAATGAGCATGTGTAAACTTTATGTTATCAATACGGATGTGTTTACAATTTTATTGCAGTACATTGCATCATTTCATTCATTGACAATGAGCAGTTGTCACCAGCGTGACAATGCAAAGATTATAGACGTGTACATAAGTAAGTACTTCTATTATAAAGCTTTTCCTTTTTTTCAAAAAGTTTGTCAAAATATTGACAGTGTATTTGGTTATAAATTTTCCGTATGATAACTTCAGGTTAGTCTTGTAAAATGCAACTAAATGCTTACGTTTTATCCTCGTCGCCAATTTGTGCCGTCCCTGGTTACAAGGGGGGTACTTATTTAATGAGGTATTTAAATAAAACAATAGTATTTCGGTTAGCTGCCCTTGCTACCGGCTGCAGGCTCAGGTGACAGTGACAGTTGTGTATCACAGACTAGATAAACAGAACTCGCGTCACAGAGCAGAGTGTGCAGCCGGTATACTAGCAAACAGTATATTTATTATGATTTATTATTATCAAAAATGTAGTACACCACACTTAGTATATAATTTTTAATGGATTCATTCATTCCAGGCCAGTACACTAATTGCCTAGCTTTAAGCTTAGTTTTTGTGATCCCAATATGCCCTTCATGTAACAACTTTAATATCTTATTTTGCATTTTCTTAGGTAAGTATTATTATTTTATTATTTAAAAATAACACATTATTTTCACAATAATACCATATATAAAAATATTGCCGTATACAACACCCACCTTCTGCGCCAGTGGTCTCGGGTTCGATTCCCGAACAAGACAAATATTTGTGTGCATGAAAATGTCTATTTGTCTTGGTCTGGGTGTTTACTATGTATATTAAGTATATATTTACAAACAAAAAGTATTTAAGTATATATTTATCCGTTATCAAGTTTTCCATGATACAGGGGGGCTACCGCGTAACTTTATGGATATGAACTTCATACGTTTTTGGGAACTTTAAGTCAATTTTATAAAGAAAATAGCCGCTATCAGTTCCTTGTTTTGTGACGTCGGGTATAACGATAACTAGCTAGCAACGTTCAACAGAACAAAGCAGCAAAAATCTATCAAGATAAGGAATTTAAATGACAGTTGAAGCCCATACCCATATCCAGATTTCTTAGCCGGTAGCCCCCCTGTTTCTAAAATGGGCTTAGATAATTGGTGTGAATGTAAGAAGTTATTTATTTATATATTTATTTATTTATTTATCACATTTTTCCTATACTTACAAAATTGCATTGTGAATGCATAAAAATAATATAAAAACTTAAAAAAAAATAAGAATTGTCTATAATCAAAATAATAAATCTACTGCCATATTAACTTTCCGACTACTTTTGTCCGAATAAAAATGACAAAATGACCGAATGAGATACTGAAATCTTTGAAAAATAAACGTGACTGTTTATTGCTATACTTACCTAATACTTTTCTACTAGCTTAAATGATATTCTACTGAAAACTATTTTTTGTAATTTTTATCTTTTACTGGCCTGCTATTCATTAACAAATTACCATTCATATTTCATAGATAGTGGTGCTATTTAACTGTAACGTTATAGGTAGGTACTGAAAATACTATTCTGAGTGGTTATACAGAAACTCAATTCAATTTCGTTAATTCGTTTATTCAATTTACGTTTTTTTAACAACACTTTATGAACGTCAATGAAGCTACGCCATCGGTCCGCAAATCCTACGGCAGGAGACCTTGTAGCGAGAAGAACCGGCAAGTAACTCGCCAAGGGCTAATTTTTTCTCCCTGTTTTAACTTAAGGCGATACTCGGAAAAATTATGCTAAAGCGAGATAGCAATGAGAAAACGATGCGCGCGGGAGCGAGACCGATTTTGCCGATTACGCAAAAAAAACACAAAATCACTTCGTATTCAAAAACTATAGCGAGTTTTAAAAAATGCTTCTATACGATCCTAAATATTATTGGTGTCCACTAATTAAACCAATTTTCAATATTATATGTATCCCCATTTAAGAATAATCTTGATATTTCTTATTTTTTAGAGGTATTTTCGAAAATAAAAAGTGTCGAGCCAAAGTCATAAAATCGTGTAACTGAAACTATACGATTCTAGATAAAGGTATGAAGAAATAGATATCTTATTACCAGATTCGTAACAACTGTAACCGTCCTATAGTTTTAAATCAAAAAGTCCGTACTTTTTCCGAGTAGCGCCTTAAGGCTAGGAATCCCGAGCGCAGAAATAATTTGAGGGGGTGAAGAACGTCGCATACGCTCCGCCCATCGGAGGGACACCCCGCGCGTCTCAGTATACTTGCGCGGCCCTGGCCGGCGGCCGCTATCGTGCCACAGTGTAGCAGCAAGACAGTAGTGACCGATATTCAGTAGAACATATTGATGGTAGAACCACTCAAGTTTCATTTTTAATGTAATATGTTTATTATTTTAAAACGAAATAGGTAGATAACTGTAGTACAAATAATATTATTACCTACCACTGTATACCATACTATAATATTACATTGAATGTATTACAATATTGTTACGGTGAGGGTGTTATTATGAATTTCAAGCGAAATGATCGATTCTAGAATAGAATTATAGTAAACAAGCTGTTGCCCTCGACTTCGTCCGCTTGTATTTCAGTTAAAACATGAGTTTCAGTTAAAAAGTACCCTATATCATTCTCGATCGGCCTATTTATCTCTATACTAAAATTAATCAAACTTGGTTTATCGGTTTTGGGATGAAACCTAACAGACAGACAGAGTTACTTTCGCATTTATAGTACTAGCTTAATCCGTAAATAAATGCAAATGTCACTTTGCTTGTCTGTTACTTTATCACGCCAAAACGCTGAATGATGATGAATTTTAAAATTTTGAAATACATTGAACCTTGCAGAAGGTCATAGAATATTGTTCATGCGATAACCGAAATCCACGTGGGCGAAGTCGCGGGCTGCATCTAGTAATTTGATATACTAACTGTGGCCCGTAACTTCGTCTGTATGAACTTTGAACATTGCATTTGTATTGGAATTGCGGTTATATCGCGTAAAAAAGTAGCCTATGTCCTTCTCCAAGATTTGTAATCTCTGTATCAAAATTCATCAAAATCGGTTCAGCTGTTTTGGCGTAAAAAGTAACATCATCATGGCAGCCGAACGACGCCCACCGCTGGGCATAGGCCCAAAAAGTAACATATGGACGAACAAATAGGCAGGAGTTACTTTTTGTAGGTATGGATAGTGCGTGAGAATCGGAAAGGGTATCAGAGTGGGGATTACACTAATCTTAATCTTATTCACATAATATTAAGTATAGAAAGGAAACTGCAAGCACTGCAAATCTATTGCAACGTTTAGATATCGGCCGAATAATCCGGCGAATTTCTCGCCGAACCATTCGTGCACGAATAACACCACGAAAGATCCGTTTAGATAATCGTCTATATTCAGTAAACATAGAACTTTTCAACATGAACGACGTGCGACTTGCTGCTACGGCGGCGTTGTGTCTAATTAATTTGTAAGTATAGACTTACAAAAGAAAAAAAGGGAGAAAAGACGGCGACGAAGATGGTGGATGACAGCCTTGATTAAGTTCTATAAATTTTAAAATATTTTCGTTTGTCCAATGCATTGCTAATTGCTTGAAACGACCGCCACCTGCGACCAGTAAGCAACGAATATGTATATGTAAACACCGCGCACGAGTAGAGCTAGAGACGAATAATCCTTTGATCCGCGTCAAAAAACCGACACCGCACGGAGAACGAACGAGTACCTATTCGTGGCGATTACCGAACATACCCGAATAAGTTGTTTACATAATAAATAAATAAATAAATAAATAAATAACTTCTTACATTCACACCAATTATCTAAGCCCATGTTAATTTCATTAAGAAACTGTATCATGGAAAACTTGATAACGGATAAATATATACTTAAATACTTTTTGTTTGTAAATACATACTTAATATACATAGTTAACACCCAGACCAAGACAAATAGACATGTTCATGCACACAAATATTTGTCTTGTTCGGGAATCGAACCCGAGACCACTGGCGCAGAAGGTGGGTAGCCTACCCCTGCGCCAAATCGGTCGTCAAACATACTCGTCGGTTACATACTCGTATTCGTGCCTATTCGTCTGTACTCGGCGAGTATCTAAACGGGGCATAAAAATATAAACAAACAAAAGGAATTTTTGAATAAATAAAACAATAATTAGAAAAAATACTGTTACTGTAACACACGGGTACCAAAATTACTATGAGACACACCAGCTCGCTCATAAAACTATATAATACTATTATAAACCATATCCCGAACAAGTAGACATGAGCAGACCCACCCCACTGGCAGCACCCGTTCACGAGCATGACGCATGCTCGTACATGTACTATATGTAGTTCAGGTCTGACTTATGCATGGACTAGCAATGCCATTTTTTATAGTGAGGGGAATGCGTTTACGCATACCCCATCCACGTGCAGTATGTGAACGGTGGTTATGTGGAACTCGCCTGAGGCCGCTTCCTGATCCCCCATCAAGTGACAATGCGCCCCGCCCACGTGTTGTGGTTGTGGCAAATATTATTCTGTGGTGTGGGTCGACATTAACTCGGATCCAGATTGTAGGATAATTAGGTAGGTAGTAAGTAAGACTCGATGGGGGATTAGGAAGGGGGAATACCCACTAACTAAACCCCCAACAACTTGCTCTCTCGCCGCCGATCAGTCATTGGGGGTTTGAGGTGGCAGTCTGCCCTAAGACCCGACGGCATGGACTAGCAACCCTAGAAAGATCTATGAGTATAATAAGCGGTAAGCGGCTTTGTTTTCTTTCAATGTAGAGATAAGGGGATGAATGAGAATGAATGAGTACTACCACTAACATAATGTTGGATGGGAGAGCGATAATAAACGCTTCGAACTTTATCATGGTAAAGTATCACATCATAAAGAGTTTCCCGTGCTTCGGTCACGGTATCCTAGCGCCATAATGACTGACACGCACATGGTATATGGCCTACTAGTTTTCCGCCCGCGGCTTCGCCCGTGTGGTCTACACGACGTTATCCCGCGGGAATTAGATATTTTTCCGGGATAAAAGTAGCCTATGTTCCTGTCCAGGCTACAAAGTAGGTATCTATGTCACAAATTTCAGCCAAATCCGTTCAGCCGTTTTGGCGTGATTGAGTAACAAACATACAAACATCCAAACATCTAAACATCTAAACATCCAAACATCCAAACTTTCACATTTATAATATTATTAGTAGGACTAGCTTTCCGCCCGCGGCTTCGCCCGCGTGGATTACACGATGTTATCCCGCGGGAATGTGATATTTTTCCGGGATAAAAGTAGCCTATGTTCCTCTCCAGGCTTCAAAGTATCTGTGTTCCAAATTTCAGCCAAATCCGTTCAGCCGTTTTAGCGTGATTGAGTAACAAACATACAAACATCTAAACTTTCACATTTATAATACTAGCCTTCCGCCCGCGGCTTCGCCCGCGTCTACTACACTACGTTATCCCGCGGGAAGGTGATATTTTTCAGGAATAAAAAGTAGCCTATGTCCTTTCTCAGTCTCTAGACTATCTCTGTACCAAAATTCATTCAAATCGGTTCAGTAGTTTAGGTGTGATTGTGTAACTCAGACAGACAGAGACGCATTTATAATATAAAGTAAGGAAGTAAGGATTAAGTAGGAAGTAGGATATAAGTAGTAGGATAAAACTTAAATTTGGCTTACGCTCGAACACTGGAACGCTACTCAACCTCGAGAGCGTCTAAAACGTCATGGTATTAGAGAGCCTTTCATAGAGTCCGCGCCATGATCAAAGAATATCACAGAACAGAAAAAATAGTAGATTGTATTACAAGGGAGCAAAATAACATATTTAGCTGGGTGGTGCTATTTTGAATCCAGAGCGCCAGCGAGGGATTCTAAAGTAGAATCCTGAACGCAGCGAGGGATTCAATATACGTCGCCCGAGATGAAAATAATTTTGCGGCCGAGTAATACACTCTACTTTTCATTTCGAATATAAGGAAAGTAAATACACTCTGCTTTTCATCCCCCTCTATAAGAAAAGCAATAAAGACAACTAAAACTATCTTGAAAAATAAAAGAAAGGTGGCGGGGGGCTTCGCTTTCTCTATTTTTTCTATAATAGGTACCTATATAAAAAAAATAAGTTTTGAAATAAGGAACAAAAAAAAATTTTAGGACAAAAAAAATTTTTGACCAAAAAATATTTTTTTTATATGTCTATCGGATGCCTCCTCACTATCTCCGGAGTACCATAGGGGGTTGAAAATTTTGTTAGATTTTAGCTACGCTAGCGCTACGAGACGCACCGTTTTTGAGATATACTCAATTTTATAAAATTATTTTTTTTTAAATTTAGCAAGTCCCGTCCCCATACAAAATTTGTTAAAACTTTTTCAATGCCGATGAGGTAACTCTATGGTTGACTGTAACCAAATTCAGTTCTATTCTTAAAATTCATTTACATCCTAGGGTGAAACAGATAGTTTTGGACCCGCTGCTCAGTTTAAATATACATCACTTTCCGAATCTGAGAGATGAAAAGAATATTATTATACACATGATCAGGAAGGATTGAAGGTTCGATTTAGGAGGCGCTGATGTAAAATTTGCTGAAAAATAAGCCTCCCGCAGGACCTTTGAAGCTGATAGTAACGGTTAATTTGAGTGGTCGATCCTATTATATTGTTCTAGGGCAGAAATTATAATAGATTATATAAAAAAAGTTAAGAAATATACCTAAAATTCATTTTAGATATTTTCTCCTACTCGCTGTCCAAAAATTAGGAAATATAATACATAGGTACCCGCTGATACCCTTATGTGCAACAAACAAGGACGTTATACTTCGTTCGTTGTGATGATTCGTTGATAAATATAAGAAAATAAACAGAGTAGAAAAATATTCAAACAAGAATAAATTCATATATCGAAACCTTCGATCAACAATAACACCTAGTTGTTGATCGAAGATCGAAACAAACAAAAGAAACTCCGTTATTCCTATTACCTCTAAGTACAATGTAACTACCAAACCGTGTTCGAGAAAGTAATCCCTGTTTGACGCTGACCGGCTGAGTGAGCGGAATGATTGCCACGGGCGCCACGCTGCGAGACATGGCACCACTTACCGCCGAAGGTCCGGCTGCATTTACGACCTATTTACCCACCCACGACTCTTAAGTTTTTAGGAAAAATACAATCTTCAATCATCGAGAAGCCACATACATTTATATTTTGTCAAGGTACACTTATCGGACAAAGGTCCGGCTGCATTTACGACCTATTTAGCCACCCACGGCTCTTAAGTTTTTAGGATAAATACAATATTCAATTTTCCAAATGCCACATATTTATATTATGTAAAGGTACACACACATGTCGGACGAAGGTAAAGGTGCATTTAGGATTAAAAAATGTGAACGCAGACCACACCGCACCCGCATGCACCGCAGTCGCCGCATTCGAATTTTTTACATGAAGTTGTGTGCAACCTCGCACGCCCACCCGCGCCGCAGTCGTACTGGGAAGCATAGCGACCTCTTTAGCCACCTACTAAAGCTGGCCATTGACGGTCAAATTTTCCTAAAACTGTGGCGTAAAACTCCGGCGTCAATCCAAAACAGGACCCTATTACTAAGACTCCGTTGTCCGTCTGTCTGTCTGTCACCAGGCTGTATAACATGAACCGTGATAGCTAGACAATTATTGTTTAACAGATGATGAATTTCTATTGCCGCTATAACAACAAATAGGTACTAAAAACAAAACAGAATAAAATTAATATTTAAGGGGGGCTTCAATAAAGTAAACGTGATTTTTTGCCGTTTTTTGCTCGATATTAATAATGGCAATAGGTAGACGTTTTAAGTATTTTCAGAATATTTAGTTGTACTTATAGGTACTCACTTTAAAATAAATAATTAAAATAAAATGAAGTTCATATTTAAGGAGGGTTCCCCTACAACAAACGTGATTTTTTCCTGTTTTGCTCGATATTAATAACGGCAATAGGTAGACGCTTGAAATATTCTCAGATTATTTAGTTGTATACCCACTGTAAAAATAGATATATTAAAATAAAATTCATATTTAAGGGGGGCTCCCATACAACAAACGTGATTTTTGTCGTTTTTTGCTCGATATTAATAACGGCAACATGTAGATGCTTAAAATATTTAGTTCTATTTCTTATTCGGAATCAGAATCCTTTTTTTTCTTGACAAAAATAAGTACCTAGTACACGATGAGTACACGTCTTTCAACAGCCCGGCCGGTCGAAAACTGAAGAGCCGGCCGGCGTCACGCCAGTCAGTGGGGAAATCTAGTTGGCTTAAAACCATTTGGAGTGACGCCACAGTTTTACGCCACAGTTTTAGGACAAAACTGATCGTCAATGTCCAGCTTAAGTACTATTACTCATGAACTACGACCACACAAAACTGATCCTAAGTGTCGAAACACACCATGCCGAAAAAACGGTCTTCTTATACGAAACAAATACCAAATATATGGTTTTTGAGTTTTTTGTCTGTTTGTTGTCTGCGTTTCACGCGAAAACTACTGAGCGTATTTTAATGAAAACTTTTTTTGTTTTATAGCTATTAGTCCTCGCCAACATATAGGTTAAAATTTATTTTGAAGATCGAAATACCTGATGTGTCCATCTAAACTATGTGAGATATAAAAATACTCTCTTAAGGAAAATTGTTAATCGTGATGAGCATTTTCTATTGACGTATAAATTTTGAAGGTCTGGTACACCTGATGTTGAACCCCGAGCAGCCAGGTTAAACTATAAGAGCTACAAACATAGCTTCGTAAGAAAAGTTGTTTAACGTGATGAACATTTTCAATGGACGTAAAAATATCGAAGGTCTGGTACACCTGATGTGGAACCTAGCAGCTCAGCTAAACTAGGAGAGATACAAATATACCGTCTTAAGAGAAGTTGTTCAGCGTGATAAGTATTTTCTATTGACATACAATAATCTAAAGTCTGGTACATCTGATGTCCTCCAAGAGCCCAGATACTTAAAGCTTAAGATTAAAAAAGCAAGGCGAGACCGATAATCTGAATCTTTGACTTTGGAAACAGATATGCAATTAGCTATAGATAAGATAAGCAGAATACAGATTAGCTGCTGATCGGAACGGATTTTGGAGAAACTTTTATTCATATAGCTGTTGGTCCTCGGCAACATATAGGCAGATCGAAATAACTGTTTTTATCTTACAAACGTATTTAATTCCCCGGGATGACGTCGTGTAGTCCACGCGGGCGAAACCGCGGGCGACCGCTATAAGGTATAAATTATATAATTTGTGGTCGTCCAAATCAAAAGGGACCTTATTGCGGCCGGCACATACGTCTTTATTGTCGTTGTTTTGTATTCGAACAACAGCAATAAAGGCGTAAGTGCCGAGCGCCACAGGTCCCTTTTGATTTGGACAACCACAATTATTTAGATAGGTTTAAGTGTTTGAACTCAGTGGGTATATTTACAATCAAACTATGTAAATAAACAAAATTCTATAAATACATTGTTATTTTCTGTAAAATGTTCTGTCCTATTTGTGTAGAATCTGGAAAGATATCCGTGATGCGTAAAATATTGTAATTAGTAACGCCTACAAATCGTTAAATTATACTCTAGACAACCTCTAGTAAGAAATTTTGCCAGAGGTGAATTTTACTTATAATTACTTGCCCTGTCGACCTATATTAAATTTATATTTCACCTTAGGTACTTCTATTAAATAACTGAACAATATTTATACTGCAATTACAGTGCTCGCAAGCACGTCCTATACTTATATAATATTATAAATGTGAAAGTTTCGATGTTTGGATGTTTAGATGTTTGGATGTTCGTTCCTCAATCACGCCAAAACGGCTGAACGAATTTGGGTGGAATTTGGGATATAGATACTTTATATTATGCTCATGTCTACTTGTGTTAAAGGTGTTCGGGATATGGTTAATAATAGTATTATATTGATTTATGAGCGAGCTGGTGTGTCTCATAGTAATTTTGGTATCCGTGTCTTACAGTAACAGCAATTTTTCTAATAATTGTTTTATTTATTCAAAAATTCCTTTTATTTGTTAATATACTTATAAATTTGAATATACAGCGCAGCTTGCAGTTTCCTTTTCATTAATCCTATCGTATAATAATACAATGTGAATAAGATTAAGATTAGTGTGTCCATTAAACTATTTGATTCCTTGTTTAGTTGAAAATTGTTTACTGTTTTAGGTAATAAGCAAAATTGTACTTAATTTAAGCGGCATTCTGTATTGTGATGGAAAGTAACCTTACTATTATGTGAAGGTCACTTTTCAAATTTGACGACTCTGTATAAGTTAAAACAGGGAGAAAAAAATAGCCCTTGGCGAGTTTCTTGCCGGTTCTTCTCGCTACAAGGTCTCCTGCCGTAGGATTTGCGAACCGATGGCGTAGCTTCATTGACGTTCATAAGTGTTGTTAAACAAACCTAAATTGAATAAACGATATTGAATTTTGAATTTTGAATTTTTTATAGTCTGGAGAGGAACATAGGCTACTTTTTATCCCGGAAAAATATCACACTCCCGCGGGATAACGTCGTGTAGTTCAGGCGGGCGAAGCCGCGAGCGGAAAGCTAGTAGTCAATAATTTCAAGTGCTTCCAAGTGGTTTTTGTGGCTTAAGCGTTTATGAACACCATAGGTGTTGTATATCGTTGTATAACATTTAATCACTACCGTTCTAGCCACTTCACTGTACTTTCAATATGTGTATTTGTAGCAGGCAGCTTTGGATCAACAATAAAATTATAAACGGCTGAGAAAAAATGTGGCAACTGAGCCAATTACACAAATCAACCTTTTTAAACTTTCATGGTCATTAACCTTCGATCAAGGTGTTATTGTTGATCGAAGGCACGAAAAGCGGGAATGACACTCTGTGATCATGGCGTGTGCAACTGCGCCGAAATATCAGGGACTCGACAACAAATCAAAACATGGTAAAAATCCCGCATTTCATAATATTTACAAATCAAATTTTATTTTATTATTAAAAGTTTACTTAACTAGCTTACAGATTTCTCCAAAGTGCTAGCAAGTTAAATAAGTACAAAGAAATGAAATAACAGTGCATTTAAAAAGTAAGGATATTAAATATCGGTGTACAGTATTAAAGTCAAATTGAATTAAAATAACATGTCAGAAATAAAGAAAGATACGAAAAACAAAACGTGCTGTTTTGTAAATAAATTACCAATTTATTTACTAAACAGCACATCCCTACGTAACTGCGGAAGGCTGTCAGCAAATATTTCGACGTCGTGATTGTGCATGAGCATATCATTAATGAGTCGTATAGTCCCGCACTCCTGTAGTGTTCCGATGTTAGCCGTGACAGAGGAGCTACTTGCAAATTGGACTGTCGTATCAAAACTGTTTTAGTGCCGACGACCGACGGCTCCACCCGTCGCAGCCGCGCACCGCGGAGCGACCTTCCCTCCTCATCCCAGCTCAGGCGTTTGGAAACCCATAGACCTATCCTACTCAGAACGCCGGGACTATCTATTTTATTGTGGATTATCGATAAATCAAGCAATATCGTATGCAGTCTGTCTCAGTTGGAGAGTTTCCAAACCTACTATCATCTACTATCCCAGAGACAAATAG
Source organism: Crambus lathoniellus (assembly GCA_949710035.1). NCBI lineage: Eukaryota > Metazoa > Arthropoda > Insecta > Lepidoptera > Crambidae > Crambus > Crambus lathoniellus. The sequence continues at coordinate 17,571,410 of OX453303.1, read as the reverse complement.
AGACGGATACAAGTATGGATAAAAACCATACTTTTTCTTGTACAACCAGTGGGCAAATTTGTGTTGTATTTTTTCTAGCATTAAGATATATTCATAATATCCTTCTCCTTCATAATATCCTATTCCTTCATAATATGGATTCCACGCAATAGCACTATATTCAATTCAAACTATCGAGCAAAATATATTTAGTTTGCTTTTTGATTCGTTGGCATAGGATGGTTTCAAATACTATTGCTAATACTGATAAGACCGCGATCGGTCTGAAAGCAGAGACATCGATCCCACCTTCGGCTCTAGGTATAGGTACTGTACCCCTAGTGTAAGTTTTTATGTCATACAGTCATAGTCCGTATTTACGTCAATTTGTATGAAAACTGCATAAGCGCGCTACTCGCCGCTAGAGGCGCTGATACAGTTTTCATACAAATTGACATAAATACGGAATCGAAATAGTTTGCGTTTGCTTTAGATAAAAACTTACACTAGGGGTACTGGTGTAACCCAGGAAATCTTCCAAACTTCTACCTCGACTGGGCCAACGATTGATTGAAAAGAAACAACATGGGGCTAGCTAAAACAGAAATACAATCTTTTGCTAGGAAAACAGGATACCATCAGGGCCTCCTGCTGACCTAGGTCTAAGCCGCATTTAAGCCTCCCTCAGATTATCATAGTCAACCGAACCCACATATATTATGTGTTATTGGCATCGCGTTGCTCATCTGCATCTCGTACGGCCACGTTCGAGTCTAATGCTAATATTACACGGTTCAACCAAATTGATTCACTTTGGTTGAAAGGCGCAGTAATACAGGCGCCATTGACATAGAATGATTCACTTTTACGTTTACATTGTTCAATTTGGTTGCTTCATCCAAATTGAAAGGCAAAAGTGAACCGTGTATTTCCGCTATAATAGAGTTGCGACATTATTCTGGAACACGGAATGAAAATAACTAGCAAATGCGTCAACTGCGGCTTGACCAGTGACCTCCACACCTCCAACAGAGTAGACATTCTTTGGCTGCCTGTCATTTTTCTTGTTGCGTCAGATTATCAAATTTTTAACGTCCATCTAAAGTAATTCCCTATTGTAGTCTTTACCTTCCACCATATAATTTTTTAAATGGAAATATTTTTTGATTTTTTTTATAATGTAAGCATCAAACCATTTTGGAAACACGTATTTTCTTTTGTTATTATCATATCTTCGTTTAGTCGGAACATATAAGTTAATACAGTCATAGAGAGAACAATAAAACATTTTAGCTGGAGTATCAATCTCTGTCGCCACGTACAGTCGCTAGTCGCGACCAATCAATGTTCTGTAACGCTGCATAGAGGCCCTGAAAGTCTGCTTTTCGCCTATCCTAGTCTAGGCTAGATTCACGCACGCAGTGGGGGGCGGAGGGGACGGCGACAGCGCGGGCGTATCACCGCAAAATAATATTTGTAAGTATCACCACAGATTACTAAATAGTTACTAGTAACAGATACTGCACTCCGCTAAGCCATTTAAATAAATAGCAACTCTAACTATAACGCAATAAAGTGGAATTCAGCTTGTACGGCGCAAATTTCGAACGACCGCTCGTTGCATCTCTTTCTATCGCATATATTGTAACTCTTTTGCGGACCTAATTTCTATGGATTTGGTGAGGGCGAGATATGCGCGCAATTAGGGCAGAGGTACCCTCTGTGGCCACTTTAAGGATTTTTTGACTTTTGAGCACTAAGTACTAAATGGTCTTAGGTATTTAAGATACAAATTATATCTTAAATTATAGATAATTTATGTACCTTTGAAGGTAAATTTTTCAAATATAAAAAAGTGAAATAGTTTTTGTATAATTCACAAAATGTGTGAGAGGGGTTCCATCTATCTGGCAGAATCTCGATTCTCTAAAACTTATTTGGCATAACATACTTGGCATAATCTTCTTTTGACGAATAGTTGTAAGGCAGAAAACATATTTAGCATAATTATTGATTGGCCGAATGTTTGTATGTCCGAATTTACAATGGCATACTATTCAGATGGCAGAATTTCATATGGTATATTTAGCTTTGGCATAATTTAAGTTTCGCAGAATTTCGTTGAGCATAACGTTTATTTGGTGTCACGATTATTTGGTATAATTTCATTTGGCAAGTATGCCAAATGAAATTATACCAAATAATCGTGACAGAAAAGATGGCAGAATTTTATTTGGAATAATTTCATAAGGCATACTGTTATTTATATAAAATTACATTTTAAGCCTCAATTGAATTAAAATATTTTACAAAAAAGTCATTAAGCTGTGTCTTCTGGAATGTTGTGCTTCTAAGTCAGTGTCAGAAACGAATCGCTGCAAAACCGACTTCACCTAGTCTTGTATGCCCTACCCCTAGAGTGTAATTTAAGCCCGCGTAGGCGCGGAGGGGCGAGGCGGCCCGCGAGCTGAGGAACAGGTGGTTTTGAGGCGGTGGTGAGCAAAAACCATCTGCGACGATAAGCTCGCGTGGGACCGCCAGAGCCCTGCAGCGCTGGAGCTGTGACAGAGCCCATGCCTGCTTGCTTGACTGCTGCATGCTTGCTCGACTGCTGCATTGCTTGCTTGCATGCTGCATGCTTGCTTGACTGCTGCATGCTTGCTTGCATGCTGCATGCTTGCTTGACTGCTGCATGCTTGCTTGATTGCTGCATGCTTGCTTGCACGCTGCATGCTCTGCTGCATACTTACTTGCATGCTGCATGCTCTGCTGCATGCTTGCTTGCATGCTGCAGCAGGAAAATTAATTAGAATACAAAAAATTAATAATAATAGTAATAAACACTTTATTGCACACAAACAAATGAATACAGAAAGAAAACAATCACAAAAAGAGAAGTATACAAAAGGCGGCCTTATTGCTAAGCGGCAATCTCTTCCAGGCAACCTTGGGTGAAATAATAAATTAAGATCTAAGAACAAAAGGGGAGTCCGTGCGTTTTTAAAAGACAAGTGTACCTAATACTATAAATACATAAAATTGTATGTTAAAGCACGATTCTGACTGCAAACTTTCTGCGATATGATAGTTCTGCCTTTTAATTATTATAGATACGAAATTTATGCCAAATGGCGATTCTGACTGTGAAGTTTCTGCGATATGATGGTTCTGCCATTTAATTATTATAGATACCAAATTTATGCCAAAGAACGATTCTGACTAGAAACTTTCTGCGTTTTGAATGTATGCTAGATGAGTGTATGCCAAACGATTTTCTGCGAAATGAAGTTTCTGCATTCATAGTTATGGATAACAATATTATGCCATAAAAAGTTCTGCCATAAAAGGTAGACCCGTGTGAGAGGTGCCAAATGTACCTACCGGTTTTGGCCATTTATAGATAGTTAAACTTTGGTAAATATAGCGAAAAATCTAAACGAAACCCAGGTTAAATCAATATATTCTAATGCGCTAGAAACCAATAAATGGCAAAACAACAATTTAATTGTAAAAAACAATAGTTTATTAAGTATTTCATCCCAAACAAAGTACTTAAAATTTTCATACAAAATATTTTTTAAAACAGAAAATGGAATTTATTGAAAAAAAATCGTATGACATAAGGAATAGGGTATTTTATTGTTGTTGAAATGTAGATATTTAATGATGACGTTAAAAAATATTGCAATTAAGAATACCAAATGTGAAGAAATAATTTGAATCTGTTTTATAATAAAATAATTATAGTCTGTTTGATTTTGACTATAGCTGTCTCTTTCTAAAACGAAATCTTCTATGGCGTGACTATGACGCTACTAACCCACTGACGTCACTAAGATAGCGTCCTGTCCTTGTCTAATTATAAAATTTGAAGTCCTATATCTTTGAAAATATTCAAGACTAGCTGTTGCCCGCGACTTCGTACGCGCGGTGTAGTGACTTTTGTGTTAGTTTAGTTTATGTGTGTTTGTTGCCCAGATTTCATAACGCTCTTCTTGAAATCCTATTCTCTACTAAAAGGGTCTAAAGAATATCGAATATGCAGGCTAGGGTATGAACATAGTATGTTGTTATCAAATGCTGCATGAACATAGTTAAGCCCTCATTCATAGATCTGTCCGTCTACCTATCAAGAAACTTTTTCTCAAGTATGCGTGGAAAGTATCAAGCTAAAATTTATGTTCTTACTTATTACCTAATGCATAATATCAGGCCAATCATATTTTTACTATAAAATGAAAAAGAGATTGTGTGTATCCATACTAATATTATAAATGTGAAAGAGGGTTTGTTTGTTTATCCGTCTTTCACGTCAAAATTGATGCAACGGATCAGCGTGACTTTTGGAATGGGAATAGTTTGGCAGCTGAAAAGTGACATACTTAGGCAGCCATTAGACAGTCAATCTGGATCGCGATCCGCGATCAAAATCAATGATCGCGATCCAGATTGACTGTGTACGAAGGTGATTGACGGCTCGCGATCTTGATCGCAAAATATCTACATAGTAAATCTCGGTCGCGATCAAGATCACGATCAGTGATCGCGATCTGGATGGACTGTGTAATGGCTGCCTTAGACTACTTTTATCCCTGAAAAATATCACATTCCCGCGGGATAACGTCGTCGTTTAGTCCGAGCTTGCGAAGTCGCGGGCGGAAGGCTAGTATTTTGATATGGAGACATTTCCTATTTGTGAGAGCTTGTAATTAACTTTCTTTAAGTAACAGGTATAAAATGTAATGATATACCATTTAATTATTTAATTTAACATCATTTATGTAAGTTTTCCTAGTAAATAAATGAATAAATAAGTTAGATAGAAAACTATTTTTAATATTCCTTTATTTTATTGGATGGTACCTACGGCTGAAGGCCTAAGTAGCCAGAGCCGGTTAAATGACATAAAAAATGGTAGGTAGGTGTCGGTATCTACGTACTGGCCACAGCGTTTATGAGCAAATTTTTCAAAATTACATTGGTGACATTTTGTCTACATTGCGACAAACTTATTTCACACAGTGGTTAGTTTTTGGTACTAAATATACTGTTGACTGCCGGCAGTCCATTTTGACAGTTAATTTTGTATTGCTAGTGGCTCCTCCACGACCACTGTCACCGGGTCAGATATATTTGTGTCACCACTATACTTACTGTAGCGACATCTAGCGTCGAGTGGAAATGCGAAATAGAAATATTACATCAATAGGGTGAAAACTTCAGTTTTGGCCACTGCCCCGAGTGCTTACTTAGCTTAAAACATTTCGTTAATAACTTTGCTTGATAATATACTTTTTATCTATGACTTTTAAGTCATAATAACAATAGTAATAATTCAGTTTACATCGAATTAGATGTTTCTTTTATTTTATCTAAGTTAGTTAAGTACCTATTGATTTCTCGATGTATCTTTTAAAATTTGATTAACAAAATAAATAATAATAATAATAATAAATAAATGACTTCTTACATTCACACCAATTATCTAAGCCCATTTTAATTTAATTACGAAACTGTATCATGGAAAACTTGATAACGGATAAATATATACTTAAATACTTTTTGTTTGTAAATACATAAGTACTTAATATACATAGGAAACACCCAGACCAAGACAAATAGACATTTTCATGCACACAAATATTTGCCTTGTTCGGGAATCGAACCCGAGACCACTGGCGCAGAAGGTGGGTAGCCTACCCCTGCGCCAAATCGGTCGTCAAACACATCAATCGGCACCCTTCGCACATTTTAAGTTTAAAAAATAGGTTTTTAATTTACTAAAATAAAACTAAATTTCGTAAGTATATGAATACTTAGTTATATGTTTTTTACTATGTTTGTCCACAAATTTCTCGAAATCTTAAGACATATCGAGATGATTCTATTTGATTTAAATTAGGTGTATTCTAACTTTGGGAACAGTCTAAGATTCATCAAAATCAGTTTAGTAGTTTCCGTGGGTATGTTATAGTACAATTCACTAAAACTTAAGAAATAAAAGTAATTAAAAAAAATAAACTGACTGGCACCGACCTCAAAAAGGTACCTAAATTATAGATATTATATTTTTCCTATTCAGAGTTGACAAATACTTTTTAGAGTCTGTAAAATTTTTTTAAGTGGTTTTTTTGTATTGTAAGAATTTAAAAATGTAAAGAAAAGTATAAGATACATTCTTGGCAATTTTAGATATAAATTTTGTATTTTATAGATACCTACTTAAGACCATAGGCGAAAGAAGTGAAAAACATCTTAAAGTGGCAACAGCGGGGGCTTTCATCCTACTTAATATAATCATTCGAATGTACATTTGTGAAAGGTATATCGTAATCTTACTGACTTCCTGCGCCATCTATTGCTTAGTAGTTATGATGCGAAAGAAGTGAAAAACATCTTAAAGTGGCAACAGAGGGGGCTTTCACCCTAATTAAAATAATCATTCGAATGTACTTTTGTGAGAGGTATACCTTACTGACTATCTGCGCCATCTATTGCTTAGTAGATATAATGACGTAAATAACATGAAATTATTTTTATGATTTTATATGGGCCTGGATGGGTTTCAATTTCTATGATGTTTTGAAGCAGGTAAAAAAAAATAACATGATTCATTATTAATTGAGACTGCGATTAAATATAACGTATTTTCATAATCATGTGACGCCATCTATTTTAGTAAGAATCAGTCTTTGTATTTTCCCGTAGGAATAAGGGGTTTTTATTAAATATAAAGAAATTTTCCCGCCATAAAAGATATCCTATATGTTGACCCGGGTTATAAGCTATTACTTCACAAAATTTGGTAAAAATCCGTCCAGTAGTTTTTGCGTGAAAAGCGGACATACAAACAGACAAACAGACAAACAGACAAACAGACAAAAATTTTAATATCTATCGTTTTGGGGTCTATATCCTGTACACATCACATAGCAGTAATTATTTTTTTTTAGTCTTTCATGTACAGACTTTTTTTCCGTTTCTGTTTTATTATATGTATAGATAATTCAAAATGAAAACTTGTTTTGTGAAGCTAATATTTCGAAAAACATTTTAAAGAAATAAAAAAAATCTGTAAAATACCGTATTCTGACGATTGTTATTATTACCTTAAAATACCTTATTTTAATTGCCTTTAGCAAAAATGGCAAAAAGTTATTTAGAAAACTTTTAAAGCAAAAAGTGGCCAAAACCGGTACAATGGCCCAAAACCGGGGCTTCTGCCCTGTACATCGAGTGACAGACGCCTTTTTTTTTTATTTTTTTTATTTTTTTTTTATTTTTATAGTGAGGGGAATGCATTTACGCATACACCGTCCGCGTGCGGTGTGCATGCGGACGGTGGTTATGTGGGACTCACCATGCCACTTCCTGATCCTCCATCCAGTGTCAGATACTCGATGGGGGATCAGGGAGGGGGAATACCCACTAAACCCCTCACTTCTTGTTCCCTCCGCCGTCGAGTAGGTCATAATGTGGAGGGCCCGAGGTGGCAAGCTCCTCCTACGAGTGACAGACGCCTGGTATCACTAGAAATTTTCAACGTGATTTCCAGTGCAGGGTACTTGTCTATTGGTACTTAGAGTTCCGAACCCTCAATGACTGTAATCTGCTCTGGTTTGAAATCGCACAATACGAGGTCCAATATACCACCATTTTTGGTAAACATAGTGTTAAATTGCTGTTAATTACAATAGTCACAGAAGGAAGGAATCCAAATTAGTCTTGAATCACGTTGAGATGGCGGGAAGCGACTTTGTCGTATACTATGTAGACACAATTTTTTTGTTGTTTTAGTTTTTATAGCGCAAATTACTTCATTGTTATTTGTTTATTTTATTTGTTTATTTATATAGGCACACAATACAGAGTTACAACAATCACATTCTAGAGTATAGAGTAATGAAAATAATACAAAACGGTAGGCTGCAACTCCAAAAGCATGTGTACGCAGCATGTCAGGCGTGACATCCAAAATGCGCATTAATTAAATTACATTAAAAAAAATAGCATAAGTATTAAAAATATAAAAAAAAAAAAAATGAAAAAAATAATTGAAATAATTAATAAAAAAAAATACAAGCGTTATACATTAAGCATTATTAATATAGAATTAAAAAAGAATGAAATTATAATTGCATTTACCACGTAAAGTAGGGTAGGTATCATTAACGATACTAAAATATGCTTTCCCACCCACACAATAAATATGTACCGTTATCTCCCTCTGATAGCTCTTTTTATGGTCCAACTATAAGGTTGATGGTGGCTTACAATTTAATAACTATCATATGGTCCCCTATTATTATTGCCAACTTGTAATAATTGCAATATTAATCCTTTCTATTGCTTATTTCGAAATGAAACGTTTGTACTTAGCCGCACGCCAGATAAAATAATAAATGTGACGTTTAATAACATTGGAAAACAATGAAAAATACTGAGAATAATGATAATAATAAGAATATACTTACGAGATTTTCGGAAAAAGTTTAATAAACACTTTTCAATAGTAAATCGATGTAAAGAAATGGACATTCAGATTTTGAAATAGATATTCGCCTGTGCTAAGTGAAGACATAGTTTGTTATCTATCACAAAAAATAAATGTTTTGCTTTTGAGTTTCATGTTGTTCATCGTCCTTTACTATTATAAATTAATTTATGTGAAAGTTATGTAACAATAAGCCGAGTTGGAAAACAAAGCGTGGATAAATTACCTTACTACGCCATTCATAACAATTTTGTGGCTGAATAAAGATGAAGCAAGGATCAATTATGACTAAATTTATGTTCACCGCTATTATAAGTAAGTAGGTAATGTTGTATTTATGCTCAAAACTGTAATGTATGTGATCTGTGTTACGTCTATTATAATCTGTGGTTAGACTTGCTCTCTCTCTGACTGAATAAATGGAAGCCGGTGCACGCACACACGCTGTTTTATTTATAATACCCAAATATAACAGTGGCGACGAGGATGATGCCGAACCTTTTGGTTTCAAGATAACAGTGGAGGCTGCTAAATCAAGAATAAATAAAGAAAGAAAATAATACGAGAAGCACATCAAGCACAGTCGGTCAAGGCGTGGACGGCGTGGTCGGCACGGCAAAATGGCGGTCGGAAAAATTGGGCCCTTTGAAGTGGGAAAAGACAGTTGGGACATTTACGTAGACCGCCTGGAGCAATATTTTATTGCAAACACAATTGGTCCAGAGAAGAGAGTGGCGACATTTATTACCGTCATTGGTAACGAAGCGTACGAGCTACTGGTAAGCTTGTGCACGCCGGACAGACCCGCCACGAAAACTTATGAAATCTTGATAGACCTTATGAAGGGACACTTGAGTCCTAAGCCGAGTGTATTAGCGGAACGCTTCAAATTTAGACTAAAAATACAGAAAACAGAGAGTATTGCAGAATATGTGACAACATTGAAAAAATTAAGCAAAGACTGTGGGTTCTCAGCAGACAGCTTGAAAGAAAATCTCAGAGACCAGTTTATATGTGGGCTCAAAAGTGAAACGATACGTCAGAAACTATTTACTGAGTCCGACACAATATCCTTTGAAAGAGCATATAAGTTAGCAGTTTCAATGGAAGCTGCAGAGGTGAATGCTGCTTTGGTGGAAGGCTGTAACAGGAGCAAAAATGAGACAGCGGAGGTGGAATCGTCGGTAAATCAAGTGGAGCAGACTAATTTTGCCAGTGGTATGAGCGGACAGCGGGGAGCGTGGAACAGGAACAATAGGCGGGGTGCCTCAGCGGTGAGAGGTGCTAGAATGGATGGCCGAAGCTCTGGTAGCCAGACAACTACTCCATACAGGAGTGGGGAAGGATGTAAAGGATGTGGAGGCAGGCATATGTATGACTCTTGTAAATTTAAACTCTATGTGTGCAGAGTGTGTAACCAAGAAGGACACCTGAAAAAAGTTTGCCCAAAGATAATGAAAGTCAAAAGTATACATCACATAGAATCAAGAATTCATAAGGAAGAAGAGTATAGCGAAGATAGTGACGAGGTAATAGTAAATTTTTATCCCTTATCTGTTTCTCAATGTAGACCAATTGTGATTCCTCTCTGTGTTGATGGTCAAAATATTAAAATGGAGTGTGATACTGGAAGTGCTGTATCCTGCATTAGTTATAACTTATATAAAAATAAATTTGCTCACTTAAAAATTCAACCATCTAAGTTGATATTAAGATACTATACAGGAGAGCTAGTAAGACCAATAGGAGTAATTAAACCAGTTGTAAGTTACCAAAATAAAATAAATAATTTAGATTTGTATGTTATGGAAAATGCAACTTCTGCTTTACTGGGAAGGCAATGGTTAGCAGAACTAAATATCACTATTAATAATATTAAGTATGAAAGTGTTCATGTTAATAAAGTGGTCAAAACAGATTTTAATTGGGATGTTTTCAGTTCCAGATATTGTAAAGTGTTTGCGGATGGGTTGGGCCGTTTCACCGGTGGCAAAGTAAGCATCTATCTGCGGGAAGGAGCCCAGCCAATCTTCATGCGCGCGCGGCCACTCGCCTATGCGCTGCGGGAACCTGTGGAGCGTGCACTTGATCAGCTGGTGAGCGACGGCATCCTCACACCTGTGGAACGCTCGGACTGGGCGACACCGATAGTGCCAGTCATTAAATCAGACGGTACAGTAAGAATTTGTGCTGATTTTAAAATATCTTTAAACAAGTTGATAGAAATTGACCGTTATCCATTGCCTAAAGTAGAAGACTTATTAGTAAAACTTAAAGGGGGAGAGCTATTTAGTAAAATTGATTTATCTCAGGCTTATGCACAATTTGAGTTGGATGATACAAAAAAATATGCTGTAGTTAATACCCACAAAGGATTGTTCATGTACAATAGGTTAGTGTATGGGCTATCGTCAAGCCCAGGAATTTTTCAAAGACATTTAGAGCAGTTGTTTGCGGACTTACCTTTTGTTGGGGTTTTCCTCGATGACATAATAGTAACAGGCAGGAATAATACTGAACATTTAAATAATTTGCATAAAGTTTTTGAGCGTCTCCAGTCCAAGGGGTTAAAAGTAAAAAAAGAGAAATGTCAATTTTTTGCAAAAACGATAAAATATTTAGGACATATAATTAACAAGGAAGGAGTACACACATGCCCAGACAAAGTCAAAGCAATTATTAACACACCAGCCCCTTCGACTGTTTCCGAGTTAAGGGCATTCATCGGCATGGTAATGTACTATGGGAAATTTATTAAAAGTGTGAGTACAATTTTGGCTCCTCTGTACAAGTTGCTGCGAACAGGGGTGTCTTTTGAATGGAGTGCCGAGTGTGAGGAAGCATTCTCGCGGGTGAAGCGAGAGTTAACGTCGTGTGCGGTGCTGGCGCACTACTCGCCAGAGCTGCCGCTGGTGCTGACGGCGGACGCGAGCGCGGCGGGCGTGGGCGCGGTGCTCTCGCACATGACGCCGGACGGCGAGCGCCCCGTAGCGTTTGCGTCGCGCACGCTCACCTCAGCAGAGCGAGCGTATGCACAGATTGATCGAGAGGCTTTAGCGATCGTATACGGTATTAGAAAGTTTCACCAATATCTGTATGGCAGAAAATTTAGATTGAGAACGGATCACAAGCCTTTAACTTATATTTTTGGCAATAAAGTGGGTATACCCGTGATGGCAGCATCGAGGCTTCAGAGGTGGGCGATACTTTTAGCCGGATATTCATATGATATAGAGTATGTGCCGTCTGCGAAAAACTGCGCGGACGCTCTATCACGCTTGCCACAAACTACGCATAAGGTAGAGAAAGATGAGGTTACATATTTAAACTTTGTTGAAAAATTTTTGCCCATTACAAATAATGAAGTACGAAAGGCTACGCTACATGATCCGATTCTTAGTAGAATATTAATGTATGTCCAGTCAGGATGGCCCACGCATTGTGCGGAGGATGCAATAAAACCATATTTTCTTAAACGGAATGAATTGTATGTAGAGCGAGGTTGTGTGATGTGGGGCTACAGGATTGTAATACCTGTTACCTTACGTAGTAAAATTTTAGAACAGTTGCATGTCAGTCACATGGGCATTGTTAAAACAAAATCACTGGCTCGCAGCTATGTGTGGTGGCCCAATGTAGATGCAAACATCGAGGAGGTATGTAAGAGTTGTGAAACATGTGCGCTGGAGGCAGCAGCGCCGCCTCGCGCTCCGCCACAGCCTTGGCCTTACCATACACAGCCGTGGAGTAGGTTACATGTAGACTTTCTTGGCCCATTCCATGGAAAGGTATTTTTTGTAGTAATTGATTCGAGCAGTAAGTGGCTGGAGGTATTTGAAATGACCAAGACAAATGCTACATCTGTCATTAAAACACTTAGGTCATTATTCGCGCGTTTCGGTCTGCCTATAGAAGTGGTGTCTGATCAAGGGCCTCCATTCACGAGTACAGAATTTAAAGAATTTCTGCTTATCAATGGTATTAAACAATCCTTTTCACCAGTATATCACCCTGCTTCTAATGGGGCTGCAGAGAATGCGGTGAAATTATGTAAAAGGGCAGTTCGAAAAGCGGTTAGAGATGCAATTGATTTGGACACAGCTCTACAAACTTATTTACTAGCATATAGGAATAGCGTGCACTCCAGCACAGGGGAAAGCCCAGCAATGTTGCTGCAGCGCAGGCCGCTCCGATCGCGGTTAGATTTGCTGCGCAGTGAGAGCGCGCTGCAGGACAGAGTGCAGGAGGCGCAGAAGCGCGGCATTGGGCGACGCAACGCAGAGCCCACTCTACCGGCACCCAGTGAGGCAGTATGGGCCAGAAGCTATGGGGGAAAGGAAAAATGGGTTAGAGGTACAATAGTCGACAGAGAGGGTTCGCGTAGGGTAGTGGTTAGGAGCGATGACGGTCGATTTCTATCTAGGCACATTGATCAAGTACGAAACAGACTTAGTCGATCAAGTCTGTCACACCCATCTGAAGAGCTAGGTACTACGGGTGATGAGGATGCGGTCGAGCAACAGGAGCCGGTGGCGTCTAGGGCGGAGATGGTGTGCCCAAATGAAGAAGAAGGAGGTAAGAGCTCGGAGATAGGAGATAGACAGGGAGAAGAGAGCCAGTTAACTCCTAAGCTATTGTCGCCATCTCCGCCTGGGACGCCAGTTGTGCCCACCAAGTCGCCAACGTTACCGCCGCCACCGGTGAGACGTCCGGAACGCATTCGTAGGCCCCCAAAGAGATGGGGTTTTGATATTGATTAATTGTTATGTTAGTATAAGTATTTGATAACAAGAATGTTACTTTGTTACTTTTATTTGTTGTCTTATTTTGTTGTAAAAGCATAGTATTATTGTTGTAGTAGTCAAGTTGTTATCAGAGAATGTTCTCATTTTAAGTTGGGAGGTGTAATGTATGTGATCTGTGTTACGTCTATTATAATCTGTGGTTAGACTTGCTCTCTCTCTGACTGAATAAATGGAAGCCGGTGCACGCACACACGCTGTTTTATTTATAATACCCAAATATAACAAAAACAAATTATCATCACTTATGCTTCAAATAATTTGCAGTGATTTCTGGTTTATCAGTTTTTAATATTTGTTTTTGTGGACCTATTTGATGGACCTTTATTTTTATATTAAAATCTAAAATCGATTTCAAAAAACTTAAACAGTTAACACTAGTGTTCTCAAATTAAACGTGTCTTTAACAATGTCCTTGTTTAGACCCACGCAACAAAAAAGGTTATAATGTAATTAACGGGATTTGGTATGAAACTATTTAGATAACTTTATAGTTTTACGCTAGTCCATCCATAAATTCTCTATGACATTATTTGTAATCTTATATGTACGACGGGGCGGGTAACGCATTAATGCTTTGGTTACTCCTTAGCTTATTTATCCTTTCTTGCGTCCTTTTGGGCAAGGAATTTTGGTGAAATAAATGTGTGATCATTTAGAACCTACAATAAGACTTCCCAACAGAATAATTATTTATTATATGGATCTCAATAACACATTACCTAAACTTTAACTCTTACTCCTACCGGTATTTGAAATATGTATTTATTGTTTGAAAATATGTTACATTTAATTGTGACATTGTTGATACCAGCAATATTTCTTTCAGGAAACCGCCTACAGACGACACACTTTACGTCTATTTTATTTAATTTACTGTGATTTCGAAGACGGCAGAGGAGTTCAGCTAAATATGTCAGTAGGTAGTACAGATAGATTTGCAACTAATACGCACATGTGTGTCCATTGTGTGGATAAAAAATGGTTTTATAATCATTGGCAGTCGTTTGGCGGGTGTCGAGCGAGCCTCCCACTCTTTACGACCCATCACTTTATTGAGATGAAATTTGAAAGGCAATACATAAAATTATATTTTGGTATACAAGATAAAAAGGGCGACGATAAGTGGAAGTATGTTTGGTACCTACTGAGGAAGGAATAGAAATGTTTAAATATCCTTTGGTTAAAGCTTACTTTTTGACCGAGTCATATTTTTTAATTTGATGCGTTTTCAGTTGGTGGCTCAATTTAGTAGTTTTGTATTGCTTGTCTGGACTCTCATCCAAAAATCGGCTCATTTTAGTTATTGAATAAATCCTTCAGTTTTGCTTTTTGAATTGATAAAAATGATTATAAATTTCGATCAATAATAACACCTTATTGATCGCAGATTATAAAGGACGGTTTTCTTTTAGTGGATATGTCGCAGCCAACTGGTTGAATCCGCCATTCAATTAAACGCCTAGGCCGATAATTTTTTCCGTAAGCTATTTTATCTTCCCATAAGTTGAGAGTTTGACGACCGATATGGCGCAGGGGTAAACTACCTGCCTTCTGCGCCAGAGGTCTCGGGTTCGATTCCCGAACAAGACAAATATTTGTGTGCATGAACATGTCTATTTGTCTTGGTCTGGGTGTTTTCTATGTATATTAAGTATGTATTTACAAACAAAAAGTATATAAGTATATATTTATCCGTTATCAAGTTCACGTAGACACAGTTTCTTAAGAAATTAACTTCGGGCTTAGATAATTGGTGTGATTGTAAGAAAATATTTTATTTATTATTATTTATTTATAAGTTGACGGAGACACAAAGAAAAAAAAACACGAAATTTAAGACGATCGCCTTAAATTTCTAACGTATCACGTGTTCTACAGGACTTCTGAGGGGTACTTGCCGCCATAGGGCGTTTGTGCACTACACTGAATTTTACCGATCCAGAAAAAAACGGATGCTTGCCATTTAATAATTTAATCATTTATAATAGTAACAATTTATTTATTTCGTGTAGTTTCAATGTTTTGAACCCCAAACTTCACGAAATAAATAAATTCTATTATTTATAATAATTAATTATTAAAATACAAGCAAATGAAATAGCTCAAAAATATCATAAAAGCTCTATGCATACTCTAATGTATAAAAATGACTATATACATAATGTAACACTGTCTCAATTTGAACTATGTAGTAGGGATGAGGTCATTAAAATTATTGACGGCTTAGACAATAGCTCGAGCACCGGAATTGATGGTATTAGCACAAAAGCGGTCAAATGTCTGAAGGAAAGCATAGCTGAAAGTTTGTCTAACTGTATTAACAAATGTCTATCGGAAGGTAAATTTCCTGACTCGTTAAAAATTGCCAAAGTAAGCTTTATTTATAAATCTGGATCTAAAACCGATCCAAGTAACTATAGGCCAATCTCGGTGCTCCCAGTTATATCTAAAATATTCGAACGCATCCTATATAACAGACTATTTGCCTACCTCAATCAAAAAGGATTTTTAAACGAACAACAATATGGATTCCGACCCCAGTCTAATACACTTTCAGCAACCGTAGACTTAATTACTAAAATAAAAACAAATATTGATAAAAAACACATTGCTTTGGGTATATTCATTGATTTAAAAAAAGCTTTCGATTCGTTGAGTCATTCAAAATTATTGCAAAAATTAAATAATATAGGTATATCTGGACTAGCTCTAAAAATATTGGAATCGTATCTAGATAATAGACAACAAGTTGTCAAAATAGGAGCTTTTAAAAGTAACCCACAAAAAATAAACTTTGGTATCCCACAAGGTTCTATCATCGGCCCCCTGCTTTTTCTTATTTACGTAAACAATATCACTAACGTAGGTTTAACTGGTCACCTGACAATGTATGCTGACGATACCTGTCTTTTTTACTTTGGACATTCGCTAAACGATATTATTACCGTAGCCCAAAGGGATCTTGACATGCTCAATATGTGGTTCCTACACAATTTACTAACCATAAACGTTTCAAAAACTTCATATATTATATTCACCGCAAAGAACAAAAAAATATCAGATCACCCACCACTAACTATTAATAATATCGAAATACGCCGTTCCACAGAAGAGAAATATCTCGGTTTATGGGTGGATGATAAGCTAACATGGAAAGTGCATGTTGAGCATGTTAAGAAGAAGCTACAGTCCGTTCTGGGTTCTCTGCGAAAATCATCCAATTGCATACCACAGAAATTTCGCACAATGTTGTACGACTCGTTAGTAAAATCACACTTGCAATATTTGATAGAAATCTGGGGTTCAGCTTCTGTAACCACGCTTAAGGATTTGCAGATTATACAAAACAAAATTATCAAAGTTTTATTTCATTTAAATAAACTTACTCCTACAGATACCCTATATAAAAATACAAAATTATTTAATATTAACCAAATTTACACATATAGTACATGTCTCTTAATAAGAAAAATTATATCAAATACCATACACAGTAATATTACAATATCAAAAAGGAAATATAAGCATAATTTAAGAAATAGAAATAAATTACATCTTCCGATACCCAGAACCCAGAACTATGGCAAAAAAAGTATCACTTATGAGGGGGTACAGTTTTATAACAAATTACCAGTTGAAATTAAGGATTGTAAAAGTATATATACATTTTAAAAAAAACTTAAAGCACATCTGGCTAGTTATTTGCAAACAGAATAATAATAATAATAAAAAAAAAACTAACAAAAAAAGTATAATTACTTATGTATAAATATATATAGGTATATGAATAATTAATAATACATGTATATATATAAATAAAAAATAATTTAAAAAAACAAAATATTTCCTATATGGTTATATATAAATATAAATTGTAATAATGTAAACTTACATCTAAATCCGCTCAGTAATTTTTGCGTGAAAAAGTAACTCACTCACTCAACTCACAAACTTTCGCGTTTATAATAATTAGTGTGATAGAATAAGCATATAAGAAGCATAAGTACCTATATAATAAATATATAATAATAGTACATATCATTATCATCTACTACTTATATTTACTTTTATAAAGCAAGCTACCTATTGTAATAAAATTAAAAAAAAAACTCCATAAGCATAAATATAATAATATATTTTTTTTCATGTCGACTCAATGTATTCCTTAATCTTATTTGTGTTGTGCATGCGCCGGCCTTGCCGGACCCAAGACCGGTTGTAGGCAGGCTGGTGAATATGTTGCAAAAAAAGATGCGCTGTGTGTGTGCGCCTGTGTGCGTACGAAGCTAATCTGATAACCATTCAGCCATTAGTACTTAGTTTGTTTTGTTTATTTATAATTTAATGCAGTTGCGCTGCGCTTAATTTTAATTAATGTTAAGTTTTGTTTTGTAATCTCATTTTAAGTGAACATTTTATGTTTTTATGAGAATAAATGTCTTTAAACCCAAGCATCCGTTTTTTTCCGGATCGGTAAAATTCAGTGTAGGTAGTGCACAAACGCCCATACTTAACCATCCGCCTGCGACAGATACACACATAACAATAATACATGCTAACAAATGTTAGAAGTAACACAGATTGCTACTACAGGTGACCTGTGGTTAGGAATGACATTTTCACTAGTATTTTCATTAGTAAACATTTTCGACAGCAGTTAGCTACATAAATACTGGGAGCACCATAAAATATAAGATTCAGAATTGTAAACCAAATTGTACTTCATAATTGAAGTCGAAGGGCTTCAAGTCATTTTAGACCCGTGTTAAAAGTAATCATTTTGTTTTGCCTTGGTATTTGGTGCTACACCGTTTTGAATAAAAAAAATCATTAGTAAGAGATTTTAAGAAGTAAGTTTAAAATAAACGATAAATAGATTGTAGGAAGGGAGAGCACACAAAACACGCTCATATGCAAAACAAATATTTACAGTGCTTCGCTCTCTAATTGAACCTTTCCTTGCAATTCTCCGCGAGCTTATAAGATATGAGCTATCAAGGTTGCAGGCTTCCCTCCTTGGGCGGACGTATAAAGGCTTAGGCGAAGCGCCGCCCGCCCTACACATTCGTGTGAGTTCGCGCACGTAACTACACTCAAGGATCGGCGGCAAAAACTTTATTTTAAAACAATAAAGTGCACTTTTGAGGTTATTTTTAGGAAAGTTGATTGCAGAAAGTCTTTTGTTTTTGGTAAGTATTTATGTTAAGTTAAGTTTAAAAAAAAATACTTTTACTAAGTTCACACTACTTTTATATGATAAAATTACTTTAAAAACATTCGAAACCCTTTGCTACGCGACATCATTTTAATTGATTGATTAAAATGAGATATTATTATTATTTTTAATTATATTTTATTTATTATTGAATTCAAAAGACAAGTGAACATTTTGTATAAAATTGAGTTAATAATGAATATCATATTCTCTCGTGCACATAGTTTATAAGTATTTACATTTCGTGCAGCGGCAGCTAGTAGCGCCTGAACCAACTATAATAGTGGGACTATTGCTCGAAACAGACAGTTAGGTACTGTTATTTTTAACTAGTGATAATTTTGATATTTTTTGGTTATTTAATTTACGTGACAGACAGAGCTACTTTTAAAAAAAAAAATGTTTATCAGGTCATTGATTACTTGATTTTGGTGATTCATTATAGGTGACAGATCTACTATTTTAGGAACAAATATTTTTATAAGGTTATTGTAAATGCATTCATTTGGTGATAACTTGTCCGGTCAAGTAAGGAAAATAAAGGGGTCAACCTTGGGATGAGAGAGAAGCTGTAAACTCGTGAACACCTCCATTTTGGTGTTCTAAAAGTCTCAAAATGCACATAAAATCTTGTGTCTGCATCGTAAGTTATTCAAGGTCAAAGGTCACAAAAATCAGTTTTTCAGTGTCATATTTTTTTTATTTTGA
This sequence comes from Crambus lathoniellus, assembly GCA_949710035.1. Lineage (NCBI taxonomy): Eukaryota > Metazoa > Arthropoda > Insecta > Lepidoptera > Crambidae > Crambus > Crambus lathoniellus. The sequence continues at coordinate 17,552,209 of OX453303.1, read as the reverse complement.
CCGTTGGGCCTCTTTCATAGTATCATAATCTACACTTCTACATTAAGTAATTGTTATGTAGAATTGTAGAATGTAGATACACAAATATTAAAATGAGCAAAATTTTGTTCGTTGGAAGAAAATTGTGAAACTACAGAACCGATTGGAACAAATGACTGATTGATAGTTCAGTCACGTAAGGAAAGTAAAGGGGTCAACCTCGAAATGCGAGATAATAAGCGGTAAACTCGTGTACACCTTCATTTTAGTCTTTTAAAAGTTGTCTCAAAAGTCACATAAAATCTTGTGTCTGCGTCGTAAGTTAGGTTAAAGGTCACAAAAATCGAGAACTGTAGAACATAAAATTTGCGACAGATATTGTTTCAAAATTTTTTTTATACGCCCAACCGTTTATGAGATAGGGGGCGTAGAGCCCGCGGCGCTCAGCCATACTCACTGTAATGCAAGGTCAACCGTGAACCGCAGTGAATAATATCTTGTATAAAGTTGTTGCGCAGATCATTTTGAATCGTGACCAGTTTATAAGTTATAACATACCAATTTTCATACTTCTAAATTTAGAAATGAGCAAGTTTCATATGAAATGTATCCCCCATTTTACCCCATTATGGGATTTTTTTTATTTCGCTTAGACAGATCATTTTCAATAGTGACAAGTATCCAACATAACAATTTTCATACTTCTAAATTCAGAAATGAGGAAGTTCCATATAAACTTTATTCCCCATTTTACCCTTTAGGGGGAGATTTTACCAAAATCCTTTCTTATCAAATGTCTTCTAGTTATAAACTACCTTCTTGCCAAATTACATCTTCGTTGGTTCAGTAGTTTTCGAGATTTCATGATGAGTGACCTTTCGATTTTATATAACAGATTTTTTGCCTAACCCCTTTGTGTCAAAGCGTGATGAATTGTACCTAAGATAATAGCTCAGGTTACTGCCAACATATTTCAAATAATTTTGTTTAAATTGGTGTAGTAGTTTTAAAGTTATGCGAATCCTTACAAACTTACAAACAAATAAACAAACAGTCATAATGTATTTAACATGTAGTAGGTAATTACTCTTTTTAAAAATATTAATAGGCCTCGTTACGAATTTATTATATGTATAGATAGTCTCTTCGCCCTCTACCTCAAAAACGGTCGGGCGTATAAAAAAAAATTTAAACAATATTTGTCGCAAATTTTATGTTTTAAGTACAATTCTTATACTAAATGTCAACATTATTGATGCTATAAAACCCGAGATAATCGCGAAAAACTGATTTTGTGACCTTTGACCTTGAATAACTTACGACGCAGACACAAGATTTAATGTGACTTTTTAGAGAACTTTTGGAACACCAAAATGAAGGTGTACACGAGTTAACAGCTTAATAACTCTCATTCTTAGGTGAAACCCTAATTTGACTGGACTATGAGCTAAAAACTGGACATTGGCGAAATCCAAATGGGCTCCTTCTTCAGTAGAGAGCTACATTGACCCGAGTACATAGTATACAATATTTGATCCCGATATTCCCAGGAGATAGGGGAACTACGCGGACAAAGCCGCGAGTCGAAGCTAGTTCAATAATAAACAGACAGATAGCTACTGTCACACTTTTATGTTGGTATGAACTTGTTATTAGATACGGCTAACTTAACAAATGAAACCTTCTATATAGTAGTGTAGGCAAGGAAGCTAGTGGACCCCCACAGTAATTCTTCAGTTAGAAAAAACAGCATGATAAAGTATCAATAAATTAAAAGTATTGTATAAACCAAAAAATATATAAATAAAAAAAAAAATAATAGGTTAGTTATTTTTTAATGAAAGTCTTATTTCATTAATATCTTTTTTAGGAAAAATGCTCCGTCTAAACTTTCTTCACCGGACATATTCATGTAACGTATAAAATCAATACTTATATGAAATATCCAAAAAAATATGCCAGCAGAAACACCAAATTTTAATAAAATAATTGGTGTGACTTGGACCGGAAATATCTCTGTCGAAATTTTTACGGAATTATACTATTATGCCAAGCGTACTCATGTTTGAATTTTGTTTTGGATTTTTATAAAGTATCACAAACTGGTAAATATAACTCATTTCGTAAAATTTTGGACTGAGAAATTACTCGGTTCAATATACCTAAACAGATTTGTATATTTAGGATTAAATACCTAACTTCAGTGTGGGTTTTTTGGACATTAACATAAACGTTTATGACTCATACTATTTTAAAACCCAGCAAAGTTTCATCGACTGAGGAATTAATGTATGGGTCTCCATACAAAGAATCGGTTCATTGCCTAGGGTGACCCAGATCTAATGCAAGACTTGAATTAAATAGAAAACCCAGTTTTTAGTAGTTTAATTTTTATATTTTTATTGAATTAGTAAGTACTTACATAGTATCATAAGTAAAAGTAAAAGTTAAAGTTGTTGACGTTACCATCCTTGTTCATCCTGGAATCTGGGCTATTCGTTAAAAAGCATCCTGAGATATTTAAAAAGGCAAATGAAAAAAAAAAGTATTTGTCCAGAGATCCTACTAAGCTACTACTGCCTGCTTCGAAGTCGAATCTATATCATAAAAATTGTTATTTTATGACAATTCTAATATATAATAAGATCCCAAAATCTATTCGTGAACAAAACTTTAACCTGTTTAGAATTAAATTGACGAAATGGCTCACGGATAAATGTTATTATACTGTTAATGAATATTTTCATGATAAAACTTGACAAATACCTGAATTCAATTTACTTATTTAAATATTACCTATTTGACATTTTATAAATTAATTATTATATTTTACTATTTTAGCAACCGAGTTAAATTTAAAATAATTGTATTAGAAATATAATTTACTTAATTTAATTTAATAAATAGACATTTGCACGCCATTACATTTGGCAAAATATGTGAAACTGAATTTAGAAGTTTAAGATCTCAATGTACCATATTTTATGCAAATAAATTATCTTTATCTTTATCTTTTATCTTATCTTTTACTAATTAGTAGAACATGGTCATAGAAAATATCGACATAAGAGTTGGAATGCGCCAAGTAGTGCCAACAAAGTCGTGGAGGCCTTTTTGCCCGCATTGTTATACCATAAATAACATCTAATACCTACAAAATACTGGGTTTTCTATTAATTCAAATCTTGCGTTAATTCTTACACACTCTTTCTCCTACACAATATATGAAAGTTTAGATCACAGAACACGGAAAGGTTTAGATTTGGATGTTTGAATGTTTGTTACTCAATCACGCCAAAACGGCTGAACGGATTTGGCTGACATTTGGGACACAGATACTTTGTAGCCTGGAAAGTAACTTTTTATCCCAGAAAAATATCACATTCCCGCGGGATAACGTCGTGTAGTCCACGCGGGCGAAGCCGCGGGCGGAAAGCTAGTTCATTATAAATATTGGTTTTGTATTTCCTTGTAACTTGTCGGAACTGTCAGGAGGAAGGCTAGGAGGGGATGACGTCGAAATAGCAAGCCTCTATCCCTGGAAAATTGGATTTTTATATCGGTTACAAATGTATGTGTATGTCCCAATTATATTGTCTTTTGTTTCAGTGTTTGTTTTATTAGTTACTACTACGCTACTATGGTCAATGAACTAACACGTGTATTCCGATGGTCAGTTTGGATCCTCACAAAAACTTAACTCAAAAAGTTGAAAGTTTTTGAGGTTCAACGGCGTTGAACATAATAAACTAGTACCAATAACATGAACACTGCTCATGTATAGTAACTTTACAAATAAAATTAGATACCCATTTTCTTACATAAAATATTGAATCATAACAAACAATATCGTACACTATTAAATAGTATAATTATTTTTCGTATAATATATCAATAATTGATTTCATCACTATAAATTAAATGTTTTCCCATTTTCACAATATGATTATAACTCAGTTACCTTCGGATATTAATGAAGTGAAACCACAATAACGATTCTCCGTAGCTCGTAGCACTGCTATATTGCTACGGTCTGGCTACGGCGTAGCAATAGCTACATTGTATCGGAATGTACGCGTATTGAAATATCTATACATAAAATATATAGTTTAAAAACTAAACAAACACACTTTTAATAGTAACAGAATAAAAAGTACAAAATAACCGTCTATTCAGTAACTGAAATTAAAAAGCGTGGTGCGCGTTGTCAATATTAAGTTCTTGAAATTCATGCATTGCCAAGGGCGCACCACGCTTTTTAATTTCAGTTACTGAATAGACGGTTATTTTGTACTTTTTATTCTGTTACTATTAAAAGTGTGTTTGTTTAGTTTTTTAAACTATATATTTATTTCTTTCTTTTTAGTTTAATAAATGGCAAACCAAATTAACATTAATTAATGCCACTAGCTTCCTTAATGAGATGTAATAAATTAAATAATTACGTACATATAATAAAGTATAAGACTAATTTATTCCTCCCTGTTCCAACATAAGATCCTCACCACCAAGTGTAGCGAATAGGTCTCATCTGAATGAACAAATGAGCCAGAACTCGAAGGGTTTCCTATTGGCCATTAAGGAGTGCCACTGGCTTTCTCCCTGCTCCATCATCAGACCCTCATGACCAAGTGTAACGAATAGGTCTCATTAGAACGAAACAAATGAGTCAGACTCAAAGGGTTTCCTATTGGCCATTAAAGAGTGCCACTGGCTTCCTCCCTGCTCCATCATCAGACCCTCACCACCAAGTGTAGCGAATAGGTCTCATCAGAACGAAACAAATGAGTCAAAACTCGAGGGGTTTTCTTGTGGTCATTAAGGAGTTTCAGTGGCTTCCTCCCCAGCTCCATCATCAGACCTTCACCACTAAGTGTAATGAATAGGTCTTATTAAAACGAAACAAATGGACTCAAACTCGAGGGGTTTCCTATTGGTGATAAAGGAGTGCCACTGGCTTCCTCCCTGCTCCATCATCAGACCCTCACCACCAAGTGTACCGAATAGGTCTCATCAGAACAAAACAATTGAGTCTAAACTCGAGGGGTTTCCTAGCAGCCATTGAAGAGTTCTATTGCCCACCTCTTGACTCCATCATCAGATCAGCTGGATAGTAGCAAATTATTGTATTGTCATCAGATTTATATAGACTTGCAAAGTTTCAGATCAATACGACAATTAAAAGTATGTTAAAATTGAATTCCAAGATTTTCTTACATTGTGACTTAGTTACAAGTGAAGCTAATAAAAGTGTGGTAATAATAAAACAGAAACGGAAAAAAGTCTGTACATGAAATATTTTTTAAAAATAATTACTGCTATGTGATTTGTACAGGATATAGACCCCAAAACAATAGATATAAAAAATTTTGTCTGTTTGTCTGTTTGTCTGTTTATCTGTTTATCTGTTTATCTGTTTATCTGTTTGTCTGTTTGTCTGTTTGTCTGTTTGTCTGTTTGTCTGTTTCTCTGTTTGTCTGTTTGTATGTTCACTTTTCACGCAAAAACTACTGGACGGATTTTTACCAAATTTTGTGTAGTAATAACTTATAACCCGGGTCAACATATAGGGTACTTTTTATTGCGGGGAAATGTCATTATATTAAAAAAAACGTTGATGAACTTATATTTGCGGACGTCGGTATGTTTGCTTTTCACGCAAAAACTACTGGACGGATTTTAACCAAATTTTGTGTAGTAATTAACTTATAACCCGGGTCAACATATAAGGTACCTTTTGTTGCGGAAATATTTCTTTATATTTAAAAAAACGTTGACAAACTTATATTTGCCGGCGTCTCTTTGTATGTTCACTTTTTACGCAAAAACTACTGGACGGATTTTTACCAAATTTTGTGTAGTAACAACTTATAACATGGGTCAACATAATATAGGGTACCTTTTATTGCGGAAAGATTTCTTGACATCTTATAAAACGTAAAGAAACTTATATTTGAAGACCTATGTACACATTTTGTATGAAATTAGCTACAAATATAAGTTAGAATTAGTTTTTTAGTGATTAAACTATAAATAATAATTATTATTTTACCTTTATTTTTACTGTAAGATCTGCAGTTTTGCCAAATCTTATGATTCAAGGTCAAAAGTTTGTAAAAGTTTTTTTCTGTGATATTACTTAGACATTTATCCAATTTCAGGATATTTTCCATTATTTGTATAATTCAATAATGTATTAGGTACAATTTTAAGACAAATAATGAATTCAAATCTAATCAAACAATCTTAATGATGATTTTTTTCTTAGTTTAGGTATTTTATACCGGTACCTTTTAGACTGCGCACAGACCGGCCTCACGAACGCCAACGAACGACATCAGGCATTGCTCGCTTCACGTTTCTGGCCTTCGAAGATCAATCTAAAGCTAGGTAAAGGATCACTGGGAGCGATTACAGTTCACATTCGGAGTTTCTGATCATCTGATTGAGAGGGGAAAACAGAACCCCTTGGATGGTTTCGTTGGCTTTCGTTGGTCCGGTGCGTACGCAGCATTAGGCAAGCGCGATTCATCGTAGATCGCATCAACGCTTAGGGGCGTGATAGCGGACAAGCGCTTGCCTATCAATCAATAAAAAATAAAATACTTTAAGTACTGTTTTTATTCACTACAAAGCCACTAACATGATGGCTTCTTACGTGCTTTTCTGTTCCGGTGATAATCTTTGGAACTAAAATAGTTTTCTTACGACACAGTCCATTTTGACAGCTAATTTCGATTTGCAAGTGGCTCCTCTGCCACGGCTGTCACAAGAACAGACAGAATTGTGGGACTATATTATTATATTGCTTACTATTGACGGCTGACACCCTGAGAAAACTCAGTTATTGTAATTTTAATGAATTAAAAATACGATAAATAAAATATACTTGAATTAGATTTCGATTTATTGATTTGTAGTTCAATTTGAATTGTTGGAAAACGGTCATTGATTATTGTGATTTGATTACGATTATTGTTATTTGAAATGACTAGAAAAAAAATTAGTAATTTATCGCAAGGCTCTAGGTCAGCTAAGAGGATGAGGTAACTTCGTGCTCTTAAAACCGATGAGGACCGTGAAGCTCGGTTAACAAGCAATCGCGAGCGCACAACTGAATTCCGCGCTTCCGAGACCTACACCTATACACACACATATACTTTGCGGTCACTGGAAGGATGTGTAGATTACACATAAAATAAACAAATACAAAAGTCACTCTACCGTGCGTACGAAGTCGCGGGCAACAGCTAGTACAGTGAATAAAATTATGGTTTAAGTACGTTAGTAATATTATAGTATTCTTTGGTTTAAGGCTCTTACGCTGGGGCCTTCCGATTCTATGGAAACTTAGGACAAGAAGGGGGGATCCAGACCATTCAAAACGCGAGAATACACTTTTAAAAAGTAGGTACGATTACTATACGAAAGAGGCTCGAACACCGTCGTAGCACCACAGTAGTATTTTTTTCTTCGTGGTAGCACTTATCAATTCCAGCACATTTGACTGACGCCTCATTTTCCTAACAATAGGTCCGGGGTCCCTTGTTTTTACACTACCATGACATCCGCGTTGTTGAATGGTATGACACAGAGAATTACAAGTTTCTAACAATTACTTTGATTTGAGCGAAATCATTTCAAGTAAAAATTTAGATTCAGGATTATTTATTAAAAATAACTGGATAGGTGCGAGTTATACTATCGTTACGTAGTAATATTATAGTATTCTTTGTTCTCGTGGAGAGGGTTCCGTCCGACACAAATTAGATAGTTTTAGTTTCAAATTATAGGTTATGTCGTGCGGTACAGTTTGCAAAACTTTACCTTTTATTCTAATTTGGCCTTTAATGAATCTTCAAATAGTGTTATGAATCTATAAATTTAAAACTGTAATTGAACAATAATTAATGCTCTCACACGAAATGTATGGGAGAATATGTTTACCAACCATTCCTTGTAATACCATAAACTTCTTATAGGTTTTCCTGTAATTACGAGCTACATGCCCCTTAAACGTCGTGCTGTAAATAAAATATGATATGATATGATAGATGCCTACATGATATGAATCGACCTACACGCGTTTTTTTACCAATAACAACTTTTTCAACAAACGATAGCTGAAGATTTTTAAGTTATAATTATGTATTTACATCTCCCGAAACTTTATGAAAAATTTATGAAGTTAAGATGAAAGTTGATTTAAATTTTTAACTATCAGCAACCATGATGTTTTATACAATTTTTTTTCTTTAAACATTAAAGTCGAAAAGTTCTAGTAGGAAAGTAACTCGAGCGGTTCAGTATTCTTTGTATGAAACGAATGATATTCTTTGTATGAAATGGAATCGTAATAGTCCTAGCGGTACACCCAGAAATTCAGTAAAATGCTGCAAATGGTGCTAAAGGCATGAATATCGGAACGATTGATCTTTAGGACATAAGAATCAATTTGACCCGTAGCACGAAAAAAAAACGAAAAAGGAGAGGAGTTATGACGTCATCTTTTATTTGTATGGGAAAAATATTTTTTTTGTTCTGAAATGTATCGTGTAAGGTATCTAATGAAAGAGCTTACTAAGCCAATTCTAAAAATGTATCACATCATTATATTTCAGTCACTCTTTATAAATTAAAATAAAAATCATTTTTAAAACATACCAAGTTTGAGCTCCTCCAGATATGATACGGTTGATTCATTATTTGTAAAATATACCTTAAATTATAGGTAATAGCCTCATATCCAACCTCGAGAAAGCAATTTTGAAAACATTTACATTAAGTATTTAAAAAAAAACCGTACAAATAAAATATGACGTCATAACTCCTCTCCTTTTCGTTTTTTTTCGTGCTACGGGTCAAATTGATTCTTATGTCCTAAAGATCAATCATTCTGATTATCATGCCTTTAACACCATTTGCAGTATTTTTTGGCGTACCGCTAGGACTATAACGTAATCGCCTCGCCTCGGGACCCAGTAAGCGCGTCGTCGCCTAGCCGTAGCCGAGTCGACGTACCGACGCTGATCTGTGCCCCTAGTACGAGTTGATTTTAACTGTCAACGTTTACGAAAACTATCGGATGAACTGCTCATGTCGGTAAAGCAGTCAAAGGACATAGATAGAGCTATAATTTTCGATTACGAATACAGTTTGCCAAACTCATACTAGGGGTACTGGTTTGGTTACGTCATACGTGCTTAGTGCTTACGTTAGGTTGACGCCTGGTTGACCGCGAGGCGAAAGGCTATACGGTGTCGATCCCTTTCCGGATATAATCTGCTGTGATCTCACAGTAAACATAACAGCAAAAATAAAATAAGATGAGATGGCATTGTTTCTGTAGTATCGCCACCAATCCACACAGTTTTTGGCCTTTCTCGAATTGGGGTATGAGAGAATGGTTTGAACCAAACCCACATCTAAAACGTTTAAATTAAACTCCTTCAAAACCATAGCTCTATCATCCCTATTTCTGACGCAATCCATCAGCAAATGTTGCACATCCTCCAAAGTTTATTAATAAACGTTTCCAGGCGCCTTCTGAACTCGAGGAAGTTGTTTAAAGGCTGTTGTGGCATAAGCTTCTAATGATACCTTCTATTTGTGGGTCTTGCCTTGCGTATCAATAATATCTGAAACTATGAAACTTTAAGCAAATTTAAATTTTAGATTGCGATGTTAGCAACGCTTATTCATAATTTATGTTATGAAATAAGCATTAAATTTTCTATTTAAACAGATTACATTTTAAGATTTTTTTAGAAATATAAATAATAAATGCCCGATGCTCTTTTTAAAGTTCTTCTTCTTTCGTGTCGCTGACAAACTAAACGATGTCCGACCAAAACTCAGCTACGCGAATCGCAGAACTTGTAGCCTTCATAAGGTCCTCCTGCGTGCAGCTGCAAGGACACGCAGGGCACGATATTAAATGTACCATCGTTTGGGGAGAAACACCGCACCCACATTCCAAGTTGGAATCATCCAAACATCCCCACCAGGACAGGTTGTCTTTGCTGCGGCCGACCATAGTCCGAAGTCTATTCAAAGATTTCCAGGTAGGCCATGGCAACTCGTGTCCGGGCGGAAAGCTTTCAGTTGGTGAGACAAAGGGACCTGGGGCCCGATTCTCAGGCATTCGAACTTTTTCAGTGTGGTAATTCGTAATGTCGAACATTTTGTTTGTGGTTTCTATTGAAAAGTTAGAACGTTTCAAACAAACTACTCTGTCCCACATGTCAACAAATTCATTTTGACAGCTAAGTTCGTATACGAACATCTATTGGTTTCTACCACTCGTAGCGTTCGACTGGTTTTCGATCGAACTTTTTCGATTGTGAAATTCTGACAATACAAAAACTGTGTTCAATTTGAATTTCGAGCTTATAAAAGTGAACTTTTCTCGATTGCCTGAGAATCGGCCCCCAGGGAGGTTTTTAAAGTTAATATTTACTTAATGTTCTCAATCAAAGTTTTGTTTTAAACGTTAGCAGTTGTTTATAATATTTTTTCTACACTCATGTTGTTATATTCGAATTTTGAACTTTATATCTGTGCCCGTAGTGTAAGTTTTTATGTCAAAAAACGCAAACTATTTCGAATGCGTATTAATGTCAATTTGTATGAAAACTGTATAAGCGCCTCTAGCGGCTAGTAGCGCGCTTATATAGTTTTCATACAAATTGACATTAATACGCATTCGAAATAGTTTGCGTTTGCTTGACATAAAAACTTACACTCGGGGTACAGTACCCCGAGTGTAAGTTTTTATGTCAAGCAAACGCAAACTATTTCATAACATAAAACATAAAAACTTACACTAGGGGTACAGGTACCCCTAGTGTAAGTTTTTATGTCAAAAAACGCAAACTATCGTGAGTGCGTATTTATGTCAATTTGTATGAAAACTGTATCAGCGCCTCTAGCGGCGAGTAGCGCGCTTATGCAGTTTTCATACAAATTGACATAAATACGTACTCGAAATAGTTTGCGTTTGCTTGACATAAAAACTTACACTCGGGGTACTGAACATAATAATGACACGCTATGCCATCTTCGAGCAACGCGGGCCTTCCGTTCCGGGACGGAAGACCCGCGTTGCTCGAAGTATGCCATAGTCAACTTTAAAGAAATCTATAAGTACAAATAAATAAAATTGGAGTGTCTGTTTGTAATATTAAAATAACCGCTTTTTACTACATGCATATGATTATATATACGGTACATATACCAAAAAAACATTTAATTAAATTTTTGTCTGTCTGTCTGTCTGTTTGTTCCGGCTAATCTCTGACATGGTTGGACCGATTTTGACGGGACTTTTACTGGCAGGTAGCTGATGTAATAAAGAGTAACTTAGGTTACTTAATTTTTATCCCGATATTCTCACGGGAACGAGAACCAAGCTAGTTTAAAAAGATAAATAATTAATTGAGCCACAACAAAATAATAAGTAAGCATCTAAAATACTGAGATAGACGCAAAGTCCACCACTTTGCGTCCATTTCAGTATTTTAGATGCTAAGTTAGTATTTTTGTGGGTTAGGTTAGGTTAGTTTGGTGATCAGTTAATTACAACCCGTTTAAAAATAAAACTGTATCGTTATTGTCTTTTCACACTTATGCTCTGAAATGTTAATATTATATTTGAGAAAAGAATGCAGTACGTGGCACTTTTCCGAGGTAAACATTCTAAATTTGAAAATCACTGCAGTAATGAATTTCAGTACTTACTTACTGCACTGATTTTAGTGCAGTAAGTAAGTACTGAAATTCATTACTGCAGTGATTTGCAATGGTACTACCAACTTTTTTTCTTAATTTTTTCTTTCGTTATTCCTATGTATAAAAACAGAAAAAGCAAAGGGACATTTGCACCATACAGCCACATTATTATTATTATATAGGTTCAAGATTCAAGATTCAAGATTCAAATTTGTTTATTCAATTTAGATTGTTATTTACAATACTTGTGAACGTCATAGAAGCTACGCCATCGGTTCGCAAACCCTACAGCGGGAGGCCTTGGAGAAGAACCGGCAAGAAACTCCAAGGGTTGTTTTTTTCTCCCTGTCTTATTTCATACAGAGTCGTCAAATTGAAAAATGACCTTAACATGGTATGACTAAGGTCAGTTTCCATCACAATTACACAATGGGTTATGATAAATACAGTTAAGTATAGGCGAACTAATGATCATAGCGGTGAACAATTTTCAGTTACTTAGGAACTCTACTTAAAGCTTTAATATTAGTTTAAAACAAAAGACAATTCTACTATATACTGCAAGTTGCGCCATACATGTTTCAAATGTAATTCTTAATAAAATGAATAAAAACAAAAGAAAACACATTTTAAGGCAAGCAGATAAGAGCAGACCCATTCCCACTGGCAGCACCCGTTCACGAGCATGACGCATGAACCAGCCATCGCTTCGCTCAACCATATTTTAGGGAACGTAACGACCCGCCTCACACGCCACCACCGTAGAAATGTTTTAGTGAGCATGACATACTCAAACTGCCTACCTTAAATGACCGAATTAAAAGCTTAACTAATATAAACGGTAATAATATAAAATATAGGACACGACTCACAATATCATACTAGGAACATTTGTTACGAGTGTTACGACCAAGGTGTTTTGTCGTTCAAATAATCATTTACAGTGTAATAGCCTTTTTTGAGGAGGCCACTCTTTATATGATTCTTAAACTCTAGATATGGTAAATCCAAGATATCACTTGGGATTTTGTTATATATGTGTATACCTTGACCAACGAAAGATCCGTGCACCTTTTCTAAACGGTACCGAGGCATTACGAGCTTGTTTCTATTTCTAGTATTACGATTGTGTAAATCACCATGTTTGGTATACAAGTTAATATTGCGACGTACAAAAAGAATGCAATTTAATATAAATTGAGATGCAGCTGTCAGTATACCTATTTCCTTGAACTTGTCTCTAAGCGAAGTTTTGGAGCCTAGTTTATAGATGGCTCTGATTGCTCGTTTTTGCAAGATGAATATAGCATTAATGCCAGCCGCTAATCCCCACAAAAGAATGCCATATGACATGATGCTATGGAAATAACTAAAGTATACAGTTCTAGCAGTATCAACATCTGTTAGCTGTCGTACTTTTCTAATAGCGTAGGAAGCAGAACTAAGCTTACCAGCTAATGTTGCGATATGCGCATGCCATTGAAGTTTCGAGTCTAAAGTTACACCCAGAAAGATCGTTGATTGTACTAAATCCAGTTTTTCGTTGTTGATTACAATTTCTACAGGTACCGTCTGTACATTTGGCAGAGAAAAAAGTACGCACTTTGTTTTCTTTGCATTAAGCTGCAAATTGTTAGAATTAAACCAACCGAGTACTTGTGACAGTGCTTTGTTTACATCGTCAAAATTGGTTTTGTTTCTGTCTATGTTAAATATTAAAGAAGTATCATCTGCAAACAACACAATATCACAGAAGTTTTTGGCAAAGAAAGGCAAATCATTAATATAAACCAAAAATAGAAAAGGGCCTAAAATAGAGCCTTGAGGTACGCCTAGTTTAATCTGAGAGCCGTTTGATTTCACTCCATTAATGTCAACTGTCTGAGTTCTGGAACTGAGATACGACAGTATTAGTTTCTGGGCATTATTTTTTACACCGTAATGATTTAGCTTCAACAGCAGCGTCCGGTGATCAACACAATCAAAAGCCTTGGATAAGTCGCAAAATATTCCAAGAGTATTTTGCGACTTTTCCCAGGCATCAAACACATGCTTTAAAAGTGCAACCCCAGCATCCGTGGTTGACTGACCCTTCATAAATCCGAATTGTTTGCTATGCATGAGATTGTTTAATGAGAAATGAGACAATAATTGCTCTAGTATTATTTTTTCAAATATTTTGCTTAAGGCGGGTAATATTGATATTGGTCTATAATTACTTGGGTCTTCTTTGTTTCCTGATTTAAATAAAGGTATCACTTTGCTAAATTTCATTAAATCAGGAAAAATTCCTTGAGCGATACACTGATTAAATATAATAGCAAGATAAGGGGCAATAGCATGAATAATGTTTTTAAGTACAGTAACAGATATGCCCCATAAATCAGTGGTAGTTTTCATTTTAAGTAAATTAAATGTTTTGATTATATCGCTCGAATTAATTTCTTTAAAATTAAATAATGAACTACACTCAGACACATGTTTTTCAAGAACCGAGACAGCAGAAGCTGGTGAAGAATTCAAATTAGAGGTGGTTACGAATGGTATATTTACAAAAAAGTTATCAAAAATATTAGCAATTTCTGTTTCAGAGTTTATTCTTGCGTTATTAATGTTAAGCGCTAGACTGTTGTCATGTTGTTTACCTTTTCCGGTTTCACGCTTAATAATATCCCAAGTTGTTTTGATTTTATTATTTGACTTTTTAATTTTATCCTTTAAAAATATAGACTTTGCTTTAGAACATGCTTTTTTGAAAATCTTAGAATATTGTTTTACATGTTCTACGAAACGAGGGCTGTGATTAGTTTCTCTTAATTTATATAGTTCATACAGCCTGTTTCTACTTTTATAAATACCTGTCGTAGCCCATTCGCAAAACTTTAACTTCTGGGTGCATTTAATCGTTTTAGACTTAAAGATATTATTGAACTCATTCGTTACTAATTCAAAAAGGGTTCCATAAAGCGCATTAGGATCATCATGCACATATGGCATCGTAGAAACTTTATCAGCTACATTATTTTCAAAATTACGTAGTCGCGTTTTTGTAACGGGCCTGCATTGTACACTTTTAGGCGCATCAACAATATCTAATTCATAGGATACCTTTAATCCGTAATGGTCGGATGTAATATTTTTAACGACTAGTTTGTTAGTCGGATCAGACTCCGAAAAAACATTATCTATGCAAGTGGCTGAATGAGATGTTACCCTTGTGGGCTCCAAGAACTGATTAATTAAATTAAAAGAATTGAACAAAGTTAATATTCGTGTAGTCAATGCACAGCTTTCGAGAATATCAACATTAAAATCGCCACATACTGCTATTGGTTTATTTTTTAACTTTAACTTATTCAACACATCCTCCATCACCGATTCAAATGTTTCAAAATTACCTTTAGGTGGTCGGTATACACATACAATGACTAAGCTTTTTAATTCTACACATGACAGCTCGACATGACGTTCTATAGAAAGGTTTACAATATCCTTTCTTTCTCTGTAGCTTATATTATTTTTTACGAAAATTAGAGAGCCGCCACGCGTTGTTGTCTTCCTAGATAATAAATTTGCTAACTGAAAATTATTTACACTACATGACAAATCACAATGATTCAGCCAGTGCTCAGTTATACAAATGACATGAATGTCATTACATTCTGCAAATAATTCTAACTCTAAAACTTTGCCAGACAGGCCCTGAATGTTTTGACATAATACGTTAAGGCAAGAGGGCTTGGCTGTTGTCTTATGTTTTAGTTTAAAGCCGATTTAGAGACGTTTTCACTTTGTAAAGAAGTGTTTATATTATTTAAATTAATTAAATTATTATTAGTAGGTAAGCTACTAAAATCAGAGTCAAAAGACTTTGGCTTGCCACCTTGAAAGGTGTCTTGTAAATTAAAAGCTAACAATTTAGCTATTTTTGTCCTAAACCTATTTGCAAGATACATAGTATCCGATGTCAAAATAAAATTATTAATAAAATTATTAATATCAAAATATAAAACCTTGTCACTATGACAATTTATCAGGTTGAACAAATATGAGTTTAACTCATATATATGCTGATTCTGCTCCCTAGTTAGGTTTTTCGCGTAAGGAAATGAGCTAATTACTAATTTACAGCCGGTTTCAGACTGTAGTTTCAATAAAAAGTTAATATTCATCAAGATTTCACGTTTCCTAACTTGGGAGCTGTCGCCACATAAAATAATTATGTTGGTCAAACTATCTATTTCATACAAAGATAAACTATGCACAATATCTTCAAAAGACTTCCCAGGTGTACATACATTTATAACATTTCTATTATATATATTTTTCATCGTTACTCCTAGACCTTGTCCCAGTTTATCTGAGAAAACAATCGTTTTTGTGTCTTTTGACTTGCATGAGGTAGCTGATTTAAATGACTGTTTGCAATAGTTACTTTTTAAGGTCTCTATGCAGGTTAATGAATGACAGGGGCTCTGAGGTGTCCGAATTATGTTTTCCTCTTTAGAGAAATCATTACAAGTATCAATTTGACTATTTATTAAAGAGTCATATCTCTCCGCGTTATATTTGCAGAGTTCAACTAACTCTGTGGCAGATTTGATGTGTTCATCAATTTGTTTCTGCGCAGTACAATATTTATTTTGCATTGACTCAAGTGACTCATGCAAATTTATTATATTTAATTGCAATTGTTTAGTGTCCCGGTCATACATTTGCCTGCTTTCAGTTAATTTATTACTGTAAATTTCCATTGAATCCAAAAGACTAATTCTTTCTTTCCGCAAAGCAATATTTTTATAAAAACAATTATTTTTCTTAATTAACCTTCCAGTTTTCTTTATAAATTTTCGAATATTTATATACTTCTTTAATTTATTAGCACCTAAAATATTAGGTCTGGGTGTAACGCAAACACCAGCCGTTACAGCTGAATTAGCTAACTGAATACCAGGCGAGAGCATTAGCTCCTCAAAAAGGCTTTGAGTTTTATCCACCTCATGTTGTTGTTGCTGCTCTAATAAGGCAGATATTTTCTTATTGGCATCATTCAGTTCATGTTCCAGGTCAGCAATCCGGTTCAGGGCTCTCTCATATGTGCTAAACTGTTCTTCATAGCTGCTGATGGTACTCTCAAGTTGATCTTTTTGTAGAACCACTTCCATATGTTGAGTATGCAAACTGGCTAGTTCGGTCTTCAACAGTGAGTTACGTCCGACAATGTTTTTGATTTCTTCTTCACTGTCATCACGCTCACGTATTAGCTGGCTGCATGTATCCCTGGACTCCTTTAACTCCTTTAGTGCCTGCCTCAGCTTCAATTCGGTGTTGTTGTTTGTAGCCTTGCGGGTCAGCATTATGGTTTAATAATCTAAAAATGATAAAACAGAATCAGAAACTAATATATTATATCAACTAACTCTTACTTTTGTTAAAATTACAGATTATTCTAGTGCTAAATGCGTTTTATTAAATTACAAAATTCTTAAAAGCCTTGTTGTAAAAAAGAAGTCTCTTTAGTATTTTTAATAATATTAAAATACAAAAATAAATCTGTATATAAACAGCTGCAAGGTGTCACCATCAAATTGACTTTTGTTTAAGCAAAGTGATAAAAACGTTTCAGAAGTATTTTGTCAATTTACTAAAATTTTAGTAAATATTTTTAATTCTACGACCCACTAACTATTTAAATAAAGAACTATCACAAGACTATTTTTGTAAACCAGTTTCACAATCTTTGATTGAAATGATTTAGATGTCTCTGTATAGATGTAGTGTATGCAAAGTGTAGCAGTAAGGTGTATGCCTGTGACAGTAGTGGTCACCGTCAGCTCTACTTCCACAGTTTGTCAAGTAAAGAGAGGTTATCATCAATGCCAAATCGTTATGGATTGTGACGTTGCTCACTCAAAGTGAGCTCTGTACTAGTAATGATTAATGTACAGTAAATGTGAAACTAATTTGGCATTCAAATCCTGTGTGTTAGTTAAATTTAAAAGAAATGATCACTAACTAAAATAATAACAAAATATGTGGGTAGGTAATTATTATATCATAATTAGGTTAACTTTTTTTTAAATACGGTGCGCACAGTGTATATTACTTCGTATTGTACCACAAGCGCTATGTACCCTTAGCACGAACATCAATCGAAAAAACAAAATGAGATTTATCATAGACACAATTTCCTTTACGAGTAGTTTTGTATGAGAAATATGTACAGCGCCATCTACCGCCCAAAAGCGGGTATTAAAGTTGCGCATTTTCGTAGCAAGTAGTAAAGTATCAATAGGCTGTATGACCGTTCCACATGGCCTCACAAACCAATATTAAAAAAACGACGGGAATGATTTTCAGCGGTTCATTTGATATCAATACAGCTTATATTGTGTAATAAATTATCAAAATGAGTTCTGCCAATGAAACATATATACAGACATTGTATGTACCTACTCCACCAAATTTGAGAGCAGAAGCAAAATTAATAACAGAAAACTTACTGCCAGCAAAATCAAAAGAAAGATATATGAAAACCTACGATCTGATTTGGAAAAGTGAAAAAAGGCGCATACGTTTTCGGAATCTGAGTTGTTGGCGTATTTTAATGATACATCATTAAAATATTATTATTATGGGCGATTTATACATAAGTGTGCCCGGGAAAACAATAACATTTACATTTAATAATTGCCCGAACATGTGTGATATAAATTTTAATAAATATTATTTAGTTAAAAAGTTTTTTTATTTCCTCGCATTTCTTGAGAAAAGCACTATACAAGCCTTGTACGGTAAGCAAATTACCTGTCCTCGGCTGTAATGTACTATTTCACACTTATGCTCTGAAATGTTAATATTATATTTGAGAAAAAAATGCAGTACGTGGCACTTTTCCTAGGTAAACATTCTAAATTTGAAAATCACTGCAGTAATGAATTTCAGTACTTACTTACTGCACTAAAATCAGTGCAGTAAATGGTACTACCAACTTTTTTTCTTTATTTTTTCTTTCGTTATTCCTGTGTATAAAAACAGAAAAAGCAAAGGGACATTTGCACCATACAGCCACATTAATTATTATTATTATACTTATAGGTAATCATTATATCTTAGGTTAACTTTTTTTTTAAATACGGTGCGCACAGAGTATATTACTTCGTATTGTACCACAAGCGCTATGTACCCTTAGCACGAACATCAATCGAAAAAATAAAATGAGATTTATCATAGACAAAATATCTTTTACGAGTAATTTTGTATGGGAAATATGTACAGCGCCATCTACCTCCCAGAAGCGGGTAGGTATTGAAGTTGCGCATTTTAGTAACAAGTAGTAAGTATCAATAGGCTGTATGACCGTTCCACATGGCCTCACAAACCAATATTGAAAAAACGGCGGGAATGATTTTCAGCGGTTGATTTGATATCAATACAGTTTATACTGTGTAATAAATTATCAAAACGAGTTCTGCCAATGAAACATATACAGACATTGTATGTACTTACCTACTCTACCAAATTTAAGAGCAGAAGCAAAATTAATAACAGAAAACTTACTGCCAGCAAAATCAAAAGAAAGATATATGAAAACCTACGATCTGATTTGGAAAAGTGAAAAAAAGGCGCATACGTTTTCGGAATCTGCATTATATAAAAAAATACTATAGTTAAATGTTGTGCGCGGTTGTAATAGGGATACAGATTTAATTCTGTTTTTTTTTGTATAATCATCTATTTTTAAGTTGTGATTTGTATCTTGTGACTGTGCCAAAAATTAAATAAAATAAAAAAATAAAAAATAAAATCTGTGTTGTTGGCGTATTTTAATGATACGTCATTAAAATAATATTATTATGGGCGATTTATACATAAATGTGCCCGGGAAAACAATAACATTTACATTTAATAATTGCCCGAACATGTGTGATATAAATTTTAATAAATATTATTTAGTTAAACAGTTTTTGTTATTTCCTCGCATTTCTTGAGAAAAGCACTATACAAGCCTTGAACGGTAAGCAAATTACCTGTCCTCGGCTGTAATGTACTATTACGATACAGCTGTAATTTAAGCAAAGGCTATTATTACATAGTAGAAGATTATTAAAATGATCATAACGCATGGTTGTCATAATTATAGTAAGTAACACTAACAATGTATAAAAGGAAAATATTCCTATACTTAAGTATGTGAAAACTTTCCTTCAGCATTAGCTTTTTGTATAAATTTTATTATTGTACCATTTTGTCTAGCAACGACAATTATTTTGTAAATGCGTTGCTTCTGTTAAAGCTGATGAGTTTTTTTCGCCTGTTTTTCTTGTCAGTTAAAAGATGTCCATAACAGGTGGTAGGTAAAAAAATGTTGGACGATTCATAAGCATTAATTTTATTTAATCTATATGAATAAAAATTTATTGACTTTGACTTTGACTCTATGAGACTGCACATAAGTCGGTATTAAAACACTCGTGGGATACTATTAAAAAACTCGCCTCTTATTTAATAACTCCTATTATGTGACAGTCACATTAACAACTATTGTACTCAAAAGCATAGGCAAGGGGTGTCGCCCTTCTTTAAATAACCGGAAATAACCATCAGCTTTCGTATAATTCATAGATGTATACTCGTATAGCCACTATCGTAGGAAAGTGTGACGTTATTTTCCTCAATCTTCAAAGGTCTGTGTGAGTTATCTATCATACAGTACGAGTATATAATATTAAAAATCAGAAAAACATGACAACGTCTGATCTGAAAAACATGCGAAGTTGTCATTTAAAAGTAGAAAATAAAATTACTTTTGGCATTGTACATATATAAATAAATAATTATTTTCGCAATTTGTTTTGCATATTATTGCTCGTGACTGTACCTATTTTATTTATTTATTATGGCCACTTGGTTACCATTGCGGTTATATGTGTCACAGATGTATAGTACTTACCTTCATTATAAACTTTTACTAACTAAACTGCAACATGTGCACCGTACTGTAAAACAGATTGCGAAAATAATTATTTATTTATATGTACAATGCCAAAAGTAATTTTATTTTCTACTTTTAAATGACCACTTCGCATGTTTTTCAGATCAGACGTTGTCATGTTTTTCTGATTTTTAATTTTATATACTCGTACTGTATGATAACTCACACAGACCTTTGAAGATTGAGGAAAATAACGTCATACTTTCCTACGATAGTGGCTATACGAGTATACATCTATGAATTATACGAAAACTGATGGTTATTTCCGGTTATTTAAACAAGGGCGACATCCCTTGCCTATGCTTTTGAGTACAATAGTTGTTAATGTGACTGTCACATAATAGGAGTTATTAAAACAAGAGGCGAGTTTTTTAATAGTATCCCACGAGTGTTTAAATACCGACTTATGTGCAGTCTCATAGACTACTTTATCTACACGCATGTATGTGCCTACACTTATCATATATCTATTTCTAAAATAAAGCAAAAAAAATATCTATATATATAAAAATGAATCCCTATTTCCCTTGGTCACGGCATCACGCGTGAACGGCTGGACCGATTTGGCTAATTTTGGTCTTGAAATGTTCGTGGAAGTCCAAGGAAGGTTTTAGCGGTGAGAAAATAGGGGAAGGAGGGGTAAGTAGGGCTAGAGTATAAGTAGGCTAGGGGTAGAGTAGGGGTAGGGTAGCGTAGGGGTAGGAGTAGGGTAGGGTAGGGGTAGGGTATGGGTAGGGGTAGGGGTAGGGGTAGGGGTAGGGGTAGGGGTAGGGGTAGGGGTAGGGGTAGGGGTAGGGTAGGGGTAGGGGTAGGGTAGGGGTAGGGGTAGGGTAGGGTAGGGGTAGGGTATGGGTAGGGGTAGGGGTAGGGTAGGGGTAGGGTAGGGGTAGGGTAGGGGTAGGGTAGGGGTTGGGTACTGGTAGGGTAGGGTAGGAGTAGAGTAGGAGTAGGGTAGGGTAGGAGTAGAGTAGGAGTAGGGTAGGGTAGGGCTAGGGTAGGGGTGGGGCAGGGTAGGGGTAGGGTAGGGTGGAGTAGGGGGTAGGGCCACGGGAACGAAGTCGCGCTGGGTCAGCTAGTATATTATAAAATGTGGATTGGCGCCAAACCCTAATCAAAGGAGTCGATACGTTCGTCTACGACCTCCGTGGCCGAGTGGTGTAGCACCGGTTTTCAACGTGCTGCTATCTCTAGAGGTCTCGGTTTCGATTCCTGGTCGGGTATACTTACTCTCTCTTTAAGTTGAGAGTAAATAGGCTTCTCCTGGGCAGGCATGTAACATCCTAGACTGCATCCTGTTAGCCAAACAAGATGGCGGTCAAATGCTTGCCTGGTTTCTAATAAATAAATAAATAAAACTTTAATATTGAAAACGAACTTTTCAATATTTCCTCGAGTCTGGGTGTATGTGGTAATACCCGTCTTTCTTCTTTCTATGTTGTATATGGCGTCGCTGGGTCGGTTTGCCTGGTCTGGCTGGTCTTCGTTGTCAGGATGTGGTTGTGACGAGGGATCCTCAAAATAATAGTCTCTTCTTCAATAACAAACGTCTTATTTTGGTCCAAAGCGGCCATCTCTCTCTGTATCCAATTCACCCAAGTGCTTTCCGCAACGTTTAAACTGACTCAACTAATAGTTACAAAGCAGCAAAATAGATGACGCTAATAATTTTAGTCGATAGTTACAAAATAACTCGATAGATGTCGTTATTATTTAAATTAAAGTAATCGATCGTGCTGTCCAAGAGGGCAGCACTGCGCTCACGCTCCGACACGGCCATTCTGACGTGTCACATGTCCTCATGTGTATCTGGAACAAAATTACTTCAATGGAGCTAATTCCGCTCGGCTTAACCTGACTAAAAGGTTAGTAGGTACACTATAGATAAGGAAGAAAGTATGCCGCATAGTAAGTTACAGTAATCACAATATTATAATCAAAGTCATATAAGCAACACACATCACTAACAGTAGCTACACATTAGGTGGCAAGGATTCCAACATGGAATCGGTACACTCAATGTACATGGTCATCGTAATGACATAGTCTCCCATGAGACGGATTCCCACATTGGAATCGGTATGCTCAACATACATGGTCATCTCATAATGACATAGTCTCCCATGAGACGGATCCCCACATTGGAATCGGTACACTCAATGTACACGGTCATATCATAATGACATAGTCTCCCATGAGACGCTAGATTGCCACAGCCTCAGCCGCACCGCGCCCTGTACAACCCTATTGAGTCGCAGTTACGACTACGACTGAAGCGTGCGGATTACCAAATAAGTAGCCATGTCAGTAAGTGTTTGCACATAGTTAGACAGGCCTTCACCGGCACTGTCCACACCCGATTCAACATCACGAACATTTAATTCTGAGGATACATCACTTTGAGGCATATTTCTGAGCTATTCGTTAATCTTTCAAAACTTAGTTTTAACAACTTCAAAACTATTTTAGTGCAAACGTTAAAAAATATCATTTTACACAAATTAACTCTCCTCATTAGTTTACTCATGAAAATCCATTTCCACTTTATCTTGGCGGAGTTTGTACTAAATTCACCATAACGTATCTGTCAGAACTCTACAGTTTAAAGTAACTTTCAATGACTTATCCAGTGATCGTAAAATTTTGTGCTATACTAGCACAACCAGCGATCACAAAACTCAGTACTTATGGTATCAGTCCAACAAAGCTCAATACTCAAATAAATCTGTCACATAGCAGAACAAACCAGACAATAAAAGCAGTATGCAACACTTTACAAATACAACACAGATACCCCTCACAGGTATTTCTCAATCGCCTCCATCTAGCAATAAAATTTGCCTCTATCCGGCACACCAAACGATCGCTTACATCTCCACGCTAAACGCACGCCACTCACTGCCGTGACCGCACTGCAACGGGTTGAATCAGAATATTGCCCGAATTTTACGCCTACGACTACGAATGCACTGGAGATGCATGCAATCTAAGTGGCTTGCATTCTGCAATTACTAACATAAAACCAATAGTTACTAGTACACTAATGAGTTTGGTTTGACTTAATAACAAAGCATCTGCACTGCAGCTGATAACTGCTTGTAAATAATGTTATTACTTAACGCTTTATTTGGAAATAAAAGCTCTCAACTAGGTACGTCTAAATTACTGAACTGAGTCACATCACAACGCGTTTTAGACTGACAGCATGGAACAACAAAAAACCAATGATTGAACAAAACGTAATCTTTGTACATACTACAAGTGCTTCCGCTGTACCCTTTTTACCTCATGGTACCACAACAACGTGCTGACTCATTCAGCCACGCAATAAAACAATCAACATCTTCAGCACTTCTTTACTAATAATTTAGTAAAACACCAACTAAACATTTAGTCCTCTGAACCAAATCACAATCATGTTCCCATCTGTCAATCTAATACGAACTCTTATCGTTACTAATCCAATTTAAATCAAATCTCACATTAACAATAATTGTAATACTAGGTTTGTTTGTACTAGTAAAGTGCCAAAAACTGTACAAAAGAATGTTCATTGAACGGAAAAGTGCATTTCAGTGCTGTTTGCACAAATAATGACAAAATGAAAACTGCTCACCAAATTGCGATCATATGATATGCGATGCCAGTAGATCTCTCACTCTACACTATCGCCACCAGCGCCGGCTACTTGTCTGTTGCGTTGCGCCACGACGCCACCGCGCCGCCATCGCCGCAGAGTCGCACCATTGCACCACTGCGCCGATCGACGCCGATCGACGCCGATGTCGCGCCGACGAACGGCTCACCATATGCAGCACCCGCATAGCACCACCATGCAGCGCTTGCATTTCACTGTAATTTGAAATAGGTCATACCTTTAAATTTGGAATTATAGGCAATTTAATGACGAAAAAAAAACACTTGTGTCCTACTGTGTGGTGATTATTTATTACACGAAACTATAAACCCAAACAATACTCTAACATAACAGATGTTTCGTTTAAAGCATCCGCTTGAATAAAAACACCACTTAAACTACATGCCCGCCGAGGACGAGTCCTAAATAACGTTTCTGTAAACAATGTAAACAAAACCCGGCGCGCCTTTAATAGCCGCTACACACGTTCCTATCCGACCGCCGATTTGGTCTGCTCCCAGACCAAATCGGAACGTGTGTAGCGCAGATTTGGTCTGGGAGCAGACCAAATCGGCTGTCGGATCGGAACGTGTGTAGCGGCTAGAAGGTGTCAAATGACATAGCCGCGTAAGAGGCTCCGGGGTGCGCGCCCGGCCGTTCAAGCGGATAACTCGTATGTTATCTGTACCCCGAGTATAAAATTGTCAATGTGCAAATGTTACTATCTAGATCTTATTTCTTTACAACAAAGTACAATCCATCTGTCAAAATTTTTCTCAAACGCAATAGTATGCGAATTTACTAAACACTCTGTACGTTAGTAAAATTAGAAAAATGTTTGCCGCTGAATTTTGATGTAGGTAGTTGACAGTAAAATCATAAAACATTCTTGGTTCCGTTAGGAACTATTATTACAACGAATTACTCACAAAGAAATAAGATTTACTTTTTTTCGGCTTCACAAAATAAGAAAAATATGAGAATACCTGCGTTTGTCTAGATACAGACAAACCTATCGATGAACAAATCCTTATGCTCCAGCCAGGTTACGCCAGCACATGAAATCTGGTCCAGGTCCAGACTTGTCCAGTCTTGCCGATGAACTTCCTTTCAGCGTAGGTACCGCTCATCACCAGGAAAAGATGATTTTCACAATTCTCTTCTTGCAAATGAAATGCCGCTAGTGAAACGGCAGGGCAGGACGCCTTTTTTTCATCACCCGTTCAGTAACAGAATGTCGAATAACAGAAATACGGGTATTTCGTTTTCAGTCCACTTATCATCTGTGGCACGGGCTGCATCGCACTTCTGATAACGTCGCTGGGGCGGTTTGCCTGGTCTGGCTGGTCTTCGTTGTCAGGATGGTTGTGACGAGGGATCCTCAAAATAATAGTCTCTTCTTCAATAACAAACGTCTTATTTTGGTCCAAAGCGGCCATCTCTCTCTGTATCCAATTCACCCAAGTGCTTTCCGCAACGTTTAAACTGACTCAACTAATAGTTACAAAGCAGCAAAATAGATGACGCTAATAATTTTAGTCGATAGTTACAAAATAACTCGATAGATGTCGTTATAATTTAAATTAAAGTAATCGATCGTGCTGTCCAAGAGGGCAGCACTGCGCTCACGCTCCGACATATATATACATATTATTGCTCGTGACTGTACAACAGTGTTTAACGAAATACATACGTCGCACTTAGAATTCTAAACACTAATTAAGATAATAATCAAAACATTCAAATCTCAGAAAGGAGAAAACGACGACATTTTATACAACTCTGTGTAAATGTATTTTTATTTGAAATAAAACGGCACTCGTATATGTAGCTGAGTTACATACATAGGTACCTACTTTTGCGTCAAAACTGGTTAATTATGACGAACGCATTGTGATCGCTCTGATATATGCTCGAGGTCGACCTACGCACGCAATTCTAGGATTTAAATGTGATTATAAAATTATGAAACAGTATACCTACTTATTCACTACCTACTTATTTATTATATTTTCCGCCATGGCAACTGA
Organism: Crambus lathoniellus; assembly: GCA_949710035.1. Lineage (NCBI taxonomy): Eukaryota > Metazoa > Arthropoda > Insecta > Lepidoptera > Crambidae > Crambus > Crambus lathoniellus. Next base: position 17,525,841 of record OX453303.1, on the reverse strand, counting down.
GTTTCGCAACCAGTTGCGGAAAAGGAATTTTTATTCTTTCTGGGCAACTAGTTGCGATTTAAGAAGTTTTTTTTCATTATAGAAAAATGGAAAATGAAGTATTTAGAAAAAATCGACCCGTCTCACAACCAGCTCCGATGGGACGATGGTTGTGAGACGGGTCGATTTTTTCTAAATACTTCATTTTCCATTTTTCTATAATAAAAATTGCATTGTAAATGCAAAAAACTAAAAATTAAAATAAGTTTTTTTTCTTTATACGCAACCAGTTGCCAACAAAGAATACTTTTGCCGCCATGGCAACTGAGTTTCGCAACCAGTTGCGGAAAAGTAATTTTTATTCTTGCTTGGCAACTACTTGGTCTCACCAAACCGCGAATAATCCTAGATGATAGTAGTAGACCCATATAAAATAACAAACAATCGACCTGACTTACATGAAGTAGGTAAGTAATTGCGAAGTTGTCCTGAGTTACATCAACCTGGGAGGGATCTAAAATCACAAATTTTGGAAGTTGAACTAAAGGAGTTTTCTATGCTTGACAACATACCTACATACGTCAAGGAAAACTACGGGGAGACCAAACGAAAAAAAAAAATCTTCCTAATTTTGTGGAGACCACCAGACATGCAAATATTTTTGTGATAGACTCTATTTAAAACGACTAGACTGTACAATTTCTGTCTTAAAGCGAATCTGCCGTAAAACGAATCTGTCTTAAAGCGAATCTGTTCTAAAGCGAACAAAGCGTAGAAGGCCTGCCCACGGAACGTCTTACGGTACGTGGTCGCCTTTCGAGAACCTTTCCACCCAACGGCCACGAATTTAATTAATTAGTTAATTAACTTTATGTAATTAATCAATTATTTTTTTTAGAGTTAAAGTAGTAAAAAGTCCACTTATTAGTCCATCTTTCTGCCACTGTTTTGTCATTATTGTCAATAATTGACCTTTAACATTTTGGGCATTTGAAAATGAACTAAAACTCTATTCTAATCTACCGTCCCCGCACACAAAGCACAAACGCTAGAATTCGGCACTTTACTATTATTTATTTTGTGCTTTAAGGTGTATCGATGAGCTCAGTGGCGCCGCCAATGGAAATAAATCAATTGCATTTTATTAAAGACTTGGATTAAAAGTTTCGGTTATTTCCCGAAGGTGAAAGAGTGGAATGCATATTATAAATATACTTTTGAGAACTCAAACTTACGCAATAAGTCGTGAATCTCAATGGTGCCAAAAGTGGCCACATTTGGCAATATCGAGATCCATAACTTGGTGCTCATATTTGAGGCCATGAAAAAACAATTAAAAATTGCATTTTGCTCTTCTATTTGCGCGAAATAACCGAAACTTTTAATCCAAGCCTTTAATAAAATGCAATTGATTTATTTCCATTCGCGGCGCCACTGAGCTCATCGATACACCTTAAGCTAGAATAAGAAACAAGTGACGGCTACCGGCGTCGGCGCTCATATAAAATGTATGAAAACTATAGGAAAGTAGTCGGTGGTGGCGTTTTTCAGTGGCCTTGTGCAGCGACGGTAAATTGAACGGGTTTGCATTCCAATAGAGGTTTTTTTTCTAGTATGTTATTTATCATGTCCTATGTGTGTGTTGGCAGTGGCCTGGTGTGTGATGAGCCGAAGATGATGCGCAGCCCAGTCCCGTTGCTTCTGGTGGCGCTGTCCGCAACCCTCGCTGCGCCCCCCAATACCTACGATGATTATTCGGTAAGAAAACTCATCATTTATTTACATTACTAAATGGCTTTGCTTTAATACTTTAGAAGCGCATAAGTCAGAACAGCTGAAATGCAGAGGAAACTACACGAATCTGAGAGCGGTCTTTAGTGCTGAGCTGGTTTTATTTTTTGTTTCAGATGCAGGTGCCCCAGAAGAAGGCGGCGCTGGTGCTGGACCGGCTACTGATCGCACTGCAGAAGGCGTTGCACGACACCCCGCCCAGCTACCAACGGGACGTCGACGGGCCGCGGGCCGCGCCGCTGCGTGTTGCAAATGATATGGTACTAACCTTAGATGCAGGTGCCCCAGAATGCGCTGCGCGACATCTCACCCAGCTACCAGAAACAGCGAGACGTCGACGGGCCGCGAGCCGCGCCGCTGCGTGTTGCAGATGATATGGTGCTGACCTTAAATGCTGGTTTTTTGTCCACAACGGGGTAGCACTTAGCCTTCATCACACCTGATGTTAAGTGGTGATAAAGCTGAAGGTGGAATCACGCTACTCCGGGAATCCTCAATCACTGAGGAACTGGCTATCTTATTTCTCACTGCCGGAACAAAATAATACTGAAAACATCATTGTTATGGCGTTAGACTTAGAAAAGATGGTGGTAGCTAGCCAGACGAACTAAGTACAAGTCCTACCACCAACCAAACTGAATACAATATTTACCCCCACTGGGAATCGAACCCGGGACCTCTGAGTCTGAAATCAGTGGTGTGAACTACTAGACCACAGAGGCGGTTACATAGGTGCCCCAGAAGGCGCTGCAAGGCATCCCAAAACTAACGGGACGTCGACGGGCCGCGGGCCACGCCGTGTTGGGTGTTGCAGATAATATGGTACTGACCTTAGATGAAGGCACCCCAGAAGGTGCTGCACAGAATCCCGCCCAGCTACCAGAACCAGCGAGACGTTGACGAGCCGCGGGCTGCGCCGCTGCGTGTTGCAGATGATATAGTACTGACCTCAGATACAGGCGCCCCCGGTGACGATGCACGTCAACCCGACCAGTTACCAGCGGGACGTCGACGGGCTGCGGGTTGCACCGCAGCGTGATGCAGATGATATGGTACTGACCTTAAATGTAGGCACCCCAGAAGGCGCTGCACAGCATCCCGCCCAGCTACTAGAACCAGCGAGACGTTGACGAGCGGCGGGCTGCGTGTTGCAGATGATATGGTACTTACCTTAGATGCAGGTGCCCCAGAAGGCGCTGCACGGCAGTCCAACCAGCTACCAGAATTAGCGGGACATCGACGGGTCGAAGGCCGCGCCGCTACGTGTTGCAGATGATATGGTACTTACCTTAGATACAATACAGGTGCCCCAGAAGGCGCTGCACGGCAGCCCGCCCAGCTACCAGAACCAGCGGGACATCCACGGGCCGCAGGCCACGCCGCTGCGTGTTGCAGATGATAATTATGGTACTTAGCTTAGATGCAGGTGCCCCAGAAGGCACTGCACGGCAGCCCGCTCAGCTACCAGAACCAGCGAGACATCGACGGGCCGCAGGCCGCGCCGCTGCGTGTTGCAGATGATATGGTACTTACCTTAGATGCAGGTGCCCCAGAAGGCGCTGCACGGCAGCCCGCCCAGCTACCAGAACCAGCGGGACATCCACGGGCCGCAGGCCACGCCGCTGCGTGTTGCAGATGATAATTATGGTACTTAGCTTAGATGCAGGTGCCCCAGAAGGCACTGCACGGCAGCCCGCTCAGCTACCAGAACCAGCGGGACATCGACGGGCCGCAGGCCGCGCCGCTGCGTGTTGCAGATGATATGGTACTTACCTTAGATGCAGGTGCCCCAGAAGGCGCTGCACGGCAGCCCGACCAGCTACCAGAATTAGCGGGACATCGACGGGTCGAAGGCCGCGCCGCTGGGTGTTGCAGATGATATGGTACTTACCTTAGATGCAGGTGCCCCAGAAGGCGCTGCACCGCAGCCCGACCAGCTACCAGAATTAGCGGGACATCGACGGGTCGAAGGCCGCACCGCTGCGTGTTGCAGATGATATGGTACTAACCTTAGATACAATACAGGTGCCCCAGAAGGCGCTGCACGGCAGCCCGCCCAGCTACCAGAACCAGCGGGACATCCACGGGCCGCAGGCCAAGCCGCTGCGTGTTGCAGGTGATATGGTACTGACCTTAGATGCAGGTGCCCCAGAAGGCGCTGCACGGCATCCTGCCCAGCTACCAGAACCAGCGAGACGTCGTTGGGCCATGGGCCGCGCCGCCGCCGTTGCGTGTTGGAGATGATATGGTACTGACCTTAGATACAGGTGCCCCAGAAGGCGCTGCACGGCATCCTGCCCAGCTACCAGAACCAGCGAGACGTCGACTGGCCGCGGGTCGCACCGCCCCGCCGCTGCGTGTTGAAAATGATATGGTACTGACCTTAGATACAGGGGGGCAACCGCCTAAGCACCGTAGGCTTAATTACGATTACGACGTACGTAGTGGGACAGATGCCCCAGAAGGCACTGCACGGTACCCTGCCCAGCTACCAGAACCAGCGGGACATCGACAGGCCGCAGGCCACGCCGCTGCGTGTTGCAGATGATATGGTACTTACCTTAGATGCAGGTGCCCCAGAAGGCGCTGCACGGCATCCTGCCCAGCTACCAGAACCAGCGAGACGTCGACGAGCCGCGGGCCGCTCCGATGTGTGTTGCAGATGATATGGTACTGACCTTAGATGCAGGTGCCCCAGAATGCGCTGCAGGACATACCACCCAGCTACCAGAACCAGCGAGACGTTGACGAGCCGTGGGCCGCGCCGCTGCGTGCTGCAGATTTAATATCAGGCCACTCAGCTACCACCGGGACAACGACGTCGGACCGCGGGCCTCGCTGCTGCAGGTTTCCCGGAACGGAGCGCTGATGCTGGACCGGCTACTAACGGCCGTGATTTTATTAGAAATCTGTTGTTACTTGACTTTACGAGTATATTAAAATTTAGTTTAGTATGGTACGTTTTAATTTTAATATTTAAAATTCCTTATTTTATAAAATAAGGAAGTATGCAACTTTGGACGGAACCTTGAAAAATTAGTATAACGTTAAATAACTCACTTTGTAATAAAATTGATCAATGGATAAGCCAGTTTAAACATGGAAATCTACGAGTCGATAGAGCGTACCAGTAAAATAGATAGGTACAGAAGAATATGACTTGAATCCAGACTCTCGTGGCTACCTTAGTTGTAAAATACTGTAGTTTTTATAAGACTGATTATGGCATCAGGGAAGATCTTCTGTACTTATCTATTTTACAGTTGCAGAGTTCGAGCAACCAGGACCCGTGGCTGGAGCCTGACGACCTGAGCGTGGTGCCCCTGCGCCGGCCTCATAACGACCTGGTAATTACTCAACAATTTGTCACTTTTTATGTCCGTACTGCTGGGAAACAGATAAAGAAAATGGGCTATGAGTATGACCCACCACGTGTACCTAATGCAAATTGGACCAATCCCATGACCGACAATTGGGTTATTGAAAAAATAAAAATGAACACAAACCAATTTAAAAAATCACATTTACTAAGAAAATTGTATTTCCTCGCATTTCGTGAGAAAAGTTTTATACAAGCCTTGAACGGGAAGCAATTACATTGCCTCGAATTATTAAATCTATCCTCGACAATGTAATGTCTAACTTCCCGTTCTCGGCTGTAATGTACTATTTATTTTCCTTACAGACGGGGCTGCAGAGGCGAGGGCAGGGTGGCGGCGCGCCAGAAATGCGGGGGCGCGTGCTGCGCTGCTACTTCAATGCCATAACTTGCTTCTAATACCACTTTGTCATCGTGGCTGATCTGACTGAGTTTTGTTTCTTTCGACTATATCAAAATTTTTATTGTCGTTTTCCATTGAATAAATTTGGCGAAAGTCAAGGTGCTAAAAGGCGAGGTATACTTGAAAAAAATATCTACACTTTGAATATTATGCAAATTACTTTTTATAATCAAGTATTTTTCTACTTCACCGCCATTACTTGCTTCTAATACCACACACAGCACTGTCACCACTAGCATAGGTATATAGGTATATACTGTGCTGTCACCGTGGCTGACTTGGCTGAGTTTTGTTTCTGTCGACTTTAGCAAAAATTGTTTTGTCGTATGAATAATTTAAATTTCATAAGATTATTTTGGCTAAAGTGAAGGAAATGTGCTAAAATACGGAAGATACTTCTTGAAAATTTCCATCATAATATGAATTAGGTACTTAAAAATTGCTTATTAAAATCACGTATTTCTCGTTTTAAATTTAATTTTTGAAAAAAAAAAAACTATCAATTCCTACCAATTTTTTTTGTTTTTTTTTTGCGTTTACAATGCCAATTGTAACAATTTAAACAGGTGGAGCTACGTGGGAGATGAGTAAATTTATTCTAATATTAATTCTCTTGAATTGTGGAACAATTATTTTCATCGTCATAGGGTGCCTGAAGACAAATAAATGCACTCACATACCTAGCCTCCTTCAAAGCTCGCTTGGTTGCTTGTTTTATTGCCAGTCCACGGAATATCATCTGTTACGCGGTTAATCCAATTAATTACCGCCTCAATGGCTATTGCTTCTTCCGCCCACCGGGATAATCTTTAGATGTCGGTTTCTACAACGAAACGGAAAAAAGTTTTGTATCATATTCTTTTTATGGCTCATTTTCACTTGTCGTTACTCGGCGTTATACAGGATACAGGCACTCCCCGCAGGCGAGGAATCGACTAATGAAAGTGAAAATTTGATAGCCACCTGAGGGGAGTCACAACAGCGGGCGTAATATTTTATTTTGCCATACAGTGACAATTTGTCAATGTTATACACGACCAATTTACATGTTTCTTCGTATGAAAAATTTATGCTATTCAGAAATCTCCAGCATGCGGGTAAACGACCAATGAAAACGGGTCCCCGCATGCGGGCCCTTAGGCATACTTTTCAGAAATCTCCCAACACCCCGCATACGGTCCCTATTGACCAATGAAAATGGGCCATTAGTTCTAATATACGTTAGTACCTATTTCAATCAATAGAATTTTTCAGGCATTCGCCTTTGTGGTCTAGGTGTACAACACCACCGACCGGTATCAGACCCAGTGGTCCCGGGTTTGATTCCAAGTGGAGTACCGTTTTGTATTCGGTTTGGTTGGTGGTAGGGCTTGTCCAAAGTCCGTCTGGCTAGCTACCACCATCTTATCTAAGTCTAACACAATAACAACGATGTTTTCAGCATTGTTGTGTTCCGGCAGTTAGAGATAAGATAGCCAGTTCCTCAGCAATTGAGGATTTCGGGAGTAGTGCGCTTCCACCTTCAGCCTTATCATCACTTAATCAATCAATCAAATATGAAATATAGCGATTAAGAAAGAGCCGACTCTTCATTTTTATTGTAATACTGCTGTACCTATATGTATATTTTTTTTGTATTGTAACTATTATGATACTTATTTCAAGTATAATCTCGCCTTAGGTTAGATACCTTATATTTCTTAAATTTAACAAATCTTTCGTTTCGACGTTTCGCGGAAAAAATATAAAATTAATCCATGAGTATTTTAATTTTATTAAGGCAGAAAGTTACGACTCAGTCAAGATATTATGTCATCAACAAAATGAAGAGACTGCTTTCTCAAAATTCGTTACGTTTATTTCTATCACGATTTTATTTCGGCAACTGATACATTTGAAAATGATTTTGATTAAAGTATTGACATACAGTATTTTCTAGAAATAAGAACGACTGTTTCAATTGTTGTTATTAAAATTTTACGCCATAATTTATTTTTTATTATTACGCTATGCTCCACTTCCATATATCTTTTCATTATATGGGCATAATCTAAATATTTCACGATCGCCTTCACTATTGCGATCTGTACAGTCACGAGCAATAATATGTAAACAACATGATACAATGTAAACACCAACATATACCTAATACTAAATTAATATTATGAAGACTTGTCTAATGTGTGTGTTTATACACCTAAAGTTGCCTACACCAGACAACAGAGAGCGCTAGTCATTAGTGTATGACTAGCGCTCTCTGTTGTCTGGTTGTCTGTCTCCCAATATGGGGGCCCCAGATTGGTCTCTACTTCCTACATATAAAAAATTACTCTGTGAAGTAGAGTGCATGTCAGATAACTCTGCGCGCATGCGCGACTGGGGAATTTTTGGCGCTAGTTACAGTTAATTTTTTTATTTTAAGCTTATGAAAAAGATAGTATTCGATTTTGACCGCGCGCAGACGTCAGTAATTACATTCGTTGGAAGAGGCCATGGAAGAAATGACAGTTTTGTATCGAAGAACGACAGTTAAACAATTTTTCATACAACATTGCCATTTTTACTTAATTTTCCAGAATAATAAGCCTTTGTTACTCTCCAGCTCCTAAACTATCCCCATACCAAATACTTATCACGTCGATCCGTTGCTCCGTTTTGACGTGAAAGAAGGACAAACAAACAAACAAACACACTTTCACATTTATAATATTAGTATGGATATGTTGGCGAGGACCAAAAGTAACAAGAAAGTTTCATCAAAATCCGCTCAGTAGTTTTTGCGTGAAACGCGGACAACAGACAGACACAAAACTCAAAATCCATATTTTTGTCATCTGTTTCGTTTGAAGACCCCTGGAGGTATTTTTTCTATTTCTTTTCAATGTACAGAATTGGCTCGTTTACAGATTTATTATAAGTAAATTTCCCGTTGGAATTATTCCAGCCTATAATCTATGTCTGTTGCAAACTTCATCCAGATCCGTTCAGTAGTTTTTGTGTGAAAGAGTAACAAACACCCATACATCAATACTCACAAACTTTCGCATTTATAAAAAGGGCGCTATAATACCGGCAAATCTTTATAAAGAAGAATAAACGTTTCATTTGACTACTATTACGAAAAAAAAGAAACGAAACGTCAGCCCGTGCGGTGACAACACGAAGCTCGACTTACCTCAGAGTATTAAGTCAAACTTCATGGGTGACAATCAAGGAACATAAAAACTATTGTACAGTGCCACCTATATACAGTGCCCAAGGAATTTATAAGTACTATTGACAGTGCCACAACCTTTTCTGTTCCGGTGACAGCGGCGCTACGTACGTTTTTGTGTGAGTGACATTAAAAAAAAAACACGTTTGTTTCACATTTTGACCACCGAAACAGAAAAGTTTGTGGTACTGTATATATTGTCATAGCTATGAGTGCCACAATCTTTTCTGTTCCGGTGGTCAAAATGTGAAACTAACGTGTTTTTTTAATGTCATTTTGCTGTCAAGTTGATGTCCAACCATAGCGCTGCTGGCGGCTGAAGTTCTTAGAAGTCAGGGCCGGTTAAATTGCTACAAAAAAAGAAAAACGTACGTAGCGCCGCTGTCACTGGAACAGAAAAGGTTGTGGCACTGTACCTACCTATATAGTGCGAACATCATATCTGTTCCGGTGATAATCTTTCGAACTAAAACATTTTAATACTACAGTACTACAACAACATACAAATTTCTTGTACTACAGTCCATTTTGACAGCTAATTTTGTATTGCAAGTGGCTCCTCTGTCACGGCTGTCACCGGAACAGACAGACGTGTGGGACTTTTTCCATAAAGTTAATATACCTATCGGAATAGAGGAACAACCACGAGCTGTCAAACGAAACCGAAATTGGATCGCATTTGTGTGTGTAAAATTGTTTATGTATGCGTGTCAGTGATGTGCGTCATGTCGCTTTTCAGATTAATATCGATATCGATAATATTAAATAATTACAGTAATAAATAAATATATATTGGACTCGATCACACTCATTGTTCCAATACCAAAGTATAGTAGCTTAAGCACTATTATTATGGAAATTAGAAACAACGACGGGTAATTACCACATACACCCAGACCCGAGGAAATATAGAAAAATTAGTTTTCAACATTTACCCGACCTGGGGGGCTACCGCGTAACTTTATGGATATGAACTTCATACGTTTTTGGGAACTTTAAGTCAATTTTATAAAGAAAATAGCCGCTATGGGCATTTCTACGGAGACGACCGATTGACCTACTGGAGTGAACAAAGTACCTTTAAAATTGAATTAAGTACTTGAAAAAAAACACACATATTTATAGGACTCTTGACCTGATGGAGAGCATATCTACAAGAGCGCCAGGTTTTACATATCGCCTAAAAAAAATCTGAAAGCTCAAAAACGGGCAGAATTTGCCTAAAAATGGAGTGTCCGGTTTCCAGAATTTACTCGTTATTGTTTCATAACTTTTAAAATAATAACTTGCCCATTATAATTCTCACATTCACAGAACAAGGGATAAACAATAAAGCCAAATACGTTATTATATTTATTGTACATCCTTGGGTTTTAATGTAGTAACACATTTAAATTTTGTCCGAGGCGTGTGCCTCAATTCGGTGAAATTTACTTTTGCTTACCTATATCACTAACTACACGCAGTACGAATGCACACTACTGATTCTCGCCAACCGGGGGTTACGCCTGAGCGGCCGAGCAGTGTGGACGGGGGACCTGTCGCATTGAGGAGCATTTTTCGAAGGTTCGAAATCATTCGGTGTTTTTGGGGTCGGGTCATTTCTCAAATCGGTGTGCGACATTCAATTTGTTTATGAAATATTTAATGAGATTTGTGGTAAATTAATTGAGTGTTTAACTGATATCTGCCAGTATGTTTTATAGAAATTGTTGGAATTTATAATATTTTCGAGTAATTTGATAAATTGTAATATTTTCTCAATTCCGTGGATCTCAATTCCATGGGAAATGGGGCATCGAATTGAGAAAACTTATACCGAATTGAGATTTCACTTATTATGAATTCAGCTGTAAGGGCCATTCATAAATGATAATGGCAATCAATAGAGCATATCATAGTCGGTTACTTCCCTGGTTGCGACTGCTTGAGCTGCCAGTAAAATGCCCATACACGCAGCTTGAAAGACTTGAAAGACAGTGTTGTAAGAACTTAGTGGCAGCGCAATTTGTATGTTTAAATCTTCTGAGAACACACCTGTCCCTGTTTTCATAGAGGTCTTGGAGGCAACGGTGTATATCAGAAGCGCTCTGTGTTGTGCTTGAGAGCTTTCTTAGTCATCCAGTTGTATTTTGTATTTCTTATCAAAGATGAAGGATGGTTTGCCCTAATCACACACTGCCTCCACAAGGAGTGTGTCCAACCATTCCTCCAGTGGGCCCTTTATGTGTCTTACCTTTGGAAACCTAAGGGTACCTGGGTGTTTCAGTCTAAGTGCTGCTTTCGCCTCTTGTTGCACGTGAAGATGCAGTGGAGTAAGGTTAAGCATTACCTCCAGCGCTGCAATTGGAGCAGTGTTCATGCAGCCAGTGAGAGCACAGCAGGCCTGTCGTAGAAGACTCTGCAGTTTCTTTGTTCCTACAGTCTGAGCAGCTTTGGGCCGCTGCTCGCTTGAGTACCCATTGTTAGGATGGTGACATAGGTTACGCTGATGACATCATCAGCGTAACCTATGGTGTAAAAGTGACTTGAGTAAAGGAGCGAGAGCAGGTCGTCTACTACCAGGTTCCTTAGCAGTGGAGAGAGAGGATGCCTCCCTGGGGACATCCTCATGCCACAAGCGTCCTTTGGTTTACAGCACCGGATACTTGTATCACTCTGTTGCAAAGCATGTTGACACCTCTCCTTACCAGCGCTTCCTCAATGCTACTGAAGGTAGTCTTGTCAAAGGCCCCTTTAATGTCGAGGAACGCACCAAGGCATATCAGTTTGTTTTGAAACGCTTCCTCTATCTTACCGAATTGTTGATTGAGTGCCGATTCTGTGGATTTGCCAGCACTGTAGGCGTGCTAGTGCTTATGTAAAGGATGTACAGATTGTATTGGATCTCGTAAAAACCATTCACATACCCTTTCCATGGTCTTCAGCAGCAAGGAGGAAAGGCTAATAGGTCGGAAAGCTTTCGGGTTCGTGTAGTCGGACTTACCAGGTTTTGGTATGAACACTACCCTGAATTCTCTCAAGGGGTGTGATAATATGTAGCCATGCGCCAGACAGGCTTGAAAAAGATGGGTAACGACCGCAATAAGTTGCTGATTCCCTCATTGTAGAAGGGCAGAATAGATGTTGTCCGTCCCTGTTGACTTTAAAGGCGAGAAACTCTTTATTGCGCATCTTATCTTTTCTTGTGTTATCACCCTTTTAGCTAAGGACCAGTGGTCATGGTCATCTGTTGAATGACTTGTTACGTCCTGCCACTCGATATGCTGTAGAGGATGGCAGTTTAGGAAGTGGGTTTGTAGGAGAACGGCATTCGTCTCCTCCTGATTCAAAGTCATAGAGCCATCAAATTTACGCAGGTTGTCCAGTAGGCCAGGACCCTGATTCGATATTACCTTCCTTACCCGGTTTGCTTATTTGTGTAGTTTATCTGGCTTGTACCTTGCCATTATCACGTAAATCCTTTTACTATTTGGTTATGTATTAATAAAGTAGAACAATGCTTAAACAATTATGGATAGAGACGGCAAGTGAATGGTGAGAGGCCAGTTACACGAAAATAAGTAAGAGATGGTTCACCGAATTTATCCCTGATGCTACATGACAAGCCATGGAACGTTCTGAAACATATTTTTGTTATCAATTCTAAATTCGATGGGCAATTTTGAAATTCGGTGATTCATTTTCTCAATTCGGTGTATTCTCAATTAGGTGCTTAACTTTTCTCATAAACCACTTCACAATATTTGGTCCCATTGTTATTTTTAGATTCAGGATGGAATAAACTTATTTTTTTATTATTTAAACTACTTAAAAAACCAAATATTAAATCAACCACTGAATTGAGAAAAAAAGAACCCTTTTGTAGAAATGCTCATATCAGTTCCTTGTTTTGTGACGTCGGGTATAACGATAACTAGCTAGCAACGTTCAACAGAACAAAGCAGCAAAAATCTATCAAAATAAAGAATTCAAGTGACAGACCGGCTAAAAAATCTGGGTATGGGTATCGGCTTCAACTGTCACTTGAATTCTTTATTTTGATAGATTTTTGCTACTTTGTTCTGTTGAACGTTGCTAGCTAGCTATCATTATACCCGAAGTCACAAAACAAATAACTTATAGTAGCTATTTTTTTTACAAAATTGACTTAAAGTTCAACGTATGAAGTTCATATCCATAAAGTTATGCGGTAGCCCCTCAGGGGGGCTACCGGCTAAAAAATATGGATATGGACATGGGTTTCAACTGTAATTTGAATTTCTTATTTTGATAGATTTTTGCGGCTTTGTTCTGTTGAACGTTGCTAGCTAGCTATCGTTATACCCGAGCGACGTCACAAAACAAGGAACTGATAGTATCTATTTTCTTTATAAAATTGACTTAAAATTTCAAAAAACGTATGAAGTTCATATCCATAAAGTTACGCGGTACCCCCCAGGGATCGAACCCGGGACCTCTAGAGATAGCGACACCTTGAAACCGGTGCGTACACCACTCGGCCACGGAGGTCGTCTAATAATAATATATTAATATATAGTAATATTATTAATATAACTAAAATTCCCATCTTGGGAAGGGATTTTGCATGGCTAAAACTTCGATTCTGCGGTGAAGTATGCATATTTAAGAAAAACTCCCAGAGATTTTAAATCATTTATTATACACTAGCGACCCGGCCATGCTTCGCACAATCCTTTGAACAATTTGTTGGTGCTTCCACAGTGGTAGTACGTTTCACCTCTCGCGTTTGGAAATATTTTTCATCAAAATACTTACTGCATAATAATCAATTTAGTCCAGTTAGTTTCTGGTATCCAAGTTAGTATGTAATCTGAAAGATAATTATATTACTAATGATAGTATACAGGGTGACAGTGAAACGCGACCTATTCCTTGAAAGGGGTTATACTAGAGGTCATTAGCAACAAATTAAGTCCAGTGAACCAGGGGTCAAAACTGGATGGTTACCGAGTTGTGACGGTTCTTTGGTTTTTTGTAAATTTTCCGAAATGTTACCAAAAAACATAAATTGTGATAAAACTACTCCACTGTAAACAGTAAATTGGTACTTTTCTGAAAGCTGAATTATTCGGGATCATTTTAAAAAATAGCGTTTTGCCAAAAATTACATAATCTCAGAAATAAAAGGTCTTTAGTAAAAATATTTTTTGTTTTATCTATTTTTCTCCAACTTTGCCGTATTTTATGCAAAAGAACTGTATGGAAGTTAGCGTACAAATGAGTAAAATAACAAACTAGTTTCATAAGCTTTACAAAAAGGTACTTAAGTCATTAACTTTCCCAACTGTCTTTAAAAAAATCAACAAGAGAGAGCTGTAGGTCAGACATTTCATTACGATTTGTAAACTGAATTTGGCTCGAAAAGTCGATAGTAACGTAGTAAAACCATATCTGTTTTCAGTACATTTGAAGTACTGTCATATTGACTGACCCACTACTTGATAAAGACACTCAGTTACTACAATTTAAAATTTTAAACTTTCGGGATGAATTTTTTTAATTTGAATACAAGTATAAAGTGTGATGTTAGTGATAGGAATTCACACCGATAATAATGAGAGGTGAGCGGTAGTAGGAAAAACTGATCGCGCCTAATACCTGTACTACAACTTGGTCTTTAATTTTTGTTTCGGTATTGTTTTTTTATAACATTTAGTTTTATTCACAGTGTTGAATAACACTGTTGACTTTTTGGTATGAATTAAATTTACAAATAAAAAAGGAAAATTGAGAATAAAATTTACAAATAAAAAGGTAACTGAGTGTCTTTATTAACTAGTGGGCCAGTCAATATGACAGTGTTTCAAATGTACTGAAAACAAACATGGTTTTACTACGTTACTGTTGACTTTTCGAGCCAAATTTAATTTACAAATTGTAATGAAATGTCTGGCCTACAGCGCTTTTTGCTTGATTTTTTAAAGACAGCTGGGAAAGTTAATAACTATTGTACCTTTTTGTAAAGCTTATGAAACTAGTATGTTATTTTACTAATTTGTACGCTAACTTTCCTACAGCTTATTGACAATAATTTACGGCGAAGTTGGAGAAAAATATACAAAATAAAAATTATTGTTACTAAAGAGCTTTTATTTTTGAGATTATGTAAGTTATGCGCATGCAGTATTTTTTAGAATAATCCCGATTTAATTAGCTTTCAGAAAAGTACTAATTTTATGTTTAAAGTGGAGTAGTTTTATCACAATTTATGTTTTTTGGTAACAATTCAGAAAATTTAAAAAAATCGAAGAACCGTCAAAACTCGGTAACCATCCAGTTTTGACCCCTGGTTCACTGGACTCAATTTGTTGCTAATGGTCTCTAGTATAACCCCTTTCAAGGAATAGGTCGAGTTTCACTGTCACCCTGTATGTAGGTACCTATTCTAACAGTCAAAAACTGATACCTATGGATCAGTTAAGTATCTTAAATGGAATTACATTCCCAGGTAATTCATATCTAATCGTCTTACAGGTACTTTAATTACAGTACCTAATACATATTCATTTTTTACCGCGTGATAGACAGTGGACACGAAATATCGATTACTTGATGCAGCCCTAGTGTCAAACGAAAATTATTTCTTTACACAAAATATTCGTAAATACTGCATTATGTGTAATCAATATTTGCTTGTTACATAAATAAATGTTTGTTGAAGAGCATTATCACACTTCTTGCTTTAAATTCGAAGCGCATTGGCAAAAATAAACCTTTGGAAGGGAGGTGTCGGTTTGGAATAATTTACCTGTGAACTGAACATTTTGCGGGATTATTTCATTGTGTTGTACAACAATCAATAAATGAGCAAGTCACCATGTTTCCATATCAATATTGGCTAAAAATATCTAAGATTGCACGTAAAATCCAAAAAAAATAAAATACCTAAATTCTCAGCGTGCTGATAAGTGCTGACGAACTGTCAAACAGTAACCAAAAACCATAGATGTATTATTCCTGTAGATGGAGCATAAAAATTTGAACGATTCCTTCTATAATCGACTCTCGTCTCTCAAACGGCGACATTTCGTGTGTTAAAAAGAGATAACAATAGCCCAACGTGTGCGTCTTAATGAGCCGCGCGCCACTTATAAGTCAACGTCATATTTGTTTGTTAACCAGCTGGTTACAAATGCTTCAGAAAGAAAATCTTTTTTTGTAGTAAAATATAGAAAGATTTGATGGTGTGGTGCGGTAAATCTGTTGTTTGTTAAGAATGGCCTGTACCCCGAGTGTAAGTTTTTATGTCAAGCAAACGCAAACTATTTCGAGTACGTATTTATGTCAATTTGTATGAAAACTGCATAAGCGCGCTACTCGCCGCTAGAGGCGCTGATACAGTTTTCATACAAATTGACATTAATACGCATTCGAAATAGTTTGCGTTTTTTGACATAAAAACTTACACTACGGGCACTGTACTGTTCCCGGTTATTCAAGCAGAGTGAGTGTTTTGAAAGAGAATAATGAACACATATCATTTCAGAGGTAAGTCACACTCATTGTTTTGTGTTTTTGCGAACACATTTTTATAGCTTACTGGTCCGTATTTGCAAAAACTAAATTGCTGTACGTGTATTCACAGTATAACATAGACTTGGTTGAAGAAAATCGGGTGTTTTTAGGCTAAAAATATATAATTTAAATCCAATTGGGATTTTTTGACATTTGACCAACCTGATAGTGTTGTAGTACGATTTTATTATGTAATATCGATAAAAAATTGTAGTGTTAACAATTTGGTACTTAAACTTATTTTTTCTCAATTTTAAACAGATTTCCCACCGCCGCGCCGCCGTCGATGTAAAGGAAACGTGAATAAGAAACATAAGAAAAGGCGACGATTGGAGACCTTCGCAAAAAACAAGAATATGCTCGATGCACTTATTAAAGCAAATTGTTTAAGAGTATAAAAATTAGCGTGAAATCTGTATTTTTTACTTGATATCATTCAGCAGATTATTTAATTTAATAAATTGATTAGAAATCTCGTTCAGTTTTACGACTATACCTCCTAGTATAAATAGTATAATTATCATCATTATCATATTAATGTCCTCACTGCTGGGCTATAGGCCTCCCCTGTGCATGAAAACACCACAGGTAGAACGGGCCATAAGTGCCATAACCCACCACGCGAAGCCAATGCGGATTGGTGGGTGAGGGTGCCAACGACTGCTAATGCAACCGGGACCAACGGCTTAACGTGCTTTCCGAAGCACAGAGGAGACCGAGACTATAAAGTTTTGGGTCACCATAGATGTCCAACCGCAACGAATGTTGCTTAAGATCAACCACCGGATGCACAATGCGCGTACCAATGAGCCATCTATCTCCTTAAGTATAATTATAGTACTTACTTCATATTTGGCACTGATTCAAAATTAAAGGGCTTGCATAGACCAAGAAACTGAACAAGTTTCTCTTTGGAGCATAGCATACGTAAAATTATTTAAAAAAAAACTGCCTCACAGGCCACACTAGATCGATCAGCTGAGCGTGCGCTTTTGTCTGGAGGGAAGAAATTTTTGCCATATTTCGACCTATGCAGAAGTTTCATAGCATAAACAAAATTCTAAGGCCGTGAGCACTTTGGACACGATTAGTACTAAAAACTGTCAGAAAAGCGGATTATGAACCGCCCAATTACATTAAGTCTCTAGCCGCATTGAAAAGCGCGAAGCGCTCTGTTCAATGCGGCGTAGTTTCGATCAGCCGTATTGAATACGGCGTATCTTGAATCCGCCGCATTACAATGCGGTGCTGTTTTCCAATACAGCTAGTTGCTATGTAATACGGTGAAATATACAATACGCCTGCGATATATACATATGCATTGTAATTTTATGTATCGCATTGCATTTAACTTATTTTTAAATGTTTTATCGATAACTTGTAATAAAAAAAACCACAGCACTATCATTGCATCATCATCATCTAATGTCATCTAGCATTGCATAGTCAAAATGGAGACATTCACTAATTACGACGCAACAGATTAACATGTATGTCTCTTTCTATCTTATGACAATTTGATAGTGTTAGAAGGGGTAAAGGATGGGTGAGTTATAGCTTATTTTTGTGATCCATCTACAGGAATAATACATCTATGCCAAAAACGGTTCTGTTACGTTGCATCATGCATCTCCTTTTATCTCACAGTGTTGTTGCTAGTGACATCCCGCTCGCTCAGCCCTTTGTTTCTCTATTCCGCTAAGGTATATTAACTTTATGACTTTTTCAGAGGAAATGATCAAAGAGAATGTAATACTATGTTAAGATGACAAATTATATTTTATTTTTCTTAATTAATCAATCAAATGCACTATGAAGTTTCAATTCCGACTTCAAAGTCAATCACCACAAAAGTAGCTTTCTACCACTTTTTAACCCTGCTAGGGGATAAATATAAAAAAAATACGAAACACATTTTCAATTAATTTTGTGAAAGAATGTCTATGCCAAATTTCAAGTCAATCGGGCCAAGGAATCGCGTTCTCCCATACAAACTTTGCCACCCTTTTTCACCCCTTAAGGGGTTGAATTTCGCAAAATCCCGTCTTAGTGAGCACCTACGCCCTAAAAGGAGCCCCCATGCAAAATTTGAGACTCTTAGCACTTGTAGTTTTTGAGATTTCGTGATGAGTGAGTGAGTGAGTGATTTTCCCTTTATATATATAGAAGATTGAAAGGAGTTGGTGGCACACATATAGTTTTGTTTCGGAACGCTTCAATGTAACAAAGTTCAATGTTGTTTAAATATAGTAATGACAAATCCAAGTTTTCCACCTCGAAAGCCCTTCGGATCATTGTTAAATATTAAAAAATCCAATAATTTTTCAGTTTTTTTTTTAGTTTTTGTTAATTTTTACCACCGAGGACCTGTGTTACGGCAAAAGTTACTATGCACGCTTTAAAGTAGACTAAATTTGCAATAGAAAGATAATAATTTAGTTTTTGTAAGTCAAATAGTTTTTAAGATACGGCTAATTAAAAAGATTGCAAAATTTCAAAAAAGGAAGTATTACAGTTTTTTTGGTTTTCGACATTTTGACCCATAGTAGTGGGTTTATGGCAAAAGTTAAATTATTAGTTATTAAAGTCCATTAAATTTCCAACAAAATGAGACCAATTAGTAGTATCAACTTACACTTGATAGTTCCTGAGACGCAGCTGTTCAAAGTTATTGAGGTAAGTAAACAATTAAGTAATAGAAGGGTTTGCAAAATGAAGAACGCCCTAAAGGAAGGAGGATCTGGGGGGTGGTGGGATCAATTATATACATTGTATGTATATTTTTGATGGACCAGGCATGTCCTCCGAATCCACAGCACACTTTTTGGGGGCAGCTTGCTGAGGTATAATTTCTTCATCGAATTGCTCAGGAAGGTCAAAATCGTCCTTTGATGGTGGTGTTCGCGCCGCGCTGCGAGCAGTTGTTGTCATTGTCAAGGTCGCGAGGAGACAATGCGCTCGGCCGGCCGAGTGTAGGATCGTTTTGGCAGTGCGCCGCCAACCACCGTCCGCGCAACTCGCGCTCAGTTCGCCACTTGTGACCCGTGTGTGTTCGCTTTGAAAAGCGCCGGGAAAGTTTTAGCTGTCTATTAGGACATTGTGTAGTTATAAGAGTGTTAGCTATAAGAGTTTCCCATCGGGGGTTGCGTGAAGATCGTTTTGCCAGGCGCGCGCCGGCGAGACAGCGATCAGCCCCCCTGGATTACGGACAGTATCATACCATAAGGTAGGACTAGTTTTTAATTTACTTAATTTTGCATGAGAAACCTCCGTTTCAATAAACTGTGGAACACAGTCGATGGTCATCACAATTGTGCCTGATCATATTTTTGGTAGCAGAGCTTAGTTGATATAATTAATTTTCATATTAAAATTAACTACATAAAATTTCATAGTAAAAATAAAAAGCGTACCTAAAAAGCGTACCTAAAAATTATTTTTTTTTTGTTGAAATCTCGAGGGTATTCCGAGACGATTGAAGTACTAAGAAATAGTTCTAGTAAATTCTCGAAGCGAATGTTTCTCACTTGGTGGATCCGATAATAGATAGACACTTATATAATTGTTGTCACATACTAGTGTTTTGATACGAGTTTACTCGCCTAGATGTGTATATTTTTTTTTGTGTGTCCGGATTTATTTGACGAATAGTTCGTTCGAAAGTGTGTTTATTAGTACCACATACTAGTGATTTGATACGAGTTAACTCGCCTAGATGTGTATATTTTTTTTGTGTGTCCGGATTTATTTGACGAATAGTTTCGTTCGAAAGTGTTGTTTATTAGTACCACATACTAGTGTTTGTTCCGAGTCCGCTTGCCTAGTTAAAAAAGTGGAACTAGTTTTAATTATTAGTAGTATTAAATTACGAGTATTATCATTAAAAATAGTTTTGTTTTTGTTTGTTGATAACGGTTTAGTAGTTGATTTGCGAGGTATGCCATACCGTTAATCCTATACGTTTTGTTTATACCGTTATATTGTTAGCCCTTGAAATTGGTAAGTTGCTAATAATTTATGAAAATAGTAGGGTCCGTGTATGTCGTCCGAATTTTAATTGTGTTTTATATTATCGTGACGCGACCTATTTCTATTGTTTTTTTTGTTGATGTTTACCACTTTTATATTTCTTTGTTTGCTTTGTTTATTCAACAGATTATAAATGGCTCCTACGAATCCGACCTCCGTATCCAGGGCTGGCATCCAAGGAGCTTTGCGTTGGCTTGCTTGTGCGGTCACATTAATAGACCGAGCCGACCGGGTAGGCGCGTTGCTAGCTCGGTATGGCGGGCTGGCAGCTCGGCTGCAAGACCTGGAGCGCCACGCCATGGAGTGTCGCGCGTATTATATGGAGAACCCCCCAGCTGATGATGCCGTGTCGGAACAGCTGGAGCAGGATGTAGCCCAGGCCTATGAGCTGGCTGACCAGTTCACGGAGGCGGCTGAGAGGGCCCTGGCTGTTCGGAAGGGGGAGCCGGTTTTGAGCGGGGAGGTCAAACCTACCCCGACGGCGTTGCTCGGCCGATTGCCTACCTTGGAGATTCCCACTTTTAATGGGGATCTGTCAGCCTGGATGGGCTTCATTAATTTGTTTGACAGTTTGGTGGATTCACGACGGGACTTATCCCCTAGCGAGAAGTTGGCCTATTTGCGCTCCTCCCTGCGAGGAGAGGCCAGCGCGGTTATCCAGCACCTGCTCATCAGCGACGACAACTACCAGGTGGCTCGCCAGCTTCTGGTTAGCAGGTACCAGAATGTCCGGTTACTGGCGGACACCCACGTGGCCACGATTTTGGCCCTCCCGCGAATCACGCGGGTACACCTGTTACGGAGGGAGTTGCTGAACCCGCTACTGTCAGCGGTCAACTCCCTAAGGCGATTGGACCTGCCGGTGGATCAGTGGTCCTTTGTACTGCTGCACATAGTCCTCGCCAAATTGCCCGCTGAAATGAAGGGGCGTTTCGAGCAGAGGTACGGAGGCGACAGCGCCTCGTATCTCCCGCCCTTCGCGGACCTCCTTCGTTTTTTGGAGGACGAATGTAGGGTGACGGACCACCTGGAGCCCGCCCCGGTTCCAGGTGTTGGTCGTATGGTGGCGGCGAGGGAACAGCCCCGTCGCCCGACCAATCGCTATGCTGCCTTCCAGCAGTCCCCTCCCCCCGCACCGAGTGAGCGGTGCAGGTATTGCAGGGGAGATAGGCACATGGTGCACGAATGTGCCAAATTTAGAGGCCTCCGCCCAGAGGGACGGAGGGCCGTTGCTAGACAGCGCCAATGGTGCTATAGGTGTTTGGGGGGACACATGCAGTCGGCGTGTCCCCAGACCGAGGATTGTCGTCTTTGCGGAGGGAGGCATCACCCCCTCCTTTGTTTGGACCGCAAGGACGCCGGGAGCGACCGGGGTTCGAATTCCTCGCGCACGGGCGGGGGCCCGGCAGCCCGGAACCGGTCCCCTAGAGATTCGGCGGGGCTTAGCCCCCCCGTTCAGTCCCCCCCGGAGAGGGGGAACTATAGGAGAGACGCCCCCGCCACGGGCGGGGGTAGGGGGGTACCACAAGAGTACGCCACGGTGGCGATGGGCACGGGCCCGATTTGCTACTCCCCCCCCCTAATGGAGAGGCCTCGATTGGGGTACTATGCACCGAGGCACGCTCCACACGGGTATTACCCTGCACCTAGGAGTGCTGTTGGTCGGGGCCAGTATGTACCCGATTGGGACCCGCTCGCCCGGTACGAGCGTCCCACATTTGGCGCGCCGACTCAGGCGCGAGGGGGACAAGTACCCCCCCAAAATTTTTAATGGCGCCCCTGTCAGACCCAACCACCCCTCCGGAGCTTGTGCTGTTGCCAACAGCCTCCGTGAATGTTTGGGGACCTAAGGGCAATGTTGTCACGGTGCGTGCCCTTTTGGACTCAGGTGCCCAGGGGTGCATAATGTCCAGGTGGCTTGTCCGACAGCTGGGTCTTTTGCTTGTGCCGCATCACGAAGCGGTACGGGGGGTGGGAGACTCGCGGATCCCTGATCCGATTGGTCGAGTTGAGTTCTCCTTCTCCCCCCACTTCACGCCAAGGCCGAAGATCGGTGCTTCGGCGATAGTATTTGATAAGGTGGTTGGACCACTCCCGCAAGTGCGAGTGCCGCCATCCACGATTGAGCTGACGTCTGGACTGGCTTTGGCTGATCCTTCCTTCCACCGACCGGGCCCAATACACTTGTTGATTGGTGCGGATGTCCTCGGTCGTGTACTGTGTGGAAGCAAGCGAGTTTTGCAGACAGCCGATCTTGTCGCCTTGTCCTCGTCGCTGGGTCATGTGGTGATGGGAAAGGTACCACAGACACCAGAGACCCCGTCGGTAGACCGCCAGACCATTGTCGGTTCTACTTTGTCCGACGTTCTCCAAAAGTTTTGGGAGGTGGAGGAACCTCCCACTGCCAAGCGGTTGGATCCGTTAGCCGAGGAGTGCGAATTGTTTTACCAGAACAACACTGGGCGCCTCCTCTCGGGTCGCTTGATTACCCGCTTGCCCTTCTTGGCGGTTCGCCCTCCTTTAGGGAGCTCCCGACCGATGGCCGAGAAGAGATTGTTGTCCATGGAGCGTAGGATGGCCAGGGATCCCGCATTCAAGGAGAAGTATATAGACTTCATGCGGGAGTATTTGGACCTTGGGCACATGTCCATCTCGCAGTTGGACTGGCGTAATGTGGAACATTACTTCCTGCCACACCACGCTGTTTTGAAGACTTCCAATGGGAAGATCCGCGTGGTCTTTGATGGTTCAGCGCCCACGTCAACCGGAGTGTCGTTGAATCAGTGTCTGCATGCGGGGCCGAAGTTGCATCACGATGTCTGTGATGTTTTGACCAACTTCCGCCGGCACGCTGTCGTCTTTGTGGCCGATATCCGCATGATGTTCAGACAGACCGTGATTCACCCGGAGGATAGACGATACCAGCTCATCCTTTGGCGTGAGGATCCCCAGGATCCGATGTTGGCTTACGAGCTGAACACCAACACTTATGGTTTGCGGTCGAGCCCCTTTGTGGCGATCCGTTCGCTTTTGGAGCTCGCAGAGCGCGAACGGCTACGCTATCCCCGGGCATCTGCTCTTATTGAGGGGGGGGCCTTATTTGTCGACGATATCTGCACGGGGGCCTCGAGCTTAGATGAGGCTCTCGTCTTACGTGATGAGCTGATTGCGCTCTTGAGGGCTGGTGGCTATGAGTTGCGGAAGTGGCTGTCTAACTCACCGGACCTCTTGGCAGATTTGCCTAAGGACCACCAGCAAGAGCCGCTCCTCTTTGAAAATCCGGAGACTCCAGACATGCTGTCTGTTTTGGGAGTCCAGTATCGACCAGTCCCGGATTTGTTCACATATAGATTGGAACTGCCAGACCCAAAGGTCTGGACTAAACGCACGGTGCTGTCCACTGTAGCCCGTACCTTTGATCCGAACGGTTGGCTCAGCCCTGTAGTGTTTTCGATGAAGTGCTTCCTACAGGAGCTCTGGGCTGCGGAATTGTCCTGGGATGAGCCCCTCTCTGGTAGCCTCCTACGAGAGTGGGTGAGGTTCGTGTCATCCCTACCCGACGTCAATCGGGTTTGTATACCGAGGCAAATGCTGCCTTCGGGAAAGTTTAAAGCCTCCCTGCACGGCTTTTGTGACGCGTCCGAAAGCGGATACGCGGCAGCCGTTTACATCCGAACGGTGGATGCAGCAGGCGTTGTCGCCGTACACTTAGTTACGGCCAAGAGTAAGGTCGCCCCCCTTCGGACTAGGCTAACCATTCCGAAGTTGGAGTTGTCCGGCGCCACTCTCTTAGTACGGCTACTCAATCATGTTGCCGACACCCTGGGAAACGGTGTCGACTTGGAGTCGATATTTGCGTGGTCTGACAGCCAGGTCGTCCTTTGTTGGCTGAAGAGTTCAGTCCACACCCTTGAGGTTTTTGTGGCCAACCGGGTCTCACAAATTCAGACTTCAAAGGCCCCGTTGATTTGGCGCCACGTACCGGGCGAATTGAGCCCCGCAGATTGTGCCTCCCGCGGCTGCGAGGCGCCTGAGTTAGTGGACCACCACCTATGGTGGAGTCCATCATGGTTGTTACGGCCTGAGCGCTCATGGCCTGCCACCCCGGCTGTGGCCAGAGTCCCAGACCTAGGCATGCGTGTTCACGCCGTGGAGACGGTGGCGGCTCCGCAGATGGAGTTTTTGTTAGACCGCTACAGTTCTCTTGATAAGTTGCTCGGCGTGACTGCTTGGATGAGGCGCTTTGTGCAAAATTGTCGCCAGCCTCAGGAGAAATCGATGTCTCCGGTCCTCGCCCCACAAGAGCAGCAAGACGCTCTGTTGCATTGGTTGCGAGTGACGCAACAGCGAGAGTTTGAACCGGAGCTGAAAGCCCTGCGCTCAAGTAAGTCCAAGTTGAAGGGACCCTTGGTGCGGTTGAATCCCTTCTTGGACAGTACCGGATTGCTGCGTGTCGGTGGTAGGCTCAGACATGCCAACCTGCCGTACGGATCACGCCACCCTTTGTTGCTCCCCAAGGATGGACCGTTAGTTAGACTGTTGATTACAGACCGACATGTAAAGAATGCTCATGCCGGTTGTAATGCTTTGACCGCGCTCCTCCAACGAGAGTTCTGGATTTTGTCAGCGCGGAGAATAATCCGATCCGTTATTTTTCGTTGTCTCCCGTGTTATCGTTTGCGCGCCGATACGATGCAGCCCCAGATGGGTGATTTGCCTGCCGATCGAGTGAACGAATCGATGCCCTTCTCAGGAGTTGGAACGGATTTTGCGGGGCCATTTACCGTTAAGACATCGCGGCTTCGTAATGCTAGAACGGAAAAGGCTTACTTGTGTGTATTTGTTTGTTTGGCCACTAAAGCGGTCCACCTGGAGGTGGTTAGTGCCCTCACCACAGAAGCCTTTGTAGCCACGTTGAATCGTTTTGTGTCTCGCCGCGGAATGCCGTCGTTAATCAGGTCCGATTGTGGAACCAATTTCAAGGGCACCGATAGGTATTTAAAGGAAGTTTGTGAATTTTTGGATAGGAATAATTTTGAGATCGGATCCACACTCTCTCGCAGAGGGGTACGATGGCAGTACTCCCCGCCATCCTGCCCCCACTGGGGAGGGATTTTTGAAGCAACTGTAAAGGCCGCTAAAACTCACCTTCGTCGCGTTATTGGGGAGACGGTCCTCACGTTTGAGGAACTCGCGACCGTATTTTGTAAGGTTGAGGCGGTCCTCAACTCGCGTCCGTTGTGTCCGTTGTCTTCGGACGCGAATGATTTAGAGGCCCTTACGCCGGGCCATTTTTTGATTGGCAGACCGCTTAACGCCTTGCCGGAATATCCTTATTCCGAAGTGCCCTCCGGACGGCTCTCGCGATTTGAATTGCTCCAGCAGCTTACGCAGAGTTTTTGGCGCCGTTGGCATCTGGAGTATTTGCACATTTTGCAGCAACGCGTTAAGTGGTCGGATAGGACGACCCCACCCAAGACCGGGGACCTCGTGTTGGTAAAGGATCCAAACCTGCCGCCCCTCCGCTGGCGTTTAGGACGCATTGTTCAGCTTCATCCGGGGTCGGATGGTGTGCCCAGGTTTGCCGAGGTCCTGGTGGGGGACTCTGTTTTGAAGCGAGCGATCGCTACCCTCTCTCGCCTGCCCTTAGATTGAGTTGGCGGACAGTTTGTTACTGTCCGGGACGGGGGGATGTTCGCGCCGCGCTGCGAGCAGTTGTTGTCATTGTCAAGGTCGCGAGACAATGCGCTCGGCCGGCCGAGTGTAGGATCGTTTTGGCAGTGCGCCGCCAACCACCGTCCGCGCAACTCGCGCTCAGTTCGCCACTTGTGACCCGTGTGTGTTCGCTTTGAAAAGCGCCGGGAAAGTTTTAGCTGTCTATTAGGACATTGTGTAGTTATAAGAGTGTTAGCTATAAGAGTTTCCCATCGGGGGTTGCGTGAAGATCGTTTTGCCAGGCGCGCGCCGGCGAGACAGCGATCAGCCCCCCTGGATTACGGACAGTATCATACCATAAGGTAGGACTAGTTTTTAATTTACTTAATTTTGCATGAGAAACCTCCGTTTCAATAAACTGTGGAACACAGTCGATGGTCATCACAATTGTGCCTGATCAGGTGGATTATCAATCAATGGTTCATCAATGTCATCACACATCAGGTCTGGTATGTTCTCGCATGATTGGCCAGTGCAGTAGCCTGCAAACAGCCGAACATTCGAGTTCTGCTTTCCTGCAACCACATCTGCTTGAACAATCTTACATCTTTGGTATGCTTTCAAGGTGATTAAGGTTTGCGTGTCATTAACAGGGTAGAACGGGAACGTCTCCCAGATCCTTCTTCCTTTAGGGCTTACTACCTTTTGCAAACCCTTCTATTACATAATTGTTTACTTACCCTACTCTATAACATTGAACAGCTTTGTCTCAGGAACTATCAGATGTAAATTAACATAAATAATCTTATTTTGTTGGAAATTTAATGGACTTTAATAACTAATAAAAAACTTTTGCCATAAACCCCTAACAGGGGTCAAAATTGACGAAAAATAAAAAAAAAATGGTAATACATCCTTTTATGTGATTTTGCTAATTTTAAAATAGCCGTATCTTAAAAACTATTTGGCCTACAAAAACTAAATTATTCTCTATTTATTGCAAATTTAGTCTACTTTAAAGAGTACATAGTAACATTTGCCGTAACTCAGATCCTTGGTGGTAAAAATGATCAAAAACTGAAAAATATCCGAAAATATTATGGATTTTTAAGTATTGAACAATGATTCAAAGGGCTTTCGAGGTGGAAAACTTGGATTTGTCATTACCATCTCATCACTCCTAACATATATAAAAATCAGAACTACCTCATTTAATGCAAGGCAACACCACTTATTTGGTACGATTTCCATGTACTAAAGAGGTTAATGAAAGACAGCGCATAAGCAGTGTCGGATAAATTCGACGCTTCTCCTAACGACTCCGTAGTGGTTAGAGCATTCGCCCCGACAGTGAAAGAAATGTCGTGGGTTCGAGTCCCATCGGAGCTAGTTGTGAGAGGGGTCGATTTTTTCTAATACTTAATTTTCAATATTTTCAATAATAACAATTGCATTATGAATGCAAAAAAGCATGCAGCAGGCATGGATTCTGTCACAGCTCCGGCGCTTCGAGTCTCTGGCGATCCCACGCGAGCTTATCGTCGCAGATGGTTTTCGCTCACCACCGCCTGCTCCTCAACTCACGGTCCACCTCGCTCTTCCGAACCTACGCGGGGTTAAATTTACACTCTAGGGGTATGTGACTAACGTGAAGTCGGTTTTGCAGCGATCCGTGTCTGCAACTGACTTTATTAGCATAATATTTCCGAAACCACAACTTAATGATTTTTTAATACAATATTTTAATTAAATTGAAGCTTAAAATGTTATTTTATAGAAATTACAGTATTCCTACTGAAATTATTCGAAATTAAATTCTGCAATCTGTATATGTTAGTAGTACCTACTTATGCCTTTGTAAATTCAGACATACAAACATTCGGCCAATCAATAATTATGCTAAATATTTTTTCTGCCTTACAACTCAAAGTCTGACTCTGTCAAAAGAAGGCTATGCAAAGGATATTATGTCCAATAAGTTTCGGAACATCGAAATTCTAGATGTTATGGATGGAACCCCGAAAAGGAAGCTTTTGGTACGTAAAAACTTGACTACGAGATTTGCATTGTTTCAAATATCATCTATATATATAAAAATGAATCCCTATTTCCCTTGGTCACGACATCACGCGTGAACGGCTGGACCGATTTGGCTAATTTTGGTCTTGAAATGTTCGTGGAAGTCCAAGGAAGGTTCTTACGGTGAGAAAATAGGGGAGGAGGGGTAAGTGGGGGTAGAGTAGAAGTAGGGTAGGGTAAAGGTAGGGTAGGGTATAGGTAGGATAGGGTAGGGGTAGGGTAGGGGTAGGGTAGGGGTAGGGGTAGGGTAGGGTAGGGTAGGGGTAGAGTACGGGTAGGGTAGGGTGGAGTCGGGGGTAGGGCCACGGGAACGAAGTCGCGCTGGGTCAGCTAGTACACAATAAATTTGATTCTTCTTTCCTTTCTTATCAACTTTATCCAAATAATAAATAAAGGTAACAATTATTACAATAAACGTCCTAACCATTTTTCTAGGTGAATGCCATCTAGCGACCGCCACAGCGATCAGGACTTTTCCCCAAGGTTCGTATAGAAGTCGATAGCAGCTAATTTACTGAGGACCGTTTAGTAGGGACAGTTTTAGATCCTCTCTAGATGGACTTTATGTACCTATCTATTCTTTAAAACGTTTTTACACTCCGGAACAAAAGCCGATAAATCCACTTGAAACTCGATTTTTTGTTAGTGATACACTCGTAGTATTCATAACTACTCGTAGTATAACGTACATCAAACATAGTCCAGTCAAAATAAGGTTTGGGGTCACATTAATTGCACTTTTAAGAAATTTATTTTTATGGTTAACCCTAGACACCTAACGTTCGAACGTACCCCTTTATACCTAACCATTCGTCGAATCGACGACTATTTTTGGTGGTTCAAAATTATATATATATATACATTATTCTGTTACGTTTAATACATACATAGTTTAATAAGGTATTATTTTAGTAAATAAAACAATAAGTAGTGTTTCAGATCAATATATTTATTTAAGGTCAATTTTTGGTAAGGCACTTATGAAACTAGGCCACATGAGATCACTTACTTAAAAAAAAAATTTAAAATAAATCAACAAAAATAGCCTATTCTTCTTTGGCGAAACATAATTATAATAGTCTTCTTATTTATAAGAAAAAATAAAAACTAATTTTTTGAAGCACATTCTTTAATTTATGCAATGAGCACATACTTTAATTTATGAGTTTTTAAGCAATTATTCTAAAAACAACGCACTTACCTGGGCGACACGGCCTCCACCGGAAAGAGCTCGGCGAGCACTGATTTAAATAGCGACGGCACGACGATCGGCGCTCTCGATAAAAAGATATAGCTATATTTCCGACGGGTATTCGTCGATTCGACGAAGGTTAGGTGTCTAGGGTTAAAGAATAATAGTATTGCCATTTATTTGAGCACTCATCGTAATTTTGTAGGTATACTGGTGTGCGTTCGTGAGAAATACCTAAAGTTATGTTTTGGCCGTTTATAAAAAAGGCACTATAATTTAATCTATGGATACCATTTAGATTATGCTAAGCAAGTAATCCCTGACGTAAAAACAATATTCTGCACATTAAAACGAGCAATCGTAAAGTCGGAAGTCGTAGCGGATCTCGTTAACGTAAACGTACTAAATAAGGTTCTAAAGATGGGCAGCCGGACCTACACCCGACAAATACACGTATTTTTATTTTAAGATGTTTTTAATTTTCGGAACTACCGATAAACCCTATACTTACCTACAAATTTTTTAAAGGTTTTTTCTGTTTCTTTTAATTTTTTCGACTAAAACACTCGTTGTATGCGGTTGCAATAAAAATAACTCCATTGTAGCAAAACTATCAATACTAGATTTTTTTAATATTAGGTAGGTACCTATTTAAAAGCCCTTGCTACAAGCCAAATTTACGTTATGTCAGTTTAACAAACAACATAATCATTCATAAGTAAATTATTATTTTGTATCTCCTGAAAAATACGAAAAGTGGATTTATCGGTCTTTGTTCCTGAGCTCCTCAATTAAGCCATTGTTAGGCTAATTAACAAAAATTACATGTCTAGGCTACTAAACTCTGGCAGATATTATAGTAGGAAGGTAGGAAGAAAGCGCCCTTTTTGTAAACACTGACGATCAAACAAAATTTATGTGCCTATTTTTAAATCTGTCGTAGAATTTATAAAATTAACCTGACAATTGACTAACCTAAATCTTTTAAATAGGCTTCGGGCTCAGACCGGCTGGGCCGAAGCAAGGAAAACATGGTCAGGTGGGGTGTTTCTGGTGGCTCC
Organism: Crambus lathoniellus; assembly: GCA_949710035.1. Classification (NCBI taxonomy): domain Eukaryota; kingdom Metazoa; phylum Arthropoda; class Insecta; order Lepidoptera; family Crambidae; genus Crambus; species Crambus lathoniellus. The sequence goes on along the minus strand of OX453303.1, from coordinate 17,495,520 downwards.
ATAGACTGCATATGCAGTGCATTTCAAACGTTGGCCCATCTATCATCGTGCTCTGCCTGCTCTGATACCTGCACGCAGGGTTTTGGTGACAGTTACCGACAAAGCTATCTATCTAAGTGGCCAAGTTCTGGGCTGCAACAATGTAGTGTCCGCCCCATCAACACTCTAAGAAGAAGACAGACACAAATACAAATAAACACTGCTCAGTATGTAGGCTATCTTATCTAAGTCTGACGCCATAACAATGATGTTTTCAGCATTATTGTGTTCCGGCAGTTAGAGATAAGATAGCCAGTTCCTCAGTGATTGAGGATTTCGGGAGTAGTGCGCTTCCACCTTCCAGCCTTATCACCACTTATCATCAGGTGTGATGAAGGCTAAGAGCTACCCCTTTGTGGTAAAAAAAAAAGGTGTAAGTAGGTACAAGTTTTACTAAAGCATCTGATTTTTGTTTTTGGGGCCTTAGCAGTGGGATAATATAGTTATACCTAAAAATCTTGATGATGTGGAATGACTTTGTTAAAATAATACAAATTTTATTGAAAACTTAATTGATATCGTGTAATATACGTAGTAGGCGTGACATAGCACCTGATAAAGTGCATTGTGGAGCTTCGCCGCGATTGCTGACAGGTTCTTTATGCAAACAAACAAAGTCGCCGGCGGAATACAGCCGCAAGATGGCTTCTAGTAGAGTCACGGTATGAAACCATTATGCTTTAGAATATAGGGAAAGTTTTTAATACTTAATTAACATCCATTCTATGGACTCCAGTACATAGAATGGAACTAAAAACTAAAACATGTAAAAGGCAGCCGATGAGTCGCATTGTGGAGCCTTCGCCGCAATTGGTGATAGGCTCTTTATACGTAAACGAACAAAGGCGCCGACCGCCAAAATACAGCCGATATGATGACAAAGCTGCTGCAAGTAAAGTCGCGGTATGAAACCACTGTGCGTTATATTACAGGGAATAGGTTTGTTAAGGCCAGGTACCATACGAAAACTCTGTCTTTGTCTTTTTATTTATGAGGGAAGAGTAATGAAATCATATTTTCAATGTTTTTGTTGTTATTTTGAGCATAAATTCACTTTTTGAAAAAGTAGCCAGAGAATAATCTTCTATATGTCATTACCTATTTTTCTATTTATTGAGATTAATAAATCTAAATATACTATCCAAAAAATATAAAAATAATGAAAATTTTCAGAGGCTGTGGCGCTAATTAAAAAAGAAATAGTAAATTAAAGAAAACCGTATTGGCCATATAAATATATGTACATAATAGCTACATAAAACATATGAACAAACTGTAATATACATAATATAGGTACTGATACATTTTTCTACATTATATACAATACATAACATACCATGCCAGAGATGACGTAAATAGTGTACTTAAGTCAAGTGATGCTCTCAAACCAATCGCTTAAATACTAACTTGCTGGGGGCACTGCAAATTTTCAGGGGCATAGCATTCCAGAGTCGTACTGCCGAAAGGAAGAATGGGAGATGAAGCCAGAAAAATTTGAAAATGTTTTTAAAGGAAAGATTGCTGCTGGAGCGAAGTTCATGACGATGGGAGTCATCCAGAAACTGAAACCTGGATTTCAAGTGTTCTGGTTCTGGGTTCTATAAGTGGATTGAAAAGAAGGTTTAAGAGAAAACACACATCTCTAAGGTTCCTACGCTCAAGGATAGCAAGCTATTTGAGTTGCTGTCGGTAGTGAGTGAGAAATATGAGATTTACGTAGTTACGTAACCCATAAAAGAAACGGATACAGTTGAAAAATAGAAAATGAAGTATTTAGAAAAAATCGACCCGTCTCAATCGTTTTTCAATAATAAAAATTGCATTGTGGATGCAAAATAGTAAAAATTTAAATAATGGATACAGTTGTTTAGAAGACGATCCAACTTACTGAGAAGGTTAAGGCGATACTCGGAAAAAATGTGCTGAAGCGAGATAGCAATGAGAAAACGACGCACGCGGGAGCGAGACCGATCTTGCAGATTAGGCAAAAAAACCACAAAATCACTTCGTATTAAAAAAATACAGCGATTAAAAAAAAAATGCTTCTATACGATCCTCAATATTATTGGTGTCCACTAATTAAACCAATTTCCAATAGTTCTTTGGCAAAAGCTTTGTGAAGACACAACGTTACCTCCTGAGATTATATCAATGTTCAGGTATTGGTATTGTAATCAAAGCAACAGCGTGAGGTGGGCGGGAGCACACTCGGGCATGTATCGGTTGGAGTGCGGGGTGAGACAGGGGGGGTTAACCTCGCCCCGGCTCTTCAATCTGTACATGAACCGACTGATTGGTGAGCTCAGTAGCACCAGTATTGGATGTCATGTTGATGGTGTCCCTATAAACAATATCAGCTATGCCGACGATATGGTGTTGCTGAGCCCATCGATTAGTGCTCTTAAAAAGCTCTTGGCAGTGTGTGAATCGTATGCGGTGACCCATGGGCTCAAATACAATAACACAAAAAGTGAGCTCATGATTTTTAAATCCGGTACTAAAAGTTACAGTGATATACCGGAAGTTTTACTATGTGGCACACCTCTGCGCAGGGTTACCAAATTTAAATACTTAGGCCACTGGGTCACCGATGATTTAAAAGATAACTGTGACATCGAGAGGGAACGCAGATCGCTAGCTGTCCGTTGCAACATGTTGGCTCGAAGGTTTGCAAGGTGTACACAATCAGTCAAAATTACGCTTTTCAAAGCATACTGCCAGTCGTTTTACACCTGCAGCCTTTGGGCTAACTACACGCGTCGGACATACAGCGATTTGCGAGTTCAATACAACAACGCATTCAGGGTCCTGTTGGGGTTGCCGTGGCGTAGCAGTGCTTCTGGGATGTTTGCGGAGGCGCACACAGATGGCTTCCATGCTATCATGAGAAAAAGAAGCGCCTCCATGTTAACCCGCCTTCGCGGCGCCTCCAACAGAATCCTGAATGTGTTTGCAGACCGGTGGGACTCCCCATTATTATGCCACTGGGTGCAGCTACACACCCGGCTGTAAATTTAATTTTAATGATTTTATTTTATTTTTATGTGTAAACACTAACACTAGATTTTAAGATTAAAATTGTTACTAACACTTTATGGACCAAAAGTCTGAAATAAAAGTTTATTTAATTTAATTTTAATTTAATTTTAATAGTGTAAGTAACCCCATTTAAGAATAATCTTCACATTTCGTATTTTTTAGAGGTCTTTTCGAAAATAAAAAGTGTCGAGGCAAAATCATAAAATCGTGTTTTTGAAACTATACGATTCTAGATAAAGGTATGAAGAAATATATATCTTATTACCAGATTTGTAACAACTGTAACCGTCCTATAGTTTTGAATCAAAAAGCCCATATTTTTCCGAGTAGCGCCTTAAAAATGCAGATATCAGCGTAATCTACTACTAGCGACTAGAGCTTGTATTAACGCAATCTTAGTGCTAGAAGGGAGAAGGAATTTAAACCTATTCAGAAATTTAGGGGCGTTGTAATCTATACTAATATTATAAAGAGGAAAGATTTGATTGTTTGTTTGTTTGCATCGAATAGGCTCCGAAACTACTGGACCGATTTAGAAAATTCTTTGACCATTAGAAAGCTACATTCTTCCCGAGTGACATAGGATATATTTTATACCGATATTCCCACGGGAACGGGTACCACGCGGGTGAAACCGGGAGGAACCGCTAGTGTAAAATATAAAAGCATACAAATGTAAGTGGGGGCAATGTAAAGTGGCTGGTGAGAACAAACCAGGTTTGCGGTCAGTATTCCCCCGCGCCGCGCGCCTCGGCCAACTGTTGAATATGTCTTTGTATCTACTGAAAGGCTTTCAAAGGAAAATGATTATTGCGACTCGTGGACGAATAAAAACCTTTTTAGAGGAGACATAATTTTACTGCTTCAGCCACTTCGTGCCATTTCACTCCCTAAAGAAATGGAGCGTGTAACGATGCGGTTGCTTGTAGGATTTTCAAGGTGAAATCTTCCAAGAACTCTTCAAGAGCCCTCTAGATAGATCTGCGAAAGAATCTACTTTCGTATCTGAACCTTTTATGCAAAATTATTTAACACAGAAATGTGTTAAGGCAATATGAATGCATTTACAGACATACGAGTACAAAAATGTAAACCAACAACTTAACTATGTTTTGATCCAATTTGGTAGCGCTTATCGTCGGACACTGAGAACGCTAACTGCCATTCCCAATAAGTAAGTTATGTTAAGTGTTTTTAGTTATGTTTAGTAATACAGTTTATCTATACTTATAATAAATCTGTAGAGAGGTCAATTCTGTACATGAAATATATTTCCAAAATAACTATCAGGATGTGATAAGGGATCGATATTGATGCCAAAAATGCAATCAGTAAAATTTTTGTCTGTCTGTCTGTCTCTCTGTCTGTCTGTCTGTCTGTCTGTGTGTATAACCGTTATAGAAACAAAAACTACTCGACGGATTTTAACGAAACTTGGTACAGTTATTTTTCACACTCCTGAGCTGGTTATAGTGTACTTTTCATCACGCTACAATCAATAGGAGCAGAGCAGTGAAGGGAAATGTTGGGAAAGCGGGAGCGGGTTACTCCATTTCTTAAGCTTCCGTCGCGTGTGCAACCTTCATGGTTAAAGCTACACAGAAATTATGTATGACGGAAATGTTCTCCTTAAAATTATATAAAAAATATCCCACGACAGCATATGTCTATCTTTTATGGTAGACTCACAACAACACGTGTAACTCCCGATAGCTTAGCAGTTCGAAGCTTCGCTCGACGCTTCTCGCGGCCGAAGGTATAAAAAGGCGGGGCGTCCGAGCGCGAGCTTCATACAATTATAATAAAAAGGAACCTTCAATTTTATTGTTACCACTTGCAAGTGAGAAGGAATAGATTTGTATACTTTCAACGTTTTCGTTGCTTATTCAATCAGTTTATTGTTGACATGTACGCAAAAATTTAAACCGAAAGATTAGTTTAAAATACAATCTAATCAAAGGCAGCTGCGCGCTGAAGAATCCGTGCACCTTCGCGACGCTATAATCAATGATAGATCTACTCACCAAAGATAACATTTTTGGAGAAGTATTGTGTTATATGTATAGTGTTGAGTGGCAAAAACGCGGCTTGCCTCACGCACATATCCTGCTTTGGTTAAAAGATAAGGTTCGACCTAAGTTTGTTATAATTTTAGACGACGTTTGCACAATCATTTTGCTGATAAGAGAGAAATAAAAATATTTATATTTTTGCATACCACATTCATACGCTGCGGCAAGTTATACAGAAGACCGAAGAGTATAACCTGCCACTTTGCTTGGCGTTCGTGGACTATGAGAAAGCCTTTGATTCGATCGAGACCTGGGCCGTGGTGCAGTCTCTCCAGAGGTGCCAAATAGACTACAGGTATATCGAGGTGCTGAGGTACCTATACCAAAACGCCACCATGTCGGTCCGATTACAGAACCAGAGCTCTAATCCTATCCAACTACAGCGAGGTGTGAGACAGGGAGATGTCATCTCTCCCAAACTGTTCACAGCTGCGTTGGAGGATATTTTTAAGCTGCTGGACTGGAAAGGATGCGGCATCAACATCAATGGCGAGTACCTAACACATCTACGGTTTGCCGATGATGTAGTTCTTATGGCTGAGACCTTGGAAGACCTGAACACAATGCTCGAAGATCTCGGTAATGCTTCGCAAAGAGTGGGTCTTAAGATGAACATGGACAAGACGAAAATCATGTCCAATGCCCATGTTGCACCCGCTCCAGTTAATGTTGGGAACATTACACTCGAAGTTGTTGACCACTATGTTTACCTAGGACAGACGGTCCAGTTAGGTAAGTCCAACTTTGAGAAAGAGATCTCTCGTCGAATCCAGCTCGGATGGGCAGCGTTTGGGAAGCTCCGACATATATTCGCGTCCGAAATACCTCAATGTCTCAAGACGAAAGTCTTTGACCAGTGTGTGTTGCCAGTAATGACCTATGGAAGTGAGACGTGGTCTTTTACTATGGGTCTCATAAGAAGGCTCAAAGTCACCCAGCGAGCAATGGAGAGAGCGATGCTTGGTATTTCCCTGCTCGATCGAATCAGAAATGATGAAATCCGCAGGAGAACTAAAACAACCGACATCGCTCGAAGGATTGCATCATTGAAGTGGCAGTGGGCGGGACACATAGCGCGGAGAACCGATGGCCGTTGGGGCGGAAAGGTTCTTGAATGGCGACCGCGTGCCGGACGACGTTCCGTGGGCAGGCCCCCTACAAGGTGGACCGACGATCTGGTCAAGATCGCGGGAAGCCGCTGGATGCGGGCAGCGCAGGACCGATCGTTGTGGAGATCCTTGGGGGAGGCCTATGCCCAGCAGTGGGCGTCGTTCGGCTGACATGATGATATTTTTGCATTCACAATGCAATTTTTATGGTTGAAAAATGGAAAGTGAAGTATTTAGAAAAAATCGACCCTCTCACAACCAGGTCCGATGGGACTCGAACCCACGACGATTGTGAATGCAAAAAAGTCAAAATTTAAATAATTTTTATTTGTTTTGCAATAGGGGCGGAAAGGGGGTTTAAAAAATTTGAAGTGGGGCTACTAGGGCAAATGGGGTATCATATAAAAGAGCGCTGCTTGCACACTCTCAAACAATTTTTCTTTTTGTTTTAGGCCGCATAGTTTTTGACTTATGATGAAAAATGTAAAAATAATACCGTCCCCCCTTATCTCCGAAGTTTGCAAAGATAAATTGTTTTAGGTGATAGAAGTTTATGTAAAGATTACGGGAAAAATAAAACAATGTCTCTAAATAGTAAACTTTTTCAGAAATCATGAACAAAAATTACATTAGTTCCATTATCGGTCAAGAGATGGCGCTGACCAAAAACTGCAAAATTCTACATCGCAAATTCTTGGAAGAATATAATATGCCTCGCCGACGAAAACATTTTTACGTTTTATTTACAACCAAAATATCCTCCTTCCTACCTACTCGCAGGTTGCTTTGTTTGGGTGAAGCATAGTTGTAGTTTTTTCTATTTATTTATGATGGTACGGTACGGAACCCTCGGTGCGCGAGTCCGACTTGCTCTTGACCGGTTTTTTACTGTCCTACGTTTGATATATAGTACAAAAATTTCTAAATTGGCCGTAGTGAATTTGGATGCAGTATGAAAAATTCGTTTTGGCTACATAAACAATTGACTTTTGTTACTTTTTTACGTAATACTTATGATAATCCTTTGTATGACTGAAAGAAATCCTACTAATATTATAAATGTGAAAGCTTAGATGTTTGCTACTCAATCACGCCAAAACATCTGAACGGATTTGGCTGTTTGGGATACAGATACTTTTGTAGCTTGGAGAGGAACATAGGCTTTTTATCCCTGAAAAATATCACATTCCCGCGGAATAACGTCGTGTAGTCTACGCAGGCGAAGCCGCGGGCGGAAAGCTAGTTTTTCATAAATTAACACATATATTTAGATAGTAACTTTTATAGCGAAAAGGGGCATCTGCCCTTGTTCGTTAAATATTTCAACTATAAGACCCAAAGGCGAAACTAAGTAATCAGTGCCTTCGTACAGAATAATTAATCGCTGACCTCAGTAACAACACTAGACAATTTGTCTACTGTTGTAACAAGAGTAAGGCTTTAACAGACGAGCGACACTATGTCCGCTACAGCTCACGACAGAGGTAGGCGCCGCCGCACGCCGGTGACCGTCACTAACAGCAGGTTTCCGATTTGCTGCAAACGTCCGCAACAGTAGAAAACCATCTAGATTCTTGGCCTTCCGTGACTGTTTTTCACCTACGTACGATTTCCCGTAAATCGTTCTAGCCCTTATCATAACTGTTATTCGGTGATGTTCGTTCCGGTGATCCGTTCTCCCATAATCCTCGATTATTGAGGAACTGCCTATCTTATCTTCTGAACTGCCGCAACATAAAAACTGAAAAATAAATTAAATGGCGGCGGAAGTTGGTGGTACCTAGTCAGGTGGACTTGGAACAAGTCGTACCACCAACCAAACCGCACACAAATACACCCCACTGGACATCGACTAGGGACCTGTGGATTTGATACCGGTGGTGCTAACACTAGACCACAGAGGCGACATATTGCCGCTCGTCTGTTACAGCCACATTGCAGCAGTGTAAGTAATTACGCCCTCTAGTACTCCAGAATTCGTTATTTCGCGACAAAGAGAAACTTCTACGTGTTCTTAATTTGGCATCAATTTAGCCAAAGTAACTATGCCAAGCTAATGAAAGCCCAAAACTCTACGGTGTGCGATGACTTATTTGCAGCGTCAGACAGAATCTCACGTTAATTAATTTAGCTAAACTATATTTCACAGAAACTATGTAAAGTTACTTACGAGTACCTATAATGAAAATAGAATTCAACATATGATAATGTATATGCATATCGTAAGTTACGTAAAACCTGGCAACTTGACCAAACCACTGGCAACTTTACCTTAACATAGGTATTTGCATTATGTCAACTAGAACAAAATCCTTTGAATAAAAATATATAGTTTAAAAAACTAAACAAACACACTTTTAATAGTAACAGACTTAAAAGAACAAAATAACCGTCTATTCAGTAACTGAAATTAAAAACCGTGGTGCGCGTTGTCAATATTAAGTTCTTGAAATTCATGCTTTGCAAAGGGCGCACCACGCTTTTTAATTTCAGTTACTGAATAGACGGTTATTTTGTTCTTTTAAGTCTGTTACTATTAAAAGTGTGTTTGTTTAGTTTTTTAAACTATATATTTATTTCTTTCTTTTTAGTTTAACAAATGGCAAACCCAATTTACATTAATTAATGCCACTAGCTTCCTTAATAAGATGTAATAAATTACATAATTAGGTAGGTACATAAAAAAAAGTATAAGACTAATTTATTCCTCCCTGTTCCAACATAACATAAGACCCTCACCACCAAGTGTAGCGAATAGGTCTCATCTAAATGAAACAAATGAGCTCTAACTCGAGGGGTTTCCTAGTGGTCATTAAGGAGTGCTACTGGCTTCCTCCCTGCTCCATCATCAGACCCTCACCACCAAGTGTAGCGAATAGGTCTCATCTGAATAAAACAAATGAGCCCAAACTCGAGGGGTTTCCTAGTGGTCACTAAAAAGTGTCACTGGCTTCCTCCCTGCTCCATCATCTGACCCTTACCACCAAGTGTAGCGAATGGGTCTCATCAGAACGAAACGAATTAGCCTAAACTCGATGGGTTTCCTAGTGGTCATTAAGAAGTGCCACTGGCTTCCTCCCTGCTCCATCATCAGACCCTCACCACCAAGTGTAACGAATAGGTTTCATTAGAAAGAAACAAATGAGCCAGAACTCGAAGGGTTTCCAATTGGCCATTAAGGAGTGCCACTGGCTTCCTCCCTGCTCCATCATCAGACCCTCATCACCAAGTGTAACGAATAGGTCTCATTAGAACGAAACAAATGAGTCAGACTCAAAGGGTTTCCTATTGGCCAATAAAGAGTGCCACTGGCTTCCTCCCTGCTCCATCATCAGACCCTCACCACCAAGTTTAGCGAATAGGTCTCATCAGAACGAAACAAATGAGTCAAAACTCGAGGGGTTTACTTATGGTCATTAAGGAGTTTCACTGGCTTCCTCCTAGCTCCATCATCAGACCCTCACCACCAAGTGTAGCGAATAGGTCTAATCAGAACGAAACAAATGAGCCAGAACTCGAGGTGTTTCCTATTGGTGATAAAGGAGTGCCACTGGCTTCCTCCCTGCTCCATCATCAGACCCTCACCACCAAGTGTACCGAATAGGTCTCATCAGAACAAAACAAATGAGTCTAAACTCGAGGGGTTTCTTAGCAGCCATTGAAGAGTTCTATTGCCCACCTCTTGACTCCATCATCAGATCAGCTCGATAGTAGCAAACTATTGTATTGTCATCAGATTCATATAGACTTGCAAAGTTTCAGATCAATACGACAATTAAAAGTATGTTAAAATTGAATTCCAAGATTTTCTTACATTGTGACTTAGTTACAAGTGAAGCTAATAAAAGTGTGGTAAAAACCACTTGTTGCAATGGTAGCAGTTTTCAATTTAATTTTTTTTTATCCACAACAGGGTAGCACTTAGCCTTCATCACACTTGGTGTTAAGTGGTGATAAGAGGCTGAAGATGGAAGCGCACTACTCCCGGAATCCTCAATCACTGAGTAATTGGCTATCTTATCTCATACTGCCGGAACACAATAATGCTGAAAACATCATTGTAATGGCGTCAGACTTAGATAAGATAGTGGTAGCTAGCCAGGCGGACTGTGTGTATTTATTTTATATATATTAATTTAGCGCTATGATACATATTAACACATGTATCATAATGTAAAAATTATTTCATTATTTTTCATTATTTCATTAATGTTAAAATTATTTCACATAGCCTTCCGCCCGTGGTTTCGCCCGCCTGTACTACACGACGTTATCTCGAGGGAAAGTTATATTTTCCCGGGATAGGAATTAGCCTTTGTCACTCTCTAGCTCCTAAAATATCCACATACTAAAAAAACACGCCGATCCGTTGCTCCGTTTTGACGTGAAAGACGGATATACAAACAATACAAACAGTATGTCAAAAGAAAGAACTTATCACGCTGAACAACTTCTCTTAAGGTGCTATCTCATATAGTTTAACCTGGCTGCTAGGGTTCCACATCAGCTGGCCTAGCATGAACGGCTTTTATCACGCGATATGATATAGCACGTCATGCTGTCTTGCTTACCTACCCCACTATTATTATTTATAGGGGGGACGCCAGCGAAGCCGGACGGGTGATCAGTCACCTAGGTCGGGACCATTTCACCCATACCTACCCCACTAAGGTGGAAGCAAGACAGCAAGACGTGCTATATCATATCGCGTGATATAATGATGGTAATGCTAGCCAGGCAGGTGTACCAAGACCTTCAAACTTTATACGTCAATAGAAAATGCTCACCACACTTAACATTTTTCCATAAGACAGTATTTTTATATCTCTCATAGTTTGGCTGGACTGCTATGGTTCCACATCGGCCATTTCGATCTTCTTAATAAATTATAGCCTACCTATAAGTTGGCGACAACTAATAGCTATATAACAAAAAAGTTTCATTAAGATCCGTTCAGTAGTTTTTGCCTGAAACGTGGACAACAGACAGACAGACAAAAAATTCCGTTTAAGAAGACCCTTGGTGGTATTTTTTTCAATTTCTTTTCAATGTATACAGCCCCTGTACCGGCAAAAAAATATGGATATGGACATGGGCTTCATTTGACATTTGATGCCCATATTTTGTGCTTTTAAGGGCACAATATGGGCTTCAAATGTCAAATGAAGCCCATATCCATACCCATAATTTTTAGCCGGTAGCCCCCTGAATAGAATCGCATACAGTTTTATAATAAGTATGAATTATTTTATTTATTTACTTAATATACACGGTACTTTTTTATCACCCCGGATAAAATTAAAAGGATTATTCTGCTCATGAAAACGAACAATTTTTATTATGGGACCAACACTAAAATCGCAAAAAAACAGCTATTCCATACAAAAGTGCAAAAATATTTAATCAAAATGTATGGAACAGCTGATATTTTTTCGCGATTTCAGTGTTGGTCCAATAATAAAAGTTGTTTGTTTTCATAAGTAAAATAACCCCTAAAAATATCCGGGGTGATAAAAAATACCGTGTATATTACATAAACAGTACCTACATATTAACACATTAATAGTATATTATGATACAAGTGAGCTTAGGTTGCTCATTATACACGAGGCTGGGGGTTGCAGCCCGAGCCGCAGGCGAGGGCGTAAATCAGCCGAGTGTCTAGTGAGTAAGTTGCTCACGAGTTTCATACGCACTTTTTCAACACACTTGCGAGGAAAAACAAACATTTATTGCATACATATTGTATTAACCTAATATTAACTAAGGGAAAAAGCGCGCAAGTTTTTTTTTTTGCACGCGCCAAATGTGAGGTGATTGATTACATACAGCCATACAGCCTACTCCAAAATAATTAAGTATAATAATAGTGATAAAATGCAAATGTTTTATAACAAATTATTGTGAATTTGATAATAATATACTTAATTATGTTTTTTGTCTTAATTAGGGACACATTTATTTATTCTAAAAACGTAAATGGATTTTCAGCCGTATAAAACCTCTTTGTTGTTACAAAAAAAGAACTGTATCTATTACCCGCTGAAATTGAAAATGCTCTGTTGACTCGCATATAACTTGCAGTTAGGTACTAACTTAACTTTGTAGGGATACTGTATTACCCGGTTAAATTGAAAAGTCTCTGTTTACTCGCATATAATTTGCAGTTAGGTACTTACTTAACTTTGTAGGGATAATTCTATTACGCAACTAGTACTGTAATATTATTATGCACACGTGGGTTATAGTTCGGTTTATGGCCCTAAGATCGATGTAATAAGGCTCACTTTATGAGCAAGTGTGTTGAAAAAATTTATATCACATAGCCTTCCGCCCGCGGTTTTGCCGCGTGTACTACACGACGTTTTTCCGAGGGAATGTGATATTTTTCCGGGATAAAATTAGCCTATGGGACTCTCTAGCTCCTAAACTATCCACATACTAAAAAAAACAGGTCGATCCGTTGCTCCGTTTTGACGTGAAAGACGGACATACAAACAAACACACTTTCACATTTATAATATAAGTATATATTGTATGTCAAAAGAAAATACTTATCACGCTGAACAACTTCTCTTAAGATGCTGTATTTGTATCTCTTATAGTTAAGCTGGGCTGCAAGGGTTCCAAATCAGGAGTACCAGACCTTCGATATTTTTCAGTCAATAGAAAATGTCCATGACGTTAAACAACTTTTCTTAAGACGCTATGTTTGTATCTCATATAGTTTAATCTAGCTGCTAGGGTTCCACATCAGGTGTACCAGACCTTCAAACTTTGTACGTCAATAGAAAGTGCTCATCACGTTTAACAATTTTCCTGAAAACGGTATTTTTATATCTCTCATAGTTTGGCTGGACTGCTATGGTTCCACATCAGAAATTGCGATCTTCAAAATAAATTATAGCTATACTAGCGGACCCGGCAAACGTTGTTTTGCCATATAAATTTTATTGGACATGAACTTCGTATCACCAAAATCCGCCTGCCATGCCATGCACTTATTAAAAATAGGTCATCCAAATCCTCTTTGACATACCTACTCTTTGGATGCGGCTATGTAGGAAATGACAGTTGCGTAAAGTACGACATTTTAACAATTTTTATTTACAAAATTACCATATTTATTAAAAAAAAATCCTGAATAAAAAGTAGCCTATGTTACTCTCCAGCTCTCAAATTATCCCCATACCGAAAATCTCGTCGATCCGCTGCTCCGTTTTGACGTGAAAGACGGACAAACAAACAAACAAACAAACAAACAAATAAACAAACAAACAAACACACTTTCACATTTATAATATTAGTATGGATGTTGGCAAGGACCAATAGCTGTATAACAAAAAAACTTTCATCAAAATCCGTTCCGTAAACTTTTTTGCCGACCGACGTCATCACACGAAAAAATTCATCCCCTGTTTTCACCCTCTTTAGGGTAGTTTTTTTTACAAACTTTGAATGTCGTATTTATTTATCTAATCAAAAGCATATAAAATAATTTTGAAGCTTCTAGCTTTAAAAATGACGTAATTTCCATACAAACTTTCATCCCCTATTTCAACCCCTTACAGCCCTTTGTTCACATAAAAAAGTAGCCTATGTCCTTTCTCAGGCTCTAGATTATCTCTGTACCAATTTTTATTCAAATCGGTTCCGTAGTTTAGGCGTGATTGTGTAACACACAGACAGACAGATTCGCATTTTCGCATTTATAATATTTTAAGGAGTAAGGAAGTAAGGAAGTAAGGATAAGATAAGGACTAAATTAAATAACAACTTTTTATACCATGTTTCAAGTGAATAAATGATTATGATATGATAAGGAAGTAAGGATTTGCATAACTGGAGCTGGAGCTGGAAACGGAGAATGCCCAAGCTGCAATGGACGGCCGTCTAATGTTGCATCAAAGCCATACCTGTTTTATTATGTAGGTAAAATATCTAATTACTTCTCTCCATTATATTGAAAGTAAAAACAAGGGCTTAGAAATTATTTCCTAAAATGTAACAGTAAGTATAAACAGCGATTTTTTCAGTCGAACATTCTTCCAAATAACAATGCACCACGCGAATGATTCGATATTTTTATAGAAAATATCACGATTCACAAATACCACAATAAAGTTAAAAGTCTACACCAACGATTTTTAAATCAAAATAACAGAAATCCAGTTCATAAGCTCCGTCCGATGTCGATCAAAGAGTATGTAATCACTAAAGAGTATGTCGCGCCAGATAAGTCTGCGCGCGGTCAAGTTATTACTCTTTAACCGACTTCTAAATCAAAAAGGAGGAGGTTCTCTATTGGTCTGTATGTATGTTTTTTTTTTTTGTGTATGTCCACCGATTACTCGAAGACAGCTGAACCGATTGAAATGGTTCAAATGTTATTACATCAGGTTGGTTTCCAAGTTGGTCCCATTTTTTGAAATTTTGAAATCGGTTCAGTAGTTTTCAGGAAATCTTGAAAATACTGTCGTTTTCGTTACCACTTTATGTGAATTTAATACGTATCTTTAGGCATAACTCCTTTGTTTATCAACCGATTTAGATGATTCTTGTTTTGTTAAAAAGGAGATACCTCAAGGTATTTTAACCGACTTCGAAAAAGGAGGCTTTCAGTTTGATCACATACCTATTTACCAGAAAACACGTAAATTGCCTGCACGATGCACTAAAAAGAGTGAAATAAAAATTATTTTTATAAAAAAATAAAACCGCCTTCAAAAAAACGTAAGTACTTTGAAGTCGGGCGGGTTTTAACAAAAACAACAAAAAATTGTACATGTTTCACGCCCGACTTCAAAGTACCTACTTACGTTATTTATTTGGTGAGGAATTATTTCTTACTTTTTTGATGTGGTTTTTTTGAAGGCGGTTTTATTTTTTTATAAAAATAATTTTTTTGGTCGATATTGTCGATGACTGACAGTCAGTGTTGCCGCCTATCAAACTAGAAAAAGTCCGTAACCGAATCAGAAATTACCCGGATTCGTCGGGGCTAGGGCGAATAGGCTAAAGTAATAATTAGTGTTTCAAGTAACATATGAACTTCTACGCCTTTCATTAAAAAAATAACACAATAGTTACTATTTTAAATAATATAATAAATCTTTATTTTTTTTTCTTCTCTCACATAGACAGTAAGTATTACAGTTTAGTATACAAAGTAAGTACATAATTCGATGAAATCTATGCGAGAGACTGGTGTCTGTACTCGGAGACCGGTATGACAGATAACCAGTCCCTCCCATTCCGGACCACGTGAATGAAACTTATATTTAAGTAATAACAATATGAACTGTTACTGTATCTTTATAATTACATCATTAGGATTAACAAATGTGAAAAACTATAATGTGTGTGTGCGTGCGTGTGTGTTTGTGTGTGTGTGTGTGTGTGTATGTGTGTGTGTGTGTGTATGCTTTTTAAGTTGTGACCAATAGCAATTTTTCTGTGGAGTCATAATCTAGTGTTTTTAAAAAAGCTGCAGTTACCTTTTTAAATAGTGTTGGGTTCCTGCCTGTAGTTGTCATTTTGGCTTTTTCTACACGATCGCCACAAAAATGTACATATTTATCCGACAGTCGTCGCTACCCGTAAACGTACCCGCTCAAAGCCTAAATTATCCGAAATCAGGTAAAAATACCCGCAACGGCAACACTGCTGACAGCGGCAGTCACACAGCAGTGTCCTGGCTTCCGTGGTTGATAAATACATTGTTACTTTAATACCAAAAAGTAAATCCCTGTTCAAAATTAAAACTCTAGGCCATGAAAAATGGTCAAATATTAAGAAATGAATTGTAGTATGCGCAAATGAGTACCGTCCATGGGCATTCTCCTTTCATTGGTTGACAAGAAAATAAAATTGGTTTTGTTTGTTTAGTTTCCGTTTTTAATTAAGCGTTGATTAAGTATGTAAGAATTCTCTATTTTTCACCTTTTGTTTTAGAATTTGTAATAAAAACCTTTTTTGACAGCCCTGTTGACTACAAATTATTTGTATGTAAGTAAATTGCCATGAACCTTAGGGCAACGTTACCTACTGCCGGTGTTGCCTCCATTTTTGCTTATTTCTACTTATTTCGTTTTTAGTACTATAGATAATAGTCCAAACACGGTAACTTAACCTAAATTGCATTGAATAAAAATTTGATAATTTTACCATATTGTTTCTTTCTTTCATAGAGCTTATTTATTAGGCTTTAAACAAAAATTAATATAAAAAACAATAGCCAAATATACAGTAAACCATTACACAATTAGCGATCTTTGATTTATATACATACTATAGGACAAGAATTTTTTTGTCAAAAAATGTGGTAAAGTTGCCAGGATTTAGGTATTATTACAATTTACATAATTTTAGTGTGAAATAATAGTGTGCGTATAAATCAGCAAAAGGTTGGTTTTATTTAAAACGTTATGTTTCCTAACGCTATGAGGAAGAGATATAATATAAATATTAAGTAAATCAAACACTTGCTAATTATTTGCATGAATCACACATAAAAAAACCCCACATTATGGTTGTAATTTTAAGCTTTTCGCTTTAAAAAGCTCTTATATAGATATTACAGCAAATAGTCATACCAACTTATCGTATAGTTAATTATTTTTAACTGAACTAATTTGCCGCCGTCGCTGTTAAGTTTTTCATAAACTTAAAATCACCTTTGCAAAGTCATATACCTACGAGTGTGCAAACTTCATACTACGATTTTAATATAGAAACTATTTAATTATCCTCATTACGCGGCTAAACATAAACACTGCAAACATCCCAGTCACGATTTGTACAATAACAGTTTGACAACGTGTGCCTCAGTCCCACTATTAGGCTGCGTGAAAACTGCCCTTAATTAGGGATAATAGTGGTTAAATCACGGTCAATGAATGAAGGGAAAGTTGGAACGTGGTCCTATGTCATAATGTCGCCCAAAAGTTACGAATGTGTGGGAATTAACGATTATTCGTACTACGAACTCGGATCGGAGCTTTGAAGGATGTTTGAAGGGAACAAAGATGAAATTTTCATGTCTCATATTCAAGTCAAAGTAACTCCTAACTTGCCTAAAATGCGGGTTGAAAGTGGTATGTGGCGGCCCTAGGGCCGTTATGAAGTTTAAAAAAGGAATAGGAGGGGTCATATCAAAATCTGTAATAGCATCTTCTCTCTTTGGACATTTATTTACCAAAGGTATGCAGGCAAAGGCACAGAAGCCTATACAACCATGTTTTGCTATTATATAAAATAATTAATATCGTATAATTAATATTAATTATTATTTTAATATCTGAAACATTGTTTTTTTGAAAGAATGCGTTTTTAGAAACAGATTCAACCAAATAAGTTATTTGTAACATAAAAAATCAGGCTATTAAAGAGTACGGGTCAAACACCAAACAAGACTGTATGGACTTAGTTTCCCTTGCCTTCCCTAAAACAGAGAAAATGAACAAAAAAGTTATGGTCTTTCGAAAATTCCGCGGCCCTAGGAAAAATATGTTTTAGATTATTTCTGTTTATTTTTACTTTCCTCATATTCAAAATGAAAAGTAGAGTGCTTACTTCGGGCGTATGGACCCATAACAGTCTCAAACTATCGGCGCACGAACGAACTGTTATGGGTGCCATACATCCCTTGCTAAACAATCTACTATTACAACCTTAATAGTTTTTTTTATTTATTTACTTCGTAGCAAATAAGAACAGGTTAATTAAGGCATACAGACCCGCACAGCAATTTTTATTCATTATTATTCTCGCGTTTTAATTTCATGTGTCATGTTTTTTTATTTAACTACCTACCCACTCATATTTTATTCTGAAAAAAGTTAGGGGTTCAAATCCTATAATTTTCTCTATTATTTCTACATAGCACACAAATACTTGAACTATCATGAGATTTAGAAATCAAAAAGTTTACATCACGAACTTCTTTTACGTGTAAAATATACTTTTGCATATCAAGTTGTTGACTACAAAAGGCCGATATTGAAGTAAGCCTCTAAACGGGTAAACAGTTTGCCTCTGATAGGTACATACGAAAACCGTCCTTGCATGACCCTAACTTAACCCATGTGCTAACAAAATTGCTGTGAATTTATCAACTTCAACCCTTTTCGCCAAACAAAATAAAATACCTATAGGGACAATTTCAATACCCGACACTTGCTTATCGTTCGCTATTGTGTTTAAAATTGTAACGTCGAAATGAAATGATTTTATTTTTAATAAAATGGTGGTTAAAGGTCAAATGACAATTTACAATATATAGATTTCTTTGTCCTTAGTATATTTTGCTATTGGCACAATTTGATAAACAAAAAAGGCAAAATTCAAAGATTTCTAATTTCAAAGATGTTTTAACATTTTTATCATTCGCTTTTTTCGATTGTTTAACTTTCAGACAACAAGAACAGTTAAATTCGTATACAAAAACATTCTTATAACAAACATTAATAATGTATAATGAATGAAATTATCTTAAAAATCTTGGATCCCAGCAATGGCACGAGGTTAGACAGACATAGCGACCTTACCACGTGTAACGTCATGGGAGGTCTGTCCAAATGAAATCACGCTACAAACAACTCGAAATTATCTGTTTGATTGCCATAATAATAAACTTGATTTGCTCTTATTTTAACTGAATTATGAATAGATAAATTTATCATAAACATCTACTATTCCAAACCTACTTAGTTAATAAAGAGTTTTGTTTTCGTATATAGTTGCGAAATGCTATTAAATTAAATTAAATTAAATTACCTATCATAGATCCAGAGCTGTAAGTAAAGTAATAATGGAAAAAATACTACCTGAATGATGAATTAATTTAAGTAATAGTGATGTCAAAAAATAAATTCAAATTCAATTCACTCACACACTTAGGTACAAAAAAATGTTAAATGGGGGCATGAAACTTTTATGAATTATCTATACTAAGTAATAGGTATTATAAACTGCCTATGCCCAGCAGTGGGCGTCTTACGGTTGAAATGATGAGGTATTATAAAGCTGAAGAGTTTGTTTGTTTGAACGCGCTAATGTCAGAAACTACTGAACCGAATTGAAAAATTATTTTTGTGTTGGATAGTTCATTTATTGAGGAATGTTATAGGCTATATTTTATCCCGATATACCCACGGAAACGGGATTTGCTTAATCTTGACTAAGATTATAAAATTTTGGGATTAAGCAACAAAATGTATTCGAATAAAACTGATGCAAAAAGATATTAATCGGAAGAACACTATCAAAAGCTTAAAGAGATTGAAAAATTTAAAATGAAGTATTAGAAAAAGTCGACCCGTCTCACAGCTAACTCTGATGAGACCGAACCCACGACCTTTCACTGTCCGGGCGAAAGCTCTAACCATTGAGCTACGGATTCGCTGGGAGAAGAAGCGACGAATTTATTCAATACTTCTGACGCGCTGTTAGTCAGTGTTAGTGCTGTGAGACGGGTCGGCTTTTCCTAATACTTCATTTTCAATATTTCAATAATAATAATTGCATTGTGAATGCAAAAAATAATAAACTTAAAAAGATATTTTTTTTTAGCATTGCATATTCTTGTTGAAATTTCAAATTATACGGTCCTTTTCAAGTGCACTATAATTTATAACAGGGTGCCTACCATCAACTTCTATTGCGATTTTGTTTAGGACCTAAGCTGGCTGCCTACTATCAACTCTTATTGCGGTTTTGTTTAGGACCTAAACTGATCTGCTTCGCTTATTCGTACCACGACAGCTTAATATCAATGACAGCGATTCAGAGATCATTCAATGATATTTCACAGCCGCTAAGCTGTCATGTACTTATTTGACTTATAACTCGGCCAAGCTAACATGACACCTGCATTTTATACCCGTCCCTCTCACTCTCCAGGCATGACAGAATCGAGTGAAAGAGACGGGTAGAAGAAATAAGGACACAAATCGTTTGGTCATTCACATTTAGCAATTCATTTGCGATCCAGTTTTTAGACGGTCAGAGTACGAAAGAAAGCAATTCATTTTAGGAACCTATTCTGCATCGCGCTATTTTTGAATCGCTGTCTTAAAGTTGATAGTAGGCACCCAGATCTTACCTCGTACCTTTTTCATGGGATTTTTCAGTCATACGTTGTTGAAAAATTCAAAAGTCTTTTACAGTTTTCATTACATATAACAAAAGTTAACCCTAAATCCAAATTACATGCTTCTCGTCATTTGATAAAACAATTGAATTTTATTGTTTGCGAGGCCAAATATGTGCACGTCCCAAGCTTACTGGTTTACTTACCTACTTCTATCAAAGTATCAAAATGGGTTGACTTGACTTACAGTTTATTTACAATAATTAAAACCTTTAGAGAGAGGTATCGTGGTCGGTAATCAATTATCTAGCCAGGTAGATTGCAGGCGATACCTGATCGCGGCCTCGATTGAGCGATGTGATACCGCTCGAGACGGCAGGTCGGGTAACGACTTTACTCGTTTGATTTTACTGCATTTACACGAGTGAGGGCCGTTCTCCATTCCACCAAAGCGGAGAGGAAATGTCCTTTAAGAGGGGGTATAAAGGCAAATCGCCAGTCTTGATTTTTACAATACAAATTAAACCACGATTTATTTGGAAAAAAGTTTATAGATATTACAACATACTTACTTGAAAGGTGAAAACATAAAATAATAACATTTTGTCGATAAAAAAATCAGAAAGTTCCGGTCTTATTTTCAGCTATAATCAATTTATTTTCATTATGAGGCATATTACTGAGCCAATATTTTAATACATAATATTAAACAATATTATCTAACGACCCTTTTAAAGATTTGCAACAATAATGTTTATTTTAATAAAAGTAATTCGGCGTTTACTATTTATGTGTTTTTTGTGTGATTTTTTTCTAGGTACCTTACCTACGCCCTCATGAGCCATTTCAAAATTTTGCTTTGTTGTATGGAGGTTGACTCGAAGTGCGCTCTGGTGCGCTGATGCGACTGATTTACTTATTAGTATTACCATATTTAATTTCAATACTGAAAGTTACATTTTTTACTTATTTTTATGTGTTCCTGAATGATGTAAGTTTACTTTTGTCTAGATATTTTGTTAAAATTTCTTAGTAAATAACGGATTTTAAATTGAGGTATTCCAGTTACGGCACCAGTTTGAACCGCACCATTTGAACGGCACCAAAACATTCCCGTTACGGCACCAATTATTGCGGTTCGAATTTAAAATATTATCAAAGCATTCCAGTTACGGCACCAATAGTTTAAAGTTCACTAAAAACATCGATAAATCAGTTCAGTTCTTTATTATTTTTGAAGACATTATTTAAAGTAGATATTCTTATAACAACAGAATAATACACAAAGTACAAGGACAATGTAGCTTTGCGAATTATCGCTTGGATTCTAAAGTACCAGGACCACATAGCTATGGAGGAGGTAGTGTAGAGCTATGGAGAGGTTTGTCTTTGTACTTTGTACTAGAACACCTGCTTCAAAAAATGTCTTCAAAAATAATAAAAAACTGTGGCTCTACTACGCCTCTAACCATTGGTGCCGTAACTGGAATGCTTTATTAATATTTTAAATTCATTTTTCGAACCGCACCAATTGGTGCCTTAACGGGAATGCTTTTGGTGCCGTTCAAATGGTGCGGTTCAGATTGGTGTCGTAACGGGAATGTACTTATTTGAATAATTTTCGTTACTTTTAAATTTAATTTTAGAATAACGGAGATACTCAGGAAAACAGAAAACAGTATTTAATAAGACTGATATTAAAACAATATTAAAGGAAATACACTTTTAAATTGTTGTCCGAATCCAGGCTTGTACAATGATATAGAATCAATTTAAGAGCGAATAATAGTAGGCTTGAAATTCTTGTAAGCCTATGCTTTGCTGGTTGATAGGCATCTTAGGCATACAAGAGTTGTCTGATAAATTATAAGTACAAATAGTAACATTTTATAAGTCTGGTTGCTAAGTAACATAATCAAGATACCTAGGCGGCACATAAACTTCTAAAATTCTACTGACTTTTCACCCTTTATCACCATTTAAACAGGTAGCTGTTTAAGTTTATGTTTTTTTAGTTCATTAACATTTTGTTTTAGTCTATTGTAAGATAGAGATAATTTCCCAAAGTAGGCGCTTCATTTCAGTACTTAATAATAATTTACAAGTCTAAATAAGCTTTCTGATTTCTGATTTGAGATCACTTCAAAATATCAAAATTTGTATGTGGTGTAAGGAAAGGACACATCAAACACTCAATTAAGATATTGCCACGGTCAAATGACCACGAGAGTAATTATGATTTAGAGATGGGACCGTTATAATATCAGAAATTATGACGACTGATATTAGTTCCACCTGTACAGTCACGAGCAATAATATGTAAACTACATAAAACTTTGTCACATTGAAACAAAACTATCTGTGCCACAAAAGTAATTTAATTTTATAATACGACATAGTCCTATGATGATATACTATTTTTGCTCGTGAGCTGGTGACCGTACGTTTTAATTTGTGATTAGTATAGTACCTACTAACTTGCTCGTAGGTAGGACATGGTAACAGAAAATCACATTTAATTCTACAGGTTATGCAAGTGTCTTGATAATATAAGAGAGGCTTCAAATTGTTCGTTCATGATACCTCGACAATATTCAATACACAGTATTAGTATTTTGTCCGTTTTGGCATTTAACATTTAGGATTTTAACACACACAATCCATACTAATATTATAAATGTGAAAGTGTGTCTGTTTGATTGTTTGTTTGTCCGTCTTTCACTTCAAAACGGAGCAACGGATCGACTCGATTTTTGGTATGGGGATAGTTTGGGAGCTGGAAAATAACATAGGCTACTTTTTATTCCGAAAAATTATAAAATAAAAATATCGCTAAACTGTCGTAGGTACTATACAAAACTGTAATTTCTTCCATAGCCGCTTCCAAAGAGGTATGTCAAAGAGTATTGTAATCAATGACGTTTTAGCAACGTTTTAGTCGCTTTGGATTACAGTGCCACAAACTTTGCTGTGCCGGTGGCCAAAATGTGAAACTAACGTGATTTTTTTAATGTCATTTTGCTGTCAAGTTGATGTCCAACCATAGTGCTGCTGGCGGCTGAAGTTCTTAGAAGTCAGGGCCGGTTAAATTACTACAAAAAAAAGAAAAACGTACGTAGCGCCGCTGTCACCGGCACAGAAAAGGTTGTGGCACTGTACCTACTTTTTAATAAGTGACATTTGTGGCAGGCAGTGTATAAAACTTCTTCGCGATTATTTATTTTCTTCTGTCTATCTATAATAGATGTTGGTGATACGAAGTTTACCGGGTCCACTATAATTTTAATAATATGGCAAAACAACGTTTGCCGGGTCTGCTAGTTGTTTCATAATTTGCAATATATTGACACTTCGACACTGATATTGCACCGCTTTAGCCGGTTTTGTATTTATTTATCAACAGAAAACAACTCTTCCACCATCACCGGTCCTGCTCTAAATATTTTTACTTACCACAAACTGATTATACTCAAGTCCCAAGAGTGATCCATATACGTTACCTATAAGGATCCAACTATTTCAAATGGGTTTGACGCCCAATTTCAACCCTAAGTTAAATGGTCTAAATTCCCTTTGGGTATGACCTTCGTTCTTGTTTTTAGAGAAACTCGTGCAATACATAATATCACACATACATATTTATAAAATACTAGCTGCTTTCGGCTTTACCCGCGTACTCGTTCCCGTAAGAATATCGAGATGAAAATAATATAGCTTATGATTTCACTAAGGAAATAATTTTTAAAATCGGTGCAGTAGTTCCAGAGTTTACACCAAACAAACAACCATAGGGGAAGACCCCTCTGGTTGTTTATTTTTTGGCACGCCCGTCTTGTAAATGCCTGAGATCAATTGAGATAAAAAACAACTAACTAATAGTGATAAATTCTATTCAAAATTAAGTATTTATAACAAAATAACTCTCAAGTATTTTTAACTACGATAATTAAACTACGATTACTAAAAATAACTATATAACCTGATATCCGTTTTCGTTCATATTTTTTTGACACTGGATCAAATACTATACGCAGTTAAATAAGGCATACTAAATGACTTTCGGCCAAAAAGTTATCCCCAAATTATAATCAGTATCAAACAATTTTATGGAACAGAATAGTTCACAGTTTGTCTTTAATTTGATATTAGTAGGTAATAAGTATAAGTATGTATTGTAATTACCTATTGTATGTCTTACAATAGTAGATTGTACAACAAGTCTATAAAACGTACCATTTTACCCGAGCCGTAGGCGAGGGTTGATAGTCAATTCGAGGGTAAAATGGGTTTTATGTAGAAGTTATACACTCTGCTTTTCACTTAGAGTGTGAGGAAAATAAATAACAATATTGCAAAAAAAGAAAACTTTCTTTTTCATTTTTTTTGTATATGGCATTGGCAGCACAGTGACTTTAGCATAGATTGTAGTCCATAATGCTCTTGAAATACTTATTTATTAGAAAACTCATTAATTTTGCCTAGTTTTATTAATTTAGTAATTTAAAATGGATTATGTACAAAATCGAAGAAACAGAATGAAATACCTAATAAAGTTTATTTAACGAAGTTTAATTGTAATATTGTTATGGGTTTCAACCATTTGAAGTGCCTATTTCAAGCATTTTTTCACTTAGTAAATGGGCATTCCCCTTTATATCTTAATAATATTAGTATAGTGTATATTTTACGTTTACTTAAGTTACCACCTCACGACGCCTTCATATTATATTTCAGTTTATGTCGGATAGACGAGTGATTTAAAATATAAAACTTAGTTTATTATGCGATTCACTTGATTTTACAATGGCACTAGCGTTTAGATTTTATCGGCTATAATGCCAACGTCGTCGTCGTTATGGCTTTCTCTTAACCCTCTGAAACAAGTTGAGTTCCCTTTTGGGCCAGTGGTTACACCCTCTTCGAGCCTTACATGTTCACAAAAATAGTTGCCGTTTTATATAAACCCTTAATTTCTTTTTACTAGCTAGTTACTTAGGAATTTGTGATAAGCGTTCTATTTGAATTTTAATTTGATCACTAAGGAATGTTTAAAGAAGTAATACTGACTGGTGGAGTGTTTAGTAAAGTATTGAATGGTTTACTTATGTAAAAAATATAACACAAACTATTAAATAACAAAAACAAATTATTTGATTATTTTGTTAAATGTTACAGTAAATTTCAAACGATGATATCTAACTACGACTACTCGTAAATACGAGTTAGTGTAAAGTTTAGAAACTGAAATCGGTGTTTTAGTACACAAGTTTATTTCCTTAAAACGAAGCACAAAAGGAACATACCTGATATCCCGCAGAAGGCATGTGCGAATCGTTTTTACAAGTCATAAATAGGAGAGTGCCGTGTAATGGATGCAATCAGCGGCTTGCAAAATTTCCAGGCGATAATACACAGCTCTTGTACAAACACGACCCTTACTAAGTACCTAGTTACTTATACTGATCTTTGTTTATATTATGTATACCAAATTTATTATTTACCTGCTCTGCGCGGTTTTACCTTTATAGTTCACGTTCCCGTGGGAATATCGGCATAAAATATAACTTTAGGCAATCAGGAACAATGTAGGTCGGTAACTTTCTACTGATCAATGAATTTTCAAAATTGGTTCAGAGGTGACCTTAACCTTTGTAAAGCCAGGGTCATTTTTAATGGCCCCTTTTTTATGTAAACAAAGCACTTGAGTGCGCGGATATCGCTATCCCGAACATCTGGTTATGCTTAGGCCGTCTTTGGTTACATTTATGATAAGCTGAATAACAAGGCGATAAACTAAAACTCTTTCGACAGTTTTACGATATGTTTTGTTTTTATAATGGTCGTTCGAACTTGAACTTTGAGTAAACAAAGAACAATAGTGCGGTTTTTTTTTCACATAGTTATCGATAAAATAACATATAAGAAGTATATATATTTAGAATCTACATGAAAAAACCTATCTGATAAGAATATAATATACGGAAAAAAATTGACTTTATTTTTTGAAAATTTCAAAAATCTAATTACTTCCGGTTTAAAAAAAACGAAATTAAATGTTTTTTATTTATTTTTTCTTCTGGATCACATATTATAGTGTATTTTTATAGTACGAAGAGTTTATCTCTCTTTTGAACATCGAAAACCGCATACAAAACATATAAAAATTGCTATACTAACAAAAAAACAATTGGAGTTGCTTGCGCGTATACACGCGCCGTCGTTGGGAGGTAATCGTCCAAATAAACTCTGTCTTTGAAATAGTAGTGTAGTTACAAGCTGCAGTTTTACTCACGTGGTTCCTGATCAAGTGGGAATAATGGGATTATTTTACCTTTTTTGTATGCGGGATCATGTCAATTGGCATTGGCATATCTTTAAGCATTCTACATCCAAATCCGTTCTACCGATTACGCGTGATTGTGTGGCAAAATAACCTTCCTATTCATATTATTAGTATATGATTTTGGCGGTTAATAATATGAAAATTGTAGTCTCAGCAAAAAATATGGATGTGAGATCTATTCCCATAACGTTGCTGTTGCTGTCGATATCCATTATTCAATCAATCCTTCCGCGACAGCATAGGTATATCGCAAATTATCATAATTTAATATACGGGGTGTTAGTCAACGGATGTGTCAGTACAATACTATGATCATATAAATATGAATAATCTTTAGAAGTCGAAGTTTCAAAGGAGATTGTCCAAAAATATTTCTCATACAAACTGACTGTTTTTTAGTTCAATGTCGAAATGATTTGGATTTTGTGGGGTCTATTGTACATTATAATGAGACTATTGGTATTGTACTCATTTAGTCTATAAAGATTCTAGATTTTTAGTCCATAGACCGTCTTCTTTGAATTAAATTAAGGTATTAGTGCCTTTATATCTTTTCACTTCTCATGCTCTAAAAGTACACCAATATAGCCCTACGAAGCGGGACTAAAGAACCACTTTAGGCTCTAGGGAGTAAAAAGTAATTACTTTTTTAATTTCCTTCATGTGACATTAGACAAACTCAAACAGCAAGTGAATATCAATATCAACTTATTTGCATTCCAAAATGTTACATGGTTGTTAAAATTTATAAAGTGAGGATGACGCCATTTTAATCATAAAATACATTTTTTATTTTATCATTAACGTTTTATTTGTGGATATATTTGTATTTTCCTAATTATTTTAATTTTATGTGTATTATAATTTTATTAATAACTAGCGGCCGCCCGCTGTTTCACCCGCGTGGTGCCCGTTCCCGTGGGAATATCGGGATAAAAAGTACTCTATGTGTTATTCCAGCCTATAATCTATCTCTGTAGCAAATTTCATCCAGATCCGTTCAGTAGTTTTTGCGTGAAAGAGTAACAAACATCCATACATCCATACTCACAATAAAAATTATCCCGAGGGAATGTGATATTTTTTCGGGATAAAAAGTAGCCTAAGTTACTCATTGTTACATCAGCTACCTGCCAGTGAAAGTCCCGTCAAAATCGGTCCAGCCGTTTCAGAGATTAGCCGGAACAAACAGACAGACAGACAGACAGACAGACAAAAATTGTAAAACACGTCATTTTGGTATATGTACCGTATATATTATAATCCTGTGCATGTTGTAAAAAGCGGTTATTTTGATGTTACAAACAGACACTCCAATTTTATTTATTTGTATAGATTATATTATTTTAATTTTATTAATAGTATCATTAAATGTCAAATTTCATATTTCTGTAGTATTTTGTCGTTTAAGTATTCATTAATTATTCATTAATTGTATAACAATTTTTATTTAATAATCAGCAATTTAAATATTTTTTTAATTTATTAAAATTGTTTTCATTTTTAATTTGTTCTTATAAAATAATATATATAATATATAATATACTATTATTTGTGAAGTGTGGACCATCTTCATTGCGACAATGTTGCGATGTTTTTTTGTTTCATGGTTTTCCGCTAGGAAGGTGGCGCCACGTGTTTTAAATTGTTCATTTGTGACTGGTTTATAAGAAAAAACTGACCGCGAGTTTTTGGCGCCATTTTGGAGGGTTAGGTTAAGTGGATATTTTAATTTATTCGTAATTTATTTCAAAGTGGACTTTGTGACTCAAGATAGGTGTGGTATTGTGCCCAAGTGTCTACGCAACTGGACGATATGTGGTGACGATGTGTGATCAAAATAGGCGCTAACTCGGTAAAATGATGCCGAACGTTTTATGATAGTGGTGACAACCTCTGCAAGAATTATCGAGAAGGCTGGCTTGACACACTTGACGCAAAATATTCCAAGGAGCATTGGAATGTTACACACCTACATTCTTATGAAAACATAAGAAACTATAATAATTTAATAATACTCAAAAATTGGCAGTAAGGCTAAATATCTTCGCCTGTCCTACAAAAGGGCGAATATTTTTACTACTACTACTACAGACCGCGAAAAGTTTCAGAATTTGTTAAATGTTTTTGTACTAAATAGACTATTTTTCTCAAAGTGAAAAGTACAGTTTGCACCTCGAGACTAAACGCCAACTTAATATATTCGTTTAGTCCCTAGTTATAAAATATACTATTTTTTTATTTGATGTTCATCCGAATGACTAAATGACACGATTAATGTATTATTTATTTCAAATAATAAAAGCGTAAATTAGTTGAGCATATCTATTCTTATATTTCAGCGCGAACTGTTTTCATTGAAATAAAACAATTTTTACCTGCTTTTTAGTCAGGAAAACTAAAAATATTTAAAAAACACAATATTAATATTCACCTAGTGGGTACCTATGTGTTTAATAAAATACGCGTGGTAAAAATCGAAAATATGTATTATTTCAGCTTAAATTGGTTGTTTATTACTCGTAAGTGTGAGGCAAAATCACAACCTTGTAAAAGAAATCTCTACTAATATTCCATCACACCGTAGACGAGGTAGCTACGACATATTACGATATTCAACCATATCACTTGTTGATTTCCTCTTACCTGCGTCATAGGGAAAATGCTGTAGCGAAAGGAAAAGTAGTAAACAAAATCTGTTATTAAACGCCTCCGTGCTCGGTTACCCGTATCCCGTATTCCCATGTGTAAAAAAATTGTAAAGAAAATTCATAAATGGTCGGGATGTCCATAATTTTTGTTTTTAGAGATTTTTGTCATTTATAAATTGTATCGATCACAAAAGTTAATAAATAACTTCTTCTGCATAACTTCATACGTGAAAAAGATTAACCAGTTCCAATTTAGCTAGCTATCAGCCTCGCCAAGTATATTCCGGTTGTAATTGAACCTCTAGTAGATAATTTTTTATGAGTATAGAAAATATTAACGGTATAATAATATGTGTGTGTGTTAGTTAGCCTTTATAACTTGTTTAACTTAATAACGAATCATTTTTTACTTTAGGTATATTATTAGGATAATGATAACTATTCACTGAATAATTTTGCGAATACCTTAACAAAATATATTTTTCATAAGACGAATACGAACAGAAATAGTACAAAATATTATTAATACTGCTGTACTTTGATTCAGAGGAATAAATAATAATATAAAAGTTCGTTTGATGTTTTGTAATTAACTAATGAATAATTTTGCGACATCTCGAGTTGTATGATATCCTGGTTACCTTTTGCTCACTTGTATTTGGTTTAAAGGTCTGAGAAATCTGTTACAGTTTTGGAAAATTCCCAGAGCATTAAAAAAGGTACATTAATTTAATGACAGTCTGCAAGTTAACAAATCCTTCACGTTTTCAGTTAATTATATGAAACGACGCGAGAATATAATTTTATAATTGTTATTCCTGAGGTAGATGCGAGCCTCCCTTTTACAATTAAAAATAATAAGCTTCCACCTGTGGCGTTACATTTTGTAGATTTCCTGACGTTGAAATTTTAATGAATAATTCCTCTTGTCTTGTTCACAAGAATATGAATGGATTTGGATGTGTGCTTTTACTAATGAGAGTACGTATGAGGATTCGTACATGTTGTGAAATTAGTCGTAGGTAATACTTAAAATTTTATAGAATCTTTGCTATAACAGCGCTTCTTCAGTTTTAATATCACACACAATGAAGCTCTATATTTAGTTTCATAGCTATGTTTTCGCGTATCCTAACAAGCTTTATCTTTTAGAATACTTCCAAAGCTCCTCGTGGTGGAAACCATGTAATATTACGACGTCTGTTTATTACGATCGTTTAACTTTACGAATATTTATCACATAACTTTACTATTAGCCATAACATGACTTTAAATGTGAGCCCCGCATCAGTAAGTAATTATTCTGTTACTGAAGTTTGTTACTGATGTTAAATTAAATGTTTCATGCGAAAACTAGAACAATTCATTTATGTTTGAAAATGTCGATCGTAAGTGTTCATCCTCCTTATAATAATATAAATGCAAAATTAATTATGTCGGTTTTTTTAGAAAATATTAATTTATGCTAACCTGAAATAAAATCACGAAAATATTTATAAAACGAGGGTAACCTATCATACTTCCGCAACTTTTCTGTTCGAATTTCAGATATTCGAAAACAGAATGTCGAAGTTTCAAATACCTGCCAGATAGATTTTTTCACTATTTTGTTTGTCCATAAACTTATTTTACGAATATTTCATTTTCCAGAAAAATAGTTAGCCAAATATTAAATTACTCTTCATTAGACAGATTTTTTGTTTATTAAAATTTCCATTTCTATTAGAAAAGATAATGCTAGGAATGTCCGTCCATTTTAAAAAGTAAGGATTTGACATTTTGGGCTTAAGCATGTGGTCAAAGAAATTGGTTTCCACAATATACGATTACTTTATGCTCAAAAAAATATCGCTAATATAATATAATTTTTTTTCTGGTAGGTGGATTATGAAAAATACGTTCTTTTAACATTTCATATCACAATGCACAAGCTATAAACAAACTATTTTTAAATCCTTCATAAAAATGAAACTTACTAAAGTTTTAGAAAAAACGTAATTATATTTCTTATGGACAAATTTTCCCGCGTACGTACACCCATATAATATACCTCTTTTTGCGGTCCCCCGACCGAAAGATGAATTTTATTTTAAGGTTTTAATTCGTTGGGGGTTGATTAAAATTTTATATAATTATATGGAATATAATATGGTCGCCATATGGTATTACCCACCATGCGTGTAAAATCCCTACCGTAGCTTACAAAAGTAGCTGATGACCCTGAAATGCCTGAACAGATCTTCACAAAATTGTCTCGATCAAGTCAGCTTTCAAAAAAATAAACCGCATTAAAACCAGAACATTCGCGATGCCAAAGCCAGACTCACAGATGCATAGACACGTAAAATTATAATTACACCCCTCTTTTTCATGACGAGGGTTAAAAACAGAGGTGACTTATTTCAATTTTTAAACAAGGCATGTGACTTGAGAATAAATAAATTTAACAAAATGTTGTTAATAAATAAACTTTTTTATTCACTATCACTACTAGATGAAGAATTGGCGTCATCGTCGTCATTTAATTTTATTGTTATTTGTCTATCCACCAGGCTATCAATATGAATGTCTTTGTCGAAGTCGTCAAACAAATATCTTTTTTTTTTCTGAAAATGCTTTGAACGAGAGTAATATTAAAAGCTAAAGGAAGAAAATAAAATGCTTGGTTTAACAATAAGTAAAACCAAGTTCTAATAATGATCGATTGTTCGTATATTTTTACCGATCATTCGTATACAAGTGAATCTGAAGAGTCACAACACTGCGGTAATGGACGTAGTGACTTTGAAACGTTGTCTATAAAAAATACCTATACTATATGTGCAGAAATAAAAGGGGACCCCTGTTTGGAATAGAATTAATTCACACACTCTCAGATGATCTACAGAAAATTAACAACGGTTGCTAGGCAAACGGTAACTAAGCAACCAGTGCCCCGCGGAATAGTCTATGACTATTTTTAATATTTATTTGCATAATTTGCTGTGTTATTAGGAGCAATTGAATTGAATTTTGCGGATTAAGAATTGTGTTTTTTGTGATTAAGTAAATAAAGATGGCTTTTTATTTCCATGAATTTACGGAAAACGTTATTGAAATGAGTCACACCAACACATCAAAATATGACTATAAAAATTACTGGATTTCATGCGCGTACTCGTGCAAGTAATAACAATTTTTGTTTCATCGAAATCTGGCCAGGATTTCTAAAGTTACAGCGTTGTAAAGTTTCACCAGCTTTTGTAATTTGCTTTCCTTGCGCGCTATATAAGTATTAAAGCTTTAATATTTAATACTGAATGCCTGCTTTAATACTGTATGCTTGTTTGGATGCTTTCAAAAATCAAAAATAAAAAAATAAAAATTTTAGGTTAGGTGTACACTAAAGTTGATAGATTTAATAAATATGTCAAAATATGAGAAACTTTATTGAATTCGAAAGCATTTACGAAATAACATTAACAATAAATTATTAAATAAATTAAATTAAATTACAAAAGTCTTTTAATTAAACGAAAGCACATTACTTCTAATTATAGTATATTTTATATCGAGGGACTAAACGAAGCCATTATATACCAGAGGTGGTTTTGGCTCCCGAGCGTGCGAGGGAGCCAATGAAACCGAGGGTATATTAAGTTGGCGTTTAGTCTCGAGGTGCAAACTGTACTTTTCACTTTGAGTGCGAGAAAAATAGTCAATTTAGTACAAAAACATTAAATAAATATTACTTATTAAAATAAAAATCTCAAAAGATTTTTACTTGAAGCTAAATGTACAATTCGAATTATTTGTAATCTTGTAAATAATTGTCGTCTTAGGAATATTTACACGCGTATTTGTAGACTGCATTTGAGAATTTTGGGTTGACAGCTCTGTATAAGCGGGACTTTCTGGCAGAATTTCTACATTTCTTTCCATCATATTTTCAATATCCGATTGCCGATATTCATTCGACATATCGCGGGACGTAGACGGTTGGGGCTCATTTTGTAGACTTATTTTAATCCCAGATGTTAGTTTCTTAGTAATATTATACTTGTTTTGAATGGACTCCTCTATGTAGCCTTCAGCTACTTGGTCTGACTTCCAACCACCATGTCTCTTAATCGTGGTGAGGTTTGCACCTGAATCTGCCAATAGGGTCGCCGACGTTCTTCGGAAGCAATGTCCTGTGTAGAGTTCTGGGTTTAGCAGATTCAGATAAGTCGCAATTTCTTTAGGCATGCTACCGATTTTGTTTTTACCTATTGCATTTTCCATTTTGGTAGTTTATAAAAAAACGATTGGTGGTTACGTCACTTGGCCTTAGTTGCTGATATGCTTTTACTATTTTTAAGTACTCTCCATTTATTACGAATTTTCTCTCTTCTTTTGTCTTAGTACAAGGCAAGTTTATAGCCTGCAACGAGGTGTCACTTTCGACATCGGCCAAAGTAATATTCACCAGTTCTATTCCTCTGCATGCGCCACTTATACCGAAAATCAAGGCAACCTGTAAGTAAACAAAGTAAATGTGACAATCAACAGTTTTTATAGGTATGTACCTAAATAAAAAGCATGGTTATATAGGTAGGTAGGTACATAAACAAACCTTGGTCGCCAAGTACGTATACCTATCCAACTCGTAATTCGTCTCAAAATAAACTAAAATTACCTTGTTATAATAACCTTTACGGAAAACAACTATTACAATATCAAGTGCCAACATTAATTAACAACCTACCATCGATTGTAAAGAAACAAATCACAACATTAAATATTAAGAATAAATTAAAGGATCATTTTTTATCATTAATAGTAGACAACCCTAACGTATAAATACATAGTAAGTAATAAGTAATAAAAATGTATAACGTCATATATTATATTAAAAAATAACAGTACCACAAATCACCTTGTGTGTTCTTACAAAAAGGAATCCGTGTGTGGTTTGCCAGCGCTGTGAAGTACGAACGATTGTCACATCACAAATACAGTTGTGGGTAAATTGAAAAAAAAAAACGCAACTGTATACTATATATTGTGTTTATAATTTTTTTTTTAATGTATTTTTTTCCTTAAATTAATGTTAGCGTAAGACGGTGAATGCCAGTGTGCGGACAAACTAATTCTGGTTTTTGTCACACTGCTTCAAGATAATTTATATTTTTAAGTACACCTTGTAAATTTTTAATAAATAAATAAAAATAAAAAAATAAATAAGTATTTTTCATTGGGAGCATTATTTAAAAAAGTTTATATCTCCTGAGCCGTCAATACTTTGGACTTTTTAGCTTCACGACCACTGGATAAGCGCTTTAGAAACGAAATCAAATTTGTAAATGTCTTCATTTGCACTTCATGCTTCATATTCATTGTCGACTTTAACATAGAATACGTACTCCACAACGACGATGGTTGATATTTTTTCGACAATTCATCAAAATATGCCAAAAAGACGCTTTCAGTGAAATAATTTATATGTTTCTTATTCCTCCAGTGCATAAAACTTTTGTAAGTTTTTAGGTTAATCTTCCGCGATTTTGGCGGCAAAAGATTATCTATTATGATTTTTGCTCTTTGCTCGACGTCAAACTCATCACTGTCACTGGACATTCTTAATTTATTTAAAACCCAATTAATATATAAACTACACTCAACTAAAATTCTGAAATTTTCGCGTTCAGTTTTTTCTTCTAAACCAGTCACAGATTAGGTAACAATTTAAAAACATTGGCGCCACCTTCTTTGCGGAAAAAATTGCAACTTAAACTCTCAACATTTTCGCAGTATATTTATTGGCTGTTTGAGTTTGTCTATGACACATGAAGGAAATTAAGAAAGTAATTACTTTTTACTCCCTAGCGACTAAAACAGTTCAATAAGTAGTCAATAAGATAAGTTAGAAAAGTCACACATTTTCATCCTTTTAATTAAAAATTCTGATTATTTTTTCGTTTTTTAGTGTTTGTTAATTTTATTTGAAGATTCTTTTTGAAGGCGGTTACATTTTTTTTAAAAACGTTTTATTTTTTGATTTTCAGTGTAAATAATCGTAGCGAAACTACATGGTGATTATGATAAATTGTTGTAAATATCCTAACCGTTACGGAGTTCAGCTTTCCATCTTTAGCTACTTATATAACTTGAAGGAATACAACTGAAGGTCCATTCGTGCATAGTTATGGTATTTATAAAACATCATGATAACTCCTAACTGTTGAGGAGTTTCACCTCTCATCATCAGCTCACCCTAATAACCTGAAAGAATATAACTATAAGTTCATACGTACGATTTAATACTTAAGGAATTATTCTCTAGCTCCTAACCGTTAAGGAGTTGTAGCTTCCATCACGAGCTCATCACTATGAGATGAGGACTACCAGATGCAAATACTTGACTAACTTCAAAAATAAATGGAACGCATAAGGCTTGCCTGTATAAGAGAATTTCTCTCAATTTTCCTGGGATTTCATCTCCTGATCCTGACTTGGTGAAAATAAGATCACGTCAGAAGTATAAGATTTCTCGAAGAAAAATAATTTTGAAAATGATCCCCACTTTGATGAAAATAAGAAGTCGTCTAAATAACCAAACTAAAGTCTAAATACGCATTATTAAGGATAACTCCTGAACTTCTCGTCAGTTCTTGATGAAATTTGAATGGGACCACACGAGAAGCGTCACCTTTCAAATAAAAAAAGAATTATCCAAATCGGTTCATTATCTAAAGAGTTCTGAGGTAACAAACATAAAAAAAAAAATATACAGTCGAATTGATAACCTCCTTCTTTTTTTGAAGTCGGTTAAAAAGTTGTAGGTACCTATTTTGATAATATGGGAAACATGTTTCTAGAAACTAAATCTTTCGGCCAAAAGTTGAGTGCCATCCAAAAGGTATTTTATAGTTTAGCTGTTGTAAATATTATTACAATTTTAAATAAATGTTTGAATAATGATTTATAATAATGATAGTAAATAAATATTAATATTTAATTTAATTTATTTGATTTATTTATTTCACTGTTAAACAATTAAATTAAATTATTGGACATCATATCGCATATAGAAAACGATAGTATAGTAGCTTGAGCACTAGTATTACGGGCATAACACGGAAACAACCACATACACCTAACCCAAATTCAAAAGTTCCTTCTCTATATTTAACTAGGCTGGGAATCAAATCCGGGACCTCTAGAGATAGCGGCACCGGTTTTTATCTTGAAAACAGGTATACACCACTCGGCTACGGAAGTCGTCAACCATAACTAGTAACCATGATAAAACGATATAAAATTATTTTCACTTCTCATGCTCGTAAAGTTCGTGTTTATGTTGGGTATAGGCGGCATAAAATCGCTTTTTATGCTCTAGTGCATAAAGTAAAATCTTCGTCTAAGTCTCATACTTTAAGACAAAGGTCGTCAGGTAAACAGTCACACACGCAATTAAACTTCGTAAAATAAACTTTATTAATACGTAACGTATTTCATTCTGTTTCTTAAATTTTGTACATAATCCATGTTAAATTATTAAATTAATAAAACTAGGCAAAATTAATGAGTTTTCTAAGGAATAAGTATTTCAAGAGTATTATGGACTACGATCTATGCTAAAGTCACTGTGCTGCCAATGCCCGTATAAAAAAAAAGAAAAAGAAAGTCTTCCCGCCAATATGGCGAAGTCTTCATTTTTTCTTTTTTGCAATATTTTTATTTATTTTCCTCACACTCGAAGTGAAAAGCAGAGTGTATAACTCGTACATAAAACCCATTTTACCCTCGAATTGACTATCCACCCTCGCCTACGGCTCGGATGGATATATACGTCTCGGGTAAAATGGTACCTTTTATGCACTTGTTGTACAATCTACTATATACAAACATTTTCACTTTGCATCGTAGAAATGTGTTGCAATTTCATTAAGCATTGATGATAATATCCCTGATTATACTTACTTCGGATATCCAATATCTGATATCTGAGTCTAACCGGTGAAGGTGCAAGGTGCCGCTATTTTGCCATCGGCAGCTGCAGGTATTGTGCAATGGTGGTTTCGTGGTGTGCATATGCATTTTTACCCGACTGTTATGTATTAGACCTGAATGTAGCAAAAGGACGAAGGAATAAAAATTCTTGTAATTTATCACCTCTCTTTAACCTCAGGTCATAGAACTTGTTATAAAATATGACGCTAACTTTTTTTGCGAGGATCAATTTCAGTATTAACTCACTCATCTTTTATAATGAGTTGTTCACCTTTTAATTGTTTTGCCCTATTTTATAATTAAGCATGTAGCAGTACTTAGAATTCAAAAATTCTTAAATAAATTAATTATTGAACACCGTCACATACAGCTCTAGCTTAGGTAGGTAGGTAGTAGTCTCGGCCTCACGCGAGTGATGCGGTTCCTGGATCCGAGACCGAGCGCGTCCCCCAGGTGGTGGATAGGGGAACGGCCTCCAGTGGGTGTTACTGGCCTAGGCCGGCGCGAACCAAAACCAGGATTATACCGTAACCCTGTACGTGGTGCAGGAACGGGGGCTGCCGTGTTCTGTCACGGGGGCCGCGCGGAGCGAAACCCCTTAAAAATGCAAAATCACACCGTAACCAAAGAATACTATAATATTACTAACGTAAAGAAGCGACACTCACCTCCCCCCGCCAATTCATTTCCCCCGCATTGAGAAAGTAAACCGAGGAGTAAACGTCACACGTTTGTCGGTTGTCTTGTCAGTCACTCAGTCAACAAGAATATAACCAAGTCAACGATGTCATTATATTTCGTAAGCAAACTTCGATTTGAGGATCGTGCGATATAACCTTGCAGTGGCGTTCGTATATGCAGTTGAATCGTAGATGATTGATATCAAATTTAAATGTACTGGTTACTGGGCAAAAAATCACAGTTGTCACTGGAAAACAAATTACTGTTGTATAAATGTATCCTGCAACCTATCTGGAACTACGGAGTCCAGCTCTGCGGGGTAGCTTCCAAGTCAAATGTAGAAATACTTCAAAGGTTTCAGTCCAAAATACTCAGGTTAATAACAGATGCTCCCTGGTTCATAACAAACCAACAATTACATCACGAACTGAAAATCAGAACAGTCCAAGAAGAGATTAAACACTCGATGCAATCATACAAGAAGAGACTAGATAAGCACCCAAACACACTAGCTACGCAATTAATGAGTAACAGCTCTACCTTTAAAAGACTAAAACGAAAGTGCCCTAGAGATTTATAGGGTAGTAATGAGTACATCATGAGAGTTGGACACTGGACTGGCTGCTCTTCAAGTCAATTATTAAACTCATAATCCTTTTCTGAATGTTCATAAGAAACAGATTGCAAAAAGAAATACAGAAAAAAAGCCATGTTTAAAAAATTTGAGCCTTGATCTGATACAAAGGCTACATTACATGAACTCCAATATTAAAAATTTGTGAAATAACATGATCTAACCACGCACTAAGTTCTTTGTAATTTTTGCTTTGAGCCAAAAAACAGTATGCGATTGGTTGTTTCCAATTTTAATGTATAACTCTGGCAATGATTACAAAAGCTTGCGTTGCTGGTTCTCCAGTTTGTGTCCCGTCAATCTCATGAAAACCTATAATCTTATCCTCGTTAATTTGATGATATAAGTACCGTTTTAATGAAATTTCGTCAGCGCAAATAATGCAGTATTTTTCTGAGTCTTTTAATATTTTAATTTGGTCTTTAAACATTGTAAAACGTTAGGTGAAAATTTTGTATCAATGTTGATATTCATTCGGCGCAACGTCCTTTCGCTTGGCATGTTTAACGTTTGCTAAGACTCGTTATGCTAATGGACTGACAAAATATAAATTTAAAGCAAATAACTGTAAATCTTTAGTGTTTATATTGCCATGATTGTTTTGTTTTAGACAGGTTTGAAATTTGATATTTTTTTGTAATTGAGAGGACATATTGGTATCTTTTTGAGATGCACATTCTTGCTGAGTATCCAAATTTTTTCGTCTTTTACACTCTGTTTATAAGTCACTTAACAATTTCCTTCTACGTGGTGTGTTGGCTGACAAAGGACTTCGTGCACGATGTATAGGCCGTTTGGCTTAACATGCACATTTTTTAAGCAATAAAACTTTATGTTTGGAAGTTTACACTACGAAGAAACGATTTATCATTTTTGTTTTGTGTCAAATAATAAAAAGTTTAGAAACAGACAGACAGAAGCAAAGAGCGACTTTGTTTTATACTATGTAGTGATAATTAAAGACAATTTTATTTGTTGGATTCATTACATTTTTTATTAAATTAGTTCGTACCGTACGACAGGTGCGTTTCTGAAGATTTCAATACAAAGTACATTGTGCCATTCACACGGCCTTTTGACAATCGCTTTTGTACTGAAAAAAGCTTGTAAAATGATTGCTTCCGAACTTACCCGACATAATATAAACATACGTAAATAATAAATTGGGACGCTCTTGCAAAGTTATTTCGTGACGCACGCGGCACGCGCCATCTAGTCGATATATTTTGTACCACTAGCTCCGGAGTGTGCTACGGCGGATGTCATCCCTGCATCGTTGACGCACACATTTGACGCGTGTACACACGTTATGTCAGTTACGTAGTAGTAGAAGGTTATTATGCGGGGGTCGTAGTATGGAGTGTCGTAGGTGTGCCGTAACCCTGTACGTAGTGCAGAAACGGGGGCCGTCGTTGTACTAACACGGGGGCCGCGTGGAGTAAACCACTATAAAATAATCCTCAAAGGTCCGGCGTCGGGGACGTGGGCGTCGGACCGCCTGAAGGTGGCAGGCAGAGGTGTCTGCCAACTACCGAACGAACCTGGGGCACCTCCCGCCCCCCCAGTGTATATAGGGTTACCCGGGTACTGGGATCTCTGCCCGGGTGGACTGACGTTTCTCCCATACTCGTGGGTCTAGATATGGATACAACAAATAATAAAATTTGCAAAGTAGTTTTGGAGAGGACGGATATTGCCCAGGGTCCGAAGAAAAACTGTGACCAAAATTCTGATGATGTGTCGAGCGCTGAAGGCGCTGCAAATGCAACGACCCCCAGCCCAACAGTCGAAAAAGAGGCGGAGTTTAAAGCCGAAGAAATAAAGAATAGGGTTTATGGTCTCTGCAATTAGGTGGCCGAGCATGTTGCCGATTTTAGAGAGTTTGCTGGTAACATTAAGCTGACGACACCAGAGGCGAAACGATTTGACGATTTTGTCAGTCATTTTACTGTCATTTGGGATGACCTGGGGGGTAATTGTCTAACTCAACATCAATCGCAATCGCATTCAGTTTGAAAGATATATACGGCCATTGCTGCATTAATATAAATAACTTAGTCAACTTTCTTCAACAACAAGTGATGGATGTCAAATAGATGTCAAACTGAAAGCGATTGCGATTGATGTTGAGTTAGACAATTACCCCCCTGGTCGAGACTTTCGCGATGGAGGACAGGCGCCTATATAAAATCAAAAACCTTGCCATTGAAAGGTACAGGCAAGTTCGAGAAGAGCTCGCCACCATAAAGTCGAACCGTTATGAGACGAGTGACCATATCGAGAAGCTCATGGCGAACGTTAAGGATTCGATACTCTCTTCTATGGAGGTCAAAATGGACGAACGGTTTAAGAGAACCGAGGCTCTGCTTCTTGCAGCCCATACACAACTGGGGGTTCCAGCCGAGACGAGAGTGCCACCCCCCTCAGTCTCTACTGGGGTTACCTGGTCGCAGGTCGCTGCACGGGGAAAAGAAAAGGGACGGGCGAATGCCCCGGAAAAGCCGCCACCGCCTACAGAGCCGACCACAAAGACAAAGACGCCGACGCAGCCGACTCAGTTGATGAAGAAGCCCACTCGCAAGCTCCCGAATCTCAGTCATCCGGGCACCTCGGCGGTGGTGC
This sequence comes from Crambus lathoniellus, assembly GCA_949710035.1. NCBI lineage: Eukaryota > Metazoa > Arthropoda > Insecta > Lepidoptera > Crambidae > Crambus > Crambus lathoniellus. Next base: position 17,454,264 of record OX453303.1, on the reverse strand, counting down.
TTACTCTCCTGCCGGAGGCAGAGGCGAAAGGCCTGACTTACGCCGAAGTCATGGCCAAGGCGAGGGCTGAGGTCTCTCTCGATGACGTCGGCATAAAAGAGGGCCTTAAAATCAAAGAGTCGCAGACCGGAGCACGGGTGCTGCAGCTACAAGACCCGAGTGGAACTAAAGCTGATACCCTCGCGGGCAAGCTCCGCGAAGTTCTGAAGGATGTGGCTGACGTACGGCGCCCAGAACTTACGATCGGGGTCCAGGTCTCCAGCCTGGACGAAACAGTGACGAGGGACGAGGTTGTTTCGGCAGTGGCGGCCAGGATGGGTTGTGCGTCGGACAGAATAAAGTCGACTGAACTGATGACAGCTAGGGACGGCTCGCGGTTTGTGCGGCTAAGGTGCCCACTAGAGGTGGCGAGCGGGTTGTGCCAAGAGGGCAAAATACGCGTTGGGTGGAGCATCGCCCAAGTGAAGCTCCTGGCCCCTCCCCCATTGCGTTGCTACAAATGCATGGGGGTTGGGCATACAAAACCAAGATGTCCAGGCGGGGCTGATAGAGGCAGCCTCTGCTTCAAGTGCGGGGAGCCAGGCCACATGGCGGCCGGGTGTGAAGCCGAATCGAAATGCCTGGTTTGCGCTGAGAGCGGACGGCCAGCCGGGCATGTGATGGGAAGCCGGTGGTGCAACCCGCCGCCGGTTAAAGGTATACGCCCTGAGGGAAAACCCCCGGAGACAGGGGGCGGTCGGTCTGAGCAGGAAAGGGAGACAGCCATGGAGGTGGTGTCTCCACACAACACGGAGGGGGGGAAACGCAAAGAGAGGGAGGGCAGTCGGCCCACGGAATCGCCAGACAACGGACGGGAAGCTGGGCGGCGGGACAAGAGTCGTTCGTTCCCCGCTCAGCGACCAGGAAAGGGGGACGTCCACAGAGGTGGCGTCTCCACAACAAGACCGTGAGGTGCAGCACCCTGGTGCGCAACGCCCGCAGGTCCGTCGCTCCGCGCGGCATTTCCCCCGGGTTAAATAAAAAAAAAAAAGGTAGGTAGGTAGTACTTGTCGCAAATAACGTAGGCTCGTAGTAACATAATATGTGGACGGACACCATCACATGCATTGTTCCAATACCAAACTAAGTAAAGCTTAACCACTTGTGCTATGGTAATCGGAAACAACGACGGATATCCACATAAACCCAGAAAAGTGAAAATTATAATTCAGTTTTCGTCATTTACCCGATTGGGAAAAAAACACGGGACCTCAGAAATTGCGGCACTTGGAAACCGGTGCGTAGACCAGTCGACCAAGAAGGTCGTAAGCTGAACTTAACAATAAAAAAAATTACATCCTACCTACTGAAGTCTCGTTAAAGAAAAGAAGTTATTAAGTTAAGGAATTTAATAAGTAAACAAAAAAATTATCATTTTTTTGGAACATAAACATTATGTTTTTATTGATTGCTACACAATCAAGTAATAATACTTGATTACCTACCACATAGGTGCGATATTTTGTGTCTTAAGGCTATTGCGGCGATCAAACTCAGAATTTTCAATGTTTTTAAATTAAATTTCCTGACAAAGTATCATTGCTAGGCCTTTCAAAATATTATAAGTGATAGATTTTTTCTTTATGAAGGGAAGTTACTAAAATTTATTTGAATCAAATAAATACAATGTACTAAAAAAAAATATTTTCAAGACCCCTTTTTTCCGTCTTAAACTCAATTATCTCAATAACTAGTTGAGTAATCAAGCTAATTTTTTTTGTGTAAGTAGTTCTTAGTCATATCTAGGGAAGTTACTAAACATTTTTTTTGTTATATTTATAGTCAATAACTAGTATCCCAAAATGCATCGTGCACCGTTTCGCAGCATAATTGTTCAGTCTCCGCCTGGTATTGGCGGCGTTTGGACGTGGAGACTGTATCGCTCCGATTGCGCCAAAATTGAAAAAAAAAACACACTAGGATCCTAATTTTTTTCAATGATGCTTATTTTGCTAGGAAATATTGAAATAGCGCTTCAGGATTGGGTATAGATGAGTGCTTTGCCATTTATTGCATAACCATAGACCTATGTAACCTAGGACACGTTATTTTACTCATTACCTAAAGCAAACATCAATAGTTTGAAATAAAAGTGACGGATAATATTGCCTAAGATGCAGAGGTACCCTTTGTGGCCACTTTAAGGAATTTTTGACTTTTAAGCACTAAGTAATAGATGATCTTAGGTATTTAAGACACAAATTATATCTTAAATTATAGATAATTTATCTAACTTTAAAGGTACATTTTTCAATTTTTAAAAAATTAAATAGTTTTTTGTATATAGTACAAAATGTGTGAGAGGTGCCAAATGTACCGGTTTTGGCTACTTACTGATAGTTAAACTTTTGTAAGTATTGCGAAAAATCAAAACAAAACCTAGGTAAAATCAATATATTCTAATGCGCTAGAAACCAGTCAATTGCAAAACAACAATTTAATTGTAAAAAACAAAGGTTTATAAAGTATTTTATCCAAAACAAATTTCTTAAAATTTTCATACAAAACATTTTTTCAAACAGAAAATGGAATTTATTGAAAAAAAATCTTATGACATAAGGAATTCTAACGGTTGTTATTATCACCTTAAAATACCTTATTTTAATTGCCTTTATCAAAAATGGCTCAAAGTTGTTTAGAAAACTTTTAGAGCAAAAAGTGGCCAAAACCGGTACGCCTGCCCTACTTAAGAGCCCATAAAAGTTATACCTATTTGAGTACCAATATTTTGTTGCGTTGTAGGTACATAATTAGTCTAAGTTTCTAACTTCTACTACTGTATATTAAATTTATGTTCGTTTTAGGTTCCTCAAAATTGAAAATGTGAGAAAGTTAAGATAGGTAGGTGTAAAAAATTGCATCAAGAAATAAGAAATTCGCTTGTTGAAAAAGTTTTTACAGAGACATAATGTAAAAGCAATTCTTGAAATAAAACCGACGTAAGAATTTTATATACCTAGTTGATCTAATATCACCATTACACTTTTTTGAGACTGTGAGAAGTCCAGCTTCTTTCCTTTGAGTGAGGAACATAAACCGCACCATTTTGTGTAAATTTCAGGTTCAAAACATTTTTATTACTGATTCTCTTATCCATTATTAGTACAAAATAGAGCATGCATACAATTTCTTGCAAGAAATGCTCTCGCGGTTTTGAAATTCAAAATTCGAAATCCCCACAACAATATCTAAAACCGATGGTTGAGGCGCCAGTAGCAATAAAAAAGAATGAAAAGTCTGTCAGCTGTATTGACAGTTTTAACTCTCAAATTTAACCACCGCGTCAGATAAGTTTGCGGAGTTCTGTAAGGATACTTGCACAGTCGGAATAAAATTTTTGATACTCTAATGAAATATTGCATAGGTACAAGTACTTCCGAAGGAGGAATATTTATTTCATTATTTAAATTTCATTGCACAAAGTATAAACAAATGGCGGGCTAACTTTAAACTGACTAACATATTATATCAAAGATAGTAAACTCATAAAAATAAATAATCTCGAAGAAGTTTTATATACACACTCTGCCACAAATGTCATTTATTAAAAGTAGGTGGCTAAAACGTCAGTGCTTAGATTACATACCCTTTGGAAGCGGCCATGGAAGAAATGACAGTTTTGTATAAGTAGTACGAAACCAAACCGTTTCAGCTGCTCGACCCTGATGTTGTCAAAGCCAGCGGCTTTACCTTCTTTGAGCTTATCAAGGGCAAACTTGAGCTCTGTTTCTGTAAAAGCCTCGTCCAAGTGGTTAACCTCTTTACCAGGGTCTCGTGTAAATTTCTTCTGGAGACTTTTCGTGGAAGCTTTCCCATTTTGGAGTAAGTGGTGAGCGATCTGGTTTGTGGTCACATTGGAATGACGATCAGCGATTTTAGGATCATTATTTAGTTTCCTTATAAAACACCATGCCTTCTTGCTTTTATGCGTCATATCTACGCCTTCGATTAGCTTGTTCCACTTTTCTCTCGTTGTTTCGGATATGGCTTCTAGCAATTCATTCCCAAAATCGATGGTGTCCTGTGAGATGGGATCTAATTCATACTGGTATGTCATCCTATAATATTATATTTAAAAACATATATTTGATGCTTGGGAGAGCAAGCGAGATGTAGTTGGTATTTATTGTGACCTCTCCAAAGCTTTCGATTGTGTTAATCACCAAACGCTTTAAAGGAAATTAAAACATTATGGTGTCTATGATAAATCGGTTAGCCTTATGCAATCATATCTATGTGAAAGAACACAGAAAGTAGTTATCAACAAAACTGAGTCTACTGGAGCCCCTATCAACATGGGCGTACCCCAGGGGTCAATACTGGTCCCTTTTGCTATTTTTAATTTATATAAATGACCTTCCTTTTTAAGCAAAGAATTTATGCGAGACAGTGCTATTTGCTGATGACACTTCCTCTAGTCTTTAAAGTTGACAGAGGTAATAATTGTTCTGACGAAGTAAATAGTACTTTATCGAAAGTTGCGCATTGGTTTCATAGCAATAATCCATTTCTTCACCATGGTACCATTACACAGTACCATTGATGGTACTGTGGCTATTTCTTTTTGCCGTGGTACCATCAAATAATCTATCATTAAACTCGAAAAAAACAAAATGTGAAAAAAAAACCCTGCCAATTGTAAGACAGGTTGATATTCACATAACATTGGATGACAATGTAGTAGAATTAATTAACAGTACTAAATTTTTAGATATAACATTAGATTATCGACTTCAATGGGACCCTCATATTGAAGCCTTGGCCGGTAGACTCAGTTCTGCGGCATTTGCTATTAAAGAAATAAGGCTCTTAACCGATATTGAAACGGCAAGGTTAATCTATTTTAGCTATTTTCAGAGTGTATTGTCCTACGGCCTATTACTTTGGGGTTCAGCAGCTAACATCGAAAGTATTTTTGTGCTTCAGAAAAGAGCTATTCGCGCCATATACAAACTTCGGCCAAGAGATTCTTTAAAAGAAATCAACATATTAACTGTTGCAGGACAATACATATATGAGAATATGGTATATGTGAAGAAGTATCTCAATACATTTGTAAAACGTAGCAATATACATCAATTCAAAACAAGAAATAAAAATAAGATTGCCGTTCCAAGGATTCGACTTGAAAAAACAAGAAGTTCGTTTTTGGGGTAAGCGTAAAAGTTTTAATAAAGTTCCACAGAATTTAGTAGAGCTGCCTTTGCACAAATTCAAAAGTCATGGCAAAAAATCGCTCATGGGCAAAGGATATTATAAAGTAGACGACTATTTGAAAGACCGTAATGCATGGATTTGATGTAACACATAACCTTAGCTGAACTAATGTAATATTATAATGAAAAAGTTGTAAAAGTTAACGATATAAATCTTTGGAAATATCGTTACTCCAATTATTAAGGCTGATAAGTTTATTGCGCCTATTCTTCTTATCAGTTAAAAAAGTCTTGAACGAAAATATTGACGATTCAAAAGAGCTTATTTCTTAAGTCAAGTTGAATAAAGATATTTTTTATTTTATTTTATTATTTTATCCTTCAGGTCGTAAGGCTTGGCACATAATTAGGTCCTCCGTATTGCACCACTTACTGTCTTCACGCACTGGTGATCTATGTGATCACTGGCAAAGATTAGATCAGGGTTTTAACCCCTTTTCCAGCGACCGCTGTTGAATGATGACGGAAGTTTTGGATCATGGATCAAAGATAGTAGGTATGTGTCCATCCCATCAACCCATTCTTCAACCTTCACTCCGTTGTCATCACTGGTTCTGTATCCCCAGTTCTCGCTATGGCTATTAAAATTACCAAGAACGAATCTAACCGGATGGGCGTTAAAGTTCGGCGGACAGCTGAAGTAATACGGTGCATTGGGAGGTTTGTAGACTGAAGTGACCGTACAGTTACTAAGTTCGGTAGTAAGGATCTCTATGTTACTGGTGTTAGTCTGATACACAGTGCGTACCTCTTTATCTGGCCTGGCGAATAAGCACTCCCATACTGTCGATGGGGGACTTCAGCTATGAGTTTCATCCCCTGAGTCACTTGTCAGGTATGCTTTAACGAGTGTGCATCTGAGTTGCATAACCTCATTCCGCCCTCTCCTTTAAACTCACGCTCAGAGAATTAAGTACTCCTTCATCATGCCTGGAATACCATGCCGGCTTCTGTTTGCCCGAGTACCTACAACCCAAACCTCTTAAAGTCGCAAGTGAATAGGCATCTTCTGGGTGAATCTATTCACACAAAATTTTATTCAAGTACTATAACCAACCACATTATAAAACTGGCAAGTTTACATTAGTAAACAAAGTATCAATTATTTCAGTTGCGCTACATTTTGTTTAAACAAATTCGACGATCTCCGTGGCCGATTGGTGTACGCACCGGTTTTCTAGGTGCCACTATCTCTGAGGTCCCGGGTTCGATTCTCGGACGGGTAAATGTCGAAAACTAACTTTTAGATATTTTCTTGTATCTGGGTGTATGTGATCGTTGCTTCCAATTTTCAATGACACAAGTTATTGTATTATTTGATATTATCATTTTTGGTATTGGAATAATATGTATTTTATTTTATTTTTTTGTACTTAAACAATATTTTTATTTAAGTGTTTTTTTTATATATTGATTTATATTATAGATTGATAGCGTGATTTTATATAAACGGTATACTTATTTAAATATTGATTAACTAAGTAGATTTATTTTGTAAAAAAGTATTGGATGATGGGCTAGTATGAGTTATTTATATTTTTTCATATTAAATTATAAGTTTTATTAATTTGATTGGAATAAATCTGAAAATGTACCTACTGGTTGGAGCAGTATACATTTTTTTTTTCAGTGTAATTTGTAGCAAATGTTGTAGTTTTGCCTGCGAAGATCATTTCGATAATGGATATATTATGATAGGTGATAGGTATCACATAGGTGATATTTTAGATGTAAATAGAATGCGCGCTGCATGCCGCGTCTACACGTATTTCTCAGTCTACGAGAGTGCCGCGTCCGGAGTCTTACCGATCCCAGCACCCCCTCGCTTGTGTAAGCAACGGCCATCGACGATATTTTTTTTACCTATGCTATATCCTTAATAGTTCTACAAAAGCATCATGTACGTGTACCAAATAAATTCATGTTTATGTATATTTGGTCATTGAGAACTGCAAATATATTCAGTGAACATTTTCGTGCCTAGAATATACTCGTAAATGAAATAGAAGAGAGCTAAAATTATTATATCTGTATAGGCTTTTAGTAAATTATTTTGATTACTTATGTTTTTTTTTTATGAAATAAATATTTTCTGAAAAAACCTGTTACACGGGGATGCCCAAATAAAAGTTTTTTTATCAATGCAAAGATTTTTTTGGAAACTTCTCACACATGTGTTTGTCAGTTTAAATCCCGTCAAGAGTTTTGTTGATTGTACTTCCGTTATTTCGGAAAATGGATAAACTTAATCGAATCTGCTTTTAAATTCACCCACGTCCTTTCGTATGTAAGATTGAGGTAGGTACATCGAACGGTAAAAGTAATTTATTTTTATTAGGCTCGAGATAAACATTCCTCTTTTTGGTGTGGTTTTGTCAAATTGAAAAAAGCCTTTGCGGTGTTAGATTGTCCGTCATTTGCAATACCTACCAAAAACAAAGGCTTTTTGTGACGGTTTTGCATTAATATTTTTCATTCGTATTTCTACACTAGCTATTAATAATAATAATAATAAAACACTTTATTGCAAAATGAAAACACATAACAAAAAGAAGACACTACAAAAGAAGTACACAAAAGGCGGCCTGATTGCTAGGTAGCAATTTCTTCCAGGCAACCTTGAGTGGAAAAATAATAATCGTCTGAGGACATAAAGGGGAAGGGGGAGTGGGTGCAATTTGAAGAACATTATAATATATTATATAGATATAATTAAAAAGAAATAGGAATAAAGTAAAGAAAATTTAATGACGATTAAATTTAATATTATGCTATTGTGGTACGTAGATACATAAATACCGAGGATATGCTTATAAATAATCTTTGACATAGGACAATGTTAGTGTAATAGTACCTATTTATCACACATTAGTTTTGCTTTGGCCGCGTGAAGTACCCAATCTACTCCCGTAGGAATCAGATGTTTTCCTAGGCTAAAAACCACTTAGGTTTGATTGAGTAACAAACATTCAAACTTTCGCATTTATATTATTAGTTCGATAATAAATTAAAGGTGGATAACAGCGTCAACAGAATACAAGTATCAACCTTAACAATGTTTGTAAAACTCCGTTTAACTTTAAAGGACATCTCACAGAATAATTGCGGTTACATATTATTGCGTTTGCATCCGTGCAACTGTAAGTGCGGTCCGGCGCCGCCGCCGCCGTCACTCCGCGTTGACATCACTCCCTGATTGGAGAGGACGCGTACGCCGTACGCCGCCGTAGCCAGGGATATTCCGCTGTCGCATTGCTCGACTTGACAGCCATTATGCTGGGCCTTCCGACTCATAAGACGTGTTACTTAAGTGGTTACAGGTTAGATTTGGCTAATTCGTTTTAGACAAAAGTTATAGTGACTTAAAAGTTTCTCAAAGATTTGTTTTTTACGCAAATCAACAAGAAATATGATTATAAGCAATACAGATTTTGGTTTTTTATCCACAATGGGGTAGCACTTAGCCTTCATCACACCTGATGTTAAGTGGTGATAAGTCTGAAGGTGGAAGCGCACTACTCCCGGAATCCTCAATCACTGAGGAACTGGCTTCCTTATCTCTAACTCCCGGAACACAATAATGCTGATGAAATGAATGAAACATCATTGTTATGGCGTTAGACTTAGATAAGATGGAGGTAGCTAGCCAAGCGGACTAAGAACAAGTTCTACCACCAACCAACCCGAATACAATATGTACCCCCACTGGGAATCGAACCCGGGACCTCTTGGTCTGAAATCGGTGGTGTGAACCACTAGATCACAGAGGCGGTGAATTAAAAGGCGGCTGTTGCTTTTGAGACCACAGATAATTTAATCAAACACCAACACCAAACCAATGTAACGTTTATCATAAAAGCTTATTTTAAATTGTTTTGTGTCTAAAAGGTTGATGATTGATGTAGGAGGTAATCTGCAAAACTGTTTAGATAATTCCTTAAATGGTATCATAGCAAATCTCTGTTATCCCTGATCGATATCAGCTTACTAACAATATTTAAAACAATATAGCAGACGTTTTTATAATAATACTTAGTAATTCCAGAGACGGGTGCCTCCATCCACGTGACATTTCGGCTAGGCAGCCAATCTCAGAAATTTGAATTTTTCCGGCGTTTTTATACGCATATTGATAATCCAGGATATAGTCTCTCTGCTCCGAACGTCAGCTAAATCCTATAATCTGGTATTGCATGATTCAGTAACAAGCGGGCAAATTTTACTTTCATGATTACGAAAAGTTTGGAAAGCAAACACAATTTGGCTTTTACAAACGTTTCAAATAACAATCACATTTTTTGGATGTAAGGTTATATAAGTTTCTTTTATTTATTTGTTCACGACCCCCATAGGGAAGACACGGCACAAGCATTAAATACTGTTAATGGATACAGTAACAATACCAACACCAATATTCCACATGCAGTTTAGGACGTAGTATTTTTTTGTCCTCTGTGGTTTAGGTATATTTCTTAATATACGCGATGTCAAAATATAGAGCAACAAGCATTTCAGTTCCGCTGTTTTCATGCGATAGTCCATTTTGACAGCTAATTTCGTATTAAAAGTGGCGCCTCTGTCACGGCTGTCACCGGAACAAACGAGTGTGGGACTATTGAAGATCAAAGTATTGCACAATAGGGATGACAACTGAAGAATAAAATAACGAAATACTAAAAAAAACCTAAACATATTAAACTTTTACCTCCTTATTCCAAAACGTGGACTAAACCTTGACCAGATCGTCGGTCCACCTTGTAGGGGGCCTGCCCACGGAACGTCGTCCGGTTCGCGGTCGCCATTCGAGGACCTTTCCGCCCCAACGGCCATCGGTTCTCCGCGCTATGTGTCCCGCCCACTGCCACTTCAACTGAGCAATCCTTCGAGCGATGTCGGTCGTTTTAGTTCTCCTGCGGATCTCATCATTTCTGATTCGATCAAGCAGGGAAATTTATTTTATTTTATTTTAATTTATTTTATTTTATTTTATTTTATTTTATTTTATTTTATTTTATTTTATTTTATTTTATTTTATTTTATTTTATTTTATTTTATTTTATTTTATTTTATTTTATTTTATTTTATTTTATTTTATTTTATTTTATTTTATTTTATTTTATTTTATTTTATTTTATTTTATTTTATTTTATTTTATTTTATTTTATTTTATTTTATTTTATTTTATTTTATTTTATTTTATTTTATTTTATTTTATTTTATTTTATTTTATTTTATTTTATTTTATTTTATTTTATTTTATTTTATTTTATTTTATTTTATTTTATTTTATTTTATTTTATTTTATTTTATTTTATTTTATTTTATTTTATTTTATTTTATTTTATTTTATTTTATTTTATTTTATTTTATTTTATTTTATTTTATTTATGTTAAGGAAAACTTACAGCTAGTTAACAGTATAAATGTAACTATATTACTGAGGGCCATTTAAAAGTTTCCACAGATATTAATTAATTCATTAAGGACGGACATTAATTTTCCAAAAAACTGTAATTAAAATCTAATACCTAGTTTTAAAAAATAAAGATTAATTATTAAAAAAAAATATTTGCTAGCATACGTTTTAAATGAGTAACGGACGTTTCGAATAAGTCGACGTCGTTATTTTTAGTTATTACATTGAAACACCTACTCGCCCTCGCAATGTATGAATTTTGCCTGTAATTAGTCTTCGCCGCGGGAATGTATAGCGAGCAAGATCTTCTGGCTCCAGCACTCGGAACCCGAAGACCAATGCGCCCCAATAACTCTGGACAGTCGACTGAACCACTTGCAATATTTTGCAGATAAGCAATATCAGCAATGTATCTTCTCTCGCATAACGGGAGTATGTGAAATTTTTGGCAACGCTGTTTATAATCATCTAAATAGGTTTTGATCCTAAATTGGAGATAACGTAAGAAACGCCTTTGTATCCCTTCTATGCGAGTGACATAGATATTATAAGATGGGTTCCAGACTTGTGACGCATACTCCAAATGACTGCGTACAAATGCACAGTATAAAATTTTTAACGTCTTTATTGAGTGAAAGTCAGATGAGATACGTAGAACAAAACCGAGAGCTTTAGATGCTTTGCTGACAATATCATTAATATGAGTGTCAAAGAGCAATTTTGTGTCAAAGGTAACTCCAAGGTCACGAATGCAGCTTACCCTAGTGACGTTGGAACCGCAAAGCTTATAACTAAACAGAAACGGATTGGGTTTGCGCGTGAAGGAACATACGTAACACTTGGATACATTCAGTTCCAGTTTATTCGCATCACAATAGCCTTCAAACCTATGTAGATCGTTTTGCAAAAGTTGCGCGCTAGATTCCGAGTTTATAGGACAGAGGATCTTCATATCGTCAGCGTATAGAATTATTTTGGAGTATTTAAAGCAAGCTGAGATATCGTTTATAAACAGGATGAACAGCAGGGGTCCCAATAAGGACCCCTGAGGAACCCCAGAAGGGATGTACATTGTTCGGGATAAGTACCCGTTAATTGCAACTGTCTGACACCTATTACGAACATAAGAAGTAAACCATCTGTACAAATTCCCATGAATACCTAATGATTTCAGTTTTTTGAGCAGCAGCGAATGATCAATACGATCAAAGCACTTACTGTAGTCAGTGTAAATAATGTCAACCTGGGAAGGTTTTGACATATGTTCAGTTAAGTAGTCACTGCATAAGATAAGATTAGAGGTTGTGGACCTACCCTTTAAAAATCCATGCTGATTAGAACTAAAAGCATGTTTTAGAGATGCATACAACTGGTTATAAATAATTCGTTCCATTATTTTCGCGAACAAACATAATTTCGAGATGGGTCGGTAATTCTCGACCACATCTTTAGGTCCCTTTTTGTGCACAGGTGTAATGTAAGCCGTTTTCCAGATCTGAGGTACTACACCTTCAGAAAAGGATCGCCTAAAAAGTATGGTGAGGGGTGTAACTAAGCTTTTGGCGCAGCTAACTATAAAAAATGCTGGTATATTATCAGGACCTGCTGATTTATTCAGGTCTAAGGATCTTAACAACTGGAGCACCTCGGAAGGCAAAACTTTGATGTTACCAATATCCGCGATTGAGTTTTCATGCACGTAGTTATGGTCAACAAAGGGCTCGCCATGGTGAGTGCTATTCAGGAAAGTTGAGTGGAAGTACTCACCAAACATGTTACATATATCTTCACCCCCATCGGACACGCGTTGGCCAAAACGAGGAACTGCCGGATATGTACCACTCTGTTTCTTTGATTTAACATAGGACCAAAAAGCTTTAGGGTTTTTACAGATATTATTTTCAATGTCAGTTATGTAGTCACTAAACATAGTTTCTTCCAACAATTTAGCTCGCTGCCTTAATATGGTAAATGTTTGATAGTCACTTTGATTACCGTAGTTTTTAAATTTTGAATGGTATTTATATTTTTCCTTTAGCATTTTTATAAGAGGCTTTTTATACCAAGGAGGAAATTTTTGAGAGGGAATGATTGTTTTAGTAGGAATATAAGTATTTCTAAGATTTTCTAAATATTCATAGAAGAAGGAAATAGCTAATTCAAGAGGTTTATTATGCAATTCCTTTGCCCAGTCAATTTCATTGAGCCGAGAATTAATAGAATCATAATCACCTGAGTGGTATAGATATTTAGTGTAATTGAACAAATTCAGCTGAGATACAAATAGCCGGGTGATGCGAGTCTTCCGGTGTTAACGGATATTTACAATGGGTGATTAATAACTTCATTATTGGATAGAACTAAATCTAATATCTTTTCATTAACGTTACGAATTTCATTATATTGCAATAAGTTACATAAATTAATACTATCAAAGAAACTAAATCGACTACTACCTTGAATATTATTAGCTGTCAGTGAAAAAGAATCATCAGAGGGTGACCACGTTAAGTTAGGCATATTGAAATCCCCAACAATAACAAACTTATCACAAGGATTTTGTAAAACTATGTCAGGTAAGTGTTCTGAGAATGCCGTTAACTGTTCAGCTAAAGAATTACCTGTATTTTGGTTACATATGTAGACCGTGCAAATATGTAACTTATAGACAGCTCTTGGTTTACGGAGTTGAAGTGTTAGCGTAATCCACAGGTCCTCGGCACTAGAACACCAGTCACTGCGATCTTGCACTACAAACTCACGTCGAACAGCTATAACTACACCACCTCCTAACGATTGATTTGTTTTGCTATAATCTCTGTCGCGCCGCCACACAATATATCGATCGTCAAACAGTTCACTATTGCTTATCCCATCTAATAACCAACTTTCCGTTAGGCAAATTACGTCATACGAGTTTAAACTAACATTTCTATGAAAAGAAGAGGTTTTTGTTCGCAACCCACGAACATTTTGATAATAGATACTAATTGGCATTGTTAATAATTAAAAAGAATCAACTGCATAAATACTAATAAACTAGCACTATCAACATACGTAAGACAATTAGACCTAACGCGGTAGATTTTTTCGACGATAACATAATTACAAAAGCGTTGTATTTGCCATAAGAATGCAAGCGTTAACAAAAAATAAATTAGATAAAATGCTGATAATAATTGCAAGTGGCGGCATACCGACTGCGAGCGCAGGCATAAGCGAGATGTAAAGCGGGTATCGCTACGTAATAGACAGAGAGGCGTGCGAGCAGCGTACAGGCGCTCGCTGAGTAGAAGCGGTAGTGGGGGCAGGTAGAAGATGACACACACTGAGTGCGTGAGCGAACAAGTGTTTCTCAAACTATTGGAGTCGTTCAAATATAAACAATTAAACAATATAAGCAACAAAACTAATTCAACATTTAAATTGCAACTAATAATAACTAACGTAATTACAAATAAATAAATTAGGCCAGCTTTTTTAAATCGGATTGGGATTTGATAGTAATAACATGCGAAGTAGGATTTTTCCTTGCAAAAATTTTGCAACCCCTGACCCATACGTAAGAAAACCCCCGTTCCTTCGCTAACGCCTTCGCCTTATTGAGCAGCATTTTGTTTTCCAGAGTTAAGTGATCATTGACATAAACCCTGCTGTCACCTCGGAGTCCTAGGTCGTTCGCGACGGTCGTCAGCTTCCTGGCAGCGGTAATAAAGTCATCTTTTAAGTACCTATTATGAACTGATACCACAATCGTCTTGTTATGCTTGTCATTTCTCATGGGTACCCTGGCGATGTAATTGATTTGTTCTCTAGGTATATTACAATCAATGCGCTTTCCAATTTTGGCAAATATCTCAAACAAGTTTTCAGACTGCGTGACTGGCACCCCTTTTATTTCAATGTTGTTAAGCCTTGACCTCTGCTCAAATTCTTGCATAACGCTTGTGAGATTCTCAAATTTTTGCTGCAGGAGCTGCACACTTTCCTTCGTTTTCACTAGTTCTTGCACTTCGGCGTCTATTGAAGACATTCTGTTAGTGAGCGTCTCGACAGATTCGTGCACAAATTCCAGTGATGCCTTCATTTCAGTGACGTCGGACTTCATAGCTTTTAAGTCGGCGATGTCATTCTTCACTGACTTGAGATCCGCAATGTCAGCCTGAATAGCCTTTACGCTTTCCAACAGTGTTGGTAACGGTGCTATCTGAGTAGATAAGCGCTTCAGCTCCAACGCTATATTCTCCATATCAGTGGGAATGGGCGACTTCGCGGTTGCATCTACAACTCTTTTGCACGATGAACACCTCCAAATATGTTTCCTGTCTCCAAGCTTCCGATAACCCGCTTCAGTTATACCGGCACAGGGAAAATCATAGCGACCCTGACTGACAGGCAGAACATTGTACCCCGTCGGTATGTTCAGCTGCACAGCGCTTACACTTAAACATTGCAGTTAATCGCGTTCAAAGTTTGAGAAACAATGGTAACAGGTAATGACGTATGCGGTTGTGTTGTAGCGCGTACACTGTCCGCCGTCCACGGACCGACTGAAACTAAATACCAAGCATCGCTCTCTCCATTGCTCGCTGGGTGACCTTGAGCCTTCTTATGAGACCCATAGTAAAAGACCACGTCTCGCTTCCATAAGTCATAACTGGCAACACACACTGGTCAAAGAGCTTAGTATTGAGACATTGAGGAATTTTGGACGCAAATTATGCCGGAACTTCCCAAACGCTGCCCATCCGAGCTGGATTCGACGAGAGATCTCTTTCTCGAAGTTGGACTTGCCTAATTGGTGTGTAATATAGTGTGTAATATAGTGTGTAATATAAAAAAAACTATTTTACTTTTATAATTTTGAAAAATGTACCTTTAAAGGTAGATAAATTATCTTTAATTTAAGATATAATTTGTGTCTTAAATACCTAAGACCATTTACTACTTAGTGCTTAAAAGTCAAAAAATCCTTAAAGTGGCCACAAAGGGTACCTCTGCCCTATGTTTAAATTAAAATTATTACTTAATAAAATTGTTTTTAGATCTTTCAATATTAATAAATTTAACACATTTTATTATGAAAAGATTATTGTATATTAGTATTATAGATCATTTTTAATTATTTAAATTTATCATTTAGGAATTCATTTAAACTATAATAACATTTTTTGATCAGCATTTGTTTTAATTTTTTTAAGAAGATATTAATAATAGGTCTTTACCTATGAAATTGCCGTTTTGTATGGAGATTTCTGTAATTATTTTTTTTCCATACTAACGTTTTTGTTATTATTTAACGACTAATATTATGTAAATTTACAAAATTTTACACACGTATTTATGGATATTTTAACTACTAAATGACACATTCGTTAAGAGAAAGAAAATTTTTTTCACTAAGTTACAACTAATAAAGTACGAAATTCTGAAAACAAAAGTAGTCGTAACTTTCGGAATAAGTTTTTTCTATGTAAATAATCAAATATCGTGGTTATTAAATTATCAAATTTGCTCGATACGGTCTTAATGTAACGCAATATTAAAGAAATTATATATTTCTAATATTATAAAAGTTGTTAAGTTATATGTACAAAAGAAAAAAACGGCAATTTCATATGTAAAGACCTATTATTCTTTTCCATTCTTAATTCTAATGGTAGGTGGTTACGTATTTTTATTGCAGAATAATAGGGACTTGTAAGATATGCTTCTACATGACTATGCGGTATTTTATACTTGCTTATGACGTCACAAGTGGGTAGCGCTGCCCTTGTCTCATAAAAAAAAATAAAAATAAGGAAGTTTGATGCTCTATACATCAGAAAATATGTAAAATATTTGATAATAAATACCTGTGTTGTGTTTCTGATACCTGTTTCGTAACCTCTTTTAATGCACAACCATATAGTAATTTTTTTTATTCTTTCTATGGACAAACAACAAATTTTATTTATAAAATTAGAATTAAAGTTTTTTTTTTGTATTTGTAAATATATTTATTCTATAGGTACCTTCTTATTAACTAAATCCTAGATATCAACGTATTATGTGTATATATTTTTTCTTTTTTGTTATGAAGACTTTTTAAGTTACATTGTAAACAGTTGCAAAATACTGTAGAATTGGCATCCATTTGTCAAAAAAAGGGATCAAGGGGTCAGTTGAAAATCAGCGTCAGGCTCTTTGGGTTTGACATAATGCTGAACTGTCTCCCTTTTTGGCTGCAGCAGCCGTGAGACAACGGGTTCATTGGGCAGTTTGTAACTTTTAGTTTTATTTGTTTTTGTTTTAAATTTTATATTGTGTTATTGCATTTGCTGTAGCCAAATAAAGAATTCATTCATTCATTCATTCATTCATTCATTCATTCATTCATTCATTCATTCATTCATTCATTCATATCTAAGAACATTTAAATAAATAAAAAAATAAATCCGGTCCCCTATTGTGTAGTAAAACCAAGTAGGTACTTCAATGAACGTAAACGTTTCTTGAACGTGTCTGTAAGGTAAGTATCTAATAGATACCCAATTGAATTTACACGACAAAAATACTCAGAATGTAAGTGCTACTTCTGATTCGCTGATATACTAAATTTGATAGACAAAATAACACCGTTTGTCCATTAACAAATTGTTAGGGCGACGTGTGTTAATGCAGGACAGTCTGTATCAGTGACAAGATAGGCTGTAATAACAATTTGGCACGATGAATGGTATCCGATTATAAGCGATAATGTCCCAAAATAAGCTATATTGCTGCTCTTGCTAATCTTCCTACTTAATAGACACTTTTTTCCGGAAACCACAACACACTTTTAAATCTGTTGACTTTATCTGATACGTTTTTGTTATTCTGAAATCTGCAAACACAGGTTTTATTCTTGATAAAAAAATAAATAAATAATAAGTTAGCGGACGACTTAATTAGACTGTGTTTTTTAAACAATATCTAAATAAGATCATGTTTTGTATTTTTAAGATTTAGCTATTTTATTTTGAAGGAAACGAAAATTCACAACAGAAAATCCAAACCCAATTATAACTCTTTTACCGGTCGGCTCCTCATGGTATTACAGTACAAAAACGTTTTTTAAAAAAAATGTAACCGCCTTCAAAAATAATCTTCAAACAAAATTAACAAACACTAAAAAACGAAAAAAATAATTAGAATTTTTAATTAAAAGGATGAAAATGTGTGACTTTTTCTAACTTATCTTGCTACTTAATGAACTGTTTGAAGTCGGTGCCAAGTTTAATAGGTATTTGAGGTAAATACGTCCTACACCTCACGCTTGGGACCGGTTTTTTTTAATGTTCGTTATTTCACTCAGTATAATTTGGTCTTATTCTTTTTGGCTTGGCACCGACTTCAAACAGTTCATTAAGTAGCAAGATAAGTTAGAAAAAGTCACACATTTTCATCCTTTTAATTAAAAATTCTAATTATTTTTTTCGTTTTTTAGTGTTTGTTAATTTTGTTTGAAGATTCTTTTTGAAGGCGGTTACATTTTTTTTAAAAAACGTTTTATTTTTCGATTTTTAGTGTAAATACCTAATCGTAGCGAAACTACATGGTGATTATGATAAATTGTTGTAAATATCCTAACCGTTACGGAGTTCAGCTTTCCATCTTTAGCTTCTTAGATAACTTGAAGGAATACAACTGAAGGTCCATTCGTGCATATGGTATTTATAAAACATCATAATAACTCCTAACTGTTGAGGAGTTTCACCTCTCATCATCAGCTCACCCTAATAACCTGAAAGAATATAACTATTAGTTCATACGTACGATTAATACTTAAAGAATTATTCTCCAGCTCCTAACCGTTAAGGAGTTGTAGCCTTCATCACCAGCTCATCACTATGAGATGATGACTACCAGATGCAAATACTTGACTAACTTCAAAAATAAATGGAACGCATAAGGCTTGCCTATATTAGAGAATTTCTCTCAATTTTCCTGGGATGTCATCTCCTGATCCTGACTTGGTGTTAATAAGATCACATTAGAAGTACAAACTTTCGAAAAAAAAATATAATTGAAAATGATCCCCACTTTGATGAAATTAGGAAGTCGTCTAAATAACCAAACTAAAGTCTAAATACGCATTATTCAGGATAACTCCAGAACTTCTCGTCAGTTCTTGATGAAATTTGAATGGGACCACACGAGAAGCGTCACCTTTCAAATAAAAAAAGAATTATCCAAATCGGTTCATTAACTAAAAAGTTCTGAGGTAACACACATAAAAAATAAAAAAAAAATAAAAAAAAATATACAGTCGAATTGATAACCTCCTCCTTTTTTTGAAGTCGGTTAAAAATGTCTTAAACTACTATTGTTATCCTACTAACATTATAAACTAGCGGATCCTCGCGGTTTTACCCGCGTGGTACCCGTTCCCGTGGGAATATTGGGATAAAATAAAGCCTATATTTTATCCAGATAAATCCTTATATAAAGCCCCCGATAAAGCCTTCCTCGATAAATAGACTATCCAACACAAAAAATATTTCAATTCGGTCCAGTAGTTTCTGAGATTAGCGCGTTCAAACAAACAAACAAACTCTTCAGCTTTATAATATTAGTATAGATGTGAAAGTTTAGATGTTTGGATTTTTGTTGCTCAATCAGGCCAATACGGCTGAACGGATTTGGCTGAAATTTGGGACAGATACTTTGTAGCCTGGAAAGGAACATAGGCTAATTTTTTCCCTGAAAAATATCACATTCCCGCGGGATAACGTCGTGTAGTCCACGCGGGCGAATCTGCGATCGGAAAGCTATTGATAATATTGACGACCGATTTGGCGCAGGGGTAGGATACCCGCCTTCTGCGCCAGAGGTCTCGGGTTCGATTACGGAACAGGACAAATATTTGTGTGCATGAACATGTCTATTTGTCTGGGTGTTATCTATGTATATTAAGTATGCATTTACAAAAAAATATATAGTATATATTTATCCGTTATCTAGTATTCAAAACATAGTTTCATAATGAAAACTACTTATAAGCTAGATAATTGGTGTGATTGTAAGAGTTTATTTATTTAATTTAATAAAGAAAACCGACAACTAAACAAAAGTCAACGATCTATCGTTGTTTTTAGCCGGAATGAACGCGCGATACTTAAGTAGTCTGAGATTGGATTACTAATTTTTGAGGTAACAGACCTCTGAGGATAGATCATTCTGAGCGTTGCCCTCTTACTAAGAAGGGAAGAAACTACCATAATTTCAAGGAAAAAAACGATTTCCTTTTCAAAGTAAAAACGAGTGTCTGCCCGTGTGTTGTATAAAGTATTTTTAAAGCATAACCTTCTTCAAAAACAGCTATAAAATGCATTTAAAGTATACTTATTTTAAATGCGACTGCAGTTCTAGATTAATACAGACAAAAACTTAAAAATCTTCAGTTTTATTATATTTGTATTGATGGAATAAAACGACTGTTTCATTGTATTTTTCATTTTTTAATGTAACTTCTGCTGGATTACTCTTGAACAAAACTGCAATGGTCGATCCATGCTCTAGTTATAATGCCAAACATTAAAAGTAACGACTATTGCAGGTTCACAGATTTAATGTTTGCCATTAGCGCAAGTAACCCACCTGCCCTCTGATTCACAAATCTTTGAAAAAAGAATCGAATTCGAATTAAAAAGGAAGCGTTTCCAACGGTTTGTGAATCAGGCGGCTGGTGTACATTTCCTTTACGACCACTAAGAAAACAACCCATAAAGACAGAGGCATATCAATATCAAAAGGAAACTGGTATGTACAGCCAACAATATTATAATTTATTTATATTATCAAAATAGGCGAATGTAACTTTTAACTTGTTCCCTGTGAATATGGTATGTAAATGATTTAACTTTATAAAGTACTAAAGTGTTCAAATTTATTAACCCTCACACATTAGTAAACAGGTCTGATAAATGTTAATTTTATTATTGCTACATGCTATGTTATACAATTTATTTTGAGATTAGAGTAAGAGAAAGACTAGTAGATTCAAAACTTTTTCACTTCTCACGCTCTAAAAGTACGCCAATATAGCCCTACGAAGCGGGACTAAATAACCACTTTAGTCCCTAGGGAGTAAAAAGTAATTACTTTTTTAATTTCCTTCATGTGACATTAGACAAACTCAAACAGCCAGTAAAATTTATTTATATATTTATTTAATATACTAAGTATTATTTGATAAGTGTAGACCATCTCATTGCGAAAATGTTAAGATGGTTTTTGTTTCATGGTATTTCTGCAAGGAAGGTGGCGCCATGTGTTTTATATTGTTAATTTGTGACTGGTTTAGAAGAAAAATTAGAAATTTGGTTTAGAATTAATCGCAATTTGTTTCATAGTGGACTTTGTGACTCAAGATAGGTGTGGTTTTGTGCCTCAAGTGTCTACGACGCAACTGGACGATATGTGGAATGATTAAAATAGGCGCTATCTCGGTATAATAATTTATTACTCAAGAATTGGCAGTATGGCTAAATGTCTTCGCCTGTCCTACAAAAGGGCGAATATTTTTGCTACTACTACTACTGACCGCGAAAATTTCAGAACTTTTTAAAATGTTTTTGTACTAAATTTACTATTTTTCTCGCACTCAAAGTGAAAAGTAAGACGAAAAATAAAATGCCAAATTAATATACCCTCGGTTTCATTGACTCCCTCGCACGCACGGGAGCCAAACCACCTCTGGTATATAATGGTTTCGTTTAGTCCCTCGTTATAAAATATTTTTACTTTTTTGCATTTACAAGGAAATTTTAATATTGAAAATATAAAAAATTAACTATTAGAAAAAGGAAAAAGTCAACCCGTCTCACAACTAGCGACTCCGTAGCTCAGTGGTTAGAGCATTCGCCCGGACAGTGAAAGGCCGTGGGTTCGAGTACCATCGGAGCTAATTGTGAGACTGATGGATTTATTCTAATACTTCGTTTTCAATAGCTTTGATTATGATTTTTTTTCATAACCAATTTTCTTTTTTGAAATATGGAATGTCTCTGATTAACGGTTGTTGAAAATGCAGATGGAATTAAGTATATTATGTACATAATAGTTGCATTCTGAAGTGTAAATAGGATATATTGTAGACAAATGTGATAGTAAAAAAGCACGAGCCCTGCAACTGCAAGTAAGTACAGTTAAAGTTAGCCGGTTAGCCTAGTTAACAGTAGCCTATGTCACTCTCCAGCTCCCAAAATACCCATACCAAAAATCACGTTGATCCGTTGCTCCGTTTTGACGCGAAAGACGAACAAATAAACAAACATACTTTCACATTTATAATATTAGTATCGTTTTAAATACATCCCAAATTACTGGTAAATCCATACAATGTATACATAACTAATATTATAAATGCGAAAGTGCGTTTGTTGGTCATTCACATCAAAACAGGGCAACGGATCATTCATCGGATGATTTTGACATTTGATTTTTTCTTTTCATTAGGTACATACATTATAAGTTAGGCATGCATTATAATTATAATTTTATTTAAAAGTTGCAATATTGTAATTTGTCAGAATTGTTAATAATTGAATATTATTTGAATTGTATCCTTACGGTTAAATTTGCATGCTATTAGACATAGCTAAATAGGTCTTAAGCACAAACTTATTATTTTTAACATCATTGTAATGTACCCTATTTAACGCAAATAAATAATTTGATTTGATTTTGATTTGATTTTGATCGACGTGATTTTTATTTAGTAAGTATGTGAATAGTTTAGGAGCTTTGAGTGACGAATACTTTTTATCCCGGAAAAATATCACATATCCGCGGGATAACGTCGTGAGGCTAATGCATAAATTATCTTATTTTATAATACCCTACCTCACTTGCAGTTGCAACCCCTGTCTGCCTGATGGCTCGACGTTCTGGGCAATAGGATATTGGTTAATTGTGTGTAACTGCTGATAAATTTGTTGCCAGTATAATGTTTCTTATTATAAACCGATTTCAAAAAAGAAAGAGGTTATCTGTTTGCTTCCTATGTATGTGATTTAGTTGGAATTGGATAATATTTGAGTACTTATAGCGTACTATTTAGGCTTCCAAGCACGTGTGCTAAATTTCGTGAGCGTAAGTATGTATGTTTGTCCACAAATTTCTTGAAAAGTAAAAGTCCGATCGAGATGATTCTATTTGATTTAAGTCAGGTGGGAACAATTCAAGTTTCTTTGTGATTGGTCCAGCAAGTTCGAGATATGGTTATATCGTGTCATGGTACAAACAACACTAAAAATTAAGAAATAAAAAATGAAACCGACTTCAAAAAGTACGTCTGTCAACTGAAGAGGAAAAAAATATATTTGAAGAATGTTTAGGTTTTTGAGGTCGGTTCCAGCCAGGAGCAAGAAAAAGCCAGAAAAATAAAAATTCTTTTTATAAAAAAATAAAACCGCCTTCAAAAAAACCACATCAAAAAAGTAAGAAATAATTCCTCACCAAATAAATAACGTAAGTACCTACTTTGAAGTCGGGCGTGAAACATGTAAATTTTTTTGTTGTTTTTGTTAAAACCCGCCCGACTTCAAAGAACTTACGTTATTTATTTGGTGAGGAATTATTTCTTACTTTTTTGATGTGGTTTTTTTGAAGGCGGTTTTAATTTTTTGTAAAAATATTTTTATTACACTCTTTTTAGTGCATCGTGCAGGCAATTTACGTGTTTTCTGGTAAATAGGTATGCGATCAAACTGAATACCTCCTTTTTCGAAGTCGGTTAAAATACCTTGAGGTATCCCCTTTTTAACAAAACAAGAATCATCTAAATCGGTTTATAAACAAAGGAGTTATGCCTAAAGATACGTATTAAATTCACATAAAGTGGTAACGAAAACGACAGTATTTTCAAGATTTCCTGAAAACTACTGAACCGATTTCAAAATTTCAAAAAATGGGACCAACTTGGAAACCAACCTGATGTAATAACGTTTGAACCATTTCAATCGGTTCAGCCGTCTTCGAGTAATCGGTGGACATACACAAAAAAAACATACATACAGACGAATAGAGAACCTCCTCCTTTTTGATTTAGAAGTCGGTTAAAAAGGCATGTTTTTTTAAAGGTAGGTACGTATCTAACGCCATGTAACATCAAAATAAAAAATCACAGAAATCATAATAATTTCCGCCAGTTCCGCCAACATCGCTTCCAGAAGTGCATATTGAGTGTACTTGCATTTGTAAGCATACAATACAACTTTTGGGAGTCATTTCATACGATATAATGCAATAGGTTACTTGGTTCAAACCTCGTGTCATGAATACAGACAGCTGTTCTTTTTTAAACACATTTGTGATCGATAAGAACTTATATAACTCAGTTTTTACTATATTTCGTAGGTAGTAGGTAGGTAAAAAGCAAATAAAATTTATAAACCTAATAGGTAAATTGTTTGTTTGTTAGTTAGTAGGTAAATTATTTGTTGCTCGAAAGAAAATTATTTAAGTGCATTAGCACGTATTTCTAATTTTCTTGTAATAAAACTTAGAGCCACATATTTCGTTCATCTATTACAAATGGCTGTAACTACGGCTTCGTAGCACGTAGCCACGTAGCACATACTGTAGCGGCGACGAAGCACCGTAGAAGGTATCACCTACGCACAGTACCTCGCGCTCGCGGTTGTATATAAGCGTCGGCGGTCCACCCAACCGCTCATTTGTCTTCAAAAAGCACCAGCGGCGAACACGGAAGCTGTTGCAGCGCAACTTCTCACGACCGACCCTACTATCTTTTAATAGGTAAGTTTATTTAAGTTTAAAAATAAAACGTATGTACGTATTCTGTTTTGGATTTTTTGTATTTTACAATTTATTTGTTTTGTGATTTTATTAATCAATTAGGTATAGTTTATTCAAAAGTTTAACTTTTGACTGCTCTAAATCAAACTTTTTTAAGTAGGGCAGGCGTACCGGTTTTGGCCACTGTACCGGTTTTGGCTACTTTTTGCTCTAAAAGTTATCTAAACAACTTTTAGCCATTTTTGATAAAGGCAATTAAAATAAGGTGTTGTAAGGTAATAATAACAACCGTTAGAATTCCTTGTGTCATAAGATTTTTTTTCAATAAATTCCATTTTCTGATTGAAAAAATGTTTTGTATAAAAATTTTAAGAAATATGTTTTGGATAAAATACTTTATAAACATTTGTTTTTTTCAATTAAATTGTTGTTTTGCAATTGACTGGTTTCTAGCGCGTTAGAATATATTGATTTTCCAGGTAAAATCATTTGGTTTTAATTTTTCGCAATACTTACAAAAGTTTAACTATCAGTAAGTGGCCAAAACCGGTACATGTGGCACCTCTCACACATTGTGTGTTATATAAAAAAAACTATTTTCCTTTAATAAATTTGAAAAGTGTACCTTTAAAGGTAGATAAATTATCTATAATTTAAGATATAATTTGTGTCTTAGACCTAAGACCATTTAGTACTTAGTGCTTAAAAGTCAAAAAATCCTTAAAGTGGCCACAAAGGGTACCTCTGCCCTATATAAAATCTTTAAATTTACGTGCGCTGTAAGAGTTTTATCTTTATTCCCATTATTGTAGTTTGCCGAGTAAAATCAAAACTAAAACAAAACACGCGATATTTTCATCTACCTTTACCTCTATATATCGCGGTACCTATTAAAATAATCTGTGAAAAAAAATATATGCGCCATAAATTTAATCTTCCCAAAAAATCGTAAACACCCGAAATAGATTCCTCATAGAAGTAAACAAGTTTAAAAAATACGGTATTAATAAAACTGCCCTATTTAAATAGGTTTTCGTAAATGGACTGTATGTTTGATTAATCGGATTTAACGGTTTTGACAAAGTTAAAGTGTTTAAGTATTTTGTAAAGCACATTAGGTCGCAAATTGAAAGCGCGTGCGAGACGCAATACTGTTTTATCTTTGAAGCAATTATACAAACTGATCAGCACTAAAACTGAACTAAATACACATTACGTTACAATGGCATTGTTAAGGCGCTACTCGGAAAAATATGGACTTTTTGATTTAAAACTATAGGACGGTTACAGTTGTTACAAATCTGATAATAAGATATATATTTCTTCATACCTTTATCTAGAATCGTTTAGTTTCAAAAACACGATTTTATGATTTTGCCTCGACACTTTTTCTTTTCGAAAAGACCTCTAAAAATACGAAAAGTGAAGATTATAAAATGGGGTTACTTACACTATTGGAAATTGGTTTAATTAGTGGACACTAATAATATTGAGGATCGTATAGAAGCATTTTTTTAAAAATCGCTGTAGTTTTTTAATACGAAGTGATTTTGTGTTTTTTTTTGCCTAATCTGCAAAATCGGTCTCGCTCCCGCGCGCGTCGTTTTCTCATTGCTATCTCGCTTCAGCACATTTTTTTCGAGTATCGCCTTAAAACCTTTTAGAAGTTTTCTTTTAGGTTGAGAATAACTATTGAGAAAAGTTCCGAATTGTATACTTATCGATCGTTTGTTTCATTTAGGATACTGATAAATACACAGAGATTTTTTTGTAATATAATATTGCGATCCCAATAATATAGCATTTGTTAGAAAAGATCCATTAAGATTATTTTATTTTTATTTTATTCATCACATAAGTCGATCATTTGGTAAGAGCTATTTTACTAACAGTATCCGATATCGCAATTAAATAAATTATTAGTTGTCTTTTACCCCTGCCACAGCCCCTGAAAAGTGCCAAACGTGGAAAAACTCAAAAAGCTTTAAAAATAGATTTTTTTATACATTAAACATATATTTTCTAAGTGTTAAATAAAATGCGCGTATAAATCAGTAAAACTTGTGTTATTTAAAGGAAGAGTACCATTCAATTAACTTTAGAGTCATTTATATGACTAATGCGTATTTTTAATAAAAATAAATAAATAAATATTGGACACCATCACATACATTGTTGCATTGCAATACCAAAGTATAGTACTAGCATTGTGGAAATTGGAAACGAAGTCGGGTATTACCACATACACCCAGACCTGAGGAAATATTGAAAAGTTCGTTTCAACATTTACCCGACCGGGGATCGATCCCGGGACCTCTAGAGATAGCGGCACCTTGAAAACCGGGGCGTACACCACTCGGCCCCGGAGGTCGTCAAAATGGCTTATTTCGTAACTTGACTAGTATTTCTCTTTTAACGAAAACAGTCATATAAATCCATCTAATATTATAAATGTGAAAGTAATTTGAGGGTTTGTGTGGTTATCCGTCTTTCACGTCAAAACAGAGCAATGGATCGACGTGATTATTGGTATGGAGATAGTTTGGGAGCTGGAGAGTGACATAGGCTACATACTTTTTATTCCGAAAAAATATGACATTCGCGATGGGAGAACGTCGCGTCGTGTAGTCCACGCGGGCGAAGCCGCGGGGTCGGAAGGCTAGTGTTTCACCACAGATTTTTTTCCCGTGTTCTGTGCTTCTAGCTTTCAGCTTTCAAAATACGGAGTATAGCCAATATTCATGCAGAATTTGACTCTGAATAAATCATATCATATTATGATGTTAGCTGTTTAATTAAAATGAAGAATTTCCCATAAAAAAAACAAAATGCTTTAAAAAATTTGGTTGTCTGTAAAGTCGGTTTACGGACAATATGAAAACATTGATGAACAGTTGCATACTTTTATGAATTGAATTGAATTAATTATTATCATTGAATTATCATTATTTTGTATAATACAAAGAAGGAGTTGATTGCTAGTTACATTACATTTTTTGGTCTAAGTTTATATGGCAAAGATAAGTTTCGATTACGACCGCGCGCGCACTCTAGTAAGTACCCAGGAAGAAATTAGTAGGTACCTACATGTATTTAACCAATTGCAAAATTGGTAGGTAATAATATAAACACTAGTGAACCCGGTGAACATCGTACTTATCACCTACATTTAATAATGATTTTCATTCTGTGCGATTTAGTAACCGTTTCGCTGCAAGGGTTTTTTTTGGTTTCGTGAAATTTTAAAACTCTGATAACTTCTAAAGTATTTATTTAAATAAATATGGTAAAGAACAATTTTGATCTACTTTAAATGTCAACGGTAACTAATATACTTATTTAGATAAGGATTAGTACTGATTAGGAGAAATTAGCTTTGCAAATACAGTAATTATTACTTACAGATAAAAAAGATAAAAATGATTACTGTGAGTCAATCTTATGAGATAGATATTTGCTATCGCGGACTTATTTTATAGACCTTTTTATGGTATACAATTCCTTAATACATAATTTTGATGTATCTCATACGGTTTTGCCAGCGTTTGCAATGAAAGCGCTAGAAAAAACGATTTTTGACGGCTTCATCACAAAACATGGAATTTTCTCTATTTTACAAATATATAATTAGAATGTTTTGTACGTATAAACCTGCGGGAAAAAAATCTAAATAACAGTGAATACTGCATCAAAATCCGTTGCGTGGTTTAAAAAAAGAAAACTTAGAAACGGACAGACAGAGGCGGAGAGCGACTTTTTTAAAAACTATTTAATTATTGTTGGGCGGCCAATTATTTTAGACCTAATTGTCAAGGGGGAAAAGATAGATAATTTAATGTAACTGTTTCAGAAGTTAGCTCTCTATCTATACCATTACCTAGGCCAGCCTAGGCGGAACGTGACTATTGCGTCATGCTTTTTCGTGGATGCAGCCGGGCCACAGTGTTAAAAGCCGGGCGCTCATTGATTTATAAGACGTTAGCAGGTCAAAAATATTTGGTTGATTTTTTTAATATTTTACCTACATAAGAAAGAAAAATCTAGTCAGAAACATGTGCTTTGTACAAAAAGTCTTTTATGTCTCTATACAGTACTACTAGAAATTTATTGTTCATCGCACATAAACACCGGTTTTTCCATCTACAAAACTGTATTTATGAATATAAAATTATAGTACAGAAATACAATATCCTTCTAAAGGAATATAGTGTCTGCAATAACAAACTCTTAAGGACTTAGAACCTCTGTAATCTACTTAAGCCAATCCTGCCGTTAATCACAACTAATTTTGCAAATTAAATAAATATTTACGTAACTTATTTAACAACTTAAGGCCCGTGGTATCGCCAACGACCTTGGCCATAGAAAAGTGGCCTAATTTTCCCGCCCGCTACACGCACAAAAACAGCTTAAACATACGTTTCGTCAAAACTATGTATTATTTTAAAACGAAAAATGCTCAGTTTTAAGTTAAACAAGTTAGCAATCTCTTCCTGAAAGAAACGTGAAAATATCACTTGTAGTTTAGAAGCAGTAGCGTATTTCAAGTTAAAAACAGCTTCATTTCAATGTTTTTTTTTAAATAGTATCTTAAAGACTATGTTTTTTTTTAATGCTCAGATTGAAGTTTATATATCAATATTTAATATATATTAATTCTGGATTCATCAGTAGGCTAATTTATGAGTTTTAGGGCCTCAAAAATGATCGTTTCACGACTACATGCACCTTAATGCGAAGTTAAGGATTGCCACGAAATGTAAACAGACTTTGACACATAATTTGTAACAGTGAACAGTGAACTAAAAAGTTAAACGATAAAGTTAGTTTGACACGCTTTATTGAAAAAAAGTAAGTAGAACGTATCTAAGAAAAATAAATTGCACGTAAAATAATTAATACTTTTTAATATCTTGTACTGGATGAAGCTCAGTCAATCCAATAATATGTAAGGGGAAAAGAAAAAGTTTTTCTTCTAAAGCATGAGACCATAAATTTATTTGAAAACATTTAATCGTTTGCCCTTTTCTCTCCACGAACAGAATAGGAACAAAAATCAAAATTCATTAAAATAAATTGTACAAACCTACATTTTAAACAAATATTAATTTATGTAAATCACAGTTTAAAATAGTAAAGAAGCTTAGATAATAACAAAAGAATATAAAAATCGGCCAAGTGCGAGTTGGACTCGCCTATGAAGGGTTTCGTACCCACTTAACGTACCGATTGCCTATAGCCAAAATTCCACTATCATTTTTCGTCAGCAAAATGTTGCTTTGTTTTTCATATTGTTGGTATGAATGACAAAGTTACATTTGCGGTTTTTGAAAATGTGTTGGAAGGCTCTACCTTTCAGAAAATTAACTTTGATAAAAAATTATTTGAGAAACCTTTATATCATTTTTTAAGACCTATATATAGACATCCCACACGAATATATTTGATTAAAAAAATATTTTTCAGGTTCATGTATGGGGTGGGGAGCCCCTTAATATTTTTAAATTTTTATATTAAAATCGGAAAGCGGTTCATAGAATAGGTACATCTTCCTACTAAATTTCAACGGTGTAGATTTTATAGTTTTGGAATAAAGTGGCTGTGACATACGGACGGACGGACAGACAGAAAGACAGACATGACGAATCTATAAGGGTTCCGTTTTTTTCCATTCGGCTACGGAACCCTAAAAAGGGCATTATTTCATGTCTTTCCTTATTATTTAGAACCCAAAATTCTAGATTGAATTCGTAAATAAAACCAATACATAAATTAAACTTCGTATTCATTGTTTTGCCAAAGAATACTATAATATTACTAACGTAAAGAAGCGACACTCAACTCCCCCCGCCAATTCATTTCCCCCGCATTGAGAAAGTAAACCAAGGAGTAAACGTCACACGTTTGTCGGTTGTCTTGTCAGTCACTCAGTCAACAAGAATGTAACCAAGTCAACGATGTCATTATACAGGATAATTTTTTTATCAGTGCACAAATTTTTAGGATCGACTCGGAATCGGTAAGTAAACAACTTTCTCCTAGAAACATAGGTCGAAATATGACAAAAAATTTTTGACCTTTCATACAAATCGGACTGATCACGTGATCGAATTAGTATGGGAAGTCCAAAAATTTTCGTCGTATTTCGACCCATGTTTCTAGGAGAAAGTTGTTCACTTATCGATTCTGAGTCGATCCTAAAAATTTGTGCACTGATAAAAAAATTACCCTGTATTTCGTAAGCAAACTTCGATTTGAGGATCATGCGATATAACCTTGCAGTGGCGTTCGTATATGCTGTTGAATCGTAGATGATTGATATCAAATTTAATATTAACAGAAAACAAATATTCCAATACGAATTGTTTGACCAAATAATAAATGTTATGATACTATTAAATTCTATGAAATTAGAGGATCTTTTATTGATTTGATTTAACTTTCATTAGGTGCAAGTATTGGATTAAAGAAATTGGTCGAATGGACTTAAGGCGCTACTCAGAAAAAGTATGGACTTTTTGATTTAAAACTATAGCACGGTTACAGTTGTTACAAATCTGGTAATAAGATATATATTTCTTCATACCTTTATCTAGATTCGTATGGTTTCAAAAATACGAATTTATGATTTTGTCTCGACACTTTTTCTTTTCTAAAAGACCTCTAAAAATACGAAAATTGTAGATTATTCTTAAATAGGTTTACTTACGCTATTGGAAATTGGTTTAATTAGTGAACACCAATAATATTTAGGATCGTATAGAAGCATTTTTTTTAAATCGCTGTAGTTTTTTAATACGAAGTGATTTTGTTTTTTTTTGCCTAATCTGCAAAATCGGTCTCGATCCCGCGCGCGTCGTTTTCTCATTGCTATCTCGCTTCAGCACAATTTTTCCGAGTATCGCCTTAAACCAAAAAAGCGTGGAGACACTTCATACTAGTTATTTTGTTTGCGAACTTCATTTCCCTAATTCTGACCGCGCAAAAAGAGTTTCTAAGAAAAATGCAGCCCCTACCCTATTATTACTGCAGCCAGAAGACTCATCAGGTACTCGTATTTACATCAAACTTTACTCAAACTGATAATAGCCTCTTAAAGTACTTGCAAATCTCAAACATCAACAGAAATTCCAAGTACAAGTACTTCACAGGTGTCACACTCAGTGCAGAAAACACAGATTTTAAGTGAAAATTCACCCCGGGAAAGGAAGTTGCGGCTTGACTTTAAATCAGATGCTAAGAAACGAAGATTATTGGAATCGTCGGTAATAGGAAACCCCAAGTAGGCTGATATCTCACCTCTGCTAAAAAAATATTGATGCTCAAAAAGTATTTAAAACGAAAGTCTCAGGGAAACGGATATGACCAAGAGTATAATAATATAATGTTTGCATTAAATATTTATTTTACCAGCCCGGTTGCTTACCGATTTACAATTTCCTTTTACGTGGTGTGTTGGCTGACAAAGGACATTGTCCACGATGTTCCACGATTGCAATATTATACTGATTGAGATCAACTACAGCAGATGAATTTAAGACATCGAAAGTTTTATCCATCAGCTCGATCAGCCAAAAAATTGTTGGGATTGATATGGGATTCGGTTAATTTTAGTGTTTATAAGCGATAAGCTCTGCCACAGTCGTGTTTATAAAATGTCTTAACATATTCCCACTTTGCAATCAGTTTAGTTCCATCAGTATCCGAATACTCAAAGTCATATTTCATCGGGTTGTTTCGCACTGATTTTATCAAATGAGGCACGTCAAAAATATAGTATTTATTTTTCCTTCAATAAAAAGTATGGCTTACTACAGTCTGTGACAGTCACATTTCTTTCATTAGCCATGTTTAAAAAAATTGAGCCTTGATCTGATACAAAGGCTACATAACATGAACTCCAATATTTAAAATTTGTGAAATAACATGATCTAACCACGCACTAAACGTTCTTTGTAATTTTTGCTTTGAGCCAAAAAACAGTATGCGATTGGTTGTTTCCAATTTTAATGTATAACTCTAGCAATGATTACAAAAGCTTGCGTTGCTGGTTCTCCAGTTTGTGTCCCGTCAATCTCATGAAAACCTAAAATCTTATCCTCGTTAATTTGATGATAGAAGTACCGTTTTAATGAAATTTCGTCAGCGCAAATAATGCAGTATGTTTCTGAGTCTTTTAATATTTTAATTTGGTCTCTAAACATTGTAAAACGTCAGGTGAAAATTTTGTATCAATGTTGATATTCTTTCGGCGCAACGTCCTTTCGCTTGGCACGTTTAACGTTTGCTAAGACTCTTTATGCTAATGGACTGGCAAAATATAAATTTAAAGCAAATAACTGTAAATCTTTAGTGTTTCTATTGCCATGACTGTTTTGTTTTAGACGGGTTTGAAAATTGATATTTTTTTGTAATTGAGAGGACATATTGGTATCTTTTTGAGATGCACATTCTTGCTGATTATCCAAATATTTTTCGTCTTTTGCACTTTGTTTATAAGTCACTTAACAATTTCCTTTTACGTGGTGTGTTGGCTGACAAAGGACTTTGTGCACGATGTATAAGCCGTTTGGCTTAACATGCACATTTTTTAAGCAATAAAACTATATGTTTGGAAGTTTACACTACGAAGAAACTGTTTATCATTTTTGTTTTGTGTCAAATAATAAAAAGCTTAGAAACAGACAGACAGAAGCGAAGAGCGACTTTGTTTTATACTATGTAGTGATAATTAAAGACAATTTTATTTGTTGGATTCATTTCATTTTTTATTAAATTAGTTAGTACCGTACGACAGGTGCGTTTCTGAAGATTTCAATACAAAGTACATTGTGCCATTCACACGGCCTTTTGACAATCGCTTTTGTACTGAAAAAAGCTTGTCAAATGATTGCTTCCGAACTTACCAGACATAATATAAACATACGTAAATAATAAATTGGGACGCTCTTGCAAAGTTATTTCGTGACGCACGCGGCACGCGCCATCTAGTCGATATATTTTGTACCACTAGCTCCGGCGTGTGCTACGGCGGATGTCATCCCTGCATCGTTGACGCACACATTTGACGCGTGTACACACGTTATGTCAGTTACGTAGTAGTAGAAGGTTAATATGCGGGGGTCGTAGTATGGAGTGTCGTAGGTGTGGTTTTGCTTTGCCTAAAAAGTATTTTTGTAAGCATTTTTCTAACCATTAGGAAAAAACAAATTTTGTTTACCCCCAATGATATGATCCATTTTAATATGATCACCATAACAATAATTTTTAATACCCAAGTTAAGATGACTAATCACTCTTCTATGGGTTACCAACAAATTAAAATTATATTATTATTTCGTTGTTATTTCACCTCCCATGGTAATTTCTTTAACATGCTGACAGTGCACAAACATTATTATTTCAGTAATTAACCCAACTTGGCTCTGTTTTGGCTGATGAATTTATAAACCTGTAATTCATCATCATCATCATCATCATGACAGCCGAACGACGCCCACTGCTGGGCATAGGCCTCCCCCAAGGATCTCCACAACGATCGGTCCTGCGCTGCCCGCATCCAGCGGCTTCCCGCGACCTTGACCAGATCGTCGGTCCACCTTGTAGGGGGCCTGCCCACGGAACGTCGTCCGGCACGCGGTCGCCATTCAAGAACCTTTCCGCCCCAACGGCCATCGGTTCTCCGCGCTATGTGTCCCGCCCACTGCCACTTCAATGATGCAATCCTTCGAGCGATGTCGGTTGTTTTAGTTCTCCTGCGGATTTCATCATTTCTGATTCGATCGAGTAGGGAAATACCACAACCTGTAATTAACGAGGAGTATTTAATATTATATCACTTAAAATTATTCTTCACTAAATAATATTTGGACAACTATTTTTTGTGTGTGCCTTATCATTGATAAGTCACCATGTTTGTGACGTCATAATGATAAAGGAATTATACGTAGTTCCATACTGTGTCAGCTGTGTGCTACAATAAGTAAAAATGATCATAGTTACGTCTCCAACTATCGGGTTTCTTCGGACATTGTTTCAGCTCGTTTTCGGTAGTGGGATAAAGAAATAATTTTTGATTTGATATAACTTACTTCTTTTACATTATAGCGATATAAAAAAATGGTTGTTTATAAAACTTATTAAATTAATATGATCTTTCCATTTATAACAAAATAAAATATTTTTTCTAATACCTACATACTACTAATTACAACGCTATATAGCGATGCTATACACTGTGTATGGGGAAGTAGTACCTAATCAAACTTGAAGAGCGTGATCTATGGACAATTTCATCAATGAAAATACCTCAAATTAGGGATCTGGCCCGTCTATCGCCAACCTACAAGAACAGTATTTTTTTAGGTTTACTCCTTTCCTTCAAAATAAGGGACAGCATGGACACCTTTACATTGATATGCAACAATTTGGTATCGTTCGATATCTAAAAACAGACAGATACCAGTTCCATACATCATCGGAACTGGTTGTGAGACTGGTCGATTTTTTCTAAATATCATTTTCCATTTTTCAATCATAAAAATTGCATTGTGAATGCAAAAAAGTAAAAATTTAAATAAGTTCCATACATTTTGAAAGAGTAAGGACAGTTTTTTTTATTTTTCTTTTATTTGTATTGTATTACTAGTATTTGAGCTGCTCTTCAAAACGAGGGCCTAATTATTACTCTACGTTCTTTAGTTCTGATGCTATTGTTGAACAAAAGGACCCCTTCGAGGGCTATCGATGATAAGAAAAGAAATCAAACAATAAAACCAAAATGTAATGATTACAGTTTTAAGTAGCAAGGTTGTAGGTTAAATTAAATGTTTAAATATTAAAAATGCCCCCTGCATTTTGTGAGGCATATGGTGTGTAATGTAGTGGATCATAAAGCTACTTGACATGTCGTCCTAAAAAATAAAGGTTAAATTCTTGTAGTTTGGCGAGGGACGGGCCAGGGGCCGTACCGTACCGGCGAACGCTCCGATAATCGGAAATCTGCCGGGCTTCAAATTAAAACAGATAAATCGAGCCCCAATCAGGCCAAAATGGTAAACAACGATTCATGATGTCCCAGGAACATCGATATCTTCCAAATAACTGCGGCAAATAGTACAATTAGAAATTAGGTACTAATTTATGTTTTAAGTTGAATCCCGGCATCGTTCCGATTATCGGAAAGTTCGCCGATAGGGCCCCTGATCCCTGAGTTGAGGTATTTTCATCGATGAAATTATCCATATATCACGCTCTGAAAGTTTGATTTCTACTTACTTCCCGGATGTTCTGTCGTAAAACTCTATTTCTAGGTATGTAAGTTC
Source organism: Crambus lathoniellus (assembly GCA_949710035.1). Classification (NCBI taxonomy): domain Eukaryota; kingdom Metazoa; phylum Arthropoda; class Insecta; order Lepidoptera; family Crambidae; genus Crambus; species Crambus lathoniellus. Next base: position 17,418,484 of record OX453303.1, on the reverse strand, counting down.
ATATTTATTTTTCTTTAAGTCTGAAATGGTTAAAATTGATTGATATTCATTATAAGCTCTCTATGCTTACTTGGAATTTCTATAGGTACTTAAATCCGAGCTTCACAATCCATTAAAGAAACTCTTAAGTTCATCTATAGGTATTAAAAGAACATTATGCACCTTTCTGCCATCGCGTAACTTTATTAATAACAAGTTAAAGCTAACGTAACATATTCATGAGACTTCGATCTTGGTAAGGCGAGCAATACAGTTCGTTACTGCAACATAATATTACATCTTATGATAACAATATAACCATATTTATTACAGCTGTAAAATGATCTTTGTTTACATAGCTTTGCACAACAGTATAAGATTACTATGCTATTTCTATTGATATTATGAAGAATCAACTATTGTAGTATGTTTCACTTAACTTGTATGTACACGCATCTGGTTTTTGTATGTTTATATCTTTTGTAACACTCGTACTTATTTCACATAAATAAGTTAAAGTTTTTAAGCACGTTCCTTACGTTTTAAAATATTTTCTGTTGAAGAAGTTTGTTTAGTAAAGTCTGAAGAATATATATACATAGAACTCTTTTTTATTTATGATGAAAAATAGGGGGACTAATTTAAGATAATATGACATTTTGCGATTATAATTTTTATAAATTCATAATTGATAGACATTGTATTTGCATGCCCTGCCGGGTGAATGTGTCTCGCACTTATTTTATTTTATACCACGCTGTTAAATACCACGTTCTGGCAAATAAATTTTCTTTCTTTCTTTCTTTCTTATGCGTTACTGACTGACAGATAACGCACAGCCAAAACTACTAAGCGCTAGCACCTGGATTTTCTTTGGGGAGTGTAGAGGAGCACTAAAGAGGATTTTTGGAAATTCCCTCGGGTAAAAGGGGGTCAGAGAATATCTCAATTCCACGGGGGCGAAGTCACGCGCGGAGCGCTAGTAATTTATATATTTAGTAGCTTTCCGCCCGCAGCTTCGCCCGCGTGGACTACACGACGACGTTATCCCGCGGAAACGTGATATTTTTGCGGGATAAAAAGTATCCGATATTCCTATCCAGGCTACAAAGTATCTGGGCCCAAATTTGTACACTTTATATGGGGACGTTTTTTAACTTTTTTATTTAATAATTTTTAACCGTGACCAGTATCCTTCATAGTAATTTCCATACTCCTAAGTCCAGAAATGAGAAAGTTCCATATAACATAGGAAAGTTCAGAAAATAGGAAACAAATTCTTCGTAGTCACACCAGTGTGACAAAACGGTGTGACAGCGAGTCCGTCGGGAAACTTTAACCACCTTTTCTACCCTATTAGAGTTTTTTTTATTTTGCCTACGCTGATAATTTTTAAACGTGACCAGTATCCAACATACTTACCAATTTTCATACTTCTAAGTTCAGAAATGAGGAAGTTCCATAAAAGCTTAATCCGCTTATTTTAACCCATTAGGGGGAAGTTTTTTTAACTTTGCTAACGCAGATCATTTTCAGTTGTAACCAGTATCCAACGTACCAATTTTAATGCTTCTAAATCCATATATGAGGACGTTCCATAGAACTTTAACCCCCCCCCCCCCCCATTTTACCCCTTCAGGGGGGGCGTTTCCCAAACTCCGTTCTTAGCGGACGACTCCTAGTCATAATCTACCTTCTATCCAATTTCCATCTTCATTGGTCCAGTAGTTTTCGAGATTTCGTGATGAGTGAGTTATCACCTTTCGATTTTATATATATATAGATTCATAGGTATCTATAACAAGTTTAAACTACATTTGATGACTGAACCCCAAAACGGCCATCACAAATGTAAATTTTATGGTATCACACAATAGGAGGTTCCTGAAAGTAACTTTACGAGGGTGCTTCAACATATTTCTTGGTAGAGCTAAAACACGTAACGCGTTACCATTAGAGCATTAACCATTCCAGAAAAAACCTCCTGACTTGATGAATGAGGTCACATTTAATGACCGTCAATATAGTTTATCTAAACATATTTGAGGCTCACAGAACATAGGTAGTGTCCCTAGGAAATTATTGTTATTCGAAATTACTGACAGTGAAAATTGTTTGTATAGCCTTTTATTAACAAAATTATAATAACACTAAAAAGAGAAAAAACTTACACTATATCTTTTTGGAAAAACGGGATTTTTACCATATCGGAAATAAAAATTATACTTCATCATCATGTCAGTCGAACGACCGCCCACTGCTGGCCAAAAGTTATACTTACTAAAAAGAATTCTAAATGTAATGAAAAAGATGCGAGTCACATAATTTACTTCAAATACTGGTTAGCAATCGAACAAACTGTGAAATTTTACTAACATAAAAGTGTATTAAGTAAAACTATTACTGTTGTAGAAAACTTTGGTTTTTATATTTAGTAACTATTTTGGTTTTAATTACCTAATGGCTGCGTAATAAAAGTGCATGTTCAATTTATAATTTAGTTTACGGCCTTCATAAAATTTCATTAGAGATATTAAAAAACTTAAAAATTGAGTCGTCCATATCACTTGGCCAAATTAAAAAGTTCAAGACGCTGCGTTTATTTCCTTGTAACGGTTTTTGTCATTTTATCTTATTATGGATTGAAACTTCAGTACTTACTTATAAAAAACTAGTTTTCCGCCCGCGGCTTCGCCCGCGTGGACTACACGACGTTATCCCTCAGGAATGTGACATTTTTCCGGGATAAAAAGTAGCCTATGTTCCTCTCCAGGCTACAAAGTATCTGTGTTCCAAATTTCATCCAAATCCGTTCAGCCGTTTCGGCGTGATTGAGTAACAAACATCCAAACATCCAAACATCCAAACATCCAAACATCCAAACTTTCACATTTATAATATTAGTAGGATCGAGTTTTACGATCAGTGGCTAAAATGCAGTAGAATGTTGCTATTTTTTTTTAATTAACTTTAAGTGATTTTTTCTAGTCAATCTTTCTGCTTTAGTAAATATCAATTCAATCATATATTTTACTAGCGGCCGCCCGTGGTTTCACCCGCGTCGTTCCCGTTGCCGTCCCGTGTGAATATCGGCATAGAAGTATTCTATGTTTTAAATCAGGCTATCTACTATCTATGTGCCAAATTTTAACTAATTCCGTTCAGCAGTTTTTGCGTGGAAGAGTAACAACATCCATACATTATCCTCACAAACATTCACATGTTTTATAATAATTAATAGAATGAATGTAAACCAAGTAAGAAAGTAGTTTTACCTATTATTCTAGATTTTTATTAGAAACTAGCTTTTACCCGTGGCTTTGCTCGCGGTAAATTCGCGGAAACGTAGTTTATTGACGACCGATTTGGCGCAGGGGTAGTACCCACCTTCTGCGCCAGTGGTCTCGGGTTCGACTCCCGAACAAGGCAAATATTTGTGTGCATGAACATGTCTATTCGTCTTGGTCTGGGTGTTAACTATGTATATTAAGTATCTATTTACAAACAAAAAGAATTTAAGTATATATTTATCCGTTATCAAGTTTTCCATGATACAGATTCTTAATGAAGTTAACATGGCCTTAAATAATTGGTGTGAATGTAAGAAGTTATTTATTTATTTATCATTTTACGTAAAACCCAGATCACCTGTAGTAGCAAGCTACACATAAAATGAAGCTTTGGACCCTCGCGCGTTTCATTACCTTAGAGGTGAATTTGGGAAATCCTCTTGCGGATGCCTACGATATAATAGTTAATGGTGGCAAATTGCAGTGCAATGGGTTCATTAGTTTGCGCTCGGTGTTGATAGTAGTAACGGTTGCCTTTAATACAATACAGACTCACATGAATTGTTGAAAATACATCACAATTACGATTTTTCTAACAAATTAGTCATAACATCAGCGTTTTTTGTACCTCGAATTTATAGATTACAATTAAAACTTTCTCTTTTATATTGACAAACAAATAACCGTCTAAAATACTAATGGGACCTGTAGTTAGTGGCAACATGTAGCAGCTCAATATAGAGCAAGATCCCAGGGCCGCCAGACCTTACTACTAAAATATAAATATATTTTAAATATTTTCTTACAATATAAAAAAAAACAATCCCAACCAGACACACTGTGGCTCGTTGGGAGAAGTTTGAAAGAAAACCAATCCCAACCAGTCACACTGTTACTCGTTGGGACAACATTTAAAGAAAATAGTTCCCAATGAGTACCAGTGTGACTTGATGGGAATATTTTGTCCCAACGAGTCACAATGTTACTCGTTTGGTGTGACTGGATGGGAACAAAGGCCTAATCACACATCTTTTAAACGTCAAAAAATAAGTAAGGTCTGGCGGCCAATGGGATCTTGGAACAATATCTATTGTGCTGCCCGCACGATCATTGACGTTGTCGAAATGTCATCACGTCGTAATCCTAGACTACCTAATACATATACCTCTACGATGCTCCCTTTGAGCAACGCGGGCCTTCCGTCCCGACTCCCTAGACCCGCGTTGCTCGAAGGATGCTCCTTATATGCTGTTAAGCTCATTATGCAATTTTTTAAATTGTCTGATTTATATTCTTGTAAGTAATAAATTTTAAGAATTTCTAATGAATGTCATATAAGTAATTGTAATGTAATTGATTGATTGGTAAATTCAAAAATTATAACACTTAGTATGGGTTCTGGTTTATAAATGATTAATTATTAGAAGAAACAACGACGATGTCACATACGCTCAGATACGTCTGGCGATAGACCCGTCAGATAGATTTGGCGTAGGTATGCGCCGCGAATGCGTCATATCATCACATCATCCGTACCATATCACATCACAACAACACGTAGGTCCTAACTTAACGTTAAACATCCTAACTTGCTTTAAATTTAAAGTTAACCAACTTTCCCTCCCCCCTTCTCTTCCGGTTCCTCCTGAATTTCCGCCCGACATCATCTGAAGACCACAAAAGATTGACTTATTAATTTTCAACCTAGTTAATGGAAAAGTTTGGTTACCTCACACTTTATTAGAAAGCAATAGTACAACCTGCCAATTTATTGCTAGCGTTCAACTAAGCTACAACTTTCAAAGTAACTTTTATATGATTGATATTTTGATTTGGTCAAATTCAATTCATTGAACGAACCTATTTCCAATTCATATGTGGCTGAGATCTGTTCGCTTTACGTGACTCTGGTTACAATTTTTATTTATTGAGGTAATATTTATTCCAATATAGGTATCCTCAATATAACCAAACGATCGTCTTAAACCGCTCTATGGCGTTAGGTATTTTAAGATATTACAGGTATAAGGTAGTGCAAGAATTCAAAAGACTGTAGTGAATATTGCATTATTTTCTGAAATTTCATTCGCAGCGAACAATGTATGATTCGCCAGGCAGTTGCACGCAGTTTAAGATAGAGTCGATAAATAAGTGAACGAAGAATGATGTTAGTAAATGTCTCTTCTGCCTTTAGGCCTGCTCCTTATTGGGCTGCGTATTTTACAGTAAAGTTGCCGGTCATGTCGATAAAATCAACTCTTGGCAAGTTTCTTGGCAGTTCTTTTTTTAAAGTGCTCGGGACTTAACTGAAAATAAATTATTTTGAATGAAATATTTGAGTCGAATACGAAGTACAAAAACAGCTCCACTCCACCCAGCTTAGTCTGATTATACCAGAGTTTAGAAACGAAAGTGACACGTGCAATATGTATCAGGTAACTCTGCACGCGACTGAGGCGTTTATAACGCTATAGATGCAGTACATTTTTTGTTTTAAGATTATGGAAATTATTAGTATTCAATTTTGCCCGCGCAGACTTATCTGGCGCGCACTCTAGTTACGATGTGTGTGACTATATCGCGTTCATCTTGCAAAACAATTCGTTACAATAGACGTAGTAACTATTTAGTAATCTGTGACAATAGGTAGGTAAGTATGTCAAAAGAATTCTAAACAAATATGTAACATGAGACAATTGAACGACGCCGAGACTTTGTCGGTACGGATCAAAGACATCTATTCTAGGAATTAAATAAGTAAAGGAAACTAGATCTTTTAACAAATGTAACATGTAACAAGACAATAACCATGTACGACCCCCCAAATAGTATTAAAATAGTATTAAAGATAAATATTAATTTAAAAGTTTAGTTTAAAAGTACTCGTCCGTCGTTTTTATTCATCATCCATGGTCCCAACATTATAGCCATTATAATGTTGGGACTTTGCCAATATGTAATATATCGATAGAATTGACCGGTATCTTTGCATTAGGGCAACTGCTGGAGTAACTTGACGGTCGGTGTTCGTAGCAATAAGATACGTCAATCTGTGCCTGAATAAAAAGATAGATAAGAAGGCAAGAAAAGTAGTTTTTATCTCTCAGAGTCGGAAAGTGATGTATATTTAAACTGAGCAGCGGGTTCAAAACTATCCGTTCCACCCTAGGGTGGAAAAGAATTTTAAAAATAGAACTGAATTTGGTTACAGTCAACCATAGAGTTACCTCATCGGCAATGAAAAAGTTTTCAATTGATTTAACATGTCTCATATTCTGAAAGTAACTCCTAACTTGCCTAAAATGCGGGTTGAAAGTGGTAAGTGGCGGCCCTAGGGTCGTTATGAAATTTAAAAAAGGAATAGGAGGGGTCATTTCAAAATCTGTAATAGCTTCGAAACGCACGAAAAGTGAAGATTATTCTTAAATGGGGTTACTTACACTATTGGAAATTGGTTTAATTAGTGGACACCAATAATATTGAGAATCGTATAGAAGCATTTTTTTTTAAATCGTTGTAGTTTTTTAATACGAAGTGATTTTGTGTTTTTTTTGCCTAATCTGCAAAATCAGTCTCGCTCCCGCGCGCGTCGTTTTCTCATTGCTATCTCGCTTTTGCACATTTTTTCCGAGAATCGCCTTAAGTATCTCTTTGGACATTTATTTACCAAAGGTATACAGGCAAAGGCACAGACGCGCCATGTTTACATAAAATAAATTAATATCGTAGAATTATTATTTTAATATCTAACACATTGTTTTTTTTAAAGAATGCGTTTTTAGAAACAGATTAAACCAAATAAGTTATTTGTAACATAATAGTATATTATGATACAAGTGAGCTTAGGTTGCTCATTATACACGAGGCTGTGGGTTGCAGCCCGAGCCGCAGGCGAGGGCGTAAATCAGCCGAGTGTCTAGTGAGTAAGTTGCTCACGAGTTTCATATGCACTTTTTCAACACACTTGCGAGGAAAAAAAAAACATTTATTGCATACATATTGTATTAACCTAATATTAACAAAGGGAAAAAGCGCGCAAGTTTTTTTTTTTGCACGCGCCAAATGTGAGGTGATTTATTACATACAGCCATACAGCCTACTTCAAAATAATTAAGTATGATAATAGTGATAAAATGCAAATGTTTTATAACAAATTATTGTGAATTATAAATAATTTGATAACAATATACTTAACTATGTTTTTTTGTCTTAATTAGGGACACATTTATTTATTCTAAAAACGTAAATGGATTTTCAGCCGTATAAAACCTCTTTGTTGTTACAAAAAAAGAACTGTATCTATTACCCGCTGAAATTGAAAATGCTCTGTTGACTCGCATATAACTTGCAGTTAGGTACTAACTTAACTTTGTAGGGATACTGTATTACCCGGTTAAATTGAAAAGTCTCTGTTTACTCGCATATAATTTGCAGTTAGGTACTTACTTAACTTTGTAGGGATAATTCTATTACGCAACTAGTACTGTAATATTATTATGCACGCGTGGGTTATAGTTCGGTTTATGGCCCTAAGATCGATGTAATAAGGCTCACATTATGAGCAAGTGTGTTGAAAAAAATATTAATTTATTAATTTCATGGAATTGCATAGAGTACGGGTCAAACACCAAACCAGACTGTATGGACTTAGTATCCCTTGAAAAACAAGATTAACGGAAAGTTCGAAAATACGCTTAGCACCAAATTATTTCACTTGCAAACAAAGCATTGGTAGCAGACATAAAAGCAAATTAACAGACATAAAAAATAATGTACATCCTTACGTTTTCAGTGAGGTGTTGATAGTAATTACAAAGGGTTGAAACCTCTTAATGAATCAAAAAAATCACATCAAAAAAGTAAGAAATAATTCCTCACCAAATAAATAACGTAAGTACTTTGAAGTCGGGCGTGAAACATGTACAATTTTTTGTTGTTTTTGTTAAAACCCGCCCGTCTTCAAAGTAGGTACTTACGTTATTTATTGGTGAGGAATTATTTCTTACTTTTTTGATGTGATTTTTTTTGAAGGCGGTTTTATTTTTTTATAAAAATAATTTTTATTTCACTCTTTTTAGTGCATCGTGCAGGCTATTTACGTGTTTTCTGGTAAATAGGTATGTGATTAAACTGAAAACCTCCTTTTTTGAAGTCGGTTAAAATACCTTGAAGTATCCCCTTTTTAACAAAACAAGAATCATCTAAATCGGTTTATAAACAAAGGAGTTATGCCTAAAGATACGTATTAAGTTCACATAAAGTGGTAACGAAAACGACAGTATTTTCAAGATTTCCTGAAAACAACTGAACCGATTTCAAAATTTCAAAAATGGGACCAACTTGGATACCAACCTGATGTAATAACGTTTCAATCATTTCAATCGGTCCATCCGTCTTCGAGTAATCGGTGGACATACACCCAAAAAAAAATCATACATACAGACGAATAGAGAACCTCCTCCTTTTTGATTTAGAAGTCGGTTAAAAACCAGCTATAAAGCGATTCACCGATGGGTTGCGAGATCGTAACTTAGATACAATTTTTGCGGCTCGAGACTATTCATCTCTGAAAGAAAGGCAGCAAAATATGAGAAGATTTCGACTATCAGGACGGATACCTACTCAAGGTTACTATATATTACGGACAGCGAGGAACACGATATTCTTATCGGGGGAGATCATTTAATTCCATTATAGATTCCTGAAATAAAAGTTATCATTGTAAATCAAATCGGAGATCATCAAAAGTGCACGCTTAGAGGTCGGTGTCATACGGAAGAGCTAATCAACATACTAACTTTAATAGAACTTTTTCGCGAACCAACGCCAATAAACATAGGGAGAACTACATAAGTTCTAATGACCCAGATGCTACTATAAGTAGTAACACCAACATTGGGGAAGTAGGTACCCGATACCGAGACTATTCGCGATCCCATTGTAGAAAGGTAGTTTTGAAGAGTAGTAGAAAGATTCTGAATACATAATATTCATCCAATTTATTAACCTGTGAATATAGCAATTCATTTGAAATAGCAATAGGAAAAATAAAAAAATTTTGGTTGCTAGACACGGGTGCCACATATCAAACTGATCACAAACCTCTAGTGTATTCATTCAATATAGCGCTACGCTCGCGATTTCGTCTGCGTGGACCCTCTTTTTTACCCCCTTAGAGGGGGAATGTCCAAAAATCCTCTCTTGTTGCTCTCCTACCCTACACTCCCCTAACAAACATGCATGCCACAGCTTCTTGCACCAAGTAGTTTCGGCTGTGCGTTGTCTGTCAGTCAGTCGGTAACGCAAGAGTGTTATATATAGATAGATAGATATATCAGATATAGATAGATAACTAATCCGTCAAGTCGATTCATGTAGACTACTATTTGTGGACGGTTCTAGGGATGAAAAATACAAAAGGTACCGAACAAATAGCACTTTATTCGCCGAAACGAAAAACAATAAAAATAAAATTGAGAACGCGTCGCTTAAACACTATTGGAAGACTATAATTTTGAAATACCATATGTAAAAGGGAAAGCTAAGTAGCGGCCGATGCGTTATCTACACTTGGGTGCAATAAAATGGAGCCATTGGAATTTTTCCATACACACATGCTCACTTTAGCGTTTCATAGATAGGAAACTATTTGCATCTGTTCAATGATTTTTACGTCGATGAAGAGCCAAAACCCCATTATTGAATCACAGTTTTAAAAAAATACAAAAATGCGCTGAATTTTCACAAAACAGAAAAAACAATAAGTCAAACTTCATCTCCCATATAACGTTATATGGAGCGATGAGTTCGGTTTATTCTTTTTTCTTTATCGCAAAATTGAAGACAGTTTGAAGATTTTTGAAAGCGTGATTCGACAATTGGGCGTTTTGCCTCTTCATCGACGTAAAAATCATTGCACAGATGCAAATAGTTTCCTATCTATGTAACGCTAAAGTGAGCATTTTTTTTTTAGAATCCTGGCAATCATTTGACCGCCATCTTGTTTGGCTAACAGGATGCAGTCTAGGATGTTACCTGCCTGCCCAGGAGAAAAAGTATGGAAAAAGTCCAATGGCTCCATTTTATTGCACCCAAGTGTAGATAAACAAGCGATGAGCTATGGCTAACTAATTGCTGTATTAACTAGAGCACAGAACATTAAAGAACAATCACACGGATATGTGGCAAAGAGGCTAGTAACCCTTTTATTATTTGATCTTAAATGGTTGACAACTATTGTATTACACCAAAAAACTATATTTCTAGTTATTTAACGATACTGACGAACCACGATGCACTTTTTATTATTGAAAAATTGAAAACGAAGTATTTAGAGAAAATCAACCCGTCTCACAACCAGCCCCATCCCATAGAAGCTGGTTGTGAGACGGGTCGATTTTTTCTAAATACTTCATTTTAAATGTTTTAACTATAGGTATAAATGCGTAAAATATTATTTTTACGACCTCAAAAACCCTAATTCTATATTTTATTGTTAAACTTTTCTTAAGCCCGCAAAAACACTGTACGCCATGTTCGCCAATCGCGAAGTTAAATTGGGAGAGTTTTTCTATTCATAGGTCTAACATAAAGTTTAATCAGTACAATATGTGAAATAGTAGATTGTTTAGCAAGGGATGTATGGCACCCATAACAGTCTAGTGTTTTGGCGCACGAACGAAGTGAGGACACCGATAGTTCGAGACTTATGACGACCGATAGACCATTACCCGGTTTCCATACACCCGAAGTAAACACTCTACTTTTCATTTTGAATATGAGGAAAGTAAAAATAAACAAATAATCTAAAAAATATTTTTCCTATGGCCGCGGAATTTTCGATAGACTCTTATATAACTTTTTTGTTCATTTTCTCTATTTTAGGGAAGGCAAGGGAAACTAAGTCCATACAGCCTTGTTTGGTGTTTGACCCGTACTCTATGCAATTCCATGGAATTAATAACCTGATTTTTATGTTACAAATAACTTATTTGGTTTAATCTGTTTCTAAAAACGCATTCTTTAAACAAAAACAATATTTTAGATATTAAAATAATAATTTCTCTTTTTGTATGGTGTCTACGATATAAATTAGGTATTTTACATAAGTAGTAGCAAAATAGGCTGTATAGGCTTCTGTGCCTTTGCTCACATACCTTTGGTAAATAAATGTCCAAAGAGATTAGGATCATTTACTTACAGATTTTGACACGACCCCTCCTATTTCTTTTTTAAATTTTATTACATCCTTAGGGCTTTTATTACACTTTCAACCCGCATTTTAGGCAAGTTACGAGTTACTTTCAGAATATGAGACATGAAAAGTGTTAAAGAGCAGTGTGTAATTAAAACAGCATGTCCATCTGCGGCGAATTCAGATATTCTGAGTACTCATCAATAAAAATGAACTACATAAGTACATACACTGCTAGAATAGTTAGTATATTTTGGGTATTAGAGGTGTTATTGTTGATCGAAGGGTATTAGTTATAAATTTTGTAGTAATCAGTAAAAATAAATGACACAGTTTAATCTCGTTATTATAAACTAGTCAAATTGCTAACTCACAAAACTTTTTGATTAGCGTCTCCTACATTTATTTACCCAACTCCTTATCCATGAGTTATTATCATAAGCATCAAAAATTGAATCCTTCTACAAGAAGGCTTCTAGCTTTATCGTACACGTAAACAGATAAATAAATCCCATTCTGTACTTACCATTTTGTTTTTATTATTGGCTTAAAATATATTTAATAAAATGTATTAATAAAAAGGTCTTGATTTGAAGATTAAAATTTACAAACGTTCAAGTCAGTGTTTATTTAAAAATGTGATCTATATTATAATTTAAATTTCATATATTTTTTTGTAACAAAATAACATATTTGACTATTTGTTGTTTAGAAATACATTCGCAATGTAGATACAAAACAAGGCTTTTATTCTTCATAGCCTGTATCCTTGAATGAAAAACCTGCACCTTGTAGACGCTTAATCCCATCATCGATAGGAACGTCACTTTATGCATTCAATTCGTTCAGCTGATCGACTTCGCATATTAATACGGCAGACGCATATTACAAATTAAACTGTATCGGCATATTCTTCATGCATGTGCTAAGGTCATAAGCAAAGACGTATCTTATTTATGTGCCTGTTGATACCTAATAGGGTAAATTAGAACAGAAAAATACACAACTCACAAATAAAATTATCAAATGATAGTCCCTTTTGTCGTAATAAGGGAACATTAACATAACAAATATGATTAAAAGTGATAATTTTGTGTTGAAATGATACAAGAACTAACTTGGTATAAATTGATCTTGTCCAGTAAATAAAAAATATTCTCGTATAAAATACTATTAAACTTTTCCAGCAAAGCCTACGTTGTAACTTACAAGTATTTTAACCTGGGTGCCTACCATCAACTTTAAGACAGCGATTCAAAAATAGCGCGATGCAGAATAGGTTCCTAAAATGAATCGCTTTCTTTCGTACTCTGACCTTCTAAAAACTGGATCGCAAATGAATTGCTAAATGTGAATGACCGAACGATTTGTGTACTTATTTCTTCTACCCGTCTCTTTCACTCGATTCTGTCATGCCCGGAGAGTGAAAGGGACGGGTATAACCTGCAGGTGACATGTTAACTTGGCCGAGTTATAAGTCAAATAAGAGTTGATGACAGCTCAGCAGCTGTGAAATGTCATTGAATGATCACTGAATCGCTGTCATTGATATTAAGCTGTCGTGGTACGAATAAGCGAAGCAGATCAGTTTAGGTTCCTAAACAAAACCGCAATAAGAGTTGATGGTAGGCACCCGTTCTGTAAATCAACTAGGTACGACGTACGTATTTCTTGACAGTCTAGAATAAAGTAACAGCGAAGAAAAAAAATGAAAATTTTACCAGCTCCGATGGGACTCGAAGGAAAACTTTAGAAGTTTTTCCAACAACATTGTTAAAACACAAAAATTTACATTTTTATTGAGATTTTGCATGGAGTTTTAATCAAATAATATCACCTTTCGCTATTTACTTATGGTATACGTACTTAGTCATTGATACTATATTTAGTATTCTATTATTAATAGTATTCTATTGACAGCTTGTTTAGTATAGCGAAATATTAAATTGCACCACAAAAATTACTGAGTTGCACATCTAAAATACTGAAATGTGCTGCGTTCCAGAATTTTTGTAGGTAAGGTTCTCCCCCGCCAAGCCTAACCAAGGCTTGACGGGGGCGCTGGGGGCGGCGAGAGACAGCCCAGAAGTCCCACCCAGAATAACCAGGACATACGGGTTCCAGTGCGCTGACTGAGCCCAGCATGCCAGATTGCTTAATAATAAATTCAATTCTTAGTGTTGTTAAGTTATATGTTAAATGAATAAAGCAACCCCAAAAGGTCAAATAAAAAATCGTATTCAGTTGTCAGTTATGGTATAAGGGTCTTATAATAAGACCCAGTAAACACATCTTAGATTTCTGCGCGAACTGATCATTTAAACAAAACTAAAAATCCTCTAAAAACACAACCGATAGCTAACTAAATGTTGTAAGATTTGTTTTATTTAGACCCAATGATATATTTTCATGTAGGTAAAATTATTAACAAATGAATTTAGTTAACTATCCATGAATTTACTTCTTCATAATTTGCTCGTCAATATTACTCACGATAATCACAAAAATACTTAACGAGGGACGGTTAATTTTATATAATGCGAATGCAATTTTTCTTCCAAAAAAAAAGGAACGTTTATTTTGGCGATTGGCGATATGATAAGATAAGATAAGATAAAAATATTCTTTATTCACTTAGACATAATAAATATGTACTTATGAATCGTCAATATTTTCCTACCACCCATTCAAGACTTTTTTAACTGACAAGAAGAATGGGCGCAAGAAACTTGCCAGCGTTTCTTAGTTAGGTAACGACATTTACAAAAAAAAAACATATCGTTACTAATACAACAATTGCTTAGTATAAAAATACATCATATTAAACAGTGATTATGTTATGTGTTACATCATGACCATGCATTGCGGTCATTCAAATAATCGTCTACTTTATAGTATCCTTTGCTCATCAGCGACTCTTTAATGTAACATTTAAATTTATGCAATGGTAGTTCAATTATATGCTGTGGAACTTTATTAAAAAAGGCTATGCTTTTCCCCAGAAATGAGGCTCTGGATTTTGCTAGCCTAAACTTGGGAACGACAAGTTTATCTTTATTTCTTGTGTTAAAGCGATGAATATCGCTCTGCTTTACAAATGTATTATAATACTTTTTCACATAAATTATATTTTCATAGATGTAATGTCCTGCAACAGTTAAAATGTTTATTTCTTTAAATAGATCTCTTAAAGAATCTCTCGATCGGAGGTTGTAAATGGCGCGAATAGCCCTTTTTTGGAGCACGAATATACTTTGGATGTTAGCGGCTGAGCCCCACAACAAAAGGCCGTAGGACATAACATTATGAAAATAACTAAAATAGACTATTCTAGCCGTTTCAATATCGGTTAAGAGCCTTATTTTCTTAACTGCGAATGCAGCCGAACTGAGTCTACTCGCCAAGGCTTCGATATGAGGATCCCATTGTAGTCGCGAGTCTAATATAATACCTAGAAATTTTGTATTGTTAATGAATTCGACCGTATCGCCGTCTAGTCTAATATGAAAATCAACTTGTCTTACATTAGGTAACGAAAATTTTAAACACTTAGTTTTCTTTGAGTTTAATGATAAATTATTACTATTAAACCAATGTGACACTTTTGAAAGAGCACTATTTACTTCGTCAGAACAGTCATCACCTCTATCTACTTTAAAGACTAGAGATGTATCATCGGCAAATAGCACCGTCTCACATAAATTCTTCGCGTAGTAAGGAAGGTCATTTATGTATATTAAAAACAACAGCGGGCCCAATATTGATCCTTGGGGTACGCCCATAGTAATGGGAGCTCCGGTAGACTCAGTTTTATTAATAACTACCTTCTGAGTTCTTTCATACAGATATGAATGCATAAGGCTTACTGACATTTCAGAAACACCATAATGTTTTAACTTCCTTAATAGTGTTTGGTGATCAACACAATCGAATGCCTTGGAAAGGTCACAAAAAATAGCGATTATATCCTGCTTGTCCTCCCAGGCATCAAGTACATGTTTTAGAAATGCAACCCCAGCATCAGTTGTACTTTTACCTTTTGAAAAACCAAACTGTTTCTCATGCAGTATACTATTTAATTTAAAATATTCTAAAAGTTGAGCATAAATTAATTTCTCAAATATTTTACTTATTGCTGGTAGTATGGATATAGGTCTAAAATTTGCTGGGTCACTTTTGTCACCAGCTTTAAACAGAGGAATAATTTTACTATTCTTCATTAAATTAGGAAAGACCCCTTCACTTATACATTGGTTAAAAATTATTGCTAATGATGGAGCTATCACATCAATTATTGATTTGATGATACTTGTAGATATGCCCCAGAGATCTTCTGTTTTCTTAATATTTATTGCTTTGAATGCTTTAATAATATCTTCGGTAGTGACATAGCTAAAACTAAATGTTTCCTGGCACTTGTTCACACTAGATTCCATAAGAGAGACAGCGGTGTTGGGGCAAGAGTTAAGTCTGCTAGTAGTTTCTAACGGAATTCGAGCAAAGTAACCTTCAAAAGCACTAGCCACCTCAATATCTGATTCAAAAGTCTGATCACTAATTTTTAAGTTAAATGAATTAATTTTGCTTTTTGTTTTGCCAGTTTCTTGGTTTATAATACTCCAGGTAGCTTTTATTTTATTTTCAGATGATTTAATTTTATTTGAAATATACCTAGATTTTGCCAGAGCACATACTTTCCTAAATGTTTTTGAATATTTCTTGACATATTCAATGAAGCTAGGATCACAGGAAGTCGTTTTTTGTGTATAGAGTTCAAATAACTTTCTTCTGCTATTATAAATACCAGGTGTGGCCCAGTCACTGAACTTCTTACGATCATTACACTTTATAACTTTTTGTTTAAAATTGTTACTAAATTCTTTTTCAACAATATCAAATAATGATTGATAAGAGTTATTAGCGTCAGCAGAAGCTGGCAAACATTGAATTTTATCTTGTACATTATTTCTAAATTTATTAATACCACGTTTCGGTATTGGCCTGCAAATTACTTCGCGTTTAGGAGTAACATTATAGTGCTCAAAAGAAGCTAGTTGTCCACTGTGGTCGGATTTAATAATATTAATTACCGATTTCTCAATTAAGTTACAGTTGGAAAAGATGTTATCTAAGCAAGTAGCCGATGTTGGCGTAATTCGCGTCGGTTCATTAAAAGTGTGAAGCAAATTAAATGATTTAAAAAGATTAAGGAATTTACTGGAGAGTTGTGCTAATTTAATATCTAAGATGTCTATATTAAAATCTCCACAAACTACAATTTTTTTATTCTTACGACAACATATTTTCAAAACATCCTCCATAGTGGACTCAAAGACTGTGTAATTTGCTCCAGGGGGGCTATATACACAGATTATAATTATTTGTTCAAGTTCCACGCATGATATCTCACAAATTCGTTCAACAGAGAGGGATACTATATCCTTTCGCTCTTTATATTGTGTGTTATTAGGTAAAATTATTAAAGAACCCCCCCTTATTGTAGTTTTTCTATTAAATGAACTTACAACACTATAATTATCCAAATTTAACAATAATTCATATTCTTTTAACCAATGTTCAGTAACACATAACACATCAATATTTTCACAATTTAAAAATAAACTTATTTCTAGGTCTTTGCCAGCAGAAAAGCCTTGGATATTCTGGTGTACTATTTTTAAACATTTAGGCTTTCCTCTTGTCAATACTGGGCTAGAGTATGCCTCCGTTGTCTCTAATGGTAATTTAAATTAACCATGTCAGTATTTGGATTCAAAAGAATCGAATTATTTGGAACAGATTCCAAAGTTACATTAGAAGTATCAAAGTTAAACTGCTCAATAGAAGCAGAGGTTATACTAGCCAAGTTGTTGGCTAATTGTTAAAAATAAAATGATAGCGATACCGCTATTTGTCGCTTAAGATAATTAGGCGGATAATATTTATCTTTAGTCAAGTATACATTATTCAACAACATATTGATATCAATAATATGCAACTCTTTATTATGACAGGCTAATGTGTTCATAGTTAAGTTTAGATTATACCTTATTTTATTTTCTAACGGTGAAAAACTTTTACTGTAGGGAAATGTAAACATAACAACCTTCCTTACATTTAATGAACATAATGTGTTGCAATAGGCTATTAACTGGTTTTTATTTAAATTATCCCTGTTCCCAATTAAAATTATCAAGTTTGTGTTTTCACTTAAGGATTTTTTAACAATTATTTTCATGATCTCGTTTATACTGGAACCAGGCATGTAATAATTAATAACATTTTCCTTTGAATCTTTCTGTAAAAATTGGCCTAAATTCTTCCCAATCTCATCACTGAACATAATTGTTTTGGTGTCAGTAGTTTTAGTGGGGGATTTACTTTTATTATTTAATAATAAACTATCACAAATGTTAGAGACTTCAGGTTTGGTTGGTAAATAGACCTCCTGAGCCGCTTGGCCTAATGACTCCTTTTGACAAAAGTCATTGCATACTGTGTTACAACTGCATCTGCATTTTTTCCCTAATGATTCGAACCGGTCTGAATTAAAATTACAAAAGTCAACCATATTATATGCAGCCATTTTTTGATTATTCAATTGTTTTTTAGAAAACTCACACAAGTTGGAGTACATTTCCCTAAGTGAAAGTTCTAAATTGTCTATCTTATAACATAATTGACTACCTAATAATTCACTTTCTTTGTTCTTATTACATGTTTCCATGTTTATCATATTTAATTGTTCTAAAAGTTGCTTACGTTCTTGCTTTATGTGACTATACTTATTATAATAATTTTGTTTTTTCATTAACTTTTGAGTTTTTCTTATGTATCTATTAATTTTAATGTATTTTTTTAATTTCTTCCCG
This sequence comes from Crambus lathoniellus, assembly GCA_949710035.1. NCBI lineage: Eukaryota > Metazoa > Arthropoda > Insecta > Lepidoptera > Crambidae > Crambus > Crambus lathoniellus. The sequence continues at coordinate 17,400,149 of OX453303.1, read as the reverse complement.
CTACTAAACTGGCAGACGTTATTATTATTAAACAATGGTTTATCAACATAGTTAAGACCTTCCAAAGTTGAATTGTCATTTGCTGCAGAATTACATTGCATCAACTCATTAAACAGGCTTTGAGAGTGCTTATCTTCTATAATACTTCTATTTTCTTTTTCTAAATCTAATACTGTTTTCTGGGCAAGAGAGAGACTAATTTCCAGGTCTGTTATGCGACTCAATGCCTGTTCATGAGTATCAGAGCAAGCCCTAAAAGACTCAATAAAGTCTTGCATTTGGTTACACTTCTGCACAACTTCCGAGTATTTTACATGAAGAGCAGCAAGTTCATTTTTAAGCTCAGTGTTACGGGTAATGTTCTTATAGATCTCCGTCTCACTTTCCTCTCTTTCCCTTATTAGGGAGTCACTTAGATCTTTAGCTGCCTTTAGATCTTGCAGGGCATTCTTGAGTTGTACCTCCACATCCTTAGCCGTTGCCCTTCGGGTCATCATAATTGCTAATTAAGCTTAAAAGTTGCTACCGCTGAAAATATACAGAAGTGATCAATATATGATTTAAGTAAAGTTAGGATTGACAGATTTATGGAAATAATTAACAAAAGTATTTTTTTTATTTAATTGACTTTTCTAGGTACTTAACTACTATTTTTTTTAAGGAACAAACAGTTAAAAAGTTAAATAATCATAAAGTGTATTAGGTGTAATAAAATAACAAATACTTAAATAAAATTATGAATGAATGCTATGTTAATCTTAATAACACCATCAACTTTACTTTGAGCAAAGGAAAGTGAGGTTTATATTTGTGTTAGTTAACAATGTTTAATAAATAAATATTTATAGAAGTAGCTGGAAGGTGTCACCATCAGATTGACTTTTGTTAAAGTAAATTGAGGTAAGCCTTTCAGAAGTATGTAGGTAGGTACTTAGTTAAATTACATAAATATCAATCAATATGTTTAAATTAATATATTATTAATACTGTGTAGTTTACTTAAATAATTTTGCATACATATATTGAAAATAAAGGATCTGAAATAAGATTGATTTTTGTTGACTTGAATGTAGGTAGTCAAACAGTAGGTACTTATACTTATTAAGGAAATTTAACTCCATTCACTAATAAATTAACAGACTTATTATTACTAATTGTTGTTGCAAACTAGTTTCACAATATTTGTTCGAGATGATTTGGGTTTCTTTGTATATATGTAGTGCATGGAAAGAGTAGCAGAATAGGTGAATGTCTGTGACAGGTAGCGGTCACCATCAGCTTCACTTCCACAGTATGTCAAGTGAAGAGAGGTATTATCAATGCCAAATCGTAATTGTTTGTGACGTTGTTCACTGGAAGTGAACTCTGTACCAGTAATGTTAAATTAGTGTACAGTAAGTGTGAAACCAGTTTGACATACAATTGTACTTGTCTCTTATCAGTTCAGTGAGAACAACAAAGTGTCTAAGTATTATTAATTAACAATAAAGTTACGAAACAAATACTTTCCCGGTTTTATTTGCCGCTTATTATCGATTTAATCGTCCTTCTTCAATAGGTAATTATCGTCTTGCTAAATCTTGATGTCCGTTCCGTTACATTAACGTTTCGCCGTTACAATTTTGTCGTCGATGTTTTTCAAAATATATTAAGTAGATTTTTAGGAAAACACTTGTACTAGGTATTTATAATGTTAGAATCACTTTTACAATAAAACACTATACAAATAGGTACTATGAATTTAAATAATAAAATTAAATTTAAAAACAGCTGATACACTTTGACGAATTTTTGATGAATTTCGTGCTGTCAAATAACTTTCGTGCTTCAACATGCTTTGCATGTAAAATGCAATGAATTACTATATGGTTTTGCTACTTACAGATATTTAAAATGGTTATGTATTATTAAGAATTTCGAATTTCGGACATGTTGCAAGGTGGGGCAATATTTCCATAAAACGTCCAGACTTCCAGGGTAGAGTGGAGGGCACTAGACCTACCTGACGATCGCCCGCCGATGCGACAGGCCGACCAAATAAAGACACTGGTGGGAGGGCCTCTCCATGAACGCACCAGTTGACCACCAATAGGGATGATGTCAGAAGATCATAAACCAGGCTCACATCGGCTACCCATAGCACTACTTGTTGACCACGACCATTCTGACAAGAGTGATACGATTAAGAAGCACATTGTGCCTATTCTAAAATGCCCTAGTATGACGTGGCATTTAATTCATTTTACACACATTTAATGTTTAAAATGTGAAAACCTAATTTAGTTACTAGAGCCTAGTTACTCTTTGATAACTATTAGTTAGTGTCTTAGCAATAAATGTTTATCAAACAAATATTTAGTATCTGCCAGGAAAAGGTAAATTAACACAGTACAAAGTTAAATTAAATTTCAAGTTAAATTTCAATAGGTCTCTATTGAACCTAATTTGATGTCCCTATAAGGTTAAAAATTGTTAGCAAGTTTCGCGACCCTGCAATGCAGTATTCTGTCCTTTCGAAATGGATAGTAACTTACTTTGAAAATTCTTTCGTAAAGTTTGGGGCCCAACTGTGGGATGATTTCTTGGTATAGTGCAACTATTTTTAACTACTTAGGTACCTAGTTCGATTTTTTTTGTACAATATTATTTTATTACAATAGTTCGTATCAATTGGTAGTTTATTGTTAAATTTAACCATAAAATCTCTTTATATATGAAAACAACAAAAATAGACCGCAAAGTTTCAAGAAAGTAATTATACAATAAAGAGTATACCTGAAAAATTGTTCTCATAAACATTTTTGTCCTTTACGAGATTCAAACTTACACCTGTGAATTTTCACAAGTAACTAATGTAAACGTGTGAAGGAATCAGGACTACGTTTTCAATAAGACCATTATAATTAGGGTTTGGGTCCCGAGACATCTCGGGTCTCGAATTCCTAGACTTTTGTAAATTTAGTTGTCTCGGGTCGGGACTTTCGGGTCGAGACACGATTGAAGAAATAGATGAACGAGAAATCGTTGAAATTAATTAGTTTATGAATAATTACTTTATTATTATTATTAATAGCTACTGTTAAGAATGAAATAGAAAATAACTAGAAAATATTCAATGAAATATCATAAAGGAATTTATCTACACTCATGTTATAATATTCGAATTATGAACTCATGCCTGAACGTATATTGATACACTTTAAGCCATAGTCAACTTAAAAAAATAAAACTGCTGTATCCGGGTGTTGCATAATGACCATTATGAAACACCCGGATACAGATAGATAGATAGATAGATAGGCGTTTATTTGCATCAGCATGCACATATACATTACAATAAAAATTATTTTTTTAAATAAAGCCAACCACAAACTATTACATACAAAAAAATTAAAATAAAGGAAGTGGACTGATTGTGTGCAGAAGCGATGCAAACAGGTGAAAACTCAGCGATACCTTTACTCTAGGAGTAAAGCGCTGATTTTCAGTTTCCACCCCAGAGGCATGAGAGCGCAAAATTATAGAGTTTAGTATTATATAATAATAGACACTGAGTAAAATTATGTTAAAAATAAAATAAAACATTGTGTGTTGTAGGTAATTAAAGGAATATTTGAATTAAATTGAATAAAAATAAAAATAGTATAATATAAAGATAAAATCAGATAAAATCACTAAATGTATTAAAATATTCCAATAAAAATTAAATAATAAAAACAAATACCACTAAATTGAATAGAATTATTAATTAATCATATAATAATTTTCGATTAGGCGACTATTTGCTGGGATTCCTTAGCTTTTGTGATTCCAGTATAAACTCTTTTAATTGTTTTTTAAAACTATGTCTGGAAGGTAGAAGCCTTAAGGGTGGAGGTATATCGTTCCAGCATTTAGTCGCCTGATATCGGAAACTGCCAGTAAAGTTTGCAGTCCTGTGCTTATGGTTTGCCAACGGTGCTCGTGCTGACCTAAAAACACCCGGACCATAATGTTCGTGTAAAGTTGGGTGTTGAAGTTTTTTATATAAATATAATGGGTTTTTTGATTTCATTAGGTCAAACATAAGCAATGCAAGGTGTAAACGTCTACGTGATTCCATATTTAGCATAGAAGCATTATTTAAATACGGTGAAATATGAGTGCGTGGGGGTATGCTAAAACAGAAACGGGCGCAAGCATTTTGCACGCGCTGCAACATCTTTTGCATTCTATAAGATAGACGAGGTCCATACAGCAGATCACCATAATTGAGCTTAGAGAGAATCAAAGACTCACAAAGAGTTATTCGTGATTTTTCCGAAAGATAATTTCTAATCTTGTAGAGAACTTTGAGACGGTAAAAGCAATTTCTAACGATATTCAGCACATGACTCTCAAAGCTCAGAAAACTGTCAAATATTATCCCTAGGTTTTTAGCCTCATTAACACGCTCAATTTTGTCACCTAGCACTTCTAGAACTGGGGGATCGGATAAAACTTTTGTTAAGTTTGATTTTGAGCCTAAAACCATAAATTTGGACTTGGACGGATTTAGGACAAGACCATTACTTTTTGACCACTGACATATAGCATTTAAGTCTTCATTAAGTTTATTTACAGCTTCCCGAATCCTACATGGTTTCTCTGAAATGTACAATTGTACATCATCCGCATAACAATGATGTTTACTGTTCTTTATTTGGAACGGGAGATCTGCGCTGTATATAATAAACAGAAGCGGTCCAAGTATAGATCCTTGAGGGACACCGCGATCAACCGGCTTTGAGTGCGAGGTTAATATAGAGCCATCTTCTTTTTTTAGTTTTACTGACTGAAATCTATCACTCAGATAACTGTTGAACCATCTTATCGAGCTATGTTCAAAACCATAAAATGATAACTTTGAAAGGAGTAACGGTATACTTAAACTCTCAAATGCCCGGGAGAAGTCCAACAGTGTCAGCACTGAAACCTTACCCGCATCCCAATCACTAATGATATTATCAGAGACGTCAAGCAATGCTGTTACTGTGCCTCTATCCTTTCGAAAACCCGATTGAAATGTAGGCAATATATGATTAGTTTCGACATACTTCACTAACTGACAATAAACTGCTCTTTCCAGAATTTTGGATAAGAAAGTTAAAATGTTAATTGGCCTTAAATGTTTCGGCTCAGAAGGAGCTTTGACTTTTGGCAGTGGCGTAACTAGTGCCGTCTTCCATTGCGATGGTACCTCGCCAGTGAGAATAGATGTATTAACTATTTTTGTTATAACGGATAAAGTATGAGGGAGAGTGAGTAATACCATGTCTCTGCTGATATCATCACTACCAGCAGCATTGGATTTGATTGATAATATATATTTCGAAACATCAGCCTCGGTGACGGTCTGCAACACAAATGGCGGGGTTCTACAATTAAAACGGTGGTGCTCAAAATAACTTAATTGCGAAATTGAAACATTATCTGATGCAGGCATATTTAAAAAATGATCGTTGATGGTGTTTGGGTCATCAAAAATATCCGGCAGACAGTCATCCCTTTCAGCATTCGGTAGAATTTTATGCTTTACATTTTGCCAGAACACTTTACTATTGCTAGTATTAGTATTGATATAATGATTGTAGTAAGCGCGTTTCTCGTTATTAATGGCAGTAGCTACAACGGATTTGAGATCTTTATAATACTGCTTGTGAGCATCCGTATTTGTTAGCTGAAACCGTTTAAAAGCTTTATTACGCAAATCAATCATTAGCCTAATCGTATCAGTTATCCAAGGCAACGATTGTTTGGCTTTAAAGTTTGCTGTTATTACAGGAGCATGCTTGTCGAAAAGATTTTTAATAAGACAGTTAAAGCGATCAACCATACTTTCTACACTGGGCTTCTCGATAACAGATTCCCAATCCAGAGCGTACAGGTCTTCATTAAACTTAGCGATGTTAATGCTTTTTAGCGGCCGGTAGATACAGCTGTCACTCATTATAAAACACTTAAATATTTCTTAATTTTACAGTCTCCATGGCAACCGTAGGATTTACCGGCCCTGACTTCCAACTCTTTCAAGCCCTTCTTTAGCCGGCAACAATCAGAAACTTTTTTAAAATTAGAATTTTGAATTTAGAAGGAATAGACCGTAGAGACTCCTATGAGTGGGGTTTGGCACCAATTCACATTTTATAATTAATATTGATTTGCTTTATTTTTGAAATATATAATAAATGTAATGAGTGTAGATAAAGTAGTGTATGAGACTGCACATAACTCGGTATTAAAACACTCGTGGAATACTATTAAAAAACTCGCCAAGGCTCGTTTTTAAACTCCCACTCGTGTTTTTATACCCCTCCTTATGCGACAGTCACATAAACTACTATTATAATTAAGCACACGTACGGCACTAATAGAGTAAGTAAGGAGTAAACTGTCGTGCGCAGGAGCGCCCTGTTAGGCGATTCTCTAGGATTCAATCAACAAACTCGACGTTCTTTTACGCTTGACTTTCACTTGTTATTATGAATTTTGACATAAAGAATCGAAGTGAACGACGCGACGATGTGACGGTGAACTTCGTTAGAGAATCGCACCCCTGCACCCTTCTGTCCCCGTTGTACGAGCGAACGTCACGAAGCTGCTCACGCGGCTCTACACTACAGATATGAAAACAACAAACGACAATGTTTATGTTCCGGTGACAGCAGCGCTGTGGTTGAAGTCACTATTGCTGTTTAATTAAATGCTCCCAGACTTAGGATGTTAGAATATTCGAATTATGAACTCATGCCTGAGCCCGTAGTGTAAGTTTTTATGTCAAAAAACGCAAACTATTTCGACTCCGTATTTATGTCAATTTGTATGAAAACTGTATTAGCGCCTCTAGCGGCGAGTAGCGCGCTTTTATAGTTTTCATACAAATTGACATAAATACGGAATCGAAATAGTTTGCGTTTGCTTGACATAAAAACTTACACTCGGGGTACTGAACGTATATTGATACACTTTATGCCATAGTCAACTTTAAAATATAAAAGTGTTTAATAATGGTCATTATGATACAACCGGATACAGCTTTCACTCATTATAAAACACTTATTTTTCTTAATTTTACAATCTCCATGGCAACCGTAGGATTTACCGGCCCTGACTTCCAACTCTTTCAAGCCCTTCTTTAGCCGGCAACAATAAGAAACTTTTTTAAAATTTGAATTTTTAATTTAGAAGGTATAGACCGTATAGACTCCTATCAGTGGGGTTTGGCGCCAATCCACATTTCATAATTATTTTTTTTTTGCTTAATTTTTAAAATATATGATAAATTTTATGAGTGTAGATAAAGTAGTGTATGAGACTGCACATAACTCGGTATTAAAACTCTCGTGGAATACTAAAAACGAGCCTTCACTCGTGTTTTAATACCCCTCATTATGCGACAGTCACATAAATTACTATTATATTATTATAATTTGCTTTTTATAATACACTAGCGGATCCTCGCGGTTTCACCCGCGTGGTACCCGTTCCCGTCGGAATATCGGGATATAATATAGCCTATGTCACTCGGGAAGAATGTGTCTTTCTAATGGTGAAAGAATTTTCTAAATCGGTCCAGTAGTTTCGGAGCCTATTCGATGTAAACAAACAAACAATCAAATCTTTCCTCTTTATAATATTGGTATAGATTTCGCCAGAATTTAACTTGATTCTAATTTTATTCTGAGAAGTTTCGAAGTCCCGGGAAGGCCCGGGCCTTTGGTATCCCAGGACTTTAAAATTGTCGAAACTTCCCAAACGCTAATTTATAATAATAATATCATCGAAGATGATAAGAAAGAAAGTTGACATCTTGACATTATCGTTTGCATATATATCGATTGTATCGCTTTTATGCGGACTAGCATTGAACCCTAAATAGATCGTATATCCATTGATACATATAAGCTCTCGTATATCCAATTATTGTCAAGGCTTTTGCTAATCCTTCGGCGGGCGAGATTCGCACTCTTGTGATACCGCAGTCCACTGGGAGTTCCTGCTATTGTACGACTGAAGGGCAAACCTTAACCCTACCTCAAAAATGTATTAATAATCTGTAAAGGAATCTAACTCAATACCCTCCTTTTCTGGATTCTACAACGTTATTTTATCTTTACTTAAAACATCTACATTTAGAACTCATTAAAAAAAATTGCATGTTTACAAGCAAAAATCTTGAGAAAAAATGCCAGCTGTTTCATACAACATTTAAATTCAAACGTGCTGTGCTTTCACTTCACTGTTTCTTCCATACAAAAAGTTGTTTCAGGCAGAGATAAAATAACGCGTTAAACAACTATTGAGAACCAGATCTTACGTTATAATCTCTTCTTGAGATCTGTCGCGTCTATTAAAAGTCGAAATGCAGCACTTGAAATTATCCTGTACAGAAAAGAAGTGAGTATATTCACGAGCAATAATATGTAAACAACAGAAGTTTGATACATTGAAGCGAAACAAAACTATCTGTACCATAAAAATCATTCAATATTTTAATATGACATAGTTCTGTTGTTTACATATTATTGCTCGTGACTGTACCTACACCTATATACAATTATAGTACAGTGCCACAACCTTTTCTGTTCCGGTGACAGTGGCGCTACGTACGTTTTTCTTTTTTTTGTAGCAATTTAACCGGCCCTGACTTCTAAGAACTTCAGCCGCCAGCAGCGCTATGGTTGGACATCAACTTGACAGCAGAATGACATTTAAAAAAACACGCTAGTTTCACATTTTGGCCACCGGCACAGCAAAGTTTGTGGCACTGTACCTGAGTCCAAAAGCTGTTTGTCACATAGCAGCGAACTAAAACAAATAATTAATTGTCGATGCCTTGTTGACGAAGGCTTATATGGTTTTTCCCAATTACAGCTAATCGGATAAAGATATTGCATAAGCCGATTGTGTAGTGCCCGTTTATTTGTGTGATTTACTTTGTCTACGCACTCTGCGTCAAAGAACTCTTTGATTGATATGTAGGTAGATTTATTTTTAGAAAGGCGAGAATAAGAGCTTAGAATATTATTGTGATACTTTCAGTTACACACAATATTAGGGGAACTAGGTGTTATTGTTGATCGAAGGGGTCAAAGTATGAAATTGCCGTTTTATAGTAATAGATACTTTGAATTGACTTAAAAACTTCATGGTGTGAGTTTTTCGAGTGAACTTTTTTTGAATTAAACCTATGAGGTTCTTGTTTACAAAATGTGCAACATTCGATTTTCGACTTTGAAATTGTTTTTTTATTCAGCTGACGGGAAAGATGGATATTTCGAAAATCCAAGTAATCTTTGAATACGAGTTCCGACGCGGAACTAACGCGGCAGAAACGGCTCGCAATATTAATGCTGCGTTTGGAGAGAAGACTTTCTAATTTTATCACTAAAGATGGCGGTCAAATGCACAGTATTAATATAAAAAACCTCTCTGCTTATTTGATAATATAATATTCAGTTGTTCACATTTGAAACTATTCGTTCACCGGGCTATCAAAAACATTGTTATTAAACAATACTGGTAGGGCAAAACCTAGACCCTTGAAATATGAAGCCTTCTGACATCTACTGACCAAGACCAAAATCCAATCTAACTCTCATCTCTCTCGCCCCGATTGTTATTACAATAATTATAGAATCTAAGTACAAAGGATTAAAATAATAAAATGTTCCCGAAACATCCCAACCACTCACAAAGTGTAATTTTATTCGCACACCTTGCGATAAAATGTTAGTTCAACAAATTTATGCGGATTCACGTAAGTACCTAAGTACCTCACTTATGACTCCCTAATTGTATGTTTAACATAATTCACAAAGTCAGTAAAAATAATGTAGGTATATCTAAACCAACAGATCCGAATTAGAAAAATATGATTTTCCATACCAACACAATGTAATCTCTTATTGTGCTGATATTGTTATGATTTTATATCAATATGTTAATTTAAAAAAGAGCGATCAAGAGTAAAGCTTACACGAGCTTTAATATGATGTTTCGCCAATTATTAAAATGTCAATATGAATACAGTCATCGTCCGATTAAGTTACGGGGCATATTGACGCAAGCGCGGACGTAGTGAACCGTAAGCGGCAACCAGCTGCGAAATTGTATAAGCAGTTAATTTGCGTCGCCTCTACATGTTTCGTTAATTTATTTTGCCGTGTAAATGACACTTTGACACCTTTAAAGGAGAGCAGGAAATAAAAACATGCGGGGGTCGTTTGCTGTCCACCACAGCCGGCCAGCCCGTAAATAAAAGTGGAAAGACACCTCCATACGCTCTTGCGCACATTTCAACGGAGAAATGGTTTTTCTTGATGATTGATGCTCTGATGTATGTGATTATGTTTTTGTATTTAAATTAATCATTATCATTCATCATCATTTTCTCTTTTTTTCCTCCTAGGGTGAATAGCCTTCGCGTACCCCCCCGCCCAGGGAGACGAGAGGGTTACGTGGGACTTGAACCCACTAAAACCCCCAGAGTGCCTCCTCAACACGTGGGGTGGAGTGATGGCGGGCCCCAAGGTTGTTAGTCACCGCAACCCCACCCCGTGCCTGCGACCCTTCGACGACTCTTCTCCTCAACCTCCGGCCTTTATCCCATTTATCTGGGGTCGACGCAGTACCCATATCTATTTCTTGCATTTATCTCTATCTGCCGGCATCTCTGAAGTCATTGTAATTTTTCCACACAAAAATATCATAATAAAACAAATCATAATAGGATAAATATATAACATATATTTTTTATCACAATTAATCAGAGACAACAACCTGAAGACGGAACCTAAAAAAATATAAAAATTGTCTATTAAACTAACAATAACTGCACTTAATATACTTACAGGATAATTTTTTTATCAGTGCACAAATTTTATTTTATTTTATTTTATGGGAAAGGTACACCAACAGTATATATATTACACATTCTTAAATATAACCAGTTTACAATAAAAGTTCTTATATACAGGGCGTCCCAAAACTATGCCACATGAAGGGAAAGTGCCTTAAATACTGAAGATATAAAATTTTACTGAAAGGAGACTTCATTTTTATTTTAAAAAGAAAACGAACTGCATTCAAAGAATTTTAAATATTCGCCTGTCTGAACTACAGTTGCTGTCGGGAATAATTCCGAATCATTCCCGTGTAATACTTATGAAATATTCCGAAGTATTACGAAACATTCGGAATATTTCGATCGTCGAAAAATACGGGAGTAGGTAACGATAAAAAAGCAGCAATCGGTAAAAAGCAGTAGAAAGCAGTTGACACTTTTGAAATACCTTCCTAGGCCCTAGCTAGGAAAAAGTTAATCATAGTAAAAGTACCTAAGTATAGATGGATAGATATCTTACTATCTAGGTAGGTAAGTACGTCTTAAATAAAATTTCTGTAGATGTTTTAAGTGTTGAAGTAAGTAGGTTAGGTACCTCCCTAAGTAGGTAGAGGTACGTATTATTTTAGCAAATTTTTAATGTTCTTGAATTGCTTGAAACGGATGAAAACATTTTTAATCTATGATATTAAGTACAAGCCAATGAGAATCGGCTTGTACCTATGTAAGTACCCTTCGCTACGCCACTGCTAGGTAGGTACAACAACCCTCGGTACCGAGAAGCCATCTTCTATTAGAGTAGCAAGTGCCGAGGCTTATCATCATTTCACTATCACTAGGTAGGTAGGTACATAGTATAAAATAAAGTCGCTCTATGCATCTGTCTGTCTGTTTCTAAGCTTTCTTCTTTTAAACCACGCAACGGATTTTGATGCACCTTTCACTGTCATTTAGAAAATTTGATTCCAACGGTTTACATACATACAAAACATTCTAATTACTTACGTATTTGTGTACTTTATAGAGAAAATTACATGTTTTTTGGTGAAGCCGTAAAAAAACGATTTTTCGAGCGCTTACATTGCGAACGCTGAACCTTATGATATGCATCAAAATAATTTACTACGGAATTGTACCTATATCATTAAAATGCCAATAAAAAAGTCCGCAATAGCATATATGTCTATCACCTAAGGTTGACTCACAGTAACCATTTTTATCTTTAAGTAATTTAAAAATATTACTTTATTTGCAAATCTAATTAATTCTCCTATAATCGGTATTAATCTTTATCCAAATAAGTATATTAGTTACCTTGGCTATTTAATGTAGATCAAAATTGTCCTTTACCCTATATCATTTAAATGAATAAGTAGGTACTTTAGAAGTTATCACAGATTTAAAACTACTGTTACTGTCGAAGCACCAACAAATTGTTGAAACGAAGCCGGGCCGGTTCGCTAGTACCTAATAAAGTAATAACAAGATTAAACATTTGTTTTAAAGCAATGCTAACAGTACTTGCCTACTTTTGTTGTTAATTTCGCCTTACATAGGTAAGGAATGAAATAAACATTCAAATTTGACTTATAAACAACCAATTCAACATCAATCCATCACTGAGCAAATAAGTCCTTCATTTTTAAAGAAACAACGTTTACTTTATAAATTTTAATCGAAAATCGAAATATTGCAAATTATTCCGAAACATTATGAATCTTTCTCGGCGGGGACGGGGCGCGGGCGAAAACTTCTCCGGGGGGCCCGCCCGCCACTCCCCGCCCCGCTGCGCGCCCCGCCCGCCGCACCGCCCACCACTCTAGACTCACCTATAGACTAGAATTTATTCTGGCTCACTCATCTGTCTGTCTGTGGCGCGCCGCGGCCCGCGGCCCGCCACTCTAGACTCACCTAGACTAGAATTTATTCTGGCTCACTCATCTGTCTGTGGCGCCGCGGCCCGCGGCGCGCACTAGTTGTTCGTTGGTTCGTCCGTTCGCCTCGGTCGATCGGGTCGGACGGGCGGGACTCGGGCATACGATATTTTCTAGCAAGATTGACCTAAGATAAAAAGAATTGCCAATATTTTTAATCAAATCTATTTTGAAAAATTCTGATGGAAAGAAACTTTCTGAGACTTTTTCTATTTAAATTTTTTTGAATGCAGTTTGTTTTCTTTTTAAAATAAAAATGAAGTCTCCTTTCAGTAAAATTTTATATCTTCAGTATTTAGGGTACTTTCCCTCCATGTGACATAGTTTTGGGACGCCCTGTATATACCAATTACAGGCATACACAACATTTGCAGAATTTATATTGCGTTAACACCAATTACTTTATAACTAAAAAATTAAACATAATTTCATACATATACATACTAAATACATATGCAGAGAGGGAAATAGAATAACTTAACTATTACAATTGAGATAGTGATAGATAGACTGTATCAAACCAACGACGAGACGTAGAGTTGGATATTAGGGTTGGCTTGGGACGGTCCCAAAATACTATATAATATGCCGTGGAAATTTTTTATCATACGTGTTTAGATCAGAATCGGTAAGTGAACAACTTTCTCCTAGAAACTTAATTCGAAATATGACATAATTTTTTTTAACTCTTCATACAAATCGGACTGATCACGTGATCGCTGTAGTATGGGAAGTCCAAAAATTTTTGTCGTATTTTAACCCATGTTTCTAGGAGAATGTTGTTCACTTACCGATTATGAGTCTATCTTAAAAATTTGTGCACTGATAAAAAAAATATCCTGTATTATAATTCCATAACTGGCCCTTCATTTAAAAATAGTTTTAAAATCAAATTTCAAACTACTTTATTTTCAAATCTTTATTGTAATCTCTTCATAAAAAGCAAACAAGGACTCACGACATCTAAACCGCTCAAAGGATTTCGCCGAGGCAATAACTCAATCGACTTATTTGTGCATGCTTTGCCTTCAGCTTTACTGAATCAGATTATCTAGTTGAAAGGCACAGCTAATGAAAGGTCACACACCGCCCGGCTTGGTATTACAAACAGCGCGGTCTGTTTTATTCGTCGCTTCAAAGGATTAGGACTGGTTCGACTCGAACACATTTTAATTGCGCTTGTAATTCGTGTATTATTTTACTTTGTCAAGCTAAATACCAACGGGAAACTAAATTTATCACGAAACTGTCCGAAAACTTTTAGTAAGGTATGGCTCCTACAAGTAGGTAGATTTTATAGGTGGGAAAATATAATTAAAGTGAAGAGTACTTTCAAAGCATAGAAAGTAGGTACACGCATTTGTCGGTAGTACGAAAGCTCATTGGATGGAGTCATGAATATCGAAGAGAAAAAATCTTTTTAGAATGAACTACCTACTACGAAAAATAGTAGTGTTGTAAAATAAACTTTTTACGTCTATTTTTTCACGATTATTAAATCAAATACACTTTGGGACCTGCGATAATGAACCTGGGTCTATAACATTCATCAACCCAGCGTTAATCGCTAAATAATTATCATCGGTTTTCGAACTTACGAAACTATGGCTTAAACACATCCGGTGCAAGCGGTGCGGGCGCCACAACACTTATCAGCGACGGGCGCTTAGTATGAGTTGCTTGGGAGCAGAATATTATTAGCACTGACGCGCCCGTTGCTGCACCATCGCGCAAACGGTTGCGCGTTTGCGCATACAATTTTGGGTAGCCAACTACCCAGTGCGCGCGTGGTGTGCTTTCAACGTTGCGGGGCGCTCGCACCGCTTGGATGTTTTCTCGCCCTAAATGTAAGCGATGTGATTAACGTTAAGTTGTTTCGCAGCACAATGAAGCCGACGAGCCTCACGACCAGCGCCGTGGCGGTGATGGCGACGCTCTCGCTACTCTGCTTGTCAGTCTACTGTGCGCCAATGGTAAGGACTTATTTTGAATTTACTTTTTTTATGTCTTTGCGGTCTAGACACATCACCGGTATCAGACCCATTCATATTGTATTGGGTTTGGTTGGTGGTTGGATGCTACTAATATTTTAAATGCGAAAAAGTTTGTGAGTATGGATGTATGGATATTTGTTACTCTTTCACGCAAAAACTACTGAACGGATCTGGATGAAATTTGCAACAGAAATAGATTATAGGCTGGAATAACACATACTTTTTATCTTAATATTCCCATGGGAACGGGAACCACGCGGGTGAAACTGCGGGTGGCCGCTAGTTTGTTATAATTCCGCCTAGTTACCACCATCTTATCTCAGCCTGCCGCCATCACAACATTGTTCTCAGCATTATTGAGTTCCGATAGTTAAATATAAGATAGAATGCCAGTTCCTCAGTGGTTGAGGGTTACGGGAAGTAGCACGCTTCAACATTCGGCTATTAGGCGGACTTGCATTAGCTGTGACATCTAAGGTTATATTTTATTGTGCTAAATTTGTACTATTAATAAAACAAAACAAAATCGAACAGTTAGTTACCTTTGTATTTTTTTAAGTTAGCGCGTTCAGGAAATAGCTCGATAAAGAAAGGTAGAGTTCGGGATACAGGAACAATTTTTAAACACTGCACAAATATTTAATATCGACTTAGAATCGGTAAGTGAACAACTTTCTCCTAGAACTATGGGTCGAAATACTACAACAATTTTTGGACTTCCCATACTAAATTTATCGCGTGATCAGACTGATTTGTATGAGGAGTCAACATTTTTTTTGTCTTATTTCGACTCATGTTTCTAGGAGAAAACTGTTCACTTACCGATTCTGAGTCGATCTTAAAAATTTGTGCAGTGTTTAAAAATTGTTCCTTCAAATAATGCCTGTGTCATTGTCATGAATACATGTATTCTCGAATATTTACAATAAAAATATGACAATTATATTTACCGTAGATTTTTTATCAATAGAATAGAACAGCAGTTTCAAACTAAATCTTATGATGGAACTTATTCAAAGATTATTAATTTTGGAAGACGTTAATATCGAGATTTTATCGAGAGCCTTCTAAATATTTTCTTGATAAAGTTGTCCTAAAGGAATTTTCAGTCGCAAGCTCCTGTCCTTGTTTAACTTCTCAAAATAAGTGTCATTAATCATAAATCAAAACAATCACTTTTCTGTCACCAATGTAACCATTATAATACCATGTTGAACTTTCATGGTCATTATCGCTATAGATAATTATTAAATCTGGGTATTTGGGGACTCTCAAAAATCAACATTGTAAAAATCCCGTTTATTCATAATAGTTAAAACTATTACAATAATAGTAGATTGTACAACAAGTGCATAAAACGTACCATTTTACCCGAGATGTATATATCCACCCAAGCCCTAGGCAAGGGTGGATAGTCAATTCGAGGGTAAAATGGGTTTTATGTACGAGTTATACACTCTGCTTTTCACTTCGAGTATGAGAAAAATAAGTAACAATATTGCAAAAAAGAAAAATAAAGACTTCGCCATATTGGCGGGAAGACTTTCTTTTTCTTTTTTTTTATACGTGGCAGTGGCAGAACAGTGACTTTAGCATAGATCGTACGTAGTCCATAATGCTCTTGAAATACTTATTTCTTAGAAAACTCATTAATTTTGCCTGTTTTATTTAATGTAGTATTTTAACATGGATTATGTACAAAATTGAAGAAACAGAGTGAAATAACAAGTTTATTTAACGAAGTTTAATTGCGTGTGTGACTGTTTACCTGACGACCTTTGTCTTTGAGTCTGAGACTTAGACGAAGATTTTACTTTACACTAGACTAGAGCATAAAAAGCGATTTTATGCAGCCTTATACCCAACATAAACACGATCTTTACGAGCATGAGAAGTGAAAATAATATTACATTTACCAACGGCTAGAGTGGTTACTATACGTTTGATAGCTATCATCACGATAAGCCAAAAGTTAGGTATAAAAGCTTTTAACCTTTATTAGATCCACAAATGGAGGATGCTCAGAAGTGCCCTTAATCAACACCACAATTAATTATGTACACGCCCTCCAAAACAACCTAACCCTAACAAAAGTTTCTGATTAGTGTTACGAATATAATTTTGAGGAATATTCTGAATCGAAATAAAATAGTAATTGAATATGCACTGCATATTTGAACACAAGAATTTTAAACATTATTAGAACTGGGTAAAGACTCAATGATTGTCTGGTATTTTGTTAGCTAATTTCGCGAAATAGTGAAAATCATAACTTTGTTTCATAGCGTATTCTTCAAAATACATTGTTCAACTAATTACATAAATTATTATTTTTTCTAGACTCAACCCATACTATTTATACTTTTTTGCATTCACAATGCAATTTTTATAATTGAGAATGAAGTATTAGAAAAAAACAACCCGTCTGACAACTAACTTCGATGGGACTCGAACCCACGACCTTTCACTGTCCGGGCGAATACTCTAATAGTAGAGAGGCCAATTCATAAAAACTCGCTTATTTACGATTTTCGTAGGACTGAAAAGGTTTATACCGACAAGTGGTGTCGTTGGATTCAGCTTAGTCTACTGATTGCCAAAATGCATGTTGTCGCTTTTTAAAATGGTGGAATAAGTACCTATGACGTCACATAAGTGGTGCGTCCTAGGTTTAGATTTTGCCGATTATTGCGATATCTATTTATTGAATATAAGCAAACTAGGTGTCAAATGAAAGATAGTTAAATTTGTAACAAAACATGAAAAGTAATTTTTGATGTAGGTATTGTATTAAAAAAAAAATATAATCAACTTTTGAGTTTTTTTGTATTTTATTTTTCTAAACAATAGGTTTGGTGCACCAATATACACAACTTGTATATTAATTAGATTACCCATTGGGCAATAAATAATTAGCTACATTTTTGAAGAGTATCCCACACTTTAAATTTCCAAATCCCAGTAAAAACAACAAAATTATGACAAAAACAACATCATCACGCACATTCGTGGTCATAGAACTAGATGGTACTAGGTCTTGGCGATATGTCGTCGGGAAGCTGCAATTTGTGATGAAAGTAAGCCGCTTTGCACAGTGATACAAGGGACCAAAATAAGCAATTTCACCCGGAGCAGCGATAGTTTCATCCCGTAGAAACAGTGATGGCGCCACTTCTATAAAAAATCATTTAAAAAATCTACAAGCCAAACCGCCGCAACGTTTTTATAAATTAGGTGTCAAGTGAAAGATAATAACTTAATCTATCATATAAAAAATACTTTAAAATCATACGATTAAAAAAGACCCAAATATTAGCTTGGTTTGAAAAAAAATCGGGTTGTTAAAGAGATTTTACTTATTTTAAAAAAAGTTTCTTGGGTTATCTATCTGTCTTGTAATATTGTTGGCAATTAAATACAGTAGATATTTGGTAAAAAAAAACACGGGTTGCACTCCGGGAGTGCTGGCAGAGGTGAAAAGGGCTCACTAGACTTTTTCACAAAAAAAAGGAATTTGACAACAAAATTAAAAAATACGGACTAGATTTGAACCGAGGTCTTCTGGCTTTAATGCCGCCCGTTTTCTAACCTAAGCTATCACAACTTTGGAAACGGTGGCGAAATTTGCCATTGTATTCAAATGACATTGTTCCAGTTTTTCGATCAGGTAACGTGTCCGTCTTACGAATTTTCGATCTGACGATCTGACGCTCACGTGATCCTGACGCGAGTTTAACATTTTTTACCCATCTCAAATAGTCCACAACGCCGTTAAAGAAGTTTTCACTTCAAAAACTGCTTGTCGATATCTTTAATTCGAAAAATTCATTGACCTTTGATTTTCACAACCGCTATTGCAAAATTGGCACTGCGGAGTGCATGGTAGGCCGATGAGTCGACAGCTACAGCGCTTAGTATCGCAGGAAGTTTTGCACAAAAATTCACAACGGGGATGGACTCCTAAATGGTTCACTGCTACGCCGATTTGGTCAGAGTTAAGCTTTCTCGATTATTGCGGGTGCAAAACTTCCTGCGATACTATGCGCTGAAGCATTCGACTCGTCGGCCTACCATGCACTCTGCAGTGCAAATTTTGCAAAAGCGGTTGTGAATATCAAAGCTAAATGAATATAAAGATTCACAATTCGAAATTATTTCCAAAAAAAATCAACAATTACCTTTTTTCATTTGAGTAGATACTTATTTATAAACTATTACATTTTGCACTAAATAATAAGATTTTGTTTTTCTTTTCAGTTCAAACAGTAGGTCGTCCCTCGTCGATTTAGAAGATTTTAATTAAATTAAATTATTTCGTTAAATGTACTTGCATTATTTCTAAAGTAACACTCCTGACATTTAAATTTACTATTTTGATAACTAGATCATTGAAATCGGTGCGCCCGAGAAATTACTGCCCTCATTAATAATTTTTTAACTCCATAATTATTACAGATATCGCCAAGCAGTTTTTATATCAAATACTGTATTTAATTGTCAACAATATTACTGGATAAAAAGATAAAGCAAGAAACTTTTTTTAAAATAAGTAAAATCTCTTTAACAACCAGATTTTTTTTCAAACCAAGCTAATATTTGTGCCCTTTTTTAATCGTATGATTTTACAGTATTTTTTATATGATATATTAAGTTATTATCTTTCCCTTGACACCTAATTTATCAAAATTGTTGCGGCGGTTTGGCTTGTAGATTTTTTTAAATGATTTTTTAGAGAAGTGGCGCCATCTCTGTTTCTACGGGATGAAACTTTCGCTGCTGCGGGTGAAATTGCTTATTTTGGTCCCTTGTATCACTGTGCAAAGCGGCTTACTTTCATCACAAATTGCAGCTTTCCGACGACATTTCGCCAAGACCTAGTACCATCTAGTTCTATGACCACGAATGTGCGTGATGATGTTGTTTTTGTCATAATTTTGTTGTTTTTACTGGGATTTGGAAAATTTAAAGTGTGGGATACTCTTCAAAAATGTAGCTAATTATTTATTGTCCAATGGGTAATCTAATTTATATACAAGTTGTGTATATTGGTGCACCAAACGTATTGTTCAGAAAAATAAAATACAAAAAAACTCAAAAGTGGATTATATTTTTTTAAATACAATACTTACACCAAAAACTACTTAACATGTTTTGTTACAAATTTAACTACCTCTCATTTGACACCTAGTTTGCTTATATTCAATAATTAGATATCGCAATAATCGGCAAAATCTAAACCTAGGACTCACCATTTATGTGACGTCATAAGTACTTATTCCACCATTTTAAAAAGCGACAACATGCATTTTGACAATCAGTAGACTAAGCTGAATCCAACGACACCACTTATCGGTATAAAAATTTCAGTCCTACGAAAATCATGTTTTTTCAACTTGGCCTCTCTACTATAACCACTGAGCTACGGAGTCAAATTTATCCAATACCTCTTACGCGCTGTATAGCAAGCGTTTATTTCATCAATGTGACGATATTACTACACTCACGATACCCTAAATACAATAAAGAAATAACTTTCCAGATATTTGAAAATCGATAAAGATGAATCGATCAATCTTTTTTGAATTCACTGTGCTATTTTAATTATTGAAAATGAAGTAAAAGAAATGCTAACAGCACGTTAGAAGTCTTCCAGCAACTCCGTAGCTCAGTGGTTAGAGCATTCGTCCGGACAGTGAAAGGTCGTGGGTTCAAGTCCCGTCGGAGCTAGTTGTGAGACGGGTCGATTTTTTCTAATAATTTATTGAAAATGAAGTAAAAGAAAGGCTAACAGCGCGTTCGAAGTCTCCCAGCAACTTCGTAGCTCAGTGGTTAGAGCATTCGTCCGGACAGTGAAAGGGCGTGGGTTCGAGTCCCGTCGGAGCTAGTTGTGAGACGGGTCGATTTTTTCTTACAGGTAAGTACTTCATTTGCAATAAATAAATATTGGACACCATCACATACAATGTTCCAATACAAAAGTATAGCAGCTCAAGCACTAGTATTATGGAAATTGGAAACAACGACGGGTATTACCAAAGTTCAATAAGTAATAAAAAAAAATGAATTTTGAAAGCAAAAAATACAAATAATTTGAAATCGCTCTTTATCGATTGACAAACATCTGGAAAAGTATTTCTTTCGGGTGTGAGGGTAGTAATATCCTCACATTGATGAAATTAACGCTGACTAACAGCGCATTAGAAGTATTGGATGAAATCGTAGCTTCTCTCAGCGACTCCGTAACCCAGTGGTTAGATCTGTCAGTGCTTTCACTGTCCGGGTGACAGAGCATTCGCCCGGACAGTGTAAGGTCGTGGGTTCGACTCCCATCGGAACTAGTTGTGAGACAGGTTGTTTGTTTCTAACTCATCATATTCAATTACTCAACTCTATCTATCAAAACTTAATACGGTGCGAAATCCAGTAACAATATATTCCGAGCTGCCTGATTTAAGATATTGTGGACTCACAAAATTTAATAGATATCCCGTCCTGTCGGCCCGCTCGCCCTCACGGTAAACTGCGGGTACACATTTTGCGTCCGTGGGCAGTGTAAGCACCAATAACTTTTGATTGAGAAGGTGTTTATCTGATGCCAACAGGATGATAACGAATATTAAGTAACTGAATACACTACAAGTATTTTAGTCGAAATATATAGTAACAAGCCTATACCAATAATTACCTATTTCACATAATTTGATTGAAACGCTAAAGAAACAATTTAGTTTCACGTAAATTAATGTAAATACTTACTATATAAATTAAATTCACTTCAAAGTTGTTTTCCTTTGGATGCAACAAACTTCGTTCGAACAAAATGGGCTCCCTAGCTCTCTTATATACGACCTTAGCGATAAATTAATGAACGTCGTCGATCTGTTACTTGTTTGCCAACTTTCTCATTTTGCCTACATTTCGAAGAGTTAGTATAACAATATTCATTTTGACTACTTTTTTAACTGTCGATAGGTACTGTTAGTTGCGTTTTGCCAACTTACGGAAGGACTTTGTTTAATTTGAAGGCTTTTAAAATGTCCTGTTAGGTGCATAACTGACTTTGAGGAACAAACTTATTGCTAACTTACAAGTTTTCCATACTCACTTTCTATTTCATTGTGTAACGATTGTGCATGATTTGAGAAAATATTGATAGAGCCTTGCTGACTTTTTTCTTGTAATGAAGAAAAACAGGGTAAAAATAGTTAAACATATTATTTGGTAATAACCAAATTCTAACAACAGAATCCATCACCCAAAATTCGAATATTTATTAGCAAAAACTAGGCAAAAACCTTAATTAAGTATTAACTTCTAAGCCATGCTTTAAATTGATTCGCAGTTATCTTTAAGTGAATGTATATGATTAAACGAATATTCTTGTTTACAGGAATCAGAGGAAGAGCAGTCAGAAAATCTAGTGGTGCGTCCAGAAAACGAGGGGGGGCTGTCTGCGCCATGGGACGCCATCGACACCGCCGCCTTGAGGAAGTTGCTGCTACAACTCGACACTGAAGAGCGGTAAACATCATGATGATCATCATCATCCATTCTGAATCTTCTGCTGAACATATAGGCCTCCTCCTGTGGGCTATTTGCAGCCATTGGCTTCCCGCAACCATCCGCAACCTTCACTAGGTCATCGGTCCACCTAGTAGGTGGCTGTCCTACGGTGAGACGTCGAGTTCGTGGTCGCCACTCTAGAACTTTCCTACTACTTTCCTTTCCTACAGGAAAAAGGAAAAGAGTTAACACTCCAAGCCAATTGTTTAGTCTAGTCTAAACTAGAAAAGCACTTCTTGTTCTTTTTTCTTTCATGTACCTACTTAGATGGTAGGAGAGAAATTAAATCTTCCCCGACAAGAACTCGGCTATACGAACTGCTAGCTCAGCAGGACCACAGGTCGTCGAGTGTGCAGCTGTTCGGACACCCGGTACAATGTTATAGGTGATGGGACATAGATTGTGGAGTAATACCGCACTAGCGCTGGTCGTCACTGGCTGAAGTAGGAGCCACAGCATAGCGGTACAATTCAACTAACTCCGCCAGTCTAACTATTTGGAAAAAAAATCCAAACAGTTCGACTAAGTAGTAGTTTGATAGTCGAACGAATATAGGTATTTTCCTTGGAGCGACCGACTTGTGTTCTGAGTCTATTTAAAGATTTCCACGTTTCACGTCACAAAAAAGCAATACATTAATACCTATATCTAGACAAACATGGACTGAACACACTTTTTAATTAGGCAACCTATCATGGCTGGATGAGGAATAAATTATTAAGCTTTCATTTGTTATGTAATTAGATTAAATAACTTATGAGGCTACAACAACTGAACATCGCCTATGTACCTGTTTATTATACCTGGCAACTCCAAACAGCTGCTGATTTTGATGACTCCCTTTTGATTATACATTTTATTTTTTAACATCATTAGGAATAGGATATAGTTAGGTAACCCATGTGCGATGTATCAATCTAGGTAGTATCTATTGATTTTGTACTATAAAAAAGCGATTTGTCTCTCATTTTAGCTCGTTTTTTCTAGTATTTTATTTTTTATTTTTATTTTATTTATTTGAACACCAACATAATAAACATTAACATAAACAATGTAGACGAAAAGTATAAGGTGTAGCATCTTAATGTTATTACAATTATAGGTGTAGACTGCATGCGTAAAAGAAACAACAAATAATAAAATGAATATTAAAATTAAAAATTAAAATTAATAAAATTTGCATGCGAATAAATTAAAAAATTAAAATTACTTACACAAAAGAAAAAACACATTACAAAATACTAAACATTAAATTAATTTTATATGAACTAATTATAGAAAGAATGCAAGATTAAGTACTTATATGAATATGAAAATTAAAAATTAAAATAAAAAAATAGGCATACCAATGAATTTAGAAAAATATTAAATTTCACAAAAAAATTACAAAATAAATCACATTATAAAATACTGGAACATTACATTTAATTTTATAGGAACTAATTGGAATTAATACTTTAGGAATAATTTGCATTGTTTGAGTTTGACTAGTGTAAAAGAGACTTTTTAAAGCTGCGAATGCCACCCGCGAACAAATCAACATCCTTGATCTTAGATAAGCCCTTGAAATCACGCACGAGGCGGGTTAGTGGTGCATTAAGCCCGAGGTTGGAGTAGCTACGGCCTTCTATAAGGATGTTAAATCTTGATGAGCGAGGAAGTTTCAAAGGTGCCGAAAATGTAAGACCTTGCAGTAGTTCAGGAGCGTCGAGGATGCCATTCGCTAACTTGTGTAAAAACAGTAAATCATGCATACGTCTACGATCCGAAAGGGAACACATTTCAAAATGACTCATTCTTTCATCGTATCTTAATAAAGTTTTACCCATATTGCAGGAGTAGGTAAGATGCCAGAGGAATCGCTTTTGGATATTTTCTAGTCTCTTTTTGTAAACATCATAGAATGGATTCCAAACCGCACTGCAGTATTCCAAGCCACTACGTACATAAGCGTTAAAAAGGAGAATTTTAGTTTTGGGAGACTTAAAATCTTTACAAGTTCTAATGATAAAGCCTAGACTTTTAAAACCCTTACAACATATTTTATCTATGTGCGTATTGAATCTTAATTTGCCATCTATCCATACACCCAGATCTTCAACAGTATTGACGTTCTTCAAAGTATCGTCTTTAATTTTATACTTGTGATTCGGAGTGTCTCTTTTCCTTGAGAAATGCATACTGGAACATTTAGAAACATTTAAGTTCATTCTGTTTTCTTCACACCAGTGCACTAGTCTACAGAGGTCACTTTGTAACAAAGCAGCATCAGCAGGTTCATTCACTATTCTGTAGAATTTCAAGTCGTCTGCAAAGAGTAAGTAGTTGGAATTGACGAAGCATTTACCTATGTCGTTAATAAAAACGTTGAATATTAATGGAGCCAAATGTGACCCTTGCGGTACGCCGGAATCGATTGAAAAAGAGTTTGACTTATAACCGTTAACCACCACTTCAGCCGATCTACCTGTCAGATACGATCGGCACCAACCCAGCAAGGGATCGTCGATACCGAAAGAATGAAGTTTATGAAGTAGTATATTATGGTTAACCTGGTCGAAGGCCTTGCTGAAGTCGGTATAAATTGCATCAACCGAAGACTGTTTGTCTACTATTCGCGAAACATTATCAACAAATGAGATGAGGTTAGTTGTCGTAGATTTATTTCTAAGAAATCCATGTTGATTTATGTCAATTAGTTGCTTAAAGTGCCAGGTTAGTATAGGCATAAGTAGTTGTTCAAATACCTTGGCAAAGACAGGTAAGATTGAGATAGGTCTGTAGTTCTCAATATGATCTTTACTACCGTTCTTAAATAATGGGACAACTAAGGCAGTTTTCCATTCGGAAGGAAATGCACCGGTTTTAAGCGAATGATTAAAAATGTAAGTCAAAGGCTTTGACAGGACCGTAGCACACTTGGCAACAAAAAGAGATGGTAGACCATCCGATCCAGCTCCCTTGTGAATGTCAAGTCTTTTTAATATTTTTAGGACCTGGTCGTCTTTAAAGCTGATAGTGGTAAGAAAGTTGTTTGTTAACATTGGAGCGCTCTCAAGGGATGTATTAGGATTAGTGGTATTATTATTAATGTAAACAGATGAAAAGTTTTCGGCAAATAAATCACAGATGTCGGAACCATTTTTGGCGGTTTTATTGTTAAAAGTCATTTGAGCTGGGTAGTGGCTATTGTTATTCTTTTTGTTTTTGGTGTAAGACCAAAACAATTTTGGATTAGATCGTAAATTAAGTTCAAGGTTGGTTATGTAGTTATTATAGCAAGATGCCCTAAGACGCTCCGAACGCTGCTTTATTAGTTCAAAATCGAGTCGATCGAGAGGATTATTATTGAATTTACGTAACTTATTGCGATATTTGAGTTTTTCTTTTAACAGGTTTATTAAATTACGTGAAAACCAAATTGGGTATTTTTTTGATTTGGGTTTTGTTCTTGGAACGTACTTTTTAATAGCGTTGCGGATGAAGTCATAGAACACATTTACCATTTCGTCTACATTAGAGCAATGTTTAAATTCTTTATCCCAGGAAACTTCTCCTAGTTCCATAATTATGTTTTCGTAATCTGCTTTGTGAAAACAGAAATTATTGTTTTCCTTGTGATGCAAAATACTCTCTGCGCGTAGGACCAAATTGAACTGCAATGGTGGATGCAAAGGGTCAATTGAGACCAGAGGATCGCTGCTAACATCTAAATATGATACCTGTGTGTTACTAAGAACCAGATCCAATATTTTTTCCTTATTATTCAGTTTATTGTTATACTGTTTAAGATCATGGAGCATGGCAAAATCTATAAGCATAGTGGCGAGAGCACTATTATTCGTATCCCCGGGCGATTCAGAATGACCAACAAAGTTCCATTTAATACTGCTCAGGTTAAAATCTCCCACAAACATAACTCTGCCAACATTTCCCCTCTCCATCACCTGATCAGAGTTAGTTATGAACTCAGTAAGAAGGTGGTTTTGGACAGGTGGTGGTAAATAGACAGCGCATAAATGCAAGTGCTCCGTATTACCAGCACCGTCGTGGCAGTCGAGCACAACCCATAAGTCCTCACACTTCGATTCAAAATTCTGCATTCGCCTAGAAGGAATATGTTTAGCGACAGCGATAAGGATTCCTCCGCCATCCTTCCTGGAGTGAAATCCACTAGTTTCCCTATCCCGTCTATATACTACATATCGTTCATCAAAAAGTTCCGAATCAAAGACGCTGCTCTTTAACCACGTCTCACTTAAAACAACAATATCATAGTTATTACAAACGATGTTGTTGAAAAAATCAATTGTTTTTGTTCTCAAACCTCTGACATTCTGATAATAACATAACATAGGTATATTGCACAAAAAATTAAACAAAAAAATTTAAACAGAGAGCAGAAAATTTAAAACAGTACCAAATATAATCTAACAGTAAATGAAAGCTAAGTCAAACTATCTAAAACTTGAGAGTCTTTAATGTGAATATAACTAGAGCTTTCGGTTTTACGAACAAACACTTTGCCGTCTCTCACCCACACAAATCTATAGTTTAGTTGTCTTGCCTTTTGTCGAGCCCCAGCATGTAACGATTTAGTCTCCGGAGTGAGATGCTCCGTTACGAAAACACTCTTCTTTTCTCCACCGTAGCCCAAGTGAGCAGTGCTAAGTTTGTCTGTGGGATTACTGCGGTTGAATTTTATCACAGCAGCTAAGAAAGTGTCTCTCAGGCGACGGCTGTTAAACTTTACCAGAAGCGAGCGCGGGCGAGGGCTATTAGTGTTGAATTTGGCGATACGGCTGCAGTATTGAATGTCCGTATCAGACAGAGGGTACTTGATGACCTTACTTAGCTGTTGAATAGTATTGTACAGGTTTTCGCTCTTGTTTTCCGGTACACACTGTATTTCTAAATTGTTAGTGCGAGATAGTTGTTCTAGCTGATTGAACCGATGGGATAAATCACGTGTGGTACTGCACAGGCGTTCGTTTTCACGTTGAAGATTACGTATGAGTGTTTTGTGTTCTTGGATTTCTACTTTAGCTTGCTCTTGTTCTGAGTTAATGAAGTTCAGGGATTCTTCGATAGTGGTTAACTTCGACTGTATATCAGAGATGACAGTAGTAAATTTGCGGTCCAGCTCCTCTCTTATAATGTCACGGATTATGTCAGGTGTTATACAACCACAGCTGTTATCGCTTGTTGCCGCTCCTGTGACACTAGATGCGCCTCTTGTCTTAGAGCGAAGTGTTATATTATCGTAGTGCGAGGTAGTGTGGTCGGTACTTTTATTGATGGAAGAGGGTGTTTGAGAGCGTATCGGAGTGTTTGAGTTATCTCCTCGTTTTGGCTCTTTGCAACGACACGACGGGCAAACCCAGGTATCTTTAAATTCTTTTGTAAAATTTAAAAAAATGTCTTTAGTAAAATTCATACAGCTATAGTGGTACGTGTCTGGGCAACGGCAGCATTTTAGGAAATATATGCCTTTTATGTCATCAGGGCATCCAGCACATTTTCGACTCATTGCAAAAAAGTGTAAGTATTAAATATTTTTTAATAAAATTAAAGCGCAAGCAGTGCAGTTGTAAAGCGCTGTAGCCGCTAGATAGCCGGTAAGCGACGACGCACCGCAGCGAGAGGTCCGCGAGTTGTCGTAGGTCAGTGACGGCCAGCCGTTAATATTGTGTTTTAAAATGTTTTTGATTATTACTCACAAGCCAGACGCTGTCCAAAAAAGTGAGATACACTGTTAGAAAGGTCGTTTCGAGACCTTTAAAACTATATGAAGCACTACACTGAACAATCACTTTTTACACGATTTTTTAAAATTATAAACGGAGCACAGAAAATACGGTGTTGCTTCGAAAGACGTTCGGACGTATACCTATATATTTAAAACAGTTGTGAAATATTTAAATGAAATTTATTTTCGCTTATTTTATATTCGTTTCATACAAATGTGTATATTTAAGACCTATTCTCAGCTGGCACACGTGGAACTCGTGCTACAGTTCAATAGTAGTTAGGTCCAGCACCTGAATATGCATTCAGATCGGAATTTCAAATGACTGGCTGAATACACGATTCTTATTTGTTCAACAACGCAACGTAGTTCATTCAGTTTACGAAGGATCATATAAAAGTTCGTAGAACATTACTACCTATCGTCATCTGATTTTTTTATGGTTTTAGAAAAGAAAATGCGCGTTCTATAAGCTATTGTGCGTTCTTTGATTCCTTGTTCCAGCAATTAGATCTGAAAGTCATTAAAGTATTAAATTAAACCTAAGTATTAAAAGTGTTCCTTTTATTAAACTAGTATCATATTTCTTGTTTATCATATTGACTTATTACCATAAAATTAATATACCTATCGGCTTATTACCTAGTTATCCGCTATCCGAAACAAAACTATTTATTTTATCACTATAAAGTCGCTAAATATTTAAATCACTTTATAGGCATATTGTAAAGTTATAATCTAAGTTTACAAGTAGGGTTCATGGAATTCGAAGGTGACTTCGAGCCCAGTCAGCATCTTGTATACGGACTGAAACCTTGTGTTCGATGGTGGTCTGTTGGTTCTTGTCAAGATGCACCTTGATGAGCTGCGAGCCGTCCAGCTTGATCCGGATGCGCTTGCCGACGATCTCTATTGGGAACACCAGGTCCTCCAAGATCGCCTCGTATACTGTATTGACATCAACGAAAACGCGGTCCAGTCCAGGACATTGGTCTTTAGTTTGTTGGCGACGCGCGTCTTGTGGCTGGGCTTGGGCAGAATCACAGAACATAGAGAAAAAAATCTTTCCGTGTTCTGTGGGCAGAATGTTGCGGTCCACTATGGACACAACGCGCTTGCCGCTGAACTTCTTCTCCAGCTCCCGGACCAACCTGATCTGGATGTTCTGGAACGCCTTCAGTTTGGTTATTAGCACATAGATGATGATTGACTTTTTGTTGTGTAGTTCAATTTCTTTGGCCTTAGTAATGATATCTCCCTAAGCTGTACCTTCAAGTCGGAGTTCATCTTCAACTCGACGAGACCCTGCGAGATCAAGGTCTAAAAGGGGTTGGCCTCCGCGGCGCCAGCTTTAATTATCTTCGTACGATGCTGCATTGTAAATGCTAATAAAAGTTATTTTGTCGCTATCAATCTAGGTGCTACACAAATGGTTTGATATCTAAAACTGCAAAGTTATACTTAACACTGAACAAAAAAAACGTTTTGCATAGTGACATATTATGCCCTTAACCGGCTGGTTTTTGCAATTTCTTACAAGAACTATTCTAAGAAGGCGAATATTCTCCTATTCCGTATAAAACAGTTGTTACTTCCCTAGTAACAAGCCAGGCCATGAGCATAAAGCCTCGGCCACTAAGTACAACACAACTTTTAGCTCATCGGCTCGTGTTGCCCAGTAATTAGCCGCGCACCGGATCTGTAAACTCGCAGGTAAACAACCACTTCCGGCAAACAAACTACTTCACCACCTGTTCACGGATGCTGCGGTCATTATACGACAGGTGCATAAAGACTGTTTGAAATAACCATAAAGTTAATATACCTATCGGCACAGCCATCTCTATCGTAGAAGACGATAGAGACGGCTGTGCTATCGGAATAGAGAAACAACCACGAGCTGTCAAACGAAACCGAAATAGGATGGCATTTGTGTGTGTAAAATTGTTTATGTATGCGTGTCAGTGATGTACGTCATGTCGCTTTTCAGATTAATATCGATATCGATAATATTAAATAGTTACAGTAATAAATAAATATATATTGAACACCATCACATTCATTGTTCCAATACCAAGGTATAGTAGCTTAAGCACTAGTATTATGGAAATTGGAATCAACGACGGGACCACATACACTCAGACTCGAGGAAATATTGAAAAATTCATTTTCAACATTTACCCGACCAGGGATCAAACTCGGGACATCTAGAGATAGCGGCACCTTGAAACCGGTGCATACACCACTCGGCCACGGAGGTCGTCTAATAATATTAATATAACTAAAATAGGATGGGAAGGAATTTTACATGGCTAAAACTACGATTCTGCAGTGAAGTATGGATATTTAAGAAAAACTCCGAAGAGATTTTAAATCATTTATTACACTAGCAACCCGGCAATGCTTCGCACAATCCTTCGAACAATTTGTTGGTGCTTCCACAGTGATAGTACGTTTTACTCCTCGCGTTTGGAAATATTTTTCATCAAAATGCTTACTGCATATAAGTAATCAATTTAGTTCATGTTTTTCTGGTATCCAAGTTAGTATGAAATCTGAAAGATACTTATATTACTAACTAGCTTCCGCCCGCGACTTCGTCCGCGTGGAAATTCAAGAAAATACTTAGGGGACGAATAACCAGGATAAAAAGTATTCTATGTTTTAATTTCATAAAAATCTAAGCCGTTTTTACGTGATTAGGCGGGTCCTCCCTCACCAAGCGAGCAGCCTCGCGCGAGGCAGAACGTTTGCCACGTGTGGCTGGCCTCGCACGAGGCTGCTCACTTGGTGAGGGAGGACCCGCCTAATCACGTAAAAACGGCTGATCGGATTTTTATGAAATTAAAACATAGAATACTTACTTATTATCCTGGTTATTGGTCCCCTAAGTATTTTCTCGAATGTCCACGCGGACAAAGTCACGGGTGGAAGCTAGTAAATAATAAGTGTCTGTTTCACAATCAAAAAGTTAGATCTGAGTAGCTTAGGTACCAAGAACTTTTAGGGTACTTAAGATGATTTAGGTTTTTCTACCCTATTTACCCCCTGGGTTTGATTTTCGGAAAACTACGAAATGTGTTGTCTATTTGTTTTAAGAAGTAAGCCTACAAAGTTTCAAGTTGAAATGTCTATTTTACCCCCAGATTTTTCATTCAAAACTTCACCCCTATTTCAACCTTTTAGGGGTTGAATCATGTTCAGCGTGTTAAACATCAAAATAAATGCCATTTTTTGCAATCGTCATCCCATAAAACCGCATTAACGACATCCACATCGATTTTTAGGTTTATTTATCCCATTTAACCTCTAAGGGGTTGATTTTCAAAAAAATACGAAATATATGTTTGCTTATTTGTTTTACTTTCCGACCATTAGCCTAAATAATAAATTTAATGAAGGACTTTCCAGATACAACATTTCATCCCCCTCTTCACCCCTTCGGGGGTGGAATTGTCAAAAACGCTGACACAGGAAAATATTAATTTTTAATTGCCAGCCTAAATACAAAATTTGAAGATCCTAACTTCAAAACTGACGGACTTTTATACACATATTCATCCCTTATTTTACCCATGGGTTTGATTTTGGGAAAATTACGAAATGGGTTGCCTATTTGTTTTAAGAAGTAAGCCTACAAAGTTTCAAGTTGAAATGTCTATTTTACCCCCTGATTTTTCATTCAAAATTTCACCCCTATTGCAACCTTTTAGGGGTTGAATCATGTTCAGCGTGTTAAACATCAAAATAAATGCCATTTTTGCAATCGTCATCCCATTAAACATCAATAACGACATCCATATCGATTTTTAGGTTTATTTATCCCATTTAACCTCTAAGGGGTTGATTTTCGAAAAAATACGAAACATGTTTTTGCTTATTTGTTTTACTTTCCGACCATAAGCCTCAATGTTAAATTAAATGAAGCACTTTCCAGATACAACATTTCATCCCCCTTTTCACCCCTTCGGGGGTGGAATTGTCAAAGACGCTGACACACGTAAATATTAATTTTCAATTGCCAGCCTAAATACAATGTTTGAAGATCCTAACTTCAAAACTGACGGACTTTCATACAAAAATTCATCCTCTATTTCACCCCCTTAGGGGTGGAATTTCCAAAAATCCTTTCTTAGTGGATGTCTACACTGTATAACGTATCTATGTGCAAAATTTGAACTCTTTAGGTTCAGCGGTTTAGGCTGTGCGTTGATATCTCAGTCAGTCAGTCAGTCAGTCAATCAGGACTTTGAATTTTATATATAGAAGACTAGCTTTCCGCCCGCGGCTTCGCCCGCGTGTACTACACCTGATTACCTGACGGAGGGATAAACTATGTCACTCTCCAGCTCCCAATCTACCCTCGTACCAAAAATCACATTGATCCGTTACTCCGTTTGGACGTGAAAGACGGACAAACAAATAATACCTACCAACTTATTGATTTTCCCGTGGGAATATGATACTATCCTGTGGTAAAAAGTAAAAGTAGTGTGTCTGCGGGGTGCAGACACATGCGGCTGTGGGCTGAGGATATGAGTGAGGGAGAATGAGGATATGGGATGGAAGGAATGGGATGGTTAGTATGAAAAGTCGAGAATCGTACTTACATGTGATGAGGTGGGTAATGAGTTCTTGAGGTGACAGGCTGCGGCAGACCAGGCGGTGATGCGATGATGACCGACGGGACGGGGTATGCGCACTAACACTTGTCACGGATCACCCAGCTGGGGTCTGTTTATGAGCTGATGAAAGTTTATGAGTTTATGAGCGTTCGTATGGGTATGCGATAACCCAAAATGGTGTCGACCGCGTGGTTCGTACGCGCTTCGACGCGACACACGGATCACCCAGCTGGGGTCTGTTTATGAGCTGATGAAAGTTTATGAGTTTATGAGCGTTCGTATGGGTATGCGATAACCCAAAATGGTGTCGACCGCGTGGTTCGTACGCGCTTCGACGCGACACACGGTTAGCGTTCGCGGCGGGGGTTTTCGCAATGTCTTAACTTGCACTGAGCCGGCGAGCGGCGCTCGCGGCGCCGAATCTTCGAGAGTGAGTAAGTGAATCAATGAGCGAATGAGTCAGTCCGTCGCGTCATGATTGGCGCGTACAAGTAGCCTATTAAAATCCTTGCCAGGGTCTCAAATTATTTACCCCCATATTAGCCCGCACTTTTTCCATAGCAAAGAGATCACCTTAAATAATAACAATTCCATTCCACAGCTTTGCCCGCGCTAAAACTTATTTTACCATGGGAATGAGCCTTATTCCCGCGGTAACAAATCGCCTATGTCCTTCCTAATAGGCTCTCAAACTATCTCCATTCCAAATTTCATCAAAATTGATTCAGCCGTTTTGACGTGAGCATATACAATTTCGCATTTATAATATTAGTAGGGATAGTAGAAATAGGAATATGAATGGCCGGCCGCGGCTATGTCCGCGAGTACTACATCGCAAAATTTTGTGTCAAAAAGTAGGTAGATAGGCATTCTCTAAGGTCTCATCTGTACCATACCATCATCAATCTATTTTAATGTCCCCGCTGCTGGGGCACAGGCCTTCATATAGATGGATAAGGAGAATGGGCCATGACCTTCCACACGGGCCCATTGAAGTTATGGTGTATTAACCATAACCAATCCAAATACAGCCAGAAACATCGGCTTATCGTGTCTTCCGAAGCACGATATATTTTTAACAGCAATCCCGTGATAGACCATTGCAAAAGTCACATAACCTCAGCGATCGCAGGCCGAACACGCTACCCACTGCTCTATATTCCAAATTTCATGAAAGCCAGATCGGTTTTTTAGGCATAAGAATGTAACGATACCTAGACAAACAGGAGCTACTTTCGTATGAATAACATTCGGACATTCTCCTACTCTTGAACTACCAAAATGCAAAAAATGAATTCAATACTTTTCTAATAAATGTGTAATACTGATTTTCTTGAGTTTCCAATGCATATGCAATGAATAAAGAACTTTTTTTGCTTTGCACGAAAATAAGCTGTCGTGGGACCCATGCTTCATTGAATAATGTTAATAAAAAAAAACGGTATCCCACGGGAACTGTACTTTTTCCCGAGTTAAAAAAACCGTATGAAATTTTCTAGGCCAGAGTTCAATTATCCTGATCGATTTAGCCGTTTAGTTGTGATTGAGCCACAAACATCCAAACTCCGTATCTTTAATACCCCCACCCACCCTACATAAACATTAACCCCCCCCCCCCTTTCTACTCTATTAGGGGTTTTTTATTTTGCCTACGCAGATAATTTTTAATGATGACCAGTATCCTTCATACCAATTTCCATACTCCTAAGTCCAGGAATGAGGAAGTTTTCAGGTAAGCCTTAATCCCCCCTTTCTACCCTATTAGAGGTTTTTTTATAACTTCGCATACGCAGATCATTTTCAATCGTGACCAGTATCCAACATACCAATTTCCATACTTCTAAGTACAGAAATGAGGAAGTTCCATATAAGCTTAATCCGCCCATTTTACCCCATTATGGGGGAGTTTTTTTAACTTCGCTTACGCAGATCATTTTCAATCGTGATTAGTATCCAACATACCAATTTTTCATACTTCTATGTTCAGAAATGAAGAAGTTCCATATAAACTTTATCTCCCCATTTTACCCTATTAAGGGGGAGTTTTTTTACTTTGCTTACTCAGATCATTTTCAGTCGTAACCTGTATCCAACGTACCAATTTTCATGCTTCTAAATCCATAAATGAGGAAGTTCTATATAACCTTAACCCCCCCATTTTACCCCTTTAGGGGGGAGTTTTCTAAAATCCGTTCTTAGGGGACGTCTCTTAGGCATAATCTACCTTCTTGCCAAATTACATCTTCGTTGGTCCAGTAGTTTTCGAGATTTCGTGATGAGTGAGTTATGTCCCCTCGATTTTATATATATAGATAAGGTCCTTCTTAAATAGTGCACATAATTTTAAGGGGTCAATGTACTCACGCATACGAACAACTTTTACTATGGTACCAACATCGAAAACGCCAAAAAAATATCAGCTGTTCCATAGAAAATTTTTAATCGAATAGATCAAAATGTATGGAACAGCTGATTTTTTTTTCGCGATTTCAATGTTGATACCATAGTAAAAGTTGTTTGTATGTATGAGTACATTGACCCCTTAAAATTATGTGCACTATTTAAGAAGGACCTTATATAGATGATAGTATAGGTTTCCAATTCTAACAGTCAAAAACTGATACCTATGGATCAGTTAAGTATCTTAAATGGGATTACATTACCAGGTAATTCATATCTAATCGTCATATACCTAGGTACTTAAATAACAGTAATACATATTCGTTTACCGCGTGATAGACAGTGGACATGAAATATCGATAACTTGATGCAGCCCTAGTGTTAAACGAAAATTATTTCTTTACACAAAATATTCGTAAATTCTGCATTATGTGTAATCAATATTTGCTAATTACATAAATAAATGTTTATGGAAGAGCATTATCACAGTTCGTGCTTTAAATTCGAAGCGCATTAGCAAAAATAAACCTTAGGAAGGGAGGTGTCGGTTTGGAATAATTTACCTGTGAAATTAACAATTTGCGGGATTATTTCATTGTGTTGTACAACAATCAATAACTGAGCAGTCACCATGTTTCTATACCACTATTGGCTAAAAATATCTAAGATTGCACGTAAAATCCGAAAAATGTACAAAAGGTACCTAAATTCTCATCGTGCTGATAAGACGTGCTGACGAACTGTCAAACAGTAGCAAAAAACGGTTCTGTTACGCCGCAACACGTATCTCCTTTTTAACCGACTTCAAAAATTGAAAAGGAGGAGGTTATTAACCGACTTTAAAAATTGAAATTTTATCTATTTATTCGTTTATTTTTATTTAGTCGCGTTTATTTCTTTATTTTTATATGTATGTACACCGATTACTCAAAGACGGCTGAACCGATTGAAATGATTCAAACGTTATAACATCAGGTTTTTTCCCAAGTTGGTCCCATTTTATGAAATTTTGAAATCGTTTCAGTAGTTTTCAGGAAATCTTAAAAATACTGTCGTTTTCGTTACCACTTTATGTGAATGTATCACGTATCTTTAGGCATAACTCCTTTGTTTATAAACCGATTTAGTTGATTCTTGTTTCGTTGAAAAGGGGATACTTTAAGGTATTTTAACCGACTTCAAAAAGGAGGTTCTCAGTTTGATCACATACCTATTTACCAGAATACACGTAAATTGCCTCCATGATGCACTAAAAAGAGTGAAATCAAAATTATTTTTATAAAAAAATAAAACCGCCTTCAAAAAAATGACATCAAACAAAAAAGTATGAAATAATCCCTCACCAAATAACGTAAGTACTTTGAAGTCGGGCGGGTTTTAACAAAACAACAAAAAATTGTACATGTTTCACGCCCGACTTCAAAGTACTTACGTTATTTGGTGAGGGATTAATTCTTACTTTTTTGTTTGATGTAATTTTTTTTATCTCACTGTGTTGTTGCAAGTGACATCTCGCTCGCTCAGCCCTTTGTTGCTCTATTCCGCTATGATTCCGCTAAGGTATATTAACTTTATGGAAATTACTTTCAAACTGTCTTTATGTTGAGTGACAATTTACCTCACAGTGGTTACACATTGTCATTCAGGAACAATACATCTATGTTGTCATTTATTTACATTACACATTGAGGTAATTGTCACTCAACATCTATCGCAAACGCTTTCAGTTTAAAATATTTTGTACGAGTACCATACCCATTGATTTATATACCGTACCGTTATTGGGTTTAGGAAAGGTATTTTTATTTTCTTTTTGAAATATATACATATTAACTTAAAATATTTTATTGACCAGTGTGTGTTGCCGTAATGACCTATGAAAGTGAGACGTGGTCTTCTACTATGGGTCTCATAAGAAGGCTTAAAGTCACCCAGCGATAAATGGAGAGAGCGATGCTTGGTATTTCCCTGCTCGATCGAATCAGAAATGATGAGATCCGCAGGAGAACTAAAACAACCGACATCGGTCAAAGGATTGCGTCGTTGAAGTGGCAGTGGGCGGGACGGGACACATCGCGCGGAGACACGATGGCCGTTGGGGCAGAAAGGTCCTCGAATGGCGACCACGTACCGGACGACGTTCCATGGGCAGGTGCCCCTACAAGGTGGACCGACGATCTAGTCAAGGTCGCGGGAAGCCGCTGCATGCGGGCAGCGCTGGGCCGATCGTTGTGGAGATCCTTGGAGAGGCCTATGCCCAGCAGTGGGCGTCATTCGGCTGACGTGATGACACATAAACCTTCGTGAAGTTTTGTGCGTGAGAGAAGCAATTTCTGTCCGAAATAATGACCCGAAGTTAATTATTGTCACTAATGCTATGCTACGTCCTTAGGGATCGATTGTAAATTCTGTCTCCATCTGGATAAACACTTAAAAGATATAATGTTTTTATTTTTATTTTAATGAAAACAATAAAAACAAATTCCGCACAATCTATACTAAGTAATATTATAAAGAGGTAATAAAGATTGTTTCAATGTTAGGGGTAATCACTGGAACTAAGTAAGTAGGTACTACACAGATTTTGAAAATCCTATTACCAGCAGAAAGCTCCTTTATTTCCGAGTGCCATAGGATTTCATCCCGATAAACTTTCGACTACAGGTAGCATATTTTCAAAACAATAAGAAATTATTCATAAGCATTGATATTTTTTCTGAACTTAGTAAAACATTTTAATTTATTTTTTATGTATTTAATTTGGAATAACAACAGCCTTAAAGTAAAGTACCTAATGCTATTAGGCTTAACTTAGGCCAAAAGAATTATTCACAGAATATTCTAAAATTAATTGACGCCAATCGTTAAATTAAGAAAACATGAATAGTAGACTTTTTCTAAAAACAAAAACTATAAAATTATGATTCCTATCATTAATGCAGGTAACCGCCAAAGTCCCCCTTGTTCATAAAAAAATCCGTCACGTTAATTTTAATAATGATTGGCTTTCTTTAAAATTATTAGATTTCGTTTGTATGGTCCTGTTTATATTTTATTTTTGTAGGTATTTTTCTGTCGTTAAATTTAATTAAAATGGACTAATTAAAGCTGGGTAGATAGATACCCAATAACGATTTTCCCTTGAAACTATTACACTACAAGATCGTTTTCTAAGGTTTTAGTCGTGTTAATTTGAGTTACGAGGGTTTTAGTTCTTTTAAGCGGATTATCTGCTATTCCTGTTTGCGTACCCAATACGCTTTGTGGATTTGAATAAATAGTAGTAGTAATTATATCATTGAATTAATTCTTTTCAAGCACCTACTATTTTTATTATATATTACCGGAACTGCTATTGAATGCTTTAATAATTCTCTCTCTATTACCTACCTTTCATACATGGAAGATAAACATCGACAAAAGGTAACGTCTAGAAATTCTTAATCAGAAGCTAAGTTACCATATGACGCAATCAGTTCTCTAATTAACTGAACGGTTGCAGCAGCTGTGCGAACACGAACAACTTGTATGGATTGCAATATTCCGTTCTGGCATATCACATAGTTTTAATATGTAACTTTACACGGCACCTTGCAATTGTGGATGTTTTTATTATGCAACCTGTTGATTAACTGAGGCTCTGACAACTTTATTAGTTTCTCAGAGGCTGACGTTGAATTAGAAACGTCCAACGCAACTGCCTTATAAAAGAACCTTTATATTCCTAGAGAAATGTAAATTCGTCATTGGATTTTACTCGGTAATCTTCTACCTGTATACCTACTGTCGCTAGGGACAAATGATGTAAGGATTTTAATACCCTATAATCGAATGCAAACTTAATCTATCAGTATCCCAAGCACGCAAACTATAGTTGGTATGTAATCTTTATCGTGATCGTATTACTTTGAATGAAAACTAGAGCAGCGCCTTTCGATCGTATAAGGAACTAAAAGGACATTTTTCATTTTCGGCTAGGACTTTGTGCACTATTCGTACTAATAGTTAAAAATATAGTAAAGTCATATAAAATATTAAAATTCTCATTGTCTTTCTGGATAAATGGTACAAAAATAAACTTAAAAATTTTATTTACATTTTTACTTTTTTGCATTCACAATGCAATTTTTATCATAGAAAAATGGAAAATAAAGTATTTTGGAAAAAATCGACCCGTCTCCCAATCCGTCCCATCGGAGCTGGTTGTGAGACGGGTCGTTTTTTTCTAAAATACTTTATTTTCCATTTTTCTATGGTTAAAAATTTTAATTGAAAAAACTTTGGACGTTGAACATTCTACATGTTGGTTAGTTTGGTGGGCACAAGTTAACGACCAAGTCACATAAAATTAAAACGTAACTATATCAATAAAGAAATCGCAGAAAGGAACATTAGAGTTGGCTTGAATTTACTGAGAAATTTCAACGCTTTTTGTAAAGAAATAAGCAGCTCCAGCGAGAGTTGGTCAGTTTTTTATAGGATGATTTTGGTGAGATTTCATATCTTTTTGCTAGGTATTACACATAAGTAATAAATACAGGTTTACTGATTTATTTACTGCAAATGTAACTTTGTAATCCTATATATTTATATAGGATTACAAAGTTATTTATGCAGTTGGTGTAACTAGAAATTATCCTAGTTTTTATAGTTTTCCCTTTATGTGGCCATTAAACCCTAACTCTGTATCAAATTTCAGCTCTCTGAGTTTATGGGAAGTAGGGCAGGCGTACCGGTTTTGGCCACTGTACCGGTTTTGGCCACTGTACCGGTTTTGGCCACTGTACCGGTTTTGGCCACTTTTTGCTCTAAAAGTTTTCTAAACAACTTTTAGCCATTTTTGATAAAGGCTATTAAAATAAGGTATTTTAAGGTAATAATAACAACCATTATTTTTCAATAAATTCCATTTTCTGTTTGAAAAAATGATTTGTATGAAAATTTTAAGAAATTTGTTTTGGATGAAATACTTTATAAACCTTTGTTTTTTACAATTAAATTGTTGTTTTGCAATTGACTGGTTTCTAGCGCATTAGAATATATTGATTTTACCTGGGTTTGGTTTTGATTTTTCGCAATACTTACAAAAGTTTAACTATCAGTAAGTGGCCAAAACCGGTACATTTGGCACCTCTCACACATTGTGTGTAATATAAAAAAAACTATTTTACTTTTGTAAATTTGAAAAATGTACCTTAAAAGTTAGATAAATTATCTATAATTTAAGATATAATTTGTGTCTTAAATACCTAAGACCATTTAGTACTTAGTGCTTAAAAGTCAAAAAATCCTTAAAATGGCCACAAAGGGTACCTCTGCTCTACTAGTTCTAGTTTGATGATCATGAATGATTGTCATAAATGCGAAACTTTGCTTTCGCCTAACTTCGGAACTAAATGACCTACAGACTTGAAATTTTGGATTTTAAGTATGTAATTATAGCTTACTGGATGACGAAAATTTCTGCGTTCTGGTCTTATCCAGAGGTTCTCAAATAGGGGCCTGAAAATGCGGAGAAATGGTTCCAGTAAAAGGATGGTACGGCAGTGTTTGCTTCGCGCTCGACTTGGCGGGGGCACTGCCGTGCCCCCAGATTAAAAGTTGATCATCATCTTTTTTTGTATTTTTGAGAAGTCTTTTTCAAGTTATTATAATTTTTAGTTTTTTGCATTCACAATGTAATTTTTATTACTGAAAAATGGAAAATGAAGTAAGTATTTAGATTGTGAGACGGGTCTTTTTTTTTTCTTAATACTTCATTTTCCAAGTCCTTTTTAGGTTTCGTGTGCAAGTTCCGAATGGCACTTCGAAGTCTTTTATATTGACAGTCTATTTTGTTTCAAAATTATATTGAAATACATATTAGAAGAAATTGACCCGTTTCCCAACTAATTCCAGCGGGATTCGAACCCGCGACCTTTCACTGAGTGAAATAAAAATAGCATTGCAAATGCAAAAAAGTAATAAATAACTCTATTTTGTCATAGGATGAACCGCGTGAGCCGCTCATGGCCCCAAAGTGAGCCTCGTTGGGGCCTGAGGACAGTGGAGGGCCGGCTGGCGCGGCCGTGGCGCGCTGATAAGCGGCAAGTCCGCTTCCGCCAGTGCTACTTCAACCCCATCTCATGCTTCCGCAAGTGAAGACCACAAGAGAACACACGACCGTCGTATACGACCACCTAGATCTTAATGAACGTCCGCGTCACTAGCTCGATATTTATAGCGATACCGATTCAAACTTATAGAACACACCCATAAAAGAATTGTCTCCTTGATAAAAAAAGCTTTGTTAAATATATGTCACTTGAAGAGCTATCTTTTAACACATGATCGGAAATAATCGTTTAATGGAAACTTTTTAACCTTATTAAAGACACTTATGAAGTTTACCAAGAGAAAATGAAAAAACCTTCATTAAATAACATTCTACATAAAAATTTACCTAAAATTTGTAAATAAAGATGAAACATGTTTTCGCTTGTTGTCCTTCTTCATATAAAATCAGTAATTTTATGTACTTACCTAGGTAAATCGTGTCTAGTCAACTACAGATGTATTATTAATTTACTTAATTAATAAATTGTGGACTAGTGAAAATACGAAACTGCTGCTTTACCCAATACTTAATTAAGATTTTTGTATTTTATTGATCTCCAAAATTATGTTTAAACTTTATAGAAAAATATTTATTTAAATGTAAGTATGTATTCACAAACCTTTGTAAAGTTATTTTTTTTTCTTTTAATTTAAATCGAATGTGTAGGTTTAATACTATAAATATAAGATGACAATTTCTATCTATGAATAAAATGTGCATTTTCAACTATGTTTTCTATACCTAAAATCTA
Organism: Crambus lathoniellus; assembly: GCA_949710035.1. Taxonomy (NCBI): domain Eukaryota; kingdom Metazoa; phylum Arthropoda; class Insecta; order Lepidoptera; family Crambidae; genus Crambus; species Crambus lathoniellus. The sequence goes on along the minus strand of OX453303.1, from coordinate 17,358,172 downwards.
GATTAGTATACAAAACTACATAATTACCTAATATTATTCATTGTCATTGTAGTAGATAAGTGTTATATCAGAATGATTTAATAAAATAATTAACGAAGCTAGTCAATGAATAAAATAAATAGTTTGTCTACCATTTTTGTTTCATTAACCCTGGTTTTTTTTTGGTATTCGTACAATAAGGACACCTAAACGTTAGTAGTAAAAAATTAAATTCCGTAAAGTGGTCCTACTTTGCTCCTTCCTAACGGGTTAAATTATGCTCCAATGCAGTCAAATGTTTTATCGCTCAATAAGTATCTTCAAATCGTTGCAACATTTCATACGCACCCAAAGATTTTCTCGGGTTCGATTCTTGAACAAGACAACCTTAACCTTATAGATACGCGTCCATTGGCCCGCGCCGGACGCACCGCACATGTTACGCATTTTAGTTCGCGTTGTACCTATTATTTGATTTCACATAGCGCTGCGTCTACTATCCGTGCCGCCCGCACCGAAGCATTTATGAGCAAAATCGGTTCAATCACAGCCTTCTCTATCGTCTTCTACGATAGAGACGGCTGTGGTTCAATCCGTTGCGTGTCTTGCGTGCGGTGCGTCCGGCGCGGGGCAAAATGGGCCAATGGACTCATACCTTAAAGGAGCAAAGTAGGGTCATTTTACCGGTACCTTACTTAGGTATTTTACCGAAATGCAAGAAAAACATTTCTATATCAAGAAAGATATGTCTTTTCAATATAAGAACAAATTTCAAAGATCAGGGTTCGTTCTAAGGAACAAAATAAATTGTATAGGTACCTATAAGAAAGAAGCAGTTCCAAACCCGCTGTGAATCGTTTGATTATTAAAAACACAACAATTGAGAATTGCGTTTTATTATCGTGCCACGATATTGGGCCCTTTCCGACACTCGTTGCTTTTGGAATAATGGCGTTCGGTCCATTTGAATAGATAACGAATTGAAATTGTTTTGTTTACATGACACGGTTTCGTAATGAGAGTTTCGCACGTTGGTCTTTAGTATTCTTCACAAAGCACAATACATTTATTGAAAGAGACCGTGACCTATGAGATGCCAAATTGTGTCCATTTATAGCCATAATAGCAAATTTACATTGACACAGTTCAAATTATTTTTAATTATTTGCATTCACAGTGCAATTTTTATTATAAACTAGCTGACCCAGCGCGACTTCGTTCCCGTGGCCCTACCCCCTACTCCACCCTACCCTACCCCTACCCTACCCTACCCCTACCCTACCCCTACCCTACCCCTACCCTACCCCTACCCTACCCCTACCCTACCCCTACCCTACCCCTACCCTACCCCTACCCTACCCCTACCCTACCCCTACCCTACCCCTACCCTACCCCTACCCTACCCCTACCCTACCCCTACCCTACCCCTACCCTACCCCTACCCTACCCCTACCCTACCCCTACCCTACCCCTACCCTACCCCTACCCTACCCCTACCCTACCCCTACCCTACCCCTACCCTACCCCTACCCTACCCCTACCATACCCCTACCCTACCCCTACCCTACCCCTACCCTACCCCTACCCTACCCTTACCATACCCCTACCCCTACCCTACCCTACCCCTACCATACCCCTACCACTACCCTACCCCTACCCTACCCCTATATCCTTCCTTGGACTTCCACGAACATTTCAAGACAAAAATTAGCCAAATCGGTCCAGCCGTTCACGCGTGATGTCGTGACCAAGGAAAATAGGGATTCATTTTTATATATATAAATAAATAAATTATAAAATAAAGAAAATATTGAAAATGAAGTAAAATAAAAAAAAATACGCTGGCTAACAGCACGTTAGAAGTATTGGAAGTATCGGATGAATTCGACGGGTGTGTAATATATGATATAACAACATTTCGCATAATACTCACAAAATATAACAAAACATAACATAAAATCATTTCATATCAGTAACGTTCATTTTGTATAATCAACGAATGATATAAATTCAAAATATATAATTTTAAACCGTATAATGAACATTTGATATAAAAACGTTTCATATAATAAACATTTACTATAACACTTACATTGTATAATATTTAAAACACATAATGGTTATATAACATAACATCATTGCATATAACGTTCATTTAGTATAATCAACGAATAACTATTTCTGGGGCTTCGCCGGCCGCTGCCGCGGCACGCTCGCTCGCTCGCGCTTTGTTTTGTTCACAGTTCTAACCTAACCTAACCTATTATAAATTGTTTTGTCACGGTTGTGCCTTTTTATGGCGGGGGGCTTCGCCCCCCGAGCCCCCCTTTCGAGAGCGCTGTGCCCCCGGGCCCCTGCTCCTTTGCCTACAATATACATTTAATTGACTAAATTGATGATTATATAAAACAAAATTATATCAAATGAAATGATTACTTATGATGATTATATGAAATAAAATTATATCAAATGACCGTTATAGCAAATGAGTTTTATATAAAATATTTTTATATAAAATGAGCGTTATGTTAAATAATATTATATAAAATGATGATTATATGACACAAACATTATGTAAAATGAAATTAGTTGAAGTGTTGTTATTACAAACGTTTATTATGTCATATGAACGTTATTGAAATGAAATTATACCAAATGAAATTATATCATTCATTACGCACCCGAATTCGACGCTTCTCCCAGCGACTCCGTAGCTCAGTAGTTAGAGCATTCGCCCGGATAGTGAAAGGACGTGGGTTCGAGAAACATCGGATGTAGTTCTGAGACGGGTTGATTGTTTCTTATACTACATTTTATATATTTTTAATAATAAAAATTGCATTGTGAATGCAAATAAATAAAAATAATTTGAAATCGCAATATAACATCTTTATCGATTGACAAATACTTATCTGGAAAAGTATTTCTTTCGAGTGTGAGGGTAGTAATATCCTCACATTGATGAAATTAACGCTGACTAACAGCGCGTTAGAAGTTTTGGGTGAATTTGTAGCTTCTCTCAGCGACTCCGTAGCTCATTGGTTAGAGCATTCGCAGGTCGTGGGTTCGAGTCCCACCGGAGCTAGTTGCGAGACGGGTCATTTCCAATATTTTAATTGCCACAATTACTGGCGCCAATTCAAGGCGACTAATAGCAGCGCCAGTAAGTAGGTACCTAACCTACCTTTAACTCCATGTCAGGGCTGACGCCAGTGCTGGGCTGGCACAAAAAAAGTGTACATGGAGCCAGCGCGTCAGGGCTGGCGCCTGTGACATTGGCGCCACCTACTATATCCATATAAATCTGGCTTAAAGTTAATAACAATTTAGTAATTTGATGCGACATCCTCCTTGTTCGAGTGGTGTTCAGTCACGAGCAATAATTTATGTAATAGTCATACAATATGGGTTATATTAACCCCCCCCCTCAACCCCTTAAGCTAGGGAATGTACTTTTGTATGAGACTTCCGCAAATTTTGATGCTAGATGTTTGAAAGTTGATATAGGGTCTCCTTGTTATCTATACTAATGTTATAAAGAGGAAAGATTTGATTGTTTGTTTGTTAGTTTGCTTCGAATAGGCTCCTAAACTACTGGACTGATTTAGAAAATTCTTTCACTATTAGAAAGCTACATTCTTCATGAGTGACATTAGGCTATATTTTATCCCGATGTTCCCACGGGAACGGGTACCTCGCGGGTGAAACCGCGAGGATCCGCTAGTAAATAATAAAATAAAATCAGGACTTTTAGTAAATCACCCCCAACTCTTTAAATTAAGGGATGGAATATTGTATGAGGTTTTCCACACAAACATAATATCAAGCAAGAGATTTGAAAATTATACAAGTAGGTACACAGACTTCTTATTACAAATTAAACTAAACTGAAATGAAATCCCACCAAATACATTATCTTGTAAGGTGTTGCCAAGACGCCGCCGGCTCGCACTGTCAAGAAGTTATCAGATCTCATGTAGAGCCAAGCTTCTAACTATATACACGCTCTAACTTCACAAGCCCTAACTTCACAGACTCTACACCTTAATCAAAATAAATGAGGCTTGACGGTAGCGAAACGGCCAAGACACATATAAGGTGTAGAGTCTGCGAAGTTAGGGCTTGTATAAAGTTAGGGCGTGTTGAGTTAAAAGCTTAGCTCTTCATGCGATCTGACTGCTTTTTAACAGTGTGACCCAAATGGTGTCGTCTTGGAAACACCTTATATGAAAATGTTTTTGGTGGGATAACATAGTCCTATGCTGTTTAAGTAGGTGCATATTATTGCTCGTGACTGTACACCGGTTTTCACAATGTGAGTGTAGGAAAAATTGGAGAGTAGAAAAGTACGTTAGCAAACATCAATTGATTTATTGTAACCATAAAAGATACGCGTAGATAAATAAAATAAAAATACTAATAGTGTTTTTATAAGCGGATCCTCGCGCTTTCACCCGCGTGGTACCCGCCCCATGGGAATATGGAAATAAAATATAGCCTATGTCACTTGGGAAGAATGTAGCTTTCTAATGGTGAAAGAATTTTCTAAATCGGTCCAGTAGTTTCGGAGCCTATTCAATGCAAACAAACAAACAATCAAATCTTTCCTCTTTATAATATTAGTATAGATAAAATACCCCATCGGAGCTAGTTGTGAGACGGGTCGATTTTTATAATTCTTCATTTTCAATATTAAAAATTGCATTGTGCATGCAAAAATAGTAAAAAATATAGAAATTAAATAGTATCAAGATGAGTTTGTCATAATATCTAACTATCTATGGTAGAGTCCCCTGATTCACATCCATTGGGAAGGGACAAAGCCATCTTCTATCTCACTCGTTGCACTGGCGCAAGCAGCCGAGAAATAATAGCGGGCCATGGAAGGGAGTCTGATTCGAATTCTATGCTTTGTCTCTGTCTATTCCAAATTCTGCTTCTTATTTTTATTTATTTTTTATTTTTATTTAGGGCACAACAAACAACTACATTTACAGATTCTTAAAAAACATTTTAAAAATAGCATATTATTTTAAATGTAGCCAACCCCGTTGTGCGCAGATTAAGTATGAAAACATATAGGGGCAGTGAAAACAATAATAATTATTATTAGATGTAAGTAGTATGTAAGTATATAACACAAAAAAAGTATTAAAATTAACTTAGTTCTTTAAACAAACGATAAATAAGAAAATCAAGGTGCATATAGGTAGGGTTATTGTTAAGGTATTAGGTACTTTAACGTACATTATCCTCGTAGATACAACTAATGCTGTTTCTTAAAGTTGCGAGTGAAGTTGCAAAGATCTCGACATCGACAAAGTGAGCGTTATATTGTTCCATTAGTCTGCGCAAAGGTGCGCGCATACCAGCGTTTGTTTTACAAGGTGTTGGTGCAAACAAATGGCGTTTGCGAGCCTCTCGTGTTGGGTGTGATCTATACGGAATACGAATGTAAATTTGGTTGACCAACTGGCTACAATCAAATTTATTGTGACATATTTTATACAGAAGCATTTGGTCTAATAAAGTTCTTCTCATATCAAGGGAAGAAATCAGATATTTTTTTTTAAGTAAAACGTAGTTTGACCTAGAACGAAAATAACGATAGTGCATAGTTTTAAGAAATTTAGACTGTACTCTCTCAATTTGATTTTTATATTTGGTGTAATGTGGATTCCAAATACACGATGCATACTCAAGTTGAGATCTAATCAAAGATTTGTAAAGCAGAACGTACGATGCGGGTTTTCTGAAATGAGTAGACATTCTCATTACGTTCTTAGCCTTAGGCCATTAAGCCTTATCGACGACGTGATTGACGTAGACGTCGAAGTGAAGTTTACTATCCATGAAAGGATTTAGGTTTTCCTTTATAACTGAGACCTGGGTGCCTACCATCAACTCTTATTGCGGTTTTGTTTAGGACCTAAACTGATCTGCTTTGCTTATTCGTACCACGACAGCTTAATATCAATGACAGCGATTCAGTATCTATGGATTCAGTCATCATTCACTGACATTTCACAGCCGCTAAGCTGTCAAGAGCTCTTATTGTATTTGACTTATATTATAACTCGGCCAAGCTCACACTCTGGGCATGACAGAATCAAGTGAAAGAGACGGGTAGAAGAAATAAAGACACAAATCGTTCGGTCATTCACATTTAGCAATTTATTTACGATCCAGTTTTTAGAAGGTCGTAGTAGTACGAAAGAAAGCAATTCATTTTAGGAACCTATTCTGCATCGCGCTATTTTTGAATCGCTGTCTTAAAGTTGATGGTATGCACCCTGTTCTATGACCTGTTCTTATTTTTTTAAGCTATTGCATAGCTTTTATCGCGGGCTTTGAGCGCGGCGACCGAATCAAGAAATTCCGTAACGAAAAAACCTAACACCCTCGGAGGTTAACAAAACATTGTTTATCTCTTTTTGACAATAGGGGTTTACATATATTTTGTCTCTTATTAACATTGTTTTGGTAAAAAAGAGATCTGTTATTAAAAAGAGATAAACGTATGTTTCTCTTTTTGATAACATGTGTTTATTTTTATATTGGTCAAATTCGAATACTAATCTTTTCCATAAGTTTTTGAACAAAAAATGTACTGTGACTAGCTCCTAAAACGTCCCAGACGCGGGCAGAGTTATTTGATACTGAAAATGTCACAAAAATGTCTTTAGTTTTAAAAAAATACAACTTTGTACAATACGCGCGATATTGTATCGGATGGTATTGGCCCATGGAGCTAGACTTAATACTGAGGTAACTGGAGTTCTCACCCTGAATAAAAAAGTGTACCCAGCAAATTTGACATTTAGTATGTAGTGGCTGTCAGTTGTCTCGTATGACCATACGTATTTTTTTAAAGTGTAGGTGACAGCCACTGTGTAATTTGTGGTCAAAAAAAAGTGTTAGTACTGCACTCTCCAGTTACCTCAGTATTAAGTCTAGCTCCATGTATTGACCACTCGATGCATGAAGTTTGACTTAATACTCTGAGTTACCTCAGTATTAAGTCGAACTTCATGACTCGATGCATATCGAGCGCTGGGCATAGACATTTCTTTAATGTGACTACGAAAATTCTGTTTCAATCGACATCCGCCATTTTATTTTGACAGTACGTGCCATAGTGTTTTAAATATGAATAAACGAAGTGCATTTATGAAAAAATTGTGGAAGAAAATGAGTGAATACTCTATATACATACATTTTATTATTACTGCTATAAAAAAACCTAAATATGATAATAGGTCTTTACATATGAAATTGCCGTTTTTTTCTTTTGTACATATAACTTAACAACTTTTATAATATTAGAAATATATAATTTCTTTAATATTGCGTTACATTAAGACCCTATCGAGCAACTTTTGATAATTTAATAACCACGATATTTGATTATTTACATAGAAAAAACTTATTCCGAAAGTTACGACTATTTTTGTTTCCAGAATTTCGTACTTTATTAGTTGTAACTTAGTGAAAAAAATTTTTTTTTCTCTTAACGAATGTGTCATTTAGTAGTTAAAATGTCCATAAATACGTGTGTAAAATTTTGTAAATTTACATAATATTAGTCGTTAAATAATAACAAAAACGTTAGTATGAAAAAAAAATAATTACAGAAATCTCCATACAAAACGGCAATTTCATAGGTAAAGACCTATTATTATATCAATATAAATGTTCATCGCGCAAAATTCGATGATCAAACTCTTAATATCGTTCTTTTTGTTCAAATTTTTTTAATGAAAAATTGTTTTGGTGTGTAATTACACTAACTATATATACCTAATTATTTATACCAATTATAAATAATAATAATAATAATATAATAGCTATTTTCGTTTTATAGAGAAGAAAAACTTAAATAGCTAAAAAGATAAAGAAATTGTGAACGTCAAAGGGCTTCGAGCAACGCGGGCCTTCCGTCTCGGAAGGGAGTAGGCATACGAAGCATTTTCCCCTCTGTCAAAGTACTAGCCCAAGTGGGCATTGGCGTTTATAAAAACTAGTTGCACTCAGATTTTTTACTAGACCGAGTCCAGTCGCGCAAGTGAACGCCGCAGTATTAAAAATGCCGAATTGCTCAGTTTTTTTGCTGTAGAAAAAAGGAACATCAAGTTAACAAAAAGATGGTGTAACATTTCACATGCAAGTAAATTCTAATCATATTATTGCTATTTAATTACATATAAATACCAAATTCGCATATTTTATTCTTAAATTGTTGACGGATTTGTTCAGCAACATCAAGTCCGCTTGCCCATATAAGTCTGTCGAGCAAACATGATACCTGCAGTTTATACTCGTCTCTTTCACTCGATTCCGCATGCCCGGAGAGTGAGAAGGACGGGTATAACCTGCAGCTGTCATGTTAGCTCGACCGGTTTATACAAATTTCAGATCGGTCGCGCGATAAATCCGACTTCTCGCCGACGATGAGCAACACAGTGATGTTACCGTTACATGTCATAATGTTTGTCGATAAATTTGAGTGGCAGTTGGGGACGCGACGAGACGTTATTTATTCATATGTACAAATGATTGTTATCATGGTTTTATATGAACTATAGTACGTTATTATTATTGGGTAATACCTAGCATGTAATTAGAATAAACAAAAACCGATCAAGAGCAAGTCAGACTCGCGCACTGAGGGTTCCGTAACATCAAGTATAATGACACGGCGGCGGCGGTGTAGAATATCTATAATATCTATATAATAGGTCTTTACATATGAAATTGCCGTTTTTTTCTTTTGTACATATAACTTAACAACTTTTATAATATTAGAAATATATAATTTCTTTAATATTGCGTTACATTAAGACCGTATTGAGCAACTTTTGATAATTTAATAACCACGATATTTGATTATTTACATAGAAAAAACTTATTCCGAAAGTTACGACTATTTTTGTTTCCAGAATTTCGTACTTTATTAGTTGTAACTTAGTGAAAAAAAAATTTTTCTCTTAACGAATGTGTCATTTAGTAGTTAAAATGTCCATAAATACGTGTGTAAAATTTTGTAAATTTACATAATATTAGTCGTTAAATAATAACAAAAACGTTAGTATGGAAAAAAAAATAATTACAGAAATCTCCATACAAAACGGCAATTTCATAGGTAAAGACCTATTATATAAAAATGAATCCCTATTTCCCTTGGTCACGGCATCACGCGTGAACGGCTGGACCGATTTGGCTAATTTTGGTCTTGAAATGTTCGTGGAAGTTCAAGGAAGGTTTTAGCGGTGAGAAAATAGGGGAAGGAGGGGTAAGTAGGGGTAGAGTAGAAGTAGGGTAGGGGTAGAGTAGGGGTAGGGTAGGGTAGGGGTAGAGTAGGGGTAGGGTAGGGTAGGGGTAGGGTAGGGGTAGAGTAGGGGTAGGGTAGGGGTAGGGTAGGGGTAGGGTAGGGGTAGGGTAGGGGTAGGGTAGGGGTAGGGTAGGGGTAGGGTAGGGTAGGGGTAGGGTAGGGGTAGGGTAGGGGTAGGGTAGGGGTAGGGTAGGGGTAGGGTAGGGGTAGGGTAGGGGTAGGGGTAGGGTAGGGGTAGGGTAGGGGTAGGGTAGGGTAGGGGTGGGGTGGGGTGGGGTAGGGTAGGGGTAGGGTAGGGGTAGGGTAGGGGTAGGGTAGGGGTAGGGTAGGGGTAGGGTAGGGGTAGGGGTAGGGTAGGGGTAGGGTAGGGGTAGGGTAGGGGTAGGGTAGGGGTAGGGGTAGGGTAGGGGTAGGGTAGGGGTAGGGTAGGGTGGAGAAGGGGGTAGGGCCACGGGAACGAAGTCGCGCTGGGTCAGCTAGTACGTTATAAAAATAATAGGCCCGTCCGATCGATTACCTACGACCACGGCGGCCTATTTTTTTTGGATAAAATATGATGAAAGCATTATGATTTTATTGTTTATTTATCGCACTTTTTGTGTTTACAGCTTCCCTTAAAATCCTGAATTAAGGAATTCATGGAAAAGTTTTTGCAATAATAAGGAAACCTGGGATCTCAAGCGGAGCAGTGTAACTTGCTCGACCCATTTCATGTCATCCGATTTTCAAGCCCTTCCAAAGAAAAGGAGAATAATAACGGAGAATTCAATATGTACCAAATTTAATAACAGACTGCATTTGTGCCGCAAGTCTTCTAAGTATTCTCGGTGTTTTAATAAAGTCACAAAATTGCATCTCACTGTTATACTAATTTTCCAGAGCCATTCATAACCCATTGAACCATCTTACAATACTGCTGGATCTACAAGTTCAGCTATGCCTAACATGTTGACATATTTCATTTCTTGTTTTGTTGAAAATGGTTTACTGTTACATTAACGTAAGTGCTCCCATTAACGACCCCCTAAAATTTGTATTCTAATACCGCCCGTTTTTTCATTCTTTCTTATGAGACAAAATATAGGTTACAGAAAACGCGTTACCTAAAGATTATCTAGGTATGTTTATTGATCATCAAAAATAGAAAAGTTTGTGTTCGTAAATAACTAGTGAACGGAGTTATTTGACAATAAGTGGGACGAGCCCGCAACGGACGCACTTTTCATAGTGTCGCGCTCCCGGCTACGTAAGCACACCTTGATTTTACTTAGCGATTTTAACACACTTAAAATGGGTATGCCAACATGTTTTTGCATAACAACAATAATTTATACAATAGTTTCCATAATGAACCCTCAATATTGCCTTTTCACTGTTTTTTTTTTGTGATTTAAATACAATTTTAAATTAGGGCGGTATTAGAAACAATTTTCCTTATGTCGCTTCTAATAACGATCCATGGCGTTGTGAAATGTTTGATAAAGTTTTGTATTTTAATATTTATTTTTTTCCTAACGCATTTAACCTTGATTTTGTTTTCTTGATTGATTCATAAGAAAATTTCACATAATTAGATCAATTAACGCCATACGTTTATTCTTATAGGTTTTGCATAAAACTGTAAAGACTGTTAACGAATATCTCTGATAATGTATGGCGATAGATTTTGTAAAATCCTTGTAAATACAAATTAGTACCTATTTGATATAAAATAAAACCTAATAGCAGTGACACTTAACTGATCACGTTTCCATGAAAGTCGATATTTTAACTGGTTACTGTTTCTTTTATTGGTCGCTAATAGAACAAAGTAATCTTCATACTTAATTCTATTACCGCCTCATAGCTATAACGCAACCTGCGAAGAGTTATAAGTCTAAATTTTGTAACATGGTAAACAATAAAATGTTGTATGCGGTCCATTTATGGAATGGTACCAAACCCATCATGCGTTACCATAAATTTATTATGTAACTTTTTTAAATCCTTTAAATTATAAAAAAATTGAACAGACAGTGTCCTATTGTTTATAATTAAAATTAAAATACACACATTTTAAATCAAAACACACTCATTTTTGATTCTGAATTAGGATTCAGAATCAAAAATGAGACCAAAAACATAAAATCAAAATTAAAATATATTATCAAAATTAAAATGAAATATTAAATGAAAATTAAAACTCAAATATAGTTTAAATAATGACCATATACCTAGTATCATTTCATCAACACCTGAAATCCTGAGGGAGATCGAGAGTTTCTATGGGCAGTTGTACTCTACGCAAACACCTGTTGAAAGCAAGGCTAAAGACACAAGAACCAAGCTTACCCGACACTATACAAAAGATATCCCGGACGCCAGCCTGTACGAGATAAGAATGCTCGCAAACAGCTTAAACACAACAAGGCGGCGGGTGATGACGGCATCACAACAGAGCTTCTGAGAGCAGGCGGTGATACTTAAGAGATCCTCCTGAAGCTCATCAATTCTGTCATCCTCGAGGGCAAAACGCCAAAGGCATGGGCAGAAGCGATGAGATGCTATTCTTGAAGAAGGGTGATAAGACTCTCTTGTAGAACTACCGAACCATCTCGCTTCTAAGCCATATCTACAAGCTGTTTTCCAGAGTCATCACGAATGGTCTCGCTCGCAGGTTCGGCTACTTCCAACCTCCCGAACAAGGCGGGTTCCGAAAAGGCTATAGTACCATAGACCACATTCATGCGCTGCGGCAAGTTATACAGAAGACCGAAGAATATAACTTGCCACTATGCTTGGCGTTCGTGGAATATGAGAAAGCCTCTATTTCGATCGAGACCTGGGCAGCGCTGCAGTCTCCACAGCTGCCAAATAGACTACAGGTACATCGAGGTGCTAAGGTACCAAATCATACCAAAACACCACCATGTCGGTTCGATTACAGTACCAGTGTATGAAAACTGTATCAGCGCCTCTAGCGGCGAGTAGCGCGCTTATGCAGTTTTCATACAAATTGACATAAATACGTACTCGAAATAGTTTGCGTTTGCTTGACATAAAAACTTACACTCGGGGTACTGAGCTCTAATAATATAAAGCGAGGTGCCAGACAGGGAGACGGCATTTCTCCTAAACTCTTTTCAGCTGCGTTGAAGGATATTTTTAAGCTCCTGTCTGCCTAGCATGACCATCATTATATCACGCGATATGATCTAGCGCGCCATGCTGTCGAGACAGAATGACATATCGCGTGATAAAAGCCGCTCATGCTAGGCCAGCTGGGCTGGAAAGCATCCGGCATCAACGTCAATGGCGAGTACCTAACACACCTGCGGTTTGCCGATAATGTAGTTCTCATGGCTGAGACCTTAAAAGACCTGAACACAATGCTCGAAGATGTCAGTAATGCTACTCAAAGAGCGGGTCTGACTGAATATGAATATGGATAAGACGAAAATCATGTCCAATGCCCATGTTGCATCCGCTCCAGTTAATGTTGGGAGCATTACACTCGAAGTTGTTGACCACTACAGACAGTCCAATTAGGTAAGTCTAACTTCGAGAAAGAGATCTCTCGTCGAATCCAGCTTAGATGGGCAGCGCTCGGGAAGCTCTGGCATATATTCGCGTCCAAAATTCTTCAATGTCTCAAGACTAAAGTCTTTGACCAGTGTGTGTTGCCAGTTATGTATGACTTATGGAAGCGAGACGTGGTCTTTTACTATGGGTCCCATAAGAAGGCTCACGGTCACCCAGCGAGCAATGGAGAGAGCGATGCTTTGTATTTCCCTGCGCGATACCTAAATTCAGAAATGATGAGATCCCCAGGGGAACTAAAACAACCGACATCGCTAGAAGGATTGCTCAGCTGAAGTGGCAATGGGCGGGACACAGAGCGCGGAGAACCGATGGCTGTTGGGGCGGAAAGGTTCTCGAATGGCGACCGCGAACCGGACGTTTTTCCATGGGAAGGGGGACCTTCCCATGGAAAGACAAGGTGGACCGACGATCTGGTCAAGGTCACGGGGAGCTGCTGGATGCGGGCTGCGTAGAACCGATCATTGTGGTGATCCTTGGGGGAGGCCTATGCCTCGTATGACTAATGATGATGATGATGAACTAGTAAAACGAAGTTACCTACATGCCTACAGTGACTACAAGTAAAGTGATGATTATAACTTTGGTTATTATAATAATATTTTTGATCCCATAACTGTTTTATCTGCTAAAAAAATATTTTAATCGTCTTAAAATTATGACTTTAGTTTTTTTTGTATGAAGAGTAAGAGTATATTCTTAGCGGTTGGTAATAGAAACAGTAAAAACGTTAATAGAAACTAACCTCATTCTACCGGTCGGTAATAGAAACATCTGCATATTCAGATTAAATTATTATTTATTAATTATTGTGTGATTGAATACTAAATGTAAGCACTCAAATTCATAGAATATTTCATCATAATTTTAAATAAAATATACCGTCTCTTCTAGCATAACGACTTATATCTAATTTTCTAAAGTTAATCCGAAGGTAGCTTAAACTGGCGGTAATAGGAGCGTTTACGTTATATAATATTAAGAGCAAATGTAACTATAGGAAAAATGTGATAGTAAAAAACCACGAGCCCTATAAGTAGCTTTCAGGCGGGATAATTTAAAATCAAATGTAACTACTTAAATTAAGTATTCTATTGTGATGGAATTTAATTTTAATTTGACGACTCTGTATAAATTAAAACAGGGAGAAAAAGATTGCCCTTAAACGTTTTCTTGTCGGTTCTTTTTGCAAGGTCTCCCGCCGTAGGATTTGCGAACCGATGGCGTAGCTTCTTTGACGATTCACAAGTGTTGTAATCTCAACCTAAATAGCAATTTTGAATTTTAATATTTTAAAATCTCGTGTCACGGCGTATGTGTTCGCACTCTTACAAAACAGCTCATCAGTAGCGATTGCGGTATAAAATCATCAGCTCTTAGCAATAGCGGTATAAAATTTAGTCTTATTACTATTCTCGTACCTACCAAGAAAAAAAACATTACTACAAAATCGTTCGAACCGTTTTGGAGAAGCGCAACCACAAACACCGTGACACGAGATTTTTATATAATAGAATATCAAAAGATGTTAGTAAGATCCTACATAAATAACTAATAATAATTATAAGAAATCTAAACTAATATTATAAAGCTGAAGAGTTTGTTTGTTTGAACGCGCTAATCTCAGAAACTACAGAACCGAATTGAAAAATTCTTTTATTGTTGGATAGTCCATTTAGAGAGGAAGGCTAGAGACTTGAGACTAGAAGGAGAGAGAGGCTATATATTTTATCCCGACATTCCCACGGGAACGGGTACCACACGGGTAAAACCGCGAGGATCCACTAGTTCAGCAATAATTGTTTAACCGATAAATAAAAATAATATTAGTAATATTGGATGCGGGCAGCGCAGGACCGATCGTTGTGGAGATCCTTGGGGGAGGCCTATGCCCAGCAGTGGGCGTCGTTCGGCTGACATGATGATGTTTCAGTTTGTTACCTTTATTAGTCCTTCTTCCGAAATTGAAATTTATCGATATTGCTGCATCGACAGTTGAGTCCAGCCCTATTTACGTTGAAATCGAGGCAATGTGTGAGTGAGTTGTGACTCATCCGTACACGAATTGTCGCTGTATTGTTTCATTTTCTATGTGTTAGTGTCGTCTTTACAGTATTGTTTTTGTATGTAAGTATACGGAATTGCACTTGTGTGCACATTTCCCCCCCCCAAAAAACGACAGAACTATTTGAATAGAGTAAACTCGCTAAGGCTACTCCCTTCCGGGACGGAAGACCCGCGTTGCTCGAAGTCAAAGGGCATTATCAGCGTCAGAAAGATTTGAAGAAAAATGAAAAAGAAACAGTACCAAAATCAAATAACGCAATAGGTTTACCGCGGCAGTCCACGAGTGCCACACGTATTTTTTTCTTATTTTTCTTCTTTTTATTTTATTATTTATTATATATCAGTGCCCGTAGTGTAAGTTTTTATGTCATAAAACGCAAACTATTTCGATTGCGTATTTATGTCAATTTGTATGAAAACTGTATTAGCGCCTCTAGCGGCGAGTAGCGCGCTTATATAGTTTTCATACAAATTGACATTAATACGCATTCGAAATAGTTTGCGTTTGCTTGACATAAAAACTTACACTAGGGGTACTGATGGCGAGAACGTTTTCGACGGTTTGCGATTAACCCGCGCTGACAAATTATTGCAATAAACAAAATCTAAATCGATTTCCTTCATACGTTTGCGAAACTGAAAAGTTTCTATGACAAAAGAAACTTTCTATTCTTTCAATATTTACCTTCAGACGTATAAATGAACCTTATACCTATGTTACCTTAAATATATAAATATCCGATTGAATTTGCTAAGGTAGGTAACAAAGTAGTAAGGTTTAACAACGTAAACGCAAGTGCGTGAGGCAGCTGTAGATGTTAGACTGAAATAGCAGTGATTATAATTTGAATCCAAAATAAGTTGCCGCTCCATATAGCGAGAACAAAAGCTCCGATTACAGGAAAAGACTGTACTCACCGGGAGCATTCGTTTCCCGAACGAGCGCTTGTAGCATACTCGAGCATATCCTTCGCGAACCAAACATTTTGGTGAGTACGTTAAAACGAATATCGAAAGTTTTGCTCGCGAAGAGAATAAAAAAATTTACTTATGCATCAAACGCTCGCGCAACGAATGCTCACTAACCAAATTCGTTATACGAATGCTCCCGGTGAGTACAGTCCTTAAGTCAAACGACACACTGAAGAATGACGAATGTCATTAAATAATTATGTCAAGAGCTCTTTCGTAGTTTAGATACGCCTACGGCAAAGATGTAAACACTGAATGTGAAACACTTCCAGTCACTGAAAAATATAGAAACAAAAGAAATATTATAAAAAGTATATGTAATTTTAGTGTATTCCTTCAATCTACACATCATTACTTATTACAAACATAGCATTTGCATGGATGGATCACATATCAGATACATGTATTATGAGATAATGTTTTTACTTGTTTGTTTCAAGTAGGTAGAACTATTATGAATGTCGAAGATCCTTAGGACAAATTGCAAATTAAAATAATGCTTACTTCATTATGTACTTAAAAAACATCTTGATTTTCTTATTGTCTGCTTAAATGTTACACAACTCGTCAAAGTTTACAAATTTAATGTAAACAGAGGATGCTGATAACCACAAAATGCCCTTGAGTGAAATAATTTCAGCTTACGTGAAAGTTTAAATAATTTGCCCACAGACGATAATGCAATAACAAGTTTTCTCGTGAAGTATTTTACTACTACCTACTTACTTGCACTGCTTGTAAACTCAAATGTCGCGATGGTTAAGGTTTTACCATGATCATTGGTGGGATGAGTGAAGAACTCACATTTCCTATTTTAGGTACCTGATCGAAACTCAAGGATACCAAGACATAGAATTAGTTCAGTTCAGAGGTGCATGCTTCAAAAGGCAATAGAGCAAACGCCAAACAGATTTCTACATAACTAATGGTTTTTTTTTCACTAATCTTACTCTTACGAATTTTACTTATAAAATAAGGGCGTCCCAAAAGTAGTTAAAGGATGATTTGTCAAAATAAAACGAAAATGGATTGGAATTTCTTCGTAGTTTTATTTTATTTTAAAGAAGAGACTTGTATAATTTTATTTGAATAGAGTATCTGCTAAATGGCCGCCACGGGCACCTTTGCTGTGTGCAAGTTTTTCAAGACACTTTCACACATTTCGCTGCTAATTTCACACATTTCGCTTCTTATTTCACCACTAACTCGGCGAATATTTTTTCTATATTGTCTATGTTTTGTGGATCGTTGGCGTAGACTTTATCTTTGACGTAGCCCCAAAGAAAGAAATCCAGTGGCATCAGATGGCAAGATATCGGTGGCCATTTGACATCACCTCTTCTTGAAATTCGTGACCTTTCGACGAGTGTTTGTTATTGATCGTGAATTTCCGTTAAATATTTGTATTACTTCTATGCGCTGTTTTATTGTGAAACGCTCCACGATTAATTTTACATGTGTCAAGATGAGGTATGTCAAATTTCAACCCGCCATGTTGAATATTTCGGAAATAGCGCGAAATTCAAATCCTATACGTACTTTGGAGACGACCCTATGACCCTTTATAATAAATGAGTAACGGCTGAATGAATCTGGATAAATTTAGGAGATAGATTATGGTCTAAAAGATTACAATAGATTTATAGAGTTTAATTTGAAATTTTAAAAAATCGTGTTGTTGAGCGGGCGAAGCCACGGGCGGAAAGCTGGCCAGTAATAAATAACACTTTCGCTATAACCTATACTTAGGTCACACCGTAGTTTAAATTATGACGACACGACGACGGTTTTAACCTAACTAATCGTCAGTAACGCTATTAGCGAACTTTCAACATCTGACGCTTATCTATCCCGATTTCAAACTAGAATTTGTATTAAAGTTCACATAATTTGGATAGCCAAATAAAAAACCTCTCATTAGGGTCATACATAGGGTTTGGAAATAAAAAATAGGTATAATCGTCATTTGTGTGAATAAGTTAGCTCTAGAGATTAGCAATAAGTAGGTACTGTAGTTTTCAATAAACAATGATTCATTAATCAATTTTTGACCGCATTCATTGGTTTAAACTCAAAAAACAACTTTCTTTGAAAACGTTATAACTATGTGGAATCATTTTTTGACGACATGAAAATTTGATTCAATTAATTTTATGTAAAAGGCGACGAAAGGGTAACATCCTACTAATATTATAAATGTGAAAGTTTAGATGTTTGGATGTTTGGATGTTTGGATGTTTGTTACTCAATCACGCCAAAACGGCTGAACAGATTTGGCTGAAATTTGGAACATAGATACTTTGTAGCCTGGAGAGGAACATAGGCTACTTTTTATCCTGGAAAAGTATCAAATTCCGGCGGGATAACGTCGTGTAGTCCACGCGGGCGAAGCCGCAGGCGGAAAGCTAGTGAATAATATAATGTTGTTTATTACAGCTTATAATGTGCTGAAGCGTATTGCTTTATTATGAATTTAACAATACGCGAAGCGTAAATACGATTTTTTCGAAGCGGAACGTTATAACGAGCAGTTAACTGCACCCACGTGGTTCTACTTAGGATTTGCAATTGTGCATATTCCGTCGAGTAGCCCCGACATCAAGTGTTATAGTAATCTTTAGCGTTCCGCCGCGACTTCGTCCGCTTAAAGTCCGCGTCAGCCGGATCGGAGCAGTTACTTTTTGTTGAGCAACATTTTGGAACTGGCAACAATTAACAAAGTTGTATGTAAAATTGAATGTAGGTGTAGTTCTTTTGCTTTAAGATAGGTTTTACTCACTACTAGAGTGATACAAAAGATAGTGTAGAATGAACAATAGGGCTGAGGCGCTGCGCATCCCTTCATACCTGATGCGCGGCTCGTCCTGCGCGCGACCGACGACGCTTCGCGACGGGAGCTGCTAGCTGCAATAAACGTAATTTATGTTTTATTCTTTTAGTTATTTTTTATATTTCAACTTGAGTTGATTAGTTAATGAAATTTTGATTGGATCGATATTTTATTATAATTTTGACTTATTATAAGTAAGTCAGGTCAAGTTAGCCTTTCAATATCAATTTATCCGTGTAGAGCTAAAAATCGTTAAAAATTTTTGGGACCCCAATAAAAATGAAATCTTAAAAGTCCCCTAAGGTAAAAGCTCCTATTACGGAGGTAAATAGCAACATTTGAAAGTAAGAATCAAAAATAAGCATTTGTAAGCATCAAGCTAGGCATAAAAAAAATCTTCTGTAAAAAATGGAGATTAAATTTTAAATTTCTTTAGACATTTTGTTTGTTCTTAAGGAATTTAAAATATAAAAATAAAATTTTAGTGCCCAAGTCGATTTTTCCTATAACAGAGGTATGGTTAAAGTTAGAGCCAATTACGGAGGTACTACCAGCTCCTAATACGGAGGGTAGACTAGTTAATGTATATGTATGTATACTAGTTCCGTACGATAAATTCTATCCCTTCTAACGGATAAGGAACAAAGACGTCCTAAACAAAATATCGACATATTACTCGGATACATAGATAGATACATGTGCCTCCTCAGCCAAACACTCGAAAAATGACGTTACAATGTAATTATTAAAGTATGTAATTAATAAAGTAATAAATAAACATCACATTTACGTCGTGGACTCGGCGTTATCCCGCGCAAATGTGATGTTTTTCCAGGATAAAAGTAGCCTAAATCACTGTCCAGCTTCCAAACTAGCCCCATACCAAAAATCAGGTTGATCCGTTGCTGTTTTAACTTGAAAGACGGACAAACAAACAAACAATCACACTTTCATATTTAAACTATTAAAGTATGTATAGATTATATTCCACAACCACGCATTGCTAATAGGGCTTGGATACCGGTATTCGCTATTACCGAAATACCGGTATTTACGGCCATTTTAGGCTCGTTACAATGTAATTATTAAAGTATGTAATTAATAAAGTAATAAATAAACATCACATTTACGTCGTGGACTCGGCGTTATCCCGCGCAAATGTGATGTTTTTCCAGGATAAAAGTAGCCTAAATCACTGTCCAGCTTCCAAACTAGCCCCATACCAAAAATCAGGTTGATCCGTTGCTGTTTTAACTTGAAAGACGGACAAACAAACAAACAATCACACTTTCATATTTAAACTATTAAAGTATGTATAGATTATATTCCACAACCACGCATTGCTAATAGGGCTTGGATACCGGTATTCGCTATTACCGAAATACCGGTATTTACGGCCATTTTAGGCTCTTTGAATTACCGGTATGGTTTCACTCGCGTAATTTAGGTAATACTTCCATTGTCCTGACTTCCAACTCTTTCAAGCCCATCTTTAGCCGGCAACAATCAGAAACTTTTTTTAAATTAGAATTTGGAATTTAGAAGGAATAGACCGTTTAGACTCCTATGAGTGGGATTTGGCACCAATTCACATTTTATAATTTATTAATATTAATTTGCTTTATTTTTTAAATATTTAATAAATGTAATGAGTGTAGATAAAGTAGTGTATGAGACTGCACATAACCCGGTATTATGCAACAGTCACATAAGCTACTATTTCCTAATTTTTGGCGTGAAAAATTAAAATAGACTGTGTCCTATAAGGCTTTCGTCCAGTTGCTCTGACAAATACTTCATTTTCAATTTTTCAACAATAAAAATTGCATTGTGAATGCAAAAAAGAAAAATTTAAATAACATTAGACACTATTTATAACACACACTATTATTCTATACAACACTAGCGGAACCTCGCGGTTTCACCCGCGTGGTACCCGTTCCCGTGGGAATACCGTGAAAAAAATTAGCCTATGTCACTCAGGATGAATGTAGCTTTCTAATGGTCAAAGAATTTTCTGAATCGGTCCAGTAGTTTCGGAGCCTATTCGATGCAAACAAACAAATAAACATACAAACAAACAAACAAACAATCAAATCTTTCCTCTTTATAATATTAGTATAGATATAGATAGATTAGACACAATTTTTAAGATTGACAAAAAAACGGCAAAAAATCACGTGTGTTGTATGGGAATTCAATACTTATTTTATTTTAATTTAATTAAGTATTTATTTGAAAGTAAATATACAACTAAATATTCTGTGAATATTTCAAGTGTATGTCTGTTGCCATTAGTAATATCGAGCGAAAAAACGGCAAAAATCACGTTTGTTGTATGGGAGCCCCCCCTTCAATATTTATTTTATTTTAATTTAATTAAGTATTTATTTTTAAAGTGAATATACAACTAAATATTCTGTGAATATTTCAAGCGTATGTCTGTTGCCGTTGGTAATATCGAGCGAAAAAACGGCAAAAAATCACGTTTGTTGTATGGGAGCCCCCCTTAAATATTTATTTTATTCTGTTTTTAGTATTTGTTGTTATAGCGGCAACAGAAATACATCATCTGTAAAAATTTCAACTGTCTAGCTGTCACGGTTCATGAGATACAGCCTGGTGACAGGAAGTGTGATGAAGGCTAAGTGCTACCCCGTAGTGGATAAAAAAAAAGCAAACGGACAGCAGCGAAGTCTATAATAGGGTCCCGTTTTTACGCTTTGGGTATGGAACCCTAAAAAACGAGAATAGGTAGTTGTTAAAACTTTTATGTAAGTAAATGTTTAATTTGTTTTACAAGCTTTTTATTAACTTGCCATGTTAGTTAGTTAGTATGTTAGTTAGTGGGGGACAAATCTTGCAAGCTTAATTTGACCCACTTCCCAGTGCCCGATGGAGCTGAAATTTTGTTGTATACAAAATTTCAGCTCCATCGGTTTGGTTCAGATAACAATACAATATTTAAGTACAGTCAGCAAAAAAGCTTGTCATAAAAATGAAATTTTTACAAGCTTTTTATTAACATGCCATGTTAGTTAGTATGTTAGTTAGTGGGGTACAAATCTTGCAAGCTTAGTTTGACCGACTTTCCAGTGTCCGATGAAGCTGAAATTTTGTATACAGGTTTGGTTTAGATGACAATACAATATTTAAGTACAGTCAGCAAAAAAGAATGTCATGAAAATGAAATTTTTACTATAAACTTATATTTATTGAAATAAAACGTTTATTAATCAGTGTGTTAAGATTACCTATTAATTCATCGCCATCAGCCATTTAATGTCTCCACTGCTGGGGCACGGGCCTTCTTTATGGATGGAGAACGACAACCTACTACCTACTAATTTATGACTAATCACTATCACTACATAGTATAAAACAAAGTCGCTTTCTCTGTCCCTATGTCCCTTTGTATGCTTAAATCTTAGAAACTACGCAACGGATTTTGATGCGTTTTTTTTAAATAGATAGAGTGATTCAAGAGGAAGGTTTATATGTACTTTTTATCCCGATATTCCCACGGGAACGGGAACCACGCGGATGAAACCGCGGGCGGCCGCTATTATTAAATAAAGATAAGACGTGCATTGTAACCAGACCGTAGCTCGTACTACGAAGTGCTACGAGCCTCGTAGCGCTCGTAATACAGTGCGAAGTGTTACGAGCGCTACGAGGCTCGTAGCACTTCGTAGTACGAGCACAGGAGTAAATACGTAGTAGTTTTTTTTAACTGTGGTACGAGCTACGGTCTGGCTACAATGCACGTCTTATCTTATGTTTCTTGCTTGAAATATAAAATTCTTACCTAGGTATATGGATAAAATTTCTTTGAAGATTAGAATGTTGCTTTACAAATACGACTTTGACGACCGATTTGGCGCAGGGGTAGGATACCTGCCTTTTGCGCCAGAGGTCTCGGGTTCGATTCCCGAATATGATAAATATTTGTAAGCATGAACATGTCTATTTGTCTATCGATATTATGTATGCATTCACAAGAAAAAGTATATAAGTATATATATAAGGTTATATCTTGTACCATGAAGGCAAATGAAATCAACATGTGTTGCTCTGAAAAACAAAGATTTTTATTGTTAACACAACAATTTTATCCTATTAATAATTAACTGATTACCAAACACATACCTGAAAAACAAAGAAACGACATTTAAAGTTTATCATTCCGTCCTTCACAAATCCTTATTTCTTATAATTGTTTCACTTTCCAAAACAATGGTATTTTTCGTAAACATGAAAAATAACCTCAATCAATTTTAATTAACTACAGACTACAGATTTAAGTGTCATAGATAATAAACGAAAATCTCTGCTTT
The DNA here is from genome assembly GCA_949710035.1 of Crambus lathoniellus. Lineage (NCBI taxonomy): Eukaryota > Metazoa > Arthropoda > Insecta > Lepidoptera > Crambidae > Crambus > Crambus lathoniellus. The sequence goes on along the minus strand of OX453303.1, from coordinate 17,335,077 downwards.
ACCGACATAGGTACTCAAGATCGAACCTGCTTTCTCGACAACGCTACGCGCGGCAAAATTCAAATTTAAAGAAATACAGAAATGTACTTTCCTTACATTTCCCCCCTTAGGGAAGAAAATTACTCGAGCAAAATCTCGTGTAAGTTTTCTTTTAAAAACAGCTCTCCCCTCTCTTCTGTTTCTTCATCTCTTGCTTTTTCTTCTTGTATTATGGGTATTGGAATAAGTTTTGTGATATGAAAAAAATTCGACTCCGTTTTCTTGTGTCCTGTGTTGATTTTATATATTGATTTCGAAACTTTTTCAACTATCTGAAATGGTCCGATTTTCAGTTCTTCTAGTTTTTTCCTATTAAGCTTGTTGCCGTTTTCCACATAGACCATATCTCCAACATTAAATTCATGGCATTTCCTATTTTTGTCGAATAATGTTTTGTTGTATTTATGTGATTTTATTGTATTCTGAAGTGCTGTTGATCTATCTCTGACCCAGTCATTATGTGTTTTTACTCGCTTTAATTCCGTGGGTAAAACAGTGACATCCGTACCATATAAAAGATAACTCGGTGAGAAACCGGTTACTGAGTGTATTGTTTGATTATATTTACTCACACATTCATGAGCTATTGTTGTCCAGGCCTTCTTGTTTCCATCTTCATTAATTTTACATCTGATTTTGTTTACCAGTGTTTGATTTAGCCTCTCATTTAGACCATTTGAGAATGGTGCGTTTACTGCGGTAAATACCATAGTTATCTTTTTGTCTTTTAAGAAAGTCTTGAATTCGTTCGAATTTATCCCTGGATATTGGTCGGTGAGTAGTATACCAATGTCTTCTGTTTCTGATATGTTCGTGACTAGTTTAATAAAATCATTTGCACTTTGAGTTTTTGAAGTTGAGATAAATGCGTATCTAGTCATGTGATCTACTAATAAATGCAAATATCTTTTTGTAGATCTAGAACCTCCAAAACCTCCTATTGTGTCTATAGAAACTATTTCAAACGGCCTTGTGGCTGGACCCAGATGAGACATAAATCCAAATTTGTGCTGTCCTCTTGACTTATTTTTTATACAAATCTCACACTCTCTACATACTTTATTAATGTTTTTCATTAAATTTCTTGCTATGTACAGCGGACTAATTGTCTTCTGCATTTGTTTTATTCCAAGATTCTCGTGGATATTTCTTAAAAGTTTGATGCTAAATTCTTCAGACAAAATTATTTTTTCTTTGCTTCTAATTTTTTTATAGCATATGTTCTGTTTATTTATTATATTATTTTTATTCTTTTGTATTTCTTCATTATTTTTCTGATCTATTAAAATATCTTCCAGGTTAACCAAGTTTACAATCTTTAATTGTTCATCTGTATTTTCATTTGATTCCAATACAGGATTTCTACTAAGGCAATCGGCTTCCAAATTTTTTTTTCCTGGAGAATATTTTATATTAAAATCATATTGTGATAAGTAGAACGTCAAGTCTCCCAGTTCTTCATCGGTTCTTGATTTCAAATTCATGTTTTCTAGTGGTTTATGGTCTGAATAAACTGTAAATGACTTGCCTATCAGCCAGTATTGCCAGTATCGCACTGCTTCTTTGATGGCTAAGCACTCCAAGTATATCGCTTTTTTTTCTTTTGGGCTCCATTTAGTTTCCTAGAGAAGTAAGCAACTGGTTTTTCTTTTCCATCTAACTGCGTCTGTTTCAAAATGGCTCCCACACCCTCTATGGAAGCATCTGTGTAAATATTGATTGGTAAATTTTTATCAAAAATTTCTAGAACCGGTTGAGAGCATAATAGATTCTTTATTTTCTCAAATGCTTCTTGGCATTGATCAGACCAAATAAATGGCTGATTTTTCCTGAGTAAGTTATGTAATGGGTCTAATATTATCGCACTCCTTGGTATGTATTCATTATAAAAATTGATTTTTCCTAGAAACTGTCTCACGTTTTTCTGCGTTTTTGGAGTAGGGAAGTTCTTTATTGAAATTAGATTATCTTTAACTGGTTTAATGGAGTTATTTTGGATGATGTGGCCCAGGTATTTTACAGAGTCTGATGCAAATGTGCACTTTTTAAATTTTAATCTGAATCCTTCTATTTTAATTGCTTCTAACAACTGTGTTAGATGATGAATATGTTGCTCGAAAGATGTTGAGAATATTAGTAGGTCGTCGATAAAGTTAACAGCAAAGCCTGTAAGTTTGTACTTTCTTAGAATGTTACTCAAAATCCTCTGGAAAATAGCTGGAGCTGTTTTGAGTCCAAATGGGAGACAAGTCCATTGGAAATGTCCTTCCTGTGTTACAAATCCTGTCTTATACCTGTCTTCTACTCGTAAAGGAATAGACCAAAATGCTGAATTTATATCCAGAGTTGAATAAAAATTACAATTCCTTGTTTTAGTCATTAAATCTTCTATTATAGGAAATGGTTGAGCCTCCGGTACTACTATTTTATTTAAGTCTCTATACATAATCTGGATTTTTTATTTTCTTCTTTTTTAAATGCTAGTGTGATAGGTGCAGCAAATGGACTGTAGGATTCTTCTATAAGTTTATTATCCAATAACTTTCCTATTTGTTCTTCTATTTCTTCTTTATCTTCCATAGTGCATCTGTATGGCCTTTTGCTGCAATATTTATCTACTAATAAGTCAATTCTGGCTTCATATCCGTTAACAGTTCCAACATCATATTTATTATTCATCATCATATTTATTTATTATTATATGTAGTCTGTGGTATACTGGCCGATACAGATGTCAAAGTGTACCAGCTGTTTTTAAATTTAATTTTATTATTTAAATTCATAGTATTTGTATAGTGTTTTATTGTAAAAGTGATTCTAACATTATAAATACCTAGTACAAGTGTTTTCCAAAAAATCTACTTAATATATTTTGAAAAACATCGACGACAAAATTGTAACGGCGAAACGTCAATGTAACGGACATCAAGATTTAGCAAGACGATAATTACCTATTGTAGAAGGACGTTTAAATCGATAATAAGCGGCAAATAAAACCGGGGAAGTATTTGTTTCGTAACTTTATTGTTAATTAATAATACTTAGACACTTTGTTGTTCTCACTGAACTGTTAAGAGACAAGTACAATTGTATGACAAACTGGTTTCACACTTACTGTACACTAATTTAACATTACTGGTACAGAGTTCACTTCCAGTGAACAACGTCACAAACAATTACGATTTGGCATTGATAATACCTCTCTTCACTTGACATACTGTGGAAGTGAAGCTGATGGCGACCGCTACCTGTCACAGACATTCACCTATTCTGCTACTCTTTCCATGCACTACATCTATACAAAGAAACCCAAATCATCTCAAACAAATATTGTGAAACTAGTTAGCAACAACAATTAGTAATAATAAGTCTGTTAATTTATTAGTGAATGGAGTTAAATTTCCTTAATAAGTATAGGTACCTACTGTTTGACTACCTACATTCAAGTCAACAAAAATCAATCTTATTTCAGATCCTTTATTTTCAATATATGTATGCAAAATTATTTAAGTAAACTACACAGTATTAATAATATATTAATTTAAACATATTGATTGATATTTATGTAATTTAACTAAGTACCTACCTACATACTTCTGAAAGGCTTACCTCACTTTACTTTAACAAAAGTCAATCTGATGGTGACACCTTCCAGCTACTTCTATAAATATTTATTTATTAAACATTGTTAACTAACACAAATATAAACCTCACTTTTCTTTGCTCAAAGTAAAGTTGATGGTGTTATTAAGATTAACATAGCATTCATTCATAATTTTATTTAAGTATTTGTTATTTTATTACACCTAATACACTTTATGATTATTTAACTTTTTAACTGTTTGTTCCTTTAAAAAAAATAGTAGTTAAGTACCTAGAAAAGTCAATTAAATAAAAAAAATACTTTTGTTAATTATTTCCTTAGATAAATCTGTCAATCCTAACTTTACTTAAATCATATATTGATCACTTCTGTATATTTTCAGCGGTAGCAATTTTTAATTTTAATTAGCAATTATGATGACCCGGAGGGCAACGGCTAAGGATGTGGAGGTACAACTCAAGAATGCCCTGCAAGATCTAAAGGCAGCTAAAGATCTAAGTGACTCCCTAATAAGGGAAAGAGAGGAAAGTGAGACGGAGATCTATAAGAACATTACCCGTAACACTGAGCTTAAAAATGAACTTGCTGCTCTTCATGTAAAATACTCGGAAGTTGTGCAGAAGTGTAACCAAATGCAAGACTTTATTGAGTCTTTTAGGGCTTGCTCTGATACTCATGAACAGGCATTGAGTCGCATAACAGACCTGGAAATTAGTCTCTCTCTTGCCCAGAAAACAGTATTAGATTTAGAAAAAGAAAATAGAAGTATTATAGAAGATAAGCACTGTAAAGCCTGTTTAATGAGTTGATGCAATGTAATTCTGCAGCAAATGACAATTCAACTTTGGAAGGTCTTAACTATGTTGATAAACCATTGTTTAATAATAATAACGTCTGCCAGTTTAGTAGCGGGAAGAAATTAAAAAAATACATTAAAATTAATAGATACATAAGAAAAACTCAAAAGTTAATGAAAAAACAAAATTATTATAATAAGTATAGTCACATACAGCAAGAACGTAAGCAACTTTTAGAACAATTAAATATGATAAACATGGAAACATGTAATAAGAACAAAGAAAGTGAATTATTAGGCAGTCAATTATGTTATAAGATTGACAATTTAGAACTTTCACTTAGGGAAATGTACTCCAACTTGTGTGAGTTTTCTAAAAAACAATTGAATAATCAAAAAATGGCTGCATATAATATGGTTGACTTTTGTAATTTTAATTCAGACCGGTTCGAATCATTAGGGAAAAAATGCAGATGCAGTTGTAACACAGTATGCAATGACTTCTGTCAAAAGGAGTCATTAGGCCAAGCGGCTCAGGAGGTCTATTTACCAACCAAACCTGAAGTCTCTAACATTTGTGATAGTTTATTATTAAATAATAAAAGTAAATCCCCCACTAAAACTACTGATACCAAAACAATTATGTTCAGTGATGAGATTGGGAAGAATTTAGGCCAATTTTTACAGAAAGATTCAAAGGAAAATGTTATTAATTATTGCATGCCTGGTTCCAGTATAAACGAGATCATGAAAATAGTTGTTAAAAAATCCTTAAGTGAAAACACAAACTTGATAATTTTAATTGGGAACAGGGATAATTTAAATAAAAACCAGTTAATAGCCTATTGCAACACATTATGTTCATTAAATGTAAGGAAGGTTGTTATGTTTACATTTCCCTACAGTAAAAGTTTTTCACCGTTAGAAAATAAAATAAGGTATAATCTAAACTTAACTATGAACACATTAGCCTGTCATAATAAAGAGTTGCATATTATTGATATCAATATGTTGTTGAATAATGTATACTTGACTAAAGATAAATATTATCTGCCTAATTATCTTAAGCGACAAATAGCGGTATCGCTATCATTTTATTTTAAACAATTAGCCAACAACTTGGCTAGTATAACCTCTGCTTCTATTGAGCAGTTTAACTTTAATACTTCTAATGTAACTTTGGAATCTGTTCCAAATAATTCGATTCTTTTGAATCCAAATACTGACATGGTTAATTTAAATTACCATTAGAGACAACGGAGGCATACTCTAGCCCAGTATTGACAAGAGGAAAGCCTAAATGTTTAAAAATAGTACACCAGAATATCCAAGGCTTTTCTGCTGGCAAAGACCTAGAAATAAGTTTATTTTTAAACTAGCTTTCCGCCCGCGGCTTCGCCAGCGTGGACTACACGACGTTATTCCGCGGGAATGTGATATTTTTCAGGGATAAAAAGCCTATGTTCCTCTCCAAGCTACAAAAGTATCTGTATCCCAAACAGCCAAATCCGTTCAGATGTTTTGGCGTGATTGAGTAGCAAACATCTAAGCTTTCACATTTATAATATTAGTAGGATTCCTTTCAGTCATACAAAGGATTATCATAAGTATTACGTAAAAAAGTAACAAAAGTCAATTGTTTATGTAGCCAAAACGAATTTTTCATACTGCATCGAAATTCACTACGGCCAATTTAGAAATTTTTGTACTATATATCAAACGTAGGACAGTAAAAAACCGGTCAAGAGCAAGTCGGACTCGCGCACCGAGGGTTCCGTACCGTACCATCATAAATAAATAGAAAAAACTACAACTATGCTTCACCCAAACAAAGCAACCTGCGAGTAGGTAGGAAGGAGGATATTTTGGTTGTAAATAAAACGTAAAAATGTTTTCATCGGCGAGGCATATTATATTCTTCCAAGAATTTGCGATGTAGAATTTTGCAGTTTTTGGTCAGCGCCATCTCTTGACCGATAATGGAACTAATGTAATTTTTGTTCATGATTTCTGAAAAAGTTTACTATTTAGAGACATCGTTTTATTTTTCCTGTAATCTTTACATAAACTTCTATCACCTAAAACAATTTATCTTTGCAAACTTCGGAGATAAGGGGGGACGGTATTATTTTTACATTTTTCATCATAAGTCAAAAACTATGCGGCCTAAAACAAAAAGAAAAATTGTTTGAGAGTGTGCAAGCAGCGCTCTTTTATATGATACCCCATATGCCCTAGTAGCCCCACTTCAAATTTTTTAAACCCCCTTTCCGCCCCTATTGCAAAAAAAATAAAAATTATTTAAATTTTTACTTTTTTGCATTCACAATCGTCGTGGGTTCGAGTCCCATCGGACCTGGTTGTGAGAGGGTCGATTTTTTCTAAATACTTCACTTTCCATTTTTCAACCATAAAAATTGCATTGTGAATGCAAAAATATAAATATTTTTATTTCTCTCTTATCAGCAAAATAGTTGTGCAAACGTCGTCTAAAATTATAACAAACTTAGGTCGAACCTTATCTTTTAACCAAAGCAGGATATGTGCGTGAGGCAAGCCGCGTTTTTGCCACTCAACACTACACATATAACACAATACTTCTCCAAAAATGTTATCTTTGGTGAGTAGATCTATCATTGATTATAGCGTCGCGAAGGTGCACGTATTCTTCAGCGCGCAGCTGCCTTTGATTAGAACGTATTTTAAACTAATCTTTCGGTTTAAATTTTTGCGTACATGTCAACAATAAACTGATTGAATAAGCAACGAAAACGTTGAAAGTATACAAATCTATTCCTTCTCACTTGCAAGTGGTTACAATAAAATTGAAGGTTCCTTTTTATTATAATTGTATGAAGCTCGCGCTCGGACGCCCCGCCTTTTTATTCCGCCTTCGGCCGCGAGACGCGTCGAGCGAAGCTTCGAACTGCTAAGCTATCGGGAGTTACACGTGTTGTTGTGAGTCTACCATAAAAGATAGACATATGCTGTCGTGGGATATTTTTTATATAATTTTAAGGAGAACATTTCCGTCATACATAATTTCTGTGTAGCTTTAACCATGAAGGTTGCACACGCGACGGAAGCTTAAAAAATGGAGTAACCCGCTCCCGCTTTCCCAACATTTCCCTTCACTGCTCTGCTCCTATTGATTGTAGCGTGATGAAAAGTACACTATAACCAGCTCAGGAGTGTGAAAAATAACTGTACCAAGTTTCGTTAAAATCCGTCGAGTAGTTTTTGTTTCTATAACGGTTATACACACAGACAGACAGACAGACAGACAGAGAGACAGACAGACAGACAAAAATTTTACTGATTGCATTTTTGGCATCAATATCGATCCCTTATCACATCCTGATAGTTATTTTGGAAATATATTTCATGTACAGAATTGACCTCTCTACAGATTTATTATAAGTATAGATTGTGAAAATATTGATGTGTTATGTGTTACTGAACATTGGTTAAAAGAATATGAATTATTATTAAATTTGGATAATTATAGTGTTGTAAGTTCATTTAATAGAAAAACTACAATAAGGGGGGGTTCTTTAATAATTTTACCTAATAACACACAATATAAAGAGCGAAAGGATATAGTATCCCTCTCTGTTGAACGAATTTGTGAGATATCATGCGTGTAACTTGAACAAATAATTATAATCTGTGTATATAGCCCCCCTGGAGCAAATTACACAGTCTTTGAGTCCACTATGGAGGATGTTTTGAAAATATGCTGTCGTAAGAATAAAAAAATTGTAGTTTGTGGAGATTTTAATATAGACATCTTAGATATTAAATTAGCACAACTCTCCAGTAAATTCCTTAATCTTTTTAAATCATTTAATTTGCTTCACACTTTTAATGAACCGACGCGAATTACGCCAACATCGGCTACTTGCTTAGATAACATCTTTTCCAACTGTAACTTAATTGAGAAATCGGTAATTAATATTATTAAATCCGACCACAGTGGACAACTAGCTTCTTTTGAGCACTATAATGTTATTCCTAAACGCGAAGTAATTTGCAGGCCAATACCGCAACGTGGTATTAATAAATTTAGAAATAATGTACAAGATAAAATTCAATGTTTGCCAGCTTCTGCTGACGCTAATAACTCTTATCAATCATTATTTGATATTGTTGAAAAAGAATTTAGTAACAATTTTAAACAAAAAGTTATAAAGTGTAATGAGCGTAAGAAGTTTAGTGACTGGGCCACACCTGGTATTTATAATAGCAGAAGAAAGTTATTTGAACTCTATGCACAAAAAACGACTTCCTGTGATCCTAGCTTCATTGAATATGTCAAGAAATATTCAATAACATTTAGGAAAGTATGTGCTTTGGCAAAATCTAGGTATATTTCAAATAAAATTAAATCATCTGAAAATAAAATAAAAGCTACCTGGAGTATTATAAACCAAGAAACTGGCAAAACAAAAAGCAAAATTAATTCATTTAACTTAAAAATTAGTGATCAGACTTTTGAATCAGATATTGAGGTGGCTAGTGCTTTTGAAGGTTTCTTTGCTCGAATACCGTTAGAAACTACTAGCAGACTTAATTCTTGCCCCAACACCGCTGTCTCTCTTATGGAATCTAGTGTGAACAAGTGCCAGGAAACATTTAGTTTTAGCTATGTCACTACCGAAGATATTATTAAAGCATTCAAAGCAATAAATATTAAGAAAACAGAAGATCTCTGGGGCATATCTACAAGTATCATCAAATCAATAATTGATGTGATAGCTCCATCATTAGCAATAATTTTTAACCAATGTATAAGTGAAGGGGTCTTTCCTAATTTAATGAAGAATAGTAAAATTATTCCTCTGTTTAAAGCTGGTGACAAAAGTGACCCAGCAAATTTTAGACCTATATCCATACTACCAGCAATAAGTAAAATATTTGAGAAATTAATTTATGCTCAACTTTTAGAATATTTTAAATTAAATAGTATACTGCATGAGAAACAGTTTGGTTTTTCAAAAGGTAAAAGTACAACTGATGCTGGGGTTGCATTTCTAAAACATGTACTTGATGCCTGGGAGGACAAGCAGGATGTAATCGCTATTTTTTGTGACCTTTCCAAGGCATTCGATTGTGTTGATCACCAAACACTATTAAGGAAGTTAAAACATTATGGTGTTTCTGAAATGTCAGTAAGCCTTATGCATTCATATCTGTATGAAAGAACTCAGAAGGTAGTTATTAATAAAACTGAGTCTACCGGAGCTCCCATTACTATGGGCGTACCCCAAGGATCAATATTGGGCCCGCTGTTGTTTTTAATATACATAAATGACCTTCCTTACTACGCGAAGAATTTATGTGAGACGGTGCTATTTGCCGATGATACATCTCTAGTCTTTAAAGTAGATAGAGGTGATGACTGTTCTGACGAAGTAAATAGTGCTCTTTCAAAAGTGTCACATTGGTTTAATAGTAATAATTTATCATTAAACTCAAAGAAAACTAAGTGTTTAAAATTTTCGTTACCTAATGTAAGACAAGTTGATTTTCATATTAGACTAGACGGCGATACGGTCGAATTCATTAACAATACAAAATTTCTAGGTATTATATTAGACTCGCGACTACAATGGGATCCTCATATCGAAGCCTTGGCGAGTAGACTCAGTTCGGCTGCATTCGCAGTTAAGAAAATAAGGCTCTTAACCGATATTGAAACGGCTAGAATAGTCTATTTTAGTTACTTTCATAGTGTTATGTCCTACGGCCTTTTGTTGTGGGGCTCAGCCGCTAACATCCAAAGTATATTCGTGCTCCAAAAAAGGGCTATTCGCGCCATTTACAACCTCCGATCGAGAGATTCTTTAAGAGATCTATTTAAAGAAATAAACATTTTAACTGTTGCAGGACATTACATCTATGAAAATATAATTTATGTGAAAAAGCATTATAATACATTTGTAAAGCAGAGCGATATTCATCGCTTTAACACAAGAAATAAAGATAAACTTGTCGTTCCCAAGTTTAGGCTAGAAAAATCCAGAGCCTCATTTCTGGGGAAAAGCATAGCCTTTTTTAATAAAGTTCCACAGCGTATAATTGAACTACCATTGCATAAATTTAAATGTTACATTAAAGAGTCGCTGATGAGCAAAGGATACTATAAAGTAGACGATTATTTGAATGACCGCAATGCATGGTCATGATGTAACACATAACATAATCACTGTTTAATATGATGTATTTTTATACTAAGCAATTGTTGTATTAGTAACGATATGTTTTTTTTTTTTTTTTAATGTCGTTACCTAACTAAGAAACGCTGGCAAGTTTCTTGCGCCCATTCTTCTTGTCAGTTAAAAAAGTCTTGAATGGGTGGTAGGAAAATATTGACGATTCATAAGTACATATTTATTATGTCTAAGTGAATAAAGAATATTTTTATCTTTATCTTTATCTTATCTTTATCTTTATCTTTATTCTTTGCAAATACTGAGTTATATTTGTCAATCAGTTTATTTATTTCTGATTTCTGATATTCATTTAAATGATTAATCTTTATATCGAAATCTTTTTCTTTAACATGTTCGTTAAAATTAATGATGTATTCTTTCATATTTTTGTTTTCTATTATTTCTTCTTTAGCATTCGCTTTTATATTTGTAGAATTTATTTCAACTTTCTCATTATTTAAGTTTTTTTTCTGGGTGATTTTTAAGTCTTCATTTTGTATTAACTTGAACTTCGTTATCATGTCTAATCCGATCAAAAAATCATATTTAAAATTTTGTTCATCTATAATGAATACTTCAACATTTTCTTCAATATCAAAGATTTTAATTTTTAAGTTTGTCAAACCACTTGTCTTTTTGACACCATTAATTGTCACTAAACTTGCTTCATTCAAACTGTTTCCTTTGCCTTTTAGTTTTAATAACTTCGAATTAATCAGAGAAACATTTGAACCGGAGTCATAGACTCCATAAATTTCTAGTGTATCATTTAATAGTAGTTTGATATTTATTAATGGTGTCACGATTAGTTTTTTTGTTCGGTTTCATGTAACTCGGCTTCTATTACTGAATTGTTTACATGTTTAATGTTTTTCTCTCTTGTTTTAACATCTCCTCTTGTTTTAAACCAACATGCAGATTCGGGGTGGTAGCGACTTCCTTTATTTAACTTTTCACAAGTTTGACATGGGCTTTTGTCCTCGTTTCTATTGTTTCCTCTTGGGTTTCCATATTTTCTGTAATTCAAATTATTCCTTTTATTTACCAGATGTTCAAACTTTCTTACTTCATTAAAAAGGTCAACTGTATCTTTCAATGTTCCTCTATCAATTCTGTTGAGTACGTGTTCTGGCAAACCAGCTGAAATCAGATCGATCAGAGTACCTGTATCAATTGAGTTTCTCATATCCAGTAACAGTTTTTCTTTCTTTATAGCATAATCTACCAATAATCCGTCTTTATATTTGAATAATAAAGCGTAGGTAACTTGGTTCCATCCTTTGTTCGCAAACGATTCACAAAATTTGTTTTTCCATATTTTCCATTCCGAGTCCATGGTCAATTTTATAATCATGGAACTGTACCAATCTATACAACTTTTATCCATGAATAATCTGAGTATTTCAATTTTTTTTTTGGTCTTCTGTCACATCAAAGCGAAGGCATTCTTTTTCAAAAGTGTCAATCCATTGGTTTGCATTCGAGTTTCTGCTGGTAAATTTTTCAATCACAAACTTCTCTGCAATGTGTTTTAAGTTTTGCTGTTTAGGCTCTTGTGTATTTTGAACTAGTTTTTCAAATAATTTTTCTAACACACCTGTTTCTATATTTTTTTCAGCCGCAGTCTGTTTTTGATCTATTTCCTCTAAGTACTGGTCTCCAAATTGTAAATTATCATCCCCATCTAAGTAGGTTTCCCTAAGTTCTTCTGTCATTGTTATCCAAACTCTTCGCGTCTGATATCTTTTCTTTAAACTGTTTTTCACCTTGGTAAAAGCCGCTGTTTTTATTAGTTCTGTGTGTAAAACCATAGATTGTAGCTCTTCTGGTATAGCATACACTTTATCTTCACTCGTAGCTATTGAGGTTATGCAATAGATATTTGATCTTGCATCACTCCCGGGAAGTATGGTGAATTCGAAACGAAGTTTCTCCATCATCAATGCTTTGTTACGGTCTTTAAAAACAAAAATGTCGTTTTATAAGGTTATATCTTGTACCATGAAGGCAAATGAAATCAACATGTGTTGCTCTGAAAAACAAAGATTTTTATTGTTAACACAACAATTTTATCCTATTAATAATTAACTGATTACCAAACACATACCTGAAAAACAAAGAAACGACATTTAAAGTTTATCATTCCGTCCTTCACAAATCCTTATTTCTTATAATTGTTTCACTTTCCAAAACAATGGTATTTTTCGTAAACATGAAAAATAACCTCAATCAATTTTAATTAACTACAGACTACAGATTTAAGTGTCATAGATAATAAACGAAAATCTCTGCTTTACCGACATAGGTACTCAAGATCGAACCTGCTTTCTCGACAACGCTACGCGCGGCAAAATTCAAATTTAAAGAAATACAGAAATGTACTTTCTTTACATATATTTAAACGTAATCGAGTTTTCTCCATAGTAAAGCTTCTTAATGAAAGCTGCTTATGAGCTAGATAATTGGTGTGATTGTAAGAAATTTATTATTATTAAATAGGCATCGAATCAAAACCTAATTTAGTTTCGTTCAGAAGGTAGGTTCGAAAAAATACAGTTCGTTAGTCATTACTCGGCTGACCGACGATCTGGTCACGATCGCGGGAAGCCGCTGGATGCGGGCAACGCAGGACCGATCGTTGTGGAGATCCTTGGGGGAGGCCTATGCCCAGCAGTGGGAGTCGTTCGGCTGACGTGATGATGATGATGTACATGAAGACATGTATGTGAGTATGTATGTTCATCCGTTCCTGCATAACTTCTAAATTGCTTATCATATTCACAATATTGAGATATCGTTGGAAGCGTCTCGATTGTTCTCTGGTTGAAGGCTTGTCACGTCACATGAAATTGAATATGGCGCCATAGAAAGCTGTGAAGTAAAAAAAATTTTTTTTTAAAGAATATCGTGTTTTGTATCAAATGAAAGCTCTTGGTTAGCACGTTGCAAAAATATATTTTATTTGTTGTTGCTCTCGGCTTTGCTTTGCTTGCATAAAAACGAATTTTGGGAATAATAATGCATGAAATTTTAAGCGGTTAGTACAATAAAAAAAAATGCTTCTCAAACTAGGTAGGTACGTAGGGCAGAGGTACCCTTTGTGGCCACTTTAAGGATTTTTTGACTTTTAAGCACAAAGTACTAAATGGTCTTAGGTATTTAAAACACAAATTATATCTTAAATTATAGATAATTTATCTACCTTTAAAGGTACATTTTTCAAATTTATAAACGTAAGATAGTTTTTTTAATATTACACACAATGTGTGAGAGGTGCCAAATGTACCGGTTTTGGCCACTTACTGATAGTTAAACTTTTGTAAGTATTGCGAAAAATCAAAACCAAACCCAGGTAAAATCAATATATTCTAATGCGCTAGAAAGCAGTTAATTGCAAAACAACAATTTAATTGTAAAAACAAAGGTTTATAAAGTATTTCATCCAAAACAAATTTCTTAAAATTTTCATACAAAACATTTTTTCAAACAGAAAATGTTTTTTTCAATAAATTATTGAAAAAAAATCTTATGACAAGGAATTCTAACGGTTGTTATTATTACCTTAAAATACCTTATTTTAATTGCCTTTATCAAAAATGGCTAAAAGTTGTTTAGAAAACTTTTAGAGCAAAAAGTGGCCAAAACCGGTACGCCTGCCCTACTTTACAACAGCTCCAAAAAGAATGTACAAAAACTAAAACCAAATCACGCTCTAAAAAGTATGAAACAAGAAAATAGTCTAATCTGAAGTTGCCGTGGTCGTATGCCACAATTACTATAACAAAACAATACATTCTAGAGAAAAGTGGCTTACGACCACTAGTATTTTTTTTTACCCTGTGATACGACCACGCGGCAATTTCAAATGAGAATATTTTATTATTTTATACTTTATAGAGCGTATTTTTTTATCTCTTCTCTCTTTCGAAATATTTACCTACAGTAACTACATAGCAGACATCATACAAAACTAAAAATAATAAGAAAGACCTTTCTTTTCAGCAAAGTTACACTTACCTCATCGTTTTAGCAAATGTCAAGTCAGTTTCCAAAGGTATTTTAATTTAAGTAATTAAAAATGTCACTAATTTCTAAGGAATAAAATCGACCTACTTTCGCCAAACCATGAGTCGCTCAAGGACACGACAACTCGGGCCCAAAAGACGCCCAACTAAGCCATTATGTCAATACATTTGCAGGAATAATAAGAAACTCAATTAAACTTAACAATCGTAAAATGGTCTTGGTATTTTGTGAATCCATTATTTAATGAGTCAGATTAGCACAATAGTACCTGCGTATTTGAACCTCGTATTCATTTGCTGTTCAGTTTGTTATTGTCAAGATTATTTTTAAGTTAAAGCATCAAGAATTTCTAATAAAACATATACATAATATTTATAAGTGGATCGCTTGGTCATTTAATTATGTTTCTTGACCAAACTTGATTTCAGCTATCCATATAGCTATTTCAGATTTCAGATATCGAGAAGAGAGATATAGGTACCTGTGTTCTGCAGAGGTTGTAAGATTATATGTGTGAATGAATAATACAATTGGTTACCTAATGAAACGCATAACATTTTCGCCATAAACATGCCACGCATCGTGTTGATAGGCATAATCATCGAAATCCATAATTCCTATAGGCATTACTTATTCCATAACGCATACTTTGTTTGTCCGAAATTTTCAACTATTATGCATTATTATCATTATGGGTTATGAATAACCCATAATGATTTATGCCAGTTTTGTCCCCAAAAACTAACATAAAAACTACCTATATCTTTGCATTTGGAAAAGCAGTTTATTTGTTAACCGACTTCAAAAAAAGGTGGAGGTTCTGAATTCGTTGGAATCTTTTTTTACGTATATTACTCGATTACTCGAACGAAGACGGCTTGACCGATTTTAAAAATTCTTTTTTTGTTTGAAAGGGTGTATTTCCTAGTTGGTCCTATTGTCATCAGGTCAGTATTTGATGATAAGATCCTGGAGAAATCAAGGGAACTCTTCAAATTTTAAAGGCACACCTATAGGGATTTGGGAGTTTTCTTTAGTAGGTAACTCGTGCTTTTGGTAAGCACCATTTTAATGAAGTTGAACTGATAATTAGAACCACAGATGGTCATCGGAAATATTAGTTAAATAGGTGCTAATTGTTTCACAGGCGCGATACGATTACTTTAATAGGGTTCATAACCAATTTTCAAGTATTTGCATCGGGTAGTTATCATCTCACGACGATAAGCTGGCGATGGAAGGTACAACTCCTCAATGGTTAGGAGTTGGAGGATATAATTCTCATGATAATAAAATTTTTTTTTTTTTAAATATCGTTGATAGGTTCTAGGGAAAGACAAACATATTTAACTAGAGCGTCACCAAACACGTTTCTACGTGTCTGGCCGGTGTCGTCCGAAGTGAACTCCGTTTTTTTAATGTGAATTTTAATCGAAGCGCCGGCGCCGTTAGTTTTAAATTTCCTTTTAATAATTTTGTAGCAGATCGTAGTGTGCTCGTTTATTTATTGTATCACTAGCTTTCCGCCCGCGGCTTCGCCCGCGAGGACTACACGACGTTATCCCACAGAAATGTGATATTTTTCCGAGATAAAAAGTATGCCTATGTTTCTTTCTAGGCTACAAAGTATCTGTGTCCCAAATTTCAGCCAAATCCGTTCAGCTGTTTAAGCGTGATTGAGCAACAAACATTTAAACATCTAAACTTTCACATTTATAATATTAGTAGTAGGATAGGATTCGACAATGAAAATCATACGAAATAAAGTTGAACTGCTATTTCACCTAGGTGCGACATGTTTTGTATTCGTGTACTGTGTGCGACTCGCGATATGTTACTTACCATAATAAATATTATGTGTGTGTGTGTGTGTGCGTGTGTATGTGTGCAATATTTGGTGTATTGCTAGAACTGAATATAATGCAAAGTTTCGTACCAATGCTCCAAAGCGTTGAGGAGTTCCCTCATGAGAAGACACTCCTGGCTACAGTATCAGACCATTCTTGACATATTAGTATATTATCTCCAGAACTGAATAGCTATGCAAAGTTTCGTATCTATGCTCTTAAGCGTTGAGGAGTTCCCTCATGAGAAGACACTCCTGGCTACAGTATCAGACCATTCTTATGGTATTAGTATATTATCACCAGAATTAAATAACTATGCCTAGTTTCGTATCTATGCTCTAAAGCGTTGAGGAGTTCCCTCATGAGAAGACACTCCTGGCTGCAGCATCAGTTTATTTCTATAACTTTAATGTATTGTCATCGGAACTGAGTAACGATAAAAAAAATTAAAGTCCTATGTTTAGAGGAAGTGGTTCTAATTAAAATTGCAAGATTTGTCCCCTACTAACTTACATGGCAAGTTAAATAAAAGATTCTAAAAACAAATTAACAATAGGAAAAATGTGATAGTAAAAAACCACGAGCCCTATAAGTAGCTTTCAGGCGGGATGCTACTTGTAGGGCTCGTGGTTTTTTACTATCACATTTTTCCTATACTTACAAAATTGCATTGTGAATTCATGCATAAAATAAGTTTTTAGTAAAAATTTCATTTTTATGACAAGCTTTTTTGCTGACTGTACTTTAATATTGTATTGTCGTTTAAACCAAACTTGCATACAAAATTCCAGCTCAATCGGACACTGGGAAGTGGGTCAAATTAAGCTTGCAAGATTTGACCCGAACGGACATACATATATGCATAGGTACATACATATACTGCAAGTTAAATAAAAGCTTGTAAAAATAATATAAAATTACAAATTAACAACTTTTAAAAATGCAAGGTTATAGGTAGTTTTTATGTAAATTTTTGGGGAAATCGTAGGGATGACGGGTGGGAATATTATACCGGATTTTTCCTAAGTGAAATTCGTCACCCCGGGGAGACGAATAGGATTTTTTTAATGAAATATTCCCGCACTCGACTCCGCGGCGGGGAAACTTGGGGGTGACGAGCGGGACGCTTCCTCCTCCTGTCCGGCCCCCTCTCGAGCTCGTTAGGGGGCCGGGCAGGGGTTAGAACCACCCAGCCCTGATGCGAAGCCTATTAGGCTTGGCGAGAGGACTGCGTGTGGAGAGGAACATGCCCTGCCTGGGTGTGACCGAGTCCAACATTGCTATTCGGTATGCCTAAAGATCGCATTCTCCTCTTGATACAAAAAAGACAATCTTTACTTTAATCAATGCGAAACCCAAAATAAGATAATTTAAGGTTTAAAATCAATTAGAGAAATTTGACAAATAATTAATGTTCATACGAAAATTTTCTTCTTGGAAACAAGAAATAAGTGAATTTAACTTAGTTACTAAATTCTACTATGTTGTATTGTTTCGAGTTTATTTTGTTATTTTGCTATTCCTTAACAGAGTAATTAAAATAATTTGTAATTATTACATAAGTCATTAAGTGGTACACAATTTTGTAAAGCCTGACATGCTGTTGCTAGTACTTCGGCAAAATCTTGGATACAAAGTATCAGATAACCAAGGTCGAAACTCATTAGACTTAAGCCGTGGCGGTTATCCAAAATGACCGATATACAACACCTTACTAATTAATACGCCTAGGTATATTCTAAAGGTTTATTCTGAAATTTAAAACTAACAAACACCATTGGATATTTTTTATCAAAATATATAAATGCAGTAGCACCAAATAAAGTTTACTTTGTTTGGAGGGTAAATGAGCTTCAATCTTACTAGAGAAACTCAGTTCTGATAATTTATGAACATACGAAAACTTTCGACCACATATCAAAGCGGGACAATACTTCAATAGAACATCTAGTTGTCCAGGGCAGATGAGAAGGCACTAGGCAGCACAAGGCTCCGATGCGATAGGGTGACATACATAAAATTATAAAACATATCAACCCGCAAAAAGCCCCGGGTGTTGATGGCATTCGTGCGGTTGACATAGTGAAGCTTTCTGATAGAATTGTGGGCGCAATAACACGGTTTATAAACACTAGTATAGA
Source organism: Crambus lathoniellus (assembly GCA_949710035.1). Lineage (NCBI taxonomy): Eukaryota > Metazoa > Arthropoda > Insecta > Lepidoptera > Crambidae > Crambus > Crambus lathoniellus. The sequence goes on along the minus strand of OX453303.1, from coordinate 17,316,409 downwards.
AACCGGACTGTACCCCAGAAAGTTAAAAACAGACATTGTCCGGCCTATCCACAAAGGTGGCAACATCCATGATTATGGCGAGTATAGTATAGCCCTATTACTATTTTACCCGTTCTGGATAAGGTGGTAGAAAAATTTACATGCGGAAAATTACAAAAATTTTATTCAGAAAATAGTATTTTGTCGTCACAACAATATGGTTTTCAGCCAAATAAAGTATAGTATATACCATTGACACGAAAAGAAGAAGAAGAAACCAAATAAAAGCACCAAGCTGCTGTTGTCTCGCTTTACAGATGAAATCAACAGTTACTTAAACGAAAAAAAAAACATATTCTAATAGTATTTACAGATTACAGTAAATCATTTGATACGTTACGTCACGATCTGCTAATTGAAAGGCTAGACATCAGCGGTGTAAGAGGCAAACTGCTGAACTAGTGCAAAAACTATCTTAATGACCGCAGCCACCAGGTTAAAATAGGAGACATGTTTAGTGACGAGGTCAAGGTTACTGAAGGTAGGTAGTACGCAAGGGTCAGTTCTTGGTCCTTTGCACTATTTGACTTATGTGAACAACATAAATCACGTCATTAAGCACTGCACTGTCTACCAATTTGCTGACGACACATGCTTGGTAGCAGCTGATAAAGATCCCATTGTTGCACAAACCGCAGACTTTACTGCAATATGCAGGTGGTCGCACGACTCAGGGCTGATCCTTAACGCAGATAAAACTAAACTTATGCTCGTCCGCTCTAGTCGCAATCATTATCTTGATAGTAAACCCGTAAAAGTGGTAGCCCACAGTCATGATTGTCTTCACGCAAATATACCATGTTCTAGCAGCTGTTTAGAAATCGAGCAAGTAACTGAGTATTCATACCTTAGCTTAGTGATTGATAATAGATTTAATTGGTCAAAACATATAGATAAAATATGCAACAAACTGAGAGCCATCTTGGCAAAATCCATACTAATATTATAAATGTGAAAGTGTGTTTGTTTGTTTGTTTGTTTGTTTGTTTGTTTGCCCGTCTTTCACGTCAAAACGGAGCAACGGATCGAATCGATTTTTGGTATGGGGATAGTTTGGGAGCTGTAGAGTAATATAGGCTACTTTTTATTCCGGAAAATTATAAAATAAAAATGATTATTTTGTATAGAAAATCGATAAACTGTCGTACTATACAAAACTGTCATTTCTTCCATAGCCGCTTCCAAAGAGGTATGTCAAAGAGTATTGTAATCACTGACGTTTTAGCCGCTTTGGATTACCTACTTTTTAATAAGTGACATTTGTTGCATGTAGTGTATAAAACTTCTTCGCGATCATTTATTTTCATCTGTCTATCTATAATAGATGTTGGTGATACGAAGTTTACCGGGTCCACTATAATTAATATGGCAAAAGAACGTTTGCCGGGTCAGCTAGTTAATTATAAAATGTGAATTGGTGCCAAACCCCACTCATAGGAGTCTATACGGTATATTCCTTCTAAATTCAAAATACTAATTTTAAAAACGTTTCTGATTGTTGCCGGCTAAAGAAGTGCTTGAAAAAGTTGGAAGTCAGGGCCGGTAAATCCTACGGTTGCCATGGAGACTGTAAATTTAAGAAATATAAGTGTTTTATAATGAGTGACAGCTGTATCCGGGTGTTGCATAATGGTCATTATCATGAAGCTCGACTTAATACTGAGGTAACTGGAGAGTGCAGTACGAACAATTTTTTGAATACCACAAATAACACAGTGGCTGTCTTCCGTCTCACCTACACTTTAAAAAAATACGTATGGTCATATGAGACAGCTGACAGCCACTACATACATAAATGTCAAATTTGCTGGCGACACTTTTTTATTCAGGGTGAGAGCTCCAGTTACCTCAGAGTATTAAGTCAAACTTCATGGTCATTATGAAACACCCGGATACAGCAGCTTTATTTTTTAAAGTTGACTATGGCATAAAGTTCAGGCATGAGTTCATAATTCGAAAATTATAACATGAGTGTAGATAAAAATGTTTTTATGTCGTGGAATAGGAGCAACCTCAGAACAATAACTAAAGCTATAGAAACCGTGCTAAAATAACAACAAAATACATTAGTTCGTACTCTTTTGTCTTATACAGTAGTACATGTGTAAGAAAGAGATAGTATACAGTCTTATGTTTCTTAATTTACAAGGTTGTCACAAGTTTTTTTTACGCCAGTGATGCAACGTTATCGACATTAATATCGATAAATTAAAAATAGATTTTACATACATTTTTAAAAGCTCTATGTATGAAAAATGGAAAATGAAGTATTTAAAAAAATCGACTTGTCTCACAATGGGACTCGAACCCACGACCTGTCGCTATCCGGGCGACTGCTCTATTTATTTTTATTAATTTATTTACAACGGGGTAGCACTTAGCCTTCATCACACCTGATGATAAGTGGTGATAAGGCTGAAGGTGGAAGCGCACTACTCCCGTAATCCTCAATAACTGAGGGACTGGCTATCTTATCTCTAACTGCCGGAACACAATAATGCTGAAAACATCATTGTTATGGCGTCAGACTAAGATAAGATGGTGGTAGCTAGCCAGGCGGAATAAGAACAAGTCCTACCACCAACCAAACCGAAAACAATATGTACCCCCACTGGGAATCGAACCCGGGACCTCTGGGTCTGAAATCGGTGGTATGAACCACTAGACCACAGAGGCGGTTAAACCTCTTAGGTTGCTCTAACCACTGAGCTACGGAGTCGTTACGAGAAGCGTCGAATTTATCAAATATTTCTTACACGCTGTATAGCCAGCGTTAATTTCATCAATGTGGAGATATTATAACTTGCCATAGTAATTTCTTCTTTAGCGATTGTCAAATATCTGGAAAGGTATTTCTTTCGCGTGTGGGGGTAGAATTATCTCCACATTGATGAAATTAACGCTGGCTATACAGCGTGTAAGAAATATTTGATAAATTCGACGCTTCTCGTAACGACTCCGTAGCTCAGTGGTTTTCTCTCAGTGTTGTTGTTGTTAAAACAACATACTGTTTAATTGAGAACCTACTCCTTTTTTGTAGTCGGTTAAAAAGGAAATTAAATGATTAATTAAATTAAAGAAAATACACATTTATTATAATATATAGGTAAGAATATCTAACTTTTATAATCTTACAAAACACTTATATCACACATAACAAAATAATTACGAGTCTATGGTAACCGGCTTTCTCACGGATTTCAACATAACATTACATTCATTGCCCCTTGAATATTATTGTTTTTGTCAAGTGATGCCTAATTTTATCTGTAGGTTCGCATATCTGCTTGGTTAGGTGGTGAATTCGAACCGTTAAAAACAATTTGCAAATAAGTTTTATTATTAAGTTTCTATGATTGTTGTCAAAATCCTGTTCTAGTGAATGTTCCACTAAATTATCAAAAATATTTGTAAACTTAAATGAACCAAACACTTTGCTGGTAATAAAAGTTACTTGTTTAAGCGTTCCTAAACGTTGAACACCAAATTTTGATTTCTGTTCTCTTAAAATTTTCTCTGCTGTTTCACAGATGATTGAAACATCTTTAGAAGGATTGATTAAGCCCCCTTTATCTTTTGCCGATATTAGTGACACTCTCCCCGAACATTTTTGATCATTTAAACTTTCCAAACAAGTTTCACATTTAAGACTTTTGCGCAGTTTTCTCACGACAAAACCGGCTATGTAATTCACAACATCTTTCGAATATTCACTTAATGATTGCAAAGATAGTATATTTTTAGCACCAGAAGTGGAATTGACTTAAAAAAAACACGATTTAATACGAAACACTGTAATTTTTAGGTTTAACAAAATATAAAAATCAAACTACCGTCCCAATAAGTAATTCACAACGAAAAGATTGCATACTCAAACAAATCACTTAAAAACACACAAAATAGGTCAGTTTAACAATATTCGAAAATAATAACGTCACCCAATAGCAGCTCGAGCAGAGATCCGTCCGCGCGGAGTTCCAAGACAGAAATGTCCATTCCTTGGCGTTGCGCTCGTATTTATAAGAACTCGTTGGAGTGGGGGAAAAATAAAATAGTTGTTGCTTATACGGCCTCTCCTGACGTTGTGCCGTCCTCGGCGCAAGCTTCGCAAGAGACACCCATGACAGCTCCATCTTCTAGTCGAGCAGCGGCATCGAAGGTGCAGCCGCGGAGGTAGATGGTTGCGGGTCAGCATAAGGATCTTCCAAGTTCTCTTCAATCAGCGGCATGGATGGCGTAGCAGCAGAAGTAGACGCTGACGATTCTTGAAGATCATCCTCATTTTCGTCTGGAAACAATACTCCATTAATGTTTGAATAAAAAGCCAAGTTTAATCACTCATACACCCTTACACTCCGACACACTTTCTTACGATCATCATTTACTTAATTTATTCTTCAACTTTTACACTCATCACTCAATAAAACTTTACATTCATCATTCTATAAATAGGTCAGAGACGTCTCTTAAAAGTATCAAACCATGCCTAGGACTTAGCCATCCTTTGTCTTCTCTCGCATTGAAATGGGGCTGCTCCGCTGGCCACGGCCGGCGTCAAAGTCTGAATGTGTTCAACGCGTAAACACAGCACAGTTAAACCATTATGGTAAAACTATGTAGCTACTTGGGGCCCACCAAGCGCCAAGGGCGACTAACGCCAGAGTGTAGCGACTAACGCTCGGGTTGCATAGCTTCCCTCACTCAACATAACACGTATGCGGCAACACACGTCATGGAGCTTTACTCAGTCTCGAAGAACGCCGCACACGTCTCAGGGCACCACTCGCCCCGCCACGGCACCATATGCTGAGCTGCAGCCTGGGTAGTTTTGCCGTAGCCGCCGCTGATCAGGCGAAGTGCATAGCGGTCACTAGGCAACACCTTAGTCTCCTTGTAGGGACCGCGCATGCCCGGGTCCAGTTTCCCTGTTGACTGAGAGAACTTAATGACGAATACACAATCATTAATCTTAAATTGACGCGGGCGCCTGCCTACGCCGGTTAGCCCGTTCGTCTTGCTTGGCTTGGTTCTCCTTCAGTAGTTGGTGTGTTCTGCTTCTGGTAAGCTCACGCAGCGCCTCCCAGTTAGGTGATGAGCTTTCGACTGTTATGTCACGCACTAGCGAACGTATGACAGGTGTGGTGCTGTCAGTACCAATAAGCAGGTTGGGTGGTGAAGCCTGCGTCGCCTTTTGTTTGGTCACGTTTAACACCAGTTGCAGCTTCCACAACGTGTCCGACCACAACAGTTTTTATGGTTTACTTGGATGCGCAACATATTAAGAACAGTCCTTACGTACCTCTCGACTTGGCCGTTGGCGTGATGCATTTCAGGTGTGATATAATGTAAATCACAGCCCAGTTCGGTTATCCAAGATACGAACTCGTTTGATTCAAACATACGGCCCTTATCGGTAACCATCATTTTAGGTACGCAAACTAGAGAAATAGCTTGCGTAATAACTCGCTTAAGTTCTACGGCATCTTGCCAACTTATGGGGTATAACAAGGTGAATTTGGAAAACGAGTCCACAATAAGTAGGACGAATTTATGTCCTTCCTATATAGGCGAAGGGCCAAGAGCATCAACATGGACGGTGTTACTTCGGGTTTTTCCCACGAAGTAATATTTTGTAAAGGTGCTCGTGGGACTCGGCCTGACCTGACCCTGACTCACTACTCTACCTAGAAAATCGACGCAAAGCTTGTCGGAGCCGTCACGCTTCTTAACGAGTAACGAGCCAAGAGAACTAGCGTACTCGGAGGTTGACCGTCTAATTACCCCTTTGTCCATAAGATCTTTAGTTATTTCCCTGACTTTAAGCTTGTACGGCCGGTATTCAACTGGTGCAGGACTAGTGAGTTTAATTTCCATTTAGCCTGTCGTAACAGTAGTAGCAGCGGTGCCAGATATAAGAAATTCCGAAAACTCGTGAATGACTAACATTAGGTTCTCTAAATCTTTGCCTTGAAGAGGCGTGTTAGCTGAAAGTTCCTCCCGCGAATGGACAGAGTTAACGCAAACGGGTCTATCATCACGGGTAAGGTATTGCCTATCTTTAGTTCTAACGTAAGTAATGCCGTCACGATTTAAAACATCCGTGCCTATTATAATAGGCGTGCTCATAAACACGGATGGGACGACCACAAGATCAGTTTCGATAGATATATTGCTAAATTCAATGGTGACAGTAACGTAGGTAGAAGTTATTTTTTTTTTTTTTCACTTATACCCTTTAGAACGCATCGTCTCAATTTTGGTTGGGCCGAAATATGCTTTAAGACATCTGAAGAAATCAGGGACACATCGAGGGCCCCGCTATCAATAAGAACCTCGATTGGCACGCCATCCATAACTGCAGTAGTAACATCGTTGCTGTTACTACGATTCACTGATCAGAGCAAAGATTGACGTTTCGCGGATTACGAGATTCCGATCGTGCCTTCGCAAAACAGATATCCTCCATGTGTCCTTGTTTCTTACAGAACGTACACGTTTTACTGGTACCCGGTTGTGAGGTCGGGGCAGTATTTGATTTTGGACGCTTACAATCTTTACCGAGATGACCCCGTAAACCGCAATTAAAACACCTAGGAGCGAAACGAATATTCGTGCCTTGATGAACCGGTTTTTTGGAATTGGCAGACTTATCGATTTTAATCTTACTCGGCTTCGTATAGATCGAAAGAAAAGAAACAATGTTGTCTGGCGTCAATTCAGCATTAGCGGCAGCCGCGCGAATTTGGGGATTATCGATACCCCGAATCACGATAAGCGTCCTCAACTCGTCACTAAGTCCCTGTACTACTCTAAGACGTAATAAAGTCCGGCGCGCGTATTCCGCGTACGTAGCATACATGTCCGAAGTTGAATTATTTGCTTCAAATAAGATATTCGCATAGTCCAGTTTGCTTGGGCATAGTGGTTTGAATTCCTTTTTGAAATTGGACCACGTCCGGTCATTCGTCACCCACTCGCCCAACCAAACCTTAGCATCGCCCCTAAGACAAGACGCCACGCGAGACAGGCACTCATGATCACTCCACCCATTCGCGTCCCTGGCGCGATCCACTTCCTCGCACCACGCTTCAATGTTATTTATTGACGGGTCAAAATTTGACACATAATAATGTTGCGACTTTGTGGGTTGCAATGTTTTTATTGCTTGCATCAAAGCGTGAGCGAAAGTGGACGCCTCGGAGGGAGGAACAGCGGACGTCGTAGAACGACCCACGCGTGAATTGTCCAAGGGCAAAGGACTTGGTGTTCTAATTACCGGAGTATGCCTATTACGAGAACGACGCTTGCGGTTACGAGAATCGCGGCGCGAGCGAGACCGAGATTTACGAACACTATTCCGAGCATACCCTCGTGATCGCGACCGTACACGAGAACCGCTTGACGAGCGATCCCTATCCTCATGACGCAAGCGGCGTCGATGCCTATCAGCAGAACGGGACGGATCTCGGCCACGAGAATGGCTGCGAAGATCACGTCGCCGTTTTGGGCTGATCAGAGAATGTCTCGAGCTCCTCCGGCCACGGTCACGAGATTTACTACGCGAATCACGGTTATGATGCTTTTTAGATATGTAACGGCCACTCGAGACACTCCGAGATCTTTGCCTTCGACGGCTGCATGACCTTGATCTGACCATTTTCACTTAATACACAGTAATGCAACGAAAATTAACCGACAACAACAATAAAACATAAAAGAAACAAATTTACTTGTATGAGTTTGCAATCTTGTAAAAATTAAAATTATCCAACTAGTGGGCAAAAGAGTTCTTTATCCCACTTCTGATTTTAGCACCAGAAGTGGAATTGACTTAAAAAAAACACGATTTAATACGAAACACTGTAATTTTTAGGTTTAACAAAATATAAAAATCAAACTACCGTCCCAATAAGTAATTCACAACGAAAAGATTGCATACTCAAACAAATCACTTAAAAACACACAAAATAGGTCAGTTTAACAATATTCGAAAATAATAACGTCACCCAATAGCAGCTCGAGCAGAGATCCGTCCGCGCGGAGTTCCAAGACAGAAATGTCCATTCCTTGGCGTTGCGCTCGTATTTATAAGAACTCGTTGGAGTGGGGGAAAAATAAAATAGTTGTTGCTTATAATATAATCATGATCTAAGTCGATATGAGATAATAACATTTCCGGACTTGATTCTTCCGTCTCATCGCATACTATACGAAGACTTCCACTGCTCTTGTTAATGGCATCAAGTGATTTTCCTGAAGTACAATTGAGGACAGTTATACTCTCAAGTGGAACGCAGTTGCCGCTGGAACCGTCTTTGAATTGGGCGTGCACTAATAATTTTTTGTATGCCGCTTGATACATACGGGCAGAAGGGTTGTTGTTAAAGCCACATTTAGCTCTAATCGCTCCGAAAAAAAGCTCAATATGATCTTGTGACATTTTATATGCGCACAGATACTGCAGAGAATCATTAAGTATAAGTTTATGATACATTTTTTTCAACGACTTCATACACACAAGAAAACCATTGAACCCTGTTTTTCGGTTGGAATTTATAAGGCATGTGCCGTCTGAGATTTTTAATGTTTTTATATAGTTCTCAGCTTCAGTAAAGAAGGCCTCAGTTTGTTCGTAATTGAAGGTAGTAAGCGCTTTTTTATACCCTTTGGCTCGCATATTACGGCTGTTAAAAATGTCGAAGAGATCATTAAAAATTCTTAAGGGCAGGCGGTAAGTGAAACGCGTAAAACAGCTTTCGGGGTTTTAAACTTGTAACATAGAATTATCGACAGAAATTACTTTAAAAAATATAATAGTGAACAGGAAAAGTTACTTTACAATAACACCGTGGAAAATTTTAAATATTTAACTCACGTTAATGGCAAAAAAATCGCAAACTTCACTAAAAACAGCGAAATCAACGTTTTCTGTTTTAAAGATATTGTTAAAGAATAAAAATATTTTTAATAATATTTAATGTTAAATCAAATGGCAATGAAACATAGAATTGATTCACCGCACGATATTTGCCGTTTTTTATTTTATATTGGGAACAATCTGGCTTCAAACATTGTCAATATTAAAGCGCGAATTGCTCATACATTTTCGTATGGAACGCGGAGATAAATAAAATATTGTATAAATACAAGCCACACCGGGGGTAAAATTCAGTAAGCCCGCTGATTTCAAGGTGAGAGCACGTCGCTTTTTCCCAGCTCCTGAGCTACGAAAATTACGAAATCAGACTATCTGTACGCAAACTCTTTGAGCGGTGGTAAAGAAAAGGTAGGTAAAGTCAAATTTTCAAAAATCCGGCGATACCTACCAATATCGGAAGATAATTAGTTTTCCACTCAACAATTTATTTTGTACGTCATCACAACAGATATCTGGTCAAATGCTGGAGCCAGGAAGTGGCTGATGGAACTACTCACCAATTTAATGTAACCACTTCGAGTTTGGGCTTGTTTGAATCTTCTTGATAGAAACTCTAGTGCCAAACAGTTTCGAAGGTCATGCTGGAGTCAGGAGGTGGTTGATGGAACTCTTCAACGACTCAACGTAACCACTTCGAGTTTGGGCTCTTTTGAATCGTCTTGATGAAAACTCTTGTGCCAAGTAATTTCCAAGGTCAAATTCTGGAGCCAGTAAGTGGCTGATCGAACTCTTCATAAATTCAACGTAACCACTTTGAGTTTGGGCTTGTTTGAATTGTCTTGATAAGAACTCTTGAGCCAAGTTGTTTCCAAGGTCTATTGCTGGAGCCAGGAAGTGGCTGATGGAACTCTTCAATGATTCAACGTAACCAGTTTGAATTGTCTTGATGTGAACTCTTGACAAGAAAATAGGAACGCAATATTAAAAATATCAAAAAATCCAAGATGGCGGCCAACTTTTTTGTTTATGGGCCGATTTTGATCAAACGCGGTTTATGGTACTATTTTGATAAGAAAACAGCAACGCAATATTAAAAATATTAATAAATCCAAGATGGCGGCCAACTTTTTTGTTTATGGGCCGATTTTGATCAAACGCGGTTTATGGTACTATTTTGATAAGAAAACAGCAACGCAATATTAAAAATATTAAAAAATCCAAGATGGCGGCCAACTTTTTTGTTTATGGGCCGATTTTGATGAAACGCGGTTTACAATACTATTTTGATAAGAAAACAGCAACGCAATATTAAAAATATTAAAAAATCCAAGATGGCGGCCCACTTTTTTGTTTTTGGGCCGATTTTGATGAAACTCGGGTTTCGGTACTATTTTGTCAAGAAAACAGCAACGCAATATTAAAAATATAAAAAATCCAAGATGGCGGCCAACTTTTTTGTTTATGGGCCGATTTTGATGAAACGCGTTTTACGGTACTATTTTGATAAGAAAACAGCAAAGAAATGTTAAACATATTAAAAATCCAAGATGGCGGCCGACTTTTTTGTTTGTGGGCCGATTTTGATAAAACTCGGTTTTTTCAATACTTAATACTCAATACTCAATCATTTTATTGCATACCACAATGTAAATTAAGATGTGACGATTTTGTACTATTTTGACAAGAAAACCGTTCTTAACACAATGTAAAAAAATACAAATGGTCAAGATGGTGGCCGTTTTTTGTTTTTGTTTCTATCTTTTCGCTTATTAAAATGTAACAGGTTTTTATTTGAAAGCTTGAGACAGAGTCAGGAGTAGGTCAAATTTACCTTGCAAAATTTCATGGCAGACAGACAGACAGATACAATTATAGCTGCAACTAAATAAAACATGTAATATATTTTATTTTGATACTTCTAAAATGCTAACCATAATTATTTATTTTATTTTATTTCGCAATACACTAAAATGTACCTGCCACATTTTAATTTTGTTACAACCCTTCCGTAATTACGGAAATACCTATACAGACGTCGGTATCAACTAACTTCAAGGGCGTTGGCCTACTATATAAAAAAATGGTTATACTGTGGTAATTGTAACATTTATGTATATATAAATGCGTTGCTGTTTTCTTGTCAAAATAAAACCAGAAACTGAGTTTCATTGAAATCGGCCTGCAAACAAGAAAGTTGGCCGCCATCTTAGATTTTTTATACTTTTAACATTGCGTTGTTGTTTTCTTGTCAAAATAGTACCAGAAACCAAGTTTCATCAAAATCGGCTCACAAACAAAAAAGTTGGCCGCCATCTTGGATTTTTAATATTTTTAACATTGCGTTGCTGTTTTCTTGTTAAAATAGTACCAGAAACTGAATTTAATCGAAATCAGCCAGCAAACAAAAAATTTGGCCGCCATCTTGAATTTTTATATTTTTAACGTTGCGTTGCTGTTTTCTTGTCAAAATAAAACCAGAAACTGAGTTTCATCAAAATCGGCTCAAACAAAAAAGTTGGCCGCCATCTTGGATTTTTTATATTTTTAACATTGCGTTGCTGTTTTCTTATTAAAATAGTATCAAAAACCGTGTTTCATCAAAATCGGCAAAAAAACAAAAGGTTGGCCGCCATCTTGGATTTTTTAATATTTTGTATATTGCGTTGCTGTTTTCTTGACAAAATAGTACCAAAACCCGAGTTTCATCAAAATCGGCCCGAAAACAAAAAAGTGGGCCGCCATCTTGGATTTTTTAATATTATTAATATTGCGTTGCTGTTTTCTTATCAAAACAGTACCAAAAACCGTGTTTCATCAAAATCGGCAAACATTAAAAAAAGTTGGCCGCCATCTTGGAATTTTTAATACCTATTGCGTTGCTGTTTTCTTGACAAAACAGTACTAAAACCCGAGTTTCATCTAAATTGGCCTACAAACAAAAGAGTTGGCCGCCATCTTGAATTTTGGAATATTTTTAACATTGCGTTCCTGTTTTCTTGTCAAAATAGTACCACAAACCGAGTTTTATCTAAATCAACCTACAAACAAAAGAGTTGGCCGCCATCTTGGATTTTTTAATATTTTTAACATTGCGTTCCTGTTTTCTTGTCAAAATAGTACCACAAACCGAGTTTCATCTAAATCGTCCTACAAACAAAAAAGTTGGCCGCCATCTTGGATTTTTTAATATTTTTAACATTGCGTTCCTGTTTTATTGTCAAAATAGTACCACAAACCGAGTTTCATCTAAATCGGCCTACAAACAAAAAAGTCGGCCGCCATCTTGGATTTTTTAATATTTTGAACATTGCGTTGCTGTTTTCTTGTCAAGAGGTCTCATGAAGACAATTCAAACGAGCCCAAAAATGAACTGGTTACGTTAAATCGTTGAAGAGTTCCATCAGCCACTTCCTGGCTCCAGCAATAGCGCTTGGAAACTACTTGGCAAAAGAGTTCTCATCAAGACAATTCAAACGAGCCCAAACTCAAAGTGGTTAGGTTGATTTGTTCAGGAGTTCCATCAAACACTTCCTGACTCGAGCATCAGATCTTGGAAACTACTTGGCACAAGAGTTCTTATCAAGACAATTCAAACGAGCCTAAACTCGAAGTGTTTATGTTGAATTGGTGAAGAGTTCCATCAACCACTTCCTGACTCCAGCATCAGACCTTCGAAACTACTTGGCACAAGAGTTTTCATCAAGACTATTCAAACAAGCCCAAACTCGAAATGTTTACGTTGAATTGATGAAGAGTTCCATCAGCCACTTACTGGCTTCAGAATTTGACCTTGGAAACTGCTTGGCACAAGATTTCTCATCAAGTCGATTCAAATAAGCCCAAACTCGAAGTATTTACGTTGGATCGTTGAAGAGTTTCATCAACCACCTCCTGACTCCAGCATCAGACTTTCGAAACTACTTAGCAGAAGAGTTCTCATCAAGACTATTCAAAGAAGCCCAAACTAGAAGTGTTTACGTTGAATTGATGAAGAGTTCTATCAGCCACTTACTGGCTCCAGAACTGGACCTTGGAAACTACTTGGCACCAAAGTTTTTATGAAGACCATTCAAATGAGCCCAAGCTCAAAGTGGTTACGTTGAATTGATGAAGAGTTCTATCAACCACTTCCTGATTCCAGCATCAGACCTTCGAAACATTTTGGCACATAAGTTATCATCAAGACGATTCAAACGAGCCCAAAATCGAAATGGTACGTTGAATTGTTGAAAAGTTCCATCAACCACCTCCTGATGACTCCAGCATCAGACATAGGAAACTACTTGGCACAAGAGTTCTCATCAAGACTATTCAAATGAGCCCAAACTCCAACTGGTTACGTTGAAATGCTGACGAGTTCCTTCGACTGTCTGTAAGATGCTGCATCAGCCCCCAGATGGCAAACATGGCAAATCAAACGCATCAAATACGTAAAGTTACTTTCTGACAAAAAAAAGTTATTAATTTTTTTAATTTTCTGAATTACATTTTTTCGTGCTAGGGCGGAGATGTTTGTGTGCGTGAAGGCACACATATACAGATTAGCTTCGTCAATACCTACGCGCTGGCTTACAGCCGGCCCTTAAGAATTTAATAGTTCCGTCGCAATTTTCAAACCCAGGTATGCGCTTGTCTTTACAATATTGCAGAGCATCTGCAACCGAGTTGCTAAGAAGTTGTGCTGCAAGACGGACTTTCATTTTTTGTTTGATATAGTTTACATGTTCTTTTTTTAATTTATTTCCTAGGTGCAGTCCTTCTTTTTCTTGAATATACAAAAGCCGCTCAATGTATTCCCAGGATATGATATTTTCCTCTCCATCTTTTAATATTTGCTTGTCAGCAAATGCATTGCGAACAAGCTTTAGGTTATGACAAGGATCAGGCCATAAACATACCTCAGATCCTGCACATTGGAATGAAACTGAACCTGAGGCCATGTCGCATCCCAAGTGAGTAGCCATTGCAATGTTATTTGCTGCTCCATCAAACGTCAATGATACAACCACCACACCGCTCTCATGCAGTTGATGTAGACATTGTTCAACAAGCACTGACTTTTGCTGAGCGGTTATAGATGATATCAAAAAGTATCCGACAGGGATTTTCCATGTGTCGTTTATAGATGTGACCATAAATGTGTAGCAATATCCACAGAATCAGACTCTAAATCGAATCCAAGATTCACAAAGACATGATAATTCATATTATGACTATCCCATTCTATGAACTTCCGTATAGACATTTCATCTATTGCCAAAGCACAAAATATCTTTTTAGCTGGATTTTGTTGTACTCTCGACCGGATGGCATCTAAGGATTCAGCCGTGAAGCCTGGGTTACAATTGATGCCTTTATACCACGCCGATATAGTTTTTGGGTGGGGCAATACATTCTCAAAACGATCACGTATAAATGTGTATGCCCTCGGAGAAAGGTAGTGTAGAGTAACAGCAAATTTTTTTAATTCCAGGGTATACTCTCTACTTAATGTCTCGCCCTCTTGTTTTTGCAAATACCGTTTTATAATATCATTTTTGTTTACACACTCTAAAAGTGCTAGGTGTTCCGATTGAACATTTTCTTGTTTCAATTTTTCTATCAATATGTCATAGAGTTGAGAATTCTTCACGTTGCTCCTTGATGTTCTCTTTGTTAAAGTGTTTATTTTGCGAAGACGTCGTTTGCTGATCTTTGTAACCCTTTCAAACTCTTTTTTTAATGTTCTTATTTGTTTTTCATAATCTGTTACAATTTTTTGTAAATTTGATATCTGCTGAGAGATTTCGGAATCAGTATTTGTTTCAACATTAGTCTTAGGTTTCGGGCGTTTACTTGCTGGAACGTTTTTTTCTTCAGAATCCGATAGTGGTTTCTAAAACAGATGAATAAATTATAAATATGCTATAATAATCATTTGAAAATATAATATAAAAACTATAATAATAATATTATAAGCAGCCATCCCTACCAAGCTGCCCTCGCCCCGCCAGTCGGCTATAAAAGCGAGAGCGCTGGCGCGCGCGGCTCACTTTTCCTTGGGCGTGCGAGCGAGGCTGTCACTCTGAGTTGCTGTCTATCGATTGTCTTCACTTGGTGATATTCATTTATTTCGTTATTTTTATGTGTCTTCTTATTTTTATTGAGATTTGTTTCGTTTTCCAAAGTGTAAAATATTTTGTTGAAAATTAAAGATTGTGAATTAGCTAAGTTTTGTTTTTTTAATTAAAATACCACTCCTGGTCTTATATCAGAAGTGGGATAAGGGACTACACGACCCATTGTTATTGGAAAACGAAACAATTCTACCTTCCTTTGCAATTTTTCCGTTGGTGGGTACTTCGATTTATTTCTTTGTGAAAATCAATCGTCGCTTTTCTTTTCGAAACGATTGTGTGTTTATAGTGATTTGTGTTGTGAAATTATTCTCTGTGCTTGGGGTAAGTAAAGTTATCTCGTGAATTCCAGGTTTCTTGTTGTTTTTGTTTCGTTAAGTGATTTTTGTTTTTAAACCAATATTAGTTACTTTCGTTTTGAATTATTTTATTCGTATTGAAGTGATTACCAACGTTTTAAACTGATAGTTTGTACGTTTTAGTACCGAAATGAGGTCTAAATCGCGCAGTTACGTAGGTAACCGTCTTAGTAGTCGATCGCGTTATCGAAAACGCCGTGTTACTTCAAGAAAACGTAACTCAAGGCATAGATCGCGGACTCGCAGCAGTGATTATTTATCCGATGAATCGTATGAAAGGCGACGATCCCCGTCCCGCGGCAGGGCTCGCCGTCACGGACGCGGTAGGAATCGTACTCGTTCTCGTAGTCCTCGCAGTCTTCGTACGCATAACAAGTCACGATCTGTCTCCCGCCCTCGGACACCTGGAACGCCTCTATTGCAAGCCGAACACAACGACTCAGTTAGGTCAACTGCTCCGTGCTCTGAGGCGTCCACTCTCGCACAAGCACTAATCCAAGCTATTAAAACAATTCAACCCGCGAGGTCCCATACATATTTTGTTTCTAATTTCGATCCTTCGATTAATAATATTGATGCTTGGTGCGAAGAAGTGGATCGCGCCAGAGATACAAATGGTTGGAACGATCACGAATGTCTCTCTCGTGTAGCTTCATGCCTAAAGGGTGATGCTAGGGTGTGGCTAGGAGAGTGGGTCACGAATGACCGCACTTGGTCGAATTTTAAACAAGAGTTTAAACCACTTTGTCCTCGTAAGTTAGATTTTGCCAACATTTTGTTCGACGCCATGAAAACTACGTCCGATAGGTACCCTACATACGCGGAATATGCTCGCCGCACTTTGTTACGTTTGAAAGTCGTTCAGGGCCTCAGTGATGATTTACGATGCTTGATAGTTATACGAGGAATAGACAACCCCCAAATTCGCGCAGCTGCCGCGAACGCTGACTTAACCCCCGATAACCTTGTTTCCTTCTTATCGATTTATACTAAACCAAAGCTTGATAGTCGTTCTAACCTCGCAACTAAGAAACCAGACGTACATAAACCGAACAGCCGCACAGATATTAAGTGCTTTAAATGTGATCGACGCGGACATTTAAGTCGGGACTGTCTTCAAAGGTCCAAACCAGGCGTGAGCATAGACACAGCGTCTCAACCTAGTACGAGTAACTCCTGCGCGTTCTGCAAGAAACAGGGACACACTGAGGATGTTTGTTTTGCGAAGGCGCGTTCAGCGTCTCGAAACCCGCGTAGTGTTAGTTAACCTGTGCTCCTCATGAGCCATACAGTTGCCGAGGGGATTGAGCTTCTTCAAATGGTTCTGCGCGCTCTCACGCTGGCTTGGTTTCCAATAAACCTTCGTAAATGTTCATTCCTCGTTACAGAAGTCGAATACTTAGGCACGGTAGTTATATAGTCGAGGTCAGGTTAGGCCGAGTCTACGTAAAACCAAGGCCCTTGTCAATACTTCACCACCTAAAAACGTAAAACAGGTGCGCCAACTACTTGGCCTGGCCGGACACTTCTGCCGCTACATAAAAGATTACGCTCTGAAGACGGCACCGATAGCGCACTTAACTCGCAAGAACATCGAGTTCAATTGGACCTCGGAACACCAAGGGGATCCGATATGACCTCATCAAATTTCTTACCAGCGAACCGGTGTTAGTAATCATCGATCTCAAACTCCCGACAGAGGTACACACCGACGCGAGCAGCATTGGCAATGCTGCTGTCCTACTTAAACGCACTACGATGGTAAGATGGTAAACACGTCGTTGCGTACTTAGTAACCCAAAATAATAATTACGGATAAGGGTTCGAGTGCAAATTTTCGAGTCGAACGAATTCTCGTCATGGATAAACGACCCGGGGTGCGACCTACACTACATAACGCCGGAGATGCATCATGCCAATGGGCAGGTAGAAAGGTACGTGAGAACGGTTCTAAACATGCTTCGTATCGAAACCAATCACAACAATGCGTCATGGTCTGATACATTGTGGAAGCTGCAACTTATCCTGAACATAACCACTATTTAACCAAACATAAAACCACACAAAATTCGCCTCTTAACTTGCTCATTGGTACAAGCGCGACGACCCCCATCATCCGTGCACTAGTACGTGATATCGCAGCTGAAAACTCCACACCGCCGACTCTGCGAGAAATCACCAGGGAACTGGCTCGCCGGGCACTCAGACAGAATCAAGTGGATCAAGATGAACGAGTGAATCGGCTGCGACAACCACCTCGAAAGTTTTATATTAGTGATCTTGTTTTTGTCATCAAATTTTCACAGTCTACGGGGAAACTCGATCCTGGCATGCGTGGTCCTTATAAAGTGACCAAAGTGCTGCCAAGTGGGCGCTATGAGCTGAAGCTGCTCAGCGGCAGCTACGGCAAGACCACGCAGGCTGCAGCGCAACACATGATGCTGTGGCGAGGCGAGTGGTGCCCAGAGACTTGCGCGGCGTTCTTCGAACGTAAGCATTGGTACTAACTCACTATCACAGTCGTACCCTTTCCTTCACGATTTAAATGTTGGCCGTTTCTTTTAGTGACTATCAACATTCAATAAACTAAATTGAAGTTCCACAAAACTTAACGTATCTGCTATAATCGGGACGAAAAGGGGTCACGTGTGTTTAGTTAGAGTTAGTGTGTTATGTCCCGTATCGTTAATCGATTGTCGGGTATGGACGTTGGCGCCTGTCGTCAAGTCGTCCTAGCGTTGACACCAATATGTCAAGTCGCTGTAGCGTTGGCATTCATTTGTCAAGTCGCACTGGCGTTGGCGTTTATAAGCCAAGTCGCCTTAGCGTTGGTACGTTAACCAAGTCGCTTTAGCGTTGGTACGTTAACCAAGTCGCAAGCGTTGGTACGTTAACCAAGTCGCAAGCGTTGGTACGTTAACCAAGTCGCATTTTCTGTTTGTATTAACGTGGAGAGACTGCTTAGTCTCTTTGCTTCATGTTTGAGAAAATAATGTTTGTGAGGAATAGATGCGTTTATAAGATGAAGGATGAATTGATTGAACATTGTTTAAAAGAGAAAAGTGTGAAAGGGAGTGTTAGATGTGCTGTATTAATAACAGATACTGTTGTTCAATTGCACTTTCTAATAGATGAAGAACCTGAAGATGCGGAACCCAGCGAGACGTCTACAAGAACTGAAGTCGGGCTATCCATGCCTTCCTTGGACCCCGAAGCTGGACCATCGACCGTTGATGCTGCTGGACCTAGCGACACAACAAGAGAGGAGCGCGTCGAGGACGACTCTTCATCAGGAGAGGCCGTATAAGCAGCCATCCCTACCAAGCTGCCCTCGCCCCGCCAGTCGGCTATAAAAGCGAGAGCGCTGGCGCGCGCGGCTCACTTTTCCTTGGGCGTGCGAGCGAGGCTGTCACTCTGAGTTGCTGTCTATCGATTGTCTTCACTTGGTGATATTCATTTATTTCGTTATTTTTATGTGTCTTCTTATTTTTATTGAGATTTGTTTCGTTTTCCAAAGTGTAAAATATTTTGTTGAAAATTAAAGATTGTGAATTAGCTAAGTTTTGTTTTTTTAATTAAAATACCACTCCTGGTCTTATAATATAATAATAATTATATTATTATTGCCTGGCTGTACCAGCCTGGCAGTGTAGGATTGAGCGTCGTATCAGTGAGGCTAGGGTACTCATCGGTAAGCTCAGATGCTTTAGGGAGGGCAACATGCGCCCTAGGGTCATGCGCTTTGTGAAACGTGCATTCTTGGGGACTGGTATTAGTCCTCAAAATTATATTTCATGTGTCACAGAGCGCATCGACTTCCTGAAGCAGAAAATTTGTGCATGGGCTAATCGTATTCGAAGGTATAGGGTGCGAGTCGATCGCTTTACTCAGAACCGCATGTTCGAGAGAGATCAACGACGTGTTTATGCATCCTGCCGGCCTAGCATGAGCGGCTTATAACGCGCGATATGATATGGTACGGCAAGTTGTCTTGCTTACCCCTCTAAGGTGTAGGCAAGACGGCATGCCGTACCATATCATATCGCGCGTTATAAGCCGCTCATGCTAGGCCGGCTGGGAGCGATCGGATCAGAGTGATACTGATATGCATCGGCCGGATGATGATGCCATGATTTCTTTTTGGCACAACATCTGGTCCGTGCCTGTCACTCACTCTGAAGGCGCGTGGATGGAGGATGTTGAGCATTCGTGTGAGCTTATACCTGATATGAATGAAGTAACCATTGACTACCAAGACGTAGTTTGTGCAGTTTGTTCCTTACCCAACTGGAAATCTCCAGGCCCGGATGGACTGCACAATTTCTGGTATAAATGGTTACCTAGCTCGCACGTTTGCTTAGCATCTCAATTTCAATGTGCTTTATTATCTCACTCGCTTCCAGAATTCATGACAACAGGCATCACCCATCTGCTCCATAAATCTGGTAGTATTGCGGACCCCAAAAACTATAGACCTATCACCTGTCTGCCAACAATTTATAAAATTCTTACGTGCATTTTGAGGTCGAAGATTAATAAACACATTAATCAAAATTCTATTATGGTCGCCTCTCAGAATGGATGTGGGAATGGGGCCCGTGGTACTAAGGAGCTACTCCTCATTGACATGGCTATTAACCAACAGGTTCGTCGAAACCGAAAGAACCTGTCGACTTCCTGGATAGATTATAAGAAGGCCTATGATTCCGTGCCGCATTCGTGGCTCATGAGGGTGCTGGAGTTGTATAAAATAAATACAACTCTACGCACTTTCTTGATATCGTGCATGCGAAAATGGAGAACGGTCCTTTTCTATCCAGGATCTCGACGGATTCTAGGTCAGGGCGATCCTATAAAAATAGAGCGAGGTATCTTCCAGGGTGACGGTTTGAGTCCATTATGGTTCTGTCTGGCCTTGAACCCTCTGAGTACACTTCTCGAGAGTTCAGGGTTAGGCTATCGTTTACGGAGAAATGGTCAAGTAATATCACACCTGCTGTACATGGATGACCTGAAACTATTTGCCCATAGCAGTTCTCATTTGACAACGTTACTGAAGGTTACTGAAGCTTTCAGTAATGCCATTAAAATGGAATTTGGTGTGGACAAATGTGCAGTCATGCATGTAAAGCGTGGTCAGATAATGGAATCTACGGGTATACAACTCTCGGATTCTATTCATCTTAGATCTCTCTCCGTAAACGAAACCTATAAATATTTAGGTATGTCACAGGCATTAGGCATCAACGATGCTGACTTGAAACAGTCGTTGCGTGAGCGTTTCTTGGGGCGCCTATCAAAAGTCCTTAAAAGTCTTTTGTCTGGCGGAAACAAGGTTCGCGCATACAATGGATGGGTCATGCCGGTACTGATGTATTCCTTCGGCATACTTAAATGGACTCAAACTGAACTGGATGCCCTGGATAGAAAAGTTCGTACATTGCTAACAGCACACCGCATACATCACCCACGTTCATCGACCATGAGATTGTATATCCCGCGGAAGTGCGGTGGTCGTGGCTTCTTAAATGCTAAGACATTGCATAACCGCGAGATATGCAATCTTAGGGAGTATTTTCTCCAAGTCGATATGGGGTCTCATAGAGATGTAGTTGCTGTTGACAATGGACTGACTCCTCTATTTTTAGCAAAAGAAAACTGGCGCAAACCTGTAGTACTTAGTACGTCCGACCGCAGCACTGTGTGGCAAAGCAAGGAGTTACATGGCAGATTCTACCGGGCTCTCCATGGGCCCGACGTAGATTTACTAGCCTCAGTATCCTGGCTCCGTTTCGGTGATCTTTTTGGTGAAACCGAAGGTTTTGTCTGTGCAATTATGGATGAGGTTGTGATGACGAATAACTACCGAAAGTATATCCTAAGGGATGGCACAGTGGATATTTGCCGAGCGTGTCATCGTCCGGGTGAATCCCTTAGGCATATAATCTCCGGTTGTTCTCGTCTCGCAAACGGCGAGTATTTGCATAGACATAACCAAGTGGCCAGGATAATACACCAACAACTTGCTCTGAAACATAGTCTTGTGGCATCCGAGGTGCCGTACTACAGGTATGCACCAGAACAGGTCCTTGAAAATAGCCATGCCACATTGTATTGGGATCGATCTATTATTACAGACAGGACTATTGTTGCTAATAAGCCTGATATTGTATTGATAGATCGACACGAACGCCGCGCGATAATTGTTGATGTCACTGTTCCCCATGACGACAACCTTGTGAAAGCTGAAAAAGATAAAGAAAACAAATATCTTGATTTAGCTCACGAGATTGTTGACATGTGGGACATTGATTCAGCAATTGTTGTTCCGATAGTCATATCTGCCCATGGTCTGATAGCCAAGAGCCTCGATAAACACCTTAAGAGGCTCGCGTTAGGTGGATGGATCGGGAGTCAGATGCAGAAGGCAGTACTTCTGGACACGGCCCGTATAGTGAGAAGGATCCTGTCTCTGGATCCTTAACCATCGGTAGCCGGGACCTTGATCTTGCTTCCGTTGGGGAACTGCATTTTTGTATTTTTAAATGTTATATTTTTTAGTGTTATACATTGTAAAAATTTAATGTTTAGAAATATAATTTTGTAAGTATTTAAAATGTAATAAAGGGAATATATTATATATATTATACTATATAATATATTTTAGAAATATAATTTTGTAAGTATTTAAAATACAATACATATAACAATAATGCTTAAGCAAAAGCAGATTGGGATAGCTTTAAAAAACCTGGTCTATATTTATCTTTATTGTATTTGCCTGCGTGGTCACGTGGGGTATGCATCAGTTTTCAGGGTGCCGCTATGGTCCCGGGTTCGATTCCCGGTCGGATAAAGGTCGAAAACTAAATTTCGATTATGTTTGTTTCACAATATTTATACTAAAATGATGAAGCATCCAAAACTAAAAGCCTATTAGGCTATACATATATAAAGTGATGTATGTCGCATTTTGTGTGATAGTAAATTCATAAAAACTAAAACTCTATGAAATTTGAGATTAATTTAAAGAATTTTAAACCTAAAAGGCACCTAAATAGATATGATTAGAATCAATCAGGTTTTTGGTGAAAATGTCTCCAAAAACCAAATCCAGTTTTGAGAAATAGCTACTCCAAAACTGAAATCTTTCATGGAAAGAACACTGTCAACAAGAATCCTTAAGACTTTAAGCCACAGCATTGGAAACCAGCCTACGGGGCGAATACCATCTCCGATGCTGCAAGAGGTCACTCAGCGCCTGACGCGCCCGCCGGCTCACGTCAAGACGTCGACATCACGCGCATCATCCAGAACTTACCGGTAGTAGACCACGAGGTAATACGTAAGTCGCCTGCATTATTTTACTGATGCATAGTTGGACATTATGCTAATATCACACGGTTCAACCAAATTTATTCACTTTGGTTGAAAGGCGCAAAAATACAGGCGCACATTGATATTGAATGATTCACTTTAACATTGTTAAATTTGGTTGCTTCATCCAAATTGAAAGGCAAAAGAGAACCGTGTATTTCTGCCGTTACCGATGACCCTATAATATCATTGTGGATAAAAAGGAAAAAATACTATTCAATCGCTCATTGCAATTTATAGTTCCAGTGTTTAACCTATGAACTAACTAACCTCGTATAAGAAAATTATATTCAATTTAGAAAAATAAATATAAGTAAAAAAGGAAAACAATATCATTTTAGAAAGTTACTTTGGGTCCAAATAGTGATACCTAATTGCTTTATACTTAATCTCAGGCAACTAGGACTACGTGACATACTCTAAGTAATTACTAAAAACTGTAACATGACGTCTAGATATAGACCTCAAAGACGATTACTTGTTAACTTCGTTAAAAATACAATGATATTATTCTTTATGAATTCAATCACCTTCCTTTGGTTACTATACAGTTCCGTTTATCTGTACTTAAATAATAAAATAAATTAAATCATTTTTGAGATTTCATAAACTACCACAGTAATATATTAAAACGACTTGGGTATACCTGATTAATCCTTTTAACACTGGTTGCCTTCATGAGACGTTTTGTTCACCAAGGATATACTAACTTCTCACTAACTTTTCTACTAAACAAATAGACAAAAGTGGTTAAGTATAGTATCGAAAAAAGAAAATGTAAAATTCTTGCGATTTATTTTAAGAAGTTCGATAAATGTAAATTGCGAGACTTCACAAAGTTCCTCGGGCTTACAACGTTTACTCTTGGCCTGCCTGCTACCTATTATTCCTGGCTGGAATATTTTAAATGCCTGTGTATTACTAATTATCCTAGTTACGAATAAAACATAGTTATCCCAAAGAACGTAGCCGATAAACGTTCCCATCTTAGACTCGACCGATCCTCAATAGAAGCAACCCCAGCCAGTTAGTCTGGCTAGGATTCATTTTGCTCATTTTGCAATGAATGCAATGAACCAGAGCACACCAGAGTCTTGTTAGAGCCATTTGAAAGAAAATAAAGCATTATTGCACATTAATTCACTCGAGTTAATAACCAAAGTTACGGTTGAAATATTATATTACGCAACCGTATGTGTAAAACAAAATAGCTTTATTTTACAATAATATTTTTTGGAAATATTATGTTCGCATCATAGAAACACAAAATATGAAAGTGACGCTGTCTTACTTATAAGGGAAAAGTTTGACAATAGAGAATAACTACTATGACAACTTGTACATTTCTGAATAATTAGATTGTTAGCCATTGTAACCAAAATTTTCTACTTAAATAACTTGAAAACCGTTCCAGAAGCACAGGCAGTCGAGGCTTACATAATATCCTGGAATAATACTAGTTTCATTCTAATGCTCGCGTCATTAGTTATAAAAATTGAATTTTATTGTTTGCATTACAAATGTGTGCATGTTTCAGAGTTTAAATATATATTATATATACATATATTGATTATCTTATCTTATCTTTATCTTTATCTTTATCTTATCTTTATTAGATACTTAAATAAAATAAAAGTCTTTAAATGGAAGACATTGTGATTGTCTTATGTAGGACGACACTGCCGTGGTCCCCATTGGTTAGAAAATTATACATTTCTGATAATATGCGTATTTTGAACTAAATATTTACTTATTTGAATCTCTTTTCACATGAACACACATCTTACAAGTTATCCGGCAAGCATTACTAAAATGAAAAAAAATAATATCCAAGAACTATTGATATTATTTTAACCACTTTGTCACGAAACATGTATAAACAATACGATAGACATATCAAAGCCTGGTTAGCATATTACATCAAATATAGTGAATATTGTCAGAACCAACAAAATATTTATTTTAAACAAACAATTTTGACAAACGATTCAAATTATTGTACAAAATTTTAAATCTAATTTAATATAATTATACTCAATTTTAATGTTAAATAATACTTAAGATGATCAGATCACTGAATCAAGCTATTTATGAAAGGAATATTCAGATAGACCCACAAGGCCTAAGTACCTACAACTAAACTGAGATACTAAATATATTATTTAACTATTTAGCACAAAAGGTTCCAAATGAAGATCTAGATCTTGGAAGTCAAAAAAAAAAGATATTAAACTGTCTGTCAATAAAGGTCGTTAACTCTGCTGACTTTGTTTACTGCTCATTGCAAGCAATCATTTCCTTGTGAAAAAATAAATAATCTGTACAATCTAGCACAAACAGAAATTGTAATACAAATCCAGACCTAATTCATTCCAACTATGGTTAAAAACCTTTTTATAACACACTCTGATTTCTGTCGAGCAAAGTGTATTAAGAAATATTTAAATAAAACACCAGTTACACTCTTTTTATTAGTTACAAACAATGTTGGAAACGTCCTCATTTATAGGACAAATCACAAACAATAAGTACCTGACTAAAAATACTCTTCGTTGTAGGTAGTAGAATATATCCTGTATTTACTGCACATCTGCACTGCACATAGCACACGCCATGCGGCGATATTATTTTGATGGATAGGATTGCTGGATGGAGCGAACCTTCATCTGTTTTTTGCCTATGTTTACAAAAGAATAATTATCCAAAGCACTGATGAATTTGGTAGATCAATATTGTTTTTCTTTGATTTGTGAATTATTCTGTAAGAAAAAATACAATAATTTAAGATAATAATGTAGTACCTTCATTAATGATTAAAAACCAAAGATCATAAGAAACTTGATGTTATGACAATATTTTCTTAAAACAATGTCATTACATACTTATCTTTTTACAAATTTTTATCACTTTCTCTAAACATCCTACATTTGTAAACCAAATCGCCAAGAATGAAGCCGTGAAACATAATTCAAAATTCAAAATTCAAAATTCAATATCGTTTATTCAATTTAGGTTTGTTTAACAACACTTATGAACGTCAATGAAGCTACGCCATCGGTTCGCAAATCCTACGGCAGGAGACCTTGTAGCGAGAAGAACCGGCAAGAAACTCGCCAAGGGCTATTTTTTTCTCCCTGTTTTAACTTATACAGAGTCGTCAAATTTGAAAAGTGACCTTCACATAATAGTAAGGTTACTTTCCATCACAATACAGAATGCCGCTTAAATTAAGTACAATTTTGCTTATTACCTAAAACAGTAAACAATTTTCAACTAAACAAGGAATCAAATAGTTTAATGGACACACTAATCTTAATCTTATTCACATTGTATTATAGGATTAATGAAAAGGAAACTGCAAGCTGCGCTGTATATTCAAATTTATAAGTATTAACAAATAAAAGGAATTTTTGAATAAATAAAACAATTATTAGAAAAATTGCTGTTACTGTAAGACACGGATACCAAAATTACTATGAGACACACCAGCTCGCTCATAAATCAATATAATACTATTATTAACCATATCCCGAACACCTTTAACACAAGTAGACATGAGCAGACCCACCCCACTGGCAGCACCCGTTCACGAGCATGACGCATGAGCCAGCCATCGCTTCGCTCAACCATATTTTAGGGAACGTAACGACCCTGAAACGACGATTGAATATCAAACGAACTTACCAAGTGAAGTTCGATCACAATTATGTGAAAGGCTTCATTCGACGCGATTTACATACACCCTCCATATTCTATAATTAATAATATCAAGTATTTATTACTTACCCTTCCCTCTATTTGATAAAAATCTATAAAAAGTGCTTTAAACATAATGATTCGAATTTGACAGGTAACCAAACAGGTAAGTTAGGGACCACAGAGTAGAGAAATGTTGCCAACACAAAAAAAAAAAAAAACTTTAAACCACCGTGCAAGGCTGTCGCTTGGGGGCGCAACTACATTTGTAAACCAAATCGCGTCGAATGAAGCCGTTCACATAATAGGGTATTTTACTGTTGTTGAAATGTAGATATTTAATGATGACGTTAAAAAATATTGCAATTAAGAATACCAAATGTGAAAAAATAATTTGAATCTGTTTTATAATAAAAGAATTATAGTCTGTTTGATTTTGACTATAGCTGTCTCTTTCTAAAACGAAATCTTCTATGGCGTGACTATGACGCTACTAACCCACTGACGTCACTAAGATAGCGTCCTGTCCTTGTCTAATTATAAATAAATAAATAAATAAATAAATTCTTTATTTGAGTAAAAACACACAGTACAAGAAAAATGTGTACGGTAGGGACTGCAGAAGTTAAAACTGTGTCGCAGCCGCTAACGCCCACCTCCGAAATAGTAATAAAGAATAGGTACTAAAATTAAGCTTAACTAAACACTATTAAAAGTTACATAATATAGCAAGTTATGCCTCTCAAATGTCAATGAGGTTTTCAGTCTCTGAATATGTCAAACTTTGAAGCCATTTGGTAAATTTTGATTTACAATGTCTTAATGTCAAAGGATATATGTTAAGCACCTTATTTATCCTGTTATAAAGTGTGGGACTCATAAAATGATACTGACGTCGTGCCAACTTAATCCTGCATGGTACTGTATTGTAAACTTTGTCAAATCTACGCTTCCTCAAAGAAAGATCCGGGTCATATGGAGTTGAGGCATGCTTACGCAAAATAGCTTTCAGAAGGAAGAGCTGTCTGACAGTTAAAACATCGCACACAGAGTAAAGCTCACTTGTGGGAAAACGTATGGGTTTAAAAATCATAACTTTTAAAATAGCTCTTTGAGCACGTTCTATTCGAATAAACGCAGTTTTATTAGTGCCTCCCCAAGCCACTAAGCAGTAGCCTAA
Organism: Crambus lathoniellus; assembly: GCA_949710035.1. NCBI lineage: Eukaryota > Metazoa > Arthropoda > Insecta > Lepidoptera > Crambidae > Crambus > Crambus lathoniellus. Next base: position 17,288,764 of record OX453303.1, on the reverse strand, counting down.
GATAGACTGTGCAAGTGCATAGTACACAGTTTTAAGTGTTATGAAATCAGCAGATGGTGTCAGGCTTCTAAAAATATATATAAGCTTTCTAAGACGCGGAACAAGGTAGTCCAAGTGTGGAATCCATGACAAGGTGGCATCCAATACAATTCCAAGATATTTAATGGAAGAAGTGCGCGTAATCTGAGCACAGTTGCAGTTTCGACATTGTTGGGGACATTCGTGAGCAATGATATTGAACGAGGATGGTGGCAGAGATAACGTTGAAGGTGAAAAGGTTATATATCTTGTTTTTGCTATATTCAAGGTAAGAAGATTGTTAGAGAGCCATGCCACTACTTTTCTTAAGGCAATATGCGATACTTCACGAACATCCTGCCAGTCTTTTCCATGAAAAAGCAAAACTGTATCATCAGCGTAGGTTACAACTTTACAATTTATAAGTGGTAGACTACAAAGATCATTTATAAATATTAAAAATAAGGTAGGTCCTAGGACACTACCTTGTGGAACTCCGTAATGAATAAATTTATCTTGACTCTCATAGTCATCAATCACAACTCTCTGAGCACGTTCAGTTAGGTAACTCTTGAAAATATCAAGAACCAGGCCCCTAACTCCTACAGCCTCAAGTTTCTCAATTAAGATAGGTATGGAGACTGTGTCGAATGCTTTGGTTAGATCCAAAAACACTCCCACAGTCTTATATTTGCTGTTTAAATACTGTGCAATCGCATCTGTCAGTTCCAACACAGCATCCTCCGTAGACTTTCCAACTCTAAAGCCAAATTGATTATATTATTAGTAATAATATAATCAATCAGTTATAAATGTGAAAGTTTGGATGTTTGGATGTTTGGATGTTTGTTACTCAATCACGCCAAAACGGCTGAACGGATTTGGCTGAAATTTGGAACACAGATGCTTTGTAGCCTGGAGAGGAACATAGGCTACTTTTTATCCCAGAAAAATAACAAATTCCCGCGGGATAACGTCGTGTAGTCCACGCGGGCGAAGCCGCGGGCGGAAAGCTAGTTACTAATAACACTTTTTGAATCTAAGAAATCGATTAGGCGACGGTTGAGGATTTTCTCAAACACCTTGGAAAAAACAGTTAAAATAGAGATGGGTCTATAGTTGGAGATATTAGTTCTATCACCGGATTTGTGGATTGGATGAATGACAGCTTTTTTGAAGACCCTTGGAAACACACCCGCCGAAATGCAGACATTAAAAACATGTGTGAGAATAGGGGCTAAAAACATCCTGCAGCTTTTGAGAATAGACGTAGGGATATTGTCCCAGCCCACTGCAGTAGTATTTTTGAGGCTTAAAATAATGTGTTCTATTTCATCATCATCTGTGGCCAATAACACCATTGAGTTTACCGAATGTGGTACTGAAGAAAACACATCACGTTGTCGAGCTTTACTTGATCTGGCTTTGGACGCTAGCTGCTCACCAATACCAACGAAGAAGTCGTTAATAGAGTTTAAAGAGGAGTCAATGGAGTCAATGTGACTCAAAGATAGTAGATCACTAGCGGCGTACGATTGTTTTTTTAAGTTGGTAATCTTTTTAATCGTTTCCCACGTAGCTTTTTGATTATTTTTCGATCTTTCAAACTCACTGCGTTCATATTGAGTTTTCAACTTTTTTAGTAAATTATTGCAGTAGTTTCTATACCGTAAATAAACTTTAAAGTTTAAATCATTGTTGGGTTCTGTTTTTGTTTTTTTATACAGCTTATCACGATTCCGAATACAACGCAAGATTCCGGGAGTTATCCAAGGCTTAAGTATTCTTTTCCTGCTAGGGATGATAACTGGATGTGAGTGCTTGGAAATTGCAAATGAAACCGTGTTTACTAGTTTTTCCGCAGCCTGTTCAGGATCAAAGCAGTTAAGAATATGTGAAAAATCTGTTTCAGATAATTCCTTTGTACAAGCAGTCTCATCAAGACGAATAAAAGCACGTTTTTTGGAAAGAGTAGGAATTTTTAATTCAGATATTAATATTACTGGAGCGTGATCGGTAATAAGCGAGTCCAAAACTAACGTAGTGGCCCGCCTATTAGTTTTTAACATCACATGGTCAAGACAGCTTTTTAGACGTGTTGGTAATATATGAGCTGGTAACATTCCGTGTGATGCGATGGTGTTTAAATAAAATTCAGTATGTGAGTCTGTATTTTCCGCTATGATATCAATATTAATGTCGCCAATAATACTAATATTTGGAAAGTTACTCACTAGTTTTAAAGTATCATCCAAAGATTTTATGAAATTATCGGGATTATTAAACGAAGGGGGGCGGTAAATTGCAACCAAAGCAAAGTCATTCGAAAAAGTTATAGTTATGCTATTTGCGTCTAGTATGTTAGTAGTGAGAACTGAGCAGGCAAGATCATCACGGACATAAATCACGATACCTTCGTTCTGTGTCTTATAATCAGATGAATAAGAAAGGTATCCAGATAATGAAGGAACATACGGGCATTTACTGAGCCAGCATTCGGTTAATATTATGATATCCAACTCTATATCCACTCTATCCAACAGTAATTGAAGACTATCAAAGTTACAGTTTATACTACGAATGTTCATTTGGAATATATTTACAGACTTATTGACACATTGAAAGTTTTGCGAGCATTGTTCTGGAGAACAAATTAATGAGTTTGATACAGTTATATTTTCTATTTCATTTATTATATTTAAATTAATATCCATTTATGATTATTATTAATACATTCAGTAAGGGGCAATAGCGTGTAGGTATCCAAGAGCTGTATACATATATTTCAAGTTTATAATATGTTGTTAATATTGTGTACAAAACTTTAAACAAATTGCTTAAAGGTGCTTGATAAAATCCATAGAAGTGACATAAACAAATATAGACATTGAGATGATCATGTAGGCATATAGTATTAAATCGTGTTGAGTTATAATTATATTGTATATAGTTAGACATTTTAGTTGCTAAATAGCTTAGACTACTATTGAAAAACTTAGTTATAAATAGACAGTTTCTAGAAATATATTGACAATAAAATGGAGCTAATGTTTGCATTTCTAATAATAATATAAAAATGACGTAGAAAAGACAAGGAAAAATTACCAAATTATATTTAGTATCATAGTGAATTACTAGTCATTCATTAAATTGCAGTTTCTTTAACTCAGCTTCGCTCGATATTTGAAGGTGAGGAGTTCCATCACTCTTGCGCAAATAAATCTTTCCTCGCGTTACCCAGCAATACTTAAATTCATTAACTTTGGCAAAGTCTCGCGAAAGAAAGAACAATCTTTTCATGTCTGAAGATAGGTTTTCCGAAATAAAAACTGGTCTTGGTGGTCTGGCTATTTTTAAGTGCTCAGTGCTTAAGTGTCAGAAGTAAGATCGACGATCATGGTCTTATTTTGGGGATCTTTGGTTTTGATGCGGAAAATATCTCTGACTTCGTGTTGTAATATAGGTGTTTTTAATGTATTACCAATTTTAGTCAATGTATTGAAGAGAGTTTCCTTCGATTCCGGTTGAGTTACGGGGATGTTTCTTATCTCCAAGCAGGTAGATCGCGCACTGCGTTCAAACCTTTCCAGTTTGTCTTCAAGGGACTTTATATATTCCGAGTTGTTTTTGCGATCGACCTCTAATTTATTTATTTGATCTTTTAGAGTGTCGTAATTGTGGGAGAGAAAATCAATAGACGATCTAATGTCTGCGTTTTGGGTTTTTATATCTGACATAGCAGTCCAAATTTTTTCATACTTAATATCCTGCTGGGTTCTGAAGTCCTGAAACATAGCTTTCATATCGGTCATGAAAGTTGACAAGTCCTCAGTATCGCCACAGCGTTTCCTTTTTGGGCGCTGAGTGATGCGCGCCGAAGTATCCTCGCCGATTTGTTTGTCAGTCAAATCCGGTTCCGAGTGGCATTGTTGCAGTAGCGCCGCCGCCGGTGACTGAGTCGGAGAACGATCTAACGGCATTTTTTCGCAGCTACCAGGATATCAAAAATGTATAGGCGTAGCGCGTGCGTATGCTTGAGCGAGAGGTCTCGGTTAAAAGGGCAGTGTCGACGTCTTCATACAGATACAATTTCCGTCCACTATAAGTTGACCTGTTATTATATGTACAGCGAGACAGCGTGTTGTCCTTTTCTACAGCGTCTTTACTCAATGGACAGCTTGCTAAAGATGTGTCGGATAGTTTATTACACACATGCGCAGTGACTTTAGTGGCACTTATAGTAAAAGAGTACTCACTATTGAAATAATATTATGAGCGCGCCGCTGCTGTCGTGTGCGTCAGGCAGGACGTATAAAGTCTTCGTCGCCGCGTCAAGTGCTTGTTTATACTCTGCTCCTTTATGCGCTCCTTATTATTCGACCAATTTATTGTTCACTATAAGCGTTAATTATTTGATGATATAGAAATTAAACGTAGTTTCGCTAACACACGTCTGATTGCCTCAGATGTCCGGAGGGAAGGGGTTATAAAGTTTGAAGTCCTATATCTTTGAAAATATTCAAGATAATTCAAAATGAAAACTTGTTTCGTTTAGCTAATATTTCGAAAAACATTTTAAAGAAATAAAAAAAATCAGTAAAATACCGTATTGTGATCGAACTTCACTTGGTAAGTTCGTTTTATATTCAAAAATACAAGCATCCGTTTTTTTCCGGATCGGTAAAATTCAGTGTAGTGCACAAACGCCCTTACGCTTGCTCGGCCGCGCTCGATACACTTCACCCGGACGCAGCGGCATGCGGCAGCCGGCAGTGAACTGTGAACTCGCGACTAGTCTATATAATTTGTGCTCGCGAGCGCCCCGCGAATCGAAAATCACTTAAAATTCAATTAAAAATAAACTAGTTAATAATAAAATTAAAATTATGACGGCCGGAATCCCTCTGCTAATCAAAGACAATCATTTTCGAATATTTTGCATTAACTTAAACCAAGTAGGTATACTGCAAGTAACACGATATTTGGATTACGATTAGACGGATGTTTGGGATTTTATTTGACACAGTAAAATATCACCAATCGAAAAAAACGGCCGGAAGCACTAGATAAATAACTGTAAAATAACTTATATTTTTTCCAAGTTTTTAAGTAGGTACTTGTGATTTGCGAGTAATCCATAATTTAAAATACCCTATTTTGGGGAATCGCAGCCTTAAAGACATACCTACAAAAATTCCCTTTCATCAAACTCCACGGCTTTAACTTTTAATTAACGCCGGTCAGGGGCTGGTTACTCTTGATCCCTTGACATCGCACGTGAGCTCAATTTACGGGAAATGGTCACGTTATCGACGCATAAAACGCTTTCAAAATTAGCATTTATGTACCTTTACTGAAGAAACGGTAAGCGATATTAGAGAACGAAGAAAATAAGTTTTTTTGTAAAAACTTCTTTTTTTATGTAAAGCTTTTTTGTTGACTGTACTTTAATATTGTATTGCCATCCAAACCAAACCTGTATGCAAAGTTTCAGCGTAATCGGACTCTGGGAAGTGGGTCAAATTTAGCTTGCAAGATTTGACATACATACACAAAATAATAGAGCCAACCAATAACCAAAGAATACTATAATATTACTAACGTACAATAACTCCCCGTTAGAGTGCAACAAAATTAAGCCAGTAAAGAGACTAATTAATGGGGGTTATCCTTATTACAAGTGGTCCGGTAGTTCTAAATTTTTGAAATGTTGTCTAGGATGGTTATAGTGAGTATTAAAAATGTAAAATGCTCAATTCCTCGCCCTCCGCCCCCGCCGCCATATTGAAAAAATCGGCAGTTTTTTCAGATTTTCGCTTATATCTTCGTTTAGGTGCATTTGAGCCAGAAACGATTGTTGACAATGTTGTACGGAATTAAATTTTCTATAGTTAACGGTTTAAATTTTATATTTAGGACAGATAGTTCTTTTAAAAAAATGATTTTCCAGAAATTTGTCACAAACTTCTACAGAACAGGGTGCAAAATGGGACCAGAGTCGTAGCATTTTGAAACGGTGACACATTGAAACGCATACAGTTGATTGTCATAATTTAATTTGGCATACATCATAAGGCATAATATTGAAAAGCATTTTATTCCTTGGCGTAAATTTCATAACGCATAATGATAATAATGCATAATAGTTGAAAGGCATAATATTAAAAAGCATTATCTTCGAAATTCATATTTTCGTTTGTCATAATTTCGTAAAGCATACTTTAAAACGAATAATTAATTTTTAAAAACATTATTTTACAAAATTGTCAAAACGGTGCGTCGTAGCCAAAATCTGACGAAATTTTTGATACCCTTTTAATTACCCCGGAGGTATTTGAGAGACATCCAATGGTAAAAAAAAACTTTTTTTGACATCTGTTGGCTCAAAAAAGTTTTTTTTTAACTATAAGTTTTGAATTTAGTTCAAATGGAAGAAAACAGAGTAGCAGGGGGACGGGGGGGCGCAGCCCCCCTAACAAGGGGGCTCGAGGGGCAAAGCCCCCCGCCACCAAAGAAATCCTAACAGTCGTTTTTGGTTAGGTTTGGTTAGAACAGTGACCAAAACGCCGCGCGAGCCGAGCGAGCGAAGCGAGTGTGCCGCGGCAGCGGCCGGCGAAGCGCCAGAAAAGACTTTTTTATTTTCACAGGCCTAGCTTCAAAATAATTAAATAAAAGATAATACCCCGTTAAATTTATACATTTTGAATATTATGCCTTTTAAGTATTATGACATTTAAAACTTATGCCTTTTGATAATTATGCTTATTGAAATTATGCCTTTCGATGATTATGCCTTTTAAAATTCGGGCAAAAAAAGTATGCGTTATGAAATTATGGCTTTAAGAATTATGCATTTCGATGATTATGCCTTTCAACACGATGCGTTTCATGTTTATGGCGAAAAATGTTATGCGTTTCATGTTTATGGCGAAAAATGTTATGCGTTTCATTAGGTAACCTTTTGAAACCTTATTCAATATATACTAGGGTTTTGGTTTGGGTCCCGAGACGTCTCGTGTCTCGACTCCCGGGACTTTCGGGTCGAGACTCGAGACGAGACACGATTGTCGAAATTGTTTTTTTTTTTCAAATCATTGAAAGGCACCATCTATTGCAATAATTTATAAATCATTGAAAGAAGCACATTGCATCTCTTTCCTTTAACTCTCGTTCTTTCGGCACAGCGATCATCACTCTTCAGTCAGTTCAGTGGGGACTACTCCTTTGTCTATAAGATCTACACGGTAATTTTTTTTCACCCCACATAATTTTAGGGATTATTCTACTCATGAAAACAGACAACTTTTATTATGGGACCAAAACTGAAATCGCGAAATAAAATCAGCTGTTTCATACATTTTGATTAAATATATTTGCACTTTTGTATGGAACAGCTGGTTTTTTTTTCGCTATTTTAGTGTTGGTCCCATAATAAACGTTGTCTGTTTTCATGAGTAGAATAATCCCTAAAACTATCCGAGGTGATAAAAAATTTAAAACCCCCTCCGTGATGAGATAGTGCATGACCACGCTTTTCGTGGTTTGGAAAGGGACCAGAGGGAAATCTGCCGTACGATGTCCGGAATGCCTTGGAATTATATTCGTGAACCCATCCAGAGGCTTTGGGTATTATAGCTTTGTCTGGTATTATATCAATGGTGTCCACATGGAAATTGAATTAAAATGTCTTTAGAAATGTTAAACCTCGGAAGTCCTCCGGGCTCCATCTATAGGATGCTGTTTCTCCCCACTCATTCGCATAATAACATAACTTATATGAGGATGGGTGTCGGAAACAGGGTTATGTCAAAGGGAATCGGGAATTCGGGAATCGAACCCGAGACCTCTGGCGCAGGTAGCTGACCCCTGAGCCAAATCGGTCGTCAAACTTTCTTACTTGTTTAAGCCAGCTACATCATGTAAACACATTTCTCTCGCGCAGCGCAGCGCAGCGCAGCGTCGACCCGGGTGTGCACACTTTACTAGTGTGGCGCAGCGCGTCCTGACGAAATTTTTGATCAGTGTCAATCGAGTCGTTGCCGAGCTAACATCTGCATTATGTTTTCTTCTAATTTTGAAAACAATTTCTGTTCTTACTTGAACATATTAAATCCAAAAAAAAAATATGTTGATTACGATGATAAGATGATGATGAATGAATACGAGATGCAATTTATATCTATACTAATACTATAAATACACTTTGTTTGTTTGTAATAGATAAACTTAAAAAACTTGGTCTGACTGTTAACCCAGCCAAGACGCAGTGTATTATCATCGGCAGTCCTCATTTTGTTTCGAGGATCGATTTTAACCAGCTTCCGGCAGTTTCCTTGGATGGTACTATTATTCCTTTTTCAAGTTCTGTTAAAAGTCTAGGTGTTATCTTTGATCAGCATATGTCTTGGAGACCTCATATTGAGGAAACTAGGAAAAAAATATTTGCAGCATATGGCTCACTTAACCGGCTTCGTAACTTTTTGCCGACCAGTACTAAAATCACTCTGTCACAATCGCTTCTGCTGTCTATCTTGGACTACGCTGATGTCTGCTTTACTGACCTGTCGGAGGGGTTACTTGATAAGTTGGAGCGTCTGCAGAACGTTGCCATCAGGTTTATATTTAATCTTCGTAAATATGACCATGTGTCCTACTTCCGTAGCAAACTCCAATGGCTCCCAATTCGCCGGCGCAGGGACTTACACACACTTAAACTTCTCTATTCTATCCTTTTCATGCCTACTTCCCCTCCTTATCTTAAAGACTGCTTCTCCTTTCACTCTTCATCTACGTCATGTACTTTGCGTTCCTCATCTAACCTCACCCTTGAAATTCCACGTCATTCTTCCGAATTTTTTTTCCTACTCTTTCTCTGTCCATGCTGTCCGTTTGTGGAACGCGCTTCCTGAAGGTATCAGAAAGGCTCAGACTCTAAAATCCTTTGGAGATCAAGTTAGAAGTCATTTCCTCTCCCTTACTCATTAAAGTTTATGTATTATTTTATTTTTCTCTATTTGTCATCCTAGACGTATTCTATCCTTTTTATGCACCCTCTCCCCTCTGTTCTTTTGATTTTTTTTTTCTTTCGCCCAAGGTTGCCTGGAAGAGATTGCTATTTAGCAATAAGGCCGCCTGTTGTCTGTTTTCTCATAACTATGTCTCTTTGTGTTATTGTTTCTTTCTTTGTGTGCAATAAAGCTTTTTTTATTATTATTATTTTATTTATTAAAAAATACTGAACCGATTTTAGAAATATTTAGTGTAATTTATTTTCAAATCAGAATTAAACATTATTTTTGTTATAAAATTAAAAAGTATTGTGTACTAAAAACACTTTAATACTGTTTTAACAGTATAATTAACAACCCTACATGATAATGAATTGGTGACTCTTCTAAAAAAAAATTTTTTTTTAAGTTGGCCCATTATTGACGGAGAAATCGGAGAACATAAGTAGTAAAAAGCAAAATGCAGAGCTCCGCTGAGCAGTCCGCTACCGAGCCATCTGACGATACAAAGCTAGAATGTGGTGGGGGGTCTGGCGTAATCGGAGCCGAGCGGATGCGCTGCGCTACGCTGCGCCAGAGAAATGTGTTTCTAGCCATACTAAATGTATGAAACCGATCGCGCTGCGCTGCGCTGCGCCAGCGAAATGTGTTTCTAGCTTAAATCGAGTCGTTGCCGAGCTAACATCTATTATGTTTTATTCAGACATTTTGCAAAATGGTTACGCGCTGACTCTCGCTAAATAATGTATCTATTGCCGAAAGTCATATACTTACCAAAAAATTGTACACAATTTGTCACAAAAGAGTTTGTTACAGAAAACTTACCAAGAAACCAAAGCATTAGGAGATATCATTAGGAATCTACGACGGTCACAATGGATCACTCAATCCATACACCATTTGTACTGAGTGATCCCTGAAGTACCCTTCAAAGTTGTATAAATGTACGATTTCTATTTTGTCCCTTAAAATATAGATTAGAAACGTATTTGTACAACAAAATTCAGAACACAAATAATTATATTTAAAAAAATGTAAGCAATTAATTGTTTTTAATGCAGCTGAACTGAGTGTGATTCTTAAAAGCTTATTCAGTTAACTTATCCATTCATATTACTTGGCAGTAATCACTTCAAAAATTTGTACAACTTTGTGATTAAAACTTAGCATATAAATAATTTATTTGTGTATTGTAATTAGCAATATTTCCGTTCCTTTAATATATTAAGGAATAGTGTTTTGTAGGGTGGATATAAATTTCTAGTTAGACGGACTTTTTTGGTTCCTACCTTCGGCTTAGGTTGCAATAATAATTGTCCATATTTGAGTTTTCATAAGTTTATTGCATTTAGTTGTTTGTTCGAAATAACGCAAAGTGAACTTCACACTGTGAAGTGATAGTGATTATTAGTTACAGTTATCAGTTTTCCTGTCTGGTGAAACAATTTAAGTTACGTTGTGTATTTTTTATATGCTACTAGCTTTCCGCCCGCGGCTTCGCCCGTGTGGACTACACGACGTTATCCCACGGGAATATGATATTTTTCCGGGATAAAAAGTAGCCTATGTACCTCTCTATCTCCAGGCTACAAAGTATCTGTGTCCCAAATTTAAGCCAATTCCGTTAAGCCGTTTTGGCGTGATTGAGTAACAAACATTCAAATATTCAAACATCCAAACATCCAACCATCCAAACATCCAAACATCCAAACATCCAAACGTCCAAACGTCCAAACATCTAAACTTTCACATTTATAATATTATTAAGTAGGAATAGCTTTCCGCCCGCAGCTTCGCCCGTGTGGACCACACGACGCTATCCCGCGGGAATGTGATACTTTTCCGTGATAAAATGAAACTTATGTTCCTCTCCAGGCTACAAAGTATCTGTGTCCCAAAGGAGAATGCCCATGGACGGTACTCATTTGTGTCATGCTTGTCAGATAAAAAACATACTACAATTAATTTCTTAATATTTGACCATTTTTCATGGCCCAGAGTTTTAATTTTGAACAGGGATTTACTTTTTAGGTATTAAGGTAACAGTGTATTTATCAACAACGGAAGCCAGGACACTGCTGTGTGACTGCCACTGTCAGCAGTTCGGATAATTTAGGCTTTGAGCGGGTGCGTTTACGGGTAGCGACGACTGTCGGATAAATATGGGTATTTTTGTGGCGATCCTGTAGAAAAAGCCAAAATGACAACTACAGGCAGGAACCCAACACTATTTAAAATAGTAACTTTTGTGTGTTATTTTTTTATGAAAGGCGTAGGAGTTCATATGTTACTTAAAACACTCATTATTACTATATTTAGCCTATTCGCCCTAGCCCCGACGAATCCGGTTAATTTCTGATTCGGTTACGGACTTTTTCTAGTTTGATAGGCGGCAACACTGACTGTCAGTCATCGACAATATCGACCAAAGAGTAATAACTCTGCGCGCGACTAGGGCGTTTTTAGCGCTAGTTACAATACATTTTTTTGCTCTAAGGTTATGGAAAATATTAAGCCCCCAGTACACGATGGCCGATCATGGTCGGCGACCATGACCAAAACATCGTACATTGACACTTTTGAACGAACAAGTTTAGAAAGGTTCTTTCAAAAGTGTCAATGTACGATGTATTGGTCGTGGTCGCCGACCATGATCGGCCATCGTGTACTGGGGGCTTTAGTGGTCGATTTTGACCGCGCGCAGACTTATCTGGCGCGACATACTCTTTACTGATTACATACTCTTTGATCGACATCGGACGGAGCTTATGGACTGGATTTCTGTTATTTTTATTTAAAAATCGTTGGTGTAGACTTTTAAACCTTAAATTGTGGTATTTGTGAATCGTGATATTTTCTATAAAAATATCGAATCATTTGCGTGGTGCATTGTTATTTGGAAGAATGTTCGACTGAAACAATCGCTGTTTACACTTACTGTTACATTTTAGGAAATAATTTCTAAATCCTTGTTTTTACTTTCAATATTATAATGGGGAGAAGTAATTAGATATTTTACCTACATAATTAAACAGGTATGGCTTTGATGCAACATTAGACGGCCGACCATAGCAACTTGGGCATTCTCCTTTCAGCCAAATCCGTTTAGCCGTTTTGGCGTGACTGAGTAACAAACATTCAAACATCTAAACATCCAAACATCTAAACTTTCACATTTATAATATTAGTAGGAACTAGGAAGTAGGATAGAATATAGAAGTAGGATTAGTTTTGATTGTTATGTTGGTAGAAGTCTTATTATATGGTTAAAATAATAATTAAATATACAGTCGGTCATCGGAGGCATCTAGACAGAGCAATCGTGCGCGGTACGCGTGGTAGGAGGTTAGCGGGTCCAACATTCTAATAATACAGCGGTTGCAGAATGCCATATTACGGTCAATATCCAACGCACCGGGGCTCGTTACAAACAATGAGATCCACGAATATTTAGATATGGATACGGTAAAGGAGGAAGTAAAAAAATGCAACTACCAAGAACGTCTGGAGCGTCATCCTAATGCACTGGCAACTAAAATAACTCCAAATGGTTCGTGTAGTATTACACACTGTGCTGCTCGCCAGTTCTGTTAACTGCCGCGTGTCTAGATTCGAAAAATTACCTTTCTAAATTAATGAAAAATAAAAACTAATGTCTGCATTTTTTATTATCTCATAATGCATGGTCACCTTACTGCACTTTAACTAAACAAATACATAAATATGCGAAAAATATCGTCAATTTATCGATTTCAAGAATGAATTATATTTTAGTCACAAAGTTGTACAAATTTTGGAAGTGATTACTGCCAAGTAATATGAATGGACAAGTTAACTGAATAAGCTTTTAAGGATCACTCAGTTCAGTTGCTTTAAAAACAATTAATTGCTTACATTTTTTTTATATAATTATTTGTGTTCTGAATTTTGTTGTACAAATACGTTTCTAATCTCTATAACTTCGCGGGGGGAGCCCGGTCGGTCTGGTCTCGTTGTCAGGATGGTTGCGATGAGGGATCCTCAAAATAATACTCTCTTCTTCAATAACAAACGTCTTATTCTTCAATCACAATCGATATGGCACAAATAAAACAACGATTCAAGTGATGTAGACGGATGAATCGTTAAACGCGGCAAATTCGATACAGAAAAGTGGCCCATGCGGGCCCCACATCCGCCACATCGTCCACCCCTTTTGTGGGTCCCTTTCAGACTCCTTTATCTTGCCCCTCCACCAAAATGTGCAGACCATCGACCAATTCCACTGACTTGGTCCAAGTGCTGCCATCTCTCTGTATCCAACTCACCCAAGTGCTTTCCGCAACGTTTAACCCGACTCAACTAATAGTTACAGAACAACAAAATAGATGGCGCTAATATTTTAAGTCGACAGTTACAAAATAACTCGATAGATGTCGCTATAATTAAAATTAAAATAATTGATCTTGCTGTCCTAGAGGGCAGCACTGCGCTTACGCTCCGACATATATTTTAAGGGGCAAAATAGAAATCGTACATTTATACAACTTTGAATGGTATTTCAGGGATCACTCAGTACAAATGGTGTATGGATTGAGTGATCCATTGTGACCGTCGTAGATTCCTGATGATATCTCCTAATGCTTTGGTTTCTTGGTAAGTTTTCTGTAACAAACTCTTTTGTGACAAATTGTGTACAATTTTTTGGTAAGTATATGACTTTCGGCAATAGATACATTATTTAGCGAGAGTCCATTTTGCAAAATGTCTGAATTGAGTGCTCCACATAACAGACTTTATCTTTCTTCCCTTACGAGTGACAAATTTTTGGATTTCAGTCAGGGGTTTTGACAATTTTTGACTAAATATACATGTACCAGTAACTAGAAATTTAGGTAGGATATCTCAATCCAGACATACATCTAAATATCTCTGAGGCTACCGTAGGGGGGTTGAAAATTTTGTTAGATTTTAGCTACGTCGCACCGTTTACGAGATACTCTCAATTTTATAAAATTCCTTTTTTGAAAATTTTTGAACTCCGTAGTATATTTTTTCTCTGTGCCCATACAAAATCAGTTGTTTTTTTTTAAGTACTGTGTAACACCGTATTTTTTGTAAATGAAAGTTTTACCTTTTCGCCTTGGTTCGCCTTGCGATTCTTGTGTATACGCACTAATTGTCACAGGGATTAATCACAAAATCCTTTCAATATTGATTGATTTTAAGCTCCATTTCGGTCAGCTCTGAGATAGAATTATGTAGACAGGTGAGTTTGTTTTCATCATGTTTTCATAACATCACTCGATAGTTGTCTGACGTGTGACGATGACAGTTGACGTTTGGCGGGCGGTTGACAGATGCATTGCCTCGCTCGCACAGACCTGTGTCCTTGTCTGGCGAGAACGAGGATGCCTGGTTGAACTTTCAATTTTCTTTTATTATTATAGGACATTTCAATAAATTCGCAGCCTATAAATTCATGGTCTTAATTATTTTCTTTATCTTTGTATTAGCTTGATCATAGCCAATTCGCTGACACCCTGCTTTGTGCTCTGTGGAGAAGCGTTCCGTGACCGCGGACGACTGCCTGTCCGTGGCCGGTAATTTTCTAGTGATTTTCTGTATTGTTAAGGACTACGTTGCAATGATAATATGTTTTTGTTCTACCACTCAGTAACAAACCTAGCTCTGTTTGTTGAGCGATTGGTACATTGTTTCATCTTCAACTTTAATTATTCCACTCAAAAGTATTTTCGAATAGACGTCGACCCCGAACAGGATGTCTACTGGGCGACTATGATAGAAATCAGGATCAGCTAAATTTATGTTTGAGATGAAATTCCAAGACGGTTTTTAAATGTTTTGTTCGGCAAATTTTTTATTAAATTATTAATAATAATAACCTCCGTATTGAACGTAAAGTCGTTATATAGCGACGAACATTCGATGTTTATAAAGCCCTTGCATGTATTTTCCTTTTGTCCTACTCCAAAAATAGAGCCATTAAATTGTTTTCTTTTTAAACCTAGTCTCTGCGCTGCGTTTTCGCTGATTAAAGAAAGAACAATGGCCACTGTCCATACATTTGAAATCCTGTCAATGATTTGGCGTGTATAATTCCTCTTGATATCAAAATGTAATCGCTATATAAAACTGTTTATGGGTCTGAAGTCAGATTTTTCATTAAAGGCCAAGGAAGTCTAAAAACAACACTTAAAGTTTTGAGGTTAGAAATCTCATTTATGTTTAAGACGGCTTTTGACGTGACGCTGTCATGTCCATAGCATGTAAAAACATGGTAAAAACTAAAGGCAATTCTACGTATTTGCTAGTTCACTTAAAAAGACAGCATAAAGAATTAAAGAGGCTTTATAATAATATGGTATTGGTTGGTATGGGTAACCAATTAATTGTTATAGTTTAAAAACAATCCTACATTTGAACTACGAGTTACTATTTATAAAAAAAATGCATAACGATATTTTCGATACGATATTTTCAATACTGATGCAAAGGCATACGATATAATATATTGTATATCGATACGATCAGTTGCGATACATTACGATACGATGTATCGATACAAAGCAATATGACACCTGTCAGATCAACAATACGTCCCGTTTTAGGTAGCATAGTTGTTGAGATTAGTCGTTCAGAAAATAAATGATAAGATATTGTGTTATTAAGTCTTCAAAAAATGTTAAATGTATTTCATGTAATGGTGATGCTTCCTAGAATTAATATGAAATCATTGTTTGAAGCAGAAGTTATAAGCATCACATTATCGAATAAAGATCAAAAGTGTAACGGAACACCATCGGAACACTTTGACCTTTAGAGTGCGTTCATAATCCTTAACTTTGTCACTATTTTATGAAGAAAACACAATAATGTATTTTTCGTTGTTGGCCTTGAATGGGAACATAAATAGCATGGTTCGATTTGTTGATTTTTTAGCTATTTTATCCAATAGCATTTATTATTATAAAATATCAGGGCTATAATAGCCATTGTTCTTTGGGAGCCCTGATCGATTAATGCTCGCATTTGGATTGGAGTTCCATCCGCAGATTTTATCTTCAATACCGCTGTCGCCAATAAAATTTCCGAATAGTCATTTTGCTTCTTTGCAGTCAATGACTTCGGCGCTACAGTAGGTATCGCTTGACTGTACGCGTCATGTAATAACGTATTATGCTGATTCGGGCATTTTCGACATGTTCTAGTTGAAATGCACGGGTTTCCATTGTTACTAAAAAGACAATTGGAACAAATTTTCAATTTTTGAACTGTTTTTAGTTTTTGATCATTAGTCATCTCCAGAAAGCTCTTACAGTTATAAATGCCATGCTCTTGATTACATAAAGGGCATTTAATAAAGGATGAGACCTGAAGTGATTTAGTAAAATTATTAGTGTTTTATGTTGAAAATTGCTTGCATACGCTGTAGCTCGAAGCTCTACGCCGGTTCGTATAAAGGTCAAATCAAAACCGATTTCTAACAGTAACGTGAGTACTTTACTACGAAAGCAGGAAGCAAACTTTAAAGCATTTCAAAGAACAGTAGGGCTTATTGACGTCGACAGCATGACAGAAAGGTGGGAGTTTGAAGACGCTCTTAGGTCCCTACAAACACGTTGGTCGCTGGTAGATAATTTACACTGGGAAATTGTATATGAAGCGAGTGACGAAAACATTCAGTACGAAGCTAAGTTTGATTATTACGAAAAACAATTTAACAACTTAAAAAAGACCATTAACATCAAAATGTGGTCCATGATGCATCGAGAGAAGTCGACTCCGCAATTAGATATTCCTATCTTCACCGGTAATTATAACCAGTGGGTATCATTTAAAGACTTATTTACGGAGGCCATACACAACAATCATGGTCTGTCGAGCGCTCAGAAAATGCAATTCCTAAAAAGTAAAGTACGAGGCGAAGCGGAGAGGCTAATACAGCATCTTACTATTAGCACAGTTTAAGCAATCTTTCTATACAGTTGGACGACGCCCTTGAAGTTGGGCGATGCCGACGCCTGTATAGGTAATTACGTAAGTACGTAAGGGTTGTCACTTTAAAATGGACGGTGGACCTTTTACGACCCCGGGTGGGTACATTGGTATTGCGATATTAAATAAATAAAATAATTTAATAATGCAAATGCAATGTCAATATTATTAAAAAATTCAAAATGGCGGCCGACTTTTTTGTTTGTAGGCTGATTTCGATGAAACACGGTTTTTGGTACTATTATGACAAGAAAACAGCAACGCAATGTCAAAAAAATTTAAATCCGAGATGGCGGCCAACTTTTTTGTTTGTACCTAAGCCGATTTGTTTCTGGTACTATTTTGACAAGAAAACAGCAACGCAGTGTTAAAAATATTAAAAAATCGAAGATGGCGGCCAACTTTTTTGTTTGCAGGCCGATTTCGATGAAACTCAGTTTCTGGTTCTATTTTGACAAGAAAACAGCAACGCAATAATAAAAGTTTTAAAAAATCCAAGATGGCGGCCAACTTTTTTGTTAGCAGGCCGATTTCAATGAAACTCAGTTTCTAGTACTATTTTGACGAGAAAACAGCAACGCAATGTTAAAAATATTAAAAATCCAAGATGGCGGCCAACTTTTTTGTTTGTGAGCCGATTTTGATGAAACTTGGTTTTTAGTACAATTTTGACAAGAAAACAACTACACAATGTCAAAAATAAAAAAAACCAAGATGGCGGCCAACTTTTGTTTTGTAAGCCGATTTTGATGAAACTTAGTTTCTTGTACTATTTTGACAAGAAAACAGCAACGCAATGTTAAAAGTATAAAAAAATCCAAGATGGCGGCCAACTTTTTTGATAGCAGGCCGATTTCGATGAAACTCAGTTTCTGGTACTATTTTGACAAGAAAACAGCAACGCAATGTTAAAAATATTAAAAATCCAAGATGGCGGCCAACTTTTTTGTTTGTGAGCCGATTTTGATGAAACTTGGTTTTTAGTACAATTTCGACAAGAAAACAACAACACAATGTCAAAAATAAAAAAAAACCAAGATGGCAGCCAAATTTTTTTTTGTAAGCCGATTTTGATGACACTTAGTTTCTGGTACTATTTTGACAAGAAAACAGCAACGCAATGTTAAAAGTAT
This sequence comes from Crambus lathoniellus, assembly GCA_949710035.1. NCBI lineage: Eukaryota > Metazoa > Arthropoda > Insecta > Lepidoptera > Crambidae > Crambus > Crambus lathoniellus. The sequence continues at coordinate 17,270,607 of OX453303.1, read as the reverse complement.
TAAAAAATCCAAGATGGCGGCCAACTTTTTTGTTTGTAGGTCGATTTCAATGAAACTCAGTTTCTGGTTCTATTTTGACAAGAAAACAGCAACACAATGTCAAAAATAAAAAAAAACCAAGATGGCCGCCAACTTTTTTTTTGTAAGCCGATTTTGATGACACTTAATTTCTGGTACTATTTTGACAAGAAAACAGCAACGCAATGTTAAAAGTATTAAAAAATCCAAGATGGCGGCCAACTTTTTTGTTTGTAGGTCGATTTCAATGAAACTCAGTTTCTGGTTCTATTTTGACAAGAAAACAGCAACGCAATGTTAAAAATATAAAAATTCAAGATGGCGGCCGACTTTTTTGTTTGTAGGCCGATTTTGATAAAACTCGGTTTTTTGTACTATTTTGACAAGAAAACCGTTCTTAACACAATGTAAAAAAAAATGGTAAAAAAATAGACTTGGTTTATTTTTATTTTTGACATTGCGTTGTTGTTTTCTTGTCAAAATTGTACTAAAAACCAAGTTTCATCAAAATCGGCTCACAAACAAAAAAGTTGGCCGCCATCTTGTATTTTTAATATTTTTAACATTGCGTTGCTGTTTTCCTGTCAAAATAGTACCAGAAACTGAGTTTCATCGAAATTAGCCTGCAAACAAAAATGTTGGCCGCCAGCTTGGATTTTTTATACTGTTAACATTGTGTTATTGTTTTCTTGTGAAAATAGTACCAGAAACTAAGTTTCATCAAAATCGGTATACAAAAAAAAAAGTTGGCCGCCATCTTGGTTTATTTTTATTTTTGACATTGCGTAGTTGTTTTCTTGTCAAAATTGTACTAAAAACCAAGTTTCATCAAAATCAGCTAACAAACAAAAAAGTTGGCCGCCATCTTGGATTTTTTTATACTTTTAACATTGCGTTGTTGTTTTCTTGTCAAAATAGAACCAGAAACTGAGTTTCATTGAAATCGGCCTGCAAACAAAAAAGTTGGCCGCCATCTTGGATTTTTTAATACTTTTAACATTGTGTTGTTGTTGTTGTCTTGTCAAAATTGTACTAAAACCAAGTTTCATCAAAATCGGCTCACAAACAAAAAAGTTGGCCGCCATCTTGGATTTTTAATATTTTTAACATTGCGTTGCTGTTTTCTTGTCAAAATAGTACTAGAAACTGAGTTTCATCGAAATCAGCCTGCAAACAAAAAAGTTGGCCGTCATCTTGGATTTTTTAATACTTTTAACATTGCGTTGTTGTTTTCTTGTCAAAAAAGTACCAGAAACTGAATTTATTCGAAATCGGCCAGCAAACAAAAAATTTGGCCGCCATCTTGGATTTTTATATTTGTAACATTTTGTTGCTGTTTTCTAGTCAAAATAGAACCACAAACTGAGTTTTATTGAAATCGGCCTGCAAACAAAAAGTTGGCCGCCATCTTGATTTTTATATTTTTAACATTGCGTTGCTGTTTTCTTGTCAAAATAGAACCAGAAACTGAGTTTTATCAAAATCGGCCCACAAACAAAAAAGTCGGCCGCCATCTTGGATTTTTAATATGTTTAACATTTCGTTGCTGTTTTTTTGTCAAAATAGTACCAGAAACTGAATTTCATCGAAATCGGCCAGCAAACAAAAAATTTGGCCGCCATCTTGGATTTCTTTATATTTTTAACATTGCGTTGCTGTTTTCTTGTCAAAATAGTACCATAAATTGAGTTTTACCGAAATCGGCCCTCAAACTAAAAAGTTGGACGCCATCTTGAATTTTTTAATATTTTTGACATTGCATTAATTATTTTATTAATTTAATATCGCAATACCAATGTACCCACCCGGGGTCGTAAAAGGTCCACCGTCACATTTTAAAGTGACAACCCTTACGTACTTACGTAAATACCTATACAGGCGTCGGCATCGCCCAACTTCAAGGGCGTCGTCCAACTGTATAGAAAGATTGCTTAAACTGTGATAATAGCTAGCACTATATTAACTTTCACTAATAATAAAACCAGTTAATGTTATAGTTACAGAGCGATACTCACTCCAACCAAACCACACATTTGATAATAAAATGACTTTTGATAAAAACATTGGTAGCCTTTGCAGTTGAGATATATCTTATAGTTATGTATGGATGGTGGTGTCATCTGCATACCCGAAAGTATTGTTCACCAGCAGGTCATTAATATGCAGAAGGAACAGTGTCGCAGACAAGACAGATCTTTGCGGAACACCTTCATCAATGGCTTTTGGGTCGGATGATTGACCGTCCACCACAACTCGGATTAGGCGATTATGGAGGGAGTCAGCAATGCAAGTGCAAAGGCTATCAGCGATACCGTATGAGGGAAGCTTACTTATAAGGCTGCCAGACCTTACCAAAGGCTTTGGATATGTCAAGCGATACGGCAAGGGATACTCCATGTTTCTCCATCGCTTCACTCCAAAGATGGGTGGCATACACAAGAAGATCTCTAGTCGATCGACCACGGCGAAAACCAAAACTTGCGGTCTTTGAGGAGGTCATTTTCTTCGAGGAGACGGCCCAAGAGACACGGCCCACAGAGCACGGTTGTGACTGAAATTGGCCTGTATTTGAAAGGGTCGGCACAGCTGCCCTTTTTGGGCACATGCAAGCTTCCACGTTTTGCAAGTTTCCACGATTGGGGTACTAGTCCAGTCTCAAGTTAGAGGCGGTACATGCGAGATAACACAGGAGTCAGTTCAGGTGCACGATTGCGCAGAACAATTGCTGGGATACCATCGGGACCACTATAGCTTTGTTCGCATCTAGAGTACGGAGAGCTCTGAGTACCTCTTTGTTGCGTATCCGTATATCTCCTCAATGGACGAGGACTCATAGGTGAAACTTTGTTACCGATATCAAGGTGCTAATTTTCTACAAAGAGAGAGACACACAGTTTGTTTTCTCAGTCGCAGTATGAGCAAGCGACCTATCAGGTTTCAGCAGTGGTGGAAAAGAAGGGCGACTGAATCTAATTCGGCAGCGTTGGCTAGAAACCAAAACTCTCTACTTATGGATGGAAAGTAAGTTTATTAGCTTCAATGCGCCTGATGTGGTCAAAACGTGCCCTGCGCAACATTCGTTTACTAGACTTGGTGACTTGGTTATAATTATAAGCTTTCTTCAGAGTCCGAGTTTCCGGCGATTTGCGCGCTCGAGCATCAGCCCAAGCTAAAAAGCTAAAGCGCACTTCGGCGCTATGAGAGTCAGCATTGAACCAGGGGCTAGCGTTACCACTCGAGGGAGCATCGGAGTATGGGATTTAATATTTCATACCCAAAGTATGATCTCGGTGACAGCGTCAGCGCATTTCGACGGTTCCTCTGAAGAAAAGCAGCAATGCCACCAAGAAAAAGATGCAAATAACTGTCGCATCATCACGTATTCACGTCATTCCAATCTGCCGAATTCCCTCTAATGTATTTTAATTTGAGAAGTAAATGGACATGGTCAAAAAAGTACATTCAATTTACACAAAGATAGTAAATATAATTAAGTAATATAAATAGAAATATGAATTATTACGTAGTTTTGAAGCTCTCTGAACTTGGGAGTTTTTATTTCAAAATAATAAGTAATGCAACGTGTTTTCGCCATTATGGACCATAGAGAACAACATAAGTCATGTTGTCATCATTGAAGATAGTGATGGGCCAACTCGGTATAAACGCGACTCGTGCTAACTCGAGTTAAAATTCATGTAACTCGATGTCTTTGTTTTGTGTTTACCAATTTTAGATGATTCTTAGTCTAAGACGATTTGATTTAAAGCCAACGCCCCGCGCCATCTTAGTTTGGTTTTAATAAGAGCGATTTTGCAACAAAAAATGAGAGCACCGTAATCTCGTAATCGTTTGATTCGTTAATTTTTCGCGCCCCTATCTAAATTAGAGTTTAATCGAATTCAACTCGAGTTAACTCGAGTTAGAGCGAACACGCACTTGTGATTTTTAATCGGGCGATAGCTTGGTCGTTCTCAGATTCAGTATAGAGTTATATGGCAGTGCGCGCACTGACGATTAAACTATCGACCGATCAAACTATCGACAATGACTGGCCGATAGTTGTACGCTCAAACTATCGCACAACTATCGGCCGGGTGGTAATGTGCATGAAGGACTATGTGAACGCGCCCACTGCATTCAACTAAACTATCGCCCAACTATCGGTAGACTGTGCATTCAGTATCGAACTATCGAAAATGACTGGCATATAGTATAATAACAATAGTTGTAAAACTATCTATCGAAAAACTATCGCACAACTATCGGCCTGTGCATGAAATACTAGGTGAGCGCACGCCCGGATTCAACTAAACTATCGACCAACAATCCGTCGGCTAAAAATCACAAGTGCGCGCAGGCTCTCAAAACCAAACTATCGGCCGACAGTTTGATCACGATCGTCTTGCGATTCCGACTAAACTATCGCCCGATTAAAAATCACAAGTGCGCGTTGGCTCTTAGGCCCAAAGCCCAACTCGAGCTAAAGTAACCTTCTCGAGTCGAGTTGACACATGACACATCACTAATTGAAGAATTTGAATTTGTCAATTGGAAGATTCTAATATTTCTAATTTTGTATTTCACGTTGCGTTGTGATTTTGCGCTTATTTTTGACCCTGGATTAACTATATTGTTAAACAAGACTTTCGCGTTGAGTTGGATAACCAATGTTCAATCAAACCCAGGTATGAAGTTGGAGTAAAAAAAAACTGCTTTATTTTTATAGTGCATCTTAGTTTCAGTTGCCTCTGGCTGGATGCATTTATTTGCCATTCATGCTACCTTTTATTAAATACCGAAGCTGGTGAACATGAGAGACTAAGTACTTGGGCGTAACATGGTTTGCTTTTGGGAAATCTGTGAGAAGACTAAGACGCCATAATATCAGTATGAAGTGTCCATTGCTGGCTGTCCTATTATCACAGAATACTAATTACTTATGTGGTAAGCATTTTGTTTTTCATTATGACCACCTAGCTAGTTGTAGTATCTTAAAAAACAAAAAAAGAATAAGTACTTAAATAAAAAATGTATAATATGATTGTAAGTGTGTCAATTATTTTCCATCTTTAATTAGACCTGCCTAAAGTAGGCAATAGGCATGTTGTTACAAAGTACCAACTACTCATTAATCATTAGGTATACAATATCATTAAACGTACATTAAACTTGAAAACATAAACAGATATTATAAAAAAATACTCTTGTTGCTAAAACTGTTAAAACATAAGGTTTCATCTGTGTTTATTCTAACTGTGGTTTGTTTTCAGCCTGCAAAACGGATAAGTACACTCAAACAGACATGCTGTGCATGACTAGACAAGTGACTAGACAAATGACGAGACATGCCAGAATTGGTATTGGACAACAATGCCGCAGCTTCTAATATTCAAGGTGTTAGCCCACCAGAGCCATCACAGCCACCACAATTACCGCATGTTCAAAGTGGGCCACTTTGAAGGGAAAGGAATACTACATCATTACCCAACTATAAGAGAGCTTCAATCACATCTATTTGCTGTATATTTCAATAATGCAGAAACAGAATGTTACATTTGATTCATATCAGGTGAAACAAGCATGTTCATACTGGTATGTAATATGTTGTTGAAGTGCATCCGGTACGGAGTACTCCAAAGAAATACCATGAATTGGTGGAAATAATACTATTGGAGGATATTTAAGTCTTGTCATGTTTCCCAGAGAGTTTACTATAAGTACATGTTTTACTTGACACTGAATATGATAGCGCTTCTGTCTTGTAGGGAACAGGACTGTTTGTTGTTTTTGTCATGAAATGACAATAATCTGGTATCTTGGTCGGGCAAGACACCAAAACTATTCAAGCTCCTTCCAGCAGGATTTTAAGACTACATATTATCAACAATATTTAAGAATATTAAAATATTCTAACAAAGGCTAATCTTTGTTAGAACGAAGAAACGGCATTCACAATTGTAAAATAATAAATATACTATGCTTGTATTTGTTTCTCATGTCTAAGCAACTACTCATACCTACACAATAATGCTTTTAAATACACTTTCCAGCTAAGTGTCTAAGTGCAATAAAAATGTTCTGTTTTATCCAAGCTGGTCGATTTATCTCAATCTCTCAATATATTGAATAATTATGTACCTAGGCACTTTCTTAAGATTTAAGTAATAAATCTTTTTATTTATTGTCTCTAAAAACAACAAGTATTCATTAAACAACAAGTATTTATTCAGTCTTGTTTTATTTTGTGTTGTTCTTTCTTACCTATATCCTGCTACCCCTAAGTGTACGGCCAGACTGCCCGCTCTGGTTGAGCGTCGGGCGGGGCGGGGCGGGCAGCGTTTATCATTTGGTTGCCGACGCTCCGGCCGCTACTCAAAACACCACTATGCGTTAGCATTTATTTAACATGAACGCTGCCCGCTCCGCCCCGCCCGACCCTCTGGTTGAGCGGGCACTCTGGCCGTACACTAAGTATACTGTCACAGTGCAGAGCGTTAAGCGGGGCGGGGCGGTCAGCGTTCAGCTCGTGGTTGCCGACCTTCATGATCGAAGTTGCCGCCGCTCCGGGGCGGCCGCTACTCATGAACGCTGCCTGCCCTGCCCCGCCCGACCCTCAACCAGAGCGGGCACCCTGGCACAGATTACGTACGTACACTTAATCTACTGCTAACCCTATATTTGTTTGTAGTATTTTTAGTGTAGGTACATATGAAAAACATTACGTTTCAAATAAGCTTCGTTATTAGTACTAACATTTTTGACACTATTACCCTCAAATAAATGTAAGTACATTTACATATAGATAAAATCCTTAATTCAAGTCGTCATTACATGCCTCATGACATGATTCCAAAACCTTCAGTTTAGCATAATAATTCACTGTTCGTCATTTTAAAGCGCCTTACGTTTTTTAAGAGCAAAACCATAGTCTATACACTAGTTGCCAGCGTTCTGACAAAAGGTTTATTAAAACTTAAACGTCAATTAACATTGTACTCCCAAGTTCTTAGAGTTTTCTAAGTATAGTGATAAAATGTGCCAATATTAACAAACATAATAAACCAAAAATCATCGGTGTAAATTAAGTTTGACAACTATGCCGACGCCCATACAGAAACTGACCATCTCCTTTAGATAATAAAAAAAACTTCTTACAACTGAAAAAAACCCGGGTAATACCCGGGTACCCGGTTCTGACTCGGCTAAAACCCGGGTTTTAAAAATAAGGAACCAGAACCGGTTTTGCATGCCCTAGATGCAATCCTTCGAGCGATGTCGGTTGTTTTAGTTCTCCTGCGGATTTCATCATTTCTGATTCGATCGAGCAGGGAAATACCAAGCATCGCTCTCTCCATTGCTCGCTGGGTGACTTTGAGCCTTCTTATGAGACCCATAGTAAAAGACCACGTCTCACTTCCATAGGTCATTACTGGCAACACACACTGGTCAAAGACTTTCGTCTTGAGACATTGAGGTATTTCGGACGCGAATATATGTCGGAGCTTCCCAAACGCTGCCCATCCGAGCTGGATTCGACGAGAGATTTCTTTCTCAAAGTTGGACTTACCTAACTGGACCGTCTGTCCTAGGTAAACATAGTGGTCAACAACTTCGAGTGTAATGTTCCCAACATTAACTGGAGCGGGTGCAACATGGGCATTGGACATGATTTTCGTCTTGTCCATGTTCATCTTAAGACCCACTCTTTGCGAAGCATTACCGAGATCTTCGAGCATTGTGTTCAGGTCTTCCAAGGTCTCAGCCATAAGAACTACATCATCGGCAAACCGTAGATGTGTTAGGTACTCGCCATTGATGTTGATGCCGCATCCTTTCCAGTCCAGCAGCTTAAAAATATCCTCCAACGCAGCTGTGAACAGTTTGGGAGAGATGACATCTCCCTGTCTCACACCTCGCTGTAGTTGGATAGGATTAGAGCTCTGGTTCTGTAATCGGACCGACATGGTGGCGTTTTGGTATAGGTACCTCAGCACCTCGATATACCTGTAGTCTATTTGGCACCTCTGGAGAGACTGCACCAGGGCCCAGGTCTCGATCGAATCAAAGGCTTTCTCATAGTCCACGAACGCCAAGCAAAGTGGCAAGTTATACTCTTCGGTCTTCTGTATAACTTGCCGCAGCGTATGAATGTGGTCTATGGTACTGTAGCCTTTCCGGAACCCGGCTTGTTCGGGAGGTTGGAAGTCGTCGAACCTGCGAGCGAGACGATTCGTAATGACTCTCGAAAACAACTTATAGATATGGCTCAGAAGCGAGATGGGTCTATAATTCTTCAAGAGAGTTTTATCACCCTTCTTGAAAAACAGCATCACATCGCTTCTGCGCCTTTGGCGTTTTGCCCTCGAGGATGACAGAGTTGAAGAGCTTCTGGAGGACCTTAAGTATCGGCTTACCGCCCGCTCTTAGAAGTTCTGTTGTGATTCCGTCATCACCCGCCGCCTTGTTGTTTTTGAGCTGCTTGAGAGCCATTCTAAGTTTTGAGAAATCTAACAGTAAATACTTCTCTACCATGGGTTTGCGTTGCTCGCAGACGGCAATCACACGCAAACCGGCCCTGGGGGGCTACCGGCTAAGACATATGGATATGGGTATGGGCTTCAACTGTCATTTGAATTCCTTATTTTGATAGATTTTTGCTGCTTTATTCTGTTGAACGATGATAGCTAGTTATCGTTATACCTGACGTCACAAAACAAGAACCTGATAGCGGCTATTTTCTTTATAAAATTGACTTAAAGTTCCCAAAAACGTATGAAGTTCATACCCATAACGTTACGCGGTAGCCCCCCAGTACACGATGGCCCATCATGGTCGGCCTTTGGTCGGCCAACATGATCGGCCATCCTGTACGGGCTTTATTTTGTGACGACTGTAGTTTATATAATTTGTGATCTATGCTCTGCAATCTGCCTGCAAAAGAGTTTTGCGCGGGAAGCGAGAAGAAAAGGACGGGCTTTATCCTTTACCGTGCCAGCTTACCTGTCACGGGATCAAATTACATCATCGGTTTGCCAACATCCCGTGGCGGGTACTATGACCTTCAAGCGATTTTATTAGCTAAGTTATTGGATATAGAGTCTATTTTACCGTGTTTTTTGGACTCTTATGACAAATAATGTAATACGCTAACACCACAGACCATCCTTACATTTTTATGCGTCACTTGGATTTAACTATAGACGTTTTAAAGTTCAAGGTCATTCAAGGTCACGCGTGATTTGTTGCCGTTTTTGTATTTTTTATAGTTTTATTAGAATAAAACCATTTAATTTTATTATTATCTAATAATTTAGTCTATTTATTATCAAGTAATAGTGAAATACATTGTTAAACATGCATAATTAAAATTTTGTGACATAAAATATTTTTTATAAAATATAAATAAATAAATAAAAAATAAACAAATTAAAAAACAATAATTAACTCCGCAAATAAGATATTTTGATTGGTTATTTTATAAAGATACCTACCAATAAAAAATAATATATAATAAATAATATATAAATATATAATAGTTCAAATTGTTTTTGCAAGTGCTGAGTGGACAATTTTGCGTCGCCATTTTTAATGGCTGGCAGATAACGCGATTTGCGAAAAAAGCTTGGCAACCGATGGAATATTTCTTAATTTTCTAATTTGGTTTTTCGGGGCTTTTATCGTGTTAAGCTAGAAACACATTTCGCTGGCGCAGCGCAGCGTCGACCCGGGTTTGCAGTTGTGCACACTTTACTAGTGTGGCGCAGCGCGTCCTGACGAAATTTTTGATCAGTGTCAATCGAGTCGTTGCCGAGCTAACATCTGCATTATGTTTTCTTCTAATTTTGAAAACAATTTCTGTTCTTACTTGAACATATTAAATCCAAAAAAAAATATGTTGATGATAAGATGATGATGAATGAATACGAGATGCAATTTATATCTATACTAATACTATAAATACACTTTGTTTGTTTGTAATAGATAAACTCAAAAAATACTGAACCGATTTTAGAAATATTTAGTGTAATTTATTTTCAAATCAGAATTATACATTATTTTTGTTATAAAATTAAAAAGTATTGTGTACTAAAAACACTTTAATACTGTTAAACAGTTTAACAACCCTACATGATAATGAATTGGTGACTCTTCTAAACAAAAGAAATATTTTTTAAATTGGCCCATTATTGACGGAGAAATCGGAGAACATAAGTAGTAAAAAGCATAATGCAGAGCTCCGCTGCGCAGTCCGCTACCGAGCCATCTGACGATACAATGCTAGAAAGTGGTGGGGGGCCTGGCGCAATCGGAGCCGAGCGGATACGCTGCGCTGCTCCAGGGAAATATGTTTCTAGCCATACTAAATGTATGAAACCGATCGCGCTGCGCTGCGCTGCGCCAGCGAAATGTGTTTCTAGCTATAAGGTAGAAACACATTTCGCTGGCGTAGCGCAGCGCAGCGCAGCGCAGCGCGATCGGTTTCATACATTTAGTATGGCTAGAAACACATTTCCCTAGCGCAGCGCAGCGCAGCGCAGCGCAGCGAAGCGCAGCGCAGCGTTTCCGCCCGGCTCCGATTGCGCCAGGCCCCCCACCACTTTCTAGCATTGTATCGTCAGATGGCTCGGTAGCGGACTGCGTAGCGGAGCTCTGCATTTTGCTTTTTACTACTTATGTTCTCCGATTTCTCCGTCAATAATGGGCCAATTTAAAAAATATTTTTTTTGTTTAGAAGAGTCACCAATTCATTATCATGTAGGGTTGTTAGATATACTGTTAAAACAGTATTAAAGTGTTTTTAGTACACTATACCACACTATACTTTTTAATTTTATAACAAAAAGAATGTATAATTCTGATTTGAAAATAAATTACACTAATTATTTCTAAAATCGGTTCAGTATTTTTTGAGTTTATCTATTACAAACAAACAAAGTGTATTTATAGTATTAGTATAGATATAAATTGCATCTCGTAATCATTCACCATCATCTTATCATCGTAATCATCAACATATTTTTTTTTGGATTTAATATGTTCAAGTAAGAACAGAAATTGTTTTCAAAATTAGAAGAAAACATAATGCAGATGTTAGCTCGGCAACGGCTCGATTGACACTGATCAAAAATTTCGTCAGGAAACGCTGCGCCACGCTAGTAAAGTGTGCACACCCGGGTCGACGCTGCGCTGCGCTGCGCTGCGCTGCGCTGCGCCAGCGAAATGTGTTTCTAGCTTTAGTGTGGTGGAATTTGTGCAATAATGTGCCATTAATGAAGAACAATGAAGTAAAAGTGAGAAATAAAGTAAGGCGCTCCGTACGATTCAGATTGCTATTCCCGCGTTAAACTCCCATGAGCATTGAAATGTGTACAAACCACCCGCGCATTTTAATGAGTTAGGTTAAGTCAGCAAGTCACAGAATTACAAGACATAATTAATATGAAAAAAACGTAAGAAAAAGTATTACATAAGACATATTTTCAAGACTGAAGAAAGAAAACCTACTAATGACGAGGCAGTATGGTCTTAGACCTTAGCCTGTTCCTTTAGGAACGAATATATAAAAAAAAGAAAAAAACTGCCTGCTTGCCTGCAAAAAAAACTAACTTTTGTGTTGTTTGTGTTTGTTGTTTATTTCATTCATTTGTTTGTTGCACTTGCAATCTTGCAATATTGCAAAGCCAAAAATATACTTCTGTAACTCCTTTATCTTATTAAATGGTTTTGCAAAGTTTATAACGGTCAGTGTTTTGTAATTATGAAACCTACAATTAATAATAGTTGGGATAAGATTCAAATGAAAATTCTTTCGTTCGTTCATCGTTCATTGCTAACCGCCCGTTCTTTATATTTTTGTATCTACCTTCAGATTTGGTATTCCTAAGTTCATGAAAATGGGGGACGAAATACTGCCTGATACTGGAAATACTCAAACACAAACTCAAAACTCACAAATTGACTGGAGCCAGAATAATACGCCGGCGTTTATACCTACTATCTGGGGAAGATTATATTCCACGAAGGTATCCTCGAGCGGCAAACACTGTTGGGTCAATGCGAACAATCCAGAATACCATGGTAAATCTTGGTCAGACTGTCTCGCTTAAAAACACTAAATTTCGATTCGATCTGCTTTCTTTTCCTAAAACATTTTTTGTCATAAAATTTCAGATCTTATCCAACCAGAATTTACCTTAGGGAGAGGACTCATCTGTTCATTTGTTCTAAAGAAAGGCATGATAAAAGAAAATATTATCAAGATGGTAAGCAAGCAGCAATTTGCACTTAAAAGGGACTTACAGTAAGTAAACACTATGTAATTCTATTCCTTGGCTTGTGCTAAATTAATTATTCTTTGCACTCAAAGCAGTTTATAATTCTTTTGTCACTTTCTAACACATTAAATTTTTAGAGAACCTCTAACTCCTGCCATAATAACAGATTTGTCATACAATGGTACTTTTGTCAATGGAATTAAAATTGGCAAAGGTAATAGCCGAGTATTAGATGATAATGATGAAATTGCTATCACACATCAACTTGTTAAAAGTGAGTAGAAATTAGAAATCACTTGGGTTTCCTAAAACTGAACTGAACTGTTCTAATGGACATTGTTTTTGTAGTATTTGTATTTAAAGACCTTCTCAAAAATGAGCAAGATCAAGTCCCAAAAGAAATATCAAAGAAGTATTACATATCCAGAACTTTAGGCCAAGGAGCATGTGGTGTGGTGAAACTAGTTTTTGACAAGGTAAGTTGCCTAACAGTGGTTTTTTTCTGTTACATACAGATATAAATTAGTACTACAACAAATCCAATCCAAGTGATGGCTAATAAATTTTCTTAAAAATATGCTTTTTTCAGGAAAAATGTACTAAACATGCTATGAAAATTATAAAAAAGAGTAGATTGACCAATGGACAGATCAACCATTTGAATGATCCTATAAAAATTATGAATGAAATCAATATAATGAAAGCATTGAAACATGTAAGTATACAAAGTAAGCTGTAATTTAAAAGTTACTCATGTGCGTCAAGTTCCAGTTGCCCCCATGGCTATGGACCAACCGCATTGCACTAGTTGTGCTACCGGTACATGCTTCGAAAATTTTGTCCCCATAGCACAATTTAGCAGCCTCACCATGGAATTAGGTAGATGGTTTTGACTATGTCAAAAAATTGTGTATAAATTAGACATGGAACAACATGTACTCGGCCTAGATTGGGTCGAATACCCACTAACTTGGGGGAGGCCTATGCCCAGCAGTGGGCGTCGTTCGGCTGACATGATGATGATGATCAGTATTGGACTTGACCTTAGTTTTGCTTGCGTTCGTTTCAAGTCCTACTTCTTTACTTTTTATAGCCAGTTCCTGTATCATGTTTTCTAATTTTTTCGGAACTTCTAGCAAAACTATGTCGTCGTATATGGTTTAATTTATAAGAAATTATATTTCTCAATCTTATCATCGTGTTTCCTAAGAAATAGCAAACCAAGGCAGTTATAGATATTTGGATAAGTTTATAGATTTGGAAAACTATTTGACATTTCCCTCCCAAAACTGACGGATTTTTTATAAAAACTGCGAATCCGCATTGGTAGGTGTACAGCTTAAACATCGATAAAATTTACATTTTTAACTTATTGATGAGGTGTTTGATTTGACGTTATAAAATAATAATAAGGTTGCCATTCCTTTAATATCTTTGCGTATTTCCTAAGAAAAAAGATAAATTTTCGGCAATAAGAAAAAAAATTGAAAAACCATTTCTTTGCGCTACTTATATTGCACAACTATTTTCACCCATTTTTATGGTTTTAAAACATTTATTAAGATTTTGTTTGAGTGCTGGCATCACCAAAGTAACGTATTCTATGGTCAATACAGCGTTGACGACCATATTTTTTGACATTTCGGTGTCAACTCCGATCAAAGTGAAAAGTGTCGCCTACTTTGCCGAGTGCATTTTTTGAGATTTCAAGGTAAGTTTTTGATTAAAACTTATAATTGTTGTTGCGCATGGTTTAATTAGATGTGTGTGATCTGTATGTGTTAAATTAGCCTTGTAAAATAGTATATTTTAAGAGTTATAATTGATTTCATTTGCGCCTCGGTTCCGCAAAACTGTCTTTATGCCACTTTGCGATACCGGTTGCGTAGAAATTGCGCCACTTATTTTACGCTATTGAATAATAGTGCATGCACACAAGATTTTCAAGTGTTTCTAGTATTTTGAAGAAGAAGAAGTTGCCTGGGTACCCGGACACGAAGGTAACGTAGGCAATGAGGAAGCCGATGAATTAGCCAGGGGAGGAGCTGATGAACCCTTCATTGGCCCTGAACCAAGACTACCAATCGCATATAGAATTACTAAGAACATTATCAGGATCAGAACAATCAAAGAAACCAACCAAAGATGGATGAGAAGAAAGGACTGCAGACAGTCTAAGATTTTCATCAAATCGGTTGACAAGAAGAAAACTAGAGAACTCCTGAAACAGAGTAGGAGAAATATAAGAACGATTGTAGGTGTACTTACTGGGCACTGCCCACTAAACAGACACCTATCAGTGATTAAACGGACAGAAGACCCGATCTGTCCGCAATGCAAAGATAGAGAAGAAACAAGCTACCACTTCATGGCAGAGTGCCCGATGTACGCATCACTGCGCTGGGAGCTCTTTGGAACGGACAAGCCTAAGGAAGAGGATCTAAAGAAGTTAACGATAAGTCAACTCAACAGGTACTGTAAGCGCACAGGTAGGTTCGAGGGTCCGACGCCGGTGGGGTATGATAACCCGCCTCCCCCCCTGATTTTTCAGTTTTTAGGGGACTTGGGGAACTGGGTGAAATGGTCCCGACCTAGGTGACTGATCACCCGTCCGGCTTCGCTGGCGTCCCCCCTATAAATAATAATAATAATAATAGTATTTTGAAATAACTTTTAGCTGTAATTCCGCTAAAAACATGACTAGCATTACTATTAATTGATTTGTTCGCTTTTATTAATATTCTATAAGTACAGGGTGTTCGGCAGAACGTTAAACATTCGAAAATAGGGGTAGGTGCGGTGGTCTGCTACCTAACCAGCCCCAAAGATTTTACCTTGGTCCAAAGTTTTTTTTATTTTGTATTTTATAAGTATTTGGAATTTCGTCACTTTCATACTTTTAAACCCATCTAACTCTTTTCTTTATTGACAGATCTATTTTTTTTTTTTGGCATCTTAATGGTTGGCAGGTCCTTTTTAAAAGTGATACTTCAAGCAGGTTGTTGCTAGAGTCAAAGTAATGGACTCTCAAACATTGAAAAGAGTAGAAATAAATTTTAAAGTTGTATTATATTTATATATAATAATTAATAATGAATAATACCAAATACCTACCTCCATCTAACAAATTAAATGTATTTTTTTTTTGTAAATTGAACAAATCATACATACTTACTAGTTTTTGTCATCCTGTTTAACTTTTCATTGTGTGCAATATATAAAAAAGTATTACTCATAGGTACAATTATTGTTAATTATTAATTAAACATACTTACAAACCAACATCGTGTTTCTTTTTCTAGTGTGATGCAATACCTCTTGTTAGTACATGTTTGTTAAATAAAATCACATTAATGTACGTGCTCCTTAATAATTTTGCGCTACCATTTTGCGCCTCTTTGTGCGACCGACTCGTAGAAAATTTTGCGTCACCATTGCGCTATTTGTGGCAAAATCTACGGCCTGACCCATTTATGTTTAGACCTTTTCTTTCCCAAACCAGTTCCCTAAGGACACTGTCTAAAACGGCAGAGAATAACATTGGCGAAAGCGGGTGTCCTTGCCTAACGCCTCTGTTTATAGGGAAGGGTAAGCCCGTACTCTCCAGTTTTAAGGTCATAGCCCATTTAGACCGCATCGTTCCCACCCAACCAAAGTATGAACAGCCAAATATGGACTTAATGTCGTTCACTGTAGATGCATTTTACAATAACAATATAAAATAGCGGACAGCGCGCGGTCCGCGAGCTTACCGCCGTCAGACTGCTCGGTAGTTGACGCCTCGCTGACGCCGCGCGGTCCGCGCGCTGTCCACGCGCTGACTGCTAGCGGTCGCCGCGCCGTCGCCGCCGCGCACCTATAGAGGGAATAGCAGTCGACGCGTGGACAGCTGGGAGTCTGCTAGCTGTCGCCGCGTGGACTGCTGGGTGCCTGCTAGCTGTCGCCTTCGTTTAGGGCGGTGTTGGGTAGGAGCGGTGTTGGAGCGGGGCGTATAAGTGGGCTATGACCTTTATACAGCTGTTACTTTAAGCATAAATGTTAATGATAATATTTATAAATGCTTTCTCGATTCCCTGTTGCTTCAGACTGAACCAGATCCGATCGTGATTTATAGAGTCGAAGGCCTTAGAGTAATCTATGAATGCAACATACAGTGGCTTTTGATATTCGTTGTATTTTTGTATAAAATGTTTCACTGTGTGGATGTGTTCGATAGTGGAAAAGTTTTTCCGGAATCCAGCTTGTTCAATCGGTTGATTTTCGTCTAGCGTTTTAGATATCCTCTCTAGTATGACTTTCACAAATACCTTATAAGTAAATATTGGACATTGAGACTTATCGGCCTGTAGTTACCAATATCATACACGGCTTTAAAAAAATGAGGTTAGCGGGTGAGGCGCGCCGTTATTTCCCTTACACAGAGTTAGGAATGAAATTATATGTAGTGTATGATGTACGATAGTTTGATCGTTAAAATATCGGCCAGTCATTTTCGATAGTTCGATCGGTCGATAGATTAATCGTCATTACGCGCACTGCCATATAACTCTATACTGAATCCGAGAACTATTATTACGTTCGTAATATTATATATTCTTTGGTAGTATCACAGAATAATAATGTAGAAGTTAACATTAAGATTTAAAAAAATAGCAAATACGAATTATTTTCTTATTTGTATCGTAAGATTCACAATTTTTCACACTTTTTTCATGTAGATATTTATTTGTTTAAAACATGTACCCCTTTCTCTGGAATCGCCATCGCGAGAAACGTCAAGTTAGCAGCCCACTATCGCGGCTTTTATTGAAGCTCTATTATTACAATTTTGCGTATACGATACACTTAGTTATACACAGTTTTGTGACATATAAATCACATCGATACGAACTGTATTTCTTACGGTGCCTGCTGGCTTGACGTTAAGTTAGCAGCCTCACCAAGATACTCAAATAGGTATCTTTTGAACCATAGTATCACTATTTATATGCGAATTGCTATACCTCACTATTTAAAACTATTTACACACAATTTTTTAACAATCAAAACCATCTAATTCCGTGGTGTGGTGAGGCTGCTAACTTGAAGCACACTATTTAATACTATTTATACACCATTTTTTGACATAATCAAAACCATCTAACTCCGTCCGTGGTGTTGGTGAGACTGCTAACTTGAAGCACATAGTCACAGAATCACTGACCTCTATTTATTCAGAATAGATATAATTATATTGTGTTGGTGAGACTGCTAACTTGAAGCACATAGTCACAGAATCACTGACCTCTATTTATTCAGAATAGATATAATTATATCTATTCTAATAGATATAATTCTAATAGATGGTTTTGATTATGTCAAAAAATGGTGTATAAATAGTATTAAATAGAGTACTACCGTACATAGTTTCTCTCATATATCATGAATCATGATTGATATACTTAATCCGTTTTAGATATTTAGATAACAAGTAAATAGTTAAATTCTTTCTTCATCATCATCACGTCAGCCGAACGACGCCCACTGCTGGGCATAGGCCTCCCCCAAGGATCTCCACAACTGAACATGACTGAACGCAGTATGAATTCTTTCTTAATAAATAATTATTTTGTAGCCCTGTATTATTTCAACTGAAGAAGTTTATGACTCGCGTGAAGCTGTGTACATTGTACTTGAATTGATGCAAGGAGGAGAACTATTTGACCGGATCACTAAGCATGGTCATCTTACTGAGCAGCAGACTAGGTTCCTATTCAGACAAATGGTGCTAGCTGTCAAGTACCTGCACTCTCAAGGCATCACACACAGAGACCTTAAAGTAAGTATCAATCAATAGTAATCATTTTATTTATAATATTTACAACATACAAAGCATCAAGTACAGTCGAACCATTTGAATCGTGACCCACCATAAGTTCAGTATAACAGTTAATAAAATTTAATAAGGTTGAATTGAAACTATTGACATTGACCTTTTTGATGCTTTCAAACAAATTATTAGCAAAGTAGGTTCGACTGTACACGCGGTTGTACATCAGACTATACAAGTTGACCTTGAAACCGCCTTTATGCCCTACGTAATAAAAGCTGTTATCGCAGTTCAACTGTTTAACTTGATGTGCTGTCAAGTATACATACATCACTAATTTGTTACTATTGAAATATTAAATATGCATTTCAGCCTGAGAATGTGCTATTGGAGAGTAAACAAGAGGATACTCTAGTCAAAATAACCGACTTTGGACTAAGCAAATTTGTTGGAGAGGACAGCTTCATGAAAACCATGTGTGGAACTCCACTTTACCTAGCTCCAGAAGTTCTGAGGGCCAATGGACAGCGCTGTTATGGTCACGAAGTTGATGTCTGGAGTCTAGGAGTAATTTTATTTGTATGGTATGTGTCATAACTGCTTTCAAAATTAATACAATTTTACAAAACTAAAATATATATTTTATTGTTCTAGCTTAGTTGGCTATTTGCCCTTTTCAAATGAATATAAGGAAATGACATTGAGAGACCAAATTCTGAATGGTCAGTATCGCTATTCTTCATCTCACTGGAAGGGTATTAGTTTGCAAGCTAAGCTGCTCATGAAAAGAATGTTGACAGTGCAAGTTGATAGACGGATCACACTTGACCAAATCCTGAATCATGCATGGATGAAGGTAGGTACCTAAATAAAGAATATCTTATTTACTTTTTATTTTAACTACCTACATACATTTCTAATATAGAAATTAATATAATTTATGTTCCAACTAAATGTTAAAATATTTTTTTAGGATGTAGATGTTATAATACGGGTAGAAAATATATTGTCTAGTGCTGCTCAAACAAAGAGTTTCAATCAATTATCACTTACCTCTGTGTCGGATGAGGAGAATAGAAACGCTGACAGTGTGACAGTAATAAGGCTCGTAGCTACGGGGAAGCGACCTCTCAGCAATAGCTTCAGTTCATGTGAACCTCTGCCAAAGAAACTCCGAGTCGCCATATATTCAGGAAGTGGAAATAAGACTGACGATACTAGCTCTGCTAGTAACAGCATTTGCTCACAAGAATGAACAACATTTTTGATTATACATTTTAACTATGTTTTTATCTCTGTAGCATAAGAATCAATCTCATTATGTTTGTTATGAGTAATTTTAAGATTATAATTTTGACTTTGTTGATTTTATAGTTACTTTATAGCATAGTGTTAAATGACGCAAATAATTGAATGTGTATTGTTAAATACTAATTATTCTGCATTGCTTGTTTTGTAATACTTCTGAAGTTCAAATTTTACCTATGATACGATTTATTTTTCACTTTGAAATGAGGATATGCTGGGAAGAGATTATGGTTATCAACAACACACTTGTTAACAAAGATAGTTACGTACCCAGGTGGTTTTGCAAAAGTGTGTTCTTTGATATGATCCATTTTAGGTAAGGCAATTATTTTAGGGCAACAAAAGCTGTTCTTCCAAATGGTATAAGTACATTTATATTATTAGCTGAGAGCTACTTTGACATTGTGGCTGTGTACAAGTCAATTATGGTAATATTGACGACTACCAATTTTATTACTTTTGTAATGGCCAGGCCACGACCATATCGCGGCGGCGGCGGCAGCGGCGAGCGATTTCCGCATCAGTTGCTGCGTCACATTTACTTATTTGATTAGACGTCTGTCGCAAGCGCGCAATGAATGCACAAATCGCTCGCCGCTGACGCCGCGCACCCGACATGGCCGTGGCCAGGCCTTAAGATGTTCAATTATTAATTACTAAATTGTTGATTTTGTGTAATTGAAATGTTAAATATTGATATAAGAAATACTCGCTGCTAAGGACTATTTTTAATTCTTTTTAAATTAATTATGTACTGAAACTTAGTAATCTTTATATATATAGGTACCTACATTAGAAAATCGCTTAAATGTGATTTGAGGTTCCTTTCCAATATATAAAGTACTGTATAATTACTTGGTTTCATTACTGTGATGTTATAAAAGTTATTTGACTGTATTCTCTTTGGGGAATTTAGTGGAGTAAGCTTCTACCTCATATCAGCTTAAACTTAGAATTATTATACCACCGATTTTAATGACTTATTGTGATATGTAAGAATGACAATTGTTATATTGTTAATTTGTTAATGCTCGAAATAAATATTTGATGAAAAATAATAAAACGATTTGTTTAAAAATAAATTATATTATTTTCTTTCAATTCCATGACAGAAGCAATATTTACATTAAACGATTGTTAAGTAACTATAACCGAATAGCCTAACTAAGCAAACCAATCATTATTTAATTCAGTCTTTACTCATACTTAATACAGTTTAACTAGTTCTTGAAACACAGAAGTTTTTACACTGTAATTTCCTTTTCAATTTAGTGATATGGCTTTCAATAGAAGTCTGGATCATTTTTGAGTTTTATTACACGATAATAAGTTAAAATCGATATTATAAAAAGCAACACATTGGAGAGATATGCCACAATAACCTGGGACATTGATTTACAAAATACAATGTTTATTGTCATGATGATACAAAAAAGGACTATACAATTTAGTGATAATCTTGCTAAATAGGAACCTCGAACTAATTTGTACACAAACTTAAATAGTCAAAAAAAAAACTGCATAAGAAATAAATATTCTAAAAATGTTGATTAATTCATTCACAACTGCAAATTTAAATTTCCAAAAATACTTAACATCAATACAAATAAATTAATTGATTCAAATAACACAATGGACCGTAGATATGTATCTGATAATAAAAAATAGTAATAAATTACTGGACATTAAATATTTTAATTATCATTCTCTCTAGGCATAGATTTTCAATCTTTACTAGGAAACAATACGTAAGCGCCGCTGTCTGATTGTAACTTTGAAGCAAGAAATCGAGAAATCATGTTTCAGGAAAAGTGCAAAGTTCTAGAAAATAGTTTAAATATAATAGTAGAACGGCTTTGTTCCTAAACCCTTATTCTAAGTTATACCCACAAATTGCCTCCGTTTCTTCATAACCCATCCTTTACATGCATACAGCATTTTCATATCAGTCTTCCTTTGTTACGTTACAATCAATTAACTATAAATAATGGAAGTCTTTAAAGGCTATGGTTATCGATCACATGACGACTCATGTTATAGTTATTTGACTGAAACAGTAGATTCTTCTAATCTTGTTTGTTCAAATATGCTATTCGTACTTTGAAATGTCTATTCAATCAAGTTTTCTTGTGCTGAACTGTGTGATATCTCTCTTCTTTGAGCTGCGGCATCTGCAAAAAAAAAAGCTTATTTAAAATATAATCGACGCAAATAAAAAAACAATTATAACTTCCTAGCGACATTTGCATTCCAAAGCTATTTAGCATTGTTACCAGAACACTCACCTACTTACTAAACTATTTTTGCGCTAACTGAAACAAAATACAGTTTCAAGGAAAGCGTAATTTAGTCACTAATCTACAGAAGCTGACACTGAGAAAATATACTTTTCAGCGTATCTACTAAAGAAATAAATGTAATAGTGCATACCAGCAATGGCTCTGTCCACTTTCAGTTTATCTTTGATTATGTACATAGCCGTAAGGAGGAAGAATATGCCTCCGAGGACTTCGACGAAACACGTTGTGAACAAGGAGTATTGCAGAGCCCTAAACTCCACGGCTGCAGTCGGTCCTGCGCTCGACGGCGGCGATAACGATTTCTTGAGACTTTCAGATAACTGAAATTATACAAGATGTCTTTAGTTGTATATGTTGGAAGTTCTGTATTTATTTATGAAAATTTATTACATTCAATATAGGTAACTTAAAAAACCAAAAATCGTGTTTCTAATATTACAGTTGAAACTTTTCAAGATTTACAATAATTTTTGGTTTGAAATAATTTATCTATACTTACTACTCCAACTAAATAAGGACTTCCAGCATCCCCAAACATGTGTGATATTAAAATTAAGAAGGCTTCCGCGGTAGACCGTCGTGGTGGAATGACAACATACTGAAAATACAATGGTTCATTTAGTTACCTATGTGGCTAGAAGTCTAATTAATTAGTACACAAAACACAAATACGATAAAGTTTTTCATATATGCTTTGAAGAAGCAGATTTAACTATCAATTTCCAACATAAAAATTGCAATTTTAAAACAAAGATTATAGCCGCTACACACGCTCCTATCCGACCGCCGATTTGGTGCGGGCGAACTTCACTACAGATCTGATCCGCGCCTACACACGTTCAAACCAAATCTGCCAGACCAAATCGGTCGGCGCTACACACGTTCCGATTTGGTCTGGCAGACCTCTAGCCGTTGTTGCAGTGTTGCCAGCCACTGCTAATCTCCCAATATTATTATTATTTATAAATACTGAAAACATCAATTTGCTTGCAATAAATAAATTAAAAAGAAAAATATTTTCGGTTTTTAATGTTTTATTACTATAAAAAAACAATTTCATTATTTTTAAATTTTCTGTTATTTTCAAAAAAATACTAAAACATGCTAAATATTTACTAAAAGCAGCACTTATTGATGAGGTGTTATGCCCTTTTTATATATATTTAGTTTTACGACAAATTGCGAGTTTTAAATAAAATATTCTAAAAAAAAAACTAATAGATAATAATAACATTTTCATAAATGGCCATATTTAAACCTTTCGTTCGTTCAGTCCTACGTAAAACTCATGAACGAGCATTAAATTGAATCCTCTGAAAATCCCTTAAAGTAATTCTATCTGCTTTAAATATTTCCGCTTTTACATATTTTCTCCCTAAATCTAGGGGAAAACCTCCAAAATTGTCAACACTGCCAAGTTGGTCCGGTCGGAAGCCTACACACGTTCCGATTTGGTAGGAAGTGAAGTTCGTGCGAACCAAATCCGGCCGACCGCGTCAAACACGAATATGGTCGGACGACTACGCTACACACGTCCAGATTTGGTCTGGAGCAGACCAAATCGGTGGTCGGATCGGAACGTGTGTAGCGGCTATTATGGTCCTTGATAATGTAGGTATATCAAGTAATAGTCTCTATACACGTTCCGATCCGACAGCCGATTTGGTCTGCTCCCGGATCAAATCTGCGCTACACACGTTCCGATTTGGTCTGTTCCGACCAAATCTGCGCTACACACGTTCCGATTTGGTCCGGGAGCAGACCAACCAAATCGGCGGTCGGATAGGAACGTGTGTAGATGCTATAGCAATAATAAGTAACCAGCGCCATCTACATACGAATTCAAGTACCACTAAGTTATTAAAAGCAACTTATCATGCATGCAAACTATGTAGTTATTGCGAATTTCGATAGATGTCGCTGTTCGCATTCGCAATGAATTGAAGCCGGCCCTTCAGCCTCGAGTGGTTTTTTTTTTTTCAATATTGTTTATAATACAGGCTGTTTATTCCAATGAGAATATTTCTTATAATGGTGATATTTCTAAACTAGGCAATAGTGAGCCATGAATATGTGCGAATGGAAGACAGCTTCAATTCATGCTTGAATAATGCAAAAAAACAACTTCGTTTTATTTGTTACATGCTCTTTCATAATTACCTACTACTACAATACATCGAATGACAATGTAAATAAAAAACTCACAACATTAGATCTATTTCTTAATAAAAGTTTAATCGGTCGAATTACGAAAAGCATGCACCGCGCGTAAACCAAGCGAGTTAGTAATCACAAAACTAAAACCATGCACCGCAACCTAATCTAACTAAGAAAGCAAACAAAAAAAAACATTAATTCAACTAATCAGTCTTACCAGCGACATATCGGCTACTATTGCCCAGTTGAGATTCAAAGTGACTTCGGCGAACATTATGAAGACGAATGGGGCGAAGAAGCATTTGTCTGTGATCGAAATGGCGACGACCATGGCGGGTGCGGAGAGGAGCAGGCCCACGCCGCAGATGATGGGGTGCGCGCGGGGGTAGCTCTTCATCAGGCCCGCGCCGAGCCACGAGCCGAGCGGCACGCCCAACAAGCCCGACGCCATGGTGATCCCGCCGAAGAGTAACGACACCCTTCGTGCAACATAAGCGCGCGTAAAAATTTGCCCCAGTGTCAATGACCACAGCGTTCCATTTTGAATCGCATCCGAAAAAAAGGTCTTAGATCAGAAACAATGATCTTCATTTATTTAATTTTAGTTACATATTTTAGTGGAAATTAACCAACTTTTGTATTTCTGTTCAGTATTGTATTTTTAAGGTTCAATGTCATTGACGTAGGGACAAGTCAAAATCATGCATCGGTAACGTTGCTTCGCAATCGATGCTAATAATAGGTGTTTGAGATAATTAAAATAGTAAGTATTTTCATGCGTTAAGCTATTATTTAGGTATGACACGATGAAAAAATAAAAGTGATGTGATTTTTTTAGTTTGTAGTTTACCAAAATTTGCAAGTGTATAAAATTGATTTTATTTTCATACGTATGTATAAGCGGCATTCACTATAATTGATAGCACGATATGATACCCAGTTGAATTAAATAATATAAATTAGGATGATGGATGGTAAGTAATGATTTGATGAATTTTTATTCTCATTGGAATATATTGTGTTAGGTAAGTAAATATTTAAAAAATTATGTAAGCATTGTAAACGAACTCGAGTCATGATGGGCGGTTTCTGTGACATTGTTTGCTCCCATCAAATCTCATCATGCGGTTTTGTAGCCTACAAAATATGTATCTTGTAACGCGATAGAAAGATGTCAGTTTAACAAGCAGCCAAGTGATGGCATTTTGTTTTTCAAATAGTTAACTTTAGACTTTGTTTCTCAAAACGAATGAAACGTGCGACAGATTAGCCGAGTCTGTTCATCAGCCAAGCAATGTCATTTCGTTTTTCAAATACTTGGCTTAGACTTGAAAAAACAAATGAGTAACGCAACGCATGAGGAGATCCGCGAGCATCAGCAGAAATCGCTCACCAGCACAATATCGGCGACGATCGACCAGGTGACGTTGAGCACGACCATGCCGAGGAACATCAGCAGGAACGTGAGCGCGGCGTGCGCGGACACGGCGATTAGCGCGAAGTAGATTAGGGGCATGGACACGAGGAGGGCGAACCCGCAGATGAGCGGGTCGGCGTCTTCGAGCAGCGCGCGCGCGCGGTTCGCCAGCGCCGCGCCCAGCGGCACGCCCACCGAGCCCGCGAACATGCACACCAGCCCGAACTTGTACGACACGCTGTGACCAACCATCTCTACCATCAGCTTTCGTCTCGTTAAATTGAAGTACTCATAATCAAGGGCGTCGCCAGGGGGGAGGGGCGGGGGGCAGCTGACCCCCTCTAGAGGCTCAAAATATTTTATAATTTATATATTTAATAGCGCCTAGCTCGCTTTTATAATGGAATGCCCTACTTTTGATTGTACTAAGACAAAGTCACAGACATTATTTTGTATTTCTGCCACGACTACTTCCATCGACACGAAGCATCACTACGTATTTTACTAAAAGTTTGTGTAACTACCTACCTATGGATTCATTTTCTTTTGCTTTGTGACTTTGTGATATCTATGTATTGTATTGGGTCCTATCCAAATATTTTTGGTTGGCGAAAATTTAAATTTTGTGCCTGCATAGTTAGAGAATGCCTGATTTTATTTGACAAAGCGTAAAAATGGTAGGTATTAAATAAGTAGGTATGGACCTCATAAGACAATCGACAAAATCTGCACTAAGTGTGAAAAATGTTATAAATTAATGGAAGCGACAAATGAGTAGGTAGGTAAATATCAAACTGTCATAAGTCCACTCCAAAAAAGAAATTGGGAATTTGATTTTTTGAGTTTGACGTTTGGGTAAGGGATATGGTAGGTACAAGCAGAGATTTTACTGTTAATTTATTGACCTTTTTTATCATATTTTATTAACCGTTAAACAATACCATTCATAAAAATTAATAAAAGTGATAAATAGTTTGGAGTTATTGACTTTTGATATGCCCATACAAGAGTTATTAGGTTTTGATATAAATTGTATGGATTTATAGATGTTTGAAAAATACCAGCCATATTGAGCGAATTGACGTTCACTGATTGGCTGCAATGGACTTAAAAAAGACATTTGTGGACATAAAGGACTTTGAAAAAACTTACATTACACGCTTTTTTTCACAGGTTTGCCTGGCACTTATGAGGATTTGAAGTGAACAGGCAAACTGATATTAAAACTTAATATTTTCAAATCAAAAAGTCAAAATTCGTTGTCTATGGACTTATGGGAGTTTGATATTTACTTACTCAAAATATATAGAATGCGAGGTACCTATTGGAAATTCAGATTATTTTTAACTACAAAACATATCATTTCGATACAACTGCCTCTCTCCTAGTAACAACTACCTACTAATACTACTGTTCGCAACACTTGCTACTTTTTCATTTTTTGACGATTGTCGTATATTTCTTGTACAAACTGTTTAGTTAGGTAGGTACTGAGCTAAATTTTAACCGCTCTAAATGTTTTGTCTATCATTAATCAATTATCAACCTAGTTCCTTTTTATTTAAGGTCTCATTAGGACTTACCTTTCCAAGGAAATGTCGGTGCCCTCCTGCAGATTGAGTCCGAGGAATAGGAACTGGGGACCCCACCACGCCAAGGCGCCCGTGACGAAAGTAACGCACGTAAACGCGATCGTGCACAGCATGAACGACGGACTGAAACGTAAAGGTAACATTGGATATAATTAATAATTCTAATACTGTCATGGCTATTTTGTAGCCTAAAATTATCTGAAAGATTAAATAAACGTACTTTAGCCCGCCCGTACAAAATATAAAACAAATAAGCATCAAAATTTTGTTTTGTCAACATAACATGACTTGAGATGATTTATAAATAAGAAGATGTTAAGATTGAGACCGTTTCCAGTGGACTACTTATTCATAGATAAAACATATAAGTTTTGAAGGGTCCATGTTTGTGAAGAATAGCTTCTGAATGTTTGACATGTTCATGCATTAGGCACTTAAATCCATTATGTACCACACAAACAAGTTTTACAGCAAAACGGAACAATTGTTACAAACTACAAATTGCATAATATTACACATTCGCCGAGACTCTTATCGACTCAATGACCTTGTTACGTAATTGCCAAAGTATTATTAGTAGGTAATACATTCTATTTATATGACTGGCATGTTTTTCGATAGAAATATCCATAAATTCTGGCAATGCCAGACCCAGACGCCAGGCACTGACGACACGCCTGGCAACAGGGTACAATAAAATAGTCATTCCTTGCGCTAATGTCAAACATTACAATATGAACCATGCCGTACCGCCTTTCAATAGAGTTCTTGCTTTTGATTTTTGACATCAGCACAAGGATGTCCAATGCAATGCAATTTCGTTCAAGAGTAACCCACCAGGTCAACCACTAAGCGTTAATTTATAGCTCCAATAATTGCAAAATTTGCATTGCTAATTTTAAAACGGCTAATTACTTGAAACGCCTTCCAGTAAGTAAGTCATAAAAAGAATCCTTTTCAACGATTGTTCTGGCGCAACGTCTTAAGTATTTAGACGGTAAGTAATTATTACAAGAAGAACCCACATTATTTGAACACGGTCAGTTCTTTTTTTTTACAGCTAGACCTAGTTAACCCCAATGACATATTTAATGCGACGACATATTTTAATTCAAGTTATCATTCTAGATTCAGCCACTAATTTATTTTTATTATTTACCTATTACCATCACCTGTAGACGCAATATTAAATTAATGGTGAATAAAAGTCACAATATTACTTCGACATTGCTTGAACAGCTCATAGTAACCGCCTGGCCACGGGAAAGGCCGCCGCCGCCGCCGCCGCGCTGTCCCGTGGCCAGGCGGTAAGGCCCCGTTTTGTTACATCGGCCCGGTTGTCGAAGGGACACTCCATTTTTAGGGTTCCGTAGCCGAATGGCAAAAAATGGAACCCTTATAGATTCGTCATGTCTGTCTGTCTGTCTGTTCGTCCGTCCGTCCGTCCGTCCGTCCTTCCGTATGTCACAGCCACTTTATTCCAAAAGACTAAGACTAAGACATTAAGACTACACAGTTGGAACTTGGTAAGCAGATGTATTCTATAAACCGCTTTACGATTTTATTACAAAAATTAAAAAAATATAAAAATTAAGGGGGTCTCCCCATACATGAAACTGAAACTAAAAAATTTTTTTTGGTCAAATATATTCGTGTGGGGTCTTTAAAAATGACATAAAGGCTTCTTAAACAATTTTTTTCTTAACGTCGATATTTTGAAAGATACAGCCTTCCAAAGTGGTAAAATTTGTGTCCCAACCCCCCTCTAACTTTTGAAATAAAAGAGTGAAAAATCTAGAAAAAATATATGCTGTAGATCTTAATAAAAACTTTCAACGAAAATTGGTTTGAACGAGATATAGTAAGCACTTTTTGAGATATAACACATTTTCAGAAACCGCAAATGTAACTTTGTCATTTATATAAACACTATGAAAAACAAAGTTATTTTTTGCTGGCAAAAAATGAAAGTGTTATTTTGGCTTGGTGTAGGTAATAATGTAAGATAATGATGTAAGGAAGTGGTCAGTAAATGGTAAAAAATTAGCTTACGATGTGTACCGTATTTTTTGATATTGATAACGATAGGTACAATTTGAAGATGATGATGGTATGTGTCCGCCTAAATATACTGAACAATACTAATATAGCTGATACATCGGAATAACACAGCCTGCTACAATTTATAAAGATTTTGTGTAATTATCATTCAAATGAATAACTTAGGAGTAACCGCAAAAAATTACTAGGTCTCCAACAAAAAATGGGGCAGTTGAAAAAAAGAAACGCGATGCCAATTTTAGTGTTCGGTGGTTTAGAAGTGTGCCACATGTTGAAATGGCTGTCAATTGGTATTAACCTTAAAACAATAAAACATAAAAACCTTTGTGTTATGTTGAGAGCTTGGTTAGCCACCGTTTATTATTTGTCATTTGTTTCGATTTTTTTTCACGTTGTGAAAATTTTTAAGTTAAATATAGAAGTCAAATGTAAAAGGCAGTGAAATAATCTGAAACATAGTTTTATTATTTGAATTTTATCAAAAGTTAACGTTATTACTCATTAGTTTTGATTTCTTTTTACATCCTAAATAGTTTTAAAGTTAAATGATTTTTTATATATTTATTAGTTTCGTGTTAAAAAAAAAAAAAAAAAAAAAAAACATTTATTTCAGGCATATTACCTGTTATCAACGTATATAATATCAACATATTACTTGTTATCAACGACTGAAAGGTAAGTAGGTAGGTACCTATATGTTTTCTTTTTGGGTGCTGTTGGAAGGTTGCAATTGTGTTGGTTTGGTATTTTATATGTAGTAAAATAGTCATCAAGGTTTACAAGTAATTTGATATGATAAGTAAGTACCAACGAATAGTTTAAAAGCGCCATAGAAACTTTAGTGTACCTACGCGGAGAGCTAAAAAATTACTTCTGAATATTGTAGAACCGTGTTTTTACCGTCTAGACATTACTATTAAGTAGGTAGGTAGGTAGGTAAACGCTTTATTGCACACACAAAGAATTACAAAACAAAAAAAATCATAAAAGATACATACAACACTTATGTGGGCAAAGGCGGTCTTATCGCTAGCGATTTCTTCCAGACAACCTTTGAGGCATAGGAGAAACATAAAGAGAGCGAGAAGCAGTTCACCAGTAAAAAGGCAAAAACAATTTAGAATTTATCTACAAGTAAACAAATAAATATACATAAAGTACATAAATAATTATGTTTATATATAATATTAAATATGTGTGATATAAATACTTATACATATATATATATATATATGCCTATATTTTTATATACAATATACATACTATATATATAAATATTAAATACTACATAAACTTAAGGTAGTTGCAAGCTAGGATTTCATCAGTAGATGTGAATGCAGATTAGACTTGAAAGTGGCGAGTGACTTTGAATGACGGACCTCATACGGAAGTTTATTCCAGAGGCTGGCTGATTTAACCGTAAAGGACTCTTTGAAGTATCCAGAGCGGGTGAGGGTACTTTTCAGCAGGTTGTCAGTCTTCGATCTAAGTTCGCGACCATAATCTGTTCCAAGCAATTGAAAACGTTCCTTAAGGTAAGGAGGGGTACGAGGGTCATACAGCACATTAGACAAAAGTGTCAGGACATGCTCCTCGCGACGGAGCCTTATAGGAAGCCACCCAAGTTCAGTCCTGAATTCAGAGACGTGATCAAACTTGCGCAAGCCATATATGAAACGTATGCAGAGATTCTGCAGACGCTGAAGCTTGTCTAGGAGATGCTCGTTGAGGTCAATGGCACAAACGTCTGCATAATCTAAGATTGGCAAGAGAAGTGACTGCGCAAGTTCGATCTTTGTGCTCACAGGGAGTAGGTTTTTCCACCTCCGCAAAGCACCAGCGGCAGCATAAACTTTTCTACTGACCTCGGCAATATTTGGAGACCAAGAGAGGGTCGAGTCAAAAAGAACACCCAGGTTTTTCACAACGTCGCTGAAAGGAAGGGGAATGGAGTCAAATAGGAGAGGAGGCACAAGGATGGACTTAAGCTTGGCAACCTGCTTTGACCCGCCAATAATAATCGCCTGCGACTTATTAGGATTGACCGTTAGGCCATGAGTTCGACTCCATTCATGTATAGTCGCAAGGTCAATATTTAGCGAACCAATCAAAGAATCTATATCTTCAATGGGGGCTTGAGAGTATATTTGTAGGTCGTCAGCATACAGGTGATACTGACAAGAAAGGAGAGGAGTAAGGAAGTTGATGAAGATGGAGAAAAGGAGGGGGGAAAGGACACCGCCCTGAGGCACGCCGGCAGTGATGTTGCAAGAGGCAGACAATTTGTCATCGACTCGGACACACTGCTTTCGGCCGATGAGATAGTTTCGGAACCACTCAATGACCACCCCAGAACCAAAAACAGTAAGTAGGTAAGTATTTAAGTTACATTTTGCTGACGAAAAATGATAGTGGAATTTTGGCTAGGTATAGGCAATCGGTACGATAAGTGGGTACGGAACCCTTCATGGGCGAGTCCAACTCGCACTTGGCCGATTTTTGTTTCTCATAATGGTAGTTAAATATGAATGACCATAATCAGAAAACTGGTAACCCACTTAAAATATTTGTCTTTGAGTAAAAAATCTTTAGCAGAAAAACCTCTTTGATGTCTGACATTCATTATTGTTTCTTTCCGGTCTTTTCATTCACCTTGCTGCCCCGAGCAAGACGTTTTATAATGTACAGTCATAATTACTAATTGTTAATTTGTTTGCCAAGACTGCATAGAAGAAAAATTATGTTAAGTATTGCTTTTTAGTAATAAGGCCGCCAGTTGTACCACTACTGTATTGTCCATTTATGTTATTTTTGTGTACAATAAAGAATATTCTATTCTATTCTATAATAATATTATTAATACATTAATAAAAGTGTCATATAAATAAACCACCACTCATTTTACCAGACACTATCATTCGTCTGTAAAACACTCGCTATGATGACTAATATATTTTTAGTTTTTTACGTCAAGCTTTTTTAGCACCAAATTTTCCGATTCTGATCATACAATCGCGTTAACTCTGGTACTTATCAAATATTGTTTACTCGTACGTAGGTACATGCTCGTACGTAATTACAGCAGGCGACTGTAAGACACGTGACATCATGGTCTGATCCGATGGCAACAAGTGCCACGTAGTCACGTTGCCAAAAAATGTGCAAATAAAAAACATTGGCTTGCAATTACACTCTTGTTAGTCCGCAAACTTTGAATCAAAGTGATATTCATTTGCAATGTTATTGAAATAATACTAGAAGAATGTTCCAAGAGCTAACCTCTTATCGGGTTTGAAATCCGAGAATTTCCGAAAATTGAGAAATCAGAAACCGAATCGCAACCGGGGTTCTTGGGGAGCTGTATTGTTTACCAGGACACTCAGTAACTTTTGAGAAACTAAAAAACTAACTTCTATGGATAAATATTTTAATTACTTAAATCTTTTCAAAGAACTCTCCACCAGCCTCTATACAAAGTTCCATGCTTCTGAACCAATTTTCGAAACATTATTCCAGTCCGCCACAGACACCTCCCACGGCCTTCTCGAACGCGGATAGCGCGACCATGAAAACCATAGAAGTACGTAAATAAAAGATAATGAAAACTGTATCCCTTTCAGCAGATTTTTTATTTTAGGGATGAACGGTAGATGGTTGCTTTTGAAGGTCCTTCATCCATAAAAGTCTCCTCCATCCATCAAGTCCTCATCCATCAGGTTTTAGGCCACATTTAAAATTGTAGAAAATCATCGCACAAAAATGTTCTCGACTCGATGCAGATAAATTTTTAAATGAGACACGAGACACGATAATTTAATTTGGCTGTCGAATAAAATGTGGAGGGAAATTCGAACAATGTTATCTTTTTAAATTTTAACCCAATTGTTCATAATAATTACAAGTGGCCAGTGCCTCATAGTTTTTTTTTTCTCAAATCTTTCTGAGTGTCCCACATAATTCTCTTTTAACTAACATCATATTTTATTTACTTTTCGGACGACCAACTTCTGTGATAAACCCATAATTTAACTATCATATTAGACTGAAACTGAAATTAAGTACTTAAGTATAATTATTTGTTGGTAGTGATTTTGATGTAAAGACAAATTGACGACCTCTGTGACCGAGTGGTGTACGCACCAGGTTCCAAGGTGCCGCTAGAATATCCTAACCCGGCGCCATTGACGCTGGGTCATATTGACCCGAGGCATTTTCAAACGTCCATAATTTTTTTTTGCGTCCATTTTGTGATTTGTGCATTTGTGTAGCTGGAGATACAGCCTCCATCTACCCGCCCTGTTGGCCCGCTCAATGCGACGCTACTTGCACAGCGAGATACACTTTCGTGAAATTAAAACGGGTCAATATGACCCAACGTCATCGCTGGCGTGGTAATTTTGTGTCTTACTTTTATTCGCTTATTTAGTGTTTAGTGTTAATTTATGTCGCTGAACATATCGGGCATAAATGCTAACATATTACATCGGTATAATTTCAACGATACCCGAACGAAAAGGCGAAATTTCCTAAAAAATCTGGGACTTATTTGGTACACGAGCACTTTCAAAGCCGCAAGTAACGTCTAAATTTACCTTGTCAGTTGCGCAAAAGAACCGCAAATTTCGTGGGTGAACCTACTGAAGAACCTTCCCGAATAATTCCAGGAACACTCTAGGGATATCAAGTATGTCCGTCTAATCTAAAAAGATAAGAAAACATCGCATACTTGTCAGACATGCCGCATTTACATATGCCCAAAGCATTTGATTCCACACTGCAATAATTGCAGCAGTTCCATGGCTCTGAATGATGAAGTATAAGACTGATCTCATTGTATCTGCATAATAAGAAGTTGATTTGATCTCTTCATTACGAGAAAAGATTGTTGATTCCTATTATTAATAAGAAATTTTTACCAAAAACTAAAAATATAGACACACAATTTTTTTATAGATGATTTTGCATGTTTTTAAATAATTCATTAAAAAAAATATTTATATATGCATTAGTTTTATTTTTGCTTTTTTTGGTTAATTAAAAGACACTTATAACATAGACAGTAATTAAAATTATGATGACTTGTTAAATTTCCTGAAAAATGATCTATGAAATTTGGGTCATTATGACCCGGGGTCATCGTCTTTGAAATTATTTTCACGTCATTGGCGCCGGGTTAAGGCGCTACTCGGAAAAAGTATCGACTCTTTGATATAAAACTATAGGACGGTTAGAGTTGTTATAAATCTGGTAATAAGATATATATTTCTTCATACCTTTATCTAGAATCGTATAGTTTCAGAAACACGATTTTATGATTTTGGCTCGACACTTTTTATTTTCGAAAATACCTCTAAAAAATAAGAAATATCAAGATTATTCTTAAATGGGGATACATATAGGTACTATTGAAAATTGGTTTAATTAGTGGACACCAATAATATTAAGGATCGTATAGAAGCATTTTTTTAAAATCGCTATAGTTTTTGAATACGAAGTGATTTTGTGTTTTTTTTGCGTAATCGGCAAAATTGGTCTCGCTCCCGCGCGCGTCGTTTTGTCATTGCTATCTCGCTTTAGCATAATTTTTCCGAGTATCGCCTTAATACTGTGGTTCCGCTATCTCTGGAAGTCCCGGGTTTGATTCGTGGTCGGGTAGAGATAGAAAACGTACTTTTCAAAATTTCCTCGGGTCTAGGTATAATAGGCTACTTGACCCTTTTTTTATTCGTGTCCTAAACGATTAATAATTTGTCCTATTACACCAAAAAATTTATTTATTAATATTTTAAAACATAAAAACCTACAAAACTTTATTTTAAAATTTCGCTTTTTATTAACCAGTAAAAACGCTCTTCGCCATGTTCTGACGTCATAAAATTTGTTACCAACCACTTGACAGTGTTGACAGTATCAAGTGGTTGTTAACTTAGCTTACCATTTATCAAAGATCTTTGTCCAAAATGCATTTGATCAAAGAAATTGGACGACTTTGAAGTTCAATTTTATACATTCGACATTCAAATTCTTTGATCAAATGTATATTGGACAAAGATCTTTGATAAGTGGAATACACCCTTACTAATATGTAGCAAAAGTGAAAGTGACGTTTATTTGTTTACAAATTTAGCAATCCAATGACGTCACAACATGGGCGATAGTGTTTTCATCAGTTCAAATAAAAAAAATTAAAAATATATTTATCAAATTATTTTTACTTATCCATCTTGTACTTCTATTTCATGATATCGCTATATTACGTTTTCCTAAGCCAAGTACTAAAGGAACTATTCATTCGATGTATCAAATTTCATACTTAATTTCATTTGTCAAGTAGCCTATTATGTGGTACTTAATCGTAATACTCGTCGCGGTTTCCAATTTCTATAACACTAGTGCCAAGCTGCTAAAGTTTGGTATTGGAACGATTGTGATGGTGTCCAACATTTAACATAATTCTATATAGGTACTTAGGATCTTTTGCAAGATGCAAATACAGAAAATACAAGTGTTGAAGAAAAACAAGTTCCATCAGCTGAACAAGGCTACTGAGGCCACGAATAAGTAAGTAGTGTAAAAAACAATTTTTTTAGTTACCAAGTTTTTTGTTTTGCTTACTGTACTTACTTGTATTGTCATTCACACCTGTATGTCAGCTCAATGGATTAAGGTTAACTGGTTCAAAATTCAGTTTCAATATTTATACCACACTAACAAACAAGTCAAGTTAAATAAAAGCTTGTAAAAAACACAAGTAACAGGGTAACTTACTTTTTAACCAATGAACGCAAGTCATCCGTGTATGAGGTTGCAGTCATGTGGCTATCTTCAGCCGCCCCTCGCTCGGGGTCCTTCAAGACCAGCGCGATGAGGGCGACAGCAGTCATCCCTAGGAAGGGGGTCACGCGGAGACCCCACCGCCAGTCCCCTGCAAAGCCCCCTGCGACCGACCCCACTATATACCCCATACCGCTGAAAATGACAATGAATAACATTAATAACTACCTACCTACTTTACTCCGTGATCATGGCGCATGCATTTACTCCGTGATCATGGCGCATGCAACTGCGCCGAAATATCGGGGACTAGCAAACTAAACATTTTAAAACTCAATTATTGATAGCGGTTATATAGTGAAGTCCTGCGAGGGACTTTATGTCCGCCGACTTTGGTAAGCCAACTTTTGTCCGTTCGCCGCGAATTCAATGATGTCGACGGGTCTTCCATTCGTGAAGGTCTCGCGAGGAATCAGCAGTCGCTATCGCTAGACAGCTTCATGGGCAGAATAACCTTAGTTTTCGTTGAATTCGCAGCGACTTTTAGATTATGTCGGTGGACAAAAGTCCCTCGTCTGCGCAGGCCTTGATGATGAGTATGAAAGTTTAAAGTATTAAGTATGAGCCATCATGGCAAAAGTTCACAAAAAATGCCACAGCTCTAACACTAAAATAGGAAGGACGTTAATTATAATCATTGCAAGGGAAAACTTATGGGGAAAATATAAATAAATATTTCAGATTTCCTATTAGTTTGTCTTTAACGGAAAATCCAGAAAATAATTATCAACAGACTAATGAAAGTTAAAAATAAAATCATTTACATAAATATCTGAGTACCTACCTACCTTACTATAACTACTTACCTATTTATTTAATGAAAAGTAATGAGCATAAAATAAAGATGTGCTTATGACTTGACTAAATAGGTACTATCTCGTATGTGTAGATCAGTTGTTCGTTATTGTTTTCTAGCTGTATTTGTTTATGTTGATGCGATGTGTATTTGTTTGTCATGCTAATAAAGGTTTCTATCTAACTATAGTTGTAGATAAAAAATGCTCAAATTATGTAGCTATGTCTTATTTTCCATAACACATTAGCTTTCGTTTCGCTGATTATACTGATCAAAGGAGAAAATCAAGAAACAAGATTAATATTACTGTTATTATCAACAAAATCAACAACTTCCTGGTCCACCGCATGCATGTGAATTATAACTAGTCACGTGTGTGACTGAAGTCTGTCACATCACATTGAACTTCGTATTTATTTAGGTTAGGTACCTACAAACGTGATATTTTTACGTGAATTGTATTGTGCATGTTTTGATGACAGTGGAATTGTATTTAAGTGACCTAGCGCTTAATAACACACAAGTAGGCCGATACGACCTACACTATTATGTTGATCAGCACTTGGACAAACATTATTGTAATGTAATGTATAGCATCTATTTAGTTGTTAAAACACATGACTTGGACTAACTAACCATTAAAACTGATGAACTTGAATGAAACAAGTTTGCTAAAAAGACGATTGTGACATTTGTGATAGCTCACAAAAGCCAAAAATATTTGTAAGTAGGTATTAGTAACTATAAAACCAGTTTTCAGATGTTTCCTACATAAATTATACGAGACTCTGTATCGTCAAACAAAAAATAGAATAGGTTTACTTACCTAAGGCCAAACCAAACCAAATGATTTTAAACCAAAAGTGGCCACTTTTGGTTTAAAACCATTTTAAAACTTACAGAAAGGATGAAAACTGTTGAAGAGTTATTCAAAAAATATTAGAGATGCCTCTTTCAATGGCGTTTTTTTATTTAAATAGTTTGTAACAAATTAGGTAGGTATGTATTACAGTAGATACCTGACTTAGTAGATAGCTCAGTGACCGGAAATTGACACACTACTTATTAATTGTAATAATAATTCATTTTTGCATATGTAATAGGTACATAGCTGGCTGTATAGGTTAGTACTATTATATATTCTGTGGGTATAGGTAGGTTACTACAGGAAGTTCTATTACCTAATATAATGTGTAAGGTACTACATTAAAAATATTAAGGATAAGTACAATACTGTGGTATGGTATCATTAACTAAATCAAAATAATCTATTACAAATAAATAAAATTGGAGTGTCTGTTTGTAACATTAAAATAACCGCTTTTTACTACATGCATATGATTATATATACAGTACACATACCAAAATGTCATTTTTTACAATTTTTGTCTGTCTGTCTGTCTGTCTGTTTGTTCCGGCTAATCTCTGAAACGGCTGGACCGATTTTGACGGGCCTTTCACTGGCAGGTAGCTAATGTAATAAGGAGTAACTTAGGCTACTTTTTATCCCGGAAAAATATCACATTCCCTCGGGATAGCGTCGTGTAGTTTATTATCAATGCGAAAGTTTGTGGGTATGGATGTATGGATGTTTGTTATGTTTGTTACTTTTTCACGCAAAAACTACTATTTATTTATTTATTTATTTATTTACTGAAAGGATATGGGTCTGGAATAACACATAGGATACTTTTTATCCCGATATTCCCACGGGAACGGGAACCACGCGGGTGAAACCGCGGGCGGCCGCTAGTAAATAAATAAATTTCTTGCAATCACACCAATTATCTAGCTCATGAATAGGTAGGTAGTTACCATTAAGAAACTGTGTTACGGAAACTAGATAACGGATAAATATTATATTCTTACTTATTTTTTTTTTGTAAATAAGTACATAGGTACTTAATATACATACATAACTAACACCCAGACCAAGAAAAATAGACATGATCATGCACACAAATATTTGTCTTGTTCGGGAATCGAACCCCCAGACCTCCGGCGCAGAACTCAGAAGGCAGGTATCCTGCCCCTGCGCCAAATCGGTCGTCAAATCTATACTAATATTATAAAACTCAAGAGTTTGTTTGTTTGTTTGGTTGGTTGAACGCGCCAATCTCAGGAACTACCTTAGAATAATAACACTAAGGGAACTACCTACTGGACCGATTTAGAAAATTCTTTGAACATTAGATCTACATCCTTTCCGAGTGCCACAGGCTATATTTTATCCCGATATTCCCACGGGAACGGGTATCACGCGGGTAAAACCGCAAGGATCTTAACTTAACTTAAGTGTCAAATGAATAGAGTAACCATGCGACAAGAATATTACCGACTTTCGGTCCTGATTCCTTAATAAGAAATAAAACTTAATTAAAACAACAAGCTCACACTAAAAATCTGGAATCAGCATCAGATTAAAATCAATTACCTACCTACTAAAAAAATCTTTAGACACTTTTATTATTATACGTAGGTACTCACTCACAGTCAAATCAATGAAAGTGACGTGATGTTAACATTTATTTCTTGTTGTTACCTGCCAACTGGTATAGCGAAGTAGAAGATGGCCAGCATCTTGGAGCGGACATTGCCGACGAACAAGTCCCCGATGATCGTGGGAGCAATTGTGGAATAAGAGGCTTCGCCAATACCCACCAGTCCGCGGAAGAAAGCAAACCACGTGAAATTCTATAATAAAAAAAAATATAAAGAAAAAATTATTTGCATTCTTTCGAAATATGAAAAACTAAAATACTTATCAGATTTTCTTGCGGAAGTAAACTAGATAAGATATGATTGACTTCCGCCAGGCAACACCTGATTTTATCAAATACACTTAATTTGGACGTATGTTGATTGTTTTTACATGATACGTAGGCAACTATTTGCCTAAAATTTTCATAGAGCGCATAGAGAATAACTTTATTATTGTGATAAATCATGTTTTAAATATGTTAGGTAGGTACTTCTCGTTAGAAGTTATGATTAATGTCCAATGTGCATCATAATCATACATAACATATAAAGTGCAATACTATAGTATCTATAATCAGGTAAAGTGTAATACAATGCAGGTACGACCGATAATCACCATTAGTGTAGGCAAAGAAAATGACTAAACCCACGTTCTTAAGGAAAGTAGCCTAGTTAATGACAGCTTTTGAAATTGTAAGACTGAATAATAAAGTGATAAGTGTCTTGAAAAGTTTTGGCAAATAGTCACAATGCTGATAACAGATACAAACGATGACAAATAGTTTGCTTTAGTTAGAAGGTTAATGTAGTTAGAAAAGGAACTTACGGTAAGAAACGACCCGAATAACGTCGTCATACTCCATAGTAGAACTCCAAACGCCATGATGGCTCGTCTGGAGTAGCGGTCACCCAGGTAACCGAAGATGGGCGCGAAGATCATGTACGCGACGACGAACGCCGTCTGCAGGAAGCCGGCTTTGTCATCGCCGATTTTGAACTCTGCCTTTACATCGGTAAGTACTCCTGGACCAACAAGAACATTCGTTAATATGTATGAGTTCATCAAAGTAGATCATCAGTTTAAATCAAAGTATGAACTTTGATTTACAGCCTAACGACTTTTGATCATAAATCCAAGGTTCCTATAATTTATTATAAATAAACATCTTGAAAGCATTCATCACTTAATAAAGTTTTCTTATTCTTATTCTTCGTCCACAAGTTGACATATTTTACTGTTTTTCAATATGACTTGGCCAGTTTATACCTAGTTGGTATAACGGTATTTGCGAATGTTATAGCAGATAAAAATGGTGTAGGTTTAGCTTTAGGGTGTGGCTCGCAAACACTTGGAATCTCATCGCCCGATAGTTATAATATAAATTATAAGTAAACAACTAAAGTAAGTATCATACTTAAATAGAGCAGATATTGGCACAAGCACACTGTCAAGTCACTGAGCGTGAGCAGGCGGGGCGTTAGTGCAAAAAAGTTACAAAAAGAGTACTGTTTAAAGGAAGAGAGTTAATTAAAACAATTATTTAAAATATGGATGTAGAGTTACCACATATAATTAATTTTCAGAGACAAAATTCTGACCCTTGATTAAAAAAAATAGAAATAAGTCGGAAGTAAATTACTTGAAGGTTAAAGCATGATGTAGATGGTAATGAATGATGCAGTTGTCCTTTCATATCACTTTCAACTTGAAAGCTTAAAAGGCATTTTCGTTAAATTGTCTTCAAGGCCCATCCCTTGAAAACAATTTAACGACAATGCCTGTCTCAAAATTTAACTTGCCTACTCAAATACAACAAAATTAATAATGGTATCTTAAGGTTTTTAAACACCATCTAGTTATCCATATATTGTATCAAACCTAAAACAATATTCAGAATATTCATATTTTGTCAGATAGCATGTTTTATGTGAAATATATTCCCCCATAAAATCCAGCGTATTATTTTGACATCCGATAAATCATCCCTTTTATTGCTTCAATCCCTATTGTACGGTCACTTGTTATTTGTTGAAGCCCCAGCATTCACATTAAATGGTTTGAACTTTTTTCTAGCATCTGGATTCTATTAATAAAACACCATAGTCCTCGAGTTTAGATAGGATGATAAATATTTGATATTTCTTCTTCATTTTATATCATTTAGTTCCAACTAAAATATTTCTTTAGTGCCACGTTATGGTAAGAAAAACAAATTTTCTAACTACAAAATTATAAGTACTTACTTAATTTTATATTCATTTAAAGTGTATCAATGACTAAGTAATCCTTTCAATACTAATATTGAAAACAATGAATGACTGACTACGTTTTAAATTATTATGTGCATAGTAAGCGGTACTGGACTCGTTATTACGTCAAATTCTAAAACTGATTTCTAGTCTATAAATGAGATTCGCGGTCAGTTCATGGTCAATCGGGGCTTTGACCTAAGTGGACTAAACATTATACATAAGCAGAAAATACGCGTATTGTTAAAACGAGAATGTTTTGCTTACATTCTTGACTAGTCATTAATACATTTATAACAGAACACGGGAATTAACTTTTTCAATACCTATATGTAGAGAGAAAACACATTCAGCCACGGAACCGTTACTAAATTCAGACATAATTTTAACCTTATAAAATATTTAAAAATAATAATTTAACATCATATAAAAAAAATTGAGCTCATAGCTATCTGTAGATCAGGTTTCCCGTGGAAATTTTCTAGTTATCAATTTTATATGATAAAGATAAGAATGTGTACAATCGCGATTGGTGTGATAATGTTGGATGATTAATATCAGAAACTGTTTTTAATTTCACACATTTGCGATTTGCTTGGATTGGATCCTCCTTCAGAATTCATAATCCGTCGGCATCGCGAGACAGGTGACCTTCAAAGTAGGTAGTCATCACCAGAATAACAACATAACGTAACGTGGCAGCACTATCGCGATATCACCAACGCATGCACACCGCCCGCCCGCGCCGCCCCGCCCCGGGCGGCTGGCACGGCATCACGCCATCGCTGCCGACCAATCAGATTTCCGAGAGTATGTGGCGCGAAAAGTTTACACCGTGACTCGTGTCGTGACGCTGCAGGTTTAATGTATTTTAAAGAAATTTATCTTTCTCTATTGTATGACACAAAACCTACAGCTGCTGAACATTACAAACATAGTCAAAAGTTCAACTTCCAAATTGTATTGACATTGTTACAAAAATCAAATGAAACCTGGATGGATAGAGGCATCTGTTAATCAACCGTTACCTATTTGCAGCAAGCAAGGACTAAATCCGAATACTCTGGTAAAGTTCTACCATGTAAATGTAGTTTGGGAGACTTTCATATTACAGAAACTTCAATCATGTCTCCACAGGAAACAAATAAGATTTCCAGAACAGCAACATAATATTGCAAATTGAAAACGACATTCTCTCCCTTTTTCATTTCCGATAAAATGGGGTCGATGTTTTCAACTGCAAATGACGGTTATGCTCAGGGGTTGGATAATATTTAAAAGCACCAGTGAATTCCCCATAAATATACAAAATTCAAATAGAAATTACAACAGATTTGGAGTTCGGTTCCATTCCATGATAATAATGCGTCTGAAAAATCTTACATTTCTTTAAATTATTTGAAATGTTTTTACACGGACCTGAAAAGGTCTGTTTTTAATATAATTTTAGATACTTAATCTACCGCTATGTTATTATTAATTGCATACCTAAACGGATCAGCAATTCAGCATAGGGGGATATTGACGATTTGTTGTATTAATCTTCAATGTTACCTTTACTTTACATAACCTATTATCAGGAAAAAGCATGCAAGCATGTAAAGTACAGTGATGACTCAATGATATGTATTTATAGTAAGTTTAGTGAACCAGAGCATTTGCCAACGTGTTTAAAAAGTTGGCGTACGCGTACCGGAGGACGGACGACACAGAGAATCTATGTCAAGACTATGGGCGTTTGTGCACTACACTGAATTTTACCGATCCGGAAAAAAACGGATGCTTGTATTTTAATAATTAATCATTTATAATAGTAATTAATTAAATACAAGCATCCGATTTTTTCCGGATCGGTAAAATTCAGTGGTAGTGCACAAACGCCCTATCTCTTACATAAGCTACTGCAGTGCAGGGGAACTCTGCATACGTTTGGCAGTTCTTTTGCGATTAAATTAGAGCTTATTTGTCGTAAATTATCGGTACTAAAAAGTATAAAATGTATCGTGTTACATATTTTTAAGAGTAATATTAGCTCGATTATTATTATTTTAAAAGTAAACACGGTTTAATTTTAGTAGTGAAAATATTTCTTTAAACCTAGTGCTGCCGAGCTGATTTATCCCAAAATTATTTTCGTCGGTCATTAGAATATCGATTCAAAACATATTAATTAAAAACAATGTACAGTAATAAATAACAGCGTAAAATATTCATAATCACATAGACGTTTTCCAAAAAATATTACAATGGAAATTCGAACATTACCAATTGCAGTTTCATTGTGTAACTCGATACAAGAAGTGGCTTTCCAGGAACATACTAATGTAACCCTATATCACCGTTGACGGATCCACTTTCACGAACTCAAGTAAGCACATTTCACTGCACATAGACGATAGTGATTCCAGTTATTAGAATTTGTTTCATAAACCAAAGTCAAGCAAATGCAACAGTTTTAATGGTAGTAGCATCAATGATAATTGCTAACGGACTTACTTTAATGGTCTGTATTCTTTACCTACAATCAATAAAGGTAGGTAGTAGTTGTCAATTAACGTAAAAGCATTTGACTCCACCCACGCACCGCACGCGACGTCAACACATTTTGTGGCGTTATTAAACTCTAATAGAGTTTACGAGGGGGGTTAAATGATGTTAACGAAACGTCACTAACCGAACAAAATTGTTGATAAAAGGGTTACTAGTAACCCAACATCATTATCATCATAGAGCATATTTAAGATATTACATTAAGAACACAGGTATCAGACGCGTTTAACCCGGCGGGCGTCATGGGGGTTGGGTCAAAATGACCCGGTAGTTTTAGTTTGCTTATAATGTTTCTACTATTCATACGACGCTGCTGATCTTCTCAGTAGCTGGAGTTATTGAGACCCTCTACAGGTTTGGGCCTTGAAATTCTTAGGGCATTAGCCGCGTTGGGAGCTACATGTCCCGTAATATCACAGAATAGATATGAGTAGGTACTACCGGTAATAGGAAAAAGGTAATTATGACCCATTCCCCACGTCCATGTAACTATTTAAATTTATACTGATGTTGTATGATAAAATTATAGAATAAGTATCTATATTATACTATTCCTATAACATTATTTTATATTATAAAGTAACACTTAAAAATTTAAAGACATAAATTTTAATGTGTTAATTATTAGAAATAACTTGGATTTAGCTAGATTTAGCCAACTTTGTTGATTTTTAGAGTATTTGTTTCAAAGCCTTGTTTCCTATAGTATAAAGTGTCTTCATTTAATTTTTTTCTGTGTTTTATTGCCCTAATAACATTAAAATGAGGCCCAAAACAAATATTTATAATATTCTCAAGTATATACTGACTTATATAACAGTGTATACAATAATAATAATAATTGGGTAATAATGACCCAACCCCCACGTCCATGTAACAATTTTCCACCCCCATGACGCCGACGGGTAAAATTAAACA
Source organism: Crambus lathoniellus (assembly GCA_949710035.1). Classification (NCBI taxonomy): domain Eukaryota; kingdom Metazoa; phylum Arthropoda; class Insecta; order Lepidoptera; family Crambidae; genus Crambus; species Crambus lathoniellus. The sequence goes on along the minus strand of OX453303.1, from coordinate 17,225,838 downwards.
TAGGTGTTTAACACCTACCTTTTCCCGACGTTTAATACCTGTGTTCTTTATGTTATATTATAAAATCCAACGCGAAAGTTTAAAAGTGTATAGGTATATTTAAGATAATGTTTATTTCGAAGAGTTCTAAATATATAAACTGTCATCCATCAAACCACTCATTAACCAAAATAATATATAAGTAAGTAGTTATTTTTAGTCACATTTAATGGGGTAAAAATAAGTTCTTAAAAACTGATTTAGGGTCTGTTTGTTGTACCAATTAATATGAATAATAATTAATATACAGCATATAAAATAAAAAAATATTTTTTTTTAACATTACTATTTTTATTTAATGGTCGACTTTTATACTTTTACTAAATACTACTACTTTTTATTAAATAGTTCATCAAACATAAATATATTTTTTACAGTTGTGAAAAAAGACAAAAGGTTTCTTTAAAACTTATTCAAGTTAGTATTTCAAAAGATTTTTTGCGTGAAGGCTTTTTATGTTCATTTCTTTTACAAATCCTTCGTTACAGGTGGTTACAGTTGGTCGCAGAAGCACTGTGATACAGATTCAGAAAAGTTCTTCCTGTCTATATTTTAGTTAATTATTGAACAAGAGCAATAATAGAACATAATTAGAGCGAACTACAAAACTTACAGAACAAAGGTAAAATTGTTATCTAAGGTCGCATTTAAAGCAATGCCGCTCACATTCTTTCACTTAGTGGCGAAAGGTATTTTAACTTTCTCTCCATTAGCCAATATAGACAAAAGTTGAAGTAATCGAAGTGAAATACCAAACAAATACGGGCTGTATAATTAAGCACAGGCAGTATAATTTGTTTAATCACATTACAAACAAAACAAACTAATTTGTGTGTTGGTCACAGGTACGCGGTAAGCAGATGCAGATCAAGATTAGAATCACCAAGTTAAATAAGCAGTTGTAAGCTTATGCAGTTGTTTATTTTGATAGTATCATTCGTATGAGCTCAGAATAAACAAGAACACAAGGCAGAATAAACAAATTCTCAGATAAAACTATAAAGTGCAATGACTGCCCAGCCCACTATCACGTTAAGTGGCAGAGAAAATGGTGTTTCGAAATGTTCCACTTCAAACACCGCACTCCACTTCAGTCAGATGAGATTCGAGATGTTTCCACTAAAAGTTTTTTGCTAACACTCCAGGTAGTAAATTATTCTTATTTGAAAGTCAGGTCATCCCATAAATCGCCGGACACGTGGTCACCTCAATTATATAACAAGAGCATTAAACTTTTAAGTGAAAAAGCTAAAGTTTATCTTTGGCCCATTACATACGGTTTAGTTTAACTGAAATAGAAGCAAGTTGTAACTCTTATCGTAATGCATTATTATCTACAGTTAATATTTGCTAACACCTGTACGTAGTACGCGACCTAAATTTTAAAAGTATACAATTACATTATTACCACGCCTTCAAACGAATAATCTATTACTCATCTATTATCAAAGCTGCTCAATTAACAACATCGAACCCTTCTTACTATTTCAAGTAAGAAGGGTCGATTAGAGACAACGCATGCATGAGCTTATTGCATTGAAATCCTTATCACATGAGCATTTAGAATAAATGTAATCATTATTAATTAGTTAAATAGAATTATAAATTTATGTGACGTTTTCTTTTAGTACCTACTGAACTGCTAGTTACCATACAATTAAAGTACGGTACCTAACTTAATTGTCAGGTAACTAGCAGCAGTATCATTATAAAAGTAACTTATTATATTTATTAAAGTAAGTACAATGCGATTATTATAAGAATAGAATAGGGACACCGCCATGTTGTGTGTGACGTCAATCTGTCAAAGTGCTGCCAAACGTGGCCAAACTAACTTCACCTCATTATGGTGTGGAAAAAAATAATTTTACAAAAAAAAAAAATACTATGCCTCAATAAAACAAAATAAAATGAAATTTGATCCTATCCCTGCTCTCGGGATACACGAGGGTCAAATAGTAATAAAATATTATTCCCTTTATTACATTTTAAATACTTACAAAATTATATTTCTAAACATTAAATTTTTACAATGTATAACACAAAAAAATATAACATTTAAAAATACAAAAATGCAGTTCCCCAACGGCAGCAAGATCAGGGTCCCGGCTACCGATGGTTAAGGATCCAGAGACAGGAACCTTCTCACTATACGGGCCGTGTCCAGAAGTACTGCCTTCTGCATCTGACTCCCGACCCATCCACCTAACGCAAGCCTCTTAAGGTGTTTATCGAGGCTCTTGGCTATTAGACCATGGGCAGATATGACTATCGGAACAATAATTGCTGAATCAATGTCCCACATGTCAACAATCTCGTGAGCTAAATCAAGATATTTGTTTTCTTTATCTTTTTCAGCTTTCACAAGGTTGTCGTCATGGGGAACAGTGACATCAACAATTATTGCGCGGCGTTCGTTTCGATCTATCAATACAATATCAGGCTTATTAGCTACAATAGTCCTGTCTGTAATGATAGATCGATCCCAATACAATGTGGCATGGCTATTTTCAAGGACCTGTTCTGGTGCATACCTGTAGTACGGCACCTCGGATGCCACAAGACTATGTTTCAGAGCAAGTTGTTGGTGTATTATCCTGGCCACTTGGTTATGTCTATGCAAATACTCGCCGTTTGCGAGACGAGAACAACCGGAGATTATATGCCTAAGGGATTCACCCGGACGATGGCACGCTCGACAAATATCCACTGTGCCATCCCTTAGGATATACTTTCGGTAGTTATTCGTCATCACAACCTCATCCATAATTGCACAGACAAAACCTTCGGTTTCACCAAAAAGATCACCAAAACGGAGCCAGGATACTGAGGCTAATAAATCTACGTCGGGCCCATGGAGAGCCCGGTAGAATCTGCCATGTAACTCCTTGCTTTGCCACACAATGCTGCGGTCGGAAGTACTAAGTACTACAGGTTTGCGCCAGTTTTCTTTTGCTAAAAATAGAGGAGTCAGTCCATTGTCAACAGCAATATTATTATTGTTATCAGTTTCCAGTCAGGGGTTAAAAATAAAATAGTTCTAACTTTTTACATTGTCTTCAACATCAAACTTAACTAAGTATTTCAGTATTTCTCACAAGGCTAAGAAAGTAGATAGGTACTTATCCAATTTCTAGATGCAAATAATTTATTCTTTTTATGCACTGTTTTGCGACCAGTACCTTATTAGAGTGAAGTTTGTCAACAACCCGTCATATTCTTATATTAGTCGCATTGTACATAGATCGTTTTAGAATTTTTATTGCCGGCCAGTAATAGCAGGAATTTCCAAGCACAGTACCCCTAGTGTAAGTTTTTATGTCAAGCAAACGCAAACTATTTCGATTCCGTATTTATGTCAATTTGTATGAAAACTATATAAGCGCGCTACTCGCCGCTAGAGGCGCTAATACAGTTTTCATACAAAATGACATAAATACGGAATCGAAATAGTTTGCGTTTTTTGACATAAAAACTTACACTACGGGCACTGAATTCTTGAAAAATTTAAAATGAAATTAAGAATAACTTTTTAGTAAAAAAATCATTTTTATGATAAGCTTTTTTCAATTCTATTTAATTTTTAAGGTCAATGGCTGCGTCGCTTTACGTGACGATTCTGCCAACGTCCGAATAAGCTTTTTTGCTGACTGTACTTTAATATTGTATTGTCACCTAAACCACAGATAACTAAATTAAACCAAACCTGACGACCGATTTGGCGCAGGGGTAGGCTACCCACCTTCTGCGCCAGTGGTCTCGGGTTCGATTCCCGAACAAGACAAATATTTGTGTGCATGAACATGTCTATTTGTCTTGGTCTGGGTGTTAACTATGTATTTTAAGTATGTATTTACAAACAAAAAGTATTTAAGTATATATTTATCCGTTATCAAGTTTTCCATGATACAGTTGCTTAATGAAATTAACATGGGCTTAGATAATTGGTGTGAATGTAAGAAGTTATTTATTTATTTATTTATTTATTTAAACCTGTAAGTATACAAAATTTCAGCTCCATCGGACACTGGGAAGTGGGTCAAATTAAGCTTGCAAGATTTGTCCCCCATTAACTATAACTAACAAAAGCTTGTAAAAAATCGACCTGTAGCCCGATTCTCGTAATAAAAACCGTGACGATATCGTTGCGATTTAGTCGTTGAAACCATTTTCGTATTCACAACTGTCGATAGAACTTGAGCGGCAGCGATTCTATCGAAGTGTCGTCGAAGTGTATTCTGGTACATTAATCGTCCTTCAATCGTTTCAAAACGATAACTCGAAGGTATTCTACTATTTAGATGACCTTTGTTTCGATCGGATTTCAACGACTAAACGTCAAAATAAGCGATCCAAGTGTCGTTGGACAAAAGTTCAATTAGCTGGATCTTTTGTATGTGAAAAATAAGCTTGGGGCTAGCATATTTGTTATTATTTATTTTTTATCTTATTTAATAAACTTTTGTACATAATACATAGGTAATGTAATATACAAGGCGGACTTAATACTAAAAGTATTCTCTGCCAGTCAACCGTTGGGAAACAGAAAACAATTAAAGCGGTACAATTTATTATTTATTATTTATTATTTATTATTTATTATTTATTATTTATTATTTATTATTTATTATTTATTATTTATTATTTATTATTTATTATTTATTATTTATTATTTATTATTTATTATTTATTATTTATTATTTATTATTTATTATTTATTATTTATTATTTATTATTTATTATTTATTATTTATTATTTATTATTTATTATTTATTATTTATTATTTATTATTTATTATTTATTATTTATTATTTATTGTTTATTATTTATTATTTATTATTTATTATTTATTTTTTATTATTTATTATTTACTTATTACATCATATGAAAGAGCGCTGCTTGCACATTCTGAAACATGTTTTTTTTTTCCTAAACCGAAAAATGTACAAAAAATACCTCTCGATTGAAAAGTCGCTGAGTTTCGATCCTATTGAGTTGAAGTCCTATCGAAACTCGTCCAAGCAACACGAGAATACCGATATTGGATAGGACTTCGATCGAACGACTTCTGAACTACAACGATATTTAGATTGTTTGTATTTACGAGAATCGGGCTACTGTTTCACAAGCTCAGATTGGATTTTTTAATTATAAAAATTGCATTTAAAAATGCAATTTTTGCATTCACAATGCAACCTTTATGACTGAAAAATGGAAAATGAAGTATTTAGAAAAAATCGACCCGTCTCACAACCAGCTCCGATGGGACTCGAACCCACGACCTTTCGCTATCCGGGCGACTGCTCTAACCACTGAGCTACGGATTCGTTACGAGAAGCGTCGAATTTATCAAATACTTCTTACGCGCTGTATAGCCAGCGTTAATTTCATCAATGTGAAGATATTACTACCCCCACACGCGAAAGAAATACCTTTCCAGATATTTGACAATCGCTAAAGAAGAAATTACTATGGCAAGATATTTTAATTTTTACTAAAAATTCAATAATTTCATAACTTCTCCAAGGATGGAAAGGAAGGATGTATCATCGAAGTGAAATCCGCCTACTCCTATCCTAGTCTAAGATTACCGAAAACCTTTTTAGTCTGGTATAGTTAGCTTGTTCTTGGGAAACGACTGTAATAAACTAATAACCAATGTCTTATGCCAGCAGCGTAAGGTAGAATATCGCATGGCTAAGTCCATTAGTCCACATCCACACCGTAACTAATTGGGACCGAGTGGTTTCAATCTTCACTTGAACAGTGGTTGAATTCTGTTCTCACTGCACTCGACTCGAGCTTCGAAAGCAAGCTATCTCGCTCATTTCAATATTAATAACGACGTTTTGATAACGAACAAATGAGACGGAGCGATTTCGGTGTACTGGTCGGCTCAGGAGTTTTTGATAAGACCACATTTTATGCGTGCAGCTGCTGCATTCAATCACTTGAATCCAATCAAAGATACCACTGTAATTACTGATTAAATTAAATATGACTACCTAAATGGCCTAAGTCATTAAATAATTATGAATTAAGTAATAATAAACGCTTTCAAAACAATAATAACTATTTCCAAATCGTTATAAATTTTTGAAAATCGTTAGCTTGTTTTCTATTCTTACTTATCACAGTTATCACTTAAAATATTGGACAACCATTACTACGCTTACAGATAACACGGGCGCAGCCGCATACCATCGAAAGAAAGGGACCACCCATAAGTCCCATATGAATTAAACTGGTCCTAGTAAGTATTTCGTTTTTAATCTAAACACATTCAATGTCAAACTATTTTTCCCATGGGATCACTTAGGCACCTGTCACATACGGGTTAAGTAAGCGAGCAACTTTTAAGCCTGGTAATCCTCCGTATCCTGATAAATTTTGTGAACACAAACTGATCTCTTCCATGTAGGGGATTATGTTACGTAACAATACTGGTTTTATTAATTTTAAACAACGCCACGGGACATAATCTTTTGAGCTCATGTAGGATTTGTGCATATGCCGAGCGTGGCAGCGGGACACCCTGGCCCTACAACAACGCTACATTATTCAAATGGAACCAAATTAAATTAATGTAATGCTATCGCGCCGTGTAAATTTAGCGACACGGTGCGTATGTACCCGATTTCTTAGAACGTTCAAAGTTTTATGAGTTCCCATCACATTAAACGTTGGCGGCTTTGATGTGCCTTTAAGAAGTGACTTGACGATAAACTATAAAAAGTAAGTAAAGAGATAGAATATCTGAAAAGGCGATAGGTCCGCTCTTAAATGTGGGAAGGAGTGTTCGGAAGGATGACAGAGTATTTTTTTCCATCAAACACCCTCGGTTACCGCATATTTAACCCCTCACCGAGCGCAACGAACAACGCGTTGTTAGCTTCCCCATATTTTATTCATTAAACGATGAGCACATAACGACCCCTTGTTTGAAAACCGAATGAACTATAACCCTTTTTTATGTCTCTCTTGGCCTCAAACTGAACCTTTAGGGTTGAGAAGAAGCCTAAGATGGAGCGAGCTTTACCCAGAAGCAGCCTATTCACACTAGCTTTAAAAATTATAGGGTTGTAGTCATTCGAGAAAACAGACGCAGGCGGGGTATTCCATTCCTTGGCGGTGCTCATCGCACAAGGAAGAAGAAAAGCGCTTGGTACTCATTCGCGGGATGTTAACCCGGTGGTAGAACGGGGATGGCGGTGGCGGAATGAGCTCATGCAGCTCAGAAGCACACTCGTCACTCACCGAACTACAGCCTGTAAAATACCGACAAGCAAGCCACTTTACGTATGGAGCTTGGTTTTTTTACCAGCTCATCGTCTTCGATTACTTTTCTGGCTCTGCGTTCCACTGAGTCAACCTTTTTATTATATTTCAGCTTGCAGATGCGACAGATTCATTTGAATTGTTGATAGATTTGTTTGTATTAAAAACACAATGTGAGTGTGAAGGAAGGGAAATCGTACCGATAAATTATTGTAAGTAGGCCATGTTCAATTAACTTCAATATGTAAATTAATTCATTAGAGTTCATAATCTTGAACTCGCTTTATAATCAATTTTAAAGTAAGTAAGTACTCATAACGTAACTTACACGTAAGTCGTTGCAAGCAATCTCCAAACGCCTAAGTAGGTACTCGTAATGTGTAAAATTAAATGATTGTTTACTAGTTCAGTCAATATGTGTGTCCGTGCTTGGTCGTTCTTGCAAAAGGTCGGGTCACTCTGAATTTTTTATATGTTGTTAAGGGCACGTACTTCCAAATTATCGAAATCAACCTATTTTTGATTCAAAAGTAAACAATCAAATATTCTTTATTATGAGCAGATAAAAATATCATGTTGAAGTTTCATAAACGATCTTGATTATTTTGTGGCTAGAAACACGATATTCTCACGATATACTCGACAATTAAAAAATTCAAAAACAAAGAATATTTTTATTACTTACTTACTTAATTTTATATTTTTTTGGTTTTATACTTAGATTATTAATCTCTAATTTACGAGTAATATACCCATAGAAAAATAGGTAATGACATATTGTAGACTATTCTCAGGCTACTTTTTCAAAAAGTGAATTTATGCTCAAAATAACAACAAAAACATTGAAAAAATTAAAAAGTGAGGTTATTTTCATTACTCTTCACACGTAAGGAAAAAGACAAAGACAGAGTTTTTGGAAGATCCTGCCCTTAAGACCTAAGTGGTGTGCAACAGCTGTGCAAGCGGCGGCGCGGCGGCGATGTGCCCAAAAAACCATGAAAATTTCGTTCTTTTTTCAGTTTTTACTCAATTTCTTACTTAGTGAAGGAAGGGTCTGCGCGGTATAGTCACTCTATGCATACTTTTAAAGTAGATTAAATTTTCTACAATTTGAGCCTAGGGCGAGCTCCATACAGCCATTGGTTTTCAAGATGTAGTTCTTCAATTATGGAATCGCTATTGAAAACCCTTCATTTTGATACCCCACTCGATGGGATTGGTAGAAAAATATTTTTTTTGATGTTGCAATATGTCATCAAATATCCGCCATTTTGTTTTTATTTTTTTTTATGTACCCAATGTCACTCGTGCTATCGAGACGAATCTAACGACACCTCATACGTTAAAATCCTTGAAATCGTTTAGGCTGTAGCAGGGAACATAGAAATCTACATACATACATACTATTGAAAAAGATTACCCTCCTTCTGTCGCAGTCGGGTAAAAATAAGCAATTTTTTCCAAGTGTTTTTTTTTTCGAAATTTTCATTTATTTTATCTAATATCTTCTAAAATACGCATACCATGTCAAATATAATTGTAATGAAGTTGTAGTAAATTTAATAAGTTTTCAATTGAGACTAAACTGGTACCTACCTGTAGGCCCAGCGGTTTTCTCAAAAAGGCAGATAACCAAAAGCAGTCATAAGTGGATTTTGGGGGGGTAATGGAAAATTAATATTAAACATTAAACTCTGGAAACCATAACTATACTGGAGTACCTACCTATTAAGGGCTCTTACTTATTCTTAATTATTTTATAACTGACAAAAATAAATTAAAAAATTATACAATGACGACAAAGACAAATTTACAAAACAATATTTTTCTAACACCAATTGACACAAACTATATTATGAAAGTTATGATGTCATTGAAAAACACTCAATCTGAAGGCTATGATTGTGTTTGCACTAAAGTTTTAAAAGCATGTAAACAGGAGATAGCCCCTGTTTTAGCCTATCTAATTAACTTATCGCTACAGACAGGAACATTTCCAGATAAGCTCAAAATTGCTATTGTCAAGCCACTGCATAAAAAGGGAGAAAAAACTAACTTAAGTAATTAATCGACCTATAACGTTCTTATCAATATTTTCAAAAATATTTGAAAAGGTTATGCATAATGAGCTTACAAGTTTTTTAAATAAATATAACGTTATAAACATAAACCAAGGATTTCAAAAAAATAAATCTGCAGCACATGCTGCATTTGATCTGACGGACAAGATATTACATAATGTTAATAATAAGAACTACACAACAGTGATACTTTTGGACATGTCAAAAGCCTTTGACTTCGTTAATCATGATCTACTATTGTCCAAATTAGATCACTATGGAATCAGAGGCCCCGCATTAAGTTGGTGTTGCAGTCTTACTTAGAGAACAGAAAACAAAGTGTGGAAATAACTCAACTAGATAAAAATAATACTACCCAATCATATACATCACAACAAGTGGAAAATAAACTTGGGGTTCCACAAGGTAGTGTGCTAGGTCCGTTATTATTTGTACTATATATAAATGATTTATTTGACATATGTAGGGATATGATATTATTTGCCGATGACGTATCTGTAATAGTGACAACAAATAAAAATCTGACAATTGAACACCATGAAACTGACATTAATAATGGAATGGCTACAAAATAATAATTTACAAATTAATTTATTAAAAACCAATATTATGAATTTTAATAATTTTGAAAATAAATCAATTGACATTTGTTTTGATGGACATTCTCTGGAAAATGCAACAAAGGCAACGTTTTTGGGCCTTGTCATAGACACAAAACTATCATGGAAGAAGCAAATAGAGAAAGTTTGCGGTAAAATAAGTAGATTTGTATTTGCTCTATACAAACTTTCAAAAGTAGCAAGTCAAAGAACAGCCATTACTGCATGCTATGCGTATATAGAATCTATATTAAGGTATTGCTTGATAGTGTGGGGAAATGGTACGGATATCAAACAGCTTTTTATTGCACAAAAGCGATGCATAAGAGCTATTTCTAACATAGCTCCTGATATATCTTGCAAACCCTATTTCAAATCATTACAAATTCTGCCACTACCGTGCCTGTACATTTTAGAAGTATGTACCTTTGTAAAAAAAAACATGGATAAATTTACAAAAGCCCAGGATATTATAACCCAAAGGTCAAGGCGCGATCCTCATAAACTGGTCTTAAAAACAGTACCAAAAACCCAACGCTATCTAAAAAACTGTCACGCTATGTCTCAACAAATATTTAATAAAATACCAAGTCGCTTTAAGGATCTGCCTTTAAGGTGTATCGATGAGCTCAGTGGCGCCGTCAATGGAAATAAATCAATTGCATTTTATTAAAGGCTTGGATTAAAAGTTTCGGTTATTTCGCGCAGGTGAAAGAGTGGAATGCATTTAATAAATATACTTCTGAGAACTCAAACTTACGCAATAAGTCGTGAATCTTAATAGTGCCAAAAGTGGCCACATTTGGCAATATCGAGATCCATAACTTGGTGCTCATATTTGAGGCCATGAAAAAACAATTAAAAATTGCATTTTGCTCTTCTATTAGCGCGAAATAACCGAAACTTTTAATCCAAGCCTTTAATAAAATGCAATTAATTTATTTCCATTGGCGGCGCCACTGAGCTCATCGATACACCTTAAAGCGTTTTAGGGCAATATTGCGGAGATGGTTGCTGGAATACACTTTCTACTCTGTTGACGAGTTTCTTAAATTTAAGGAATAGTTCTGAGGACTGTCTATGCACAGATTACTTTTACATTTAATTTAGGTTTATGACATTTAATTTTATATACCGAGACATATTATGTTTGACACTGTATTAAATGACTGATGTTGATATATGTTAGAAACTTAATATGATTGTATAAATGATCATTTAAAATTGTAATCCTTATAAATAGTCAATCATAAAAATTTGCATGCTATTATAAATGGCTAAATAGGTATAAGCTCTTAAATTATGACTACCAACTTCTCTGTATGACACCCTATTTATGGCAAATAATAAATAATTCTAATTCTAATTCTAATTCTAGTAAGTGAAAACGCCAAAATTGCCTATTATTTCCATGGGTTTTCATAGTTTTCCATAGTTTGCGATAGTTTTCGATGGCTTTCGATGGTTTTCGATGGCTTTCGATGGTTTTCGATGGTTTTCGATGGTTTTCGATGGTTTTCGATGGTTTTCGATGGTTTCCAGTGGTTTCCGATGGTTTCCGATGGTTTCCGATGGTTTTCGATGGTTTCCGGTGGTTTCCGATGGTTTCCGATATTTTTCGATGGTTTTCGATGGTTTTCGATGGCTTTCGATGGCTGTCGATGGTTTTCGATGGTTTCCAGTGATTTCCGATGGTTTCCGATGGTTTTCGATGGTTTTCGATGGTTTACGATGGTTTTCGATGGTTTTCGATGGTTTTCGATGGTTTCCGGTGGTTTCCGATGGTTTCCGATGTTTTCGATGGTTTTCGATGGTTTACGATGGTTTTCGATGGTTTCCGGTGGTTTCCGATGATTTCCGATGGTTTCCGATGGTTTACGATCGATGGTTTTCGATAGCTTTGATAGTTTTCGATAGTTTCCGATAGTTTTCGAGTTTTTCGATAGTTTTCGATAGTTTTCGATAGTTCTCGATAGTCCTCTACAGTTCTCGATAATTCTCGATAACTCTCGATAGTTCTTCATAGTTCTCGATAGTTCTCGATAGTTTTCGATAATGTCAGACAGTTTTTGATACTTTTCGATAGCTTTTGATAGCTCTCGATAGTCCTCGACAGTTCTCGATAGTCCTCTACAGTTCTCGATAGTTCTCGACAGTTCTCGATAGTTCTCGATAGTTCTCGACAGTTCTCGATAGTTCTCGATAGTTCTCGACAGTTCTCGACAGCTTTCGACAGTTCTCGACAGTTCTCGACAGTTCTCGACAGTTCTCGACAGTTCTCGACAGCTCTCGACAGTTCTCGATAGTTCTCGACAGTTCTCTATAGTTCTCGATAGTTCTTCACAGTTCTCGATAGTTTTCGGTAGTTCTCGTTGGTTTTCGGTAGTTCTCGATGGTTTTCGGTAGTTTTTGATGGTTTTCTGTAGTTTTCGATGGTTTTCGGTAGTTTTCGATATTCCTTGATAGCTTTCCATAGAAATTTCCATACGTTACCATAAGTTTCATAAGATCTGTTAAATTAAGTCCTGTCCTTTTGACGATCATTGTAAGTTGCTAGGGCCGATGTAAATTTCGATCTTTAATCTTTCTTGGGAAATTTATAAAAGTATTAGTGTTACTTACTGGGGCGCTAATTTTGGTTCTCGTGAGATTTGGTAATTGTAAGGTTGAACCAGTTATTATCATGATTCACTTAACAATTAGTTTATATAGCGGCAAAACTATAATACTCGGTGTCAATGTCGGTCGACAAGTTAGTATTTTTAGCACACCTTGTAGTAATCATGGTTAAGGTAAGGAGATAGTGTTGCGACAGTAAATAGATGGATACAATATATTATGTATTAAATATTATCAGATTGGCCGAGCGGTTTAAAAAGAAAATTGGTAAACAATGTCATACAAAATTTAACATGATTATTTTATCGATAGGCCTTAAGATATAGGCCTTAATATATCTTTGGTATATCATATTTGATTCGAAATGTTCATTACGATAGCGAATATTTCAAAATGCCTAATGGGGTGTTTTCACTGTTGTGAAAATGTAGATATTTAATGATGAAGTTTGAGAAAATATAACTTTAAGAATACCAAATTTAATGTGAAAATTATAATTTGAATCTGTTTTATAACAGCCAAATTTTACTGTATCCTATTATAATTATAACGTAATATAAATAATGGTCCAGGCAATATAATAAAAGTGAAAGTTTTAAGTAAACAGATTCGGATGAAATATTAATTTCATTTTGATTGATGGTTTTTGTCTATACATTCCCACGGGAACGTAAACCATGCCGGTGCAGTTTAGTTTGCAGTACGTTTGTATAGGAGTAAAAAAAAGAAAATTCCAACTAAAATAGTCTTGGACTTTGTTTCCAAATGACCGTTTCATTCTAAGATGTAGTGTTTATCTTGGGAATGTAATAGTGGCGATAAGAAGTATTGGATATTGTTCTAATGATTTAGTATAAATCATGAAAAGAATTGTACAATTAATGTAGATGTACAATTAATGCAGACCTGTTGATGAAATTTTATGGTTCAATGTCGATTATGACACGGATAACCATGATAGAATCCTACTAATATTATAAATGTGAAAGTTTAGATGTTTGGATGTTTGGATGTTTGTTACTCAATCACGCGAAAACGGCTGAACGGATTTGGCTGAAATTTGGAACATAGATACTTTGTAGCCTGGAGAGGAACATAGGCTACTTTTTATCCCGGAAAAATATCACATTCCCGCGGGATAACGTCGTGTAGTTCACGCGGGCGAAGCCGCGGGCGGAAAGCTAGTATTAAATAAAACTAAAAATTACAGACTATGACAATGACTCATCACTCTCCTGCCCTTATCCCATTTTGTTTGGGATCGGCGCAGCATTACTATGACTAACTACTGACTGACAAAGACCCCTGCTGCTGTGGGCTTGGTGTCTTCTTGGTCTTCACCGACAGGGGGTGATGCCGTTGACATGTCGAGGTTCACAGTAGGTAAAGAAGCTAGTTGATAGTGTTTGACCCTGCTGCTGTGGGCTTGGTGTCTTCTTGGTCTTCACCGACAGGGGGTGATGCCGTTGACATGTCGAGGTTCACAGTAGGTAAAGAAGCTAGTTGATAGTGTGTTTGACCAGTGGCGGTACCTCCATACAAGCCCAAAAGCCGGGCTTGCCCTAACAAAATCTTATTTACACTACTAATGAATCACAATTAATGATAACAACAAAATAATGTTCACAAACGTAAATTTTCAATCAAAAATTAAATTTTTCAAACAACTGTTCGATAGACAAGTCATTAACTACATAATATAGCGTATTAATCGAAAAATACAATTCATCTCTCTCGCACTCGTTGGCTTGCAACCGGGCTTTGCGAATTCATATATCCGCACTCTTCTAACATTAACGAAACTGGTACCCCACTACATACATACTGCTGTACCTATCTATAGATTCTATGAGAAATTTCAAAACTGAGCAAAAGCCGGCATGCAAAGGAAGTTAGCCGCAAGTGGGAGCGATGAACCCGCAGAAACAGCTCACGATCGGGCCAATCCCTGCACAGCAGCACACAATCAGGCCAATGGCTGCGTTGCGTAGCGCATACAAACGGGCCAATCAGGAGCAATGCGATCACCTGGGTGAATTAAGTAATAACAGGTTGTTTTGCAGTTTGATTGAGCCAATGTTTCTTTGATAAAGTTTTCTGTTTTGCATTAATTAGTGTTTTTCGTTGTACAAAAAGATGTCAGAATTCAGAACGACGAGTGATGTTGTTTTTTGTGATTGTGAAAGATTAAAATGTGTTAAAAGTTTTGATCGGCGCGGCGGCGCCGCCCGGCCGGTGAGGGAAAGGTAAATTCATTTCACTTTGCCGAAAAAAGCAGCGAGTATTTTCAGACAGACCTACTCCAGATTTGTGTATTTTGCAAACTAGTAAGACTCACAAAAGGCAATTCAATAGAAATGTGTACAAAACTCGTAGAAAACATCCCGTTCATTTAAGATGGTCACGTATATATATGGCGCGGTCGCTTTTACGTGACCTCTACAATTTGGGCGGCTTATTAAAGAATTGCTGTCTTAATCTTGTTTTTGATATATCTTTCATGATAGCTGGAATTGAAAGCTGAAATTAACAGGAACTAATGTTCATGAATTACTTAAATTCATTTAATATTATGTCATGTGTCTTAATGTTATGGAAACTGAGTATTCGATCTCTAAGGTACGACAAGTCTAAAATTTATCACATTTATTTTTATCTTTATATCGTGTTTACAAGATCTAAAATTCTTGACATAATAAGTGTCTAACACGGGTATTTTTTTCAGCTGTTTGTTTGGTTGTAAATGTAATAGTTTATTTGCAAATCCGTTTTTTCTGATTTTCGAAACCATTTATATTACGTTGGTTTACGACTACCAAATCAAAAACTATTTTTTAATTTAGCCTTTATTTACTTTTTTGCATTCACAATGCAATTTTTATTATTGAGAAATGGAAAATGAAGTATTTTGAAAAAATCGATCCGTCTCACAAGACTCACAACCAGCTCCGATGGGACACGAACCCACGACATTTCGCTTTCCGGGCGACTGCTCTAACCACTGAGTTACGGAGTCGTTATAAAAAATGGACGCCTTTTTTGGCTTTAGGTCTACGGGCTTGCCCTGATCTCAGACCCTAGGCACGCCACTGTGTTTGACCCTGCTGCTGTGGGCTTGGTGTCTTCTTGGTCTTCACCGACAGGGGGTGATGCCGTTGACATGTCGAGGTTCACAGTAGGTAAAGAAGCTAGCTGATAGTGTGTTTGACCCCTGCTGCTGTGGGCTTGGTGTCTTCTTGGTCTTCACCGACAGGGGGTGATGCCGTTGACATGTCGAGGTTTTGTATTTTGTTTGGTACATAAGTATTTATCTTAATCTATTTGAAACGGTTTGTATAAGTCTGTCAACGCCATCTCATTATATAATTTCTTGACTTGCTTAGTATCTAAAATTAGTATCTTAAATTGTTATTAATAATTAATTTTTAAAAAACAACACATTTTGTTTGTTATGATATGATATATATTTTATGCACGTGATGCAAACCTTGTCACTTACTTACACACGCTGTTGGCGCCACGGAAGACCAGTGCTGCGACCTTTCTGGATCACAGTGTTACTGAGTGGTGACCAAATTGGTTATTTTATTTAAAATTTGTATCAGTTATTGCCTCAGATTTGTATAA
Source organism: Crambus lathoniellus (assembly GCA_949710035.1). NCBI lineage: Eukaryota > Metazoa > Arthropoda > Insecta > Lepidoptera > Crambidae > Crambus > Crambus lathoniellus. The sequence goes on along the minus strand of OX453303.1, from coordinate 17,209,594 downwards.
TGCTGCTAAATTAACCAATAAAATGTTTTCATTTTCATTTTCATTTTTCACAGTAGGTAATGAAGCTGGTCGATAGTGTGCTTGATGTCGGTTTGGTCTTCACGGGCAGCGGTGATGGAGCCGTACATATCGAGGCACACTATTCATACTGACTTACTGACTAAATCCACTACTGCTGTGAGTTTGGTGTCTTCTTGGTCTTCACCGATAGAGGGTAAAGTAGTGGACACGGCGAGGCTCACAGTAGGTTCGATAAATCTACGTTAGATGTGACACATGAGATTAAAGTACTTAAGCTGATCTAGTACTTCGAGAACGAAGTACTTGTCAGTATGGCCGTGATAGAATATCAAGTTTTGTTATTGATTCAATTTAGTATTTATTACATCTAAATTCGTTAAATTAATTTTGGGGATAACATTGTACCTCATTTATCGTGTTTTCATTAAATAGTCGTTTGATTTGTGTCGGTGCCATCTGACAACAAAGCGATATGATATGGAGTTTTGTTATTAATGTCATATAGTTATTTTTACATCTAAATTAATTATATTAATTATGGAGATAACATTTTACAACATGTATCCTGTTTCTAATAAAAAGTATTTTGATTTGTGGCGGGGCCAACCGTCAACAAAGCATGATCAAGCAATTGTACTTTAATTTGCCTATAAGTACTGAATAATGTGTATAAAATCATGTTATTACTTTTAATATTCATATCAATTGGTTTATTACTGAAATGTAATGTAATATAAAGTATCTAAGTAACGTGTACTTTTACGTGAGTACACGTTACTTCCGGTTGAAAAGAAAACATAGATAATGAGTCACACCAATACATTAAAATATGACTATAAAAATTACTGCATTTAATGCGCGTACTCGTGCAAGTACTAATAGTTTTTGTTTCATCGAAATCTGGCCAGGATTTACAAAGTTACAGCGTTGTAAAATTTCACCAGCTTTTGTAAATTTGCTTTCCTTGCGCGCTATTGCGATGACGTCATGTCGCACTGACATCTCCGATTACGGCTGTTGTGGGTGATTTCCGTCTAACTGTACTGCATAGAGTCCGTCTGTGCGCAATCTGCGCGCAACTCGTGCGTTTTTGACGCTAGTTACAGTACATTTTCTTCGTTCTAAGGTTATGGTAAATGATTAGTATTCGATTTCGACCGCACGCAGGCGCTCTCTAAAACTGTCACCTACTGTCGAAACTAAAAGACATTTATCCCACAAACTTATCTGACCCAGTGGTTGAGGCGCCACTAGCAGTACAAAATTATCGAAATGGCTGTCAGTTTTTAGGGTGCATATTTAACCACCAAGTCAGTTAAAGTTGTAAGTACATTTTGTTTTGACGGTTGCTATATGTATTGACAGAATACCGCCCGCCATTACGAAAGTTGATTTAATTTATTATTCACGAAAATAAAACATTATTTGAAGGTGTTTTTTCAGATGGGCTCAGCTCAATAGAAAATTTCTTAACCATTTCATTGATCGACTATAAGAAAAATAAATTTTATTACGAAACCGTGAGAGCGCAACTCATATTATTATGTTATGTTTATATTGTGGTCCTTTCTGTAATTTCCGTAAAAGGAAATTAAATAAATAAATAAATAACTTCTTACATTCACACCAATTATCTAAGCCCATGTTAATTTCATTAAGAAACTGTATCATGGAAAACTTGATAACGGATAAATATATACTTAAACTAGCTTTCCGCCCGCGGCTTCGCCCGCGTGGACTACATGACGGTATCCCGCGGGAATGTCATATTTTTCCGGGATAAAAAGTAGCCTATGTTCCTCTCCAGGTTACTAAGTATATGTGTTCCAAATTTCAGCCAAATCCGTTCAGCCGTTATGGCGTGATTGAGTAACAAACATCCAAACATCCAAACATCCAAACATCCAAACATCTAAACTTTCGCATTTATAATATTAGTAGGATACTTTTTTGTTTGTAAATACATACATAATATACATAGTTAACACCCAGACCAAGACAAATAGACATGTTCATGCACACAAATATTTGTCTTGTTCGGGAATCGAACCCGAGACCACTGGCGCAGAAGGTGGGTAACCTACCCCTGCGCCAAATCGGTCGTCAAATTATAAGTTTAATTGGCGGTAGACGCTAACATTTATAAGGCAAGGCAGCCATTTTGGCAGTGCAGTCTGGTTCGAGCCGTGAGCGGTGTACAAGTTAAGTAACTATTCCGTTGTTTCATATTTCACATTCCTTGTTTTTCTTGCTGTTTAATGCTGATGTATTGTCTAGTAAATATTGCTGAAGATTTGCCCTTGTTCGAAGGATATTCGGTAACTTGTTAAATGTAAATGCTTATTTGTTGATAATATTAAATTGAAGTTGTCCTTATCGGTTTCGAATAAATTATGTGAGTACTGAAATAATATAAAGTAACAGTTTATAGAAAATGCTTGATGATGTTCGTAAATGTTGTTTAATCTTTTATCATGAAAAGTAATGTTGTTAAATGTGTTGTATGTTCAACAACGACATGATTATTTGTAAATGTCGTTGTTTCTGTTAAAGCTGGTGAGTTTTTTTCGCCCGTTTTTCTTGTCAGCTAAAAGATGTCCTTAACGGGTGGTAGGTAAAAAAATAAAAGGACGATTTAAAAGAATAAAATAGTTTATTAGAGATTTGAGATTTTTATTAATCCTGACCTTATTGAAATAGAAGCTTTATAGTTTTGTTTATAGTTATTTGAATAGTTTAATGCTTTTATCAGAATAGTTATATTTAGATTTGAGATTTTAATTAATCCTGACCTTATTGAAATAGAAGCTTTATAGTTTTGTTTATAGTTAATTGAACAGTTCAGAATAGTTCTATTTCTATATTATCCGCCCTAAATCTATCAAGTCCATGTCACATAATTGCTCAGGAGACAAAAAAACTGTCTGTTAAAAAAACATACCAAGCAGTCAAAATGTTTGATGCAGTTTTGAAAAGTATGCTATAATATACTATTTACATAAATTTGAGATTATCAATAGTATATTTTATAACGAGGGACTAAACAAAGCCATTATATACCAGAGGTGGTTTGGCTGGTTTGGCTCCCGAGCGTGCGAAAGAGTCAATGAAACCGAGGGTAGGTATATTAAGTTGGCGTTTAGTCTCGAGGTGCAAACTGTACTTTTCACTTCGAGTGCGAGATAACTAGTCAATTTAGTACAAAAACAATTAACAAATTCTGAAATTTTCGCGGTCAGCAGTAGTAGCAGTAAAAATATTCGCCCTTTTGTAGGACAGGCCAAGACATTTAGCCATACTGCCAATTCTTGAGTATTATTAAATTATTATAGTTTCTTATGATTTCATAAGAATGTAGGTGTGTTAGTGTTACATTCCAATGTTTCGTGGAGTATTTGGCGTCAAGTGTGTCAAGCCAGCCTTCTCGATAATTCTTGCTGAGGTAGTCACCACTATAATAAAACACTCGGCATCACTTTACCGATATAGCACCTATTTTAACCATTCCACATATCGTCCAGTTGCGTAGTCACTTGGGACACAAAACCACATCTATCTTGAGTCACAAAGTCCACTATGAAACAAATGGCGACTAATTAAAATATCCACTCAACGTAACTCGCCAAAATGGCGCCAAGAACTCGCAGTTAGTTTTTTCCGCTAAACCAGTCACAAATTAAAAAATTAAAACACATGGCGCCACCTTCCTTGCGGAAAAACCATGAAACAAAAAACATCTTAACATTTTCGCAATGAAGATGGTCCACACTTCACAATTAATAGTATATTCACTGGCTGTTTGAATTTATCTAATGTCTCATGAATGAAATTAAAAAAGTAATTACATTTTACTCCATAGGGACTAAAGTGGTTATTTAGTCCCGCTTCGTAGGGCTATATTTGCGTACTTTTAGAGCATGATAAGTGAATATTATTATTATTTCTATTAAAACATTAATTTAAAGTCCCTGGACTTAGGCTATTTCTCAATTACTTAAGTAAGTACTTAAAAAAATTGGCATTTAATTAAAACTGAAGTTTCCTTGTCAGTTACAGGCCACTCGAAATGGTTTTTCGTCATTCTTTTGTGACAGGTACCGTTCAACTTTTTTCAAATCCAAGACCTTTTTTTTGTTAATAGGTCTTTTTCTTTACAAGCCCGTTGCATTGGCAAATCCAGGTGATTTCTGTGGGTATTTTTTAAGAGAAAGTGATGTGATACAAGACCTTGTCCAAATGTCCAGTGATGTGATACAAAGCCTTGGCCAAGGCCAGATTTGGTGTAGCTTTTTTGATTTGATTTGATTTGGATTTGGTACGAACGTGTGTAGCACGGATTATATTTGCTTTACAGCAAAGTTTGTCCGCACCAAATCGGCGGCGGTTAGGCCTGGTCTGGACGTGTGTAGCGGCTATATAAACTAACGAACGAACTATAAAGAGAAGCAAAAAACGCTAAGTTGCTATATTTAGACCCTTTAGGATATGCTTTAGGTGTCACTTTGCACATAAATAGTTCACTAAAGTCAACGACAGATGGCTCCAAGTTAATACAACCATAGTCTACAACCATAGTCAAAAATCCTTTTTTTCTTTATGTACTATGTTTACCAACTTTGATAGAAACTTAAATGTGTCTTGTTCTTTAGTATTTATTTTTGAAATACTTACTAAAATTTACAACTGAAAATCAGTTTTTGCTTGCGTTGCAAGACAAGTAATATGACGCTGAGCTGCGACCATTGAGTACTGCTGCAGCACGGCACACACACATTTTTATTTGGAACTTTTTGTCTTATTGGGTCTAATTTGTGTTTTCTATTCTTGTTCGTAAATACAGTGCTACCTTCGTTTATAAGTACCTATGTGAATATGCCTTGTATTTAATGAATATGTGTGTGTCTGTACTGTAGTAAGAATCTACAATCTCTATTTGGTGGTAAAATATATTTGTGTGTTTGCAGACTTGATGCAGTTGAAGAGCTAGCTAGACTGTAGTAAATTAACTGGCAAACGACCATGCAATAATGATGCATTAAATGAAATGAAGCGACTTAGAAACACGTCCAATAATAACTAAAAATACTAAAATAAATTATATACAAAAAAAACTTTTATTTAAAATCAAGCTTTTATTCAAATGTCCTAAAAAGAATAAAATAAACTTTGTATCAAGTCAAATCCAACAAATTTATTACATTAAACAATTTATAATTATGTTTTAAAAGCTTGTCGCGCGATTTTATTGTTACTGGGCTTGCACGAAACACAAATGCTTTAACTTATATTTGACATATGAAATTAAAGCGACAAGCTTTTAAAACATATAAATTGTTTAATGTAATAAATTTGTTGGATTTGACTTGATACAAAGTTTATTTTATTCTTTTTAGGACATTTGAATAAAAGCTTGATTTTAAATAAAAGTTTTTTTTTATATAATTTATTCTATTAGCTGTCATTTGAAACATTGAAGATAGGTATAGGTAGGCAAACACATAGGTATTTACCTTCTCTATTTCGTGACTGTTTTAAATTAAAAAAAAACTACTTAAACATTTTTATTAACTTTTTGATAAAAAGTGTGAATTTCGCTTACGATTTTTAGTTTCGAGCTCATTGATTTCATAGTGATTTTTCGCTGACCGCCTAACCCCCCTTAAGGTTTTTTACCATTGTCCGAGTGTGTACCTACCATACCAGGCTATCTACCATACGTAGCCAAAAACACAACTTACTGGATGCAATAACAGGAACAATAATAATGATCTGCTGAACTGCCGTTTATTTGGCTCCGAATGCGTAAGAGGGGGCGTGGGCCGTGGATGAATAAAACAAAGCAAATCACAGACACGTCAATGATACGTGAGACGGTGAGCAGCCACATGAGTATAATGTATATTAAAGGATCACCACTCACCAGATGCTGACTAAGCCGTTCACATACACATACCTACGTAACATACTATATTTACCGTTCATTAGATATGTTGTCTGCTTGTCTCCATCACGTGACTCATTTCGGCTAATGTTCAAGATCACGGTTATCATTTGATAATATATGTTAACGAATGACGTCAAATCAAGTGATGATAAATCTCTACCATCTATCTATACGACCTACCTCAAAAACATACAATGCTGTAGGAGTAAATGTTGTCGTCAAATATAGTTATTATAGTCCCACATACAAGACAAGGGCATCACTAGCCCATCCCCGCGACGCCCTTGCCTAATACATATATATGCCTAATAACATACAATATACTTACACAATTTATAATATTACTTACTATTTATTTGAACCAGTGATTGAGCCATGCATGACCGAAGAGCCAGTTGCAACTTAGGTACTTACGTATGATACAAAATTAGCAGTAAAATGGTCAGAAGTATAAAAAAAATTTAGTGCCAGAAATTATTAAGTAGATAAGTTTGTGGCACTATAAAATGGCCACTGTCATGTCATCTCACGGTTTTACTAGTATAAAAAAATCTAACTAACTAAAAAGGAAGTCCGTAATAATTTTATGCTTCGTAATGATGACAAAAATAAAGTCGTAAAAAAGTCTTTATAAACGTTTCAACGTTTATAAATCTTAAAGCTTCACCTGCATTTAATTTTCGACTTCCGTGAGATGTAATTTTGCTTTGGTCCCCTCATAACTGTGTTTAATTTAGCCAATTGTGGTTTGATTGCTTTTAGATAATTATCAAGATAACAGTTAATTAAAGAGGGTGAGTGATGGATGATGAATCGCAGATCACTCCCCGAGGAAACCAACCCCGTGTTTATTTTATTTAATCCATTCTGATATTATATAGAGAAAACATTTGTATTTTTGTTTGGAACGAATATAAAAAGATTTTACCGCCTATGCGGTCTAGTGGTATGAGACCCAGAGGTCACGGGTTTGATTCCCAGTGGGGGTACATATTGTATTCGGTTTGGTTGGTGGTGGTAGGGCTCTTTCAAAGTCCGCCTGACAAGCTACCACACACAATCTTATCTAAGTCAGTCAGTACGATGTTTTCAGCATTTTTATGTTCCAGCAGTCAGAGATTATATAGCCAGTTCCTCAGAAATGGAGGATTCCGAGAGTAGTACGCTTCCAACTTCAGCCTTATCATCATTTAACTTCCGGTGTGATGAAGGCTTAGTGCTGCCCCGTTTTGGATAAAAAGATAGAAACATTTGTATATTTTGTTTGTAACGAATATAAAGAGAAAACATTTGTATTTTTGTTTGTAACGATTAAAGTCAAAAACTACTGCACCGATTTTGTTCTTTCTTTTCAGCAGTAGAAAGCTACATTCTTCCCAAGTAACAGGCTATGTTTTATCCCGATATTCCCACGGGAACTGGTACCACATCGGGTAAAATCGCGAAGAGCCACTAGTAATATGATAAATAAGAAACGTTTTTTCTGAAATAATATTTAACCGCGTTAGACATTTATTACATTTGACTAAAGAAGAATAAATTATCCACTTGTTCCACAAAGTGAGTGTCTGATTTTACCAAAAAGTTTTTATTTTAGTTCTGCGGCATTCGGAACAAATCTGCAAGTTGTGCAAATGTTGTTTTTGTCTGCAGCCGAATCTGGGACCAACTACTTATTTACAAATGGAGATATTCCATATCGCGCGGGCGGTTAATATCTAACAAATGGAGATTAGGTATTCCATAATCGCCGCCGCACCTGCTAACCACGAACAGATAAGGAAAGCATTGCTTGTTCCGCTGCATTTAAAATATCTCAAGCACAAATATGAGCAAAATTTAAGTATTGATTGCATGGGGATTATGAGGGTAGGTTAGGTAGGTACACTCAGGGACAATTTCAGTGAAGCACTTCTCGCTTCTTTTTATGTGGCTGGTGCTTCACCATTCACGCGCAGAACCTTTCACTAATTGGTTAGTATTAATCTAGGGTAGGACAATTAATATCAAAGACCAAAGCGAGTTAGAAATAGAAAGAAGGGTTACTAGTGCGTGGAAAAGATTATGATCCCTTAAAGAAGTACTCAAAAGCAAACATTTCCCAATGACAGCAAAGAGGAAAGTACCTATTTAACTCGTGCATCTTGCCATGCCTCACGTACGGATGCCAAACATGGGCGTGACTCAGTCAGAAACACTTCCTCAAACTAAGAACTTGCCAAAGGATGCCAAAGGGGAATCGAAAGAAGCATGATAGGCGTCACGTTGAAAGACCGCAAAAGCGCAGAAGAAATCAGAGACATAACTAAAGTGGAAGACACGCTAAAGATAGAAACGTTAAAATGGCGCTGGACAGGCCACATGACCAGAGATAGCAAGATAAAATGGACCAAAACGATATCTGAATGGCAACCACGAGATAGCAAAAGAAAGAGAGGAAGCCAAATAAAAACATGGGTTGATGAATTAAAGAGGATAGGAAAAGCAGCTTGGACTAGGATCTAGCAAATAATAGAGAGGAATGGAAGGAGCTGGAAGAGGCCTGCGTGTCACAGGACACGCTGAGCAATAAGGGGAAAAATCAGTTGTGATTGTTATTTTATTTAATAATTCTAAGGATTTATATTTTGATGTTTAATTATCAGCAATAAAGGCTATAATAATAACAATAAACTGGGGTAGTACAATACATGAGCACGCCAGCCACACGAAAAGAAGTAAAAGGTGATTCACCGAATTTGTCCTTGGCTGTACTTATTAGCTTCTTTCTTTACGTATTTTACGGCTCCTTAAACTTGTAAGAATTAAACGGCTTGGTCATGGATATTGTTACAGTTTTTTTACTTAACCACAGCTGTACTTACTATAAATAAATTGATTTGAATGGAATTCCAAGTGTTCGTTCCAAACGAGGTATTGTCCTACCACTGCGCGGTGCGGTGGAAAGGCGGCACGCACCCACGCACCGCACGTGAGGAGACATTGGAGATTCCGCCTCTGATTACGTGACTTACCCTCACTGCGTGCTCACCTTTCATTGAAAGGGATTTATAGAGGTTGGATGTAAGTTTATTGTTCAATATAATGTAACTGTAACATTAACTTTAATGTAATTTGTGAGCAAGAAATACAATGTCTATGTTCTGTAATGGAAGGTAAAACGTCTCGCTTTTGCCTCTATTCCGTCGGTACGGTAGGTAGGTACATACGCGTACGCAACGCGGTAGCCGGTCGCACCATAAGCTTGACTCCTAAAATTCCACGAAAAGCCATATTATTGTATTTATGTACTTATGGAAATTATTAACGAAATGTATTTTGACTTGTACACTGTAGCACTGTAGTTCTGTGTGAGAGAATTTTAAGCTCTATTTTAGTCAGTCCATTTTGTAAGACTGCGAACGAATAAATAAAACTGTCGTAAGTTTTATAAACCTTTACGCGCAATCGATTCTTTAACATTTATTCAATTAGGTAAGAATAGTTTTTATGAGGTTCTCGGGACGATAGGTTACCGCAAGCCCACGCACCTTTCCATTCTATTAGCGACTCATGCTCGGAACAAATTTAACGACCGGTCGTCAAAATAACATGTTGAATATTATCTTTAGATTATTTTGTTTCATTGCCCTTTATGGAAAATACCATACTTCATAATATTTTTACTTTGACAACTTTTTCAGTCTCATTTAGTTGCGTCAGAAAAGTTAAATTAAACCTCGCTCTAACATTATTAAGACCAAGTTTATTATAATACTGTACTGCGACAAGTAAAGATTAACTTTCGTGAACAGAATAGTTTCCTTAATCCTTCTAAAAATACGATTCCTTTTTGTAAAAAACTGTTTTTAAGACCTAATAGTCTACGAATGGCACTCAGATCTAAATTACCTAGTTTCTCTGCTATTAAGAATCTTTATTATCTAGTCACTAGAAGTGTTTCAAGTACTAAATTATTATTGAATGTTAAACAGTGACGAAATACTCAGAACATTTCAATAGCGCGGGTTTAAAGGTTACAGAAACTTTACATTCCATTAGTCGGAAAATAGAAGAAAATTCCGGTAATGAACTGACAATAGACAAATAATCGACGATCGAATCAGAAATGATGAGATCCGCAGGAGAACTAAAACAACGGTCATCGCTCGAAGGATTGCATCATTGAAGTGGGCGGGACACACACACATAGCGCGGAGAACCGATGGCCGTTGGGGCGGAAAGGTTCTCGATCTGGTGAAGGTCGCGGGAAGCCGCTGGATGCGGGCAGCGCAGGACCGATCGTTGTGGAGATCCTTGGGGGAGGCATAATGCCCAGCAGTGGGCGTCGTTCGGCTGACATGATGATGATGATACAAGCGTCGGTCGATAGAAGACCCAGGAGAAGTTAAGCATTCGCCCAGTAGTTCTTCACAAATATTTTTTTAACTTAAATTGTTTAAAAACAATTATGTATGCAAAAATTATTTTAAATTCAAATTCCATTTACGCAATCTACAATTTTATACCTACCACTATTACTTTTGTTATTCTGGGAGAGAAAAAAATATCATCTTACTCTCCTTAAGAATTGAGTTAAAATGTAAAGGCAAAAGGTGAAGATTGCAGATCTAAGTTAATAAATATATATATATATATATATATATATATATACTAGCTGACCCGGCAAACGTTGTTTTGCCATATAATAGTGGACGCGGTCACCAACATCTTGTGTGTGTGTGTTTATACACCAAAAGTTGCCTACACCAGACAACAGATAGCGCTAGTTACACACTACCAAAAAAGGGGCCCAAACTTGGTCTCTATTTCCTACACATAAAAAATTACTCTGTGAAGTAGAGTGAGTGTCAGATAACTATGCGCGCATGCGCGACGGGGGCATTTTTGGCGCTAGTTACAGTACATTTTTTTAATCTAAGCTTTTGGAAAATATTAGTATTCGATTTAGACCGCGCAGACTTCAGTTATTACATACTCTTTGGCAACGGCAATGGAAGAAATGACAGTTTTGTATCGAAGGTACGACAATTAAACGATTTTTCGAAGAAAATTAAAATTTTTACACAACTTTCCGGAATAATAAGTAGCCTATGTTACTCTCCAGCTCCCAAACTATCCCCATACCAAATATCACGTCGATCCGTTGCTCCGTTTTGACGTGAAAGAAGGACAAACAAACAAACAAACAAACAAATAAACAAACAAACAAACACACTTTCGCATTTATAATATTAGTATGGATGGATATATATATATATCACTATCACTACATAGTATAAAACAAAGTCGCTTTCTCTGTCCCTATGTCCCTTTGTATGCTTAAATCTTTGAAACTACGCAACGGATTTTGATGCGTTTTTTTTTAATAGATAGAGTGATTCAAGAGGAAGGTTTATATGTACTTTTTATCCCGATATTCCCACGGGAACGGGAACCACGCGGGTGAAACCGCGGGCGGCCGCTAGTATATAATATAGGTATATTTATTCTAAATAGATATAATAATGAGATAAAAAACAAGGTCAAAGAGCATCATCGGTCTATAGAATGTCTACATTTATTTATTAGTTGCCTGGTCAATAAAAAATAATAATAATTGTTATCATCTTATTTGATGTTTTTATATACTCTTGAAGCAGCAGGTTTGTAGGGCTTTTTTGTTATTATTAATGTATTCCCTTTGAAAATTATATTAACTATATCAAGGATTGCCTGCTTATAAGTTTTTTAAGCTATTCTTATGTGGGGCTTCACCTGCGTGACGCCTAACGACGTTAATAACGGCATGCGCGTCTTAGTGCGCTTATTGTACCAAATTAGTGCGCTAAAACCCGGCTACACTTGCGTCTTATATCAAATAGAGCACTAATTAATTGCATTAGACGCAGGTGAAGCCCGGGCATAACTTAGGTATTTATATACGGGAAAGTTTGTTTGTTGTTGTTACTCTGTCACGCAAAAACTACTGAACTGATTTGGTTGAAAGTTGGCAGGCAGATAGTAGAAAACTATCGCTCTATCTCTTTCATGTCCTTTCACTGCTTTACCGACATGAGCAGTTCATCCGAGTTTTCATTAACGTTGACAGTATAAATCAATTGATAATAGGGGGTACTGACAGGCCGTTACCGACAGGCGAACTGACCATCTGTGGGGCGCTTCAGTCTGAACTCTGAATATGTTCATTATATTATTATGATTCACATCACATATAAACACATAAATGTTGAAATATTACAGTAACACTAGTTATTGTTGTTAGCAATAAATATTATCCTATATCTGTAGGACTTCAACCAAATGTAGATGTAATATAAATGTTAAATAAATGTTAATTGTTATCCATCACATCAGTCTGAGTAATCACAATGAAATGAGATTAGTTATTTTTTATTTTTATAAATTGGCATGTTAAACAGATATTGGAATGTTAAAGTCCTCCCACATTGCTGTTAAAATAGTTTACGGACAATAGTTAATATTTTATTCCTAACAGGCAGAATGTAACAATGTCTAGCATTTGTTAGTAAATGGATTATTATAAGAAATGTTTGTAAGCATTTTATAATAACAGCAGCATGGAAGCACCATTATGCTACCTAAAAAACTAGTAATAGGTTTTATTAAATTTGGATTAATATGATAGACACGACAGCTGCCATGCAATCTAAAGGATATAAGAATTGGTGGTCAATGTCACTGCACAGGGAGCAACGGAGCAACAGTGATTATCTTTGATTACTCAGGTATCAGTTCAGGTAGAGAATTAAAACAAATGACATACCTGCAAGAGTAAATCTGTCCATATAATTGATGAGGTTGATGAAACACAATATTCCGACAGTCATGTATTCAACGAAACTGACATCCCTCAAACTATCACTTCTTCGCCCTTGCTTCTCATGCAGCAGCGCCGTTGCGGACTCATTGTCACTATTCACCAGCTGCTGATTGGAAGTATTTGGAGATAGATCACTTTGGTCCATTTTGCTCACTATGCATATAGTACAGTCTTAAAAAAGTCTTTGGGGCTAATTTTGAAATTCCTGTGATAGCGTAGAAATGATAAATTCTACGTAATTTAGACACAGAAACACAATAGAGAAAGCATCTTTTTGGTGAAGAAGTTTATAAATGTAAATTACTTTAGGCAAGAATAGTAAAATTAAACTTTGAGCTCATATGAAAATTTCAAACTCTTGCTAGCTTGACGTAAACACACATGACAAGTCCGACAGACGAAGAGGAAAAGGGACTTGATTTGATTTGAACAAATTCTAATTGTTTCAGTGACTTTCAAAGTCTGACACCGTCCACAGTTCCACACACCGTCTGACACGACACACGCACGACACGCACCAGACCACAAATTATATAGACCACAAATTATATAGACTAGTACAGATAGGAATCAAGCCTTATAGCGGCCGTTTGTTAGTGAATGACGGACCCCGATTAGATTTTGACAACATAGTGCTGCCAGAATTATCGACACCCTTGATTCGTTATCGATAGTTGTGCAAATCATCGACGTTTGGTACAACCCTAGTAATATACTATTTTAAATTCTGCTCAAATAAAAAACACATTTGATGAAAGAAGGCATTTATTACTTGACATTATAATTTTATCAAATACAAAGTACATAAGTATAAGTTGAGATTTATACAAGACAAAGAATGAGAGTAATGAAATTACTTACTAAATTGACTTAATAGATAAACTAAGAAATATAAATACTTTATCAGCCACAAGAAAAATTAAACTGCTTGCAAATATTTTTTACGCACAAATGCTAATGCTATTTTTCCTAGTAGTATTATTTAGTATCTGCCATTTCATTATTTACTGTTAATATCACTTTCAATGCAAGACGCAATAACCTAACTCTGACAGTGAAACATTTTAATGCAGTAAGTAATCAATAGCAGTAATTTGCACCATAATTCTGATTTGATAACTTATTACCGCAAGAATAGGCAGACACGGGCATCTTCGCAGCACTCCACGAACCTCGTTGAGACTCAAGTTATCTGAAAAGATTAGATTTGGTTAGTATAGGTTCTACATATTGTTACTATAATCTGCCATAACATTTTATAAACAAATAAGTGATAGTTGAACTGAAAAGTTTAAAGAGTAGTGTGAATAAAGCACATTTTGTTTGTTGTGCCGCTATGCACAAGTTATAGATATAGATAATCAATGTTTATAGTTAATAACTGTTATTAAGTAGATAAGCTTTGTACATAGACTGATGAGAGGTTGTATATATAATTAAGTAAGATCTAAGATAGTAGGTAGCAGTAACAGTTATAACATAGTCATAAGACAATCACAATAAACCATCATTCGTACCGACAACAATCATATATTATCCCACCGGTACATTTGTTATAATTCTGTTCTGTTTGTCAGAATCAGAAATATGAATTTGATGATAAAGCATTTTAAATGTTTTGACAAAGTTATTGAATTACTTACACTGTTATTTTCTCTTGACTTGGTATTAACAACTTCACGAAATTGAAACTTGTTAAATGTGACACTTGATTATTTAAATTTAATCCCAAGTCATCTACTGTGCTTTATCATTATCACCATATGATATCACTTCTAAATGTATATTGAAATAAGGTATAAGGAAGGTTTTTTTTAACAAAACTAATCAATAATTAATTACACATACCTACTTACATTCATATAAAAAGAATAAACAAACATTACCTACCTTTCATTCATAACTTCTTCTTCAACATGTCAATGACAAGTACAAAATCATATGTTGTTGGCCCAAAACTGTGCCACTCTCACCGCGTTATCTGCAGCCAACATGAGGTCCTCACGCAGGTGTCCGGGCATAAAGAGCAATCAATGAAGTGGGCCATGGTCTGTGGAGTGTAACCACACCTGCACGCGAGATCCGTGTTACTGGTGAAGCCCCACCTGGACAGGTTGTCTTTACTTCGACCAACTTGGGTACGGAGTCTATTTAAAGATCTCCATAATGATCTGGGAAGTTCAAGGCCAGGAGGGAGCTTTTCCTGGATGAGCACATATGGGTGTGAAAGGGTAGCAGACTTTTCCCACAGTTTAACTTTGGTTAAAGAGGCCTCCGTGGTGCCAGGAATGACGCACTTGTAAAAACTATTGCGACTCTTTAGCCTTTGATAAATTTCATAACTTTCTGAGAAACCGAATCTTCTTTACTCCGGTTAAGTTGTGAACTGTATTTTCTTTTGTTTTGGTTAGTTTTAAGAAATACAATGTTGCCTCTTGGAATTACCTAAAACAACAAAACTCAAATTTAGGTTAATGTAATAAATAATTGATACATAAAACTACGTAAATAGATTTACTTACGTGTACCGAAGGCATCTTCGAATAATGTATCCATATTTCTGTAAAGAAATATCTGAGAAAAAGTGGAAAAACATCTAAAGAATACTAGAATAGAAAACCGAAATGAGTAAAAAAACACAAACTAAATAAACGTCATCTTGAAATTCTTGAAAAAAGTGACAGCCTTAATTTTAGCCAATGGGGGCACCCCAACAAAATGGCGGTCTTAATTATAGCCAATGAATGGGTATCGGGGCTACCGGCCACTAAGTTTTGACCTATTCTATGGGTGATTCCAACGCCTGATATAGACTAGTACAGATAGGAATCAAGCCTTATAGCGGCCGTTTGTTAGTGAATGACGGACCCCGATTAGAGTTTGACAACATAGTGCTGCCAGAACTATCGACACTCGATTCGATATCGATAGTTGTGCAAATAATCGACGTTTGGTACAACCCTAGTAATATATTATTTTAAATTCTGCTCAAATAAAAACACATTTGATGAAAGAAGGCATTTATTACTTGACATTATAATTTTATCAAATAAAAAGTACATAAGTATAAGTTGAGATTTATACAAGACAAAGAATGAGAGTAATGAAATTACTTACTAAATTGACTTTATAGATAAACTAAGAAATATAAATACTTTATCAGCCACAAGAAAAATTAAACTGCTTGCAAATATTTTTTACGCACAAATGCTAATGCTATTTTTCCTAGTAGTTTTATTTAGTATCTGCCATTTCATTATTTACTGTTAATATCACTTTCAATGCAAGACGCAATAACCTAATTCTAATAGTTAAACATTTAATGCCGTAAGTAATCAATATAGCAACTAACAGCAGTAATTTGCACCATAATTCTGATTTGATAACTTATTACTGCAAGAATAGGCAGACACGGGCATCTTCGCAGCACTCCACAAACCTCGTTGAGACTCAAGTTATCTGAAAAGATTAGATTTAGTTAGTATAGATTCTACATATTGTTACTATAATCTGCCATAACTTTTTATAAACAAATAAGTGATAGTTGAACTGAAAAGTTTGTAAATCAAGAAATTTGTTGTGCCGCTATGCACAAGTTATAGATAATCAATGTTTATAGTTAATAATTGTTATTAAGCAGATAAGCTTTGTACATAGACTGATGAGAGGTAGTATATATAATTAAGTAAGATCTAAGATAGTAGGTAGCAGTAACAGTTATCACATAGTCATAAGACAATCACAATAAACCATCATTCGTACCGACAACAATAATATATTATCCCACCGGTACATTTGTTATAATACGGTATTTTACTGATTTTTTTTTATTTCTTTAAAATGTTTTTCGAAATATTAGCTACACAAAACAAGTTTTCATTTTGAATTATCTTGAATATTTTCAAAGATATAGGACTTTAAACTTTATAATTAGACAAGGACAGGACGCTATCTTAGTGACGTCAGTGGGTTAGTAGCGTCATAGTCACGCCATAGAAGATTTCGTTTTAGAAAGAGACAGCTATAGTCAAAATCAAACAGACTATAATTCTTTTATTATAAAACAGATTCAAATTATTTTTTCACATTTGGTATTCTTAATTGCAATATTTTTTAACGTCATCATTAAATATCTACATTTCAACAACAGTAAAATACCCTATTCTGTTCTGTTTGTCAGAATCAGAAATATGAATTTGATGATAAGGCATTTTAAATGTTTTGACAAAGTTATTGAATTACTTACACTGTTATTTTCTCTTGACTTAGTATTAACAACTTCACTAAATTGAAACTTGTTAAATGTGACAACTGATTATTAAAATTTAATCCCAAGTAATCTACTGTGCTTTATCATTAGTACCATATGATATCACTTCTAAATGTATATTGAAATAAGGTATTAGGAAGGTTTTTTTTAACAAAACTAATCAATAATTAATTACACATACCTACTTACATTCATATAAAAAGAATAAACAATCATTACCTACCTTTCATTCATAACTTCTTCTTCAACATGTCAATGACAAGTACAAAATCATTTATGTTGTTGCCCCAAAACTGTGCCACTCTCACCGCGTTATCTGCAGGCAACATGAGGTCCTCACGCGTGCAGGTGTCCGGGCATGCAGAGCAATCAATGAGGTGGGCCATGGTCTGTGGAGTGTAACTACAACTGCACGCGAGATTCGTGTTACTGGTGAAGCCCCACCTGGACAGGTTGTCTTTACTTCGACCAACTTGGGTACGGAGTCTATTTAAAGATCTCCATAATGATCTGGGAAGTCCAAGGCCAGGAGAGAGCTTTTTCTGGATGAGTACATATGGGTGTGGAAGGGTAGCAGAGTTTTCCCACAGTTTAACTTTGGTTAAAGAGGCCTCCGTGGTGCCAGGCATGACGCACTTTTAAAAACTATTGCGACTCTTTAGCCTTTGATAAATTTCATAACTTTCTTAGAAACCGAATCTTCTTTACTCCGGTTAAGTTGTGAACTGCATTTTCTTTTGTTTTGGTTAGTTAAATAGGTACAAAGTTGCCTCTTGGAATTACCTAAAACAACAAAACTCAAATTTAGGTTAGTGTAATAAATAATTGATACATAAAACTACCTACGTAAATAGATTTACTTACGTGTACCGAAGGCATCTTCGAATAATGTATCCATATTTCTGTAAAGAAATATCTGAGAAATGTGGAAAAACATCTAAAGAATACTAGAAAACCGAAATGAGTAAAAAAACTAAACTAAATAAACGTCATCTTCAAATTCTTGAAAAAGTGACAGCCTTAATTTTAGCCAATGGGGGCACCCCAACAAAATGGCGGTCTTAATCACGTCTTAATTATAGCCAATGAATGGGTATCTGGGCTACCGGCCACTAAGTTTTGACCTATTCTATGGGTGATTCCAACGCCTGCACCAGACAAATCACACAAATACTCTATGCACCAGCCAGACTACATACAAGGGTGACTCAAGCTAGAAACACATTTCGCTGGCGCAGCGCAGCGCAGCGCGATCGGTTTCATACATTTAGTATGGCTAGAAACACATTTCCCTGGCGCAGCGCAGCGTATCCGCTCGGCTCCGATTGCGCCAGGCCCCCCACCACTTTCTAGCATTGTATCGTCAGATGGCTCGGTAGCGGACTGCGCAGCGGAGCTCTGCATTTTGCTTTTTACTACTTATGTTCTCCGATTTCTCCGTCAATAATGGGCCAATTTAAAAAATATTTTTTTTGTTTAGAAGAGTCACCAATTCATTATCATATAGGGTTGTTAATTATACTGTTAAAACAGTATTAAAGTGTTTTTAATACACTATACTTTTTAATTTTATAACAAAAACTAGCGGCCGCCCGCGGTTCCACCCGCGTGGTTCCCGTTCCCGTGGGAATATCGGGATAAAAAGTACATATAAACCTTCCTCTTGAATCACTCTATCTATTAAAAAAAACGCATCAAAATCCGTTGCGTAGTTTCAAAGATTTAAGCATACAAAGGGACATAGGGACAGAGAAAGCGACTTTGGTTTATACTATGTAGTGATAATGTATAATTTTGATTTGAAAATAAATTAAGTACACTAAATATTTCTAAAATCGATTCAGTATTTTTTGAGTTTATCTATTACAAACAAACAAAGTGTATATTTATAGTATTAGTATAGATATAAATTGCATCTCGTATTCATTCATCATCATCTTATCATCGTAATCATCAACATATTTTTTTGGATTTAATATGTTCAAGTAACAACAGAAAAAGTTTTCAAAATTAGAAGAAAACATAATGCAGATGTTAGCTCGGCAACGACTCGCTTGCACAAATTCTCGCTTGACACTGATAAAAAATTTCGTCAGGACGCGCTGCGCGGTGCGCCACACTAATGTGTTTCTATTTAGCTTTTTAAAGCTACAGTCGTCACAAATTAATGCCGGCTCCAAACTATCGTCCTACATTCCAACACTCCAACATCCATCACAGTTGGAGTGTTGGACGATAGTTTGGAGATCGATCAAAACAGACTCTCCACACATCGTCCAATCTTCGGCCAACCTCATTCACTATGGAGGACGTTGAAGTGATAGGTGCTTCTGCGCTGTACCTTTTGAGTGCATATAATAATTTTTTGCAGGTTCCTAACCAACGTAAAATTAAAAAACCACGACGAAGATGGTGGATGTTAAGTAGGTATACATAGAAATAGAACAAGGTAAGTATTTTGGATATGCTTCAAAATAAATATTGTAGGTAGCGAAAAGTTATTTAAATTTTTTACCATTTTGCATTCACAATGCAATTTTTATTATTGAAAAATTGAAAATAAAGTAGGTATTTAGAAAAAAAGTGGATGATTCAATTTTTTTCTTAATAGGTACTTTATTTTAAATTTTTCAATGGCGAAAAGTTATTAATCTATGATAGGAAGGTGCGTGATTCATTATTATTCCAATACAGTAGGTAGAATTAATTTCATAGGTGCATTTTGTCACCTGTCAAAGTAATACCTGAATACCTATGATACCTACATCATATTTTATCGATAGACTTCGAAATTCTCAACCAAGCATCGTGTAATGGTAAATGCTATTTTATTCTTATGTTGGCGATGCTTTGGATTCCATAGTACCGGTTCTGCTTCAATTAACTCCAAAAACAAGAATACGGTATCATTACTCCAATCAGCCATATTAAAAACAAATTGGCGCGAAATAATTAAGAACAGGGGACGCTGCGCCTCACACGTCTGAATCGCCTGAGTGAAGTGACGACACTGATGTGTGGAGGGTCTGTTTGTGCGAGTCGGCCAACTCCTTTGATCTGGGTACGATTTACCGCCATCGGACCGATCTCGCCCCAACACGTTCCAACATCGTTCCAACATCCAACACATTTACGAACTACCTCTCCACACGTGGAAGGTTGGACGAACAGTTGGAGTGTTGGACGATAGTTTGGAGCAGGCATAATGCCGGCTCCAAACTATCGTCCAACATTCCAACACTCCAACATCCTTCACAGTTGGAGTGTTGGACGATAGTTTGGAGATCGATCAAAACAGACTCTCCACACATCGTCCAATCTTCGGCCAACCTCATTCACTATGGAGAACGTTGAAGTGATAGGTGCTTCTGCGCTGTAACTTTTGAGTGCATATAATAATTTTTTGCAAGTTCCTAACCGACGTAAAATTAAAAAACCACGATGTAAACGAAGATGGTGGATGTTAAGTATACATAGAAATAGAACAAGGTACTTAAGTATTTTGGATATGCTTGAAATAAATATTGTAGGTAGCGAAAAGTTATTTAAATTTTTACCATTTTGCATTCACAATGCAATTTTTATTATTGAAAAATTTAAAATAAAGTATTTAGAAAAAAATTATGAGATGGGTAAATTTTTTCTAAATAGGTAGGTACTTTATTTTCAATTTTTCAATAGCGAAATGTTATTAATATATGAAAGGAAGTTGCGTGATTCATTATTATTCCAATACAGTAGGTAGAATTAATTTCATAGGTGCATTTTGTCACATGTCAAAGTAATACCTGAATACCTATGATACCTACATCGCGTAAGCGAAGCGAAGCTGTTATTAATCTATGCCTACATCATATTTTATCGATAGACTTCGAAATTCTCAACCAAGCATCGTGTAATGCTAAATGCTATTTTATTCTTATGTCGGCGATGCTTTGGATTCCATAGTACCGGTTCTGCTTCAAATAACTCCAAAAACAAGAGTACGGTATCATTACTCCAATCAGACATATTAAAAACAAATTGGCGCGAAATAATTAAGAAAAAGGGACGCTGAGCGTCACACGTCTGAATCGCCTGAGTGAAGTGTCGACACTGATGTGTGGAGGGTCTGTTTGTGCGAGTCGGCCAACTCCTTTGATCTGGGTACGATTTACCGCCATCGGACCGATCTCGCCCCAACACGTTCCAACATCGTTCCAACATCCAACACATTCACGAACTACCTCTCCACACGTGGAAGGTTGGACGAACAGTTGGAGTGTTGGACGATAGTTTGGAGCCGGCATAAGATGCCCGTTTTGACACATGGTAATGGCCCTAGAATGTAACTTGTTACGAAAACCAAAAAATCAAATATATGCTGATTACTTATCAAAGGTGTATGAAAATAATATGTTACATTTTTGAAAGCATCATAAATTAAGGCAAAGTGTATTCCGCGTATTATTTTTGCGTTTTTTCTAAAATAAACGCAGATTCGATTCACTACGTAACGTGTCGTAAAACAGTTACGTTCTCAGTCTTTATTTTTTTAAATCCTAGTGTTGTAACCGTTGTGTGCAGGGTTTCTCCAGTTTCATTCAATTTTATCGAAATAATCGTTATAACCACTTTAATAGATTAATTTGTAAAATTGATCTTTTTTGTATGAAAACTAGATTGGCGCTTAAAGCATTAGTGTAATTATGAATTGGCAACAATGATTTCAATAAAACGGTTTCTAGGCAAAACTTATCCAAGGAGAACGTTTCGAATGAACCGAATGAAAAAAAAAATTAAAATTCTTTACTTTACAGTGCCACAACCTTTTCTGTGCCGGTGACAGCGGCGCTACGTACGTTTTTCTTTTTTTTGTAGTAATTTAACCGGCCCTGACTTCTAAGAACTTCAGCCGCCAGCAGCGCTATGGTTGGACATCAACTTGACAGCAAAATGAAATTTAAAAAAAACACGCTAGTTTCACATTTTGGCCACCGGCACAGCAAAGTTTGTGGCACTGTAATGTAAAGAATTTTAGACAAATTTGCTCACCTCACCAATCTCACCATGTCGAATCGTCACGTTCACCTTTCCAGAAATTTCTAAAAACACGTTTTGTTCGGCTTGTTCGAAGCGTTCGCATCGGACAAGCATGCGTTCACCATAAGCGACCTGGTGGCCTACCACAAGCTCTAATAGCAGTTATTTTTAAGTTGAGAGACAGAGACGCCGCTTTACACGCCGTATAGCAGCGTCTCACTCTCTCAACTTAAAAATAACTGCTTTTAGAGCTTGTGGTCGGCCACCTGTACACGTTGGTCCAACCACTGGCCAATACATCGTACATTGACACTTTTGAACGAACAAGACGTTAAAGGTTCTTTCAAAAGTGTTAATATACGACGAATTTGCCAATGGTTGGGCCAACGTGTACAGGTGGCCTACCACAAGCTCTTATAGCAGTTATTTTTAAGTTGAGAGAGTGAGACGCCGCTCTACACGCCGTATAGCGGCGTCTCACTCTCTCAACTTAAAAATAACTGCTATAAGAGCTTGTGGTAGGCCACCTGGCCGCTATAATAAGTAATGTAGCTACTCTATGACCATGTCTATGCTGTGAGCTGTAGTTAAAATACTTGCACTTTTAGAGCCAACGCGCACTTGTGATTTTTAGTCGACGATAGTTTAGTCGGAATCGTAAGACGATCATGATCAAACTGTCAGCCGATAGTTTGGTTGTGAGAATCTGCGAGCACTTGTGATTTTTAGTCGACCGATAGTTGGTCGATAGTTTAGTTGAATCCGGGCGCGCGCTCACTTAGTCCTTCATGCACAGGCCGATAGTTGTCCGATAGTTGTATAACTGTAACTATAACTATAGTTGTAGTAACTGCCTGGCCAACAGTTGTGCGATAGTTTGATCGTACAACTATCGGCCAGTCATTTTCGATAGTTTAATGGTCGATAGTTTAAGCGCACTAACGATTACCTTGCCTCTGCCATATAACTCTATACTGAAAGAACGACCAAACTATCGCCCGATTAAAAATCACAAGTGCGCGTTCGCTATTATATAAATTATGCAATTTAAGTGGATTCGATTCAAGTTTATATTTTAATAATACTTATACTTTAATAATATGTTTATTAAAAGTATAAGTACCTATGTAGTAATTTAACATTTTATAATAATAACTTTATTTTTAATCCACATAAGTTGAAAACCTACTATAATCGATTAGTTACTCAGAACCTTAATCGATAAATCGCGAGAATCGATCACAGACTCGTATGGTCACATGCCTAATCACGTCACTTTAGCATGTGTCAAAACGGGCATCTTATTTTGTGACGACGAAACACATTTCGCTAGCGCAGCGCAGCGTCGACCCGGGTGTGCACACTTTACTAGCGTGGCGCACGCAGCGCGTCCTGACGAAATTTTTGATCAGTGTCAATCGAGTCGTTGCCGAGCTAACATCTACATTATGTTTATTTCTGTTCTTACTTGAACATATTAAATCCAAAAAAAATATGTTTAATTACGATGATAATATGATGATGAATGAATACGAGATGCAATTTATATCTATACTAATACTATAAATACACTTTGTTTGTTTGTAATAGATAAACTCAAAAAATACTGAACCGATTTTAGAAATATTTAGTGTAATTTATTTTCAAATCAGAATTATACATTATTTTTGTTATAAAATTAAAAAGTATAGTGTACTAAAAACACTTTAATACTGTTAACAGTATAATTAACAACCCTACATGATAATGAATTGGTGACTCTTCTAAAAAAAATATTTTTTAAATTGGCCCATTATTGACGGAGAAATCGGAGAACATAAGTAGTAAAAAGCAAAATGCAGAGCTCCGCAGAGACCACTCGGTAATAGCTTGAAAGCAATGTGTATATTTTGCAAAACAGAAATGAATGCAAAAATAATCGAATCTTATATATAAAATAAAAATATAGATAAAAAATCTTTTTTATTATTTTTTAAATTATCTAGCACTATTTTGGAAAATCCATACTTATCTAGCACTATTTTAGATGTCGTTTAGCACCAATTTGTGGTATTGAGTTGGCAACCCTGGTCTGGCGCAATCGGAGCCGAGCGGAAACGCTGCGCTGCACCAGAGAAATATGTTTCTAGCCATACTAAATGTATGAAAGCGATCGCGCTGCGCTGCGCTGCGCCAGCGAAATGTGTTTCTAGCTTATGTGATCTGTGACTTTAGCACTCTTTAGCATGTGTCAAAAGTCAATTTGTGTGTCAAAATCAAAACTCAAAACGGATCTGTCAAAGGAAGGAGGGCCATAGCTAGAAACAGCTTGAGACCTATCAGAGGATTTAGTAAAAATATAATAATACCGTCCTTAAAAAAAGTAAAAAATGATGGTCACCATCTGTCACTTTTGTTCTCACAAAAATTAAAAATTCAATCTCTGAAAGTATGGTACTTAGAGAAACGGATGCTAGGTCAACTTCTAGTAAAGATTTCCTAAAAAAACGTAAGCTTACTTTCATTAATCTATGTGGCGAAGCCTAGTCAGTAGAACCGAAAACGTCAGGCCCTCAGTTCATCAATTGTCAAAATAAAAAAATTTGAATTATTACTAAACTATTAACGTTTGCACCATTGTTTCTACGTTAGAAATTCCCAGAAGTGTTAAAGAATCAGAAATTTAAAGTATTTTTATGTATTTCTTTAGTATACTTGCAAATTTGGAAGATTCATTATTGTACAAATTGATGAACTGAGAGCCCAAGCTAAACCTTTATAAATCTGTAACGGTATATTCTAGACAATTGAAAACTTCTGAAAAGATTTCACGAAATCTTTACTATATTCGGATTCAAAAATTATGAAACCCCCAGTAAACGATGGCCGATCATGGTCGGCGACCATGACCAATACATCGTACATTGACACTTTTGAAAGAACCCTTTTTAAGCTTGTTCGTTCAAAAGTGTCAATGTACGATGTATTGGTCATGGTCGCCGACCATGATCGGCCATCGTGTACTGGGGGCTTCAACCATCAATGCTTAATTACTGTGTACATGTCAAGCTCGGTTCCACTCGCCATTTCTTTACCAAAACCACCTGAAAAGAATGTGACGAGGATGTGATTTCTTATTTCAGTAATCATTTTTAATGTACCGGCTTCCCGGCAGAATTATTGACAAAAATTGGTGGGCCAGAGGAAAACATGCTGTTGTCGTTACTTTTGAGACAAATAGTCCAATTCCAAGAGCATCTCAGAATGTACCGACGAAATGTATGTCTCAAAGGTGTCACAAATGTTTTGTGACAGCTACAGATGCATTAAATACTTTTGTTATGCGTTTGGAATAGAGAAATAAGCTTAAGTTTATTTAAAAGCATGCTTTTATATGTCCAGCTCGGGGCCACTAATCAAAATCGAAAATATTCGTGAAATACGCATTTTATTATAACTAAAACAAAAATTATAAACCGTTTTAGTCACCTTAATAGCTCATGAATCTGATTCGGTGACTTGTTCATTAGTTTTAAAGAAAATTTGAAATTATTTTTTCTATGAAGCTCCGATTCGGGTGACCATTTCGTGTTCAACTTTAGGACACATTATGTATTTATTATACTTCTATATTTAGTTCAGAAGGCATAGTTTCTGCCTAGACGTAGCCATCGCATAAGAATTCGGATATGTTATGTACCCACTGTATGAGGCCACTGGTTCGGAATAAAATAACATAACATTTTTTGTTTTAAAAACTGACAAGGTTCGATTCCCGAGGCATGCATAAGTTTTTTGAAAATCTTTGAATGCAGTTATTCTTAACTCTAAAATCAACGACATGGTTCCTTAGAACAAATATCTCTATATCTTATAGTTTAAAATTTTCCCATACTGATCCATCCCGATGGACCATTCTGTATATGAAACCGCACATAAGCTTGTCCAAGGTTATAAAACTTCACGCGGTTGGTTGACAGTGTTGACACAAGCGACATCTCACGTGAGACATTGGGTATTATTAATTTATAAATGAAATGTATTTCAAGATATATCTACCTAACTACCTTTTAGAACTTTAAATACCTACTATCAATGTAGACTCGACAGCACATCAGGTTAAACGTTTGAACTGCGATAACAGCTTTTATTACGTAGGGCATAAAGGCGGTCTCAAGGTCAACATGTACTGTCTGATGTGCAGCCGTGTGTTAGCTACACACGGCGGCACATCAGACTGTACACAACATAACCGAATTCTTATGCGATGGCTACGTCTAGGCAGAAACTATGCCTTCTGAACTAAATATAGAAGTATAATAAATACATAATGTGTCCTAAAGTTGAACACGAAATTGTCACCCGAATCGGAGCTTCATAGAAAAAATAATTTCAAATTTTCTTTAAAACTAATGATTAAGTCACCGAATCAGATTCATGAGCTATTAAGGTGACTAAAACGGTTTATAAATTTTGTTTTAGTTGTAATAAAATGCGTATTTCACGAATATTTTCGATTTTGATTAGTGGCCCCGAGCTGGACATATAAAAGCATGCTTTTAAATAAACTTAAGCTTATTTCTCTATTCCAAACGCATAACAAAAGTATTTAATGCATCTGTAACTGTCACAAAACATTTGTGACACCTTTGAGACATACATTTCGTCAACAGCATGTCTTCCTCTGGCCCACCAAATTTTGTCAATAATTCTGCCGGGAAGCCGGTACATTAAAAATGATTACTGAAATAAGAAATCACATCCTCGTCACATTCCTTTCAGGTGGTTTTGGTAAAGAGATGGCGAGTGGAACCGAGCTGGACATGTACACTAATTACTTTGACAGGTGACAGCAAATTTTTGACAATGAGCGATTTTCTGAGAGGCCATTTAAAAAAAAAAAGCTTCCAATTGCTTCACTAGATGGCGTTGAATAAGTATGTACATGTCTATGGTATATTTTGGTATGAAACATATTTAAATTAATTACTTTTTAACAACCCAAAGGAAACTAATAATATATTAAATAAGTACTACTGTGAGGAACAGAAACGAAATAGGTAAATTTAAAGATTTAGGTAAATAAATAACATCTGTCTGACGTTCCGTTCTACGTAAAAAAGTCGCGTCAAAGTAAAATTCCTTCTAACTGCATAGGTGGGACAGCGCCATCTAGTGACTGAGCTTTCAGAAAATCGCCCATTGATGAACTGAGGGCCTGACGAGTTTTGCTTAGGAATCAACTATTTTTTTACTAAATCCTCTGCAAGCTGTTTCTAGCTATGGCCCTCCTTCCTTTGACAGATCAAAACGGGCCTCCTCTTATTTGTGTCTTATTTTGTGATGACTGTCTGTATGGAAAAAATACTTAAAAATTTAAAATTATCTAAACGCTCCATAGAAGTATAAAAAGTATTTACTAGGTATTGTAAATAACTTCACTGCTATTCTTGAAAGATCCTGAAATAGAAAGTCGGTACCTATATTCCACTTTTTGGTAGGTTAAAATCATAAATCAAGCGGTAAATGAAACTGAAACCATGAAAAATCTTATGTTCTTGATGTTATTGTTATGTATCATCTGTAGTTTTGGTAAGAAATCTAATCCAGATGAAAAACCACAATGGGCTAAAAAGGATATTCGAGATTTTACTGACGCTGACATGGAAAGGTAAATACCTATCTCATTAATGGTGTTTGAGGTTTTTTTAGCTATTTTTTTTACTGTTTTATTTTTAAATTTCCAGACTTTTAGATCAATGGGAAGAAGATGAGGAGCCTTTACCTGAAGATGAATTGCCAGAACATTTACGGAAGCTACCTGCTCTGGATTTAACTAAAATGGATATGTCAAACCCTGAATCAGTTTTGCAGGCTACTAAAAAAGGTCAAACATTAATGATGTTTGTCACAGTGGCCAATAAGCCATCAAGAGCCCGTACAGAAGAATTAACAAAGATATGGCAGGCTAGTCTTTGGAGTAATCACATTCAGGCAGAAAGGTGACATTGTAATTTTTTTACTGACATAGATAACAAGGTTATCTATAAAGTAACAACTAAAATCAATGTTATTTATCTTTCCAGGTACTTGATAGATAATGACAGAGCTATATTTATGTTCAAAGATGGTTCTCAAGCTTGGACCGCTAAAGAATTTCTCGTAGAACAAGATGAGTTAAAAGATGTTCAACTTGAAAGTCAAACTTATACCGGGAAAAAACCAGATGTACGAAATAAGGCTGTCAGAGATGAGTTATAGATCTGAAAACATTCCAATCCAAGTGTGGGATTTATCTCATTTAAGTGTAAATACTTTTTTTTCTACATAGAATCAACAGAAATTAAGTATACTTTAAAAAAATATAACTGTATTTTCATTTCTTGTAATAAAGAAGGAATGAGAAGAGAGTAGGTATATAACATTAAAGTAGTTAATTATATTTCTTGTATTCAAAAGGCATCTGTGGCACGGAAATGTTCTTCATCAATGGTTGAATAAATGTGTCCTTCACCACACATCCACTCCAAAATGTTTCTGTAAAAAAAAATATTTTATGAGATCAATGCACAAATGCACACCTTTTTAACTATTAGCAGTGCCACTAGATAGATACATACTCAAATTCAACTTGTGACATACGGTCCTTCAGAGTAGCATACATATCCTGCTTACTTATACCCTGCTCTAGTGACGAGGCACGGATCAGGTTGAACACCATCATTTGGCGAGGGTTCAATCCGTTAACAGAACCATTATTATCACTGACAGCAACCATGGAATTAGCAGGTAACCCGCTTGTAAATGTTGGGTTGTTATTGATAACTTTCTCCTGAAAGATAATAATATAATATTGCATTATCTAACTAAACACCTTATTAAGATTTCAAATTATTTTTATGCATTTACAATGCAATTCTGTAAGTATAGGAATACTTGTTAAAAATCACCATAATATAGGGCTGGTGGTTTTTTTTTCTTTGTTCCCAACCAGTCACACCAAACAAGTAACACTGACTGGTTGGGACAAAAAATTCCCATCCAGTAACACTGTTACTCGTTGGGACAAGTTTGAAAGAAAAGCAATCCCAACCGGTCACACTGTTACTCGTTGGGACAACATTTAAAGAAAATAATTTCCCAACGAGTACCAGTGTGACTGGATGGGAAAAAATCTTCCCAACCAGTAACACTAAACTAGTTGTTTCGATTGTAACTAAAAAGCATTGTCGAGAAATAAAAATAGCATTGTAAAAGTAAAAAATGTTTTTGAAAAAAAAATGTGACCGCCTTCAAAACGGATCTTCAAACAAAAATTAACAAACACTAAAAAACGAAAAAAATAATAAGGTTTTTTTAATTCAAAGGATGATGATACGTGAATTTTTCTAATTTATCTTGGTACTTACTGAACTGTTTGAAGTTGGTGCCGTCTTATACGTATTGAGGTAATTACGTCCTACACCTCACGCTTGGGACCGGGTTTTTTTAATATGTTAGTTATTTCACTCAGTATATTTCGTTCTTATTCTTTTCGGCTTGGCACCGACTTCAAACAGTTCAGTAAGTACCAAGATAAATTAGAAAAAGTCACGTATCATCATCCTTTGAATTAAAAAAACCTTATTATTTTTTTCGTTTTTTAGTGTTTGTTAATTTTTGTTTGAAGATCCGTTTTGAAGGCGGTTACATTTTTTTTTCAAAAACGTTTTATTTTTCGATTTTTAGTGAAGTACCTAGCTTAAGAAACTACATGGTGATTATGATAAATTGTTGTAAATATCCTATCTGTTACGGAATTCAGCTTTCCATCTTTAGCTACTTAGATAACTTGAAGGAATACAACTGAAGGTCCATTCGTGAATATGGTATTTATCATAATATAACTCCTAACTGTTGAGGAGTTTCACCTCTCATCAGCAGCTCACCCTAATTACCTGAAAGAATATAACTATTGGCCCATACATACGATTAATACTTAAAGAAATATTCTCCAGCTCGTAAACCGTTAAGGAGTTGTAGCTTCCATCACCAGCTCATCACTATGAGATGATGACTACCAGATGCAAATACTTGACTAACTTCAAAAATAAATGGAACGCATAAGGCTTGCCTATATTTGAGAATTTCTCTCAATTTTCCTGGGATTTGATCCCCTGGTCCTGACTTGGTGAAAGTAAGATCAGGTCAGAAGTACCAAATTTCGAACAAAAATATATTTTAAAAAAGGTTTCCCAATTTGATGAAACTATGAAGTCGTCCATATACCCAAATAAAGTCTATATACACATTATTCAGGATAACTCCTAAACTTCTTGCCAGTTCTTGATAAAATTTGAATGGGACCACACGAGAAGCGTCACCTTTTAAATAAAAAAAGAATTATCCAAATCGGTTCATTAACTAAAAAGTTCTGAGGTAACACACATAAAAAAAAAAAAAAATACAGTCGAATTGATAACCTCCTCCTTTTTTCGAAGTCGGTTAAAAAATGAGGAAGGGTAATAGAAAAGATAGTTTTAAGAGAAATGTGATAGTAAAAACCACAAGCCCAATAAGTACCTTTCAGGTGGGATTCGAACCCGCGCGCCTCCGGGAATCCGGATGCGCGGGATTTCCTATACTTACAGAATTGCATTGTGAATGCATAAAAATAATTTAAAATCTCAATTAGTTTTAAGAGGTTTGTTTCTTCTTAAGTTAAAACTATTAGAAATAAATGGTCCTGAGTCTCGCCAAATAACTTGACCAAAACCATTGACAAAAAAACGTGTGTAGTTGCAATATTTAGTAGTTAGTGTTGGTCAAGTTATTTGCCAAGTGTTAGTGCAATAACCGGAAAGCCCATACACTCCAACTAATTTATTTTATATTAAACTAGCGGCCGCCCGCGGTTTCACCCGCGTGGTTCCCGTTCCCGTGGGAATATCGGGATAAAAAGTACATATAAACCTTCCTCTTGAATCACTCTATCTATTAAAAAAAAACGCATCAAAATCCGTTGCGTAGTTTCAAAGATTTAAGCATACAAAGGGACAGGGACAGAGAAAGTGACTTTGTTTTATACTATGTAGTGAAGAATTCTATAAAATAATGATTTCTAAAGAAACTGCCAAGATATTTGTGCTCATAGGTCTCTGTGACTTTCTGACAGAGTTTAAGCTCTACTATGACTTACGAGAACATGTGATGGGTCAGGGTTACATACTGAATATCAACGGTCATATTATCACCAGTAAAAAAATCAACATCATAAGACCAGCGATTCAAAAGCTCAACACTTCAGAACAGTTCACAAGACCAAAGTTTAAAATTTCAACATGGAAAACTTTGTTGCGTGCATATTGAATGAATCAGCAGTAGACACAATCATTTTAAGAAGCTGCAAAAAATTAAAACTTTAATTTTTAAAATTTAACTCCTATCAAAAATGTGTGGAATCAATTCTTCTCTTGATTCTGAACTAACTATTTTCTCAGTTTTGCTAAAAGTACTAACATTATGTATAAAACTTCTAACAACCTTCCACTTCAGTCCAACCGGCTCAGATCGGCCCAGCATAACACCAACAAGTATGTTGCCATAGTTGTTCCTTATGGAAAAAAATTGTTGATCAAAAAATTTTCTTTTTGTATTAACAAATTTATTGATCAGATCATTATCTGGTTAGATAGTCGAGCCAATGGGAAGAAAAATGGTTTCCAGTTGACCTGCTGAATTGGTCAGATTGGAACAACAGCATTATTAACTAAGGCTTTTTAGTATCCTTTGCCACACACTAACCCAGATATTAGCTACTTTGGCCAATCTGCCCCCCTACCACCTAACCTAACATAACAAATATGATGCATCGTGCTATCCTTGTCATGTCATATCAGATTTGGTATGGCATGACAAGGATGGCACGATGCGTCGTATTCTGCATCAAGATGACGGTGCTTGGGCCGTAGGGCCCCTGTTGCAATTGCAACTAAATAATCAGAAGCAAAGTTAAATGATTTTTTCCACATAATACAAGAAGTTTACCTTCTTGGACTCAGCCTCCATTTTAACTTTGTTATGGATACATTGTAGATAATGAAAAGTGATGGCGTTAACATCGGTCACAGGCATGATTTTGAATGCCATCATAACTTTTTTTCCTTTATTAGTCTTGATATTACCATAAACTTGAATATAATCATTTACTTCTACTTTAGGAGTTGCTTTATCCTGAAATGTTTAAATGTAAATTAATAATAATAACAATATCTAAAAATCATCACAACATGAATTGCAATTTTTCTCAGCTATACTGTCAACTGATACAGGTCATACAGGCTTCATTCTATTGCAACCAGATTTTGATATTTATTTTTATTTTATTCTTGATAATATTCTTACATCTTGCTCCATAGCTTCCTGGTCAATCCACAAAACAGCCCGCATTCTACCTGTTATATCTTGTATTGTGTAGGTTATTTTGGTGCTTTGCATTCGAATATTTCTTACACGAGCTACTATAGATACTATTTGTATTTCTGTTCCCCATATTTTCACACCATCGTCTCCACAATGCAAAGCTTGTCTGATAACTATTGGAGCCGTGCGGGAAGCACGTCGAGTCTGAAACAAAGAGCTGATCACTGGCTATTCAAAATAAACAAACACTGAATTTAAGTTGCAAAGTGAACTTACAGTCTTTTGTGCTTGATTTGGAGTAGCAGCATTCCCAAATTGACCCGGAGAATTAAAAAAACCACCGCCAGTAACAGATTGATCTGAAACATTCAAAATCAAGCGATAAAATACTTAGCCGATCACGACCGATTCAAACGTACGTATTTAAGTTTATTTACCGTTCCACATATCGTAGGCTATATTTATCTTGGAATGCAGTTTAATAAACAATAGTTGTTTTTAAAGATAGAATTATTGTTGAATTAATATTCCGGCCGGTGGCACAAATTATATAGACTAGTAGCCGGTGGTCCCGCGAAAATAAAAAAATATATGATATGATCTGTCTGACACTTTTTTCTTATTACATTTTTTGTAGGACAGGCGAAGACCAGTGCCATACTTTTTGGTATATAATGTACACCTTCCTACCGGCGAAATATGGATATGGGTATGGGCTTCAACTGTCATTTTAATTCCTTATTTTTTTCATAGGTTCTTGCTGCTTTGTTCTGTTGAACGCTGCTAGCTAGAATATTATTTTTGCGTTTATTCTAAAGCCCCCAGTACACGATGGCCGATCATGGTCGGCGACCATGACCAATACATCGTACATTGACACTTTTGAACGAACAAGTTTAAAAAGGTTGTTTCAAAAGTGTCCATGTACCATGTATTGGTCGTGGTCGCCGACCATGATCGGCCATCGTGTACTGGGGGCTTAAAACCGCGTAACTTTATGGGTATGAACTTCATACGTTTTTGGGAACTTTAGGTCAATTTTATAAAGAAAATAGCCGCTTTCAGTTTCTTGTTTTGTGACGTCGGGTATAACGATAACTAGCTAGCAACGTTTAACAAAACAAAGCAGCAAAAATCTATCAAAATAAGGAATTCAAATGACAGTTGAAGCCCATACCCATATCCATATTTCTTAGCCGGTAGCCCCCCTGTACTGGGGGCATAAAGTTACGTTCTCAGTCTTTATTTTTTTAAATACTAGTGTTGTAACCGTTGCGTGCAGGATCTCTCCAGCTTCATTCAATTTTATCGAAATAATCGTTATAACCACTATAATAGATTAATTTGTAAATTGATCTTTTTTGTGTGAAAACTAGATTGGCGTTTAAAGCATTAGTGAAATTATGAATTGGCAACAATGATTTCGATAAAACGGTTTCTAGGCAAACGCACACTTATCCAAGGAGAACGTTTCGAATGAACCGAATGAAAAAAAATTTTTTTAATTCTTTAAATAAAACCTAGACAACCTTGCACACCTCACCATGTTGAATCGTCACCTTCACCTTTCCAACGATTTCTTAAAACACGTTTCGTTCGGCTTGTTCGAAGCGTTCGCATCGGACAAGCGTGCGTTCACCATAAGCGGCCTGTACACGTTGGTCCAACCACTGGCCAATACATCGTACGTTAACACTTTTGAACGAACAATACGTTTAAAAAGGTTCTTTCAAAAGTGTTAATATACGACGTATTGGCCAATGGTTGGGCCAACGTGTACAGGCCGCTATAATAAGTAATCTACAGTCGCCAGCACGTAAGGTTACTACAAACTGTCAAATTTCTTTAAATAAAATTCAACCTTATGTCCAACAGGTAGAGTTTAGTTTCAATGGGCGATTTGCTGAAAGCTCAGTCACTAGATGGCGCTGTCCCACCTATGCAGTTAGAAGGAACGGAACGTTATAAATTTTACTTTGACGCGACTTTTTTACGTAAAACGGAACGTCAGACAGATGTTATTTATTTACCTAAATCTTTAAATTTATCTATTTCGTTTCTGTTCCTCACAGTAGTACTTATTTATTATATTATTAGTTTCCTTTGGGTTTTTAAAAAGTAATTAGTTTCATACCAAAATATACCATAGAATGTCCATACTTATTCAACGCCATCTAGTGAAGCAATTGGAAGCTTTTTTTTTTAAATGGCCTCTCAGAAAATCGCTCATTAACAAATTTTGACATTTTGCAGTAACCCGACGTCACAAATTATATAGTGTTACCGACGTTAGGCATTAGAGTAAATGTAATGCCTCATAAAATGGCATCCCAATCCCAGTCCCAAAAAAACAATAAATCTTAAATTTCCTACGTGTCTGTCCGTCAGCGTCTGTCTACGTGGGGGCGCTACCGGCAAAAAAATATACAGGATATTTTTTTATCAGTGCACAAATTTTTAAGATCCACTCAGAATCGGTAGGTAAGTGAATAACTTTCTCCTAGAAACATGGGTCGTCGAAACACGACCTAAACTTTTTGGACTTAAGTATGTTTCTGGGGGAAAGTTGTTCACTTACCGATTTTGAGTCATCAATCTTAAAAATTTGTGCACTGATAAAAAAATATCCCGTATACTTAGACCTACCTACGCATTCGAACTTCATTCGACATTTGAAGACCACATTATTATGCCCATATTAGGACAAAATATGGACTTCATAAGTCAAATGAAGCGCATGCTCATAATCCTCATATTTTAGCCAGTATCATCCCCCCTGACCCCTGTAAACGATCGCCGATCGTACTCGGCCAACGGAGTCGGCGATGGCTTTAAACCATTTTTCGAGCACGAGTGCTTGGCTAAATTTTTTCCGATATGCCCACAGTAACGGAAACCACAAGGGTGAAAAGTTAATATATTTTTAATAAAATACAAACTGCATAAAGTACCTACTATTACCTACCGCACGCCATCTACCTTTGATGTGACTGTCTTGTCTATGGTAGTATTGGTAGCCTTATAGCCGCTACACACGCTCCTATCCGACCGCCGATTTGGTGCGGGCGAACTTCACTGCAGATCTGACCCGCGCCTACACACGTTCAAACCAAATCTGCCGCACCAAATCGGTCGGCGCTACACACGTTCCGATTTGGTCTGGCCGACCTCTAGCCGTTGTTGCAGTGTTGCCAGCCACTGCTAATCTCCCAATATTATTATAATTTATAAATACTGAAAACAACAATTTGCTTGCAATCAATAAATTAAAAGAATTTTATTTTCGGTTTTTAATGTTTTAGTACTATAAAAAAACAATTTCATTATTTTTTAATTTTCTGTTATTTTCATTAAAATATTAAAACATGCTAAATATTTACTAAAAGCAGCACTTATTGATGATATGTTATGCCCTTTTTATATATATTTAGTTTTACGATAAATTGATAGTTTTTAAACAAAATATTCTAAAAAAACAAATAGTGAGTAAAGTCCATTCGCTTAGATAGTGTCGCCCTTTGATCGCGCCGCCTTGGCACGTGCCGCTGCTTTTTAAAGGATGCCGCCGCATAAACAAAAGAAGCCGCGTGCGGCGTACACCCGAAAATGGAATTGGATTTTGGGACTCGGCATTTATTAAATTATATTTTTTTTTAAAATCTATGTTTATTATAAATACAGGTGGTAACGACGGTTATGACTCGTGACAATTCGAGCGATGATATGTAATCATAATAATCATATAAAAAATTTATAATAATTATTATTATTTGTAAATCACTTATTTAACTTCCTTTTATATAAAAATATCCAAATTTTCTATAAAATTAACTTTGGTACTCAACTTGAGTGTATTATTTTATATCTGCATTTTATAGCAAGAGCCACAATGCCGTGCGGGTGTACCGACACTATCTAACCGAACGGACTTTAAATAGAATCTTTTCATAAATGGCCATATTTAAACCTTTCGTTCGTTCAGTCCTACGTAAAACTCATGAACGAGCATTAAATTGAATCCTCTGAAAATCCCTTAAACGTAATTTACCTGCTTTAAATATTTCCGCTTTTACATATTTTCTCCCTAAATCTAGGGGAAAACCTCCAAAATTGCCAACACTGCCAAGTTGGTCCGGTCGGAAGCCTACACACGTTC
Source organism: Crambus lathoniellus (assembly GCA_949710035.1). Classification (NCBI taxonomy): domain Eukaryota; kingdom Metazoa; phylum Arthropoda; class Insecta; order Lepidoptera; family Crambidae; genus Crambus; species Crambus lathoniellus. The sequence goes on along the minus strand of OX453303.1, from coordinate 17,172,957 downwards.
CGATTTGGTAGGAAGTGAAGTTCGTGCGAACCAAATCCGGCCGACCGCGTCAAACACGAATAATAATAATTGAGGAGGTTCTTTTCAAAACTTGACTATTCCACTTTACTATTTTTTTCAGAATTTGAGAAAAATGTATTTTAGGTATGCAGTAATGTATATTATTCATTTTTTTTGTTGAATATTGTATACGAGCATAATACTCATTAGGTGGTACTTGTTTCAAAAGTTTAGCATTAATATTTTTATTTTTATTTTTTTTATTTTATTTAACTTTTGTACAAAATACACACAGTAAAATATACAAGGCGGACTTAATACTAAAAGTATTCTCTGCCAGTCAACCTTTGGGAAACAGAGAACAACGAATGCGGTACAAAACCTACTAATACATGCTATATATACACACTAAAATAAACAAATATCAAAAAATATAATATAGATAGATATATACTTATATTTTATTTATATAAATAATAAAAATATAATTCAAATACATGCAGTAAATAAATATATAAAAAATACATAAAATAATATACTACATACTAAAGGGATTAAATCAAAAGTGAAATAAATACATCGATGATGATGATGAGCTTATGATGTAAGAACTACGAGTTCAAGCCATCCAGTAGAAAAAGGCGAGCATTCTTTTTAAAAGAGAATTTACTGGACTAATATATTCTGAATAAATCGACAATTTAAAATGGAATAATCTAGTTCTGACGCGGCTGATAGGAATAATCAAGTTTTGTTATGAGCTCTAGAGGAATAATCATACAAATCATAAAACATGTTTTGTTGCATTTTAGACTGAAATAGTTAATTTACTTCAGGATTAATCATATTTTGTTCCAAAAATGAATATTTGAAATGTGTAATGCCATTTTGAAGTGGATTTAACTACTTTTGAGTACTTTTGACCAAATCGTGTTTTTTTTTTTTTAGTGGATCTATCACGTTTAGCTAAACCATGAAGTTCGACTCAATACTGAGGTAACTGGAGAGTGCAGTACGAACAATTTTTTGAATACCACAAATAACACAGTGGCTGTCTTCCGTCTCACCTACACTTTAAAAAAATACGTATGGTCATATGAGACAGCTGACAGCCACTACATACATAAATGTCAAATTTGCTGGCGACACTTTTTTATTCAGGGTGAGAGCTCCAGTTACCTCAGAGTATTAAGTCAAACTTCATGAGCTAAACTCTTGTTTTCGCATCGTGTCACAGCCGTCTCTATCGTCTTCTACAAGCCATGCGCATAAAGTTGGCAACGTCTTTTTAAGTGAACCGATTTGACACCGTTTGCACCATTTGACAGGTAAACAGCGAGTAAACCTCGAGTAATGAATCCTATGGAGATGGCATATCTTCTATACATCTATACAAATAAATAAAATGTAACATATGTTTGTAACATTAAATAACCGCTTTTTACCACGTGCATATGACTAAATATACGATACAATTTTTGTCTGTCTGTCTGTTTGTTCCGGCTAATCTCTGAAACGGCTGGACCGATTTTGACGAACCGATTAATACGACAATTAGAAGTAGTTTAAAATTGAATTCTAAGATTTTCTTACATTGTGACTTAGTTACAGGTGACGCCAATAAAAGTGTGGTAAAAAGCACTACAACTGAACAACAATTGAAACACTATTGAGACACGATTGTGTCTTAACGTTAGCAGACTTGGCCCCCTGTTTTATTGTTCAGACGTCCGCGTCGATTTTATTTTTGATATTTTTATAACATAGCTTAGCGACAGACATCTAGCGACGGAAAAATATAGTGAAACTTGTATTCATAATGCTGCGGCTACATTAGCGGCCGATAATTCGTGCGAGTTGTCGCGCTAAAATTATCGTTGTCGGGCATACGCGATGTTCTTGTCTACATTAGCGGGCGAAGCTTCGTGTTGCGTTGTCGCGCTAAGTATCGCGATAAACCTGTCAAGTGCAAGCGATATTTACTTATTTTATTTCTAATTATTAGTAGCACAGCCCTCTCTATCGTCTTCTACAAGCCATGCTATGAAGCGGAACGGCAACATTGCTGTGAACCGGTTTACTCGCTGTTTTACCTGTCAAATGGAGTGTAAATATTCTTCTTATTACCTATCTTATTATTTAAAATTATAATTAAAATTACCGGCATCTATTTATATTTAAACGTGCTTGTAAAGGTTTCAAAAAGGTAAATAAATATACATTTCATAAGAATCATGTCTAAATCGAGTGGACGCTTTTCATCTACGTGATAAAAGACGCTAAATGAATCAAATCGGGTTCTGCTGTCATTTTCTTCCAACTCTTTCTCGCACATAGGTTATGATGTATGGATTTGTTTCTCACTCGCACCATTGTCCGTCTATTACCCCCTAGTATAAATAAGTTTATGGTGTAGTATGCCTCACTTTTTCGTAAGTATGCCACCTCCATAGGATTTAGTACTCAGAGGAGTAAACCGGTTCACAGCTTGTTGCCGTTTCATAGCATGGCTTGTAGAAGACGATAGAGATGGCTGTGATCGTGTAGATTTTAATGTTACCAACCCAAAAAAAAATAAAAATCATGTTTTGTCAAAAGTGGAATTGTCATGCCCCCAGTACACGATGGCCGATCATGGTCGGCGACCATGACCAATACATCGTACATTGACACTTTTGAAAGAACCTTTTTAAACTTGTTCGTTCAAAAGTGTCAATGTACGATGTATTGCTCATGGTTGCCGACCATGGTCGGCCAACCTGTACTGGGGGCTTCAAGTTTGTTTCGTCTTGTTGTTTGTATTGAATCTCGCCGTAACAAACACCGTATTTTGGGATCTGCGAATCACAAATTATATCTGCGAATCAAGGTTTTCTCTGAGGGAGGGAGTTGTTTAATTAGCTTTAGTTGTTTGGATTTGAATTTATTTACGTTTAAGATTTCTAAAAATGTTCCACAAGGGTAAATATTTTGTAACCTTTAAACGTGGATTTGAAGAAAACAAGAAGGACATAGATGTGATAATTGACAAAGTTTTCCAAACTGATACTTTGGTAAGCCAAGTTCTGTAAATACAACAATAAGTATAAAAGTTCGTAAACTGTTACACCAAAAAAATTTATTTATCATTCCAGAAAATCACATTATCCGATGCAGATGATCCTGCATTTCTTTGTGTTGTCACAATTACTCGGTCTGACTATGAAGAATTGAAGAGGCAACAAGGACTTCTCATTGACTTTGACAACTTCCCTTCTCAACTTATTAGATTATTTCAGCAGTGTGCTTCAAACAACATGTATGTATGAAATGTACCTAATTTGTCAACACACTTTTTAATTTAATTTAATACTTACCTCAGACCTAATAAAATCCCTTCCTGATCAGAAGGTCTAAGTAGCTAAATGTCCAACAGCGCGAAACGTCTGATGAGCAGTAAGTCTAATTAGCAGAATGTCCATTTAACAAAACATCCAACTATCAAGTGGTCTGTATAGCAGAACATCTATTTAGCAAAAAGTCATTTTTAAAATGTGTACACTCTTGATAAAAAGGAAAAGTCATTTGTAAATTATATTAAATTTATTTGAGAAAACAAAATCTGGATTAAAAAGCTAGCTAGATATGACCAAGGTTTATCAAAAATTCAAAGGGACTATCTTTTTGGCCCTCAAACTTTTGCAGATCTTTTGTATTTGGCATTAAACATTAAATCGATCTTCCTTCTTTTATTTCCTTTAAATAACATATTCTTGTATTTGCGATCTTGCCAAAGCGCTTCTTTTCTAAGTGCTTTCATAATCAAATAGCATTCTTGACAATAAATTGTCAGTCACCATTAGTGTTGCCAGGTCCGATTTGTTTTAAATCGGGGCATGAGGTAAAATAAATCGGGATTTAGGGTTGAAGATCGGGACAAACATAAAATAATGTGTTTTAAAATTAAGGTGGGTAGGTATTGCGTTTTGCAACTACTACGGATGGGCATTAGAAACCCGCGGCATTATTATGTATGTAATTTTGTCTTTAATCTACCGGATGACTTTGAAGCCGTTAGCATCTTTTTAAAATAAGAACGCACTCATGATATAAAGTCCTTTCCATAAACAGTGTGCCCCTCGATATGGTGCACAAACGAAAAGGGTGTTGATTATACCCGATTTCATCAACAAATAAAAAAAAAAGTATATTTCACATCCGATTATTTAAAAAAATATTTATTTTATGTCCTTTTGACATTAAAATTAATAGTTTTCGAACCAAAAGAGATATATCGTTATGTAATGCATGAAGTGCAACTTTATTTGGTTAGTTCACGCTATACAACGTTGACTTTTTTTGTTGACGTCCGCAGTTAACTGTGCAAAGCAAGCGAACGGGACGGGATAGAGCGTTGATTATTTTTGTTACGAAGCAGAAGCAATGAAGAACAGGAAAATATGGATAAAATAAAAATTTATAATGGGATTCTTTTGCAAAAATCGCTAATAATGAAAAAAAGTGTAAAAAATGCTCGAAAATGTTTGATTCTGTCTTTTTTATGTCATGTTAGTCATCTTTTATAAATTTATTTTACTCTTCCACTTATTTGCCAACCCTTCACAAGTAGCTAGGTCCGAGGAGCAAAGTGACGAGCATGTTAGGTTTTCATGAACAAATCGCGCAAGCCAAGCGAGCGCAGCGAGCGTGCAGCGGTAGCGGCCAGCGAAGTATATTTAGATTAGGTATGATTTGGGGCATCATTGCACATCGATTAAAACCAAAATCAGTTAGATTCGAATGCCGCATGTTTCTACTTTTACTAGTAAATTGGTATTTAATCATACATAGGTAATATCATTAACAACAATCAGACTTGCTGGACTAGTAGAAATAGGTAATGAAATAAAATCGTAGTTTATAACTATTAATAATAGGGAACTTGCATTATTTCATAAATGTAGTCTATCTGAAAGATTTAAGGATTGCATGAAGATATCACAAGCGAAAAAGTTGAAATATGCTTAAATTATTTATTTAATGCAAATCAAAAATTAACATTTCAAAGTCCGCGCGTAAACGCTCAATGGCCGGACGTGACGTCATTTCTTAGGACGTCAAACTTTTCAATGTGCATCTGAAAGGAGTGACAAAGAAATTTTGACAACTAACGACAAACGCTAAAAGTGAGTGACCAAAGATTTCAGTTTTACTGACTAGGCTTCGCCAGATAGGTAAATGAAAGAAAACTTATGTTTTTTAGCGAAATCTTTACTAGAACTTGGTTTATCATCCGTTTCTTTAAGTACTTACCATACTTTTAGGGGTTGAATTTTTAATTTTTGTGAAAACGAAATTGGCAAAATATGGCTACCATCATTTTTACTGTTTTTTAAGGTAATTAAAAATTAAGTAAGCTTTACGTAAAACGCACTAACATATAAGTATTGAAAATATGCCTATTTCAGCTCTGTGCCTTCGGCTTGACCTTTCGGAGATTACCTATCACCCCTAACGACTTGCATGTGCCTCCTAACTTACCTAGAATGTCTGCGAGTGTGGATATAGGTATCTACCATGTGATACCACGAGCGCAGTGATGCGGCAACGGCGCGGGGTCAGCGACCGGCAGGCGCGGGCGGAGGGCGCCCGCGCTCCTCAGTACGCTTTTATTACACTTAGCGAGTGCATGTGTCTCTCGACTCGAATCGAACTCTCTATATCGCGAGTTCTGAAAACGTTGTTGTAGCGTTCGAATATAGTATATTAGTATAGTTTAACAGTTTCAACGAGAATAATCGTAAGTAGAGTGTTATTCTATAATTTTTCTTTAACTGTCTGTGTAGTGTGTGTGTGTGTGATTTGCAGTGAAATATAGTAATACGAAGATAAAGTGATGTTTTAAATAACCGCAGTTATTTTAACGGTGTGTTTTGCTTCAATGCGAATTACATATTGCTGCTGCCTATCTGGTTATCAGACACGCACTTATGACAATCATCATCCGTCGGCCATTCAGCCACGGCAGTGCATGTGATTGTCGGTACTTGGTACGTCGGCCACGCCACTGCCTTTTTGTCTCGAGTAGCGAAACTTAGAATGAGCAGTGCCTCTCAAGTTTCGTGCCGCGCCTCTCGAAAGTCGAGCGGCGCCTCTCAAGTTTCGTGCCGCGCCTCTCGAAAGACGAGCGGCGCCTCTCAAAAATTGAGCCGTGCCTCTCAAAAATCATGCCGCGCCTCTCAAAACTTGAGCCGCGACTCTCAAAAATTGAGCTGCGCCCCTCAAAAAATTGGACCGTGACCGCTTCACGCCTCCCAAAATCCGACCTATTCCTTCCGAAGTTAAGGGGGTGCCGCTCAGTTTTTGAAGGGTATTTCATCTTAGTAGATTATGAGTTGAACTGCACTGCCGAAAGGTGTGGCCATTTTCGTTACTTATGGCATCATCGTAATCATGGGCTGATAAGTATTATATATTGCTTCAGATGGCGCAAGGAAATGACTTTGTGACACTGGCGACTCTCTTAGAAGAACGAGGAGAAACGGATATGGAGAATGATGTGTTGGAGCGCGTCAAGGTGCTCGCACAAGAGAGTCTCCCAGCTGGCTGGACTCAGTGGGAGGTTGTTCGGGCGACTAAGGAAGATATATTTGGATCAAGAGTGGAAGCTGTGATTTTGAATAAGGTGTCATTCGCTCTACCGACGGTGGGACTGGTGCGTTGTTTCGATCCTGACGCGGACCACTTGTCAGAAAAAGGTTACAGAGAGATTAGGCGTAACCTTCTCGACTGGGCTTTTGCTCGAGCAATTATTTTAGGCCCACCATCAATAGTAAATAGAATCCACGGTTCCGCAGTGCGAGCCGAACTTTTTAAACAGTCTATTGAACCAATCCGCGCTCTCCTCCACACACGAGCGGAAGCAAATTCCATTCTTTCTGGATGCCGGGCGGAATCAGAAGAGACAGGCCGCAGAAGTCGTTCCGTAGTAAGTTGTGATTCTGAAGACACAAGAGGGCATCGCAAGAGAAGGAATGGTTCCCCTGGCGAAGTGCCTCGGCCGAAGAAGTCAAAGGTAGAAGTTCTGGAGGAAAAGATGAATAGTATGTTCTCAGTATTAGCGGATAAGATAGACGCTCTCTCAAGACCTCCACCGGATGAATTTGAATCCGATAAGGAGAATATTGAAAGTGAAGAAGAGGACGCCTGGTCAGACGTATCGGAAGAGGGGTCATCGGCGGATTGGAGGGCTCCAGACTTTGGCCTGCCTTCAGCTAGTGAAGACTTTGCTGATCTAGACTTTCTTCCAAGGGTCAAAGAGGCAGAGCCTCTGATCCCAGAACCTAGCGCACAAATGAAGCAGGAGGGCATTAATTGCCAAAGGCTGGGATCAGACGGTTGGAATAGGATCCGGTATAAGGAAGTTGAAAAGCAGCTTCACGCGGCTCCAGTATTTAGCACCCTGAAAGTTAACAACGAGCTAGCAAAGGGGCAGACTAACACATGGCTGTCCAGACAAGAAGGGGTCCTGGGAACTATTACCCATGGTTTATTAAAGCAAAGAAAGGTCTTATCCGAGGGCCTGAAGAAGATTGCTACAGATTTCCCGGCGGCAGCGGATGCAGTAAAGAAGTTACTTGCCGATGGTGCCGAAGTCAGATCGGTTTCTGATAACCTCCTGCAGTTTGTGTGTGCGCATCGTGCAGAGGCAATAGAATTACGACGTAAGGTCTTCAGACACCGAAACGATGCCTTAAACGTGGTGTTGCACCAAATACCACCCTCCGCATCACACCTTTTCGATGAAAAGTTGCTTTCGAGTTTTATTAAGGACAATGGTCAGGTGTATGCGCCCCCTAGGACCGTAGACAGAAGACCAAAAACAAGCTTTTTTCGAAAACCTACGTCGTCGCAACAGCCACCAGTCAAGAAGAAGCATCCCACACACCGTGCGCGTCCAGCGAACAACGCGAACTCCGCTAGCTCTCGGGGGTTTCAAAGCACAAGAGTGGCTAATAAACAACAACAGCAGTTTCGCCGCCACGACCGTGACCGAAAACCTCGACAAAATCAGAAGTTCTGAAGTCTTTCTAGGGGGACAGTTGCAGGATCACCTGCAGCGATGGCGGGATTCGGGGGCTCCAGATTACGTCCTAAAGATAATTGCGGGCTATGCCATTCCATTCGCCAAGAAGCCACCTTCTGTTCCCCTTCGCACAAACATCAAGAAATTTGCGACAATTATCTCAAACCAAATGTCCTTAGAGATAATACAACTCTTAAAGTCAGGAGTGATAGAAAGGTCCACAGCCAAGTCGGGCTTTATATCAAGGATGTTTTTAATTCCCAAAGCCAACGGGAAACAAAGGCAAATCTTCGACCTCCGAAGTCTCAATTATTATCTAAGGCCTCGCAAGTTTCGTCTTATAAATCAGAGTTGTGTTCCCAAGTTTTTACAGAAGGGCGACTTGGGGAAGTTAGACATCAGCAATGCTTATTTTCACGTCCCAATAAGAAGAAGTCATCGAAGATACCTCTGCTTCGCGTACAGAGGAGAACTTTATCAAATGACGTCCCTACCCTTCGGGCTGTCCAGCGCCCCACTGGCATTTTCTCGAGTCACCAACTGGATAGCAAAGCTGTTAAGGGAACGCGGTCTTCGGGTTCTAGTTTATTTAGACGATTTCCTGATCGCTCACCAGAATCTGAGCTTGTTAGAGACGCACATGGTCTATGCGGTCAATCTGCTCCAAAGTCTGGGTTGGTGTGTCAATCTAGGGAAATCAGTTTTGAAGGCGACAAGACGGATAGAATTTCTAGGCATCATATGGGATACTGGTACAAATCAGACTTTGTTGCCGGCAGAAAAGATAGTCAGAATAAAGGAAGAACTAGAAGTTCTGCAGACAGGCGGTCATTGGAGTTGGCGAACAGCCACCACTCTCATTGGCAGATTGGGCTTCGCCTCCCATGTGGTACCCCTAGGACGGCTCTTTACCATGCCGTGCATGTTTCTGCAAATAGGTGCCCGAAGGTTGTCGGAGGATCACCCATTTCGAAAGAGCAAGCTTACCCACAGATGCACTAGAAGACTGCCTTTAGTGGATCCAAAACATCGCAAAGACTGGCAGGATATTCACTCCAGAGCCAACAAAATTTATAACAACGGACGCGTCAGATGCCGGATGGGGAGTCCAGATGAACGATTGCTGTCTCTCGGGCTTATGGGTAGGACAACAACTGAATTGGCACATAAACCAAAAAGAGTTGTATGCAGTGGCCAAGGCTCTTTCAGAGTGTCGGGATATGGTACGAGGAAAATCCGTAATGATACAGTCAGACAACAAGACAGTCGTTGCATATGTCAGGAACCAGGGCGGCACGAGGTCGAAAGTACTGCTAAAGCTGACAAAAGAGTTGCTGCTACTAGCAAGGGATTTGGATATAACTCTAGTGTCTTTTTACCTACCAGGTCGCTACAATTCGATAGCAGATTGTTTATCAAGAGGAAGACCCCTACCAGACTGGCATCTCAGCGAAAAGATAACGACACGAATCTTTCAGAAGTGGGGAATTCCCCAGATAGACCTGTTCGCCACAGATCGGTCAAAGGTCGTCCCTTGTTACGCTTCAATAGTAGTAAGAGACCCACAAGTAGCGTTTGTGAACGCATTCAGCCGACCTTGGCATTTTCAGTTAGCGTGGATTTTCCCTCCTCCTCCTCTAATCCCCAGAGTGCTTCGTCACCTAAACACATCGTCGGGAACGTTCCTGCTGGTCGTACCTCGTTGGGAAGGAGTGTTTTGGAGGAGCGATCTCAAACGCAGGGCGTTAGGAGCTCCGTTCCAGATTTTCAAGACGAGCGAACATCTAACCGACCTATTTACAGGATTTCCCCCGCCAAGGGTGCAAGACCTGCATTTAGAGGTTTGGAGAATACGGGGTGGAGTGAATTGATCATAGGACTAGGCCCTGATGACGTGGAGCTTCTTCAATCAGCATGGCGCGATTCCACATGGCGCACTTACGGGTCGGCGTGGAAGCAATGGATCTCATGGAGCACACAAAATGGGGTTGACTCAACAAATCCCCGTCCTCAAGACGTGACTTCTTACTTAGGCTTCCTTGCCCGTGTTAGAAATTTGGCCTATCCCACCATCTTAGTTCATAAATCAGTAATAGTCAATTTAGCAGACCCGACCCAAGAAAGACGATTGGCCTCGCATCCTTTGATCACAGCTATGCTTAAAGCATTGAATATTAAAAGGTGTTCTTCAGTAGTCAAAAAGTCAAAAGTTTGGCATGTACACGATTTGATCGAGTGGTTACGGGGCCATGTACCATCTGAGGACAGCATCTTCCAAGTTTGCCGGCACGTAGCGCTACTCCTACTTTTAGCATCAGGGCGTCGTATACATGACCTCACTCTCCTTAGTATCGATGAAGATCATTTTGAACATAAAGATTCTTCCATAGTGTTTTGGCCGCAGTTTGGATCTAAGACGGATAATCACCGGAGTCGGCAGTCTGGTTGGCAGCTAATATGCTCAGGTGATCCAGCCTTGAGTCTTGTTAAGTGGGTGCTCATCTTAATAGAGGTGTCCAAGGAAGTTCCAGAAAGAAGGAAGGCTCGAAAAGATCTGCATAGTTTATTTATCACTTCGAGAGGTCAAGTCAAAGCGGCGTCCAGAACGATCATTGCCGGTTGGATTAAAACGGCATTTGAGGATCTTGGTATAGACTGTAGCCCAGGATTCGATCAGCAGTAGCATCAAACGATTTCCGGCATAATGTACCGCTGGATCAGATTCTAGAACGTGGGAATTGGAGGGGTTCTACCAATTTTTTCAAGCATTATTGTAAGCAGGTTGATCAACCCCGAGGTAGTAATCTGAATTTACTAAATGTTTCTTTTAAAGCCTTATAGAACCTTCAGTTCTTCATATAATTTTTGAAATGTAAAGGCTAGTTGATCTTATTTTATTTAGCTTAGCTTCCCCGAAGAGGACTGAAGCAAAGTATTATTTTAGTGTTAAGTTGATTTATGCATTATACCCGCTGTGTTCTTACTGATTACCTCATTTACGATTATTTTTAGTGTTAAGTTGATTTGCACTATATGCGCTGTATCCTTACTGTTACCTCATTATTATTATTACAGAGCCTATCTGTAGTTGTGCGAAGTGAACTTACTATTAGTTTATCATTTCGTGTTATGAGGGCTATCTAGTCCATTTGATTATCTGAGCCAAATAGCAACTTATGAGTCTGATTAGAGGTACCTACCTACTTAGAGTAGTTTTTATGTTTAAATTTGAAAGTACAAATAATAATGCTGTTACTTGGAGTATCCTCGTTTTATTTGTACACTTTCGGTTTTTTCCCTGCTTATCATTTTGATAAACCTAGTCACAGTACGCCTTGGCGCCGGCAGAAGGTAGACACGTCTCCGAAAGGTCAAGCCGAAGGCACAGAGCTGAAATAGAACCGTTTTCCACCCCGAAGGGAAGAAAACGATTATTTCAGGTCTTGCCAAGGCTTGACCTGAGCAAGGCCTTGCCGGCTCCTCCGGAGATCGGTACTGAGGAGCGCGGGCGTCCTCCGCCCGCGCCTGCCGGTCGCTGACCCCGCGCCGTTGCCGCATCACTGCGCTCGTGGTATCACATGGTAGATACCTATATCCACACTCGCAGACATTCTAGGTAAGTTAGGAGGCACATGCATGTCGTTAGGGGTGATAGGTAATCTCCGAAAGGTCAAGCCTTGGCAAGACCTGAAATAATCGTTTTCTTCCCTTCGGGGTGGAAAACGGTTCTATTTTGCATTAGTCTCAAATATTGTGAACTCTAACATTGACAAAGGCAAAAATACTTGTTGTTGCTTGATTGATTATATTGATACTTGATTTATTTCTGCTGCACACTGGAGTAAATATACTGTTACATTGTTATAAATATATTGTTTAAATGAAGATGTTAATGTTGGTAGAAAATATAAGTACTGAGGTATATTTACTACATATGTATATGTATCAGTCAGCAGGCAGGCCGCCTGCAGTCCTTAGTCGAACAGGCCACCTGATATTCGGTTTTTAAGTGCGCGCACTAGGCCACTTGCAAAAGTAATAACTGCAACGGCCAACGGCAAAGTAAATGCTGCCTTATTTCTATATAATTCTCCGGCACTATTCGGCCGGTCCGGAATAAAGATATAAAGGAAATTCTTTTTTTTAAAAGGATATTTAAAGGTTATTTACAAAAATATATAAGGTCCTTCTTAAATAGTGCACATAATTTTAAGGGGTCAATGTACTCACGCATACAAAAAACTTTTACTATAGTACCAACATTGAAAACGTGAAAAAGAAATCAGCTGTTTCAAAGAAAATATTAAATCGAATAGATTAAAATGTATGGAACAGATGATATTTTTTTTGCGATTTCAATGTTGGTACCATAGTAAAAGTTGCTTGTATGCATGAGTACATTTACCCTTAAAATTATGTGCACTATTTAAGAAGGACCTTATATAACATAAGCCCTGCCTTATCTATATAGTGTAATTATACTAAAAAGTTTCAAGCTTTATTTAAATGTATTATTAATACTAGCTGTTTATCGTGTTAATTATAGCGATTTGGAGGCAACTTCGCAATTTCTTTCTATTGACAAAATTGTATGTAATCGTGATTTTGAGTAACATAGTCAATAGTGTTAGTCCTGAAGTTTGCTGCATCTTAATTTGAAATTCAGTTTTTCATTAATATTTTAATAGTGTCCACACACTTGTGCACTCGCGACGTTTACCGCTGTGCTTCACATTCCAATATTTGTCGCATGACAGGATGGACAATAACGTTATAACGGCATTTAAAATCCTTAAAAAAAATTAATAAATGAGGGTTCCAAACCATCTGTCAATTTTGTTTTAACAAAAAAAAAAAATTCAACCTCTAAAAGTATGGCACCCTCAGAGAAACGGATGATATGCCAACTTCTAGTAAAAATTTCGTACCTAATAATTAATAAAAATCTAAAAAACCCGAGAAGTAAAGAGCTGGTTTTTTCATTTTTAATGGTAAATTTTTGCAGTCGTGTTTTTAGTTTTTTAAATATTACCTACGTTTTTATTTTAGACTTTTTAGTTCATTGTCAATAAATAATCTTTTTAAGTAAGAACTTACTAATTTAATAATTCGTAAATTCTTTTCTTTTTTAGATAAATTAGTCTTGAGTCTTGCTTAGGAATCAACAATTTTTTTACTAGATTTTCTGACAGGGTCTCAAGCTGTTTCTCTTTTGGTGGTCACTCCTTTCAGATGCACATAACTTTTCATGTCGCGTAAAGATTCTCTGATAGGCTCTCAACCTGTTTCTTTTTTCGTGGTCAGTGGTCACTCCTTTCAGATGCACATAACTTTTCATGTCGCGTAAAGATTCTCTGATAGGCTCTCAACCTGTTTCTTTTTTCGTGGTCAGTGGTCACTCCTTTCAGATGCACATAACTTTTCATGGCGCGTAAATATTATTTTTGTAAGCCAGAATTAATTTATTTCAGTTTTATTTGACATACAAAAAAGTCAGTAAACGATACTTTATTACTACTACAATGGATAATTCTTTTACAAGTAAAGCTAAATCTCACAAAATAGAGTGTGCAGTTTTAACTGTGCCTCAAGGCCTAAACTTAGAGAAAAGTGGATGAAAGGAGCTATATAAGACAACATTCACCCTCTTCAAAATCTGCCTTGCAATATTGTGAAGATCATTTTGATGTAAGTACGTTGTATTCGTAAAAATCATAACCTCGTTAGATCTTGCATCAACAGTGTATAAAGTAAACAGCAATCTCTACACTTGAAAAATTTGAATTTTCCATAAATAATCACCGCACTATGTCCATATAAACCTTAAGCAAATCTCGCGAGTCGAATTTAGTCAAGCCTTTTTCCATTTTGTAGATATTTTTAATGTTTTATGACATGATTTGAATGTATGATTACCTATATGTTTTTGAACTCGGCTTAAGTGACTAATGGAATGACGTCACTGCGCGCTGATTGGTGTTTCAAATCACGTTTCAATTTACGTAACTTTACATTAAAATATTTTGCAAAATAATAATAATTTTGGAATAAATCTTCCACGAATGCACTTTTAATGGCTATCATCATTGGATTATTAATATAATTTCTCAAAATAATTTTAATGCAAGTTCCCCATTGACACGGTTGAAAAGTTGTTAGATTTTACCACCTTTAGGGTTGCCATGTTTTTTTATCACAGTTATAAAATTAACTGCTAGCCATGCAATTGATTTATCGGGACATTTAGTGTCCCGATCAGGTGCAAATCGGGACGCGTCCCCAGACCCTTGAAAATCGGGATGTCCCGCGCAAATCGGAACACCTGGCAACGCTAGTCACCATCAAAAAGCTACATAGACCAAAGAATCTTTAGGTATGTACAAGTCTGTACGTACATACTATGCGATTATTATAAGAATAGGACGGGTTGTTGACAAACTTCACTCTGAAAAGGTACAGTTCGCAAGAAAGTACAAAACAAAATGAAAATAGTTTTATTTTTATTTTGGCAGAACGTGGTTTGATTATTGCCACTTTCAAAACGAAGTTTTTTTTTATATTTTTAATCCACCTACTCGTTATGCCAGTGCCAGACATAGCACAAACATTTGAATAACTGTTTGGACACATGTGTAGCACGGGTATTTGAGTATTTGTTCAAAGCTTTGATAAAATACTAGAGCATATTTCTACAGTACTTTGCAATGTCAGAAGGAAAAGTCTTCAATGTCTTTGTAGCAGTAGCAGCTGCAGTAGCAGTTCGGACCAGCGGGACGATGATTCTCAAATGAATGGAATAGAAGAGGTGGAATAGCATTAGCAAGCATAATGTGTTTTGATTTACAATTGGCGGATTCACGAAAGGCGCCTCCCCGAGTGGCTTGATTGAATCGCTCCCCGTGATACCAATACCTGGCGCATCCTGGTAAAAGCTAGATTCTGCCGAATCTAACTTCAATCAACGTGCATAATCTAGCTGGCCAATCCTTTTACCATGATAGACCAATACAATTTTTCACTAGACCCCCAATTTACCAATTTTATTGTAAAGTTGATTATGAAATTATTTTCATAACTTGAATTCCTGTTTAATTTAAATATTAAACCAGTAAATAGAATCAACATTCAATTTATTCTGTGTTATTGAAGCATAGTATTAAAGTACCCCGCAGAACAATAAGTATGAAAAAATGGGTTCAGCAGTTAAATATCACAAAATTTTAATTTGATTGAGATTCAAATTACCTGATCATTTTCGTAAAAGCATACTTTCATGAGTCCTATACTTTTCGAAAAATCAAGTTAATGATTTGTATTTTCTGCAAATTATTCATATGTTTTGGTTTGCACGAACATCATTATTAATTTAGCGTAAGCTATGACATGATCAGCCCCCTGATTCACGATTTAAATTTCTTTTTTGCACACCATACTGAAGTGAAGTGAAGTTAGTTTGACAGCACTTTGACAGCTTGACGTCACAACATGGCGGCGTCCCTATCCTATTCTTATAATAATCGCATAGTACATATTATAATTCCGTGTCCGTTTCCCTCCCAATGTAATTTGTGTGTTGAATTTTGTGCCTGGGGCCATTCCATCGTTTCGGGTGTTACACTTCAACTCATTAAATGTGTTGTTTTTATATATTCTGATAACGTTTTCGTTTATATCTGTGTCTTAAACTAAGAGTATTAAGTTCTATTTCTGTGTGGTATATGAATAAAGACTCAATTCCTATTTAAACTTCAGTTACAAAGGAAAAAGAAGCGTTTCGGGCGTTACGCGATTTTGCCTCCACTTTCTGATCAATGTTGCATACATTCCAAATTTAGCGAAATTACTTAGATAAATTATACTATAAAAACAACACTCATAAAGGATGAAATCTGGTACATTAATACAATAGAAAATCCGAAAAATATCTAGTAGTTATTTTTTTATTAATGTTATCGTCTGTTTCGGATGTTACAGAGGGTTTGTTTCGGGTGTTACGAGTACGAAATTAAAACACATTTACCTAAAATAATAGACCATTTATATGTATTTATTTTGTCTTTTATCAAAATTATTAAAGAACTTAATGAAGCTTTGCAGAATTATAATAAAAACACAAACATTTAAAGAATAAAATCACTATTTTTCAAATATATCTAATCGTTTCGGGTGTTACATTTGTTCAACCAAAGTCTAATATTTTGTGTATTTTGAAATAATATTTTAGCAATTTAAGTGCTTTATTCTCTACATAAGCATCCAGATTTGACCGCAATACCTTAATATTAATAAAGTTTTATTTCTGTTTTTGACATTTCAATCAATGTCCTAAATAAAGAAATATTACTGCTTTTTCGATGGCGGCGCTAGGTGGGCCGTCGAAAAAGCCTTAAAATAATACTTATTGCATTCTTCAAGCAATACACACACAATATATCGACATACAAAAAGTTGTAACACCCGAAACGTTTCGGGTGTTACAGTTTTTAATCATGCAAAAAACAAATCTAATTAGTCTCAAGCTCAGATATTAGTTAGTATTTTAAACTATTACCATCATAACCTTACTTTTATTAAATATTATTACACCAATCAATCTGTACAGTTCCAAAGTAGGGTAAAACCACCTTGTATCGGCCACCTCAACAATATTTCACATTGATTTGCTTCCTATTCTCACATTTATTAGCCTAGCTTTCTAGGAGGTATTTTTTAATAAACTGTTATTATTTGACTTTCCTATGAACTAATAAAGTATTTGAAATTTGAATAACATTTTTATATATTGATGTTTTTCTTTGTACACACCCAATTTCCCTAATATCGGCCACTTGCGCCCAAAAATCGCCCACCTGTTTGCCTTGTATCGGCCTAGGCTTACATTATGAGCAATACAAATATACTTCGAATTAATAAAGAAAGATATAGATATACAAAGATATACATAGATATATATAAAAAACATACATAATATACCGTGATTTTTTTTAACAATCCAAACATAATTTAACGTGTTTAGAATAAATAAAAAAAAATATGATTTAGTTTTTTTCTTGCATAAAGATATTCTTACCTAATAGTAACAAATAAATTTTGAAGTCGGATTTTTTTTTAGAGATTTTAGATTATTTTACAAACTTTAATAAAGGAAAGTCTATAAATCAAATACTATTAACAATTTATTTTAAATTTAATATTACAGTTTGCACATCAACAATGATACTTCCACATAAAAGTAACTAAACAAAAAATCGAGATTTTTTAAATATTTTTTTATTATAATTAAGTACCTAAATTAAGTATCTAATCTAGTGTACCTAGATTTGTATGAAGTAACATTTGTATCGTCCATGACTTAATGTTTAGTGGCCGATATCAGGATTTTGACTCGCCTTGTATCGGCCATCACCATTTTTAACGGCCGATATCAGGCGTTTTTATGAAATAATCAACCCTAAATCCGGCCATTCGATTTTTTATTAAAATTTAAAAAAAAAACACAAAAAAATTAATCAATAATGTTGCGTTATAATCTCTTTAACCTTCACAAGCAAAAATCAACGTTTTAAACCTCCTAGATAAGTTGCAAACCCTTTCCCCCGTAACCTCGAACTCGTCAATTTTGACTAGAAAATGGCGTGAATTTCGACACGAATGCGCAGGTTACAACATCCAATGCCACTGAACTGTCAAATGAACTTTGATCGCCACCTCATTTAATTCATTTAAAGACAACAATATAATGTTCATTATAGAGCAAAATTTGTGCAAGTATATCGAATATTAAATAGTTTTTGATCAAATTCGTAGGAAGTGACCGATACCAGGACGTGGCCGATACAAGGCGGTTTTACCCTAACAAGGAAACACACTTGTAACTTAATAATTATCAATGTTTTTGGGACTGTGACGCAATCCATCAATATTATGATAAATAACCTCAAATCACAACATGGCAAAACGGTCACCAGATTGATAGATATTTTTTATTTGTATTTCCAATAGTTACAGGCACAATGGGTCATTGAGCCAGTTCACTTGAGTACAGATTTTGAAGGCGATTAACTTAAAAATTACGCATTTCTTTTATTATTTTTTTGTCGCCCATTATAATTTGGAATGTTTTCTTTCAAAATTCATTAGATTTAATGCTATAAGAACTTATTTATTTTTTCACCCTCGGTAACGTTTATTATGGAATGGCCCCCTGAGTATCCAGCCATTTTGATAATGTGACGATTTGCTAAATAGATGTTCTGCTATACAGACCATTTGATAGTTGGACGTTTTGCTACATAGACATTTTGCTAATGAGACTTACTGCTAATTAGACGTTTCGCGCTGTTGGACATTTAGCTACTTAGACCTTCTGATCAGGAAGGATAAAATCAGACTTGCCCATCCATACATCTTCTTTTATTCTTAAAGGTTTCTGCAGATGCATCAGACAAACCCATTACAGTATTTCTTGGAAGTGATAGAGCACAATGAATTCAAACGCTTGGTACATTTATCACTTAAAACAGGACCAGCTACAGATGCTGATATAAAGCAACATATGGCAGACACAATAATAAATTTAAAAGTAAGCTGATGGTTTTTTTTTACATATTTTATGGAATTATTAAGACTTGGATTATGAAGGTACTCAAACCTGGAAGAATTCACAGTAGATACCTAATGCAAGTTTCTTAACTTTTAACTTTTACAATAATTTTATTGACAATGAATTTCGATTTGTAAATGCATAAAAGTAAAAAAAAAGTATTTTCTTTTCCTACAGAAACAGTTATCAGCACTCAAAACATCTACATCTAACAGTGAAGCTTTATGGAATGATAAATGCGTTAATTTAGAGAGAAAAGTGCATGATTTGAGTCTTACCTTATCTAAAATGGAAGAAGACAAATTCAGGAGAGATGCAGAATATCAGGAATTAATAAAACAAGAGAGAGACAGATTATCACAAGTAAGTTATTATTCATTACATAGTCTTAAGTTAATTGTTTAATTCAACAACATTAACATTTTAACATCATTATCAGGAGAAGATGCAGTGGAAAAATAGTCTTGAGATGAATACTAATGCACAACTTGCTAAATCTCAGGAACAATTGAACCACAAAGACAAACAAATTGATGACTTAAATTTAACTTGTAAACAGCTGAAAGTTAATATTGGACAATTAGAATCACAACTAAGGTTAGTACTGCGTTTGTATGGAATAAAAATTTGTGTGTCTCCTTACTGTTTGAATATTTATCCAATTCTTTTCTGATTACAGTGAAAAATTGCAGCGAATAAATGTTTTAGAAAATGAAGTGCAGAAGACCCATATAGAGGTAGCAACACTGAAAGCTAAAAATACTTCATTAGAAAGAGACCTTTTAGACAAAGAAAAAGCAAATAATCAATTAAACTGCAGATGTACATATTTAGAACAGGTAAATCAGAATTGAGAACATGTCAAATAATTTTCAAAAAAATCAAAAACATTGTTAATCAAACTGTTTCTTCCTGCAGACAGCAAAAGAACATTCTGAAACTATAAAAGAACTCAACATGTCCTTGCAAATGTTAAAGAAAGAGAAGGTATGTTATTTATTATACCATTTTATTTCCTATTAATAATTATACTGATATATTAGGATTAGATCTACCTGTTCATTGTCTTTTTGGTAGAGTCCTATTCTTTGTAACAAGTAATAATTTATGTTGTGTACTAAATTATACTGTATGAGACTTAGATTACATATGAGTTTCATCTTTTTCTGTTGGCAGACTAGCTTAGAAGAGCGACTGTCTCTTAGTGAAGCATTAGCCAATAAAAAGAATGAAGCAGCTAGTTCAACAACAGACCAACTCTTGAAAGCTAATCAAATAATTTCAAAGCAAAACTCAGATCTCATTGAAATGAAAGAGAAGGTAAGCCAATCGGTATCAATTAATGCCGTTTCAACAATAGGAAACATCAGACTCCGCCATTGAATGACGATACACGATACATACTACAGCGAAACAGTCAACAGCGATAACACTAAACTCCGACAACACGGAACTGCGAAAACACTTAACTGCGACAACACGGAACTGCGAAAACACTTAACTGCGACAACACGGAGCTGCGAAAACATTTAACTACTTATAGGGTTCGTTTTTTACTATCACTTTTTCCTATAAGTTTTTTTATAACTTAAAAAGTTTTAAACCAAAGAAAGAAAATTCTTCATGATTATTTTTTGATTGTTTTTTTTTTGTTTAACACGGTATATTTTTTATCACCCCAGATAATTTTAGAGATTATTGTACTCATTGTACTCAAAAACCAAGTTTTATTATGGGACCAAAACTGAAATCGCGAGAAAAAAATCAGCTGTTCCATACAATTTGATAAAAAAAAAATCGTTTTGTAGCGATTTCAGTTTTGGTCCCATAATAAAAGTTGTTTGTAAACGATATTTTTTTTATCACCCCGGATAATTTAAGGGATTATTTAACTCATGAAGTTAAATAATCCCTTAAATTATCCGGGGTGATAAAAAAAATATCGTGTCATCATAATGTTATCAGATTTTTTATTAAGTAAGTAAGTACACACGGCGGCACATCAGACTATACATGTTGACCTTGAGACCGCCTTTATGCCCTACGTAATAAAATCTGTAATCGCAGTTCAACTGTTGAACTTGATGTGCTGTCGAGTGTACAAATAATGGTAATAAATTGTTTTATGAAATATTTTTTTTCCTTTAAACGACCAATAGTAAAATAAGATAAAACAGCGAAATCTTTCTTATTTTAATTAAATGTTCTAATATATAATTACTTTTTATAAAAGGCTTATTTTTGATTAATTGTTTAAGGAAATAATATTGACGTAATCCTAAATGTATTTTTTTATAAAACCATGATAATTTTTATCACTTAAGTATGTCGTTTTTACACATACTGCCAAAAAAACCTCAATATGGCGGTTGTATAACGCCATTTTGAAATGTGAAAATAATATATTTTTCTTCAATTATTACAATATGGGCGTGTATCAAATGAACCTTGACATTCAAAAACTTTATGATTTGTTACTAAAATGTAAAAAATAAATAGGTATTTAAAAATTCCAAGATGTAATCAGATAAGACTAAAACAAACAAATTAAGAATAAAAAATTTTAAAAATTTAAAAGCCATTAATGACCTGCTAAAATGTACAAAAAAAAGCAAGTGTCATTGGGATTTTAATTTAAGTATGCCATTTGTTTTATTTTTTAGTTTTTTAGTTTTTTTAGCAGGGCAGGCGTGGTTTTTAATATTTTTTTAAAATTTATTGTCGAAACTCAATGTCATAGAAAATCTATGTAAAGTGCTCGTCAGATAAGTCTGCGCGCGGTAAAAATCGAATACTAATCTTTTCTATAACATAAGAACAAAAAAATGCACTGTAACTAGCGCCAAAAACGCGCCAGTCACGCGCAGAGTTATCTGACACACACTAGTCGAAACTCGATGTCATCGAAGCGTAATTCAGTCGGAACTAGATGTCATCCAAGCTCCATGTCGCGGAAGTTCCGTATTAACGCAGTTCCGTGATGTCGTAGTTCCGTGTTGTCGAATTTAAATGGTTTTGCAGCTCCGTGTTGTCGCAGTTAAGTGTTTTCGCAGTTCCGTGTTTTCGCAATTACATGTTGTCGCAGTTAAGTGTTTTCGCAATCCCGTGTTGTCGGAGTTTCGTGTAATCGCTGTTGACTGTTTCGCTGTAGTATGTATCGTCATTCAATGGCGGAGTCGAAACATCACAACAATATTATAAATATTTTTTTATACCAACTTTCAAAAGGAAGTATCAGTTTGACCTGTATGTATTACTTTTCAGCTGCTTTGTAGAACAGCAATAGCATTAGAACAAGAAAAAGTAATTGAAAGAAATGCCAAAGAAATTGAAGAATTAAAATCTGAAGTTAATAATACTAAACAGAATTTGGAAAAAGTAAAGGAGGAGCTAAGTATATTGATGGATAAGTATAAGAACAGTGAAGAAGCACTCAAAGATCGCGATGAAACTATAAAGAATAACAATATGGGTAAGAGCGTGCGCAGACAGAGAGCGGTACTGAGTTCCGCGTACAGAGTTCAGAGTTCTGCGTTTTGTCCGCTCGAGAGTTCTAACGCACACATGTGGCGTTCAACTTCTTGCGTTCCAGTTGTCTTTGTACGTGCAACATTTCGCTAGAAAGTTCATTTTCCGTAGAAGAATCATTGCTTGTGTGGATTCTAGAAGCTTCTAAAGTCAATACTTTCTTGTGCACCCAATTAATACAACTCTAGAATAACAAGGCGAATTCTATATTTATTTTTGCATGTCGAAGCTTTAATGAATTATATGATAGAATAGAGTCTGGCCAACGAAAGCTGTCCACGAGAAAAGGCGCCAAAGGAGAAGTTGCAGCTTCCATATAAAATTAACCTACGTCGCACAGCTAAGAAAAATATCTCAAAAAATAGATAAAAGTAGTTATTAACAAACTGCCCACCTCCGATTGTCATCCTTACTGGCTAACATACTTAGAAATTGCTCCAAAGATTCTGGATCCGCCTGAATAGGCGCAGAATACTACTCTAAAATATTTTACTTTATATGATGTAAAAGGTACCTAAAGACCATAAAAGAGTGGAATAGAGATGTCATGAAGTTTAAAAAAATGGACATCTGCGACATTTTAAGTTGATTTGCTTTCTTATCCAAGGTAAGTAAAACAATTTAACAAAAAAAACTTATTTATTCCCATTCTATGTCTATCAAAACATTGCATAAAAGTGCGCTGGGTGGCTAAAAACATCTTCATAAATCTCGCCCAACCAAGATGATACAATATAGTCATTACATGGGCGCAGACTCCCAGTGTCCTGCGCCCATGTACCTATACATGTACCTACAGCAATATTCTGTTATCGCAGATCTCCCTTCAGCTCTACGATTATATAATACTAGCTGACCCGGCAAACGTTGTTTTGCCATATTAATTATAGTGGACCCGGTAAACTTCGTATCACCAACATCTATTATAGATAGACAGATGGAAATAAATGATCGCGAAGTAAAGTGCGCGCCAGATAAGTCTGCACGCGGTCAAAATCGAATACTAATCTTTTCCTAATGCTTAGAACAAAAAATGATCTGCCACTAGCGCCAAAAACGCCCCAGTCGCGTGCAGAGTTATCTGACACTTACTCTAGTTTTATACACTGCCTGCCTGCAACAAATGTCATTTATTAAAAAGTAGGTAATCCTACGTCTAAAACGTCAGTGATTACAATACTCTTTGACATACCTCTAAATGACAGTTTTGTATAGTACGACCAAAGATATTATAATATAACAAGATTGCGCACTCATGAGTTACAGCCGAGCCGAGCGAGATAGGCCTATTATGGTGTGCGTCCCTCTCTAATGAGAGAGACGTGAGTGACTACACGATTTGGTTTCTTCGAGGACAATTTATAGTTAACCAGACTTGGCTCACGTAGGATTCGAACATCACGCTTCCTAGGGAGCTCTTGTAGCTAAAAGAAACATACATTTAAACATCCGAACTCACTTTCTATTTATAATATTAGTTAAGATGAGGACTCCGCGAGGCAAAGCATTTGCACCACTTATGAGTCAATAATGTGACAATCGACACATACACATATGCTTTATAAGCCTACTTACTTTTGAACCGACTTCAAAAAAGGAGGTTGTCAGTTTGACCTGTATGTACTTATATGAAATGTATGTCTGTATTTCTGATAGGCGTATTTTGCTAAAATGGATAGAAATAAAAAGTCCACGTACAGTAATAAAAATCTGTTTATTAGTTATATAGACTATACATTGCTAAACAAAATTTTCTTGCGGATCTTTTGACGCATGGAGGCTTTGTGTCCAATTAATTTTAAAGATTCGATTTTTACGTACCTACTTTTTTAACCTTAAATTAAGATACAGATGTTATTATAATACATTTAATAAGTTTTGTTTCATGCCTATTTTCTGATAAAGTTCTTCTTCTTTTTCTTCTTCCGCTGAGTATTGTGTATTTTTTTCAGATGAGGTTAAGCCAACCTTTTTTAATTTCTTCATCTTTAGGAAATCTGAAACAATGAAAATTAATGTATGGGTTAAGTAAGAAAGTAAATTCCAGTCTATAGACTAAAAACGAAATGGACACCCTACTATACGCAAGAATAAAAGTTTGGCTAAATACTTACCTATGAAAAGATACACCGCTCCGTTTAAATGATTCGCTTTTGCATCCTTTCACACATCAAGTGAGAACCATTTTTATTGATTTAAACGTAATTTTAAAATGATAATTAAGATCCACACACTAACTTTACACACATAAATTAATTTGCCGTCGCCATATTGATGATGTTTTTATTTTTATTAAAATTGTCCTGACGCAAAGTGTTGCATATTTATTTTATTAAAACTACCATAACACCGACTCTTAAATAAACAGAATAGTTTTTCAAGGTTTTAAATAATACAAATGATATGGACTTTATTATTATCAGCTGAACATTCCTTTTAATTAATTAATATTTTGAAAATTCTCGAGAACAGGAAATATGAATTTGAATTAAGTTCTACTACAACCAAAAATATTTAATGGTGGCAGCCCAGTAGACAGGGATGCAATCCTATTTAGGAGCCTCTCGCTCGGCTCGTTTTTCCGTTTATCGAAATGTCATACGAAAATAAACCTTATTGTAACTGCATAGAATCGAATTGACATTGCTTTTATTTTCATAGTGCACAATCTTGTTATATTATAATATCTTTGAGTACGACAGTTTATCGATTTTCTATACAAAATAATCATTTTTATTGTATAATTTTCCGGAATAAAAAGTAGCCTATATTACTCTCCAGCTCCCAAACTACCCCCATACCAAAAATCGCGTCGATCCGTTGCTCCGTTTTGACGTGAAAGACGGACAAACAAACAAACAAACACACTTTCACATTTATAATATTAGTATAGATTCACATTTATAATATTAGTATGGATATAAGTCCAGTCTACCTACTACCAATACTACCAATGAATTTGTCAAAGCGCCGTACACTCCGACCAATATAAAAAGCCATACTTTAGAGCTATTTTTCAATGTTTTAGCCAGTAAGGATGATAACCAAAAGTATGTCATTATTTTCTACGTATTTTTAGCTATTTTTGAGATAATTAACATTGATGTTCGAAGTAGGTATTTTTTGCAACTTCTTCTTTAAAAATCCTTATTTAAAAATTCTTAATTACCATGAAATTATGTAATTTATTTCATCTACTTACTTATTTATTTCGTTATTTTCTAATAACCTAATAAAATATACATCATAGTAGCTATCAATAGTATATTATGCAACTAGTGAATAAAGGACGGATTTAAAGCGAGGGCCGTAGATGGTGAATGTGCTCGTGATTCAACTGTTAGAATCCTGAACGACGCGAGTGATTCATGGCCCTCGATATAAATTCCTACTTTATTCAGGAGTTGCATACTATACTTTATACCATGACTACGAGAAAAGACATAATTTAAGCGAAAATAGAAATTTAATCAAGAAATAAGAATTGTTACATTAATTGAAATTAATTATTATCATTAGGGTGGTCAACTTGTGAAACAATATTTATTTATTATAAAGTAACACTAAACTTTGTGTCCGTACAATTCACAGTAAGTATTTGAAATGGCGCCAATTCACTATTTTTTTTCTATAAAGGCAGCAAAGAACACAAAACAGTTTTTAATCTAATGCAAAACTCCTTGTCGCAAATATCGACCAATCAAATCTCGAGAATTTATTTGCACCAAAGAGTTTTGAATTTCGAATCTTAGCGCAAGGAGTTTGTGTAAGCATTGAAATAGAGACTGGATATATTTTTGTGTTCCAAATTCAAACACCAAAATAGTGAATAAAAACAAAACAGTGAATAAAAGGCCTTTTTATTCACTGTTTTGCATGAATAAAATAAGTTTTTTAGAGTAGGTATGGTATAATAGTAGTTTATGTGACTGTCGCATAAGGAGGACGAGTGGGAGTTTAAAAAACGAGCCTTGGCGAGTTTTTTAATAGTATTCCACGAGTGTTTTAATACCGAGTTATGTGCAGTCTCATACACTACTTTATCTACACTCATTACATTTATTATATATTTCAAAAATAAAGCAAATCAATATTAATTATAAAATGTGAATTGGTGCCAAACCCCACTCATATGGTCTATTCCTTCTAAATTCAAAATTCTAATTTTAAAAACGTTTCTGATTGTTGCCGGCTAAAGAAGAGCTTGAAAGAGTTGGAAGCATGAAGTTTGACTTAATACTCTGAGGTAACTGGAGCTCTCACCCTGAATAAAAAAGTGTCGCCAGCAAATTTGACATTTATGTATGTAGTGGGTGTCAGCTGTCTCATATGACCATACGTATTTTTTTAAAGTGTAGGTGAGACGGAAGACAGCCACTGTGTTATTTGTGGTATTCAAAAAATTGTTCGTACTGCACTCTCCATAAGTCGAGCTTCATGGTTGGAAGTCAGGGCCGGTAAATCCTATGGTTGCCATGGAGACTGTAAATTTAAGAAATATAAGTGTTTTATAATGAGTGACAGCTGTATCCGGGTGTTGCATAATGGTCATTATGAAACACCCGGATACAGCAGCTTTATTTTTTAAAGTTGACTATGGCATAAAGTGTATCAGTATACATTCAGGCATGAGTTCATAATTCGAAAATTATAACATGAGTGTAGATAAAATAGTTTTTCAGAATATATTCAGGGCTAACATCAACAGGATTTTTAAAATTGCCGCCTTTTCTCGTGGACAGCTTTCGTTGGCCAGACAAAATGTTACATCGAAAAGCAAAATGCAACTAGAGGAAGTCTATTTCAGCGAAAGAAAGGCTGGCTATATTTTACATGACATACATGACTTAAATTATACATTAATCTCCTTTCTCTAACCAATTCAATAAGTTTTTCTGTGTTTGCAACTTCAGACAATGCGGTGAACGCGGCGTTCACTGTCTCGGTGGCAAATGAACTCTTATAACGCCGAGTTCCACTTTGACCGCCGCGCTCTGACTGCCTGCTGTGTGCGTTATCGTACCAAACTCAGTACATTCGTTAGAACGCTGTACTCTGGACTCTGTACGCGGAACTCGGTACCGCTCTCTGTCTGCGCACGCTCTAAGATGTTTCTTTGAAAGTTAAAATGTTAATCTATCTAATCTAATTATAGTTTTTTAATTGTCATCATGTTATGCACCCTGACATCATGTGTTAGTTGGCGGGACACGTGGCGAGATGTATAGTCCGCGCCACTACTCATGACCGATGGCAATAAGTAGACATAAAATTATAACATGGGAATAAGTTTCATTTTTCAGCAAATGTACAATTTGTTTTTTTACATCAACGCCTCCCTCATCGGCCATTATAAGCAAAGATATTAGAATATAACAAGATTGCGCACTCATGAGTTACAGCCGAGCCGAGCGAGATAGCCCTATTATGGTGTGCGTCCCTCTCTAATGAGAGAGACGTGAGTGACCACACGATTTAGTTTTTTCGAGGACAATTTATAGTTAACCAAACTTGGCTCACGTAGGATTCGAACACCACGCTTCCTAGGGAGCTCTTGTAGCTAAAACAAACATACATTTAAACATCCGAACTCACTTTCTATAATATTAGTTAAGATGAGGACTCCGCGAGGCAAAGCATAGAGAGTACTTTGCATTACTTATGAGGCAATAATGTGACAATCGACACATACACATATGCTTTATAAGCATACTTACTTTTGAACCGACTTCAAAAGTGACCGACGACCGATTTGGCGCAGGGGAAGGCTACCCACCTTCTGCGCCAGTGGTCTCGAGTTCGATTCCCGAACAAGACAAATATTTGTGTGCATGAACATGTCTATTTGTCTTGGTCTGGGTGTTAACTATGTATATTAAGTATGTATTTACAAACAAAAAGTATTTAAGTATATATTTATCCGTTATCAAGTTATCCATGATACAGTTTCTTAATGAAATTAAAATGGGCTTAGATAATTGGTGTGAATGTAAGAAAAAAAAAAAAAAAGTGGAGGTTGTCAGTTTGACCTGTATGTACTTATATGAAATGTATGTCTGTATTTCTGATAGGCGTATTTTGCTAAAATGGATAGAAATAAGTCCACGTACAGTTATAAAAATCTGTTTATTACTTAGACTATACATTGCTAAACAAAATTGTCTTGCGGATCTTTTGACGCATGGAGGCTTTGTCAGGGGGGGCTCACTCCGCAATTCAATCGACTACGCGCTGTCTACCGCGAGGTAGAGAATAGGCGGATGTCACGCGCGCTCACCGCTCAGTTGTGCATGCGACGCCACGCGAGAAAGAAGTTACTTATTTTACTTTCGCCCCCTTTGCGCCAAAACACACGTGTGTTACCTTATGGTTTTACCCATAGCAAAATCCGTAATATTAAATATTATTGTGCGGCCTTCGGTTGTCTTAACAACGACAGAAAGAGCCCGGATTTAAAATTTCATCATCTTCCTAAAAACCTGAAAGGTACCTAAGTTTTTTTGTGTGACTATACTGTCTTATTCTAAGTATCTATAATACTTAATGATCCGAATATTTGATTTAAGGACCCCCGACCCACCTTAGCATAGGTAATTACGACAAAAATAAAAATTAACAAAGTGATTCTCGCTTTTATACCTACATAGCTAGGTTAGGTACCTACGAATAATTATTATTAGGGAAAAAGAATCAATAGGAAGTAGCTGTAGCACTTTTAAAATAGGTACCTACCTACCAAATTACAAAATATCTACCTACTTTCTGTCTTAGAATAATATAATAACTGTGAATGCTGTAATAACCACTGAGCTACGGAGTCGTTACGGCCTGGCCACGAAAATGCGCGGCGGCCGGCGGCGAATTGCGCAATCATTGCGCACTCACAACAGACGTCTAATCAAATAAGTCAATGAGACGCACCAACGGATGCGCAATTCACTCGTCGCGGCGCCGTCGCCGCCGCGCATATTCGTGGCCAGGCCGTTAGAGTATTCGCCCGGACAGAGAAAGGCCGTGGGTTCGAGTCCCATCGGAGCTAGTTGTGAGACGGGTCGACTTTTTAGCGACTCCGTAGCTGAGTGGTTAGAGCATTCGCCCGGACAGTGAAAGGTCGTGGGTTCGAGCGCCATCGGAGCTAGTTGTAATGTGAGAAGGGACGACTTTTTCTCATACCTACTTCATTCTCAATTTTTTCAGTAATAAAAATTTAATTGTGAATGCAAAGAAGTAAAAATAAAAAATCTTAACTGTCTGTATTTAATAGTACATTACAGCCGAGGACAGGTAAGTAAGAAATTACATTGTCGAGGATGGTTTGAAGCACGAGCCGCAGGCGAGGGCTTTAATCATTCCAGGCAAGGTAATTTGCTTACCGTACAAGGCTTGTATAGTGCTTTTCTCAAGAAATGCGAGGAAATAAAAAAAACTGTTTAACTAAATAATATTTATTAAAATTTATATCACACATGTTCGGGCAATTATTAAATGTAAATGTTATTGATTCCCGGGCACACTTAATATTATGTATAAATCGCCCATAATAATATTATTTTAATGATGTATCATTAAAATACGCCAACAACACAGATTCCGAAAACGTATCGCCTTTTTTTCACTTTTCCAAATCAGATCATAGGTTTTCATATATCTTTCTTTTGATTTTGCTGGCAGTAAGTTTTCTGTTATTAATTTTGCTTCAGTAGGTACATACAATGTCTGTATATGTTTCATTGGCAGAACTCATTTTGATAATTTATTACACAATAGAAACTGTATTGATATCTAATCAACCGCTGAAAATTATTCCCGCCGTTTTTTTAATATTGGTTTGTGAGGCCATGTCGAACGGTCATACAGCCTAGTGATACTTACTACTTGCTACTAAAATGCGCAACTTCAATACCCGCTTCTGGGCGGTAGATGGCGCTGTATATATTTCCCATACAAAATTACTCGTAAAGGATATTTTGTCTATGATAAATCTCATTTTGTTTTTTCGATTGATGTTCGTGCTAAGTATGAAGCTCGACTTAATACTGAATTACCTCAGTATTAAGTCGAGCTTCATGGTGCTAAGGGTACATGGTACAATACGAAGCAATATACTCTGTGCGCACCGTATTTAAAAAAAAGTTAACCTAACTAAGATATAATAATAATGTGGCTGTATGGTGCAAATGTCCCTTTGCTTTTTCTGTTTTTATACACAGGAATAACTAAAGAAAAAATAAAGAAAAAAAGTTGGTAGTACCGTAGAAAATCAATGCAGTAATGAATTTCAGTACTTACTTACTGCACTAAAATCAGTGCAGTAAGTAAGTACTGAAATTCATTACTGCAGTGATTTTTAAATTTAGAATGTTTACCTCGGAAAAGTGCCACGTACTGCATTCTTTTCTCAAATATAATATTAACATTTCAGAGCATAAGTGTGAAAAAATCATTTGCGCTATTTGTTGTTCCTTTTACCACTTACCTGCTTACTTCGTCGTTACATTGCAGTCGAGTCGACCGGCGACCCTACGCGGCAACCAAGACCACCCAAAACCAATTTGGCTTAAGGTCAAACGATTACCATACAAAAAACGTTCACCTTTAACTATGTTAGGATTCACCATTTATGGTAAATTATGTGTTCTATAGTCTTTTCTCATGTTTAAGTAGGCGCGAAATGAATAATTTTACATACTTTCATTCAGAATTATAGCACAAATCAACTCAAAATTTTCATGAAACTTACGCATGTGTGTGTGACATTAGTCGTGTACGTATACAAACATTGCGAGCGAATTTGCGACGTTGCCGTTCCATGCGGCTAAGACGCGCAACGCCCGATGCCGCTCTTCCGTTTGTGTCATGTGGTTTGTGTCAATTGTAATTTACATATTTCTCTTTTGAGTTAGTACTAGATCCCACTGCAAATTAGTGCGCTCATCGAGTTTTTGCTAATAACCTAATTTTTACGTACTTCTATTAATGATTAGGAGAATATATATCTATAGGGTTGCCTATCAAAATGTTGCCGCTAGTATTAAAAAAAAAACGGCCAAGTGCGAGTCGGGCTCGCGCACGAAGGGTTCCGTACCATTGTCTATACAACATTATACACTAATTATAACATACAATATTATTCTATACTAGCGGATCCTCGCGGTTTCACCCGCGTGGTACCCGGTACCCGTGGGAATATCGGGATAAAATTTAGCCTATATCACTCGGGAAGAATGTAGCTTTCTAATGGTGCAAGAATCTTCTAAATCGGTCCAGTAGTTTAGGAGCCTATTCGATGCAAATAAACAAACAAACAAATCTTTCCTCTTTATAATATATGTATAGATAGACAACATTAGACCGGACCGGACAACGGGTCAGTATGGGAAAGTTTGAAACTATAAGAGTAAGAGATAAGTATATTTGTTTGATGGAACCATGTCGTCGATATTAGAGTTTAGAAAAACTGCATTCAATGATTTTCAAAAAACTCATACACGACTCGGAAATGGGTCGGTACTCGGTAGTGGGAAATCGAACCTTGTCAGTTTTCAAAACTAAAATATTATGTTTATTACGAAAGTTGATTGTGTAGATTGTTAGAAATACATTTTACAATGGAAACCTATGTCTACAATTGAAAGAAAGTGCTGCAGTTATCTATCCCATAGATGTGCACACGCCCCTTATCATACTTCGGTCCGCGAGGTATATAGGTTTTTTTTGGTATCTTTTTTCGTACCTTGAGTTACATTATCGAAGTTTTCATACGAATCCCTAACTTTTTCAAAATATTATATAGCCTATGTTAATCAGGGTTAATGTAGCAGAAAGAATTTTTGAAATCAGTCCAGTAGTTTTTGAGTTTATTCGTTACATACCTGATACATACATACCTACATACATACTCTCCCCCCTGGACCGCGTTTGCGCTTAGACGTGTGCACCGTATTAAAATTTGTAAAAGAATAGATGAAATATAATTTATTTTCCAAAATTCGAGCAAATAATTCAACGCGCGCACCAGGATCGCAGGAACGGCGAGACGTAAGCGCACCGGTGCTAGTGAGTGAAACAACATCAGCGAGATAGCATACGTTAACACTGCATCGCCCGCGTCCGCGTGCGTCATCCATCAACAAGGTGCCACAACCGTCGGAGCTGCCGCGATTCATAAGCGAAAGCGAGTAGCGGGGAATTGTAAGGAGCTGGTCAAAGTTTTAATTTTATTTCATTTATTTTTTTATTTTGCTTGCTTTTGGCACGAAGAAGTACATATCTGTGGAAATGCTTAAGAATCGCTCTTCTCCATCCTCAAAAACACTATCGGATTCTGACTTGAAGAATGCTGGTACAGCCGAGTCTGACTTGGAGACAAGTATAAGCCTTCAAAGTATGCACAATAGTCGTATGAAGAGAAAGCACGGGGAGGACGATATGCAGGACTTTATGGCCGAAATGCGTAGTATGTTCGCTACTTTTGTGTCAGATCAAAACTTGAAATTAGAAAATATTCAAGAATCCATTATGGAAATAAAGGAACAGACAAATAATATTCAGACTTTTGTTGACACAGTTTCGGAAAAGTATGAAGAACTTCACAAAGAAATTGGTAAACTTCGTGAAGAACGTAAAGAAAACTGGTCTTATATCAAGCAATTGGAGCTAAAAATTGAAAATCTTGAAAGAAACATGTCTTCTAGCAAAATTGAATTACGCAATGTCCCAATACTGCCGAAGGAGAATAAATTAATACTATTAAATTTAATACAAAATCTAGGCAGTTTGCTAGATGTTCAGCTACAAACATCAGACTTCCGAGATATATATCGTGGATTTGCGAAACCTGACAAGACAAGGCCCATTATAGTAGAGTTTTCGTCAGTCTTACTCAAAGAAAAAGTACTTGCAAGTGTAAAGAAATTGAGAAAGTCAGATGCAAGTTCTCTCAATACTTCAAGACTTAAGATTATTGGGCCTCCAAAACAATTTTATGTAGCAGAATGCCTGACCACTAAGGCAAGAAGATTATTTTTCTTATCTCGAGATTTTGCAAAAACTTTTGGATATGCGTACTGCTGGACATCGTATGGTAAAATATATTTACGCAAAAAAGAAGGCGCTCCACAATTTCCTGTTAATGAAGAGGCTGACCTGAATAAATTGAAGAACTCTGAAACCATCTGACTAAGCTCGGCATACATGGTAAAGAATTCTAAGTTTTGCACATTTTATTTTATGATAATTTTAGTCCATTTTATTATTTTTTACACTCTACAAACAACAGCACAAATACACCCCATATATTTTGAAAACAATTGTATGATAGTATTATATCTCTTATTGCCTCAATCAGTTTGGCACTTATGCTCCTTTTATAAATCTATGTCTGCACGTAATAACTACATGTACACACTCATAAATAGTCTTTAAGTATTTATACTGTATTATTCATGTTGATACAATAGCTTCTCCTACATTATTCTATGGATGATACGAATGCTAGAGAAATCGATAATATTTCAGTATCTGATTCACAAACATGTAGCGTCGAAGAATGTAAAAATATAATTCAGTTCCCCTCTAAATACCTAACGGTAATGACCCAAAATATTCGAAGCATAAATAAAAATTTTGATAGCTTTAGTGTTCTGATGCATAGACTCAAGTTTGATTGCGATGTCCTTATCTTAACAGAATGTTGGCTGTCCTGCAATCTCATTTTACCATCAATACCAGGTTATTCTTGTCACGCAAGTAAAAGTAATAATAATCAAAATGAAGGTGTGGTTATTTACATTAAATCTAATATTAGATATAGCATTGAGGAACCAGTTATAGATGAGTCTAATTCCCTAATAATTAAACTATTAAATGAAACTGCAATAATTGCAACTTATAGATCGCCATCCTATAAAAATATTAATCCATTCTTCCAGTCATTAAATGTTATACTTTCTAATCTCAAATCATTTAAAAATATCGCTCTTGTAGGTGACATTAATATTAATATTCTACCGGGTAGCTTTGAAGCAAGTGCTTATGATTATTTAAACTTGATGGCTTTTCATGGTCTTTTACCTGCCCATAACCTTCCTACCCGTGAACTTGCATGTCTCGACCATGTTATCTTGAAATCTCACAATAAAGCAAATACTCTTGTTTTAAATTGTTCTATCACGGACCATCAGGCTGTTTTATTGTGCTTACAAGTAATTCCAACTAAAAAACCTGTCCAGTCATATAACAACAAAATTAACTACGTAGGACTTAAAACCGATTTAGGTAACATGGATTTTAGCACAATTTTTTCATCTTCTGACGTTAATTACTCTATGCAATATTTTTTAACCAGTGTAAGACGTGCTATCATCGCTAATTCAACTTTAATAAAAATACCCCGAAGGCAACGTATAATTAAACCGTGGATAACACCTGGACTTCTGAGATGCCTTCGTAATAGAGATAAGATGCACAAAAAGTTAAAACAAAATCCTGAAAATAATATACTTAAAATCACTTACACAAGGTACAGAAACTATTGCAATTCTATTATAAAAAAAGCAAAACTAGCTTATGACAAAAAACAATTTCAGAATGCCGGCAATAACTCCAAAAAAATTTGGGCCGCTGTCAATAATACGACATACAGAAAAAATAGGGATGCAAATTTAGCAAAGGATTTGTTGAATCCTTTTAATTCGAGTGACACAATTAATAAAATAAATAACTATTTTTCCAACATAGGCTTAACATTGGCCTCAAAATTTTCTTCTTCTTCAGATTTAACTCCGAATCAGACTGTTATCACTCGTCATAGCTCTTCTTTTGTGCTCCTAGAGACTGACTCAGATGAGATTGAAAGGTTGATCATGGGAATTAAAAACACATGCTCTGTGGGTTGGGATCTCATATCAAGTAAAATCCTCAAGGAATTTAAAGATATTTTTATTCCTCCGTTGACGCACATATTTCAACTCTGCCTCAAAAATGGTATATTTCCTGATGTTTTGAAAAAAGCGGTGATCCACCCAATTCATAAATCCGGTGATGGGGACCGTGTCGAAAACTATAGGCCTATCTCTCTACTCCCGGTAATATCTAAAATATTAGAAAAAATTATAAATGATCGTCTAAAGCGCTATCTTGAGCACTATAACCTTCTCTCAAAAAGTCAATTTGGTTTTCGTAATGGTAAATCTGCAGAGGATGCAGTATTTGAGTTAACTGATTGGGTCATTAAAAATATGGACAAAGGCAAAAAAACAATGGGTATTTTCTTAGATCTGGCTAAGGCTTTCGACACGGTCTCTATACCGAAACTTTTGAGTAAGCTTGAATTTCTCGGAGTGCGTGGTACTGAACTAAAATTGCTAACTGATTATCTGTCTAACCGTACCCAGCTTGTTAAAATTAACGAGCAAATTAGTGAAGAATTACCTATTTCCATTGGTGTACCACAGGGGAGCATTTTGGGGACGACGCTTTTTCTGGTTTACGTGAACGATCTTTGCAAACTTCAGTTAAACTCAGGGAAGCTTGTCTCATACGCTGATGATACTGCTCTTTTGTTTTCAGCCGACAGTTGGACTAAAGCTTATGAGAGCGCACAAATTGGTTTTGATGTAGTATCAAAATGGCTAAGGGACAATTGTTTGACATTAAACCCTACAAAAACACAGTATATGTGCTTTTCGGCACGTAATTCCAATAAAGCGACTGACCACATTAATTTAAACATCCAAAATTATGTCGATGGTACTTTTCTTTCTTTAACCAAAACAGAATCTTTAAAATATCTTGGTATAATGCTCGATAGTAAACTAAATTTTAAAAACCATATTGATTTATTGTGTAGTAGATTACGTAAACTCGTTTTTATATTTAAAAAACTTCGGAACATTGCTGATGGCCTTATCGTTAAGCGGGTGTATATTGCGTTGGCTGAATCAATTTTATCATACTGTGTATCTGTTTGGGGTGGAGCTGATAAGTCT
Source organism: Crambus lathoniellus (assembly GCA_949710035.1). Taxonomy (NCBI): domain Eukaryota; kingdom Metazoa; phylum Arthropoda; class Insecta; order Lepidoptera; family Crambidae; genus Crambus; species Crambus lathoniellus. The sequence goes on along the minus strand of OX453303.1, from coordinate 17,136,773 downwards.
TCTTTAATTAAGCTTGAAATTTCCCAAAGGGCAATTCTTAAAGTCTCCACTTTTAAACCAACTTACTTTCCAACTCAGCTTCTATATCAGTCTTGCGACGTATTAACTGTGCGACAGATATTCATTTTAACTTGTATTTTAAAACAACATTCGTGTATAAAATATGATCCAAAGTTAACAGATAAAAGACGCTGTGATAGAGTTTGTTCTATGCCTTCCTTCAAACACGCTTACGTGAATAATTTCCACTGTTTTCTTGGTCCTTATCTTTATAATAAGATAAATAAGCTTTTAAATATTTATCCTCTAAATAAAACACAATGTAAATCAACAATTGGCGGCTGGTTGAAGCAATTAAATTATGACCAAACTGAAAATTTATTAAAAATTCAAATCTAAAAAGTAAATTTATAAATACATTATTTCCATATTTATTTTCATAAAACGTAATATTTTAAGATTTTAAACTTACATGGTCATTATCACTATAACTATTATGAAAAACGGGATTTTTACCATGTTTATTTTGTTTTTCGAGTTCCCGATATTTCGGCGCAGTTGCACACGCCATGATCACGGAGTAACTCCGTGATCATGGCGTGTGCAACTGCGCCGAAATATCGGGAACTCGAAAAACAAAATAAACATGGTAAAAATCCCGTTTTTCATAATAGTTATACGTAATATTTTACTATTTAAGTATTTCATATTACTATCATACTCCACACGTCCTCCTACACACACTCATTCACTATCATAACACACAAAAGGAGGTACCCCCATTCACTCACTTCTATTTTTTCGTTTTTGTTTTTATATGTTTTCTTTTTTTTTTTTTTTTGTTATAACTTTGATGTAAGTACTTATATATATGTTTTTGTTTTTCTAACAATGTAAATTTATGTACTTACCTACTTATTAGTTTGTAAAATTTGGCTCCTAGGGAAGAGAGCGCTGTTGTCTGAGATACAGGATTCTTTGTAATCCCATTTCAGACACAGACGATTATTTCTATTTGTAAACATAGGTAGCTGTAATTTGATTTGTTTTTGTGTATGATTTATGTCTTTACTTATTGTGAAAAAAAATAAACATATTATTATTATTCCCTTTATTACATTTTAAATACTTACAAAATTATATTTCTAAACATTAAATTTTTACAATGTATAACACTAAAAAATATAACATTTAAAAATACAAAAATGCAGTTCCCCAACGGCAGCAAGATCAAGGTCCCGGCTACCGATGGTTAAGGATCCAGAGACAGGAACCTTCTCACTATACGGGCCGTGTCCAGAAGTACTGCCTTCTGCATCTGACTCCCGATCCATCCACCTAACGCGAGCCTCTTAAGGTGTTTATTATTATTATTATTAAACATATTATTATTATACCTGAATACATACAAAACGGGAATACAGGAAATCTTTCCTTTATAATATTAGTATAGATAAGGAAAAATCGGCCAAGTGCGAGTTGGACTCGCCCATGAAGGGTTCCGTACCAACTTAACGTACCGATTGCCTATACCAAGCCAAAATTCTATTAGGTACTTATCATTTTTCGTCAGCAAAATATAACATTGTTTTTCATTTACATTTGCGGTTTTCGAAAATGTGTTATATCTCAAAAAGTGCTTACTACATCTCGTTCAAACTAATTTTCGTTGAAAGTTATTATAAAGATGTACAGTTAAAATTTTTTCTAGATTTTTCACTAATTTATTTCAAAAGTTAGAGTGGTGGGGGGGGGGGGGGGGGACACATTTTATCGCTTTGGAAGGCTCTATCTTTCAAAAGATTGACTTTGAGAAAAAATGGTTCGAGAAACCTTTATGCCATTTTTAAAGACCTATCTATTGACACCCCACACGAATATGGTTGATAAAAAAAGTATTTTTCGGTTTCAGTTTCAGTATCGGAAGCCCCCGGATTTTTGTATTAAAATCGTAAAGCGGTTTATAAAATACATCTACTTACCAAATTTCAACTGAGTAGTTTTTATAGTTTTGGATAAAAGTGGCTGTGACTAGTGATGTACCGTGCCCGGGCACGTTCCCAAGGACTGGAAATTTTGCCGGCAGCGTTGCCGGCAGTGTCCCAAAGTTCCCAGCAATATTCCCAAGCAGCATTTTGTCGATGAATATTTTACCATGCAAGACAATTTAAAATAAGACTTTAAAACTGTTTGATTATATTGAATTACGTAATAAATAGCCACCAACATCAGAGGTAAGCACATATGAAATGAAAAACAGTTTGATATAAAATGGTTTATTTTTTTATTCACCAAACTAAGAAAACAAAACAAAATAATCTTGCCATAATTATCAACAAATGATAAAATTGTAAGACACAGAAGAAAAATACATTATTTCTTTATATAATTTAACAAAACGACCAAAAGTCTACTGGGAATTTTGGGCAATATTCCCAATGTGCCCGGAAATTTCCCGGGCACATTGGGAGTGGAAAATTGCCGGCAGTGGCAATATTCCCAGGCGTACATCACTAGCTGTGACATGCGCACGGACGGACGGACAGACGGACAGACAGACAGACAGACAGACAGACAGACAGACAGACAGACAGACAGACAGACTTGACGAATCTATAAGGGTTCCGTTTTCTCCATTCGGCTACGGAACCCTAAAAATGGTTAAAGAAACTTTTATATTATTTTTGAAGACCTATCTATAGGCACCCCACACGGATAGGTAAAAAAATTTTAGTTTCAGTTTCATGTATGGGGCTATTATTTTGTATTTTCGTATAAAAATTGTAAAGCGGTTTACAGGATACATCTACCTACCAAGTTTCAAATGTGTAGTCTTAATAGTTTTGGATCAAAGTGGCTGTAACATACGGACAGACGGACAGACAGACATGACGAATCTATAGGGGTTCCGGTTTTGGCCATTCGGCTAAGGAACACTAAAAATGGTGTTCCAAGCATTATTTGCCCTGTATGCGTTTTTTGGAGCATTAGTTGATAGACTACTTGTGTAATTTAAAAAATAATGCAATTGCATTTGTTGCAATTTATACATCTAAATTAATATTTTAATGTCATTTTTTTAAAACAATAATAATAAATATAAAAAAAAATTAGCTTCCTGAGGCTTGAACCTTAACTCTCTGATGCCTGAGTCAAGCATATAGACCGCTGGGCCACATTGTCGTTTTTAGCTGGATCGAAATGTTTTGTTACTAGAAACTAGGATTTATGGTATGCATGTGTGAGTGATTAGTAAAATTGGATGACAGAAAAACTCCTTCAACATATTTGGATGATTTTTGTACTACAAATAGTTAAGTGTTGGTTTCGAAAATTCAATATTTATTTATAGAAGGCGCAAAAAGTATTTTGAGTTACAAAGATACAAAGAATAATTAACAAAAAAATAAAAACTACTAAATAGCGAAAGTAGCGCCATCTAACGAGCTTTCAGCTTTTTGTGACTTAATCGTTTTTTAAGATAAGATAAGATAAAAATATTCTTTATTCACTTAGACATAATAAATATGTACTTATGAATCGTCAATATTTTCCTACCTTATGTTTGACCTTAAGCGTTTCCGAGTAATAGAAGCGTATTACGTACAGCTACGGTTCAATTTCGCTTGTAATGAACGGTAAATTAGCACGGCAGGCGTGCGGGTGCAAATTATTTTAGACCTAATTCTCGCGTGGACAAGATTGATAATTTATTGTAACTGTTTCGGAAGTGAGCCTTCTGCTACAAATATTATTCTGTGGCTTTGTGTCCAATTAATTTTAAAGATTCGTTTTTTGCGTACCTACTTTTTTAACCTTAAATTAAAATACAGATGTTATCATCACTACATAGTATAAAACAAAGTCGCTTTCTCTGTCCCTATGTCCCTTTGTATGCTTAAATCTTTGAAACTACGCAACGGATTTTGATGCATTTTTTTTAATAGATAGAGTGATTCAAGAGGAAGGTTTATATGTACTTTTTATCCCGATATTCCCACGGGAACGGGAACCACGCGGGTGAAACCGCGGGCGGCCGCTAGTAATCTATATATATAAAATCGAAGGGACATAACTCACTCATCACGAAATCTCGAAAACTACTGGACCAATGAAGATGAAATTTGCCGAGAAGGTAGATTATGACTAGGAGACGTCCGCTAAGAACGGATTTTGGGAATCTCCCCTCCTAAAGGGGTAAAATGGGGGGGTTAAGGTTATGGAACTTCCTCATTTATGGATTTAGAAGCATAAAAATTGGTACGTTGGATACTGGTTACGACTGAAAATGAACTGAATAAGCAAAGTAAAAAAAACTCCCCCTTAATAGGGTAAAATGGGGAGATAAAGTTTATATGGAACTTCGTCATTTCTGAACCTAGAAGTATGAAAATTGGTATGTTGGATACTGATCACGATTGAAAATTATCTGCGTAAGCGAAATTAAAAAAAAGTCCCCCATAATGGGGTAAAATGGGCGGATTAAGCTTATATGGAACTTCCTCATTGCTAAACTTAGAAGTATGAAAATTGGTATGTTGGATACTGGTCACGATTGAAAATGATCTGCATATGCAAAGTTATAAAAAAAACCCTAATAGGGTAGAAAGGGGGGGATTAAGGGTTATATGAAAACTTCCTCATTTCTGGACTTAGCCAGTATGGAAATTGGTATGAAGGATACTGGTCATCATTAAAAATGATGTGCGTAGGCAAAATAAAAAACCCTAATAGGGTAGAAAGGGGGGGGTGTTAATGTTTATATAGGGTGGGTGGGGGGTATTAAAGATACGGAGTTGGGATGTTTATGGCTCAATCACAACTAAACGGCTAAATCGATCGGGATAATTGAACTCTGGCCGGTAAAATTTCATACGGTTTTTTTAACTCGGGAAAAAGTACAGTTCCCGTGTTATACAGTTTTTTTTTTATTCACTTTATTCAATGAAGCATAGATCCCATGACAGCTTATTTTCATGCAAAGCAAAAAAAGTTCATTGCATATGCATTAGAAACTTAAGAAAATCAGTATTACACATTTATTAGAAAAGTATTGAATTGATTTTTTGCATTTTGGTAGTTCAAGAGTAGGAGAATGTCCGAATATTATTCATACGAAAGTAGCTCCTGTTTGTCTAGGTATCGTTACCTTCATATGCCTAAACCACCGATCTGGCTTTCATGACATTCGGTATATAGAGCAGTGGGTAGCGTTTCGGCATGCGATCGCTGAGGTTATGTGACTTTTACAATGGTCTATCACGGGATTGCTGTTAAAAATATATCGTGCAGAGATATACAATAATAAGACACGATAAGCCGATGTTTCTGGCTTCATTTGGATTGGTTAATACACCATAACTTCAATGGGCCCGTGTGGAAGGTCATCATGGCCCATTCTCCTTATCCATCTATATGAAGGCCTGTGCCCCAGCAGCGGGGACATTAAAATAGATTGATGATGGTATGGTACAGATGAGTCCTTAGAAATTGCCTATCTACCTACTTTTTGACACAAAATTTTGCGATGTAGTACCTACTCGCGGACGTAGTCACGGCTGGCCATTCATATTCCTATTTCTGATATCCCTACTATTATTATAAATGCGAAATTGTATATGCTCACGTCAAAACGGCTGAATTAATTTTGATGAAATTTGGACTGGAGATAGTTTGAGACCCTATTAGGAAGGGCATAGGCGAATTGTTACCGCGGGAATAAGGCTCATTCCCATGGTAAAATAAGTTTTAGCGCCGGCAAAGCTGTGGAATGGAATTGTTATTATTTAAGGTGATAGTTTGAGTTCATGGGAAGGATTATATTTAGAATAGAGACAATTTAAGGCCGAAAGGACATATTTCACTTTTAACCGCGGGAAATCTCATTGCTATGGAAAATCGCTGCGCGGGCGCGCGCGGGGAGGGAACTACTTCCGATCCCGTGTCGCGACTCGGAACGAAGTGATTTGGCCACGTTAGGGTTGCCCTCGTTAGCTCGTTACACAAATTCAATTCAATACTTACATCAAAACAATATTTTATAACCAGTCAGTACATGAATCATGCCACAGTGATTCAAGTACTGACAGTCAAATCGTTCAGCCAATGCGCTCACGCAACAGAGATGCACACCGCTTGCGCATGATCGCATGGAAGCAGTCCACACGCTCCTCGGCGAACATCCCTGATACGCTACAGAAGCGAGTCAGCCCAAGAAGCATCCTAAACGCATTATTATCTGCACACGTAACGCGCTCTACTGTTTTTGCGTATAACTCCCCCACAGACTGCTCGTGTAAAAAGACGTGCAGAATGCCAATTGAGCAACGAGCAAATCTGCGGGCTATCGGCGGCTATATGCGGCATATTCGCACGAACAGACAGCGCCCTACGTTCCCTTTCTATGTGTGTCAGCGTACTTTTTTACATATGCCAAGCAGCTTAGCCAGACCGCTTACAGAGGCACTCAGCAGAACCATGTCGTCAGCCTAACTAATATTATTAAGGCAAACTCCTCCAATATGACATCCGACATGAGTACTGCTGAGCTCCTCTGTCAACGCATTTATGTGAAGGTTGAAGAGCTTAGGAGACGTTAGCCCCCCCTGTCTGACCCCGCACTCCAACCTGTAGGACTCCGAAAAATTATGCATTAAACTAGGATAGTAACCAAAAACATTCTGAGATTTCATCACTTTTTATAGAGAAATAAGCAGCTCCAGCCAGATTGGCTAGTTTTTTTACAGGGTGTTTTGGTGGGATATCACTTCTTTTTGCAGAAAGCTTTATTTATTGTAAAAGTTTTATTTCACGGAAACAATTACAATTTATAATAATTTGCCTCGCAAAAGGTGCCTGAAGGTGGAAGCGCAATCTTTCCGGAATCTTCAAACAGTGATAAACTAGCTATCTTATCTCTTTAACTGCCGGAATACAAAAAAAAACATCGTTGTTATAGCGTCCGACTTAGCTATGATGGTGTTAGCTAACCACTTTGACTTAGATCAAGCCCTACCATCAACTAAACGAAGAATCAAACCTGGGATCTCGAGGTCGGATACCGGTGCGCGGGTGGTGTGAAAATAAGGCGCATTTGGGGGCAGCTCAGGACCGATACATTTCACAACCCTTGCTTGGTTATGCAAAACAATCATTTTAATGATGATGATTATGTTTATTGGTTTCAGTAATACAATGGCTGCACAAAAAAATGGATGATAATCATGGACCAGCAGAAAACCATCAGAAACGTGATATTCACGCAGCGAGTTCTACTCCCTACTTCATACCCAGAAATAATAATAACAGTGCTTCTCAAGAGATGTCAGACATGTCAATTAACTTTTACGCCACTTCAAAGTAAGTCAGCCTTGGCTTCGAACACACAACACAAGAAACATGATGTTAGAATTAGTAAGTGGGCGGGCCACGCGTAGTAATGCCCATTGCTCCAAACAGTAAACAATAATATTTTAATTTTGTATGATTTTGCAATGGGGAGAAACAGGCAAAGCTTTTTGTAGATGGCGTTTTTGTGATTGGGGATCCACTTTCTACGGTTGTGAGAAGGGTCGATTTTTTCTAAATACTTTATTTTCCATTTTTCTATGATAAACATTGCATTGTGAATGCAAAAAAGTAAAAATTTAAATAACTTGCCATAGTAATTTCTTCTTTAGCGATTGTCAAATATCTGGAAAGGTATTTCTTTCGCGTGTGGGGGTAGTAATATCCTCACATTGATGAAATTAACGCTGGCTATACAGCGTGTAAGAAGTATTTGATAAATTCGACGCTTCTCGTAACGACTCCGTAGCTCAGTGGTTAGAGCAGTCGCCCGGATAGCGAAAGGTCGTGGGTTCGAGTCCCATCGGAGCTGGTTGTGAGAAGGGTCGATTTTTCTAAATACTTTATTTTCCATTTTTCTATGATAAAAATTGCATTGTGAATGCAAAAAAGTAAAAATTTAAATAACTTGCCATAGTAATTTCTTCTTTAGCGATTGTCAAATATCTGGAAAGGTATTTCTTTCGCGTGTGGGGGTAGTAATATCCTCACATTGATGAAATTAACGCTGGCTATACAGCGTGTAAGAAGTATTTGATAAATTCGACGCTTCTCGTAACGACTCCGTAGCTCAGTGGTTAGAGCAGTCGCCCGGATAGCGAAAGGTCGTGGGTTCGAGTCCCATCGGAGCTGGTTGTGAGAAGGGTCGATTTTTTCTAAATACTTTATTTTCCATTTTTCTATGATAAAAATTGCATTGTGAATGCAAAAAAGTAAAAATTTAAATAACTTGCCATAGTAATTTCTTCTTTAGCGATTGTCAAATATCTGGAAAGGTATTTCTTTCGCGTGTGGGGGTAGTAATATCCTCACATTGATGAAATTAACGCTGGCTATACAGCGTGTAAGAAGTATTTGATAAATTCGACGCTTCTCGTAACGACTCCGTAGCTCAGTGGTTAGAGCAGTCGCCCGGATAGCGAAAGGTCGTGGGTTCGAGTCCCATCGGAGCTGGTTGTGAGAAGGGTCGATTTTTTCTAAATACTTTATTTTCCATTTTTCTATGATAAACATTGCATTGTGAATGCAAAAAAGTAAAAATTTAAATAACTTGCCATAGTAATTTCTTCTTTAGCGATTGTCAAATATCTGGAAAGGTATTTCTTTCGCGTGTGGGGGTAGTAATATCCTCACATTGATGAAATTAACGCTGGCTATACAGCGTGTAAGAAGTATTTGATAAATTCGACGCTTCTCGTAACGACTCCGTAGCTCAGTGGTTAGAGCAGTCGCCCGGATAGCGAAAGGTCGTGGGTTCGAGTCCCATCGGAGCTGGTTGTGAGAAGGGTCGATTTTTTCTAAATACTTTATTTTCCATTTTTCTATGATAAAAATTGCATTGTGAATGCAAAAAAGTAAAATTATAAATAAAATAAATAACTTCTTACATTCACACCAATTATCTAAGCCCATGTTAATTTCATTAAGAAACTGTATCATGGAAAACTTGATAACGGATAAATATATACTTAAATACTTTTTGTTTGTAAAGACATACTTAATATACATGGTTTAACACCCAGACCAAGACAAATAGACATGTTCATGCACGCAAATATTTATCTTGTTTGGGAATCGAACCCGAGACCACTGGCGCAGATGGTGGGTAGCCTACCCCTGCGCCAAATCGGTCGTCGTTTTTACCTGCTGATATTTTTTTTCATTTATTATTTGACTAATTTAACAGCTGTAAATAAATACACATAAAAATGCTCATAAAAACACATCGCAAATCGTTGATTTCACAGCTGCCTGTAAGTCGCTATGAAACAATATTGTAGCATCTCCATTCCGGACGCGCACACAGGTCACGCAGGCAGCTGTGAACGAGAAGTGATACCCTATAGTTATTTGTTGCAACGAAAGAAACTTATGTAAAACTCGGTTTCTGATTATGTTCCAGATCAAATATAGAAGATAGTCCAGGTCCTCAAACTCAACAAACAATTAATGCCAAAGTTGGCTTAGACCCAAAATATCTAAGGCCTGCAACTGTTGTGAACAAAGCAAGCAATGGTAAGTTTGGAATAATGACAATTTTTTTTTGTTACAGTTGAAAACGAAAATTTATTTATTTTAATGTTTTACGAACATAATTTAAATGCAATTTTTATTTTAGGCTAAAAATGTTGCTCTTGACCTTATCTAAGTACAAAGATTTCACAAGAATACGTAACATTTCCATTAGCCCTCTATCATCATCATCATTTCAGCCGTACGACGCCCACTGCTGGGCATAGGCCTCCCCCAAGGATCTCCACAACGATCGGTCCTGCGCTGCCCGCATCCAGCGGCTTCCCGCGACCTGTATACACATCTCTAAAATTTTAATTAGTACAAAGATTATATTATGGGATGATAGTGTCCATCAATACGCAAAATTTTTACTATGGAGCCAACCACGGAATCGCGAAAATAAATCAGCTGTTCCATTCAAAAGTACAACATCGAATTGACTAAAATGTATTTTTTTTTTTTTTTTTTTAACTTTATCAGAAAATAGGCATGAAACAGAACTTATTAAATGTAGATGTTATACATTTATACAGTATTTTAATTTAAGGTTAAAAAATGTAGGTACGCAAAAAACGAAATACACGGCTAAATTTTAATTAGCATAAGTATTGCTTTTTTACACACTAGTTACAAGAAATGTGTACTTTTTTCACAATACTACTGATGGTCACACCACACACTACATTCACATCATCATACTGTCATAATCATAATTCTTGTAACTAGTGTTTTAAAGAGCACTACAACTGCACTACAATTGAAACACGATTGAGACACGATTGTGACTTAACGTTAGCAGACTTGGCCCCCAGAAATACAGACATACATTTCATATACATACAGGTCAAATTGACAACCTCCTTTTTGAAGTCGGTTCAGAAGTAAAATATAATAAAGTATGCTTAAAAGCATATTGTGTATGTGTCGAATGTCATTTATTGCCCCTTAAGTGATGCAAAGTACCCTATAAGCTTTGCCTTGCGGAATCCTCATCTTTACTAATAATATAAATAGAAAGTGAGTTCGGATGTTTAAATGTATGTTTGTTTGGGCTACAAGAGCTCCCTAGGAAGCGTGATGTCCGAATCCCACGTGGGCCAAATCTGGTTAACTATAAATTGGCCTCGAAAAAAATAACTCGGGCAGTCACCCTATTAGAGTGGGACGCACACCACAAAAGCGCTATCTCGCTCGGCTCGGCTGTAATTCATGAATGAGCAATCTTGTTAAAATAAAATATCTTTGGATGGGACTAACTCTATTGCCATAACAGAGTGGGGCTACTATACTGAATGTAAAGGGGGACACAAAATATCAGTCCGCCGGAACCGGGAGTCACCTGCACTGCAGCCCTCAATCGAACAGGCCGCCTCACATTCGGTTTTTGTATGTAAAACTGTTAGTGTGTGGCAAATTGCCAATTCAGAGGGGGTGGTCCGCAGAGCAAAATGTCCTCATTGATAAACAACCGTAACGCAGAGTCATGGGAGTAAAACGTCCGCAATTTAAAAGGGACTCTTTGTACGGACGGAGCAACATATCCTTATTATCAAATGACCGCAATTGAAATGGTCACGAAAGCAAAACGTCCGCAATTAAAAAGGAACGTAATCAATATATATTATAAAAGAAAGTGTTCAATGTGCGTGCCGCTAAAACTCAAAAATGAGTCCCGATACGATCAAGAGTGTTATATGGTGTGGTAGCTGGAAGTTTCGCCCTCTAGAAATTTCTAGAACAGTCCAGAACACTCGAGAGTATTCGAGAGCATTCCACAACATTCTGGAATTTTGTGGAATGTTAGAGAATATCCCAGATCATTGTGGAACATTCCAGAACGCTCTCGAATGTTATGGAATATTTTGGAACATTGTGGACCATTCGAAGGCTTTTTGTATGAGTGGAGGTAGGTAAGTACCTACTGATAGGTATATAAATAAAGTAAGATACTATTACTTAGTATAGACATAGATACCTACTCTGCCTCTAGTTTCCCGTCAGAATAGTCTTCAATACCTACGTCTCGGACGGTGACGTACTGCAGTACTGCAGAAGAATTTTTAAGTTTGTAATCATTTAGATTTACTAGGAATCCTTGGCATTAATAAACAACTGTCATTAGGACATTAGGGTCGATTATAAATGTGTTTGTTTGTTTGTCCGTCTTTCACGTCAAAACGGAGCAATGAATCCACACATGGTTTTTGGTATGGGGATAATTATGAGTTGGGGAGGGATATAGGCTATTTTTATACCGGAAAATCTCACATTCTCGCTCGGGATAAAGTCGTGCAGTACACGCGGGCGAAGCCGCGGGCGGAAGGCTAGTTAAAATATATTTCATGGGAGTCGTGGTGGCCGAGCGGCGAGAGCGTTTGCCTTACAAGCGGGCGACTCGGGCTCAAATCCCACTTTGAGTGGGAAGTACCGACTTCACATATAAGTCACCGTATATTTTTTTCCAAACAACTTCTTTTTATTGCAGTAAATTTAAATTAGTTGCTTGGGACCAGGGGGGCTACCGCGTAACTTTATGGATATGAACTTCATACGTTTTTGGGAACTTTAAGTCAATTTTATTTTTTATTTATTTTTATTTTATTTATTGAGGATAACTTACAAGACACACACTTACAAATTGTAATTTATCACTTATAAGGATACATGCACATAGTGAGGCCTTAATTACAAGTTACCACGACATGCGCAGCTTACATGGAAGCAGTTTTGTAAATTATTCTAAAAAAAAAAATTACTTCCAAAAATGTTTGGTAAGAAACATTAAATAGCCAATACAATTTTAAAACTTATTAATTAGTATAGTATAGAACTAGCAGTGTACCTACACAAAAATACTTAAGAAAACTTAAAAAAAAACAAATTTGGTGAGCTATGGTTAAGGTAAGTTGAGGAAATTTAAGGTATGGATATGGTAACGTATGGATAAAGTAAGGTAAGGATATAACGAGGCGACCATATTACGCTGCAATATTCTAGGGAGGAACGTATCAATGCGTTGAAAATAAGAATTTTTGTATTCGGATTTTTAAAACTTTTAGTATTTCTTATAACAAAGCCTAGAAATTTAAAACATTTATTTACAGTTTTATCAATGTGAACATTAAAATTTAATTTCTTATCAAAATGGACAACCAAGTCTCGAATAGAAGTGACTTCTTGTAATACATGTTGATTAATTGTGTACTTGAACGAAACTGAGTGTTTTTCCTAGAGAAAGGGATAAAATTACATTTTTTAATATTTAGAAGCATGCAATTAACACTACACCAGGCAACGAATCTATTAATATCATCCTGTAGAAGTAAGCAGTCAGATATATCATTCACATGTTTAACAATTTTTAGGTCGTCAGCATATAAGTAAAACGTACTGTGTCTGAAGCAATGCGCCACGTCATTGATAAGTAGATTGAAAAATAAGGGGCCTAAATGTGAACCTTGCGGGACACCTGAGGGAACATCAAATGACTCTGATGATTGACCGTTTATCACTACTCTCGATTTTCTATAATTCAAGTAGGAAGTACACCATTTAAGGAAGCTACCGTGGAAGCCAAACTGAGACGATAGTTTGGAAATAAGGATTTGATGGTCTACTTTGTCAAAAGCCTTGCTGAAGTCTGCGTAAATGACATCAGCAGAGGCTCGAGAGTCTACAGTGGTCACAAGGTCAGCAACATAGCTGGCAAGATTTGTGCTTGTGGAACGAGAGCTTATAAAGCCATGCTGCTGCGGTGTGAGATACTGTTTAACATGCCAGTAGATAATTGGATACAGGAGAGATTCCAGGACTTTCCCAAAGATAGGCAGAATTGAGATCGGCCTATAATTGGTTATTTCTGACTTTGACCCATCCTTAAATAAAGGTACAACTAAGGATTCCTTCCACATCAAGGGAAATTGTCCAGTTGAAAGGCTCAAATTATAAATAAATGAAAGAGGTAAAGCAAGAACCTCAGCGCATTTTAACACAAAAAAAGCAGGAATCAGCCTGTCGGAGCCAGCCCCCTTTCTCCAGTTTATTTTTTTTAAGGCGCATTCTATTTCGCAAACTGACAGAGATATACTGCTTAACGAAGAAGTAACATTAGGTTCGCAAGGATTGTAACAGTTTGGAGGGTTGACTGCCTGACTGCTTACAAAGGCAGAAGTAAAATAATCAGCAAATAGATTACACGCGTCAACACTACAAGAACTAGTTTTATCATTGTAAAACATTTTGGGTGGATACAAACTAGAGTATTTTCCTTTTTGTTTCATAAATGACCAAAAGGTTTTAGGATTTAGTTTAACTGAGGTTTCAATAAGTGATATATATGACTGATAACAAGACTTTGCCAAATTTAAGGATCTTTGTTTGAGAATTTGAAATGAAATTTGGTCTAAGGGATTACTATATTTAAAAAAGAGCACTCTGTTTTTTTTTTTTTTAACAGTCGTATTAGATCACGGTTAAACCAAACAGGATACTTGCGTGAGTGATGCTTCATCATAGGAACGTGAGTTTTAATCACTTCCCGCAAAACCTTGTAAAAAACGTCAACCATGATGTCAACATTTTGAAGATTTGAAAATTTATCGCGCCAATCTATCTTCTTCAAATGGTTAATAATGCTATCATAGTCAGCTTTAAAAAAGTTGTACCTATTAACCGTTACTCTAGATGAATTTGTCGAGCTTCCATCACTAGATATATTAAATTGTAGGGGTGGGTGGTGTGAATCTATATTGCTCAGTGGCGTGGCGGAATGGTTCAGATCAGTAATAGTTATGTTACTAAGTACTAAATCCAAAATAACATTATTTGCATTTTTTATAAAGTTATACTGATGCAAGTTAGAGAAAGCAATAAAATCCAAAAGCGTATTATTCAGTATGCTATTAGAATTAGAACTGCCGGTTAAATATGAAGAGTATGATGGCAACCACGATATGCTGCCCAAATTAAAGTCTCCCACTATAAGTAAGGGACCATCGTCCTCAATTACTTGACATGTGTTGTTAATAAAAGTTGTTAATATATTTTCTTTAATAGGTGAAGGCAGATAAACACCACATAACTTTAATCTGACGACTACATTGTCCATGCTAATGTCTACCCCCACCCAAATATCTTCACACTTGCTTTCAAAATTAGATAGCCTGTAAGAGTTAAATTTTTTAGACACGGCGATTAAGACTCCGCCGCCAGACTTATTGCTATGAAAACCACTAGACATTCTATCCCGCCTGTACACAGAGTAATCATTATTAAATAGTTCGGAGTCTAATATATCGCTACGTAACCACGTTTCACTCAAAACTATTATGTCGTATTCCAATAAAGATGAGTTAATATAGATATCTAAAGTTTTTGTACAAACGCCTCTGACGTTTTGGTAATAAACACAAAGTGAAGTCATTGTAGGGTTAATTAAAACAAATACAAGGATATAAAAAGCAAGTTAATAATATTTGAATTTAAAAGCAGAAGTAGGTACATTAAGACAATTTTTTTAAGACCTCGTTATCACGTACATAAATAGGTTCGGTGTTTTCGGTTTTACGCAAGTAAATACGTCCCCCGCGGACCCACACGTATTTGTAACTCAGCTCCTTGGCACGAATCCTTGCTACAGCGTGAAGGTGCTTGTTATCTGGCGATAGGTTTTCCACCACAAAAACTGCTGTTTTCTTGTCGTCTATTCCCAAGGTGCTGGTATTAAGCTTGTCATTGGGGTTAGTTTTGTTATGCTTCATAACCGCTGCTAACAATAAATCCCTTAAACGCGGGGAACTCAGCTTCAACAGGATCGAGCGTGGTCTAGCACTACTGGTGTCCATTTTTGCGATTCGTGAGCAGTACTTACAGTATATCAGAGTCAATGATGGGTTGTTTCACGACTGCACCCAGTTGTTTAACCAGGCTGACTATATTTTCTGATCGGTGTTCCGGTACGCACTGGATTTCCAAGTTGTTAGACCGGCTTAACTGGTCCAACTGTTTCATGCGACTATTCAAAGTGTTCACCTCCTTTCTCAAAATATCGTTATCCTTTCTCAAAGACTTCAATTCCTCATTATGTGTAAGAACGTTGTTTTTGAGTGACTCAAATTGATCATTAAAGAAATCGATGCTAGTTTTAATGTCTGAGAATTGATCATTTAGTTCCTGTAAGCGCACATTTAACGATATGCTTATTTCACTAACACAGTTCTGGATCGCTGACGTCATTTCTTCGCGTATTATATTTCGCAAGTCAGCCCGAGACACGAAATCGGAGCTCGTAGATGAAGACGGCGTGTCCGGTTTGTTTTGTGCTTTGCGACGTGTACCGACGAAGGTCACATCAGCTAGGCCCGTAGGTGTGGAGGGCCTTACCAGGCAACCCGTGTTGTCGCCCTTTGGCTGTTTGCTAAGGCAGTTTGGACACAGCCAACATGCCTTTAATTCGCTTGTTATGTCATCAGAAGCATTGTAATTCACACAAATAGTGATAATAATCCTTGCATCTTGAACATTCAAGGTATTCACTGTTCCTTATTATAACACGGCAGGCTGCGCATGATTTACCCATTGTTATTATTAGCCGTAGGTAAGAATGAGTAGACAGCCACGAGCTCGCGGCGCAAACAAAACAAAAGTAGGTATTCAGAAACTGAGGAAACGTAGGATCGCCTGTGCGAAAGAAAGATGTCAACACTATCACTGTTAGTTCGCCTCCACTTCACCCGCCCGCGGCACCCGTACCGCGTCACACCGAGTCTTTAACAAATATACTTCACGAAGTAGGGACAACTGCACTCGGACAATAGCCTTTCATATAAACAACTTAAAGACCAAAACTGTATGTATGGCTATTAATATTCGCGGAAATTACTTAGAAAAAATTTGCGACACAACCGCTTCCGACGGTGCCGAGACGACATTTTTATAAATAAAATAGCCGCTATCAGTTCTTTGTTTCGTGACGTCGGGTATAACGATAACTAGCTAGCAACGTTTAACAGAACAAAGCAGCAAAAATCTATCAGAATAAGGAATTCAAATGAAAGTTGAAGCCCATACCCATATCCAGATTTCTTAGCCGGTAGCCCCCCAAGTCGACTATAAAAAGGTTGATAAAGTTGTTCGAAGCCTCATTGGTGAATAAACGCCGCCGTTGCAACGTGACTCTCGTGCGCAGATGCTTTTCATGCCAAAGGAGCAAACCTTTTCTCATATTTTTTCTTTTATGGATTCCTCCAAATGTTCTAATAAATCAAGCTTAGTTTTGTACGGTTCTATTAACACCGCAATCTTTATAGTCGATGAGTAAAATACACAAAAAAAAAAACAGTCGCAATCATTTTCCCGCCTTATTATCCAACTCGGCCCTCTTTGGCGGTGGAATGTCTTTATTATACCATTGTATCGACTCCTTCTTCGACTAGGATTATGGTGGTGGTGAACATAGCTTTCACCTTCAGTATTAATTTGGACTGTGACTTCATTCTTAATCTCTCCACAGAGATTCAAAGGCCGACGATAACATTCGAAAAATCTCGATTTGTTTTTGTCTTCCCTACCGACTTGCTTGCACCCTAAATAACTAAAATATTAATGACCCGATTACCTCAGACCAAATAAAAAAGTAAGACGGAACGCCCCAAACTAAAAAGTGAAGCCACTTTTTTATGTACGTGTGCGTGCGCCGGCCGTGTGCGTGTGCGTGACTCGCTTTATAATGCTTTTAGTGTGTTAGTAATTATGGGTGTAGTTCGTTACATGTGTGTTGTGCGTGTAACTGTGTATGTACGCGGTTGGGTGTAGTTTTGTTGGCGTCACTTTTTAGTTCTGGACGTTCCGTCTTACTTTTTTATTTGGTCTGAGCCGATTACGTTCAAATTTGGAATATATTCTTATGATGAGGTGCTCAATTAATACCTACCTGGACAAATAAACCTGCCTTCTCCATCCTTCCCATTCCGCGAACTTATTAACCTCCCCTCGTATATTTGAGGACAATTTGTTGCTTGGCCTTTTTAAATTGCAGACGTTTTGCTCCCATGATGTTACGGTCGTTTTATCAACAAGGACATTTTGCTCTGCGGACCACCCCCTCTGAATTGCAAATTGCGGCCAAATTAACTGGAGAACCGACAGGCCGTTGCCTGTAGGCGAACTGATAGTTTGTGGGGCCCTTAAGAAACCAATTCGCATGCGATGCGGACGTGCGTGCGGAGAGACGACACGACACGCGGGGTGGGCATAGTCGTGGGTCACACTGGAGCGACGGCGGGGCACGGAGGCGACCTGCGGATCCGCAGGAGGTGCGAACACGTACAGTACTATTCCCTCCGCCGCCGCCGGCGCCGGTCGCGGCAACCGCCGGACGGCTCAATATATTTGTTTTTCCCGCTCAACGCGGACGCAAGACGCGCCGCTCCAGTGTGGCCCACGACTTAGTATAATTTATGGCTATAGGATACTAATTAAACCGAAGGCGCAGCCTTCAGTGGCTACATTACATACATTTTAATGTTCTTTTTAAATATTTTTTCCCAGGTGACACAAGGCCCAAGTCTACGGATTCACAAAAAATAAGTAAAGGAAAGGAAAATAAAGTTGTCAGCCTACCCACAGTAGATTACAGAGAAAAGAAATCATCAAGAGGATCTATTTATAAGACTACACCTGTTTCTGCATACTTTCCATAAAATTTAGTAATATCCGGCGAGAAAATCAGGTGTACATAATGCGACGTTGGGTGGGCGTGAGGTGTTAATATTCTTTAGGGCTACCACCTTATTTTACCCGTTGCCAGACGCCCGATCCACACGAAAAGTTCTGTTGTAAAAAGTGGTAAAGCGCGAGAGTCCCCGTCTGTACGAGACTACGGAATCATCGTGCCTCGAATATTGTACTGTAAAATTGTATGTTCCAAAATAATAAAAATATAGTTTATACTTTATTTGCATATCTTTTATTAAACTATGCTACGGTTTTAATACAATAACTTTTTCACCATGTAGATCGTTGCACATATTTCCTTTTTTTAACCCCTGTCCATAGTTAAGACACTATACAGGGCTTCCCCCACGACTTTGTCACCTGAAATAAATCGCGCCAAATAAGTCTGCGCGCGGTCGAAATAAGTCGGGTATAAGGTATAACGATAGCTAGCTGGCAACGTTCAACGGAACCACAAAATAAAGAGTTTCAGAAGGACCGCTCCTACCGTTTTTGAAAATCTATTCCTATCCTTGTCTGACTCACTAGGGTTGCTTCTGTATTGATTCTGAATTTAAAAAGGAGTAGGTACCTAGTATAAGTTAACAATCATACATACATCAATTCGTTTATACATACATCTTAAGCATGTTTACATGCCTTAGAGGCTGCTTAGATGGTAAACAGAGCATCTAATATACATTTAAAGTCCCGACGCCACACACGACGAAGACAAGATCCTATTTGTAATGTATTCCATTCCTATATGTTATAATGTACTCTATGAACAAGATATAAATATGGTGTAATAGGTATCCCACTAAAAACAAACGTGAAAAAGGCACTAAGTTTGACGAAAACATAAATGTAAAAATTGTGCCAAGTTCGGCGAAAAATAGTTGAAATCTAAATGGGTTACAAATTTTTTTTATACCTATGTTGTGTGTTTTTATCGTATATAGGTAAATAAAAAAATATAGTTTAATAGTGAAATCAAATTTGTTTATTCAATTTAGATTATTATTTACAATACTTGTGAGTCGTGAAATTGAAAAAGACCTTAACATGGTATGATTAAGGTCAGTTTCCATCACAATTACACAATATTATGACAAATACAGTTATGTATAGGCGAACTAATGATCATAGCGGTGAACAATATTGAATTACTTAGGAACTTAAAGATTAAGATTACTTAGGAATTACTTAGGATTAGTGAAAAGCAAAAGAAAATTCTACTATAATATAGAATATATTCAAATGTAATAAAAACACTTTTTAAGGCAAGCAGATAAGAGCAAACTTATTTTCTCTGGCAGCACCCGTTCACGAGTATGACGCATGAACCAGCCATCGCTTCGCTCAACCATATTTAAGGGAACTGTTACCCATGCGCAACAGTGTTTACCATACCATAGGAATAATGCGTCGATTGAAACGAAGATTTTCTCAATAATTTCTTGTATTGTCTTCCAAGTTAGCCATGCGAGCTTACAACCGAGCCTGCGCCCGCAAGGCCCCTAATGTACATTTTTGCTATGCCTGAACTAGTGGCTACTTATCTTATACTACATACATCGATTCCTTACAAACGAAATACATTTCTTATTTTTATAAAACTAAGGTGGGCACGCGCAAAACATTTTGCGCCGGAACCGGCCACGCCCCATCGGCACATTCGAAGTACCGACACGGTTTCTAACATTTCTGTTCACCTCTCTGTCGTACGTCCGACCTCTCGCTTGCTCATGGGCGAGGCTTGCCCCCTCCAAGAATTTATAAAATAACTACCTACATTTATTTTGACATTTATCAGTCTGTCTCTTTTTATTATACTGACCCATCCCGCTCATTTACAGGGACCATCGGGGGGCCACAGACTGAATACCCACCTGGTGCCTGAAAACTTATTTATTAAAGATAAGTTTTCAGTCACCCTTTTTCAGGCTACCTATGTCATCGACCTATGTCTTAGGTCTCATTATTTCATAGTATTACTAATAAAACGTCATTGGTTTTACTCAGTATTTTATACTTACATAGTCCCCACCACCTCGCCTGGCTTCATTGGGATACCTCTGGTTTTCCACCAGCCCAGGATTGTAAGACCTAGAACCTTGATACCTTTCCCTACCTACCTAACTAGTATTAATTACTTATAGCTAATTAGGTTAGCACAATGAAACCAGGGAACACAAATAGTTTTTATTTTCATACCAAACACCTTACACTATAAGTTAGGTCACATTAGGGCTTATGTAAGTACTAACTATTCATCAAACTCGCTTCCCTCTAGAAGCTACTTTCTTGCCAGCGTAACGGACACAACATATCTCGGAGTTTGTGAGGCCCACTTCGAAACCAATTCTTTAATCAAGACATCAAACCGAACTCTCCTGAAAAAAGGCACTAATCCTAAACGTATGCTACCTGTCAAAAAAAATTAAAATAAAGAATCACATGCAACTGTGGAGACTAATGAATCTTGTACACAATATGAAAAAGTTCAATGGGACCCCAATTCACAAACAGCTGCTCACCTTTCTGCTAATTCTCCCTGAAAAAGAAAGCTGAAAAACGATACGTTACGTTACGTTCCTGTTACGGACAGCATCAATCTGTGATAAAAGACAATTTAAAGTGACACTAAGTGCGTAAATAGTGATTAAAATCAGCGATTGTTTATATCATGTAAGTACCTAGCATAAGTAATATTTGCTAAACTTGCCTAGTAAAAGCCATAAGCTTATAACTTTGATAACTTTTTTGTATATGAATATGTAACGTTCTTTTTAGTTTAATAACGTAGATAAAATTATAAGCTTTCTAGTGATATGCTTTACGTTTGTGTGGCTTTTATAGTTTTTAAGATAATTAAGTTATAGTGTAATTAAATAAACTTAGTACTTACATAAGCCCTAATGTGACCTAACTTATAGTGTAAGGTGTTTGGTATGAAAATAAAAACTATTTGTGTTCCCTGGTTTCATTGTGCTAACCTAATTAGCTATAAGTAATTAATACTAGTTAGGTAGGTAGGGAAAGGTATCAAGGTTCTAGGTCTTACAATCCTGGGCTGGTGGAAAACCAGAGGTATCCCAATGAAGCCAGGCGAGGTGGTGGGGACTATGTAAGTATAAAGTACTGAGTAAAACCAATGACGTTTTATTAGTAATACTATGAAATAATGAGACCTAAGACATAGGTCGATGACATAGGTAGCCTGAAAAAGGGTGACTGAAAACTTATCTTTAATAAATAAGTTTTCAGGCACCAGGTGGGGTTTTTTCAAAAGTGTCATCGGTATTGGTCATGGTCGCCGACCATGGTCGGCAAACCTGTACTGGGGTCTTTGGACGAGCGAGATTGAGGAAGTTAATAGAGTGATTTTGTCGACGAATTGGGGTTGTTTTTTTTTATCAGCCCGGATAATTTTAGGGATTATTCTACTCATGAAAAAAACAACTTTTATTATGAGATCAACAGTGAATTCGCAAAAAAAAACAGCTGTTCCATACATTTTGATCTTCGAGCAACGAGACCCGCGTTGCTCGAAGATTTTGATAAAATATTTTTGCACTTTTGTATGGAACAGCTTATTTTTTTTCGTGATTTCAGTGTTGGTCCCATATTAAAAGTTGTTTTTAATATGATTCGCGACTGAGCAGTCGCCCGGAAAGCGAAAGGTCGTGGGTTCGAGTCCCATCGGAGTTGGTTGTGAGACGGGTCGATTTTTTTTAAATACTTCAATTTCAATCTCCCACTTCTGTTAGTAGGTACCTACATCAAAAACTTTTTTTCTCATACCATCGACAGGGGGGTGTCACTCCGCAGTTTAGGTACGTTCGGCCGGCGCGCCTGCCGGGCAGGCGTATGGCAGAAGGATGCCGCTCGGCTCGTACGCTCCACGTTCGCGCGTAAAACGATCGATCATTTCTGTGATTTTTGTGCACCGAACAATGACTACTAAACGTTCTTATAATCCGTATATAAGATACTGTTGTGTAATGTGTTTACGGGTGTCTAAATAAAAGAAAGAACAAAAGAAACAACAAAACCGAACTCGCAAGTCACTCGCAACCCTAACCAGCGTGCGAGCTGTTTGAGACATTCATAGAAATAGAAACGCTCGCGCGTAGCTATTGGGTACAGTTTTGCTTGCATGCGCGAGCTCTAGGTTATTATAACAGTAGGCAAGCGATGACAAAGCAACCGGAATTGGACTTTATTTCCA
The DNA here is from genome assembly GCA_949710035.1 of Crambus lathoniellus. Lineage (NCBI taxonomy): Eukaryota > Metazoa > Arthropoda > Insecta > Lepidoptera > Crambidae > Crambus > Crambus lathoniellus. Next base: position 17,114,245 of record OX453303.1, on the reverse strand, counting down.
CGCAGAAAGATTTATTTTTATTTGAATGAGCTTGCAGAGTGAGTCTTCTGTGCCTTAGCACTATTATTTATTCTGTGCCATCGATTGAAGATATTCGATCGCCACCGGCATAGTAAATTATAGCCATAGTAAAACAATATAAGTAAGCGGACTGGAGCCCTGAGCGAGCGATAATAGGCTAAACACGTAGGGCTGTCGCTTAGAGTTTTTTCAATCGTCAAAAATGCATAGTCAATCTCTATACAAAACAGTTTTCCCCTGTAGGGTGGGCGTCAGGAATTTATAATACAAAGTTTTTTTATTATTTTTGTACATAGACCAGGGGCTGACTAAAATTTTTCATTACCTACGTCATGTTATCTGTTTAGTGGTTTGAAAAATTACGGTCGAAATAGGATAAATTAAAACGTGGCTTTACAACAACACCAAGACCAAGACAAATAGACATGTTCATGCACACAAATATTTGTCTTGTTCGGGAATCGAAACCGAGACCACTGGCGCAGAAGATGGGTAGCCTACCCCTGCGCCAAATCGGTTGTCAAAAACCGAATACAATATGTACCTACGCCCACTGCGAATCGAACCCGGGGCCTCTGGGTCTGAAATCGGTGGTGTGAATCACTAGACCGCAGAGGCGGTTAAAGATTTATATTATGCTCCCAGTTTATTAATCTAATCACATACCTACCTACACATAGGATTACAAGTTACAATAATTTGTGATTATAAATGTTTTTCTTTCTTCTTTCTTTCTATTTGAAAATTAAACTACAAATTGGTATCTGGTCAACGAAATCGGAAGCAGAACTATTTAGGTAGGTAAGCAGCTTTACAAAATATTATGTACGTATCTACGTATGATAATTATAGTAGGTAGATTGTACTTGTTCGCTAGGTAATGCGAAGAAAGATAGTTTTGAATTAGACAACCCGCTACTGAGACATCCGTATACACTACAATATTTTTTACTTCTACTCGAATTTTTTGCCATCGTATACGCACGAATTATTACAAATACAAATACAAAATTATTAGAGGGAGGCAGCGCAGCGGCGCGGAGCGTGCGTGTGGTGGGCACGGACAGTTTTACCTTAATAATATTATGCGCGGTCGCGGGCGACCGGACGGCGGCGGCGCCGCGCGGGCGGCGGCGCCGCGCGGGCGGCGGGCGGCGGCGGGCGCTGCCACGCATGACTGTCGCCCCGTTATCACCGATAAATTTTGTCAGTGTGTGCGTGCGACGACGCATGACGACGCATACGTGCGGGCGCGCTCACATACAAACCGTTTGGGGTGCCTGTCCAGGCAGTCAACGTACTTATATTGTTTTACTATGTTTATAGCTTGTCAAGCGTTAGACTAGACCACACTAGACTAGGCAGGCACAGTCTCACTTATGAGATAGGTAGAATTAATTTCTAAACATCTAACAACCAATTGTCAGTGGCAAACAATGAATGTACTAAAATAAGACGTTGTTACTAATTTTCCGACTTCAAAAATTTAAAAGGAGGAGGTTATCTATTCGTCGCGTTTTTATATGTATGTACACCGATTACTCGAAGACGGCTGAACCGATTGAAATGATTCAAACGTTTCCCCAAGTTGGTACCATTTTTTGAAATTTTGAGATCGGTTCAGTAGTTTTCAGGAAATCTTGAAATACTGTCGTTTTCGTTACCACTTCGTGAATTTATTACGTATCTTTAGGCATAACTCCTTTGTTTATAAACCGATTTAGATGACTCTTGTTTTGTTGGAAAGGGTATACCTTAAGGTATTTTCACCGACTTCATAAAAGGAGGTTATCAGTTTAATCACATACCTATTAACCAGAATATACGTAAATTGTCTGCATGATGCACTAAAAAGAGTGAAATAAAAATTATTTTTATAAAAAATAAACCCAAAGTATGTCGTAAATACTTCACGGAAGGCTTACGGAAGGTCATAAGTTTTTGAATAGGTACCAACAAAACTACAAGTTTTCTAAAACGTATACAGATACAGAACCCGCCCCACTTCTAAGTACTTACGTTATTTGGTGTGAATACAGTATTAGAGGGATTATTTCTTACTTTTTTGAGGTCATTTTTTGAAGGCGGTTTTATAATAACTTGACATCCGAAAAATAATAACGTGAACATTGCGTGATATGATAGCACCAGTTACGCTTACCGTGGCAATCGATAGCTATCAAGTATCATCTAACAATCAATACGAAATGTAGTAGTATATAGCTTAGTTTGATCACTAGTCCCCGTGTTGGCAAAAGAAACCATTTAGCAGTCGATTTAACTCTAAATCTGTTTCATGCTAAAAATAACCGTGCCTTTTCTCAGAGTAAACAAGAACCTTCATTCTTTCTTATTATATTTGCTGCAACGTTATAAAATTTGCCACACAAAGGTTATCCAGGAAACCTTGTAAATAAACCATCCAGAAATGGCGAGGAAGATTTTCCTCCTGCCGCGTTCGTGCTTCGACTTAAATTGTACGAGTTAGGTAGGTAATATACCTACTTTTCCTCATTGTTTTGCATCTGTAAAGTTAAATTAGCTAAGCGTAACATATAACTTTTGTAAAGACCCGCCCCGACTTCGCACGAATAGGTGATAGATATAAAACCTTCATCTTGAATCATTTTGTTGATGAAAATGAAAGGAAATGAAAGAAAAATCGTTTAAGTAGTCTGATATGATAACACGCATTCAGACAAAAAACAAAAGATAAAAAAACATCGCAAACTAGAATTTAAACAAAATACTTCCTTAACATCAGAAATTAAAAATAATAAACGCAATGTAGTGTGATGTCAAAAATGCGCCCAACTCAGTTTAAGCAGCAGGTTTGGAACCTGCTGCACTGATTATATATTATATCAATGGGCGTTTTCACACTGGACGATAACGGTAACGACACGATATTACACCGATATCGTCCCGATATCGTCCGCCGATATCGGCACGATATCGTCACGATATCGTCACGATATCGGAACGATATCGGTGTGTGAAACGATAACCAGCAGCTTGCTATGCGGTTAGTCGCATTTAGTGATGTACCGTGCCCGGGCACGTTCCCAAGGACTGGAAATTTTGCCGGCAGCGTTGCCGGCAGTGTCCCAAAGTTCCCAGCAATATTCCCAAGCAGCATTTTGTAGATGAATATTTTACCAAGACAATTTAAAATAAGACTTTAAAACTGTTTGATTATATTGAATTACGTAATAAATAGCCACCAACATCAGAGGTAAGCACATATGAAATGAAAAACAGTTTGAAATAAAATGGTTTATTTTTTTATTCAACAAACTAAGAAAACAAAACAATATAATCTTGCCATAATTATCAACAAATTACTTGGTTCTTGTTAAATAAATTGCGTGAAAAAATCCGTGAAAGTGTTTTATTTATACCTATAGCACAGTTTAAGCAATCTTTCTATACATTTGGACGACGCCCTTGAAGTTGGGCGATGCCGACGCCTGTATAGGTATTTACGTAAGTACGTAAGGGTTGTCACTTTAAAATGTGTCGGTGGACCTTTTACGACCCCGGGTGGGTACATTGGTATAGCGATATTAAATTAACAAAATAATTTAATAATGCAAATGCAATGTCAAAATTATAAAAAAATTCAAGATGGCGGCCGACTTTTTTGTTTGTAGGCTGATTTCGATGAAACTCGGTTTTTGGTACTATTTTGACAAAAAAACAGCAACGCAATGTCAAAAAGATTAAAATCCAAGATGGCGGCCAACTTTCTTGTTTGCAGGCCGATTTCGATGAAACTCAGTTTCTGGTTCTATTTTGACAAGAAAACAGCAACGCAATGTTAACAATAAAAAGAAATCCAAGATGGTGGCCAACCTTTTTGTTTGTAAGCCGATTTTGATGAAACTTAGTTTCTGGTACCTATTTTGACTAGAAAGCAGCAACACAATGTTAAAAATATAAAAATCCAAGATGGCGGCCGAATTTTTTGTTTGCTGGCCGATTTCGATTAAATCCAGTTTTTGGTACTATTTTGACAAGAAAACAACAACGCAATGTTAAAAGTTTTATAAAATCCAAGATGGCGGCCAACTTTTTTGTTTGCAGGCTGATTTCGATGAAACTCAGTTTCTAGTACTAATTTGACAAGAAAACAGCAACGCAATGTTAAAAATATTAAAAATCCAAGATGGCGGCCAATTTTTTTGTCTGTGACCCGATTTTGATGAAACTTGGTTTTTAGTACAATTTTGACAAGAAAACAACAATACAATGTCAAAAATAAAAAAAAAAACAAGATGGCGGCCAACTTTTTTTGTAAGCCGATTTGGATGAAACTTAGTTTCTTGTACTATTTTGACAAGAAAACAGCAACGCAATGTTAAAAGTATTAAAAAATCCAAGATGGCGGCCAACTTTTTTGTTTGCAGGCCGATTTCAAAGAAACTCAGTTTCTGGTACTATTTTAACAAGAAAACAGCAACGCAATGTTAAAAGTATAAGAAAATCCAAGATGGCGGCCAACTTTTTTGTTTGTGAGCCGATTTTGATGAAACTTGGTTTTTAGTACAATTTTGACAAGAAAACAACAACACAATGTCAAAAATAAAGTAAAACCAAGAAAGCGGCCAACTTTTTGTTTGTAAGGCGAGTTTGATGAAACTTAGTTTCTGGTTCTATTTTGACAAGAAAACAGCAACGCAATGTTAAAAATATAAAAATTCAAGATGGCGGCCAAATTTTTTGTTTGCTGGCTGATTTCGATGAAATTCAGTTTCTGGTACTATTTTGACAAGAAAACAGCAACGAAATGTTAAACATATTAAAAATCCGAGATGGTGGCCGACTTTTTTGTTTGTAGGCCGATTTTGATAAAACTCGGTTTTTTGTACTATTTTGACAAGAAAACCGTTCTTAACACAATGTAAAAAAATACAAATGGCCAAGATGGTGGCCGTTTTTTGTTGTTGTTTCTTTCTTCTCGCTTATTAAAATGTACAAGATTGAGACAGAGTCAATAAGTATCATCATCATCATCATCATGTCAAGTAAAAGATTTAATTAATTATTAATTTGCTTTAACACAAGCACAGTAAATTACGACGTAACATCCTTCGTAATTTACTGTGTTTTTGACAGCTGTAAACCGTATTTAAAAAAATAAAAATAAGTAAATAAAATAATAATTGATATTAAGTTACAGAATTATGAAACAAAATAATGATTGTGACATGGTGTCGCACTTAGGGCTTAGGTCCAGTAAGGGCCGGGTGTCCGAGAGACACCGGTGTTAAATAAAAGAATACCCTATGTACGTACACAAAAAATTATTTGGGCGTGGTTTGAAATGCCCGGTAAAATTATTTAACGTTGACTTTCCATGCCCAGAGTGGTACTCTCCTGGCAGCTCCGAAGATGGGGGTTTCCAGCTGGGATGGGAAGAACGTTCCCGAAGGTCCCGGGTAAAACGGCGAAGATGCTCGGCGGGAAACGTAAAATTTAGGGTCACGCACGCACCGGCGAAGCTTCAACTGGGTTCACCAGGAACCTCGGACCCTGGAATTGACCGTAATCACGGGTCAAAAAAGAGTCAAGAAATCCTCCTCTGATTGTGACCGCGGCAGAAGACTGGTAGGAAAGTACCGAAGCAGTATGCGGTGATGAGTGTTGGTCACAATCAGATCGGAGTTACTTTAATAATTTGAAGCACTATCATTGGCAAATAAATAATAATCAGATGCTAGAAAACAATCTACTTAAGCAAATTAGCAACAATAGTACAGTGAAATAGGTATCATTAGAATAAGTTAAAATATTATTAAAATATAAATATGCAAAATATGAAGGTGGCTAAAAATATATTTAAAATATAACTGTACTACTAAGCTAGTTTTAGAAACACTTGTTCAAAACTTACCAATACGTGGGTTTCACAAAAATATTTAAAACTTGGCACTTAGGCACGAATAAACTAATGCATGATTTTAAAATAAAAATATCGTTTCATCCGCGGTGTGAACGTCGCGAGAAAATGGCGAGCGCAGTACAGACACGATTTGTCTGCCGAGCGACCGGCGCGCGGCCGGTCGCCTCGGTCGGAGTGTTGTCGTCCGTACCAGCTTACAGCTTTATTAAAGTGGCGAGGGGTGAAGGGCTACCTGCGCGTGCGTCGCTGTCAGCTCAGCTGTTTGAATTTTTTGCGTTCAGAAACATATTATAATAAATGTAAATATTGCGTACTTAGTTAAATTTGTTATTTTATTTTTATTATGTAATTATATATTTTCTTTAATATTGATTTTGGTATTAGATTTAAGTAGACTTAGGTTATTTAATTTATGTATTTAAATGTGTGACGTTTTACAACGTTACAACGGGATGATTTTGATATATAGACGAAGGCGCTTTAAAGGTTAAGAAATATGAAGCGGCTTATTTCCAATCTGAATATTTTTCTTTAACAAAACTTCAACCCATTCAAACGTCAGGGGTAGGTCAAATTTACCTTGCAAAATTTCATGGCAGACAGACAGGCAGATACAATTATAGGTGAAACTAAATAAAACTTGTAATATATTTTATTTTGATACTTCTAAAATGCCAACCATAATTATTTATTTTATTTTATTTCGCAATACACCAAAATGTACCTGCCACATTTTAATTTTGTTACAACCCTTCCGTAGTAACGAAATACCTATACATACGTCGGTATCGCCTAACTTCAAGGGCGTTGGCCTACCAAAGAAAGAAACAAAAACAAAAAACGGCCACCATCTTGACCATTTGTATTTTTTACATTGTGTTAAGAACGGTTTTCTTGTCAAAATAGTACCAGAAACTGAGTTTCAAAGAAAACGGCCTGTAAACAAAAAAATTGGCAGCCATCTTGGATTTTTTAATACTTTTAACATTACGTTGCTGTTTTTGTGTAAAATAGTACCAGAAACTAAGTTTCATCAAATCGGCTTTCAAAAAAAAAGTTAGGCGCCGCCTTGTTTTTTTTTATTTTTGACATTGCGTTGTTGTTTTTTGGTCAAAATAGAACCACAAACTGAGTTTCATTGAAATCGGCCTGCAAACAAAAAAGTTGGCTGCCATCTTGGATTTTTAAATTTTTAACATTGCGTTGTTGTTTTCTGGTCAAAATAGAACCACAAACTGAGTTTCATTGAAATCGGCCTGCAAACAAAAAAGTTGGCTGCCATCTTGGATTTTTAAATTTTTAACATTGCGTTGCTGTTTTCTTGTCAAAATAGAACCAGAAACTGAGTTTCATTGAAATCGGCCTGCAAATAAAAAAGTTGCCCGCCATCTTGGATTTTTTAATACTTTTAACATTGTGTTGTTTTTTTCTTGTCAAAGTTGTATTAAAAACCAAGTTTCATCAAAATCGGCTCACAAACAAAAAAGTTGGCAGCCATCTTGGATTTTTAATATTTTTAACATTGCGTTGTTGTTTTCTTGTCAAAATAGTACCAGAAACTGTATTTAATCGAAATCGGCCAGCAAACAAAAAATTTGTCCGCCATCTTGGATTTTTAAATTTTTAACATTGCGTTGTTGTTTTCTGGTCAAAATAGAACCACAAACTGAGTTTCATTGAAATCGGCCTGCAAACAAAAAAGTTGGCTGCCATCTTGGGTTTTTAAATTTTTAACATTGCGTTGCTGTTTTCTTGTCAAAATAGAACCAGAAACTGAGTTTCATTGAAATCGGCCTGCAAATAAAAAAGTTGCCCGCCATCTTGGATTTTTTAATACTTTTAACATTGTGTTATTGTTTTCTTGTCAAAATAGTACCAGAAACTATGTTTCATTAAAATCGGCTTACAAAAAAAAAGTTGGCCGTCATCTTGGTTTATTTTTATTTTTGACATTGCGTTGTTGTTTTCTGTCAAAATTGTACTAAAAACCAAGTTTCATCAAAATCGGCTCACAAACAAAAAAGTTGGCCGCCATCTTGGATTTTTTTATACTTTTAACATTGCGTTGTTGTTTTCGTGTCAAAATAGTACCAGAAACTAAATTTCATCAAAATCGGCTTACAAAAAAAAGTTGGCCGCCATCTTGTTTTTTTAATTTTTGACATTGGGTTGTTGTTTTCTTGTCAATATTGTACCAAAAACCAAGTTTCATCAAAGTCGGCCCGCAAACAAAAAAGTTGGCCGCCATCTTGGATTTTGGAAATTGCCTTTTTTTATAATCGAGATGAAGATTTGCACGCACTCACACTACATGTCGTATGCACCATAATATTAATTTAAAAATGAATTATAACGATAAAGACGTGATAGCCCTGGAAGACTTGTCCCGAGTTACTATGAACGGCGTTGTATGTAACTCGGGACAACCACTCTCCCGTCTCACCCCGCAAGCCCCGCACGTTTGACCTGTCTAGACGTCTCCGTCGGCCTACTGTATGAAAAGTTGCTTATTCTGTGCCTATAGTATGTTAGGATGTACTCATAAACCGCATCAATCACAAACACTCATCTGATATAAAACGTATCAAAATCGATTCAGCCAAACGTGAGATATTCACGGACAAACATACATAATGTACATAAAGGGTCAGACTGTGAACCTCCTTTTTCAAAGTCAGTTGTAATACCAAAACCTTCTCCTAAATGTAACGAATACTTTTCTGAAAACCGCATCTCGCGGACAAACCTTCATACATACATTCGGGTCAAACTGAGAACATTCTTTTTTGAAGTCGGTTAAAATACTAAAACCTTATCCTAAATGTAACAAATACTTTCCTGAAAACCGCATTAAAATCAGTTCAGCCAAAAGCGAGATAATCGCGGACAAACATACATACAAAAAAATACAGGTCAAACTGAGAAGCTTCTTTTTTTTGAAGTCACTTAAAAATTATTACTATCGTTCGGTCATTGTCGATATTACATACTCGAAATAGAAGGGAGAGGTGAGGCAGGAGGAGATCCACCTCCTCTCTCCTCTCCACCAATCAACAAGTAGGCATAATCGTCGCGGAACTCACACCTAGCAAATCAAGAAACAAGCGCTACCTAGCGGTGGCTTTTAGCGTAAAAACCCAAAAATGCAGTAAATAACAGATAAACTGTTAATTACCCTTGGTTACTTTCGTTAATAACCGGCTTCGCATTTTCCGCACTTGTGTCGTCACCGATATCGGCACGACAGACGATATCGTTGACGGTAACGACACAGTGTGAAAGCATTTAGTAGCGATTGTATGAAACTGCCAGTCCGACGATATCGTGCCGATATCGTGTCGTTACCGTTATCGTCCAGTGTGAAAACGCCCTATCATGGTAAAAGGATTGGCCAGCTAGAGTCTGCACGTTGATTGAAGTTAGATTCGTCAGAATCTAGCTGTTACCAGGGTGCGCCGGGTATCGGTATCACGGGGAACGATTCAATCTAGCCACTCGCCTTACACATGCCGTTAAGGCAAACCAGTGAGGTTAGGGTTTTAGACTATAGTCCAAAAGTTAATGCACAATTGGTGCAATGAGAACCAGAAAAACTAACTGTCACACTCTAATACTGTTGAAACTACGATCATAAAAGTGTGTGCGAGCTGGAGTACCGTGTCTCTGGCTTGCTCATCTGTATCTTCGTAATTATATAAGGTACGATGATGTGTTATACCTCAAAAGTTGCTGCAAAATTGATGCAATAAGAACCAAATTTATCAAATCTTTAGGTAAAATAGTTTTGGAGCTACGAACCGATAAGTATGTGTAAGCTGGTGACACGTAACACGGGCTGACACATGGTGAATCACTGTAACTGTATAAGTAAGAGTTTCGTATTGTATATAAAAAAAAACCTTATAGTTGGTGCAAACACGAGGCATGATTTCAAATCTCTGGGCCTCTGAGTTTCAAAATTATAGGCAAAAAACTGTTTTCCCGCCAAAAAATTCAAAATAATGGTCTTGGACGCAGCTAAGTGCGGCGTTGCCGTTCCGTGCGCTACACTGTTGGAAAGTTGGAAACAAATTATAATATAACGTTGGAAACGAGTTTGAACTTTAGAGCTGGTGTTATTAAGAGTCACTTTAATTGCGCTTTCGATCGTTTTCATTTCTGTTCTAAGAATTTTAGGCCAGGAGCCGTCTGATATAAGTACGCTGATTCCTAACCTTTTTATGAGAAACAGATGGTTTAATTACAAGTAATTTTTAAATTTTGGCGTTAGAAACTTCACACTCATTTGTTGATAAAGCAAAGAAATAATTAGATTTGGCACAATAATAAACATAGAGGAATGCAGAAAGGTAAAATTTATGTAGGTACCTATAAAACCTACTACGTATTTATTACAGAGAGAAGGCTTCATTCATAGAACGGTGCGAAATGATTACACTACTACCAGTCTACTTACTACATACAGTCAGTCATCGCGTTTGACATTGGCGAAAATGCCGCCGATGTCCAGACAGTTGTAATACTGTAAGCTTCGAGCAACGCGGGTCTTCCGTCCCGGAAGGGAGTAGCCTTAGCGAGTTTACTCTATTCAAATAGTTCTGGCGTTTTTGGGGGGGGGGGAAATGTGCACACAAGTGCAATTCTGTATTCTTACATACAAAAACAATATTGTAAAGACGACACTAACACATAAAAAATGAAACAATACAGCGACAATTTCGTGTACGGATGAGTCAAAACTCACTCACACATTGCCTCGTTTTGAACGTAAATAGGGCTGGACTCAACTGTCGATGCAGCAATATCGATAAATTTCAATTTCGAAAGAAGGACTAAAGGTAATAAAATGAAACATTTTACATAATTATTTTTTTATTTATTAATTCTTCATGCACAATGTACATAGGCGGACTTAATGCCTCAGGCATTCTCTACCAGTCAACCTTAGGGTGATATGGAGATAGTAAAGTGGTAGGGTGCACAACCAGCATTAAACTTAAAAAAGGCGAGAGAAATATTAATATATACAACGTAATAAATAAATAAACTTATATAGCTTATAATAAAAGTATAATAAATCCATACCAATATTATAAATGTGAAAGTGTGTTTGTTTGTTTGTTTATTTGTTTGTTTGTTTGTTTGTTTGTCCGTCTTTCACGTCAAAACGGAGCAACGGATCGACGAGATTTTCGGTATGGAGATAATTTGAGAGCTGGGGAGTAACATAGGCTACTTTATATCCAGGAAAATTATAAAATGAAAATGGTAATTTTGTATAGAAAACCGTTAAACTGTCATACTTCACACAACTGTCATTTCTTAGCCGCTTCCCGCTTCCAAAGAGAAGGTATGTCAAAGAGTATGTAATCTAATCACTGACATTTTTGCCGCTTAGATTTTTTTTTAATAAGTGACATTCTGTCAGGCAGTAGATACGAAGTTCGTGTCCAATAAAATTTATATGGCAAAACAACGTTTGCCGGGTCAGCTAGTATTATATATATTACACATATTTATATAATTATAATAAATATATAATATATAATAAATTATACTACATACAATATACATACATATATAAATATATATAGGTACAAATAAAAGATAACGACGATCAAGATTTAAGAGTTAGCTGCTTGCTCAGTGAGAAATTTTCGTAACTTAGTTTTAAACGAAAACCGACTGGTGGACCTTCTGATGTCTAAAGGAAGCGCATTCCACAGAAGAATTGGGTAAATGAAGAAAGAAGAATGAATAATATCAGATTGATGAGAGGGACAGCTTAGTAACAGATTAGACGAAGAGCGAAGGCTTTTATCATGAGTAGTACACAAGTACTGGAAATGTGAAGTTAGATAAAGGGGAGCATTAGGAGAGTTTAAGAGAGAATAAAGAGTGGTCAATGCCCGCATACTTCTGCGCTGTCTAATGGGCAACCATTTAAGAAGGGATCGATGCGCGGACACGTGATCATACTTACGGAGATTGTAGACGAATCGAATGCAGTTATTCAGAAGACGGTCGAGCTTATTGAGTAGATCTGCATTCAGGTCGAGGTAGCACACATCACCATAGTCGATTATAGGAAATATTAAGGTTTGCACAAGCATTGCTTTGATATTCGTCGGTAAAAAGTTTTTGAGGCGGTAAAGGTATCGCAATACTCCAGTAACCTTCCGACTAACACTAGATACTTGAGCTTGCCAGTTTAACCTGCAATCGACACACAAACCAAGATCTTTTACGCTAGAGCTGAGAGGGATGGGAGTACCGTCGAAAACAATCGGACGCAGATTAGTAAGGTCCACCCTGGATATCATACGGGGACTACCCACCAGCATAGCTTGGCATTTGGCAGGATTAACGGCAACACCGTAATTGTCGGACCAACATTTAATATGGTGTAGATCTCTGTTTAGCGCATCGATGGCATTATTAATGTCATCAACACGTGTCTGGGCATGTATCTGTAGGTCGTCTGCATATGGATGATACGAACACTGAAGTTTGAGTGTGATGAAATTAATAAAAATTGAAAAAAGAAGAGGAGAAAGTATGCCGCCTTGGGGAACACCAGTATCTAAATGTAGCCACGATGAGTTTGACTCATCGAACTGTACAGCTTGCTGGCGTTCCCGAAGATAAGTAGAGAACCATTCCAGTGCCTCATCAGAGACCATAAGATGGGACAATATGGAAAGAAGGATGTCGTGACTGACAGTATTGTCAGTCACGACATCCTTAATGACATAACATATTTAATGTTATGTTTATTTTACGCGATAAATAAACATAACATTAAATATTATGTTTATTTATCGGTTAAACAATTATTACTTAACTAGTGGATCTTCGTGGTTTTACCCGCGTGGTACCCGTTTCCGTTGGAGTGTCGGGATATAATATAGTATACAGCTGTCCTCTCTAAATTGACTATCCAACACGAAAATAATTTTTCAATTCGGTTCAGTAGTTCCTGAGATTAGCGCGTTCAAGCAAACAAACAAACTCTTCGGCTTTATATTAAAGGTATAGATTTCTGATAATTCTTATTTGGTATTTATGTAGGATCTTACTAACAGCTTTTGATATTCTTATATATAAAAATCTCGTGTCACGGTGTTTGTGGTTGCGCTTCTCTAAAACGGCTCGACCGATGTTGATGTTTTTTTTTCTTAGTTATGGTAGGTACGAGAATAGGAATAAATTTTATACCGCTATCGCTACTGATGAGCTGTTTTGTAAGAGTGCGACCACATAAGCCGTGACACGAGATTTTAAAATATTAAAATTCAAAATTGCTATTTAAGTTGAGATTACAACACTTGTGAACGTCAAAGAAGCTACGTCATCGGTTCGCAAATCTTACGGCGGGAGACCTTGCGAGAAGAACCGGCAAAAAAACCTTTAAGGTGCATGTAGTCGTGAAACGATCATTTTTGAGGCCCTAAAACTCATAAATTAGCCTACTGATGAATCCAGAATTAATATATATTAATGATATATAAACTTCAATCTGAGCATTTAAAAAAAACATAGTCTTTAAGATACTATTTAAAAAAAAACCATTGAAATGAAGCTGTTTTCAACTTGAAATACGCTACTGCTTCTAAACTACAAGTCGATGGGTGCCTGGAATAAGACGGCAATATCCATTGCCGCAGTTTTCCGATTATACCTTTTTCGTAATCTACGCACCGGGATACACCTTGTGAGTTTTTTTCATAATTTTAGAATGAAAACTGGCTGATTTACCAAAATCATAATGGATATTATTTCGTTATTTCCCGTTCTTATTTCAATCTGTTTTAACCGGAATAGTCGTTCTATGTCCAATGATAAAAGTTTTTTTAAACCGTCTACAAGTAACGGCCATTGTTTTCCTATTCCCCGAAATAAACTAAGTATGCCGATGTTTAATATACATTGCTGTATTTCTTTTTCAGAGTATTAAAATTTGTAAATATCAAAATAATAAAAAGCATGCCTATCAGTACAAACGCCTGCCAAATAAAATTATTTATGTAGAAATTATGTTACTAATATTTTGAAAGGGAGCACAGAGTCTGACAGTAGTAAACATTAACAAACTTTATTTTACTACATAAATAAATTAAGTAAGGTTTTTTTTGCATAAATAAACATTATATTAAGTAGTTATTAGTTGTACTAATTGCAGTTGTAATATTTCATCATCATCATGTCAGCCGAACGACGCCCACTGCTGGGCATAGGCCTCCCCCAAGGATCTCCACAACGATCGGTCCTGCGCTGCCCGCATCCAGCGGCTTCCCGCGACCTTGACCAGATCGTCGGTCCACCTTGTAGGGGGCCTGCCCACGGAACGTCGTCCGGTACGCAGTCGCCATTCGAGAACCTTTCCGCCCCAACGGCCATCGGTTCTCCGCGCTATGTGTCCCGCCCACTGCCACTTCAATGATGCAATCCTTCGAGCGATGTCGGTTGTTTTTTTATTTCTCCTGCGGATCTCATCATTTCTGATTCGATCGAGCAGGGAAATACCAAGCATCGCTCTCTCCATTGCTCGCTGGGTGACCTTGAGCCTTCTTATGAGACCCATAGTAAAAGACCACGTCTCACTTCCATAGGTCATTACTGGCTGATGCCAGTAATGACCTATGGAAGTGACACTGGTATGTGATACTGGTATGGACAAGTACACACTGGTCAGAGACTTTCGTCTTGAGACATTGAAGAATTTCGGATGCGAATATATGCCGGATCTTCCCAAACGGTGCCCATCCGAGCTGGATTCGACGAGAGATATCTTTCTCAAAGTTGGACTTACCTAACTGGACCGTCTGTCCTAGGTAAACATAGTGGTCAACAACTTCGAGTGTAATGTTCCCAACATTAACTGGAGCGGGTGCAACATGGGCATTGAACATGATTTTCGTCTTGTCCATGTTCATCTTAAGACCCTCTCTTTGCGAATCATTACCGAGATCTTCGAGCATTGTGTTCAGGTCTTCCAAGGTCTCAGCCATAAGAACTACACTATCGGCAAACCGTAGGTGTGTTAGGTACTCGCCATTGATGTTGATGCCGCATCCTTTCCAGTCCAGCAGCTTAAAAATATCCTCCAACGCAGCTGTGAACAGTTTGGGAGAGATGACATCTCCCTGTCTCACACCTCGCTTTAGTTGGATAGGATTAGAGCTCTGGTTCTGTAATCGGATCGACATGGTGGCGTTTTGGTATTTTGTAATATTTATTGTCGTGATATACTTAAAACTTTTTTTATCCTGTTCATAACTTTACGGTATTTGATGCTGGCCGTAAGATAGGTTATTGTTATATGTGGCATTTAAAAATAGCAAAAAGAGGCGCTATTGAAGTCGGTAGTTGCTTGTTAAAGTTTTTTGAAAATGACCATAATCGGTCAGTTTCCAAACTTTCATTGTATGTCCGAATACAACCGACAACCCACACCGACCCGAGACCACTGGCGCAGAAGGTGGGTAGGCTACCCCTGCGCCAAATCGGTCGTCAAATTAATAATAACATTGTAAGTTATTGTTTTTTTAATAAATTAAACTTATTGATTGCAGTAATTGTGTAATTGTTTTTACGATTCCTTAGATAAATACATAACTAATTTTAGTTTAATCTTTTATATTATGAAACTGCTAACATACTAGTACCTATACTTGATTTGTAAGGTGGACTTATTAATAGAAGAAACTAGTTAGCTTCTTTTCTCTACTATTTAATCTTTAGGCAATTCAGAATAGTTTAAAAAATAAATAATACAGCAAACCCTATTCTAAAATAATAATAAAACGTCATAATTAAATTTGTACTCATTCTGATATTACTATTTTTACAAAATGTACACTGCATTCACCAGTACATTTTACAAGTCGATTATTAAATGTATGGAATATCACTGCAAAGCCCTATTACTGTATTTGCCATACATTCTTCAGAACAGTGCACAACGTTGCAATAGATTATTGCTGTTGGATGGATTTCGAACTTTTCACCGGAATAAAACAGCAATGGCCTCTAATGGTAACTACCTTTAAAGTATGAAGCGGCAATTTAGTTTTTTTTATCTTTTCAGGTATTCCCTGAGCACTATAAGCATTTATGCATCATAAGTAACTCCAAAAAAAATAACGCATCGTTTGATATACACGGACAAAAAAAAAATCAGTTGTCCATACAAAAGTACAACATCGAGTCGACTGAAATGTATGGAACAGCTGTTTTTTTTTTCGCGATTCCATGATTGGTCCCATAGTGAAAGTTGTTCATATTGATGGGCACTAACATCCCCTAAAATATTTATGCTAATTAAAATTTAGCCGTGTATATTGTATAATGTAACAGTAAACAAATTTTCAACTAAACAAGAAATCTAATGTATGTCAACATGTTAGGCGTAGCTGAACTTGTAGATCCAGCAGTGTTGTATGTAATGTAAGATGGTTCAATGGGTAATGAATGGCTCTGGAAAATAAATATAACAATGGAATGCTATTTTGTGACTTTATTGTTACACCAAGTATACTTAGAAGACTTGTGGCACAAATGCAGTCTGGTATTAAACTTGGTATTGAATTCTCCGCTAGTATTCTTCTTTTGTTTGGAAGGGCTTGAAAATCGGATGTACCTAATGAAATGGGTCGAGCAAATTATACTGTTTCGCTTGACATCCCAGGTTCGCTTATTATGGCAAAAACATTTCCATATTCTTAATTTGGATTTTTAGGGAAGCTGTAAACACAAAAAGTGCGATAAATAAACAATGAATTCAAAATGTTTCATCAGATTTAATTAAAATAAAATAGGCCGCTGTGGTCGTAATCGATCGGATGGGCCTATTATTTTTATAACGTACTAGCAGATCCTCGCGTTTTTACCCGCGTGGTACCCGTTCCCGTGGGAATATCGGGATAAAATATAGCCTATGTCACTCGGGAAGAATGTAGCTTTCTAATGGTAAAAGAATTTTTGAAATCGGTCCAGTAGTTTCGGAGCCTATTCGATGCACACAAACAAACAATCAAATCTTTCCTCTTTATAATATTAGTTTAGACAATCTACATTACAGTGTATTTATACATGATGGTACGGAACTCTCAGTGCGCGAGTCTGACTTGCTCATGATCGGTTTAGTTTTATTCTAATTAAATGCTAGGTATTACTCAATAATAATAACGTACTACTTATAGTTCATATAAAACCATAATAACAATCATTTGAACATGTGAATAAATAACGTCTCGTCGCGTCGCCAGCCGCCACTCAAATTTATCGACAAACATTATGACATGTAACGGTTACATCACTGTGTTGTCCATCGTCGGCGAGAAGTCGGATTTATCGCGCGACCGATCTGAACTTTGTATAAACCGGTCGAACTTACATGACACCTGCAGGTTATACCCGTCCCTCTCACTCTCCGGGCATGCGGCATCGATTGAAAGAGACGGGTATAACCTGCAGGTGACATATTGGCTCGACCGAGTTATACGGGCGAGCGGATCTGTTGTTGCTGAACAAATCCAACAACTACAACAAATAAAATATGCGAATTTGGTATTTAAATGTAATTAAATAGCAATATTACGATAAAAATATACTTACTTGTGAAATGATACACCATCTTTTTGTTAACTTGATGTTCCAGGCCTTTTTTACCACACTTTTATTAGCTTCACTTGTAACTAAGTCACAATGTAAGAAAATCTTGGAATTCTATTTTAACCTACTTCTAATTGTCGTATTGATTTGAAACTTTGTAAGTTTATATGAATCCCATGACAATACAATAATTTGCTACCATCGAGCTGATCTGATGATGGAGTCAAGAGGTGGGCAATAGAACTCTTCAATGTCTGCTAGGAAACCCCTCGAGTTCTGGCTCATTTGTTTCGTTCTGATGAGACCTATTCGCTACACTTGGTGGTGAGGGTCTGATGATGGAGCAGGAAGGAAGCCAGTGACACTCCTTAATGACCAATAGGAAACCCCTCGAGTTTGGGCTCATTTGTTTCGTTCAGACGAGACCTATTTACTACACTTGGTGGCGAGGGTCTGATGATGTGATGATGGAGTTGGGAGGAAGCCAGTGGCACTCCTTAATGACCACTACGAAACCTTTTGAGTTTGGGCTCATTTGTTTTGTTCTGATGAGACCTATTCACTACACTTGGTGGCGAGGGTCTGATGATGGAGCAGGGAGAAAGCCAGTGGCACTCCTTAATGGCCAACAGGAAGCCCTTCGAGTTCTGGCTCATTTGTTTTGTTCTGATGAGACCTATTCGCTACACTTAATGGTGAGGGTCTGATGATGGAGCAGGGAGGAAGCCAGTGGCACTTCTTAATGTCCACTAGAAACCCCTCGTGTTTGGGCTCCGTTGTTTCGTTCTGATAAGACTTATTAGCTGCACTTGGTGGTGAGTGTCTGATGATGGAGCAGGGAGGAAGCCAGTGGCACAACTTAATGACCAATAGGAAACACCTCGAGTTCTGGCTCATTTGTTTCGTTCTGATGAGACTATTCGCTACACTTGGTGGTGAGGGTCTGATGATGGAGCAGGAAGGAAGCCAGTGACACTCCTTAATGACCAATAGGAAACCCCTCGAGTTTGGGCTCATTTGTTTCGTTCAGACGAGACCTATTCGCTACACTTGGTGGCGAGGGTCTGTTAATGAAGCTGGGAGGAAGCCAGTTGCACTCCTTAATGGCCAATAGGAAACCCTTCGAGTTCTGGCTCATTTGTTTCGTTCTGATGTTACCTATTCGCTACACTTGGTGGTGTGGGTCTGATGATGAAGCAAAGAAGGAAGTCAATGGCACTCCTTAATGACCACTAGGAAACCCCTCGAGAGGGGCTCATTTGTTTCGTTCTGATGAGACCTCGTCACTACACTTAGTGGTGAAGGTCTGATGATGGAGCAGGGAGGAAGTCAGTGGCACTCCTTAAGACCACTAGGAAACCCCTCGAGTTTGGGCTCATTTGTTTCGTTGTGACGAGACCTATTTGGTACACTTGGTGGTGAGGGTCTGATGATGGAGCAGGGAGGAAGCCAGTGGCACTGTTTAATGACCACTAGGAAATCCCTCGAGCTTGGGCTCATTTGTTTCATTTTGATGTGACCATTCGCTACACTTGGTGGTGAGGGTCTGATGATGGAGCAGGAAGGAAGTAGGGGTTCGGCTTGCGCATCCAGTAACTAATAGACTCCACTTGAATTTGTAAGTCTAAATACATACAATCACGCCTTTGAGTTATATTATAATGCTTACGGGGTGGGCAGACACATGAATGGACTGTGAAATCCATTACCATCCATCCATGGCTTGCCATTTATTAAACTCAAAAGTAAAAAATAAATATGTAGTTTAAAAAACTAAAACAACACACTTTTATAGAAACAGACCAAAAAGTACAAAATAAGCGTCTATTCAGTAACTGAAATTAAAAAGCGTGGTGCGCCCTTTGCAAAGCATGCATTTAAAGTACTTAATATAGACAACGCGCACCACGCTTTTTAATTTCAGTTACTGAATAGACGCTTATTTTGTACTTTTTGGTCTGTTTCTATAAAAGTGTGTTGTTTTAGTTTTTTAAACTACATATTTTCTACAGCAAAAAAGTGCGGGCTATTCGGCATTTTTAATACTGCGGCGTTCACTTGCGCGACTGGATTCGGTCTAGGAAAAAATCTGAGTGCAACTAGTTTTTATAAATGCCAATGCCCATTTAGGCTAGTACTTTGACAGAGGGGAAATGCTTCATATGCCTACTCCCTTCCGAGACGGAAGGCCCGCGTTGCTCGAAGACTGTAAGGGTTGTCACGTGTATAGTTGTAAGACTTCGCCGAAAAAAAGGAGTTACATTTTATACATCTTGCTTGACTAACTTACTAAAAAGGTAAATAGATATGGCGAAGTTCACAGGTTTATATTGTGACTAGCCTTCCGCCCGCGGTTTCGACCGCGTGGACTGCACGAGAACGAGACGTTATCCTATGGGAATAATATGATGGCGGCCAACTTTTTTGTTTGTGGGCCGATTTTGATGAAACTTGGTTTTTAGTACTATTTTGACAAGAAAACTGCAACGCAATGATAAAATTTTTGAAAAATCCAAGATGGCGGCCAACTTTTTTGTTTATCGGCCAATTTTGATGAAACTCAGTTTTTGGTACTATTTTGACAAGAAAACAGCAACACAATGTTAAAATAATTAAAAATCCAAGATGGCGGCTAACTTTTTTGTTTCTTGGCCGTTTTCGATGAAACTCGGTTTCTGGTACTATTTTGACAAGAAAACAGCAACGCAATGATAAAATTTTTGAAAAATCCAAGATGGCCGCCAACTTTTTTGTTTATCGGCCAATTTTGATGAAACTCAGTTTTTTGTACTATTTTGACAAGAAAACAGCAACACAATGTTAAAATAATTGAAAATCCAAGATGGCGGCCAACTTTTTTGTTTCTTGGCCGTTTTCGATGAAACTCAGTTTTTGGTACTATTTTGACAAGAAAACTGCAACGCAATGATAAAATTTTTGAAAAATCTAAGATGGCGGCCAACTTTTTTGTAAGTGGGGTGATTCTGATGAAACTCGGTTTCTGGTACTATTTTGTCAAGGGAACAGCAACGCAATGTTAAAAATATTAAAAATCCAAAATGGCGGCCAGCTTTTAAGTTTTTGGACCAATTTTGATGAAACTCGGTTTCTGGTACTATTTTGACAAAAAAACAGCAACGCAATGTAAAACATATTAAAAATCCAAGATAGCGGCCAACTTTGTTGTTTGTGGGCCGATTTTGATGAAACTTGGTTTTTGGTTTTATTTTGACAAGAAAATAGCAACGCAATGTCAAAAATGTAAAATAATTAAAGATGGCGCCCAAATTTTTGTTTGTTATCCGATTTTGATGAAACTCGGTTTCTGGTACTATTTTGACAAGAAAACAGCAAAGCAATTCTTAAAATGTAAGAAATCCAAGATGGCAGCCAACTTTTTTGTTTGTGGGCCGATTTTGATGAAATTCGGTTTTTGGTACTATTTGGATAAGAAAATAGCAACGCAATGTCAAAAATGTAAAAAAATTAAAGATGGCGCCCAAATTTTTGTTTGTTGGCCGATTTTGATGAAACTCGGTTTTTGGTACAATTTTGACCAGAAAACAGCAACGCAATGGTAAAATTATAAAAAATCCAAGATGGCGGCCAATTTTTTTGTTTGTGGGACGATTTTGATGAAACTCGGTTTTTGGTACTATTTTGACAAGAAATAAGAAACGCAATGTTAAAATTGACGAATTAAAATTAAATATAAGCATGTAAAATAATAAATTTTGAGACATCCTGCCCCGATTTTTTTTTTCACAATACCGTCGGGGTCCTAAAACATCTACCTTCACATTTTAAGACAACCCTTCCGTACTAACGTTAATACCTATACAGGTGTCGGTATCGCTCAACTTCAAGGGCCTACTGTATGGAAAAGTTGCTGTTTTCTTGTCAAAATACTACCAAATACCTAGTTTCATTAAAATCGTGCATATTTATTTATTTAATCTTTATTGCAAAATATATAACAAATGGCGGACTCAATGCTGATATGCATTCTCTTCCAGTCAACTCTTCTATGGCACCTACTTGGTTCTCTTCCTATCTTGGCGATTGCCAGCAAGCCGTGCGAGTAGATCGGACGCTGTCTGACTGGCTCGACTTGGAGGCTGGCGTTCCACAAGGCGGTGTACTCTCCCCTCTTCTCTTTTCCTTGTTTATCAACTCTCTGACCTCTCATTTCTCCTCTTCTTTCCATCTCTATGCCGACGATCTACAACTTTATGCGCAACATAATATCCACAGTTTAAATAATGTTGTCGCGCTAATCAACTGTGATTTGATGAAGATTTCTGTGTGGTCGACTAATTATGGCATATCAGTTAACGCGCCTAAATGTCAATCTTTAATTGCTGGTAGGGTAGTTCTCGACAGCTGTCATGCGTAAACTGGAATAGTTTCTACAATTTGGTATTTAACGGCGTGATAATATCCTACTCACAACAAGTGAAGGACTTGGGTTTGACTATATCGATGCCTGCCTCTCTTGGAAAGATCATATCGAACAAGCATGTCTCAGAGCCACTAATGCACTTAGATCTCTCTATAGGTTTAAGTTCTTTCTGCCTACCAGTATCAAGATTGCTCCAATACAGACGGTTGTCTTACCTATAATGAGTCACACCAACACTTCAAAATATGACTATAAAAATTACTGCATTTAATGCGCGAACTCGTGCAAGTACTAATAGTTTTTGTTTCATCGAAATCTGGCCAGGATTTCCAAAGATACAGCGTTGTAAAGTTTCACCAGCTTTTGAAAATTTGCTTTCCTTGCGCGCTATTGCGATGACGTCATGTCGCACTGACATCTCCGTTTGCGGCTGTTGCGGGTGATTTCCGTCTAACTGTACCTACATAGAGTTCGTCTGTGCGCAATCTTCGCGCAACTCGTGCGTTTTTGACGCTAGTTACAGTACATTTTCTTCGTTCTAAGGTTATGGTAAATGATTAGTATTCAATTTCGACCGCGCGCAGGCGCACTCTTAAACTGTCACCTACTGTCGATACCCAAAGACATTTATCCCACAAATTTATCTGACCCAGTGGTGGAGGCGCCACTAGCAGTATAAAATTATCGAAATGGCTGTCAGTTTTTAGGGCGCATATTTAACTACCAAGTCAGTTAAGGTTGTAAGTACATTTTGTTTTGACGGTTGCTATATGTATTGACAGAATCCCGCCCGCCATTACGAAAGTTGATTTAATTTATTATTCACGAAAATAAAACATTATTTGAAGGTGTTTTTTCACATGGGCTCAATACAAAATAACACCCTAGAATACTAATGTTAGTCGATTCGACTAACACTGCACCCAAATATTGGTGTCTCTTTGTAGTGAATGCACCATGCGATTTGATCGTTCGTGTCAACTCAGTCGCAGGTCGGACGTTTACAGGAGGGTGTCGAGCCGGTAAGTACAGCCATTTTGGAAATAATTCGTTTTTGTTAGTCGATATGACTAATGATTAGTATTTATGTAACTTTTGCGATAAATGTCTTTGTGTTATTATCGTGAATTTTGTTTAATTTTAGATTGAAAATGACCTAGTAATAAACGTAATTATACGGACGAAGAGTTGGCGTGATATTTGAATGATGAGGACAGTGATGGTGATGTGGAATCTGCTGGAAGTGAGATAGAAGACCAGTTAGAGATCGAGCAGCTGGAACAAACGGATGAAGAAGAAGATAGGCCAACTGAGGTCATATTAGCCAGTGTATCTAACCCAGATTCAACTATAATATCCAAGGAGACTATTGTCCGTATAAAAAACATTGCACGACCAAATCTATGGGCTCAAAGTGCACCAAAAATATATGCGGCGAACATAAAGTTGAAATATGTGTCAACTGCAATAAAAACTAATGATATTTTTATTTATGTATTATTAAAACACTGTTTTATAATATTTAAGTTTATTTAGAGGAGGTTAAAGTTTTTTATTATATTTTTTTTAAAGTTAATGAGACTGATGTTTGGATCTCACTTAAATAATTCATAAATACTTTAACTGTGTTGATTACTTAATAAATACTTTAAACTAACTTTATTTTTTATTTTAAATAAGATAAAATAAACCAGTAATTAAAATAAGATATAATATATATGTATTTATACTATATAACTATTATTAGGTAGGTTTATATAGGTGTTAGTCGAAACGACTAATAGTAAGTATTTCCGCATAAAAAATATGATTAGTATTCTAGGGTAACATTTCATTGGTCGACAATAAGAAAAATAAATAAATTTATTACGAAACCGTGAGAGCGCAACTATATAGCCAAAGGATTCTATGTAGGTATACGGAAGTGCGACGTGACGTCACACGTTAATGCCATTGGTTCACCCAAATTTTCCTCGGAGGCCGTACTTTAACGTTTAATATCTCAGTCATTTTTGAAGATAGGAAAAAAATAAAAACAGATTCTTTTTTCTCGAGTTACATATTTTTTAGATATGCTGATAACAAAAATCATTGGTGTGACTCATTGTCTACGCTGATGTCTGTAGTACCAACCTCAAAAGAAAAAAACCTTCTCAGTAAGTTGGATCGTTTCCTTAAAAACTGTATTCGTTTCATATATCGATTACGTAAATACGATATCTCTCAACACCGTCAGCAGCTCAATTGGCTCCCTATTCGCGAGCGTAGGAACGTTAGAGTTGTCTGCATGCTCTTCAATATTCTATTAGATCCACTTACTCCAGATTAATTGAAATCCAGATTTCAGTTTCTGGGCGACTCTAATGAACGTAGCCTTCGCTCCAGTGACAACTTTCTCCTGAAAACACCATCCCACTCTTCTGGCTTCGTCTCCCAATCATTTTCTTTTTCGCCTGTACAACTTTGGAACGATTTGCCCTTAAAATATCCGCAGTGCCCCAAGTAAGTGCGTGTTCAAGAAAATGGTCCGCGAACATTACTCGAGCTGATTACACTTATCATGATAGATCTGTTTTGACTTTATGTGTTATTTATTTATAGTTGTATGTATAATATGTGTATGTATAAATTATATATCATGTTATTGCTACTTTAGTATGTATACCTTTTAATACTCATATATTAATAAGCATTTACAAATTTTCATTTGTTATTTAATTTTAGTATTTTTTTCTTGTATTTAATTAGTTCCTTCTGTTTTCTTTTAACTGTAATTTTTTTTTATTGCTGCTGTTCATTTTCTTCCTGACACCTTTTCCAGTTGACTGGAAGAGAATGCATATTAGCATTGAGTCCGCCATTTGTTATATATTTTGCAATAAAGATTAAATAAATAAATATGCACGATTTTAATGAAACTAGGTATTTGGTAGTATTTTGACAAGAAAACAGCAACTTTTCCATACAGTAGGCCCTTGAAGTTGAGCGATACCGACACCTGTATAGGTATTAACGTTAGTACGGAAGGGTTGTCTTAAAATGTGAAGGTAGATGTTTTAGGACCCCGACGGTATTGTGAAAAAAAAAATCGGGGCAGGATGTCTCAAAATTTATTATTTAACATGCTTATATTTAATTTTAATTCGTCAATTTTAACATTGCGTTTCTTATTTCTTGTCAAAATAGTACCAAAAACCGAGTTTCATCAAAATCGTCCCACAAACAAAAAAATTGGCCGCCATCTTGGATTTTTTATAATTTTACCATTGCGTTGCTGTTTTCTGGTCAAAATTGTACCAAAAACCGAGTTTCATCAAAATCGGCCAACAAACAAAAATTTGGGCACCATCTTTAATTTTTTTACATTTTTGACATTGCGTTGCTATTTTCTTATCCAAATAGTACCAAAAACCGAATTTCATCAAAATCGGCCCACAAACAAAAAAGTTGGCTGCCATCTTGGATTTCTTACATTTTAAAAATTGCTTTGCTGTTTTCTTGTCAAAATAGTACCAGAAACCGAGTTTCATCAAAATCGGATAACAAACAAAAATTTGGGCGCCATCTTTAATTTTTTTACATTTTTGACATTGCGTTGCTATTTTCTTGTCAAAATAAAACCAAAAACCAAGTTTCATCAAAATCAGCCCACAAACAACAAAGTTGGCCGCTATCTTGGATTTTTAATATGTTTTACATTGCGTTGCTGTTTTTTTGTCAAAATAGTACCAGAAACAGAGTTTCATCAAAATTGGTCCAAAAACTTAAAAGTTGGCCGCCATTTTGGATTTTTAATATTTTTAACATTGCGTTGCTGTTCCCTTGACAAAATAGTACCAGAAACCGAGTTTCATCAGAATCACCCCACTTACAAAAAAGTTGGCCGCCATCTTGGATTTTTCAAAAATTTTATCATTGCGTTGCAGTTTTCTTGTCAAAATAGTACCAAAAACTGAGTTTCATCAAAATCGGCCAACAAACAAAAAAGTTGGCCACTATCTTGGATTTCTAATATTTTTATCATTGCGTTGCTGTTTTCTTGTCAAAATAGTACCAGAAACCGAGTTTCATCGAAAACGGCCAAGAAACAAAAAAGTTGGCCGCCATCTTGGATTTTTAATTATTTTAACATTGTGTTGCTGTTTTCTTGTCAAAATAGTACCAAAAACTGAGTTTCATCAAAATTGGCCGATAAATAAAAAAGTTGGCCGCCATCTTGGATTTTTCAAAAATTTTATCATTGCGTTGCAGTTTTCTTGTCAAAATAGTACTAAAAACCAAGTTTCATCAAAATCGGCCCACAAACAAAAAAGTTGGCCGCCATCATATTATTCCCATAGGATAACGTCTCGTTCTCGTGCAGTCCACGCGGTCGAAACCGCGGGCGGAAGGCTAGTCACAATATAAACCTGTGAACTCAATGACGTTTTATTAATAGACACGTTACACTCGAATAGATTGCATTTTAAAATGGCGAATTTGTTTTTCATTACGTACTACGCTTTAAGAGACAAAAAACAAACACATGTTGTCAAAATATATTTATCTCTTCCTAACAACAGGCATTTCCGCATATCTATCTCTTTTTCACCAAATAATGTTAGTAAGAGACATATATACACAAACCCCCCACTGTCAAAAAGAGATAAACAATTATTGCAAGCACTGTCTTGTGTGCCAGTTTTCTGTCTCTTTCATGCGTTCACAAGCATCTCGCTCATGCATGTCGAACTGGCGACAGCGCAAATGTCATCACTAATTATTTAATTTTTAATTTAAATTTATATTTTCAATAATTACGTATGAAATAAATCAATTTTCTTGTCTTATAAAGATCCGGCATAGTTTTTGCAACTTCTCTAAACACAGGAAGGCATTAAATTCATTATTTCAGGCGTAATCGAGAAATTGTCACAGCGCGTTGACACGACAAGGGTCTGTGTGTGACTAAGTAAACTTCGGGCAATTACCTTACTTTTTCGTCGCCACTTTTTAGTTTCAGATAACGTATCTACATATAAAACATCATTGTGTGAACTTCGCCATATCTATTTACCTTTTTAGTAAGTTAGTCAAGCAAGATGTATAAAATGTAACTCCTTTTTTTCGGCGAAGTCTTACAACTATACGCGTGACAACCCTTACAGTATTACAACTGTCTGGACATCGGCGGCATTGGGCGTTTTCACATTGGACGATAACGGTAACGACACGATATCGGCACGATATCGTCGGACGGGCAGTTTCATACAATCACTACTAAATGCTTTCACACTGTGTCGTTACCGTCAACGATATCGTCTGTCGTGCCGATATCGGTGACGACACAAGTGCGGAAGATGCGAAGCCGGTTATTAACGAAAGTAACCAAGGGTAATTAACAGTTTATCTGTTATTTACTGCATTTTTGGGTTTTTACGCTAAAAGCCACCGCTAGGTAGCGCTTGTTTCTTGATTTGCTAGGTGTGAGTTCCGCGACGATTAGATATGCCTGCTTGTTTATTGGTGGAGAGGAAAGAGGAGGTGGATCTCCTCCCGCCTCACCTCTCCCATTTCGAGTATGTAATGTAATATCGACAATGACCGAACGATAGTAATAATTTTTAAGTGACTTCAAAAAAAAGAAGCTTCTCAGTTTGACCTGTGTTTTTTTGTATGTATGTTTGTCCGCGATTATCTCGCTTTTGGCTAAACTGATTTTAATGCGGTTTTCGGGAAAGTATTTGTTACATTTAGGATAAGGTTTTAGTATTTTAACCGACTTCAAAAACGGAGGTTCTCAGTTTGACCCGTATGTATGTATGAAGGTTTGTCCGCGAGATGCGGTTTTCAGAAAAGTATTTGTTACATTTAGGAAAAGGTTTTGGTATTACAACCGACTTTGAAAAAGGAGGTTCTCAGTTTGACCCTTTATGTACATTATGTATGTTTGTCCGTGAATATCTCACGTTTGGCTGAATCGATTTTGATACGTTTTACATCAGATGAGTATTTGTGATTGATGCGGTTTATGTGTACATCCTAACATACTATAGGCACAGAATAAGCAACTTTTCATACAGTAGGCCGACGAAGACGTCTAGACAGGTCAATCGTGCGGGGCTTGCGGGGTGAGACGGGGAAGTGGTTGTCCCGAGTTACATACAACGCCGTTCATAGTAACTCGGGACACGTCTTCCAGGACTATCACGTCTATAACGTTTTAATTTATTATTAGATTAATAGTAACATATTTTATGGTGCATAGCTTTTTCACTATGAGTGCGTGTAAATCTTCATCTCGCTTATTAAAAAAAAGGCAATTTCCAAAATTCAAGATGGCGGCCAACTTTTTTGTTTGCGGGCCGATTTTGATGAAACTTAGTTTTTGGTACAATTTTGACAAGAAAACAACAACACAATGTCAAAAATAAAAAAAACAAGAAGGCGGCCAATTTTTTTTTTGAAAAGCCGATTTTGATGACATTTAGTTTCTGGTACTATTTTGACACGAAAACAACAACGCAATGTTAAAAGTATAAAAAAATCAAAGATGGCGGCCAACTTTTTTGTTTGCAGGCCGATTTAGATGAAACTCAGTTTCTGGTACTATTTTGACAAGAAAACAGCAACGCAATGTTAAAAATATTAAAAATCCAAGATGGCGGCCAACTTTTTTGTTTGTGAGCTAATTTTGATGAAACTTGTTTTTAGTACAATTATGACAAGAAAACAACAACGCAATGTCAAAACTAAAAAAAAACCATGATGGCGGCCAACTTTTTTTTGTAAGCCGATTTTGATGAAACTTAGATTCTGGTACTATTTTGACAAGAAAACAACAACGCAATGTTAAAAGTATAAAAAATCCAAGATGGCGGCCAACTTTTTTGTTTGCAGGCTAATTTCGATGAAACTCAGTTTCTGGTACTACTTTGACAAGAAAACAGCAACGCAATGTTAAAAATATAAAAATCCAAGATGGCGGCCAAATTTTTTGTTTGCTGGCCGATTTCGATTAAATTCAGTTTCTGGTACTATTTTAACAAGAAAACAACAACGCAATGATAAAAGTATTAATAAATCCAAGATGGCGGCCAACTTTTTTGTATACTGGTGGCCTACCACAAGCTCTTATAGCAGTTATTTTATTAAGTTGAGAGAGTGAGACTCTGCTCTACACGCCGTATAGCGGCGTCTCACTCTCTCAACTTAAAAATAACTGCTATAAGAGCTTGTGGTAGGCCACCAGGCTGATTTCGATGAAACTCAGTTTCTGGTATTATTTTGACAAGAAAACAGCAACGCAATGTTAAAATTATTAAAAATCCAAGATGGCGGCCAACTTTTTTGTTTGCAGGCTGATTTTGATGAAACTTGGTTTTTAGTACAATTTTGGCAAGAAAACAACAACACAATGTCAAAAATAAAAAAAAACAAGATGGCGGCCAACTTTTTTTTGTAATCCGATTTTGATGAAACTTAGTTTCTGTTACTATTTTGACAAAAAAACAACAACGCAATGTTAAAAGTATTAAAAAATCCAAGATGGCAGCCAACCTTTTTTATTTGTGAGCCGATTTGGATAAAACTCGATTTTTGGTACTATTTTGACAAAAAAAAACAGCAACGAAATGTTAAAATATTAAAGATCCACGATGGCGGCCGACTTTTTTGTTTGTGGGCCGATTTAGAAGAAACTCTGTTTTTGGTCCTATTTTGACAAGGCAACACCAACGCTAAATTATATATACATAAATGTTACAATTACCACAGTATAACCAATTTTTATATATAGTAGTAATCTTAGCTTTTTTAGTATACTCTGTATTGCTATGCCCTAGCAGGGCGTCACATGTATACCGAATTTGTAACTACTACCATCGTGCTTATTTATGTAATGTGACATGCAATAAATGATTTGATTGATTGATTGATTGCCCTTGAAGTTAGGCGATACCGACGTCTGTATAGGTATTTCTGTAAGTACGGAAGGTTTGTAACAAAATTAAAATGTGGCAGGTACATTTTGGTGTATTGCGAAATAAAATAAAATAAATAATTATGGTTAGCATTTTAGGGGTAAGAAGTATCAAAATAAGATATATTACATGTTTTATTTAATTTCACCTATAATTGTATCTGTCTGTCTGTCTGCTATGAAATTTTGCAAGGTTAAGTTGACCTACTCCTAACGTTTGAATGGGTTGAAGTTTTGTTAAAGAAAAATATTCAGATTGGAAATAAGCCGATTCATAATTCTGAACCTTTAAAGCGCCTTCGTATATATATCAAAATCATCTCATGTCACAATCATTATTTTCAAACTCTGTAACTTAATTTTTAATTACTTATTTTTAATTTTTTTAAATAGGGTTTACAGCTGTCAAAAACACAGTAAATTACGAAGGATGTTACGTCGTGATTTACTGTGTTTGTGTTAAAGCAAATTAATAATTAATAAAATCTTTTACTTGACATGATGATGATGATGAAACTTGACTCTGTCTCAAGCTTTCAATTAAAAACCTGTTACATTTTAATAAGCGAAAAGAGAGAAACAAAAAACGGCCACCATCTTGACCATTTGTATTACATTGTGTTAAGAACGGTTTTCTTGTCAAAATAGTACAAAAAACCGAGTTATATCAAAATCGGCCCACAAACAAAAAGTCAGCCGCCATCTTGGATTTTTAGTTTAACATTTCGTTGCTGTTTTCTTTTCAAAATAGTACCAGAAACTGAATTTCATCGAAATCGGCCAGCAAACAAAAAATTTGGCCGCCATCTTGAATTTTTATATTTTTAACATTGCGTTGCTGTTTTCTTGTCAAAATAGAACCAGAAACTGAGTTTCATTGAAATCGGCCTGCAAATAAAAAAGTTGGCTGCCATCTTGGATTTTTTAATACTTTTAACATTGCGTTGCTGTTTTCTTGTCAAAATAGTACCAGAAACTAAGTTTCATCAAAATCGGCTTACAAAAAAAAAGTTGGCCGCCATCTTGGTTTTTTAATTTTTTGACATTGTGTTGTTGTTTTCTTGTCAAAATTGTACTAAAAACCAAGTTTCATCAAAATCGGCCTGCAAACAAAAAAGTTGGCCGCCATTTTAGATTTTTTTATATTTTTACCATTGCGTTGCTGTTTTCTTGACAAATTAAAATCAGAAACTGAGTTTTATCAAAATCGGCTTACGAACAAAAAAGTTGGCCGCCATCTTGGATTTCTTTATATTTTTAACATTGCGTTGCTGTTTTCTTGTCAAAATAGTACCATAAATCGAGTTTTATCGAAATCGGCCCACAAACTAAAAAGTTGACCGCCATCTTGGATTTTAAATTTTTTGACATTGCGTTGCTGTTTTCTAGTCAAAATAGAACCACAAACTGAGTTTCATTGAAATCGGCCTGCAAACAAAAAAGTTGGCCGCCATCTTGGATTTCTTTATATTTTTAACATTGCGTTGCTGTTTTCTTGTCAAAATAGTACCATAAATCGAGCATCATCGAAATTAGCCCACAAACAAAAAAGTCGGCCGCCATCTTGAATTTTTTAATATTTTTGACATTGCATTGCATTATTAAATTATTTTATTAATTTAATATCGCAATACTAATGTACCCACCCGGGGTCGTAAAAGGTCCACCTTCACATTTTAAAGTGACAACCCTTACGTACTTGCGTAAATATCTATACGGGCGTCGGTATCGCCCAACTTCAAGGGCGTCGACCAACATAGGTATAAATAAAACACTTTCACGGATTTTTTCACGCAATTTATTTAACAACTTGGTTGTTGTTAAATAAATTTAAATAAATAACACGGATTTTTTCACGCAATTTATTTAACAACAACCAAGTTGTTAAATAAATAGCGTGAAAAAATCCGTGAAAGTATTTTATTTATATGGACAGTTCGCGCAGAAATCTAAGATGTGTTTATACTATAGGTACTATTTACCAAGATAATAGGTAGGTACACGAAAATTGCCTGCATGATGCACTAAAAAGAAAGACATAAAAAATATTTTTATAAAAAATAAAAGTGCCTTCAAAAAAATGCCGCCGAAAAGGCAGAAATAATACCTCTAACTCTAATAATGTATTCACAACAAATAACTTAAGTAGTACTTTGAAGTGCCCGACGTCTTGAAAGTACTTACTTACGTTATTTGGTGTTAATTCAGTATAGAGGTATTATTTATTTCTTACTTTTTGGTGGCATTTTTTTAAAGGCGCTTTTTTTATATAGGTAAGTAATATGTGCATGTAAAAATAATGTGCCTTATTGGTGTGGATCTATAATTGGTTTACTGTAGCTATTAATAGTTTCATAATTGGTATTTTAACTGTTGATCCACCAAATAAATAAAATGTCCTCGAAAGTGTCCTGGCTTATTCGAAAAAAATTGTAAAACATTTTACTTCGCGCACACAGTTTATCGAAGAGAAGGTAATATGTTCCCTCTAAATATCGCACTTGAAGAATAGGATCAACTCAAAATGTTCTTTGACGATATCGTTTTTTTCGCCGTAAATATAAAAGATAAAGCAAACGTAATTTGTTTACTGCTGCCATTATTACCTCGAATACCTATACTAGTATAATAACTAATATAAAACTTGGAGCCGCGCGGTTACTTTAGCTGGCGTAATGCGACTAACCGCATAGCAAGCTGCTGGTTATCGTTTCACACACCGATATCGTTCCGATATCGTGACGATATCGTGCCGATATCGGCGGACGATATCGGGACGATATCGGTGTAATATCGTGTCGTTACCGTTATCGTCCAGTGTGAAAACGCCCATTTTCGCCAATGTCAAACGCGATGACCATTTTCTAAATGACCAAATAATTATATAGGTATTTATACAGAAAATATTCAACACAAATTTTTTAAGCGTTTACAGTATAGGTTTAAAGATTTTGATAATAAAATGATCGAGTCACTATCTTTGAGACGAACTTATAAAGACCAAGCATTCCTTCACAAAATTGTCAATAATTTAGTGGATTCTCCGTATCTGCTTAGTAGGATACGATTCAAATGCTCGCGAGACTAAGGCGTCCAACACACTGCCTCCGGTTTCCGCACTACCGGACGGAGATGCGGCGTGATTTTTCATACACTGTGGGTTTTGTATGCACATCAAAATTCTACAGCCATAGTTAAGAAGCGCACTACCACAAACCGGAGCGTCGTGCGGTGCAGTGTGGGATCCGTCTTAATGCTCGTATAAAACACACGTTTCTTTCGCCGTTGTGTAGGGTCAATTATAGAAAGAATAGTTTCTTAATTAGAGCTACAAATGAGTTCAATGAAAAATTTAACCACATTGATATATTTCATGAAAAGTATGGGCGTTTCCGTAACCTTTTGCGGAAATAAAAATAAAAATGCATAGTTAAGTTTATAATAATAAGTTAAATTACTTAAGTATGTAGGTACTGCTAATAAATTTATTCAAGTATGTGTTAAGTAAAGCACATTGTATTGTTTCTGTTGTCATATAGTGTACTGGTCAAGCAATGTGAACCTGTTATTTAGGTATGAATGTTTCAACCTCTATCTTAATTTTAATTTTGTTATACTCAACAAGTACTTAATGTAAAAAACCATTAGTGGAAACTGTTAGGCTAGTGTGTTATAATATTGTATTCGTTTTTATGTGAAATTATGTAGCTGTTGTTTCCTAAATAAAGTAAATAAATAAATAAAGTAAATTATTGTATTCATTTTGCATTGTCAATCAATTTATTATTTAACCTAAATTAATTCACCGCGGTTATTTGGACTGTTTATTATTCTGGCATCTATTGTCGAAATAGTTAACGCCTTTTTTACACTATGTTATAATAATACAATACCGTCCTTAAAAAAAGTAAAAAATGATAGTCCCCATCTGTCAATTTTGTTCTCACAAAAATTAAAAATTCAATCTCTGAAAGTATGGTACTTAGAGAAACGGATGATAGGCTAACTTCTAGTAAAGATTTCGTAAAAAAACGTAAGCTTACTTTCATTAATCTATGTGGCGAAGCCTAGTCAGTAGAACCGAAAACGTCAGGCCCTCAGTTCATCAATTGTCAGAATATAAAAATTCCAATTATTACTAAACTATTAACGTTTCCACCATTGTTTCTACGTTAGAAATTCTCAGAATTGTTAAAGAATCAGAAATTCAAAGAATTTTATGTATTTCTTTAGTTTACTTGCAAAATTGGAAGATTCATTATTGTACAAATTGATGAACTGAGGGCCCAAGCTAAACCTTTATTAATCTGTAACGGTATATTGTAGACAATTGAAAACTTCTGAAAAGATTTTATGAATTTTTTACTATATTCGGATTGAAAAATTATTAACAATCAATGCTTAATTACTTTGACAGGTGACAGCAAATTTTTGACAATTGATGAACTGAGGGCCTGACTCATTTGGCCATAGCAGTTTTAATTGACTATTAGAAATTAAATGGAGTTTTGAATGGAATCAACTATTTTTTTACTAAATCCCCTGATAGGTCTCAAGCTGTTTCTTGCTATGGCCCTCAAACCTTTAATACGTTCACTTTTTTACTCTGTCAAATGTCAAATTTTTGTAATGTCTTGTTTGTCAATTTGTCTTTGTCAATCGTTTGTATAATCTGCAGCAGAATACGGATTTTTGTTTTATTGAATGATTCATTCGGGTGTATTGTACGTTCTTACTCAATACTCAAATAAATAATGAAAACAGTGTTTAAATTTAGATAAAAGAGTGTGTGTTCATCAAGAACAGTATGATAAAACATTAAAAACATGAGGAACAGATGCTCAGTCTTTTTGAGGCTACTGGCTTAGTGTTCATCTAGAGTTGGTGGTTCTTGTGATCAGAGTGCCCCATCAAAATGCCTTTCGACTTCTTGTGTTGTGTGAGACCCGGGGTAGAAGATGTGGTCGAGCTGGATTATTCACATCAGTCGCTATCTGATGTCCCTACCGAAGTGTTTGTATACGAGAGGACTCTCGAAAGTTTATATTGTCAGAGTAACCGTATCACCGAGCTTCCGCGACAACTTTTCATGTGCCATGGACTAAAGTATTTAGACCTGAGTGATAATGAGCTCCAAGCCATACCCACTGCCATATCTTCCCTTGTGAATTTACACCATTTTAACATAAGCAGGAATACTCTTACATCTATTCCTGAAACAATGAAAGCATTAAAGTATTTAGTATTTTTAGACCTTAGTGTCAATCCTTTGGAAAAGCTTCCTGATGCTATTACAAATTTGATTGCTCTACAGGAATTATACTTAAATGACACGTATCTGGAGTACCTTCCAGGAAATTTTGGACGATTAGCAAGTTTACGTATTCTAGAGCTACGTGACAATTATCTAATGATACTGCCAAAATCACTTTCAAGATCTACGGAATTATTAAGATTGGACATTGGACAAAATGAATTTCAAGAGTTCCCAGAAGTTATTGGAAGATTTATGAAATTGAAGGAATTGTGGTTAGACAGTAATAGTTTGACAAGCATTCCATCTGCCATAAAACCCTTAGAGTGTTTGGTACATTTAGAAGCCAGCAATAATATGATTGAAGAAATAGCTCCTGAAATTGGATACTGCACAAAGTTGATGGATTTAAGTTTGTCTATAAACAGTTTGACACAATTACCGGACACAATAGGACAGCTATCCAATTTAACAACCTTGAAATTAGATAATAACAGGTTATATTCTATTCCTGATACTATCGGACAGTTAGCAAATTTAGAGGAATTGATGCTTATGTCCAATTATCTAGAAAAAATGCCATCATCTATTGGTTTACTTAGAAAATTACAATATCTAAATATTGATGAAAATATGTTGCGTGCCATACCTCCAGAAATTGGGAGTTGTAGTAAGTTGTCAGTGTTATCATTACGTTCAAACAAACTTACAAAAATTCCTCCGGAAATCGGCCATTTATCTTCTTTAAGAGTTTTAAATTTGGTAAGAAATTCATTGAATTGTCTTCCTCAATCCCTTTTAAATTGTGATAATTTAGTGGCTCTATGGCTATCTGAAAATCAAAGTAAACCTTTAGTGCCTATGCATTCTGAAGTTGATCCTCATACTTATGAACAAATCCTTACTTGTTTCCTCTTCCCCCAAGTGCCTTTAACTCCCATGGAAATTAAAACAGACAATGATAAACCTGAAAATGCAGAGAATCAACCATCGGTACGCCATATTAGTTTTGTTGACATGAAAGCTAATCCAAAAATTCCAGAAAAACCAGGTCAACTAAGGAGAGCTCCAACTCCTTATCCAAAAGAATTAAGAGCTCTTGCAAAACATGCAAGAAATATTCAGAAAGACAATACCCAGGATATATCTCCCTTGCAAAATGCTGTGCACATAAAAGCAGCAAAGATAACTCCTACTTTACAACAAAGATTTGCATCAGATAACAAGATACAAAATGACAAATCTACTACAGGTAGTATGGATGGGATTAATAAACATATGAAAAATTCAGTGTATGATAATCTGCCAACTGAGAACACTTATGATAGACCATTGGATCTAACTTATGAACAAGATAAAACATACAAAAGTGTTGATCATGCATTGTATCCTGAAAGTAATGGAACAACTACTAAAAACGAATATCAAAATGATGTTACTGAGCAGTATAGTATGAACCAAAGATATACCAAAATGAATGAGAAATATGTGTCTCGACAGGATATGGAAAGGTCTAGTGGTCCTATGACTCAAACTGGCTTTAGTGGACGTGTGGATCATAAACCTTATGCTATTTCAAATGATTCCAGCTACCATCATAATATTGAAGATGCTCATAATATGTTGCAGAGGCTTAGTGTTAGCTCACATGATAGGCACTCAAAAAATGAAACAATACTTGCTCCTCACTTTGACGAAAGCAAATATCCAAGGACTGCAATGGACAATGTCCCTACATTTGAACCCATATACTCTAGGAAAGAGCATAGAATATGCACACCACTGCCTGAAGTCAACTATCCTGAAAATGTCTATAGTACAGGGAATTATTCTCACAATAAGGAGAAAATTTATGGACAGCGGCACTTTGATTCTTATAACTATCCTCCACATGGAAGTTGTGATTTAACAAATCCTCATGTGCACACTGTTAGCCAGGTTGTGAGCTCTACTACTATGCCTAATCTTAGCAACTATAATAACATGTATTCCAGTACTGGTATTGAGGGTCACCAATATTCTGGATCTATGCATCAATCACCTACTCCAAATGCAAATATTTATAGTGCATGCACTGCATCAGCAGCTAGCCCTACATATATTTCATCTCAATCTCCAGAGCTATATTCTCCAACTGGACATACTAATACTACAAATCCTTATCGCATGACAGATACACCTCTCATTTCTGATGATGGTAGTTATAGTCATGTTCATTCGCCAACAAGTCAAAATATGTTTGAACTATTTGATGGTATACCACCAGCTCCCAATCCACCAAGTGTCGTAGCTCATCGCCACAGCCCCAGCGGCTTGCCAGAACCAGTGTATAGTCGAGGACAGCCGCCACCTTACCATATAGCGGCACCATACACCAAACATGCCCAGTACTTTAATGGTACGGGTGGATAGTGACGACCGAACTGCGGAACACCACACGTTTGTCAAAGAAGTCGTGGATATTCTTATAAACGTTATTAGCAAAAAATGTGGAACGATGTATCGCCTAAGTACCTATTTTAAAATGTCATTATCTGTTTTCTAGATGTGCAATTTAAATGTGATATAATGTATAATAATATTAATGAACGTAATTTTTAAGGTGCTAAGTGATGGATCATGTTGTTGGAGTACCTATTACGATATTTTATGGAAAGAGTTAATCTTACGAAAAAAAAAAAGATTGAGTGCTAATTTTAAATGTGGTATGGAGTGCATTTATTAATGTTTTATAATGAAGAGATTTTCGTACGTACTGCATTAGTACGACTTGTAACAACTATGTTGTTTCGTATTTGATAAATTGTTATGGAAACTCCTTGTATTCCTTGCATAGGTTGTTTCATGTCCAGAGTCGTGCTTGTATTCTTCTTAAACATTTACAACTTTTTATTACTTCAGATTATGAGATAAAAATTGGAGTCAAACTCCTATTATTGAGAAACTCTTGGTGTCTTCACCAATATAAATTTCATCAAAAATATGTGGCATATAGAGTATTTAGCGCGTTAATTCCCGATATTTCGGGATTGAAAGATGACACAAAATGTTTGAGACAGGCAATAAGACCATTGGAATAAAATATTGTAAGTTAGAGTAAGTGATCAGATTAAGTTTATTGTAAATTGAACAAAATTTCAAAATGAACCGCGCAATCTTGGATTAGAAGTTCGTTCCTACGTTCCTATTCCTATACTTATTCATAATATAATTTCGTTTTTATAATATGTGATAGATGTCTATATTCTTATTACTTACATAACTTTCGTTAATCTATATTTGACACCATGTCAACCATGTTTCGAGAAACACTGAAAATTCGCTGGTGGTGGGAAATTTTGATGGAGCTTTAAAGGGCATTCCTAGTTTCTATCAGCCCTTGCGGGGTATATTGAACCCGTTATAAACCTACTCTCTTTTCTTTGTCGCAATGGATATACAATGAGATTATATTTACTTTAAGAAAGCTGTTAGACTCCTGAATGTAAACGGCCTTCCTACTTCCTGTTTTTAGGGTTCCATACCAAAATGGTAAAAAGGAACCCTTATAGTGCGACTTTGTCTGTCTGTCACAGCTGGATATCTCAAGAACTACTAATGCTATCAACTTGAAATTTGGAACAATAAAACGATGTCTCTAAATAGTCAACTTTTTCAGAAATCATCAACATTTATTACATTAGTTGGCGCTGTCCTAAAACTGCAATTTTGTACACCGCAAATTCTCTGATGAATATCCTCGCCGATGAAAACATTTTCATGTTTTATTTATTTAAACTTATTCATGATGGTACGGAACCCTCGGTGCGCGAGTTCGACTGGCTCTTGACCGGTTTTATTTCTGTTGGGTAGTTTAAAGAGCATTTCTTTTTTATTGTTGGAGATGCGGGAGCGAGTTTATTTACTTCACTTGTTTTAATAGTTTCTTACGATTTACTGTTTTTGAGAACCACGAGATTTATCTTCAGACTAGTGGCCGCCCGCGGTTTCACCCGCGTGGTTCCCGTTCCCGTGGGAATATCAGGATAAAAAGTACATATAAACCTTCCTCTTGAATCACTCTATCTATTAAAAAAAAACGCATCAAAATCCGTTGCGTAGTTTCAAAGATTTAAGCATACAAAGGGACATAGGGACAGAGAAAGCGACTTTGTTTTATACTATGTAGTGATGATGCATCTGAAAATGCATTAAGGTCTCTACAGACGAAACCCGCCCGGCGGCAGCGGGGGTTTGGTCTGTAGAGAGAGGCCTTTAGGTCAGAACAAAAATTTGCGACCGCTCTGCAATTTCTACAGAAAAAATTATTGTCAAGCAAGTCACGAATTATTTTTGATATAAGTACCTAGGTAAATAAACTTTAGGGTTTATACCACGAGTATAAGGCAGTTTATCGCTAATATTTATCTAAATGAGTGCGTTGTTGTAATACGAGTGATCACTTTTCGGTGTAGTTCATGGTAGTTCCAAGCCCGCTGTGGCGACACCCTTGGTCGACCTATAGGTTGCTCAAAATTATTGACAATTAGATGAGTTTAGAGCTTACATGTGCTAAGTAAATCTGATTAAGGTAAACCTAAAAATGTATATAGAAATGTTTTAATTTTAACCTTACGTTTTTGTTTTTGCTTACTATTGGTTGAATTAACTTGGCACTTTATTTTTACAAATTAAATTCATTTAATATTTTATTTAGAGTAAGTTAGCTAAACACTAGCAAGATTATACGGTATGATATAATTTTCGAGCAAACTATGTTTATTAAGTAGATCATGTTT
The DNA here is from genome assembly GCA_949710035.1 of Crambus lathoniellus. Taxonomy (NCBI): domain Eukaryota; kingdom Metazoa; phylum Arthropoda; class Insecta; order Lepidoptera; family Crambidae; genus Crambus; species Crambus lathoniellus. Next base: position 17,074,309 of record OX453303.1, on the reverse strand, counting down.
CTTTGTATCAAGTAAATAGGTAGAGTAAAATTGATTAGATTCTTAGTTTAAAATACCTAAAATTTATCTATTAGACGGTACTTATGTAGGCACTAATTATAATAATAATGTTTGACTAAAATCTATAAATACAATAAAATCACAATGACGAATCGTCACAAATTTGTTAATATTTTAATGTGCATTTCTATCATACAAAGGGTTTGAGGTACTTATGCAGTTTTTGTTGCGAAAATTATTCCTTTTGTAAATGAATGTTATGGAGATCAACGAAGTAGGTGATGCCATTCAAAAGTTTAAAACTATGTTATATTATCTGACGATCCATATGCTGAAGCAATGTTAATCGTGCTTTTTACAATCACACCAATTTATCTAAGCCCATGTTAATTTCATTGAGAAACTGTGTCATAGAAAACTTGATAATGGATAAATATATACTTAAATACTTTTTGTTTGTAAATACATACTTACCTACTTAATAAATATAGAAAACACCCAGACCAAGACAAATAGACATGTTCATGAAAAAATAGACATGTTCATGCACACAAATATTTGTCTTGTTCGGGAATCGAACCCGAGATCTCCGGCGCAGAAGATCCTACCCCTGCGTCAAATCGGGCGTCAAAAAATCTGGTGGTTCTTCCGCTATTTGTCTCAGAATGTGTATTTGTTTAAGTTGGATTACAGAAAAATCAATGTTATCTAGTTAAGAGTCCCTATTTCAAAATTCCATCATCATAAGTTTAAGTATTTAATTACTTCGACGAGTTTCCTAAACTCTCAGAATGAGTGCACTTTTGGAAAGAAGTCGATACTTGTGAATTAGTAGGTAATTATCAACTCAATGATTTATTATGCCTATTAAAATGATATACCTAAATTATTAAAAAAATAAATCGCAGTCTCTACGTCATCAGTTGCTCCAACAGTAAAAAAAATATTAAGTATTGCATCAATATCGTTATGTTAGCAGGAAATACACATGGGTGGAGTGGACTATTGGAAAATATAATAAAATAATACCTAACGATAATTTTGCAGTAGGTAGGTACTTACTTCTTTCTGCCTACTTACGTTACTATCCATTTTCTCGGGTCTGAAGACGTTCATGAAAATCGGTAGGCGGACGTCTGCCTACCTACAGCTTAATTTTATGCGAAGGCGGATTTAAATTTGCCAACTGTGGGCATTCGATTTTTTATATAATCCCGCCAGTGTACTGTAACCTACATTCTTTCAGTATTCATAGTTATTTTTTTTATTATTCTGCTCTGCCTATGATCGGGTACATCTACATTTAATAAAATTTATAGTTAACGCTTCTACAAATGAATAGGTACACAGACATTGTTGTTGCTCTCTAATTAATATATTTTTTACTAAAATTTAATCATAAATTGGATTTGAACAAACCGCAATCAAAGTTGGTATATTTTAGTACCTAGCCTGTTGTGCTTACTTATATAAAAAAAACCACTTCCAAACCGAGAAAGGATAAATCAGTAGGTATATTTTCATGATTATAAAATTATTATATTACTTACTTACATGCTATGATTCAGCCTGATAGATAGCAATAATTCAAAACTCTGGGGTTTGTTTGTATATTAGCATTCCAAAATTTTTTTTTTACTATTTGACCGGTAAGCACTTATTACTTACCTACCTACTTTTTCATAAATTCCACTCAATAAAAATACTTACTTAAATAATTATTTTGCTACCAATATTTTTGTTTCATCTAAGTATGTAAGTAAGTACTTTTTTTTTTACTATTTACTTATTTTATATTAAAACTCAAAATATATTTAGGAAACAGTAATTTATGGTGTATTGTAATTTTTCTTCAGTCTGTATCAGGATTCGCTAAAAGTACTTACTTACATAAAGTTAATACTTACAATATTTTTCAAATCTAGTCACTATTCAATTAAGTAAATAAAATAAATATTTTTATGATATCATCGGTATTAACTACTGGGACCATTTATTATTATTGTACCTTCTTAATGAACAAATGATTGTACATAATCGTTTAATTGTTAAAACGAAAACATAAAATGTTAAAATCTATAAGACACAAGAGATTTGGTCATCTGTGTGTAAAAAAATTGTTAGATATTGATTATACCACATTATACTTAAAATACAGTCCCATTTCTTGATTACTTATAAATGAATATTTATTCCGAATTTTATCTTAAATTATTCACAATAAATGTGATGGTAAATTAACAAAATACATATAGTCCATGGAAATCGTACATTTTGCCTTGCGTTAAATGAGGTAGTTCTGATTTTTTTGTATGTTAGTAGTGATGAGATAGTAATGACAAATCCAAGTTTTCCACCTCGAAAGCCCTCCGGATCATTGTTAAATATTTAAAAATCCAATAAATTTTCTGATTTTTTTCAGTTTTTATCAATTTTTACCACCAAGGACCTGTGTTACGGCAAAAGTTACTATGCACGCTTTAAAGTAGACTAAATTTGCAATAAAAAAAGAATAATTTGGTTCTTGTAAGTCAAATAGTTTTTAAGATGGGGCAATTTAAAAGTTTGCAAAAACTCAAAAAAGGAAGTATTACAGTTTTTTTAGTTTTCGACATTTTGACCCATAGTAGTGGGTTTATGGCAAAAGTTAAAATTATTAGTTATAAAAGTCCATTAAATTTCCAACAAAATGAAACCAATTAGTAATATCAACTTACACTTGATAGTTCCTGAGACAGCTGTTCAAAGTTATTGAGGTAAGTAAACAATTATGTAATAGAAGGGTTTGCAAAATGAAGTACGCCCTAAAGGAAGGAGGATCTGGGAGGTGGTGGGATCAATTATGTACATTGTATGTATAATTTTAATGGACCAGGCACGTCCTCTGAATCCACAGCACACTTTTTGGGGGCAGCTTGCTGAGGTATAATTTCTTCATCGAACTGCTCAGGAAGGTCAAAATCGTCCTTTGATGGTGGGTTATACCGGTATATAATGGTTCATCAATGTCATCACACATCAGGTCTGGTATGTTCTCGCATGATTGGCCAATGCAGTAGCTGCAAACAGCCGAACATTTGAGTTCTGCTTTCCTGCAACCACATCTGCTGGTACAACCTTACATCTTTGGTATGCTTTCAAGGTGATTAAGTTTTGCGTGTCATTAACAGGGTAGAACGCTAACGTCTCCCAGATCCTTCTTCTTTATGGGCTTACTACCTTTTGCAAAGCCTTCTATTACATAATTGTTTACTTACCTACCTCTATAACTTTGAACAGCTGTGTCTTAGGAACTATCAGGTGTAAATCGACAAATTTAATCTTATTTTGTTAGAAATTTAATGGACTTTAATAACTAAACAAAAACTTTTGCCATAAACCCACTACTAAGGGGTCAAAGTTGACGAAAAATAAAAAAACTGTAATACTTCCTTTTTTGTGATTTTGCAAATTTTAAAATATCCGTATCTTAAAAACTATTTGGCTTACAAAAACCCAATTACTCTTTTTTTATTGCAAATTTAGTCTACTTTAAAGAGTGCATAGCAACATTTGCCGTGACTCAGATCCTTGGTGGTAAAAATTTACAAAAACTGAAAATTTATTGGATTTTTAAATATTTAACAATGATCCGGAGGGCTTTCGAGGTGGAAAACTTGGATTTGTCATTACCATCTCATCACTACTAACATATAAAAAAATCAGAACTACCTCATTTAATGCAAGGCAACACCACTTATTTGGTACGATTTCCATGTACTAATAAGAAACTTTTAAAGGACTGATTACAATACAAGCTCAAAAGTGTAATAAGAAAAGGAAAAATATTTACATATATGCAATTGCAGAGCATTATTGTCAAATGCGTAAACGCAAACTTATCTTTGCCCAATCAATATACTTACCTAATTTAAGGCGATACTCGGAAAAATTATGCTGAAGTGAGATAGCAATTAGAAGACGACGCGCGCGCGATTTTGCAGATTAGGCAAAAAAAAACACAAAATCACTTCGTATTAAAAACTATAGCTATTTTTTAAAAATGCTTCTACACGATCCTAAATATTATTCGTGTCCACTAATTAAACCAATTTCCAATACTTAGTATATGTAACCCCATTTAAGAAATATCTTGAATTTTCTTATTTTTTGAGGTCTTTTCGAAAAGAAAAAGTGTCGGGGCAAAACCATAAAATCGTGTTTCTGAAACTATACGATTCTAGATAAAGGTATGAAGAAATATATATCTTATTACCAGATTTGTAACAACTCTAACCGTCCTACAGTTTTATATCAAATCTATTTTTATCAAAAAGTCCATACTTTTTCCGAGTAGCGCCTTAATATAACGTAACTTGTGAAGTAACTAGGCCTTATATAACATTTTATTGAATTATTTATACATCACAATGCAATGTGTATGCATAGGTATGATATTTATATGAAATACCAAAACGCTACATTTTTTGAAGACTGAAACATAAAACATATCATTTAACTTTGTATTTTCTTGTAACTGTTAATTTAATTTTATATTTTTGTAATTCTGTATTTTTTTAATGCATCACTTATTTGGCAATTAAGTACTAATTGTATTATTTTTGATCAAATACTTATCCTTATTAAAATAAATATGGCATTATCTGCAATGCACACGCACAGCGACACGGCTGGTTTACAAACTAAAATAAATACTTACGTCAATATTCCTCAAATGAGATTGAACTTAACAATCACATTAAGTTTAAAATCAATTGAAGAATTTGACAGATTTTTATAACTTGATGTGCCGTAAACTTCGATCAACAATAACACCTAGTTCATAAATAATATATAATAAGTATTTAGTTTTTTTGGAGTGTATGTCGTTGAGATGTTATAAATAGAAGTCTTCTTGAGTTTATAAAACGTTTCTGTCACTCCTTTCAATTTATAACTCTAAAATGTGTTTTAAGAAAAATGTTACCTATGCTTATTTTCATTTTATGTTATGTTCATGGCAGTTAGATAGTAAAATTACCTGTTGTGTATGTCGTCGATCTGAAGTACAGGTATAGGTAAGTACTAATAATATTCGGTGACAATCTGACATAAGTACTACATGTCACAACAATTTTTTTATTACTCCTGCATACCCTAAAATATCTGTACTAATAAAAAATGTGTGGTGTAGGTATTTATATTATTTATTTGGCATTATTATTATTATGTGTATGTGGCTAGCAAGGTGCTATCGTTTTCAAGCCCTTTCCGCCCCCATGTGGTTGAACATGAACATTGCCATTGAATGATTCACTTTTACGTTAACATTGTTCAATTTGGTCGCTTCATTCAAATTGAAAAGCAAAAGTGAACCGTGTAATATTACCATTAGTTTGTGAGGCCATTAGACATTCGTGTCTTTGACGAAGCGTCCGTCAGTGATGTTTAGCGAGTGAACGAGCCGTTAATTTGAAAAGTTGTCACATATTTCTGTAAATCATATAAATCAAATTTTATTTTTCATGGAAAAATCGAGATTGCAGCAAGTGTATCGTCAAAATTTTTTAAAACATATTTTTTTCTACATAGTGTTACTATCTCAATGCACTCGTCCTAATTGTGACGTCCATTAATATTATAATTAAGTAGCAAGTAAATCAAATACCTAACTTCCTACCTAAAGTATAATTTTCTTCAATTCATGTTATATTAATGAGGCATTTTGATAACATAAATGTACATATAAATATACTTAGTGATGATAAACATGGTTTATCTAATACTTGTTTAGTTGTAATGATCATGCAAAATTAAAGAGGTGAGTAGAAAAGTTCTAAAACAATAAATTAGTGAATAAGTAATGTACTTATATTTATGTAAAGTTGTGACAAAATACGTTGTAACAATACAAATAAAACTAGCCAATAGATTATTAATAATTCGATGTACAAAATAATAATCTTTAAGTGATATTTATTGAGATTGAGATACAAAATATTGTTCAATTATGATTCAAAGAATAGGTTGGTTTTCTGTGCCATAGTTGTGCGTAAATATTAAAAGAATTTAATTAAACTATATGTGCACGCAGTAAAATATAATATGTACCTACTTACCATAATATCATAGATAAATCAATGTTAACAATTAAAGATTCGATGTGTTAGGTGTTTATCTGATGAAATATTTATTGGAATTTTAGCTCTACCTTTTTTCTCTCAGGGTACCTAAATAATTGATTGTTAATTAAATTATAAGACTTATAAGTATATATCAAAAAGAGCCCTTTTTAACTGAGCAAATAGTGTAAGTTTTTAAAACGATATACATTTTGTGTAAGTTACATAGTAACTATTTAGTAATCTGTGGTAAGGCTCTAAGTAGTCGCAGATATATCAACCAAAACCAGTGAGTTATAATGTACTAACGTACTAGAGAAGCTATCCCAAACAAAAATCTTGTAGTATTTTTGCTAAGCTAAGAGTTAGCCTCGCGACCAATCGAAAGCGCCCGTGCAGAAAGCGGCAACCAATAGTAGTGCAACCAGACATAGATCAAACATTGCAGAACAGACATAGCTTTTGTGCGTGTTTTCTGCCTACAACATTTTATGAGATTTCATATTTTATTTAATTAATTCTTTTTTTAAGATTAAACATTGACATCGTGAGAGAAATACTTACTAATCGAGTTTATTTTTGGTACTTATATACGTTTAAATACATGAATACTATTAATTATTTTACATGCGTTTATTTAACTTGCAGTATAAATGTAAGTTCAATGTTCAAATGTTCAATAACAAAAAAACATCAAACTTCTATCAAAACCTGAACCCAAGTAATCACCTAAAACCTAGTACCTAAAACGTTTAAACTGTCACTTCTGCACCACAAAATAACCAATTTTGTTAATCTATGACTCTATCGAAATATGGCCGTCGCTTAATTTTTCGGCGACCTAATGAAATAATTACTCAGTAGCATGTTATTAGATACTTTAGCGAGTACTTACTAGTGAAAAGTAATTCCTTGGGCTTTATTAGTATTTTTTGAGTTATTTAAACAGTACCTCAACCCACATATCGGCATTTTTAAATAAAATAGAACAGAGTACACACACGTGTTGTTGCGTCTATCGCTTGCCACAGACTAAACGAGTTGAGTCCACGTGGACTCAACTCGTGTTGCAAAGATTCTAGTTGAGATGTCTCCTCTATTCTTTTAACTCAATGACCAAAACTTATTGCTTTTCCTTCCGTAAAGAAAAAATACGCATACTTTCGCGTTTGCGTTAAATTTTGACCGATAGATTGTACAGTCAGCGTCACTGCGTCATAGGTAGTGGGTAGCAGTCAAGATCACCAAATACTTGGAAACATCCAAAATGGTCATTAACAAAGACTCGGCCAAAGCGATAAAATTGTTGAGGCCATCCACCGTGTTCAAATATACGGGAGCACGCAAACGTTCAATACGGTGACTGTCAAAATTCGAAGAGATGAGTAGCTTGAATAAGAATAAGTTAGCCCTAATTGAATCTTATGACATGGTAATTTATTTCTTACATCATCTACAGTAACATATTTTATGATCCGAGATTAAATTTTGTCTTGTAAAATAAAGCTGAGTTTTCTAATGTGCCCCATACTTTTGAATACTTTGGGTGCTGCGCTACCAGTGTGTGGTGTTGCTGTCGCGGTACTAATGTCGGGTATGATGTTACCAAGTATTGAGACATTTGCGTGCTCTAGTTAGTTTGAATACGGTGGATGGCTTGAACAATTTGATCACTTTGGCTGAGTCGTTGTTAATGACCATTTTTAATGTTTCCAAGTAATTCCCCGTCTCATCTTGACTGCTACCCTGCTACCCTAGTGGGTAGCAGTCACTATATGACGCTGACTGTACCCAATATTAAAGCAATAAGATCTAGAATTCTTAACGCGAACGCGATAGTAACGTTTGCACATTTACAAACTTATCTACACTCGGGGTAGGTACTGGTAATGTACATTCGTGCTATGCTACCGTTTCCATACTTTAAATGTCGTTAACTACAGTTGCACCAAATAATAACAATATTTCTGTCTAAATTTTACTATTCCTGCCCCCTGACACAGAATAAATAATAGTGCTAAGGCACTCTCCCGCTCCCGACAGCGGAATGTATGCACTGTCTCTCGTCACTCATTATAGAATAGACAAAGTCAAAGCACAGAATTCGAATCCGATTCCGTTTCCGACGGTTTGTGAATCAGGGGCTGATCTAATAGACAGACTCAATAAAATGTATAGGTACGTAATAAAATAAGTAAGTGAAATTCACAACTTTATGACTGACGCTCGTATCGCAAAATCATCAAAAATGGTACCCACATAAACTGCCCACTTCGTGGCACCCACCACCTGTCCAAACTTTAAGGAAAAATATAGATGAGATGAATCAAGTTCGGTACTTATGCATTTAAATGGGAAATAGTACCTAAGTATTGTTATATTGTACAAAAGTAGACCTACTACTTTTAAGATCTGTATAGAATTAGAAACTTTGTAATTATCTAGCATCAAACTGAAATAAAATTTATTAAATTTATTATTATTATTCCCTTTATTACATTTTAAATACTTACAAAATTATATTTCTAAACATTAAATTTTTACAATGTATAACACTAAAAAATATAACATTTAAAAATACAAAAATGCAGTTCCCCAACGGCAGCAAGATCAAGGTCCCGGCTACCGATGGTTAAGGATCCAGAGACAGGAACCTTCTCACTATACGGGCCGTGTCCAGAAGTACTGCCTTCTGCATCTGACTCCCGATCCATCCACCTAACGCAAGCCTCTTAAGGTGTTTATCGAGGCTCTTGGCTATCAGACCATGGGCAGATATAACTATCGGAACAATAATTGCTGAATCAATGTCCCACATGTCAACAATCTCGTGAGCTAAATCAAGATATTTGTTTTCTTTATCTTTTTCAGCTTTCACAAGGTTGTCGTCATGGGGAACAGTGACATCAACAATTATCGCGCGGCGTTCGTGTCGATCTATCAATACAATATCAGGCTTATTAGCTACAATAGTCCTGTCTGTAATGATAGATCGATCCCAATACAATGTGGCATGGCTATTTTCAAGGACCTGTTCTGGTGCATACCTGTAGTACGGCACCTCGGATGCAACAAGGCTATGTTTCAGAGCAAGTTGTTGGTGTATTATCCTGGCCACTTGGTTATGTCTATGCAAATACTCGCCGTTTGCGAGACGAGAACAACCGGAGATTATATGCCTAAGGGATATTAATTAAATTAATTATTATTATTATTAAAAGTGGCTCTTAATTTTGCCCTTCTTATAATAGGACGGGTACCAAAAATATGGCAGTATACCTACCCTATCAAAAAAGAATAACCTAGTAAATATGGCGGCAGCTGAAAAAAAGGTCTTAGGTACCTACTGCTCGGTGCTCTCGGTAGTTACATTGACATGATTGAAAGTTTAAATGCTTACACTAACTGTTCAGATAAGTCGTATAAATAAAGTACTTACCTACTGTGTGGTACTCTTGAAATAAAAAAAAAATATGTTGTAAGTAAGTAGGTAACGAAATAAAACTGTTTTGTTTCCGAAAAATATTTTACGTTTCTTCCATCGAGTTTTTTTACCATACCTTCACCCCAATGTGTTTCAGTAGGTACATGACGTACCTACATCCATTCTGTATTCTGATGATTTTACTTTACTAATTTAATGGGCTAATATTAACAAGGCCTAAATGTTATTCCCTTGAATTATTATTTAGTGCTTGGTCTCGCTCATGAATTTATTTTTAGTTAAGTACTTAGAGCTTACTAATATTTTTAATAAATTACATGCGTAATGTAAATGTACTTATAGGAAGTTAACATGATTTTAAATTGTAATTATTTTGTACTTATAGGAAGTTAACATGATTTTAAATTGTAATTATTTATGGAATTACTTATTTAAATGTAATTTATGTCTGCTTTTAAATATTTGTTTCTTACAATGTTTCTGCAAAACATGAAAGTAGGATTTGAATAAAATGTTGAAATCAGATTCGTTTTTTATTGATACGTCCTGCATCATACCAACTGCTAATCGAAAAGTTAACGCAACATAGTACCTAGGTATTATAGGATTTCTGAATTCATAGAAGGCAAAATTCCGAGAATTTCCGACTATGCGGCACCCCCTGGCACAGTGTAATATTATACTGTGCCTCTGGCTAGCACGATAATAATTTAGATAGGTCTCTATTCTTCGTTGATTGGATGAGCTGCTTAGAAAATTAGTTCACTAGTTTCAGGTCACCGGGCAGGCTTTTGTTCATCACGCTGCCTTTTTATGCAATATAAAACAACCAATAAATATGCAACCGGTTTGAATTACCTACCTACTTAGGTCCGGTTGCTCGTACATTTAACTTTTGTCAAAATTGACAAAAGTTAAAATTTAACTGATGTCAATTTTGACATCGGTAAAAGAAAAATACATTGGTTATTTTAGGGTTAAAAGTGTTGTCTGTACTATTTTATTAACCTTCCCTTAATTACTAATGGCAAAATTTAAACCACCCCCACCCTGTCGGTTATTTTGACCGCCGTTAAATCTATAATTTGACTGCTCGTTAAAGTAACCGCTGCTTCAACAACGCTTTTTAAATTTGACCGCCGGTTAATTTTACTTTAACCATAATTTAACCCTAACCAAGCTTCGAGCAACCGGACCTTACAGTGACAAAAGAGGACGTTACATAATACTGCTATTAATTAAATATAATATTGATGTCACTTATATTTTATTGTAACGAAAAAAAGCCTATAAATAAAACTGAATTTTCTTTCCTAATTTGCTCTTCCTTAATAATAAATGAGTTCTATCACAGAATAATATTTGTAGGTTCTATTTACTAACGTGCGCGTAGATTACGCATTCACCTAGTTATAAAATTCTCCCGAACCTTTAGATGGGTTGTACCTGAAATAAGTGCACATAAAATTTATTTTAATACTATGGGCTCTTAAAATAGCCGCTTGCATTAACTCTTACCCGCATATTAACAAGGTTGTATGGGAAGAATCGATCGGATGCGCGCGCCGGCGTGCCGCTCTCCTTATCGCTGAGACCATTGCAAATACCATCAGCTGGCTTACAAATAACCAGCTTTTACTGTTTTCAAAGTGTATGGGGTTCAGTGCTACTAAATGAACGTTAAATTCCAATTGAAGTATTTGAAAATCGAATACTAGTGTTAACTCTACAACAATAATAATCAGTAAGTAACCAACCGATTAGAAGCATGTCTTATGATTAGAGATCGGATAATCGGAAGCGTATTTACCTAAAGTTAATATTTGGCTAAGAAATTATGGAAGCGGCTTCTTAAAACATGTTTTTTTTATATATATAAATCCCGGGATTCCAGAAAATTTGCGAATGCAAAATTAGTCCGTATTATGGTGTGGAAAAGACGTCTTTAGCATGTGGTATTTATTTAAAAAATTTCGATACAAAAGTGCATTCCATAAGAGCTAACACTTCAACTTTAGGTAAATATGCATCCGATTATCCGATCACTGCTTATGATTTATTTGATCTCATCGTTCCTATGTAGGTACTTAGTTGATAGAAACATTGATCATGCATGCTTATTACAGAAAGGAGTGGTTTTCAAGCAGTGAGTGAGATCTAGTTTGGATTAAAGTCTTGCAAAACATGCCATCAGTTCTTGAAACAGGCTAAGCTTCCAGCACTACTCTAGAGATAATCAGCATTAAATGACATACCTACATTTTGCAATTTTCAGGTCACCATGCCGGGCGCCAGGCATAGAATCTTGGGGCACGTGCTCACCGGATTCTGCCATAAGATGAATCGACGCAAACCTATACATGGCGACTCTTTGGACACCCCGCTCAACCGATGTCTTACTACTTTTGATATTACATTGCTGGGTAAGAATATTAACGGTGTTTAAGGAACAATGTAGAGAATTACTTTAGTTAGAGTGTCCTGACAATTTCTACTTTCAAACTAAGTACCTACTTCCTTCTGTAGGTGGACATTAGATTTAGAATTTTCTTCAACAGTTTCGTTGACAATTCCCATACTTACATTTAAAATGCCGCTAAAGCTCAGATCTGAATGACATCTTAATAACGTTATGCACTGCAACATGCTACGTACAGGTGATCTGTGCTCAACATGCACTAGGTACTTACGTGACAAAGACATCAACAGAAATTGTCATTTTGGACTTTCAAAGGAAATACGTGACCTATACCTGACCAGAAAAATAAAATCCTGGCTCTAGGCGCCACTTGCGCCTCTTCATTGATATAAGTTACAAATGTCAAATTCTATAGAAAAATTTTGTTCGTCACATTTCCTCAACATGGCGAGGTTTTTTATTTTTCTGGTTTGGCTTTTACAGCATACAAAGAATTTTAAAAGCTAAAGGTGATAAAGCAATTTTTGGTCGAGTTCACTTAATGTTGAGTGGTCTGAAAATACTACTTAGGTACGTCTAACATCCGAAATCATAAAAAAATATTGTTGTTAACAAACAGGCGTTGGCCATATGGTGGGGGCTGGTATTTACGTCCTAACCGGTACGGTGGCCCGTCACATGGCCGGTCCGGCGACGGCTCTGAGCTTCCTTCTCGCCGGAGTCACGTCCACGCTGGCTGCGCTGTGCTACGCGGAGTTCGGCACGAGGATACCGCGAGCTGGCAGTGCCTATGCATACACCTACGTCAGCATCGGCGAATTCTGGGCCTTTATTATCGGCTGGAATATTGTGCTGGAGTACATGATAGGTGAGATTGGCAGGGAAATTGTAGAACTTACCTACTATAACATGTTCTAATCAGATTTCTGAAGAATCTTACAAAATTATTCTTTTTTACAACTTAGCATCTTTATTCTTTCAGGTGCGGCTTCAGTGGCCAGAGCATGGTCTGGATATTTAGACGCCATGCTAGATGGTGCAATCAGCAATGCTACAATATCAATTACAGGAGAACTTCATGAAACACTCCTCAGTAGATACCCTGACGTTTTAGCATTCCTCATATGCATCGTAGCTTCACTAATACTAGCAGTCGGAGTTAAAACATCGGCCTATATAAACAACGGCCTAACAATTTTGAATCTTTTGGTGATCTCCCTAGTTATCTTTTTGGGTTTCTATTACGCCGATATTGGTAACTGGTCTGCTAAGAATGGCGGTTTCATGCCGTATGGATTCAGTGGGGTACTGGCCGGGGCTGCTACTTGTTTTTATGCTTTCGTTGGGTTTGATAGTATATCTGCTTCAAGTGAAGAGGCAAAGGATCCCACTCGATCGATTCCCATTGCGACGATTTTATCCATGGCTGTCGTGGCGTTTGGTTACATTCTCGTAGCGATAGCTCTGACTCTTATGGTACCATACAAAAGCATTAACCCCGAAGCTGCTTTGCCAGCTGCTTTAGGTGCAGTGCACGCTGATTGGGCAAAATATGCCGTAGCAGTTGGTGCTGTTTGTGGTATGACGACCACATTGCTGGGATCCTTGTTTGCTTTACCCCGTTGTTTGTACGCTATGTCAGCAGATGGCCTACTTTTCGGATTCCTAAGTGACGTTAACAACAAATCGCAAATCCCAATTGTAAATCTTATTATATCGGGGTTTTCTTCCGCTATAATAGCGTTGTTATTCGATCTGGAGAAATTGGTTGAATTTATGTCGATTGGCACATTACTCGCATACACGATAGTAAGTGCTGCAGTAATCATACTTCGGTACAGGCCGGCACCAACAGTGGAAGACAAAGGTTTTGGAGTGCCACAACTGGATTCGCCGATCGATAGAGAAGATAGTTCGGCAACTGGCACACCAGCTACAGAAGGATCTTCGTCTTCGGAGGTACTTTGACTCTACCGCCATGTCATCAAGTTAAAAGAAGAATATATACCTACTATTTTTTCTTGTATATTTTCGTTGCAGATGTTCGAGGCTCTGACTGTGGGAAGATTGCGCCCTCAGTATGCGTGGTTGGAGCCGCTGGCTGGAGGCAGGGCGCCCGGATCAGCCGTGTCGGGCTGCGTGTACGCGTTCACTGCCGCTGCCGCTATGTTGTGCGCTCACAACCATTTTCTTGCGGAACCAGCAGGACTCTGGGCGTTGTTGCCGGATTTTGTGCTTAACTTGATCATTATTGCTTGTGAGTATGATTTAAAAATTTTCAGTCCTCTTATACAGCACGTAGGTATGAGTGTCTTCTGTCACTAACATTTAACAATTTCACCAGGTCTGGTAATAATCCACGCACATCAGCAAAGCCCCACGCGGCTGCCGTTCCGGGTGCCCTGGGTGCCACTGCTGCCAGCTGCAAGCGTGCTTCTCAACGTCGAGCTCATGGTTAATCTTAACGCACTTACCTGGGCACGATTCGCTATTTGGATGACTTTTGGTGAGTCATAGTTATTGGGTTTAAGTGATTTAAGTTTGACTTACAGTGGGGTACCTAAGTTCACAGGAAGAAATGACAATCTTATTTGCGTCTTGCTTACCTTCTCATGCCAATTCAGTTCATACTCATTTGACACTTCTTCTTCTAAGCTTCTCAATCGATTGGCTAGTAATTCAATACGTATTTTCGGCCAAGTATTGCGCCACTCGTACTGTGTGTGTTATACGTACGTAGGTATACACGTAAACGTACCGTACCGTCATGTGTGACACGTGTAGGTAGTAGTACCTAAGTTATAAGGAACTTACTAATTTCTTACCAAACATCCTTTTCAGGGCTTCTGTTATACTTCCTGTACGGCATTCACCACAGCAAGTTAGGAGAGGGTGTAACCGGTTTGCTGTCTCGGTCGGGCAGTGGTGGGGGTCAAAGCGGAGGGTGGGGAGCGGTTGAGAAAACCAGTGCGCTTGCGCGGCGCGTCGGCAGACTCGGCCGCGGCAGCAAGAGCGACGACCGCAAACCCATCATATGCGACGAGGAACTCGACAGGCGGGACCCTTGATTCAGAAAACGCCAAATGTAAACAGGGGGTCTACCGGCTAAAAATATGGATATGGAGATGGGCTTCATTTGACACTTGAAGCCCATATTTTGTCTTTATATGGGCATAATATGGGCTTCAAAGTCCATACCCAGATTTTTTAGCCGGTACAGGGGTAGCTTTGGGTTCACAAGGTACTGAGTAAGTTCGTTTTGCAAGGCGTTTTCAAGTCTTTGCTCGATATTTGAGCTTGAAGAAAAAAACTATTAGTTTTTATTTTGATTTGTGACCCTAGCGACCTTTCATAACAAAAAAGACGAACCTTACTTACCTACATGCTTCCTAAAACGTATTAGTTTTCTATTCATTCACGTGATAAAAATAATCACAAGACAGTTGTTTAGACCTGTTATCTGTCTTCTTATCTTAGAATTAAGTTTTATTGACTTGTCACAACACAATCGAACTCATTACATTCATTTAAATATTTGGGTCTACCTGTAAATAAATATGAATTGCCGTGTGAAGCCAACATAACGCGATTGCAATTTAAAAGTTTGAAATAAACAACAAGTCATGACATTATCTACTTAAGGAGGTACCTACTTTAAAAACACCGACTAAAATTAAACATTTAACTTTTGTACCTACATTGTACATGGATGTAAGTAGTGTAATTGTTTAGATTAGGTAAGTACATAACATATTATGTACCTACTTAGGTACCTAATCTAAACAATTTTTTTTGTTTGCAGTCGTAGGTAATAATTATTTTAGTGTCTGACACGCAGTAGATACCTGTTTCCTGTTGCCTTGTGTTTGAAGCTGACTTCAAACCGACCGAAATCAGCGAATGAAAAATACCGCTATTTCGAGCAAGAACCTTTTCGTTTTCATCTTTGGTAAGAACCGAAGTATTTTCGATTCTGAAAGAGCGACACCCCAAATGATAATCATAATGTTCTTTTGAAATCGTATAGAGTTTCTTGCGAAACTCATGGCCGCGCGACTGCGCTCTGCCTCTTTCGGTCTTTTCAAACAATACTCGTATGCATATAAAGTTGTAAATTATTTTACACTGAAAGTTTTCGGCCTTCGTTTCCATCTCAGTACAGATTGGGTCTTAGAAGTAGTAATTGGGCGGGCCGCGCGTGGGAAACCCTTTGCTCAAAACAGCAAACCCTCCATACATTTTAGCTTTATAAGATTTCGAATTTTTACAGGTTGTCATGGCAACGGGTTTGTTTTAGATTTCACGCTTTATTCGGTAGGTACAGTCAGCTTCAAAATGATCTGAGCGTCCACAACCTCCAAAAATATCTGAAAATTTGACAAAATCAACCTTATCTCAAGAAGTAACGGTGTAATTTCATTTGTTGTTTGATTGTTATTGTTGATCGAAGTTGAGAACAAATGAAAGTACATCGTAAAGAGTGATTTTTGTCAAATGTTCAGAGGTTTTGGACGCTCAGATAATTTTGAAGCTGACTGTACTAAATGCGTAACATGCCTCTTCTCTTTCCTGTGTTCTATGGTGTTGCGCTTTTCTATGGCCATATCTTATGCTTTGCATAAATATTGTGATGATATTAGAGCAGAAACTGTTACTTTTTTTCTAGAATGATATTTAGTGGGCATTCAGAAACACCCAACAAAGACAGTACTGGCTGGAAAAAAACATCAAAAATATGTAACAGAGTATTCTAGTCACTAGTCATTTTAAATAACTTTTTAAGTACTTAAGTATGAAAGTGTCGACTTAAATAATGGTGAATGTAAGAATTTATACCTACGCTTGCCCTGTCGTAACCGATTTTGGCAATATTTAGGTATATCCAACCAAAAGTTTCGAAGTTTTTTATTAGGTTATACATACATAGGTATTAAGTAAAATACTACAGCGAGTAATTAAAATACCAAACACACCTTTTTATGAATATTTATTGGGCTAATAATTTAAGTAATAACGTGGATACCTATTGGTGGTCCATAGGTCAAAATAATGGTAAAAATCAGCTCCATTCTAGGTTCTGTACAAATCGATTCCAAAATATTAGCAATTTCAATTACACGCTGTAGCTTACTTAGATTCTTCATTAGTGCCATTTTTAAAATGATTATTTTGTCCTTAGAAATGTTCTTCTAAGCAAATTACTTATGTAAAATTATTCTAAAAGACAAACTCAGCACGTGTATAAACCGTGTGTTCTTTTAAGTCTGGTTAAATAATTAAACACCGTTTCTTTGAAAATATATTTATTTTAAACAAAAGTATAACTTAAATAAAATTTGAGTCAATTATCAATATTTTATGATTAAATATTTAAATCCACCCGTCATCTCATAGTGACATTGCCTTAATAATTACAGATTAGTAAAACAATAATGAATAATTATTTCCCTGTCATCATAATCATTAATAAATAATAAATAAAATATTTGTATGAATACTGCTAACGTAAAGTTGATAATTTAATTGATAATACGAGAGAATCAAATCTGTACAGAATACCAGTACACTAAGAAATCTTTTCATAATAATTTGTGACCTTTATTATAATTACAGTCGAACCAATTGAATCATGACCCTTTGCTAATAATTTGTTTGAAAGCGTCAAAACTATAAAGGTCATTGTCGGTGTCGACAAGATTGAATTTCGACCTTATTGAATTTTAAAATCTATTAGAAAAAGCCTTATTCAATTGGTTCGATATGAAACTACAAATGTTAGTTTGTTTTGAATTCCAATGATTTGGAGATGATGACTTATTGATATAATCTTTAGTTTTTTAGAGAATTTGGTATGTATAGGTACCATGACCATGACCCGTTAGGTTTTACAAAGTTTTACGATAGTTTTACCAGATACTCCGTAGTTTATTATGGTATCGGTGGAAAATCCGATTATGTTACCACGATGATTATAATTATATGTAAATTAACTAATTAGAAACGGACAAGGTGCACAAACATACACGCTACAAGTGTTACACCAAACTTAGTTGTATGAATTCCTTCCAAACATATTGTGCTAGCAAAAATATCACTACACAGTCAATGTGATGAATTTAATTAAAAGTGTTATTTGCTGATTTTATTAGAAAAAATGTACTTATAAAAATAATTTCCATAATCTAGTGTTTATGTATGTCCTAAACCAAATTGTTATTAAAACTGGAATATAGAACTGTTATATTAAACAAATATTTTAAGTGTTGATGTGTACATATATAAAGTATAACGAATATAATATTGACTTCTCATTCCCCTTGTTTTTATTTTATTAAAATATATTAATAATATTTTGCACTTTCATAATGATAAAACGCGAATATACAACAATAATTTCATCCTCGTTGGCACCGCAGCACCTTCACGCACAATGTTGATGAATATCACAATATCACACTTAAAACTATTGGCCAGTGTTATAGTTCTTATAATTATAGATCTTTCGATGATTCCTTTCCTTACAGAGTGGAGGTGGGGCATTGCGTCATTTTCAGTAGATTTTTAGTACTGTGTATGCATTTAAAAAGTCTTATGTCAATTAAATTACAGTAAGAAAGAATACTGAAATAACAACCGGTGTTTTAAGTAGACTGGAATGGTAAAGTCTACTTCACATCACCACAGACAGTTACACTTTCGCCCTTATTACGTACACGATTAACTCGTTCGCGTGGCATAATGTTATTTATGCAGAAAATAGAGGAAGTTAGTTTCTCAAGCCAGGATAGTAAGCTAATATTATAATCTAGTAAGAGAGTTTTTAACCGCATCTGTGGTCTAGTGGTACACACCACCGTTATCAGACCCAGAGTACCCGGGCTCGATTCCCAGTGAGGGTACATATTGTATTCGGTTTAGTTGGTGGTAGGGCTTATTCAAAGTCTGTCTGGCTAGCTACCACCATCTTATCTAAGTCTGACGCCATAATAACAACGATGTTTTCAGCATTGTTGTGTTCCGGCACTTAGAGATAAGATAGCAAGTTTCTCAGTAATTGAGGATTCCGGGACTAGTGCGCTTCCACCTTCAGCCTTATTATCACTTAACTTCACGTGTAATGCTAAATGCTACCCCGTTGTGGATAAAAAAGAGAATTACTATGGATGTATAACTAGAACTAGTTTAAATTTTTCGGTAGTTCCCAATTTCGTCCCATGGAACATAACGTTATTGGCCAAAACTACACAATTTTTATCCATATTTGTTTCATAGAATTACATACTAACGCTTTGCCATAGATAACAACCATAGAGAACAAAATGGGAATCATTTATTTTAACAAAATCTTCCATGACATATTGTATACTATGTCATTGATACTGACTGATAAGCGGTAATAGAGGTCTTATTTTCATTGTTCCATAGAACAAAATGAGAATCATCATGTATTACATGTTCTTTAGTACAATTTGAAAAAAATATGTTTTATTTTGTCCAATGACGGCATGTTTCATAGTATAGATAGAAATTACCGCAATTTTTCAATCACAAAGTATGTATAAAAGAAGACAGAATAACTGGCTTGCAAGCTACACTAGCTTGAGAAAGTATCCTTTTGTATTTCCTGTATTAAAGCTTGAGGTGCGATCGACTGTATGTAGATACAATCAAACAGAACTGAAATCAACCATACTTTAACGCTGTAATAAACTTATGCTTCAATTATTGTATGTTACGTTTCTTAGAAATAGTTCTATAGAGATACTTTACCTACATAAAATAATGAAATTGACATTACATGAAGTCAAAATTCATAAACCGGATCAAATATTACATAATATACATACTTATTCTAAATAATGCGTTGTCAAAAACAGAATACTTACAGCGTTTCGTTTATTATTCACAAACTTGAATTCTTGTATTATTTATTACCTCGATTTTTGTTTTTGTAATAATAATAAACGAAACATGTTTAATTAAACAGTTTTATTACATTTTTTGTATAAGACGAGGAAATATAAAAGATAACGTACAATCAAAACAATTGAAACATGTCACATTTTGCTAATAATTCGTTTCAAAGCGTCAAATGTCAACAACAAGTTTGAATATCGAACTTATTAAATTTTTATATCCGTTAGAAAATGAACTTATGGTGGGGCATTATTCAATTGGTTTGACTGTACTTACATAAATAAAATATATGAGATACATTCTATTCGGACTCATAATAAAGTAAATATAAATACGATAATGTTATGAGAGAACTCCTATAGGGAAGTGTCGTAAAGTTCTTTTACTACCGTTGAACATTGATAAATGATAACAATCTATTAATTCTACCTGAGAATTTATAAACGTCTTAAAACCCATTAATAAATCAAACCAAACGACAAAATGAATATTTGAATTTACCAGCTCTGCTGTTTTTATAATTTTGTTAGTAGTTATGTACCTACCTACTCATTTTATTTGCCAATTCTACATTATCACAACTCTTGACTCCGACAGTCTTTCGATCAACCATTCGCGTAATAAAATAAGTTTTATTTTTAATTCACATACGAAACATTGTATTAAATCTAGTCAACCCTCATAAAAATAAAAATCACGGTCCAGTCAGCAGTATCATTAGGTTACATTAAAATTGAAACTTATAGACCAACTTGTTAAGGTTTAAAATCAATATAAGAAAGTTTTGAATGGCTGCTGACAGTAATGGTGCTCCCACGCTGCTGAGCTGTTAGAAAATGTTAACAAACATTCGACCGCATTGCTAAGAAATATTTTCTATATTAAGTAACGTTAGTAAACATGTCTAAGCAAAAAGTAAGGAGCACTCAAAACATCTAACACTTCCTAACAGAATGCAACTTGTTAGTACTTAAATGTTTTATTAAACATTTTCTAACGGCAGTGTGGGAGCACCATTATAAGATAATAATAAAATAGTACTTACGAGAATCTAATTAAATTACACACCCACTACACAAACCGAAAAATACTAATATACATACTAGGGCGTATCGCTTTCTTAGTATAAGTACTACAATTTCATGTTTTGTACAATTTTGCAATGTTTGACTCTGAATCCAAATTGCAAGAACTTTCATAACCTCAGCTTGTTATAATATACCTACAATGATATAAATATACTATTTATGTAAGTAAAATTAAGAAAAACAAATTATACCCGATGAGCACCATTATAGTGCATTATCTATTGTGACATTGGAAACAATAGTGACATTTCATATTTCAGAACCTTCGATAGCAGTAATTTCAAAAACATACCTTTATTTTTTAATGAAACGTCATACATAGTCTGAAAATGAAATTTCTATTTAAAAAAGGCTTAGTTAGTTATTGTATTGTATCACAGCCGTCTCTATCGTCTTCTACAAGCCGTGCGCATAAAGTTGGCAACCTCGCATTTCTCGTTTTAAGTGAACCGATTTGACACCGTTTTGACAGTAAACCTCGAGTACTGAATCCTATGGAGATGGCATATCTTCTATAGCCTCGTGAGTCCTGGCGGTCATTTTTTGGAACTAATTGCAACATGTCAATGAGTCCTGACTATTTGGAAGTTCGGCCTTACGTTGTGACCGAATGTGCCAAAAAAGGAACAAAATAATTAACCGCATTTATTTTAAAATTTTAATGTCTAATTCGATTACTTTTGATGTAAAATTAAACGTAATATATTTATCCTGCTCTCACTACCCAAATATCTTGTGTAGCCTTATCGCACTCCTTAGTAGAGTGACGAGGTTCGTATGTCAAGTTGGCAGGCCGCACGCGCATAGGTGAGTTAAATATTTTACTATTATTACAATTTATCACTAATTTGTTTATTAATTAGTGATTTTCTTTATTTGAGGTGTTTGGAAGGTAATTCTCGTAATTTTTGTTTTTTTTGTTGATATTTACATCACAAATTGAGACAAAAATATTTTGTTCCGAAAAAGGAAACTTCGTTTCCAGTTAAAATAATAGGTACTTTGAATACGGTATTTTACTGATTTTTTTTTATTTCTTTAAAACGTTTTTCGAAATATTAGCTACACAAAACAAGTTTTTATTTTGAATTATCTTGAATATTTTCAAAGATATAGGACTTCAAACTTTATAATTAGACAAGGACAGGACGCTATCTTTGTGACGTCAGTGCGTTAGTAGCGTCATAGTCACGCCATAGAAGATTTCGTTTTAGAAAGAGACAGCTATAGTCAAAATCAAACAGTCTATAATTCTTTTATTATAAAACAGATTCAAATTATATTTTCACATTTGGTAGTCTTAATTGCAATATTTTTTAACGTCATCATTAAATATCTACATTTCAACAACAGAAAAATACCCTATTGTTCCTAAACATACTACAGTTTTCAACACAATTTTTCCTTTTATTAAGCTGTTTTACTTATTATGTATATGATTATTATCATATCTACATATTTATAACAGTAATTCTGTTTTAGTTTTAAACTATGAAGAGCTAAGTCCAATACTCAAAAACTCAGAATATTAAGATGAACCAGATTCACCTGAACCAACTTACAGGGAGCCAGAATTATCATCCAGTTCCTCTGATTCGGCAGATATTGATAGTAATAATATATCGAGGCAGTTCACGTACTCGTGGCGGGTATCGTACTCATACCCGCGTTCGCATGCTCGGTGGTTTTGATCGCCTTAGAGGTATGGGTCGTCTTCCCACTTCAGGTTCTATTCTACAGGGGAAAAAGGATCTCTACGTCCACATTCTTCTTGGAGTAGAATTCCCTTTACCATACCTGAAACCGGGGGGCTACTGCCTAACTTGGATATGAACTTCATACGTTTTTTGGACCTTCCAACCCACATTGAAAAAGCCCTGTATTGAGAATGCAGTACCAGATTCAGTCCTTGACCTACATGAACCGCCTGAAGAAGAGCAAACCTTAGACCAGGGTGCGCCAAAATTTAGTAGGCACCCTTGCCAACAAAAGCAAAACGGGATCATGGAGTAAACCATTTGCCTGAATATTGTAAACCCAGTCGACGCAGAAACAGAAACTGTAGTAAAACACCAGTGGATTATGTATCGGTTACCATATTTGGCAACCTGTACATAAAACAATGGTTTACTCAACTATCCTGTTTTACTCAACACAGAAACTGTTTTCCACAAAAATTCCACACTTTTTAGTAGTACTGATTGCATTAAAATATTATTTAAAACAAAAACCAAATAAATAAGTTCCTACTTTGACACTGTAGGTACTAGAGGAGATTTAAGTCTTGTTGATTTTTATGGATTACCTTATTTTTTTCGAATTAAGTGTATGTTAAAATGTTTGTATTCCACTATGTGATAATTTTTTAGGAATTTGTTATAATTTTCTTAGTATTTTTACCTTTTTTTAAATAGGTAAGTACAATTATTATTTTTATCTGATAAGTTACGATTCAAAATTATTTAATTTTCTAACAAATATGGTTATTACTTATAAGTCACATTATGCTAAAAGGTTAATTGTGTTACACATCTCATTTTCAGAAGTTTTTATTTGATTTTTATAAAATAAAATATAAAATATGCATACGGTGCATACGATTATATATACGGTACATATACCAAAATGACATGTTTTACAATTTTTGTCTGTCTGTCTGTTTGTTCCGGCTAATCTCTGAAACGGCTGGACCGATTTTGACGGGACTTTCATTGGCAGGTAGCTGATGTAAAAAGGAGTAACTTAGGCTACTTTTTATCCGGGAAAAATATCACATTCCTTCGGGATAACGTCATGTAGTCCACGCGGGCGAAGCCGCGGGCGGAAAGCTATTTGTTCTATATGAACTATCCGTTGTACAAATATAAGCTAAATCGACATTGTACTCATATACCTGTAGCCATCTTGTTCTATCTTACCTCCAATACTCCATGTAAAAAGAGACAGCAATATATTTATTCGACCTATTTTTGGCAACATTAAAACGTGACATCATAGTAATGCATGATTGAGGCCCGTCGCCATTTTTGTTTCTCGGTATGTGTAGGCATGCCTCACTTTTTCGTAGGTATGCCATATCCATAGGATTCGTACTCAGAGGAGTAAACCGGTTCACAGCAATGTTGCCGTTCCGTATCAAAGCATGGCTTGTAGAAGACGATAGAGAAGGCTATGATTGTATGGTTAGCAGCAAAATAGGCTATACCAACCAATACGTCTAAATTCTGCAATTGATCCAAACTACGATTCAAAATAGATTGAGCGAATTTGACCCGGCGCGGCGGCAGTAATTGTTAGGGTCTGCCCACACGGGCACCCAACTACAACACGTGAGCGGGGCGCATTTTGTATTGGAAATGAATAGTGCAATTCACACGTACCACATTTTGTCGCTGCGATGTGGAGTGGTTGTGGTACATGTGGGTCGACACTAATAATCCGAAGTACTGCCACCGGCTATATTCGAAAAATAAACTGATGACTTTATTAGAAATTGCCAGTTTTGTTGTCAAATAACTCCATATCAAATTACTTAGCTCTGGAATGGAATGTAAGGTATGAAAACATCAGTCTTATCTGTTGCGTCCGATCTGCCAGGCGCTTTGGGGCAGTCGCTGCAGCCGGTTGATGGTGGGCCGCCCCCATTGCAGCCAGAGGAACCCGACCACTAAGCATAGCACGGTCTCTATGTAGAAACCGTCGATCCGTATATCGCAGGAACCGTCTGCCTCTTTGCATTGCTGGAACGACAAATTGGTTGTTATGGCGATATGCCTGGTTGTATATGCCTATTGCTTGTTTGTATAAGGCTACGTACGCACAGGGAGCCTAGCGAGTCACCTTAGTAAAACGAACGTTTTAGAATGTTCGCGACCGGCCGCACTGCGCGCTTGGCGCCTAGCTAGTTGCGCTAGTAGAATGCAAGCCACTAGGCTCTAGGCGCCAAGCAAGCCGCCTGCCTGTGCGTACGTAGCCTAAAGCAGAGACTAGGCCTTAGCGACCTCCAATGAATAGAATATGACCGTTACGGCTCGTTCACACTGTATCCTACCCTACCTCATTGACGATTCACGAAAACACGAAAACCTTAGTATAGCTATAGGAAAAGAGTACCTATCTGTAATTTTTCACGATTCGTTTCGTGATGCGTGTGAGTGAACGCGAGCAAATAAAAAACATTTTCCGCCGCAAAAGACGATCGTTAAAGAAGACGATACGTCAAACATCGTCGTGTGAACGAGCCGTTAGTGTCATAGTTTTGATTATGCATAGAGGCCAGTCCGCAACGTAGGTAACTAATATTTTTCAAAACATGTTTTTTCTTCATAGCCCGAGAGCCAAACTAATTCACTCTATGGAGACTCAACAATAATTCTATATCAGTAATTTCTTAACATAGAGAATTAGATTATCTAGTTTAATAAATAATTCATTAGTAATCCACCAATATTTATGACAGCTACATTAAAAAAAAACAAATACAAAGCTATAAAAAATGAGCAAAAATGGTATAAATATTATTCATCAATCATTCATATATCAGAATGTATACTATACATTTGAATACATTTATTAATTATGTTATTTTAATTTTTAGTTTTTTGCATTCACAATGCAATTTTTATTACTGAAAAATGGAAAATGAAGTATTTAGAAAAATTTGACCCGTCCTACAATTTTATTAATTATCTTTCGTAAAAGTATAAAATCCCCCTATATATTTAAATGAAAATCAAATTAACTTTAAAATAACTCTCTACGAAAATTCAAAATTGGCATTACATCTATGTTAAAAATGCTATCAGAAACAACCGACTTCTTCCTAAAGTACCTATTAGTTTTCCATTTTATATCTTTATGGATTTCGACTTTGGTGCTTAGATATGGTGAACATAAACACATGTTCACGATAAAATTGGTGATAGCATATTTGATGAAAACATTGCACCATTTTCGGGGTATAACTTTTTTTTGATACCTTCCAATGTTGGATTGGACATAATATCGATGTTGGATTCCAAGATATAGTCTCTTAAAATTATATAATGGCCGTTTACAAAAATTTGGCCTGTTACTGAATTTTTTACAAAAATATCGGATAGTTCTTAGGCTATCAAGAGTTCTGTTGATCTTTTGTACGCAAGTAAGTCTAGCTTGAATAGAAAAATGAGTTTAACATATTTGCAATCTTAATTTTTCCTTTAGACGAGACTAAAAAGCCTGGGCCTCATTGCATTTGCTAAATATCTTTTCAAGGATGTGTGAAAGGGAAGGGCATTGTGCGGCTGATACGATGATCGTAATTTGTTCAATAATTATTATAATGTTATGTTTCAGTTGTCTCTCCTACATGATTTATTAAGATTTGTGATTAGGAATTTGAAATTATTCATACTTATGTTTTACTACAAAACGACATAAGTAATTTTACGGTTATTTAATTAACAGATATTGCAGTTACCATGCATTTCTAATAAAAAAATGTAATTTACGTTTCTTTATTCGTGAATATTGTACTTATCGTGTTTTATTTATTACTAGTTGCTGCTCGCGGTTTCACACGCGTGGTACTCCTTCCCGTGGGAATATCGGAATAAAATATAGCCTACTAGCGGCCGCCCGCGGTTTCACCTGCGTGGTTCCCGTTCCCGTGGGAATATCGGGATAAAAAGTACATATAAACCTTCCTCTTGAATCACTCTATCTATTAAAAAAAAACGCATCAAAATCCGTTGCGTAGTTTCAAAGATTTAAGCATACAAAGGGACATAGGGACAGAGAAAGCGACTTTGTTTTATACTATGTAGTGATGTCACTCAGGAAGAATGTAGATTTCTAATGGTGAAAGAATTTTTAACATCGGTCCAGTAGTTTTGATTTTATCCATTACAAACATACAAACAAACAAATATACAAGAATAGAATGTATACTATATCTACTACCTAACCTACTTTAAAACCCACTTAAAGAAATTAACAAATCACTTATTAATGACTGCTTGATAAAGAAATTAACAAATCACTTATTAATGACTGCTTGATGACTTACTAATTTAAGTTATTGATTTCTAAATAAAATATTATCTTAAAAATTAATAACTTATCTGATTGATTTGTTATCTTCTCAACCAATATAAATTATAAACAGTTGAGATAACGAGACGTAAGGAAATAGACTCCAATCTATGTTTTGGGTTCAAAATGCAAATGATTTTGTGATAAGTTTACTTATTCGATGACCCACTGATAGGCGCAACCGCTCTCAGATTGCGGCGGCTAAGCGACTTCGCTATACCCTTTCATGGGATGGGTGATCAAAAATTTGATATTTCAAGCTTCCCCATGCTTCGTCAGGCACGGTAAGCAGTTGGTCCCGGGTCCATTAGTAGTTAATACAGCTATCAAACACTTATTAGGCTTAAGACCCTTGCTGCAGAAAAAGGGCCCATTAATAATAGCTGATGATGAATATGAGTTCCAAAATAATAACTTTTCACTTTCTTGAAATTATTATTATTGAAAAGGCAATATCAGAAAAAACAACCCATCCTCCAAGTAGCTCCAACGACTCCGTATCTCAGTGGTCAGAGCATTCGCCCGGACAGTGAATGGTCCCGGGTTCGATTCCCTGCGGAGCTACTTGGAAGATGAGTCTTATTTTCTAGTATTTAGTGCCAGTCCAAAATTTGTTTTTTTTTTCTTTTAAATTTGTCACTTACATCGATTTCTGCCGGTGTGGAGCACGTGTTTTCACTTAAGTTGCTCACCGAGCATTTCTTAAACGTGAGGTGGTCGATGGCCCATAGCGCCAACGTGTTGGGCCAATTCGTACCAAGGTTGGACACTGTGTTTAGCAGCGTCATGTATGTGCCGCCAACGGTTGGATCCGACACTTTAGCGTAGAAAGCCATTACTGCAACGAACATGCAGTACAGGCATGTCTGTAAATAGTAAAAATAGCTGTCGTTTTAAAGAGGCTAAAAATAATATTTAAGAGGTTAAAAAGTAGATATTTGGTTCTGAAAAGATAGTACCTAAGTATTAATTAAAAAAAATAGTTGTCCAGGTAAACTAAGTTTCTAATAATAAGTTTTTTGGATACAAAGCAAAGGAAACAAACTGAAACTGAAGTTGAAACTGACCCTGACTAGTGGTCCTTCACTTTTTGCTATATTTTTATTAAGGAAACATATGAGTTTTGAAAAGTCGAATGATGTCAAACTTATCTCCTAGTTATTACTAACCTGATGGAATATGTACAAAGTCATAAGAATAAAGAGGTAAGAGTAAGAAGGCCCGGAGTCACCAAGAAGGCTTGGCGTTGTGGCCACCAGCAGAGCAACAAGTGGACCAACTAACAGCCTCAAAGGAAATGCTCGCAGCCACAATGTAAAAGGAGCAGGTCCAGTGGTGTGCTTAGCCAATATCTGGAAACAAAAGACATAGGTAGTTGTAACTAGACAGTCATCATCAGCCACTTAATGTCTCAACTAATTGAGGAACAGGCATTCCTTAATCTTTATGAATGGATATGGAGAATGCATGGGTATTAAAGACTGCAAACGGAGCCAAGACTTGCTGTTTAACGTGCCTTTCGACAACTCGAGAATATCAAATTTTGGTCGTCCATCCCGTGACTGATCATTGCGAAAGTTGCTTAACCTCAACGATCCTATGGCGCTAACCACTGCGCCACCCACAGGCTCCTCCATGCATTATAATAAATTAATAGAGACTTATGAGGTCACATTTACATAAGTTCTTACCACTGGCATTATTATCTGCACTGGTACAAGTGGAACAGCAAGTAAAGCCAAATCTTCTCGAGGGACTCCAGCTTCTACAAGTTTTAATCCCGAGACAGCATCACTGGCGCAAAAGCCAAGCTACAAAGAAATAATTGTATTAAAAAAAGTTAAATGTTACTAATATATTTCATATTTTAATTTGTTACTTAAATATAGTTAAATATTCAATGTTCTTCATTATTTTCATAAGTGTGAAGTGAACACAGAAAAATACAACTAAAGATTTTCAGTTTCAAGTTTTATTTACTGATGTTTACTTTATTGGTTTTTAAAATAAATCGGTCATAATATGTTTGCTACACTACAAGCATTAAAAGAAATGTTAAATATTAAAGACTCCAGAAAAATAGTGTAGGCTTTTATTTTAAAGTGTACAAATACATATTAGAAGAAAACCATACCTTTGCTGTAAATAGCACAAGGGCCAACGTTTGTACAGCTGGCAGCTTAACAATAGTATATAATTGTTTGTATGCCTTAACTATGTCTTTAATATTTTTAGGTTGACTTTCTCTGCTGTTCGCTGTGCCCTCTTTGGCTTCATGTTTTAAGATAGCTATAAGAGTAGTTGTGGCAATAAATATCCAACCCCAGAATAGAAGGAAACTGGCTAATGTTACCATGCCAGTCTCTTCTGCGACGGAGCGAAGGTATTTGTTGCAGAAGTATGGGGACTCAAGCGCTAAGAATAAAACATAACCCAGGAAGTATCCTGCTGTTTGTCCAACAGTATTGCATGTAGAGGCATGTCCTACATTACACCTAAAACAATAAACAAAAGTTATTAAATTAAATAAACAATAAGTATTGCAGTGCAGACCATCAGATACATTGCTGAACTTTTTGTTTATGTTATCCTAATAGAGATTGTAAAGTTTGGGTTAATAGATTCTCAGAAATGATGAGATCCGCAGGAGAACTAAAACAACCGACATCGCTCGAAGGATTGCATCATTGAAGTGGCAGTGGGCGGGACACATAGCGCGGAGAACCGATGGCCGTTGGGGCGGAAAGGTTCTCGAATGGCGACCGCATACCGGACGACGTTCCGTGGGCAGGCCCCCTACAAGGTGGACCGACGATCTGGTCAAGATCGCAGGAAGCCGCTGGATGCGGGCAGCGCAGGACCGATCGTTGTGGAGATCCTTGGGGGAGGCCTATGCCCAGCAGTGGGCGTCGTTCGGCTGACATGATGATGATGATGAAGTTTGGGATAATGTATTAAAACAAATATTTTTAAATTTTACCTTTTCAACATTGTCAAAGCCCAACCATCCACAGCAATATCTTGAGTTGCCGCCAAAAAGTTAAGGAACATAAATGAGCATGTCAACAGCATCATTGACGGAGCTGAAGTCTCCGATCCAAGCCATGACGTAACATTGCTGGACATAATAATCATTACCAAGCCAATCAGATATTGCACCGGGACCAACCATGTCTTACGTCTTCCAAATTCTTGCCAATAAAATGCATCTACAATTGGTGCCCACAGTAATTTGATACTAAAAGGCCAATAAACTAAACTGAACTCTGCCTGAAATAAAAAGTAAGATATAATATTTAAAAATGAGAAATAATTTTTCCAACTGTTATTCAAGCATTATTATTATTCAATGGGCAGTTAGATACATAGTAGAGGAGGAGGCGCTTGTCTAGGCCTGGTGCAGCGAGGCACAGGGCTGGGGCCAAGATATTGAGGAGAGAGTGGACAGGCTGACTCAGTCTCTGACTGTGGTGTATGATGCCGCCATGCCCCGGGCGCGGGGCCCTCCTGAAAAGTCCCGGGACTCTCCGGGCCGAATGTCAACGGACACGCCGGGCATACCAAAGGTGCAGGAGGCGGCAAGGGCGCCAGCCGGAAGATGAGGAGTGGCTCCATGAGGTCTACCTAGCTGCCAAGAAGGCACTGGAAGTGGCGATTGTCAGGGCCAAAACTCTGACCTGGGAAGAGTTTCTCACAGAATTAGACCGGGATCCGTGGGGACGGCTTTTGAAAATGGTGAGTAACAAGCTACGCCACCAAGCGCCCCCCATGGCGTCTATGGAACCAGATCTCCGGGAAAGAGTGGTGGCGAGCCTCTTCCCCGGAAATGCCCCCCTAGTGGTCCCGTTGATGGCCCCCCCAGCGCCCTGGAGAGGTAGAATCGGGTTACACGCCTGTCACCGAAGTGGAGATGGAGATGGAGGCAGGGGTAGACCGACTGAAGGGCAAAAAGAAGTCTCCTGGCCCGGATGGGATCCCTGGGCGCATTCTGCCGTCGGCCCTGAAACATCTCGGTGAACCGCTTAGGAAACTATATAGCGACTGCCTCGAGTCGGGTGTGTTCCCTAGGCAATGGAAGAGAGGGCGATTGTGTCTGCTGGTAAAGGAGGGCCGACCACTGGACTCTCCGTCTGCCTATCGGCCGGTGGTGTTGCTTGACGAGCTCGCGAAATTCCTCGAGCGGATTATCGCTGAGCGGATCGTCCAGCATTTAGAAGCGGTGGGCCCAGACCTGGCAGATAACCAGTTTGGGTTTAAGAAGCGGAGGTCCACAGTAGACGCACTCCTTTCACTCAGAAAGTTAGTAGAGAAGGCGGTAGAAAGAAAGGAGGTGGTAGTCGCGGTGTCCCTGGACATAAAAAATGCGTTTAACTCGCTTCCCTTTTCGGTGATCCGAGAGGCTCTCCGATTTCACGGCCTGCCCTCGTATTTGATCAAGGTTGTGGAGAGCTATCTGGAAGAGAGGGCGGTGCTTTATCCAGCAGAAGATGGGGAAACTGTCGCTAGGGAGATGGTGTGCGGTGTTCCACAGGGATCGGTACTGGGTCCGCTCTTGTGGAACATCGGATACGACTGGGTGCTGGGAGTGGTCCTCTTGCCCCAGATGGCAGTAATCTGCTATACCGATGACACATTGGTTGTGGCCCGGGACAAGACGTATGAGGATGTGAGGAGGCTGGCGGGGACTGGAGCCTCCCTGGTGATAGAGAGGATCCGTATGCTAGGGCTGAACGTGGCCATAGAGAAGACTGAGGCCGTGCTCTTCCATGGTCCAGGGAGAGGCCCCCCGGCAGGAGCAAGCATACGAGTTGACGGGGCGCGAATTACACTGCGTCCGTGGATTAGGTACCTGGGCTTGGTACTCGACGGAAGATGGAAGTTTGACTAGCACTTCCGTCAGCTGGCCCCGAAGGTAATGAAGGCGACGGGGGCGTTAGAACGGCTGCTACCCAACACCAGTGGCCCAGGGGACACATGTCGAAAGCTCTTCGCTGCTGGGGCGTTGAGGAGCATGGCCCTGTACGGGGCCCCAGTCTGGGCCGACAAGCTTAATGTTGAGAATCGGAGATGTTTACGTCGTCGGCCTCAGAGAGCGATCGCTATAAGAATCGCAAGGGGATACAGGATCATGTCCTTCAACGCAGCGTGTGCGCTGGCAAGCACACCTCCCTGGGAGTTAGACGCCCAGGTGATGATGGATGGGTATCAGCAAAAGGTAGCGACATTGTAGAGTGGGGATGGGGACAGCCTGGCCCCGGCAGAGATGGCGGCAGCCCAAGACGTCGTGCAGACGAGGAGCGGATGGTTCGATGGCAGGCGTTACTGGATGCGGATCCGGCGGGTAGGCGAACGGCCAACGGCCGGAGATCGGGATCGCTTACCTTCAGGCTGACACAGGTTCTTTCCGGGCATGGATGCTTTGAACAGTACCTGTGTTTGATAGGGGGTGAGGCGACTACGTGGTGTCACGGTTGCGGCGACGGGGAGGACAGTGCGGAGCATACCCTACAGGTGTGCCCTGCCTGGTCCTCGCAGCGCAGTAACCTGTGCGCCGTGGTAGGGAGGGATCTTTCTCTGCCGAGCATGGTTCGGGCCATGCTGGGCAGCGACAGATCGTGGGAGGCAGTAGTCTCCTTTTGCGAGGATGTCGTCTCGCAAAAGGAGGCATCAGAGCGGATTCGCGAGCAGGAAACTCATGCAGATCGGCTTCGGCGAAGGCGGGTGGGGCGCAGGAGGCGGCGCTATGCGCACCTTATTCTCCTGTAACGGGGTGGTGTGGTGCGGTCGACGGCCTTGTAAGCTGTCGCCTCATCACCAGGCAGGAGCCCGAAACACCGGGACGGTCGTCGGATCGTAGGGGAGAATGCCACAACGATCCCCCGATTACGAAAACCGACGCCAGCCGGCCTAGCATGAGCGGCTTATAACACGCGATATGATATGGTACGGCATGCCGTCTTGCTTACACCTTAGTGGGGTAAGCAAGAAAACTTGCCGTACCATATATCATACCGCGCGATAAAAGCCGCTCATGCTAGGCCGGCTGAGAAGGAATAAAATAAATATAAAAAAGTTAGATACATAGTTCCGCAGTTCACGGTGAGCATATTATTATTTCTAGATTTTTCACTTTTTTATTTTTAAAGGTAGAAATCTCATTCTAAACAGTCAGAAAGGTTAGTGTGGCTTCACATTTTACCACTGAACGTAACGGAAGTTTCAAAAGAATAGTTTTGAGAAAAAAAATGGTTTGAGAAACCTTATTCCTATCTGTATACATAAAAATTTGTTTCAGTTCCATGTATATGTTCCATGAAGCTCGACTTAATACTGACGTAACTGGAGCGTGCAGTACGAACAATTTTTTGAATACCACAAATAACACAGTGGCTGTCTTCCGTCTCACCTACACTTTAAAAAAATACGTATGGTCATATGAGACAGCTGACAGCCACTACATACATAAATGTCAAATTTGCTGGCGACACTTTTTTATTCAGGGTGAGAGCTCCAGTTACCTCAGAGTATTAAGTCAAACTTCATGATATGTTCCATTTAATTTTTTTATATTTTTTTTCTTTCTCCTTTCTCTATCTGCGATCAGCCTCACGGCTATAATAAGATTGGTTACTTTGCTAATGATTCTTAGGACATCACACATCCAACTACATGTTGTCCCACCATTTAAGCCCCAACTAAATGGTGGCCAGTGGCATTCTCTTAAGTCGCTTAATTGTTTGAGTGGTGTTAAGCAGGCCTGTAGCGAGTTGATATTTATGATGATCGAGTTGTTTGATGTACTTCACACATGATTCTCTTATATCATCTTTGATCAGTGGAGTAGCGTGGACTATTATAGACGTGGGCGAAGTCGCATCAGCGAGGCTCCTTTTCTTTTGTACCCAAGACCTATCCCCACTGATATTGAAGTAAAAAACTGTAATTTTTTGCCAGCAAAAAATAACGTTGTTTTTCAGTGTTTGAGATCGTCATTATAATTTGTTTTATAATGTAGTAGTTAGGAGGAGGGGGTTGGATTATCCGACTTTAAAGTAAAAAGAGGTTGCAGTTTTACTCGTTTTTAGTTAACGCCGCCCTCCCCTGTGGCCCCACTTTTCTCCATTTATACAAAGCCCTAAGTTAAATATTAAGTCCATGCATCGGGTGACTTCCAAGTGCTTCCAAAAGAAATCATTTTAGTCCATGTGCCTCTCATCTACTACCGGGTTTCTAAAGGGGATCGAAAATGTCCCCTTGATTCTTTATTTTATTATTTTTGTATAAAAATCGTATAACGGTTCTCATACTACATCTACATACCAAGTTTCAACTGTCTGAATAGTTTCGGAATAAATTGGCTGTGACATACGGATACAGTCAGACAGACTGACATGTCGAACAAATCTATATATCGTTTTTTGCCAATCAATCGGCTAGGTTACGAAACCCTAAGAAAAGGTTTATTTGGTGATCTGTATGTTTTAACATTAAAAAAAAAAACATTGTAATTAATTTTTGCTGCTAAATCCGATGCGACCGCTTGGGAATTGACAGTAGTATGGCGACGAGCGGTCCTATCAGACAAAAACTGGACATTGGCTAAATCCAAAAGGGAACCGCGACCGCATAAAAAGAAGAAGAAGACCGCTTAGAAAGGGGCCTCGCGCGAGGCCCCTTGATGTGCGAGGTCGTGGGCGTGGGGCCGCTTCGCCCACGCCTAGCTACGCCACTGTCTTTGATGTACCGAATCTGTAGGTATTCGTGCACCTCGATTTTTTTTGTGAACCATGGAGCATTGCATCGAGTTTTAAGAGCCGCGTTTTGAAAACGCTGAAGTATTTCCACATTGGAGTGACTTGCAGAACCCCAGACTTCCAATACAAAAGTCCATATAGTTTTGATTATAGTTTTGTATACAAGAACTTTTTATTTTGTAAGCTTAGAGCAGATTGTCTTCCGATGACCCAATGCATTTCTTTCAGTTTTCGGTTGGCTTGGTCCGTTTTGGCCTTTATGTGGTTTCTCCAAGTTAGTTGTCTGTCCAAATGCATTCCCAAGTACTTTATTGTTGTTTGATGGGGTAAGGTTACCATTGAGTGAAACGGGGGGTCAGTCTTGTTTCCTCAGCGTGAAAGTTATGTGGCTAGACTTAGTTCCACTAGCTGTTATCCTCCATTTTTTCAACCATCTACAGTGTTTAAGTGCTCTTGGAGATTATTTGAAGCTATGTGAGGGTCTGAACTACATGAAAGCAAGGCTGTATCGTCTGCATATGTTGCTGTTAATACATTATCTGAGGTGGGCAAATCAGAAGTGTACACCGTATAAAGAATAGGTCCCAGCACGGAGCCTTGAGGGACTCCACTTTTATTTCTCTCAGAGAATATATACATTCCTCTACTCTTATTTGAAATAGTCTGTCCCCGAGGTATGATTTAAGGAGCATGTATGCTGTATTTGGCAGGCAAAGCTTGAGTTTACACAACAGGCCTTTGTGCCACACTCGGTCGAATGCTTGCTGCACATCGAGGAACACTGCAGAGCAATACTCCTTTCTTTCCATTGCCTGTCTAAAAGTGTGGGCAACTCTGTGAATTTGTTCTGTTGTACCATGATGTGTATTGGTTGTAGGTGCTTTATCAAAAGTTTCTCAAATAGCTTTGATAGAACTGGAAGAAGACTATTTTTATTTGGTATAAATATCGTAATGCAGTGTACAGAATCTATCTACCTACCAATCAACAGGATAGTCTTAAAAAATTCGGAATAAAATGGCTGTGATATACGGACGGACAGACAGACATACAAATAAACAAGGTGAACATTTTACAGCTTATTTTTTAAGAACTGTTTAGAATGGTATTTCTTATTGACTAATTCCGATTTGTTAACTGACCACTAATAACGGCCCATTTAGTCATAGTACTGCTCAATATTTATTTAACTGCCCATTTCAGTATTTCTTACTAATCATTTCTACTTAGTTTACTGCTCAGTTTTTACTGCTGAACTTGTTATAAACATGCATTTTGTGATTTTAAACTTACCAATTCTACAATAAATACAACTGCCGTTTTAAATCAATACCTTTAAAAATTTCTCCACATTACCTAAGGGTGGTACTCCGCTTATCAAAGATCTTTGTTCAATATACAGGGTTGGGTTTAGAAATAAGCTCCCTCGTTCTGGGGAAACTGACACCGTAGGGGGGCTCAGGGGGTCTTACTGAAACCCCTGATATCGATTTTGGTTGCCGGAGAGGTACCTACATATATTTTTTTTCTTTTTCAATTGCTAAGTTTTTGTGTGAAACGAAACGAAAAACAACATGGAAAAGTAAACAATAACGTGAAATGAAACGTTTCCTGTCAAAAATGATGTGTAATGTGATTATAGAAACGTCATTTACGTAGTAAATTAAACTTTTACCTAATCTGTGGTCAGGCCGCAATTTTATGTTGTGATCTGTGTGCGTGTCATTCGAATTCGAATGTGATTCGATTGCTTACTTACGAGTCTACGCGAATGTGTGGAAACAAATTAATGTGTTTTTTATAATTAGTGACAGAACCGAAGTGGCGCGGGAAAGCTGAGGGTCGGGGGGGCGCAGCCCCCCGTAAAGGGGGCTCGGGGGGCGAGGCCCCCCGCCATGAAAAAAGGTCTAAAGAATTCATTAGGTTAGGTTAGGTTAGTATGGTGACCAAAAACGCGCGAGCCGAGCGAGCGGAGCGAGCGTGCCGCGGCAGCGGCCGGCGAAGCGTCAGAAACGACGTTTTTGTACGTGCGACGTTTTTTTACATACCTTTTGCCCATTCCCCACCTGTTTTAAGCCTCCCTTCTGCAAATTTTTTGTTTTAAGGTTATGTTTACAAAAAAAAAAATTTCTCGAAAACTACGCATCTCCGGCAGATGGGGGTTGCAGGAGGGGCGTTGTACCCCTCCCCCCCTATTGAGGGAGCTTATTTCTAATGCTTTACCAATATACATTTAATCCAAGAAATTGGACGACTTTGTCGTTCAATTTCATACATTCGACGTCCACGAATACCACCCTAAGCATGGAGTCTTTACAATATAAGGGTAGATGTAAGATGAGGATTAATTTAAATAGATTAGGTACCTGTTGAGTGTATGTTATGCCACGATTTTGAAGAAGCATAGGCACAGCTGCAGCCAACCCCAGGGGTATACCCTGCAGAGTGTATAAAAATAATAAAACAGCAATATTAACTTCATCGCCTTTTATATTACTAGGACCACTCTCTGCCAATGTATCACCATTCTCAATAAGTTCCTCTTTTTCTGGCGAATTTTTCCGTTTCGTGAGTGGCATGATTGTTGAAAATAATGCCTGAAAAATAAAATAAAATGAGAACTGCCACCGAGCCAACACAATAAATACACGTCAGTAAAAATGCAAAATTATTAGTCAACTTGCAAACCTTAATTTTGGTGTCGTTTATGAAAGAAAAATGTTATGTATGTACTTTGAAACTTATCTCTGGAATCTGAAATATTGTTTTCCCACCTACTTATAAGGTTATAATGTCTTTTTGGGATTCTCACAATCTTTATTCCAGTTTCTAGCGGCTCCCTTGCCACTAGTTGCCACAAATCACTCACGAAGTCACGAATGTTGATTTCTTTTCATGCGCTTTTCACGCACGAAAGCAGCTTGATTGACATTTGTTTGACAAATTGATTGACAACCAACCAGTGTTGCCAGCGAGGTCCTGTCAAAAGATACCTGCAATGTCAAAAAAGTAACCTTTTCGGGGCAAAAGTAACCATTTCTATAAATTTTTTAACCGACTTCAAAAAGAAGGAGGTACGTATGTGATATTGTTGGAATTGAATAATCTTTGAGTATAGCGTTACATTTAGGCTTCCAAGCACGTGTGTTTTTTGTTAGTGTATGTATGTATGTTTGTCCACGAATTTTTCAAAAATTAAGTCATAGGTGTATTCCAACTTAGAGAACAGTCTTAGTTTCATTTAAATCGGTTCAGTAGTTTTTGAGATATGGGTATTGTTATGGTACACTCTACATCAAAAAAGAAATAAAAAGTAATTTAAAAAATACTGAGACCCGTATTCTAGAACAAACTGTTCTCTTCTCAAGTATAGATAGAAAGGGATATGTATTCGTTGCATGTATTTGCATCCCTTTCTAACTGTAGGTACTTGAGAAGAGATCAGTCGTTCTAGAATACGGGCCTTAGTATACTTAGGCCGGTATTACAGAACGACACTCAAGTGCAGATCTTAGTAGTACTTTTTGAAGTCGGTTTAATTTGTTAAATTACTTTTTTTATTACAATTATGAATAATTTAATAGTTTCTTCTTTTATAATTTATTTTTAAATATTTACATAATCAACTCCTTCCTACTAAATTTCATACAAAACACAATCAAAACCAAACTTCACAAATCACAAGACAACAAAACAAAATAACTGGCGTTGGCTGGAGTGAGTGTATGTATGGATATTGGAATGGATGTGTGGAAGAAACTCACTCACAACGAGCGACGGACAAGATACGAACAAATCCCATTGACCGGACGAGTAAGTGTATGAAAATTCTGAAAAATCACCTAAATGTAACCTTTTGTGCAGTGTTACCTAGAAGTAACCTGGCGGAGCTAAAAATCACCTAAAAGATTACAAAAGTAACCTTTTGGCAACACTGTCAGTCAGTTGTCAATGACAACCATGGAAGTATCACATACTCTGAGTACTGAATCCTATGGAGATGGCATACCTACGAAAAATTGAAGCATACACACACACACAAGCACACATACCGAGAAACCAAAATGGCGCCTTTCCGTAGTGCTGCCCTATTTGTACATCGATATATTTATTGATGAAGTTATAGATACAAGTATTTTTGTGACTACCTACCTATATCACCCTAGGTATATTTTATAAAAGCAGTTTCGTAATCACCTCGATAATTTAAAACAGAATTATAGTGTATAATTATATACCTAGTTTTTTAGAATAATAAAACTTAATAATGTGCTTAAATTATACCTACATTTGCACATCATTAAGTTCTTCATGACAATGTAACAATGTGTATGTGTTTGTGCATGTACGCACACAATCATTGGCCCGACCGCGCGCGTGAGACGCAACAACTGTAAAGCCCCCAGTACAGAATGGCCGATCATGTTGGCCGACCATGATGGGCCATCGTGTACAGGGCCAGTTTGCGTTACTCGCAGACGGCAATCACACGCAAGCCGCCCCTGTACACGATGGCCCATCATGGCCGGCCAACATGATCGGCCATCCTGTACTGGGGGCTTGAGGCCCCCGGTGTGTGAGTTTACGTGTGATTGCCGCCTGCGAGCAACGCAAACCGCCCCTGTACATGATGGTCCATCATGGTCGACGAACATGAGTGGCCATCCTGTACTGGGGGCTTCAAGGCGAGAAGAGCCGCCAAGTGCTTCCTCATCTATAGTAATATCGTAAACAGGAAAGATTTGATTGGTTGTTGTTTGAATTTAATAAGTTCCAAAACTACTGGACTAATTTAGAAATTTCTTGACCATTAGAAAGCTACATTCTTTCCGAGTGACATAAGCTATATTTTATCGTGATATTCCCATGGGAACGAGTACCATGCGGGTAAAACCGCGAGGATTCGCATGTTATTATTAAATTTATTGCTTGTTAAGTACATAATGTATCAAAAATTCAAACGCAGATACAGATTAAAAATAAGGTCCTGTAGTTTATTTACAAACTAACCTTAGTAAAATATAGTTCATGTTGCAGTAGTAGTAGATAAAAGACCAACCTACTATATTTTACTGAGGTTATAGTTTGTAAATAAACTACACGACCTTAGCTTCAATCTTTACGATTGTAGATACATTAATACTTAGCGAGCAATAAATTTGATTGAGGGCGCCCCACTTGTCGGCTCTACTCGCCTTTACTTAGAAACTGCAATTTTATGATCAAATTTTTTATGTTTTCCGAGTCACGCGTCTATACACATGCGAGACCTCCATAGAATTCCAGATCAAAGGTCGCGAGAACCAGTTTAAGTAAAAAAAGGTAATGAAATAAAACAAAAAGCTCCATATTGTAAAAACCTATTATGTTTATACAACAAGGATTGTTTTTTTTTACATAACATACATTACAATATAAATCCTAAAGCCCCCAGTACACGATGGCCGATCATGGTCGGCGACCATGACCAATACATCGTACATTGACACTTTTGAAAGAACCTTTTTAAACTTGTTCGTTCAAAAGTGTCAATGTACGATGTATTGGTCATGGTCGCCGACCATGATCGGCCATCGTGTACTGGGGGCATAAAAGGAGAATGCCTACTAGGTACTGTGGTATCATATTGTTAAGATATGATACCTCCTTGCATTGTCTATGGTTGATTTATGTTTAAATCAGTATTCAAAAATATCGAATGGATGGTCATTACGCGAGTAGTTTGTTTTAGTCTAGACGATTCCGCGGTCGCGTGTTGTAGTAGATATAGAATATATCGGCCATGGTGCCGCAGTAAAGATTTATATCGAAATTACATTTATTATTTAATAGAATCCCAGTGTAGGGCTTCTTATGGTGTTAGGCGCGAACGAATTACGTAGAACGCAATTATACGGTGTTTATGTGTTGCAGATTCCCAATATAAACTAGGAAGACCATGGAGGTCTTATTGTTCGACGGCATCCACGGAGATGTCGAAGTTTTTTTTCGGAGCTACGAAATAATGACGGCTCTGCAAGGCTACGAAGGCGAGGCCAAGAAAATCGTCGTCGGAGCTTTCTGCATGGGCGCAGCCCGATATTTCTACGATAAGATCGTCGATATGGTGAAAGACTACGACGAAATGAAGAAGGAGTTTATCAGGGAGTTTGGTTTTGTATCGGACCCACTTGAGTGCTTCGAGGAATGTGCCCCTAATCTGTGTGATTCTAGCAGTGGTGATAAATCTAATCAATGTGTTTATTTTGTGCCGGAGTTAGAAAATGTGCCAACTCCCAATCATTGTGCCTCTCGCACGCCAAACGAGAAACCCCATGATTTGTATGATGCAAGTGAATTGAATGATTTTAGAGCTCAAGCCCCGATGATGCCCATCACGACATCATCTTGGAGGACGACTGAGACCTCCCCACAATCTAATAATAATATTGTTGTAAGTAGAGAAGAGGATTGTATGCAGCTGACGTTGGTGCAGGACAATCACAACACAAGTAAGCGTACGCCGTTTTTACCTATTGAGTGTCGTGGTCAGAAAATAGACGCCTTGGTGGACACCGGTGCGAGTGTGTCGGTAATATCACAGACGGTAGTAGACAGTCTAGGTATCAGTGTGGACATGGTGAACGCTGAACTACGAAATGTGAGTGGTGGAAAACTTTCAATAGTAGGGAAAACTAATGTATGTTTCTTGATAGATAACGTGTTGTTTACACAGCGATTCGTTGTTGTAAGGGACATTGTACCAAACATAGTGTTGGGTTGTGATTTTATTAGCAGGAATAGCATAATTTTGAATTTTGAAAAATTTTGTATAATTTACAAAAAATTTAATTTTGAATTTAATGTTGACATGAATTTTATGTTGACATCGATTGACATTGATGACAATGAGTCACAACAGTCACAAGTGATAGATGTCTCGAATGACGGATGTCAAAGTAATTTTCGAAAAAGTAATATGTCAGAAAAAAGTTCGCATGTCATTCCTAGATTAAAAAGTTTTTTTATGAATAAAAATAGGAATGACAGTAAAATGAAGAAAGGCGCGAAAAAGTTTGAAAAGTCGAATATGAATAGGATTTCGAAATCCAATATAAGTTCGTTATGTAATATTAGTTCTTTACGAAATAAGAAACGATTGAAATTTGTAACATATAAAATTAAATGTAAAAATAAATTTTCTTTTATAGATTCATTTTATAATAGGGATAGAAATAGGATAAGATTTTAGGATGTTTTATAATAGTGATTGTTAGATAGTTGAAATGTATAATTGTGTGATTTGTATTAATATGTGTTTCTTTTTCATGTACGGAAATACTGCACCTGAAGCCCACGAAGTGTCCTGTGGTCCACTTATAAAATGTGTTTTTTTAAAAAAGTTTTGTTGTCTTTATTGTGTAATAAATAAATTTTTTTTTGGTGTTTTTACTAATTAGTAGACATCGTGTCGTGTCTCTTTAATTTCATGGGATAAGGCAGGAGGATGACCTATTATCTAATTAGGATTGAGAATCCCCTGACCTTAACTTATGTTGATATTGACATCACGTTTCGTTAATGATCTGGACCACAAAAGTAACACTTCTGTGTTTCATTTTATTTCCGTTTTAGTTAGTTTGTAAGTTGTTTCGAT
Organism: Crambus lathoniellus; assembly: GCA_949710035.1. NCBI lineage: Eukaryota > Metazoa > Arthropoda > Insecta > Lepidoptera > Crambidae > Crambus > Crambus lathoniellus. Next base: position 17,031,874 of record OX453303.1, on the reverse strand, counting down.
GTCACTTAAGGAACGAGGTGACGTCAACATTTGTTGGTGAGGGGGGAGGAAACCCTGATGGTCCAATAAGGACCAGGGTCATATCCTGTTTGTTGCAGGATCCCTCTAACCCTGACTGGCAATGTTGTCGACACCACGCTACATAAACTGTGGTAGCCCCTAGTAGACAGTCTGCTTGAGGTTACCACAGGTTTATGAAGTTCCAAACTTGTTGTCGGGTACCTTTTGAGATGAGGGTTATTTTTGGGTAATTTCGTAGTCAATATATTATTGGTGCTTGTCCGACATGTTTGATCTTGGAATTTCGACTTAGTTAATGCTTAAATGAGCTAGGGTTAGCTTTGATTGTAACTACATATGATGTATTAAGGTTAGGTTTAAGGCTGGGCAGACCTTTTCCCTTGGTTTTGGTATGTCAAGCCAATGCAATGGTTGGTTTGTTTTGATTACAAGAAATTAATAATTATATCGACCATTGTCCTGGCTGTCCGTTAGTGAGGACCAGTCTTATTGATGTGATATTGTTCCAAGGTAGGAAGGGCCTTCGCTTTAGGGTAATCCATGTAGGAAAAAACATTTCTTTAGTAAGAAAGGTTTTTTTGTTGCGGCGGCGGCATGTGGTATCATATTGTTAAGATATGATACCTCCTTGCATTGTCTATGGTTGATTTATGTTTAAATCAGTATTCAAAAATATCGAATGGATGGTCATTACGCGAGTAGTTTGTTTTAGTCTAGACGATTCCGCGGTCGCGTGTTGTAGTAGATATAGAATATATCGGCCATGGTGCCGCAGTAAAGATTTATATCGAAATTACATTTATTATTTAATAGAATCCCAGTGTAGGGCTTCTTAGTACCTACCATAGAAAAAAAAGAAATGTCTCAAAAAAAAACAAGCATTATTAAGTAATAAAATAATAAACAGTTTGAATCGAGATTTTTACTAGCAACCATATTTTTTTATATATTTAGAATATAGCGAAGCGACATCTAGTGGTAAAAAAATATACTTACTTTTTAATGTGCTAGAATGAATGTAAGTTGGACAACAACTTTACAGCAAAATGACATTTAAAAAACACGTTATATATAAGTATCGAGTTTTTGGCAACCGGAACAGAAAACGTTGTCGCACTATAATTTCGATTTTGCCAGTGGCCTAATTAACGTCTTTTTCAAAACTTGTCGTTGACGTTTGAAACTGTTCTTCAAAATGAAAAGAGCACATAAAAATAGTTTTCGTACGAGTCTTTAAATTTTCTTTCGCATTGTATCCAGCCATATTTTTCTTTTTTTGTTATTTTTAGGCAACATAAACAATAAAAACAGTTTAAAATTAATACACTCAATTTACACTTGAAATTTGAAAACATCGATAATTCGATAAGAAAAATGCTATAAGGGCAACTCTAGCGCAAAACAAACAGATTTATATTTTCTTGAAATACACCAACAAAACTCACCAAAATAAGTAGTAAGCTACATTTGGTATGAATTCTAAGTAAACTATTCACAGGAAAACCAAAACACAAGGCATTTATTGTATTGTTTTGGTGTTTTTGCAAAATACATAGTACGTACCGCTGTAATTAATGTTTGGACGATATTCACTTTTTTTTGATGCCACAAACTACCGCACTGCAATTAGACATGTTCCTTGTTGCCTTCTCTCACTTATTAATACCTTTTATTCACATGAAAGTCTCAAATTTAAAAGACTTTTATCACAAAACACTGCAAATACAACTCGCGTTGACAGCTCACATACCGAGAAACCTAAATGGCGACCGGCTTCAATCATGCCTTACGATGACGTCACGTTTCAATGTTGCCAAAAATAGGTCGAATAAATCTATTGCTGTCTCTTTTTACATGAAGTATTGGAGGTAAGATAGAACAAGATGGCTACAGGTTTATGAGTACAATGTCGATTTAGCTCATATTTGTATAACCGATAGTTCATATAGAACAATATGCCATCTCCATAGGATTCAGTACTCAGAGATCACATACATAGATGATGTATCAATGAGCGATTTTCTGAGAGGCCATTTAAAAAAAAAAGCTTCCAATTGCTTCACTAGATGGCGTTGAATAAGTATGTACATTAGGGTGGGCCGATAATGTATGAAAAAATTTTTTTTTTCGAATTTTATTAAACAAGGGGTGTCAAAAGTTGCGGCTCCTGACAAACATTCAAATTATACTTTTAGATGTTAAAAAATGTTCCATCTTGAGCCCTCTACTAGCTGTTAAAAAATGAATTTTTAATCTAGTTTCACAAATTTTTCAGATTTCATTTATGCATGTTTAAATAACTTATTTAAAGTTTTTCTTACGTTATAGTATAAATAAAACTATATTTTTTAGCAATTGTCACAATTTATATTAAATTTCCACATTTAAGGAAATAAAAAAAAACTTAAAGTTACACAAAATCTACTACTACCTACTACAGACTTTTTCGAATTGGTCACAAACTGTCGCGACTGTTGGAAGAGATAACTGGTTATAATTTTTTTGTAAAGAAGAAGAAGGCACAAAAAAAGGCGCAAGGAAGGAAGATACTGTATTTACGGGGTTTTCAGATGAATCTCTATTCAGAAGTCGTCGTGTTAAACTATCGTCGCGTTTTTCAATGGCTGATATCGGCGAATCGCAGCAATCCTTATATTTTAAGCTTTGTAGTTTTTTTAAGTTCTTATTTTGAAGTTAAATGGTTTCTGCTATGTCAATACTACCAATAATCATTTTCCTTTCACCTCTTTGATCTTTGAGAAATGGAATTTCTTTTAGAGGAACTTTTCTTTCTATCGGAGAGGTACATTTTTCTTCACATTTGCACGAAGCTATATCAAATAAAGTATTCGAACAGTAAAGTATGAAATTATTCAACTTCTGATTAAAATTTTAATTTTTCTTGGAGTTAGGGTATCATATGAATGAATGATATTTATCAAAATGTAATTTTAGCATTTGTTTCACGCGTTCTTGAGAAACTGTAGGAATCGATGCATTTTTTCAAACAGATTCGATTTCTTGACTTACTAACGAGAAAATTTCACTGTGGGAGGGTTGTTCCCCATTACATTTGTCTTTTAGTTCGTGCCTTTTCAATAATATGAACTTAATAACATCACTTAAGTACAGTAGGAAGTCTGTTGTGATCGAGTTCAGAATCCAAATAAAGAACAAACTGTTTCACTTCGCCGAGATCTAGCACTCATTTTTGTCCACTAGTATGTATTAGTTTATAATTTTTTTTAATTTAAAAAATACAGGAAATCTCCTATTTTACCCAAAAACAATATCTTTAGTGCATTCAAATAAGTAGCTCAAACAAGACTGCGGCAAGTTCTTAATTAAAAAACTATGCGTTTTGGCCGCGCAAAACGTGTTAAACATGCATTGTTTTATCTTGCTTGCGTGTCTGGTCTTGCTGCAAAATAGTCAAAGAGTAAATAAAGGTTAAGACAACAATAGAAAATCAATAAAGTATTTTAAGAATACTTATAACCCAGACAAAACATGAGACTGAAATATATGAAAATTTTGATATTTTATCAAAATTCGGTGGTTAGTAGAGGGCTAAAAGCATTAAGCTTGATTTTTTAAATTATTTTTCCTATTGTCTACGTCGCATTACGCAACTTTTGAGGGGTCTTGCAATAAAAATTTCAAAAATATTTAAAATCGGCCCACCCTAATGTACATGTCTATGGTATATTTTGGTATGAAACATATTTAAATTAATTACTTTTTAAAAACCCAAAGGAAACTAATAATATATTAAATAAGTACTACTGTGAGGAACGGAAACGAAATAGGTAAATTTAAAGATTTAGGTAAATAAATAACATCTGTCTGACGTTCCGTTTTACGTAAAAAAGTCGCGTCAAAGTAAAATTTATAACGTTCCGTTCCTTCTAACTGCATAGGTGGGACAGCGCCATCTAGTGGCTGAGCTTTCAGAAAATCGCCCATTGTCTAGAATATATCGTTACAGATTTATAAAGGTTTAGGTTGGGCTCTCAGTTCATCAATTTGTACAATAATGAATCTTCCAGAAAAGTAAAAAATTATGGTCACCATCTGTCAATTTTGTTCTCACAAAAATTAAAAATTCAATCTCTGAAAGTATGGTACTTAGAGAAACGGATGCTAGGTCAACTTCTAGTAAAGATTTCGTAAAAAAACCTAAGCTTACTTTCATTAATCTATGCGGCGAAGCCTAGTCAGTAGAACCGAAAACGTCAGGCCCTCAGTTCATCAATTGTCAAAAAAAAAAAAAACAATTATTACTCAAACTATTAACGTTTGCACCATTGTTTCTACGTTAGAAATTCTCAGAAGTGGTTAAGAATCAGAAATTCAAAGTATTTTTATGTATTTCTTTAGTTTACTTGCAAAATTTGGAAGATTCATTATTGTACAAATTGATGAACTGAGAGCCCAAGCTAAACCTTTATAAATCTGTAACGGTATATTCTAGACAATTAAAAACTTCTGAAAAGATTTCACGAATTCTTTACTATATTCGGATAAAAAAATTATTAACAATCAATGCTTAATTACTTTGACAGGTGACAGCAAATTTTTGACAATTGATGAACTGAGGGCCTGACTCATTTGGTCATAGCAGTTTTAATGAGCGATTTTCTGAAAGGGCATTTAAAAAAAAAGCTTCCAATTGCTTCACTAGATGGCGTTGAATAAGTATGTACATGCCTTTGGTATATTTTGGTATGAAACATATTTAAATTAATTACTTTTTAACAACCCAAAGGAAACTAACAATATATTAAATAAGTACTACTGTGAGGAACAGAAACGAAATAGGTAAATTTAAAGATTTAGGTAAATAAATAACATCTGTCTGACGTTCCGTTTTACGTAAAAAAGTTGCGTCAAAGTAAAATTTATAACGTTCCATTCCTTCTAACTGCATAGGTGGAACAGCGCCATCTAGTAACTGAGCTTTCAGAAAATCGCCCATTGACTATTAGAAATTACAATATGGAGTTTTGCTTAGGAATCAACTATTTTTTTACTAAATCCCCTGATAGGTCTCAAGCTGTTTCTTTCTGTGGCCCTCAAACCTTTAATACGTTCATAAATGTATGTTTGTTGTCATGTCAATGTCATTGCATTGTCATGTCATAGGTTCATAATGGCAAAGAGCATGTAATCACTACGTTTACATAATGGGTTCATAGGTCATCACTTCACTGACAGATTGTGATATTTTGGTTGATATTTTACAATTTATCCTCAAATTTAAGTATGAGACAGTGTTTTTTAAGGTGCCTCACAGATTCTCATGTACCTATAAATTTGGTTCACAATGTAGAAGTGGTAATAGGTCGCAGCAAAATTACAAAAATTAAAGATCAGTCTTGTTCGCGTCAGCAACGTAAGTTTAATTATATTGTTTTCTATTTACACTTAAATAGATTGATATTGTTGAGACGAAAAAGGTGCGATTCAGACCTAGCAGCTCGCATCAGCCCGCGCGCGTACGGATGCGACTGGCCCCCACAAGGCCATCCGCGTACTTTGAGGTGAACTTACGCGTGCCGCGAAAGCCGTGCAGAGATACTGTGCAGAGAGAGCCGCCTACCAGCCCCGCTCGATGCGAGCCGGCCGGTCAGTCTGACTGAAACCGGCTGCATTAGTATCTGTGTAATTTTGGTTTCAGTCAGTAGGTAAACTAATGATGCCACTAATCATAATGTAGAAGCTCCTTACGCGAAAAATATGTAGTTTATTAAAAATCGCAATTTTAGAATTTGAGGTTATTTAAAAAAATGTGTAGGGAGAGTGGTGATTTTGTTAATTTTGTCCTTTTATCACTATTACTATGCATACAGGCATATATACCATCTACAAAGAGAACTTGATAGGTAGGAATTGAAAGGTGCAAGAAGTGAAGCGAAAAGTATATTAGGTGACAACAATTTGGTGCAGGGGTATCCTACCTGCCTTCTGCACCAGTGGTCTGGAGTTTGATTCCCGAACAAGACAAATATTTGTGTGCATGAACATGCCTATTTGTCTTGGTCTGTGTGTTATCCATGTATACTAAGTATGTATTTACAAAAAAAAGTATATGAGTATATATTTATCCGTTATTTAGTTTCCATAACACAGTTTCTTATTGATAACTACTTATGTGCTACATAATTGGTGTGATTGTTAGAAATTTATGTATTTATTTATTTACTATTGAACCAACCAAACCGAGCGAGCAAAGCGACTGTGCCGCGGCAGCGGAAGCACCAGAACTGACTTTATACAATAGACCTCATTGTTTGCACATTTTACTTATATAGTATTTTTGTAAACTTATCGTAAAAAATGATTTTATGCTATATAATCAACCCATTTCCGCGTAATAAGCGGAAAAATCTAGTAAGATTATGATTAGGGATATCATTGATTTAAACCAAAATCACTTAGATGCTAATGCAGCCGGTTTCTAAGGAAACCCATCTTAATTTAAAAAAAATGTATATAGTTTGCTAAATATTTACAGTAAAGTTGAAGGCTGATTGTGAAGAATGCTCTGTTGAAATTACACAGTTAGGAATAAATCCATCGGGGCTTGATGGATTTGCACTGAAGAAGAATATGCAATACAAAGTTGGCCATGGGAGTAAACTTGAAGTTTTATTCAATCACTATGTTCACATTATTGAATTTGACCCACCACCAGAAGGATATGACGAGTCAAAACTAAGTAACAAAAGGAAATTGGATAATGATAGTTTTACGACACAAAGTAAGAAAATAAAAGCAGAAATGAAGAGTTCATCAAAAACGAATGAAACTGATATCATGGAAACAACTGAAGATAAATGGGAGGAAATAGATTGTGGAGAGTTGTATATTTTTACTCCTAAAGGAGTCAGGCCCAGTGAAAAATTAGCTGCCTTTGACATGGATGGAACATTAATCAAAACTAAATCTGGCAAAGTCCATCCAGTAGATATAAATGACTGGCAAATAGCATTTCCAAATGAATCGGAAAAGTTAAAAGAACTTAAAACTCAAGGATACAAAATTATTATTCTTAGTAATCAAGCTCCTATAGGCAATGGAAGAGTCAAAATAGAAGATTTCAAAAAGAAAATTGAAGGTATTTTATCCAAACTTAATGTGCCAATTCAAGTATTTTTGGCTACTGGAAAAGGCTTTTACAGAAAGCCTACTACTGGCATGTGGAAGTATTTGACAGAGAAGGTAAAAAAAATTACTTAAACTAACAAATAATGTGTAATAGATATGACAGAACACAAGAAAGACATTAGATCAAAATAGGCGGGGCGCGCGTGGGAAACCCTTCAAATCAAAATCATTTATTCAGTTTTAGGCTGATACAGCACTTGTGAACGTCAATAGGCGGGTCCACACCAAGCGAGCAACCTCGCGCGAGGCCATCCGCGCGCGGCAAGCGCCGTGCTTCGCGCGAGGCATGCTCGGTCGGAAAATCATACACAGCGAGGCTGACTAGCTCGCAGAGCCCAAGCAATATTTGCTCAGTTGATAGTTTTTTAAACAAGCGCTGCACGAACCAAACTTGTCGTCCACACTGCGCGAGGCAAACGACTGAGGCACCTTTGAGCAAATCAAAAAACCGACACGTCTCGGCTCGGCCGTGCGCGCGCTCGCCCGAGGCTGAGCATGCGACTGCCGCGCGCGAGGCACGTCCACACCGAGCGAGCGGTCCGGCGCATGCCGCGCGCGGCGGGCCTCGCCCCAGGCTGCTCGCTTGGTGTGGACCCGGCTATTGAAGCTACGCTATCGGTTCGCAAATCCTACGGCGGGAAGAACTGGCAAGAACCTTTGCTCAAAACAGCAAACTATCCATACAATTTACTTTTGAGTGATTTTGAATTTCTTCAGTTTTTCAAGGCAACTACAATAGCTTGTTTTAGATTCACACTTAATTCAGTACAAAATGCATGACATGCTCCTATCTCGAGACTAACAATAATCTTACTAATATCTTACTTCTTACTTCCTACTAATATTATAAATGTGAAAGTTTAAATGTTTGGATGTTTGGATGTTTAGATGTTTGGATGTTTGTATATTTGTTACTCAATCACGCCAAAACGGCTGAATGGATTTGGCTGAAATTTGGGACACATACTTTGTAACCTAGAGAGGAACATAGGCTACTTTTTATCCCGGAAAAGTATCAAATTCCCGCGGGATAACGTCATGTAGTCCACGCGGGCGAAACCGCGGGCGGAAAGCTAGTATCTTGCTGTGCGTTGTTCAGCATGATGGTCTGAAGCCATGGTTAAAGTTTTTGCAACGGTGCCCCTAACACCCTGTATTATAAATGTGAAAGTTTAGATGTTTGGATGTTTGCTACTCAATCACGCCGAAACGGCCCAACGTATTTGGCTCAAATTTGGGACACAGACAGACTTTGTAGCCTGGAGTGGAACATAGGCTACTATATTACTATTTTATCCCGGAAAAATATCACATTCCCGCGGTAGCGGTATAACGTCGTGTAGTCCACACGGGCAAAGCCGCGGGCGGAAAGCTAGTCTGTAATAAAAAATGACTAAAGTAACAGACTTTCATTTTAGAGGTATCATAATAATATCAATCAACGAGAGTTGATTCATATTATGATACCTCTCCAAACAGCTTTACTGTCACTTAATTTTCGCAAACTGTATGACAGCCCTTTCGCCATGTTTCGTAGTAAGAGACACGTATTTGTTGTGAACCGCGGCAGAAGGCCCCGCGCACGAAACCAGTAAGTGGGGCGGCGACGGCGGGCGCCGGCGGAGCGGTAGCGGCGCGGCAGCGGCGCGGGCAAATTTTGCTTCAGTTGGTGCGTCACATTGACTTATTCGCTTAGACGTCTCTTGCGAACGCGCAATGAATGCACAATTCGCTTGCCGCTGCCATGCCGCCCCGCTGGCTGCTGGTTTACTGCGCGGGGCCAAAAGGGCGAGCGGACGCGGCGGCCATTTTTCCATTTTCTCTTTTCAAATACTTAATTAGCGGGCCGCAATCACTAATGAGTTAAGAAACCCTCACTATTTAACCGACTTCTAAATCAAAAAGGAGGAGGTTCTCTATTCGTCTGTATGTATGTTTTTTTTTTGTGTATGTCCACCGATTACTCGAAGACGGCTGAACCGATTCAAATGGTTCAAACGTTATTACATCAGGCTGGTTTCCAAGTTGGTCCCATTTTTTGAAATTTTGAAATCGGTTCAGTAGTTTTCAGGAAATCTTGAAAATACTGTCGTTTTCGTTACCACTTTATGTGAATTTAATACGTATCTTTAGGCATAACTCCTTTGTTTATAAACCGATTTAGATGATTCTTGTTTTGTTAAAAAGGGGATACCTCAAGGTATTTTAACCGACTTCGAAAAAGGGGGTTTTGAGTTTGATCACATACCTATTTACCAGAAAACACGTAAATTGCCTGCACGATGCACTAAAAAGAGTGAAATAAAAATTATTTTTATAAAAAAATAAAACCGCCTTCTAAAAAACCACATCAAAAAGTAAGAAATAATTCCTCACCAAATAAATAACGTAAGTACTTTGAAGTCGGGCGGGTTTTAACAAAAACAACAAAAAATTGTACATGTTTCACGCCCGACTTCAAAGTACTTACGTTATTTATTTGGTGAGGAATTATTTCTTACTTTTTTGATGTGGTTTTTTAGAAGGCGGTTTTATTTTCTTTTAATTTTTAGTTTTTTGCATTCATAATGCAATTTTTATTACTGAAAAATGGAAAATGAAGTATTGAGAAAAAAATCCATCGGAGCTGATTGTGAGACGGGTCGATTTTTTCTCAATACTTCATTTTCCATTTTCAACCCTCACTATATTAACTCGCGGGAAACAGACTTTAACTATGTGTTATTTTATATACGGTTATTATTGCAGAAAAATGGTGATATTGTCATTGACAAAGATGCCAGCTTCTACTGTGGTGATGCAGCAGGTAGAGTAGTTAATTGGGCTCCAGGAAAGAAGAAAGATCATTCAATGGCAGATAAATTAATGGCAGAAAACCTAGGATTGAAGTTTTACACGCCAGAGCAATTTTTCCTTGGTCATTCTGTAGCTAATGTTCCTATGGCGAAGCCTGAATTTATTCCTAAAGAAGTCAAGCCAGAACCGTTTGATGAAAGGCTTATAAGTAAAGACCAGGAAGTAAGTTGTTGCATTTATTTTAATTAATTGAACTGTATATTAGGTGTTCCATTTGTTATACCATTTCTCTTAAGGTTGTTTTGTTAACTTGGTCGAAAAACAAGAACTTTTTTTGGCTTTACCATACTACTGGGATTTCTATGGTAAATGAAAAAAGAAAACTTTGGACTTTTTGATGACATTATGCCATCAAAAAGTATATAAAAATAATAACTGATTGTCTGATATCCTTCAGGATATCCAAAACGATCAGGTATTATTTCTATATTGTCTATTATAATGGTAAATGGTTTTCAGGTTCTAGTTCTTGTTGGGTTTCCTGGCAGTGGCAAATCATTTTTGGCCAAACAAATCGAGGAAAAGTCAAACAATCAGTATGTAGCTGTCTGCAGAGATAATCTTCGTACCTGGCAAAAATGTCAGTCAGAAGCAATCAAGTTTTTAGAGGTTAGTGAGTACAGTATGTTTTAGTTTATTTTCCTTTAGTTCCAAAAACAAGGAAAAAATAGAATCAAGTTTGGTATGCATTGGAATGTGAAATAGTATTATTATATTCTCAAATTGGCATTTACATTTGCTATTTGTGCTAAACTTTAAAGCCCCAATAATAGGACTGGTGCCAACAATAGGTTTTTTTATTGTTTGACCTTTGACATTTGACCACCATCTTGTTTATAAACAGGATGTGGATGTTTACCCCATTATTTGATTTAGAATTTAAAAAAATCGACTTATTTTCTAAGCCAAGACAAACAGTCTAGCTAGTTGAATATTCTGTGAACTCGGTTATTATATCTTTTTCAGAGGGGTAAAAGTGTTATAATTGACTGCACCAACCCCGACATAGAGTCTCGCTCAAGATGGACGGATCTAGCCAAAAAGAGTAATGTGCGGTGTCGGTGCGCTAAAATGTCTACGACGAAAGCGCACGCGCAACATAACAATAAGTTCAGGGAGCTCATGAAAACCAACCACATTCCTGTCAATGATATCGTTTTTCACACTTACAAGTAAGACTTAGTACTAGCTTGGTACACTAGATATTTAGGGTTGGATTACATCTGGCAGCACGAAATCGCACTTTTCTATGCTGCTGTCCTTTTCTGTCGCACCGAACCGTCAATAACTTGAGCTAGAAAGAGAGCGGGAATGCTATAGCATGCGGCGGAACGGAAGCGACGAGGCGATCGCATACCCGCGCTCTTTCTTGTTCTAGCAAATGACAATTCTGAGAGACAGAAAAGGATAGCAGCATAGGAAACTGCTGCCAGATGTAGTCCAACCCTTATACTTTATTGTAGTGTCTTCCTATAAAATCCAGAGATGACTCTTGTTCTGCCACTCTGATTCTCAGTATATAGGTCCACCACGAGAAGATATTTTGGTCGTGTCTCATTCGCGACAGCGCGTGGTACTATCTCGCTTCCCTTACCGATGTATAAATAAACGGGACAAAATCGCGTTGTCAGTCAGTCAGATGAGTGTCGACAAAATTTCTTGTAGTGCATACTCGGCCGGCTGTTACGATTGATCACACTTCATAGAAAACTTAACTTACTTTGACTTTATATACCTTTGTTACAGAAATAAGTTTGTTGAACCAACTACCAAAGAAGGTTTTGATGAAATCATTGAAGTAAAGTTTAATCCATCATTTGAAGATGAAAAAGCAGAAGAAATATACAGGATGTATTTATTGGAAAAGTAAGGTATATTGTAAAGAAAACCATTGTGATATTTATTAGTGTCAGCGTTTTTATTGCAGAAAGGCATGTCTAGATGATAAATGAGTGGCAACAGTTTTATTAATACATTTTGTTGAATTATTAGGCCGACTTTTCATTATTCCACTTCTACGACAATTCATATAAGTACAAAATGTTTGTTACAAAAGAACATTCGACAACGCATCAAGCTTTACACGTTAATCTTGATCACGCTCTTATCGAGCACGTAATAAGGGCTATATTTTGTGTAGTCTATTCCAACCTGCTTGTCGCTCTGCGTAAACAAACATGAAGTTCGTCGAATCAGCTTATCAAGATCAAAGAAACTGATTGTGTGAGTAATGTGAAAAGCAGTGAAAATACGATAGTGGATTCGACTCGTGAAGTCTTAAATCAAAATGATCGAAGTGATTAAGTTCATTTGCGTAATAATTATTATTATGACGGTCAAGTAAAACTCGCGTCGGGTCACAAAGTATTCGCGCTCGAATAAAAAGAGTTCAGAGTGCAATCCACTATCGAATTTCCATATCAGTAATCAGTCTCTATGCTCTTTGGTAAGCTGACATATCGCACAGTGAAAAGCTGCTTGGAATGGACTACTTTGCATTTTTTTAAGCTGGACGTGTTGTCGACTTAACTGGATCTTACAGGACTATTCGACGAAGGCATTTTATACATAAGTTATGTGAAACATTTCAGACACCTGTAAGCAAAGCAAGCGGTGCTAAGTCATTTACTTAAACTGCCGATGGACGGATATGTAAATTTACAGTGTTTTTATCAGATCAACCTCGAATCAAAAGAACTATCACTTTACATTAATTTATTAGCGACTTGCTAGCGAAGTACATTATTTTACTAAGGCATCTAATTATTAGAATATTTCATTATCCCGCAACCGCAACACTACTGAATGGGTAGGATTAGGGTGCGTTACAAATGTATTAAAATACAGCTCGGCTCCGCGCAGCTCAGCTGACGTAAAAACGCACCGTTATGGCGAGATTTATACAAATTATTCAACTACTTACCATGGTTACCTAATCTTACTTTGCTATCTTTAAGTAACTCGCTACTAAGATGGGCATTCCTATATCTTACTTTCATCAACTTCTTGTCCAAGAGTTTACCGTTCTTTGTTGATTACTTATAGTAGGTAAGTTTATGGGCAAACAGGCTCAGAAGTTTCATAATTCCAATGTGTAGCTAAATTGTTTCACCCTGATTAGCTTATCCGCCTTAAGTATTAGCTAAGTTTAGTACAAAGTTTTTAATTATCATATAAAGTGGCAAAAAAGCTTGAATTTTTAAAGTATGACAAATCGTTATTATTTACATTTTGCTTCTTAAATGCATCTGCACTTCCAAACTGTGACAAATTAGTTAATCCATAAACATTGAAAATTCACCTTATCACCATCACTTTCTGTCAATAAGTAAACACGTTAATACAAATTTTAATGAGTAAGTTTTTTCTTTCGGTTTTTTATGTTTACTGGTCACTCGTCCTTCAGGGTCAGGAATACCATGATAGCATAAATCGGATCAGTAGGTATAATCTTGAACAAAACTTGTCAAGTTCATGCTTCTCCCAAAGATTTTTCTGTCACTGCAATTTAATTGATGTTAAAATCTTTGTTTGAAGTTTGTTCTTCTTCTTTTAACAAGGTAACATTTCTTCACATAACTCAGCATACATCACACATTTTGGTTACGTGGGTTGTCGGTATTAGTGGTTGTGAATGTCTGTGATGATGACTATGGCTTGGGTTGATTGTCATTCGTCCTGGTGTTCCGGCTCCTCGTCGTCTGCATCTATTAAGTTATCAAGACTCGAGTCCGAGTCATCTTCATGTCATCTGTAAAATGAAATAAAAATCCTTATTTTCTTAAAACTAGATCTGTTAATTCACAACCGTTTGCCAATCGATTCGTATTCGATATCTATGCTTTCTATGTATTTATTTTGAAGTGATAGGTACAGTCGAGTTCAATAATATCTGTGCATTTTTGGACTTTTGTAGCATAAAGTTTTTTGACATCGACTTCGACTTTCTGTACCTGTCTACAAATTGTCACAATAATTACTACGACAAAGTTCAAAAGTGACAGGTATTCTTGAACTCTACTGTACCTACTACTACTACTGCATTGATTCAGTACTTGATAACGTTTAAAATATTTATAAAAAAAAACCTGCTGGACTGCGAATGATTATTATGATGATAGTTTTAGTTCAAGATAAATCCTATTTGACTGGCGAGACACTAACTTACCTACGGCTCGTTCACGCAGGATCCGTCTATCAAATAGACGGTTTGTATAAAAACACGAAACAATAACTAGTGTCGGTACTGTAGTTACTACACCACAAACTAGGTAGGTATAGGAAAATAATTTTTCACGATTGGTGAATCATGTGAACAGGTATTTTCGCCGTAAAATAAAGCTGATTAGGTTTTTTATTTGTTAAAAAAGACTATAACGTCGTTGTATGTACGAGCCGGTACTATTAAGGGGTAGACATGAGCCAACAAACGCCGCCAATGGATTTTAATTTATTTTTTTCTAAACATTCAATTTCTAAAAAAAATAATCGGTCAAGGTCTTGCGAATAACGTCAATAACGTCTCATATTTATTGAATAACTCTACATAATTAAAAAAAATACATTCAAACAGTTGTAAAACTAGATTTTGTTAAAAGTGGCCACTTTTGGTTCAAATCTATTTTATAATCATCATCATCATCATCATGTCAGCCGAACGACGCCCACTGCTGGGCATAGGCCTCCCCCAATATGGTGTAAAGTTATTTCATAAATATTAGACGTTGTACTCAGACCTTGATGATTCCTTATTTCTAGAAATTGAGTTTATTTAGAAGAAACGAAATAAAATCGATTGGCGGCGCTAGTTGGCTCATGTCAGTCAGCCCCATAAAAAGCATACGAACCTGGCAATATACACGGTGTCGATGTGAGCAAGGTGGGCCCCATTCAAAGGCACAGTAGCCGCCACCGGACGCAGCTTACGCCTCTCCACGACGCTTCTGGCTTGCTGCACTGCTAAGTCGCCGCACCAGCGCTCACAGCGAGCGTATATGACAACGCCTGGAAAGAAAATCAATTGTACTACGTGTACCTACTAGAAAATTAAAATAATTCTTGTGTTTACACATACATTTCATATTCATTACTAGCTTTCCACCTGCGGCTTTGCTCGTGTGAACTAAACGATGTTTTCCCGTGGTAATGAGATAGGTATATTCTGGACGTAGAATAAGAAGTAGGCTATATATTATGTAGAACATTACCTATCTACATGTATCTGCGCCAAATTTCATCTAGAGCTGCTTAGCCGTTTCGCCGTGATAAACATCTAAACTTTCGCATTTATAATATTAGTAATATCTGTGTCATGTGGGAATCGAACCCACGAACGATAGGACGTTCTATTTAATCATCGACCCGATACCCGTCTTGAAGCACTAAACTAAAAAAACATCATCGTAAAGGAAAGATTGTACCTACATACTTCTGTAGATAATTGTCATTTTGATTGAATGAAGATAATTATGACCTTTGGAAGCTTTTTTGTCAGCTTCAGTAAACAGCGAGATAGCCGGCCAGGAGGCCCAGGAGTCGATCAGTAGAGGTGTTAGAAATAACGTAGCCGCAAGCAATAACATAACATAACTTTAGATAGTTTGCGTTGCGCATTCCTCATAGCGAGGATGTATTGATTGTGTGGACGCGGCCATTGGATGCTATCTCACCTGCTGCAGCAAACAGAGAGATGGCCGGCCAGGAGTCGATCAGGAGCGGCGTCAGAAACAATGTAGCTGCCAGCAACGTAACAGGGCCTTCAATAGCTTGCGCCTTCCTCATAGCAAGGCTGTGTGCTGGCTGCCAGCCACTTAAGAAGGTGCCGCATATCCAAACTGAAACATAGAGAGATGAAGGTTTAAGTAGGTATATGTCCTTTTTCGCTGAAAAAAGTTTTGCATCCCAGAAGAATCGCCTCACTACTGTTGGTTTACCGAAGTTGTCGAAAGGGTGACGTTAATTTTTTTCAAACAAATTCTCAGACTCCATGCAATGTCTTCACCTTTTCTAATTTATGAAAAAAAATATAATTTTAAAATTATAAATTATAAAATTTTATAATTTTAATTTTAAATAAATTACAATACTAGGTAGATACCTAGTATTGTAATTTGACGATTTGTTTGTGATGAACGAAACCATCTTGAACCCTGTTTCTTACATAGGTATTGTAAACGCCATTCAGATCAGATTTGTCATAAGTAATTAAAGCTCGCCTCTTATTTTATGGGATTTTATTATTTGTCAATATACAATTCATCTGTTTACCACCGTAGCAACCATACCTAGTCACTTTGATAGCGGCGTTACTATCGCTATGAACACGTTGGCCATCAGCTGGATGATCGCTCCTGCGGCAGCCCACCGTGCTCCCCACACGCAGGGTGGGTAAGGTAGCCGCTTACAACTTACCTGATACCCCAGTAGCGATCATAGGCACTCTGATGGCGTCGTTGCTGAGCGCGATCGCTATGATCACGTTGGCTATCAGCTGGATGATCGCTCCTGCGGCGGCCCACCGTGCTCCCCACACGCTGGGTGGGCAAGGGGTGTTGGCTTCAGGCGTGGCTGTAACCACCTGCAATCAGATTGAAGGTTTCTTTAACTAGTCACGTTTTTTTAATCCACAACGGGGTACCCCTTAGCCTTCATCACACCTGATGGTATGTGGTGATAAGGCTGAAGGTGGAAGCGCACTACTCACGGAATCCTCCATCACTGAGATACTGGCTATCTTATTTCTAACTGCCGGAACACAATAATGCTGAAAACATCATTGTTATGGCGTCAGACTTAGATACGATGGTGGTAGCTAGCCAGGCGGACTAAGTACAAGTCCTACCACCCCTTCCTGATCAGAAGGTCTAAGTAGCTAAATGTCCAACAGCGCGAAACGTCTGATGAGCAGTAAGTCTAATTAGCAGAATGTCTATGTAGCAAAACGTGCAACTATCAAATGTTCTGTATAGCAGAACATCTATTTAGCAAATCGTCACATTATCAAAATGTCTGGATACTCAGGCACAAAATTCAACACACAAATTACATCGGGAGGGAAACGGACACGGAATTATAATATGTACGTACGTACACTTGTACGTATACCTACAGATTCTTTGTGGTCTATGTAGCTTAAATCATATCTTTATGATGGTGGCTGACAATTTATTGTCAAGAATGCTATTTGATTAGCATTACATAAAGCTCTTAGAAAAGAAGCGCTTTGGCAAGATCGCAAATACAAGAATATGTTATTTGAAGGAAATAAAAGAAGGAAGATCGATTTAATGTTTAATGCCAAATACAAAAGAGCTGCAAAAGTTTGAGGGCCAAAAAGATAGTCCCTTTGAATTCTTGATACACCTTGATCATATCAAAAGAATAAGTAAATAAATGCAGGGGAATTTGTGCGCCTAATATCCTAATAATATTTATGGCGCTAGTAGCTTTTTTAATCCAGATTTTGTTTTTCTCAAATAAATGTAATGTAATTTACAAATGACTTTTCCTTTTTATCATGAGTGTACATATTTCACAAATGACTTTTTGCTAAATAGATGTTCTGATATACAGACCATTTGATAGTTGGACGTTTTGCTACATAGACATTCTGCTAATTAGACTTACTGCTCATCAGACGTTTCGCGCTGTTGGACATTTAGCTACTTAGACCTTCTGATCAGGAAGGCTATCACCAACCAAACTGATTACAATATGTACCCCCACTGGGGGTACATATTGTAATCAGTCGAACCCGGGACCTCTTGGTCTGAAGTCGGTGGTGTGAACCACTCCACAGAGGCGGTTAATTTTGATTTGAGTGTGTTGGCTTTACCATCGCAGGCGTACCCTAACCCTAGGCTGCGCGAGCTAATGAAGAAGCGATCTTGTTCAGAATGTGTTCTAGTATTTTTGGATCGGTGGGGCCTCCTGGGGCCGTGAGCGTTTGCCTCAGTAACGCACTGATGCTTACTCTACAATTTTTGCTTACTAATCGGTACGGTAAAAGAAAACACATTTTCACAGGCGCTAGTGATTGGAAACTTCGATTGTCTTTGATACTTACTTGTATTCTATCCCTGTATTCTTTGACCACCGCGTCGATGTCCGTAGAGTCGTCTCCAGAAGACACCTCAGGCTCGCTGATGGCTTCCACGTCAGAGACCACGTCTTCCACATCCACGGTGGTCACGTCTCTGGGACCAGTGCTACAACTCACACTGTGCTCTAACTCTTCTGTGGGACATCCTGCGTATTCGTCGAGGAGAAGGCACTCACGTTCTTCTGTTTCTGTATAGCATAAATTTTATTGGTTGTCTATACTTAATATTATAAAGAGATTTGATTGTTTGTTTGTTGGCATCGAATAGGCTCCGAAACTACTGGACCGATTTAGAAAATTCTTTCACCATTAGAAAGCTACATTTCCCGAGTGACATAGGCTATATTTTATTCCGATATTCCCACGGGAACGGGTACCACGCGGGTGAAACCGCGAGGATCCGCTAGTTGTTTATATTCAGGATTTTAATAAATACGGAAACTCAACTAACAATGCACAAATGAATAACCGTAGAATAACTTGTCACAGTTGCATTTAATGATAAATCTCTCGCTCTTCAACCGTATCTCGTTTGAAAATATCGAAAATGAAGTACTTCTTAGAAAAAATCTATCTGTCTTATAATTAGATCCGATGGGACTGGAACCCACGACCTTTCACTGTCCAGGTGAATGCTCTAACCACTAAGCTACGAAGTCGCTGTAACGGTAATACTTAATTTTCAAAAATTTTCAATTATAAAAATTGCATTGTGAATGCAAAAAAGTAAAATAATTGGTAAGTATATTATTTGTTTGAGAATATAATCCGTAGGTAAATGAATTACTATATTTATCCGGGTAATTATACAAGTCTCGTCTTACCTTTGTTTGTAATTTTAGATTTTATACTTTCAAGTGTTTTGGTATGCCGTATCGCTGATGGTATGAACCATAAGCCGTGTTTAGTTTTCGTCCCAGTTGATTTGACTGCGCGCGAGGTTCCTTCTGTACCCAGCCTTTTATACTCTATGTCTGGAAAGCAACAATTTTTAAAGTAAGTATTTTAAGTATTTTTTTATTTTATGTAAAAAAGTCTTTAACGTCGTTTTGGTAGAGTAGGTACATACTTCCAGCTTCTTTTTGTTCTGCTGTGGGAAGACATCGCATGATGATGAAGTGGAACGCCTGCACAGCAATACTGAGCAAGTGGCTAGCGTTCATCAGTGTTATCATATGAGATAGGGGGCATGCAAAAGCTAGGATTGCTGCTAAGCTACCTGTAGACCAAAAAATTATATAGGCACATTTGAAATAAAAATGTGAACAGGTATTGGACATTGGACTAAAAAGTGTTCCAGCCGGCCTAGCATGAAGCTTACACCTTAGTGGGGTAAGCAAGACAGCATGACAGCAGCTATATCATGTCGCGTGTTATATAGCCGCTCATGCTAGGCCGACTAGGCAACTGATGACTAAATATCAAACTTTAAGTAAGTACATAAAGTAAGTAATTAATTACCAAATTTTAGAGAAATCATCATTGATACGTTAAAAGCTCAAGAGTGGAATTTTTCCTGCAAATTTTGCTTTAGGCCTGTGAATATTCGATCATTTGCTTGTCGTTCGATTATAGTAAAAAAACTGTAAGTCATCTTTACTCACCAGCTGTAAACACTGCCAACACGGGGCTGCCAGTCTTCGTGCTCTCATATGTCATGGATCTAGTAAGCACTTTCCACTCTGGCGAGGCGAGTGTCACCAGTACAGCAAAAAGTAGCGGGCAGAGCTCGGTCAGTGCGAGACACACTCCCGCCACTGTGACTGCGGCCAGTAAAGGACACACCCAGCCTGCTGATCTGGCTTCCAGTAAAGTGGTCACTGGTAATGCTGCATCTATGCTGGTTCTGAAACAGAAATATTGACAGATGTCGTTACATGCCCAAAGGAATGGATGTGTTTAATACAAAGTAGGTAAGATAAATTCATGCAAGTGTGCCACTTAATAAGTTAAAATTGTAACAGCTGTGAACACTGAGTTACGATAAGGATTTGATAAAATTTGCACGTACACTACGCAAAGACACATTTAGATTTTGAGGACTTTTAAAAATATTTCAAGGGTGAATTAAAATGTATGGTTTCCCCTAATACCCTGGGTATACGCAACGCAGGTAATCCTTAATCGTATATCCGATATCCGTCTGAATAATCCCCTGTTCTCCTCATCTATTTTTATTAGGTAGGTAGATATACTTATATAATAGGAACTTTTAACTTTTAGTAATAGTTCTAATTTCAGGGAGAAAATTTACTGATATTATTCATTTTAATACAAGAGGCTATGAAGATCAAAACATGCTTACCCTTTCAGCATATTAGTGTACAAGAAACATAATCCCGAAAGGACGATCATGGGCAAACCAATTCGTATGAACATATTTTTTTTCACTGATCCATTCTCCTTAGATGGTAAGACTACACTAAAAGCGTAAGAAATTGGCGATCCAGCTGCAAAAAGCTGAAAAAGAAAAACAATTTTAACGTACTTATTACGTTCGAGGCGGTACCTAGTGCCATACGGTGCTTCATTAGAATGGCGCTACGTGGGCGCTACCACAGATAATATAATACTTGGCGGGCGCTACCTACTCGAACGTAAAACAGTCAACTTACTTACTCTATTGAAATTTTATGTAATAATAAATAGATCTTAATTTTATTTAATTAGGCACTCTTACCTCATAAAGTGTGATTGGCATAGGCATATTAATATTAGCAATATCAAAATTCATAAGTCCCACAATCGCAAAGAACTGGCTGAATATGTAAAGCAATATTAGTAGCATAAATGTAAACATCATGCTCTCCTGTAAACAAAAAAAAAATATAATTTATTCCAAGAAAAATAGTAGTTTTCTCTGTAGTTTTAATTGGTGTATGATTCGTGTATATAAAGTGGTGCATGAGTAAGTAAAATTAACTTGCCCCCTATTTAGCTTGTCGTAATCGGTTTGGAAAATATTGGAATGACTTTATCGCTTCATTTGTTACTTGATACGAGTTCTAGACCAGGCAAAGGCAACGCACTGTGACAAGCAGATCTAGTCTACTACCAACAAGACTAGACCTGCTTATCAGGCAGTCATCGTCTGACCTTTATATGGGTTCGCAAGATTAATGCCCATAAAATAAATGTTAAATTAAATCAGATGAGTGTTGAGTATGTATATAACCTGCATACTATTTGCGTTGCGAGAATTCGATTTCTACTTACTTCCAATCCGCACATGAACATAGCGCAGACGACCATGACTACCGTCACGCCCAGCACATCCGGCCAGGGTTCCCCTAGCGCCCTCGTTTCGTACCCAAACAGCCACCGTCTAGTCCTACCGCTGGTCACATGGTCGGCCGTGGCGCTCAGTATGCGGGCACAAACCGCCACCGCCACCAAGTGGGAGAGAAACGCCATCCACATCGCCATGAAGTCGGCAAACGACTGCAGATTTCGCTCCCTTCGTCCCCTCGAGGTCTTTGATGGCGGTAGGATTTCAGATAACTTTTTTAAGTCTTTGCATGTGAGCGCTGTCAAAGAAAGCGTAAACTTAATCAGTCGGAGCATTCGCTTGGATTGCGAAGATCGCAGATTAGACTCTCATCTGAGTGAGAAGCAGGAGACAAGTGCTTTTTTATCAAGTAAATTATTTTGATTTACTTTAGTAAGTCTGTTTAAGATGGATCATAATGAGATCCTTTTGATAAAGACGTGCTCTTGTCCAGTTCGATATTATCTATCTATAAACAATGTGTAACAGAATTAATGCATTAATTATTATATTTTCATATATTCATGTGTGTCATTAATTTTTGTATGAAACAGCTGATAATTTTTCGCAATTTCAGAGTTGGTCCCTTAGTAAAAGTAGTTCATTTTGATTATCCCTATCTACCATATTCTGGTAGTGCCATTATTTTGTTACACGTTGTATATAAACTCTTGCGTTACTGACTGACCGACAACGCACAGCCGAAGTTTGGGCGCAAGAAGCTGAAATTTGGCATGTAGGTAGGTATGTTCTTTGGGAAGCGTAAAGTAAGGGACCACTAAGAGAGAATTATTGAAGCGACCAGCGAGCTGAGCGTGTGCTGCTCATTGTATGGGCCCTTAGGCAAGTATCCATGAAGGTATACTCCAGGCGCTAGTGATGAACATAGCCAGCACGGCGTAGTAGCTGGAGTTGGCGGCGCGACGGGATAAGCAGCAGCGCGCCCAGCGACTACGGCGCGCCGCACGCCTCGTCGCTGCCAAGCGAGCGGAGCGTGCTGCTTATTGTATCAGGCACTTAGGCAAGTATCCATGAAGGTGTACTCACTGGCGCTAGTGATGAATACGGCCAGCAGGATGACGGCTAGCACGGCGTTATAGCTGGAGTTGGCGGCGGCGAGAGGGGCCAGCAGCAACGCGCCAAGTGTCCAGCGCGCGCCGCACGCCTCGCCGCTGCCCAGCGAGCTGAGGGTGCTGCTCATTGTATCGGGCCCTTTGGCAAGTTTAAATAAAGGTGTACCCACTGGCGCTAGTGATAAACACGGCCAGCAGGATGAAAGCCAGCACGGCGTAATAGCTGGAGTTGGCGGCGGCGAGTGAGGCCAGCCAGCAGTAACGCGCCAAGTGTCCAGCGCGCGCCGCACGACTCGCCGCTGCCTAGCGAGCTGAGGGTGCTGCTCATTATATCGGGCCCTTTGGCATATGGGTTAAATGAAGGTGTACCTACTCACTGGCGCTAGTAATGAACATGGCCAGCAGGATGACAGCCAGCACGGCGTAATAGCTGGAGTTGGCGGCGGCGAGTGGGGCCAGCCAGCAGCAACGCGCCAAGTGTCCAGCGCGCGCCGCACGACTCGCCGCTGCCTAGCGAGCTGAGGGTGCTGCTCATTATATCGGGCCCTTTGGCATGTGGGTTAAATGAAGGTGTACTCACTGGCGCTAGTAATGAACATGGCCAGCAGGATGACAGCCAGCACGGCGTAATAGCTGGAGTTGGCGGCGGCGAGTGGGGCCAGCAGCAACGCGCCAAGTGTCCAGCGCGCGCCGCACGACTCGCCGCTGCCTAGCGAGCTGAGGGTGCTGCTCATTATATCGGGCCCTTTGGCATGTGGGTTAAATGAAGGTGTACTCACTGGCGCTAGTAATGAACATGGCCAGCAGGATGACAGCCAGCACGGCGTAATAGCTGGAGTTGGCGGCGGCGAGTGGGGCCAGCAGCAACGCGCCAAGTGTCCAGCATGCGCCGCACGACTCGCCGCTGCCTAGCGAGCTGAGGGTGCTGCTCATTATATCGGGCCCTTTGGCATGTGGGTTAAATGAAGGTGTACTCACTGGCGCTAGTAATGAACATGGCCAGCAGGATGACAGCCAGCACGGCGTAATAGCTTGAGTTGGCGGCGGCGAGTGGGGCCAGCAGCAACGCGCCAAGTGTCCAGCGCGCGCCGCACGACTCGCCGCTGCCTAGCGAGCTGAGGGTGCTGCTCATTATATCGGGCCCTTTGGCATGTGGGTTAAATGAAGGTGTACTCACTGGCGCTAGTAATGAACATGGCCAGCAGGATGACAGCCAGCACGGCGTAATAGCTGGAGTTGGCGGCGGCGAGTGGGGCCAGCAGCAACGCGCCAAGTGTCCAGCGCGCGCCGCACGCCTCGCCGCTGCCCAGCGAGCTGAGGGTGCTGCTCATTTTGATAGATACTTATCTCAGATCACTTGATAAATCTGAAATAAAACCCAAATACCTAATTAAAAAGTTAAAAAGCTTGCTGCCTAACCTATTTTAAACTAGTCAACAAAATGTTTGTTTAAAATTGTAAATTCAAAATTTACTTGAAAACAACTGATGACAAGAAGCCAATGGGAAATCTGTGGTCTAGTGATACACACCATCGGTATCAGACCCAGAGGTCCCGGGTTCGATTCCCAGACATAATATTGTATTCGGTTTGGTTGGTGGTAGGGCTTGTTCAAAGTCCGCCTGCCGGCCTAGCATGAGCGGCTTTTATCGCGCGATATGATATGGTACGGCAAGTTGTCTTGCTTACCCCACTAAGGTGTAAGCAAGACGGCATGCCGGCTGGCTGCCACCATCTTATCTTATCTAAGTTTGACACCATAGCAAGTATTTTTTTCAGCATTATTGCGTTCCGGCAGTTAGAGATAAATAAGATAGGCAGTTCCTCTAAAATTTAGGATTCCGGGAGTATTGCGCTTCCATCTTCAGCCTATCATCACTTAACAACAGGTGTGATGAAGGTCAGGTGCTACCCCGTTGTGGATATAAAAAATAATTTTGGAAAAATAGAAATTTGGATCAATAAAGTAAAAAATGTTGATCACTTTTTTTCTGCTTCCTAGGTACCTACACTAGCAAAGACAAAGTCAAAAACTTTTTATTCTATTCGTAATTTATCCCATTTAGTCGTCGTTTTAGTACATTGCAAAAAACAAATCGTTTAGTATGAGTACTGTTATCAAACTTGTTCATCTTTTGATGTGGAGTGTCGTTACATAGAAAATTATACGGTGAAAGCTCCTAGTTACAAAGACTTTACTCATGTTTGTTGTTCGTTTTTGGAATAATAAGTTTGTGTTCTACGCAGTACTTTATGAACTTGTTATATTTTATTTAACAACAATGACAACAAATAATTAAATTATAAGCAATTAAGTAGTAAACTTACCATTGTTCCTAATCGTAAGGCCACTTTAGTTTTTATTCTAAATCACCAACTATTAAAGCACTTATCTCTTGAATTCTTTCATCATAAAATCCATTATTTAGTCACTCCGGTTAGATATTTTCTACTAAAAACTGAAGAAGATTATTAAATATTTTGCGGCCACTGGTACATAAGGTTGAATTTCATGTTTATGCGACAAACTCAAGCAGTACAGCGATATGCCGCCATCCCTTTTGATCCGCCTCTGATCGATACTTGTACAGTAGGGTAGCCATTATAGTGAAAAACTTATCATGACAACTTAAGGATCTTGAACGGAAAGTAAAACAAAAGAATTATTAAGTTATGCTGTAGTCGTCTTTGTCGATGCTTAATAGTGACCATTTTACTATGTAGTGACGGTTGAATCTAAGTAAATACAATTGGAAGTATGGCAGGCGTACCGGTTTTGGCCACTGTACGGTTTTGGCCACTTTTTGCTGTAAAAGCTTTAAAATAAGGTATTTTAAGGTAATAATAACAACCGTTAGAATTCCTTGTCATTAAATTTATTTTTTCAATAAATTCCATTTTCTGTTTGAAAAAATGTTTTGTATGAAAATTTTAAGAAATTTGTTTTGAATGAAATCTATATATATAAAATCGAGGGGACATAACTCACTCATCACGAAATCTCGAAAACTACTAGACCAAAGAAGATGTAATTTGGCAGGAAGGTAGATTATGCCTAGGAGACGTCCGCTATGAACGGAATTTAGGAAATTCCCCCCCTAAAGGGGTAAAATGGGGGGGTTAAGGTTATATGGAACTTCCTCATTTATGGATGTAGAAGCATGAAAATTGGTACGTTGGATACTGGTTACGACTAAAAATGATCTGAGTAAGCAAAGTAAAAAAAACTCCCCCTTAATAGGGTAAAATGGGGAGATAAAGCTTATATGAAACTTCCTCATTTCTACACTTAGAAGTATGAAAATTGGTATGTTGGATACTGGTCATCATTAAAAATGATCTGCGTAGGCAAAATAAAAATAACCCTAATAGGGTAGAAAGGGGGGGTTAATGTTTATAAAGGGTGGGTATTTGGTTATTGGAATAAAACTCAAGAAAATCAGTATTACACATTTTTTAGCAAAGTATTGACTTGATTTTTTTGCATTTTGGTAGTTCAAAAGTAGGAGAATGTCCGAATATTATTCATACGATAGTAGCTCCTGTTTGTCTAGGTATCGTTACCTTCTTATGCCTAAACCACGGGTAGCGTGCTCGGCCTACGATCGATGAGGTTTTGTGACTTTTGCAATGGTCTATCATGGGATTGCTGTTAAAAAATATATCGTGCTTCGGAAGACACGATAAGCTGATGTTTCTGGCTGCATTTGGATTGGTAAGTACACCATAACTTCAATGGGCCCGTGTGGAAGGTCATGGCCCATTCTCCTCATCCATCTATATGAAGGCCTGTGCCCCAGCAGCGGGGACATTAAAATAGATTGATGATGGTACTGATGAGACCTTAATGAAGGCATATCTACCTACTTTTTGACACAAAATTTTGGCGATGTAGTACTCGCGGACGTAGTCGCGGCCGGCCATTCATATTCCTATTTCTTCTATCCCTACTATTATTCTAAATGCGAAATTGTATATGCTCACTTCAAAACGGCACTTCAAAACGGAGATAGTTTGAGACAGTGCTTCCACGTAACCACGGGAATAAGGCTCATTCCCATGGTAAAATAAGTTTTAGCTCGGACAAAGCTGTAGAATGGAATTGGTATTTAAGGCGAGGAATCCCAACCGAAATAGGCACGTTAACGCTTGCTTGGCCGCGGTCTATACACTTCGCGCGGACCCAGCGGCAGCCGGCAGTGAACTGTGAACTCGCGAGCGCCCCGCGAATCGAAAATCACTTAAAATTCAATTAAAAATTAAATAATGAAAAAAATTTAATTTATGACGGCCGGAATCCCTCGGCTATTCAAAGACAATTATTTTCATATGTTTTTCATTAACTAAAACCAATTATACTGCAAGTAATATGATATTTGAATTATTATTAGACGGATGTTTGAGATTTTATTTGACACAGTAAAATATCACCAATCGAAAAAAAACGGCCGGAAGCACTAGATAAATAACTGTAAAATAACATATATTTTTTCCAAATATTAAGTACTTGTGATTTGCGAGTAATCCATAATTTAAAATACCCTATTTTGGGGAATCAGCGCCTTGAGGCGATAGTTTGAGTTCATGGGAAGGATGATATTTAGAATAGAGACAGTTTAAGGCCCTGGAAAGGATATATTTTACTTTTTACCGCGGGAAATCTCATTGTATGGAAAAATCACTTTAAGCGCGGGCTAATTTGGGGGCAGAAATTGGTATTTAAGTAAATAATTTGAGACCCTGGCAAGGATTATAATAGGCTACTTTTACTTTTTGCCACAGGATAGAATCATATTCCCACGGGAAAATCAATAAGTAGGTATTATTTGTTTGTCCGACTTTCACGTCCAAACGGAGTAACGGATCAATGTGATTTTTGGCACGGGGTAGATTGGGAGCTGGAGAATGACATAGTTTATCCCGGAAAATATTACATTCCATCAGGATAATGTCGTGTAGTACACGCGGGCGAAGCCGCGGGCGGAAAGCTAGTACTTTATAAACCTTTGTTTTTTTACAATTAAATTGTTGTTTTGCAATTGACTGGTTTCAAGCGCATTAGAATATACTGATTTTACCTGGGTTTGGTATACTTACAAAAGTTTAACTATCAGTAAGTGGCCAAAACCGGTACATTTGGCACCTCTCACACATTGTGTGTAATATAAAAAAATCTATTTTACTTTTATAAATTTGAAAAATGTACCTTAAATAGTAGATAAATTATCTATAATTTAAGATATAATTTGTGTCTTAAATACCTAAGATCATTTAGTACTTAGTGCTTAAAAGTCAAAAAATCCTTAAAGTGGCCACAAAGGGGACCTCTGCCCTATTTCACAAAAAAGATGTGGTGATATCGAAAATGAAAAATGCGATAACACCTCACACCGTGTCGGCTCAGCTTATTGAAAAACATAGTCAATTTTTCTCTTCTTATTTCTACACTCGTAGTATGTAGCTAAAACGGAGTAAATTTTTATTTTCTTCTTTCTACACGCGCAACATGTAGCTAAATCGTACCTAGTCAACATGTCAAATTTATCTTTTCTTTCTTCTACACTCGTAGCATGTAGCATGTAGCTAAAACGTAGTAAATTTTTCTTTTCTTATTTCTAGACTCGTAGCACGTAGCTACGTCTTTTTCGTAGCAACTAAATAAATTCGTAGGGGACGAAATTTCGAAGTATTGTAGGTATTGGAGATTCTTTCAAAACCATTATTCCCTTGAAAGTTTCTTCTAAAAATATTCATTGTTTTCACTTATGGTTTCACGTAATCATAGGTAGGTACATAAAAACAAATTGCGTAAGACATAAACAAAAGTCAAACATTATTTCAGACACGCTGAAATTGTAGTTACCTTACTATCTTTATTCTAAGGCTTCGAATTAAATGGTTTCGTTTACCCTGTACGTATCACCTTGTCAATAATACTTACAATTTTGTAGCGTTCGTAGTAGTTTCTAATGTACCTAAGTAAAATATAATATAGTTCTATTAAAAAATAATCTAGTTATTTAAATATTTACTTTTTTGCATTCACAATGCAATTTTTTATGATTGAAAAAAAAAACTTTTGGTTGTGAACTTGTGAGACGGGTCGATCTTTTCTAAATACTTCATTTTTCCATTTTTCAATAATCTAGTTATTCTGTTTAGGTACTGACTTTTTTTACCGTCTGCCTAGCTAGGACATATAAAATTATACTTACAAAAAAAACATAAAACTTAATTATTTAGACCACCGCACACATCACCGCACCGCTTCGGTACATACAAGCTCCCGAGAAGAACTTTTTCATGTTGTTCGCGTGCGTGTATGTATTGTTTCCTTAAATTTTAATCCGAACGTAGAAAGTAGTACCTAGTCACTGAGGAGAAGTCAACCAGAAGTGATTAAATTAAACTGTAACTGAATGCAAGTACCTGCTGGAGCTATAAACCAATTAGCATTTGACTCATTGGTCTGCACATTACAACCTTCATACATGCTTGACTGATCTCATAACCACAAAACAGATAGGTACAGAAGTCAATCTACATACAAAATGCGCTCGAGCAACGCACACATAGACACCGCTCACGGACACGACATCTCGGACTCGGACCGGTTGGGTTCGGACCAGTTGACCAGTGCGAACGCGCGTGCCATCCGCTTGTGGCATCTATGAACTTGCTGTGCAAAAATGGAGCAATAAAAATAAGTTATAATAACTGTTCAGTGAACGGTTGTTCAAATTCAGTCGTTTTTTGAGTTACCAGTTGTTTTAGAGAGGTAAGTAGGTATTTGTTTGTATTCGTATAAGTGTTTTCCACTAGCTTTCTGTAAACAAATGCACATAAGAATGCGAATTTATTACACTTTATAGTACCTATATTATGATGCAAGTGAGCTAGGTTGCTCATTATACACGAGGCTGTGGGTTGCAGCCCGAGCCGCAGGCGAGCGCGTAAATCAGCCGAGTGTCTAGTGAGTAAGTTGTTCACGAGTTTCATACGCACAACACCTCCCAAGTGTGTTTTTCAACACACTTGCGAGGAAAAACAAACATTTATTTCATACAATAACCTAATATTAGCTAAGGGAAAAAGCGCGCAAGTTTTTTTTGCACGCGCCAAATGTAAGGTGATTGATTACATACAGCCATACAGCCTACTTCAAAATAAGTATAATAATAGTGATAAAATGCAAATGTTTTATAACAAATTATTGTGAATTATAAATAATATGCTTAATAATGTTTTTTTGTCTTAATTAGGGACACATTTATTTATTCTAAAAACGTAAATGGATTTTCAGACGTAAAACCTCTTTGTTGTTACAAAAAAAGAACTGTACCTAGATCCCCGGTGAAATTGAAAATGCTCTGTTTACTCGCATATAACTTGCAGTTTGGTACTAACTTAACTTTGTAGGGATACTGTATTACCCGGTTAAATTGAAAAGTCTCTGTTTACTCGCATATAATTTGCAGTTAGGTACCAACTTAACTTCAAACGGCTGCCAAACTTGGGCCTTCACTGCCGCTTCAACCCAAAAACTAAAAGTATGCCAACAAAGTATGGAGCGCAGTATGTTAGGTATCCGTCTATCAGACAGACAAACGCTCAAGAACATCAGAGCAAGAACAAGGATAGTAGACGTGATCAAGAAGGCAAAAACTTTGAAATGGCGTTGGACGGGACACATCTGGAGATCCAAAACAAAAAAGTGGACGAAGGATATAACTGAATGGTACCCAAGAGACGGAAAAAGGAAAAGAGGAAGACAAATAAAGAGATGGGACGACGATTTGCCGAAAGGCTGGAGGAGGTCAGCGCTTGACAGACTTGAAGCGTGGAAATGCCTGGAGGAGGCCTATGTCCAAGGACAACCTGACTAGGTACAGAATGGCGATGCCACAACATTTAAGAAAACAACTATTTTAAGTTTAAACATTTATTTATTATAAAAATTTTGTAAGTCAGTGAAATAAAGGCTTTTATTATTTTTATTATTATTATATACCAACTTAACTTTGTAGGGAGAATTCTATTACAGACTAGTGTATAATATTATTATGCACGTGTGTGTTATAGTTCGGTTTATGGCCCTAAGATCGATGTTATAAGCAAGTGTGTTGAAAAATATAATAATTGTGCATTTCGCCAATTCTCCAATTTTCTGTGACTGATTTGCAGTATAACAATAACATTAAAATTTAAATATTGTTTTTATATTTCCGTTCTTCCTGTTTCATTCTCAACAATAAATCAAACAACTAGATACGAGTGCCATTACAACGATAGTTTTTTGTGCATAAGCCAAAGTTGATGACAACCTTATGGCGGTAGAGTACTAAACTTTCTGTACTAATGTAGTATTAATTTAGTACTCTACCGCTCTACTCTACCGTTTACTTTACTCATGTACAGCAGGCTTTAGCGCGATGGCCGGGCGTAGGTATAAAAAGTGAAGTACATACATGTGATTGACTTCTGTACATATCTGTTTTATGTCATAACTTTGCTCATTTAATTTTTTTATTTTAACTTTCTTTCGACGTTTGCATCGATTCTTCCGCATTTAATCGAAACTTAGGAACCAAAAAGGAGGAGCTCGTGGCGCAGTTGAGGTGCCTGTGGCGCAGTGGTGCAGGTATTCGGCCTGCGATCTTGATGCGTTCGGGATCTCTGGAGATCCCGCACGTCTACACTCATTATTTTATTTTGTAACTAATTCAATTTTTATGTGTTTTGAACGCGGTTTTCGGTGTTTATAAGAGAAATAAACTCTATTTCCTATAAAAATACAATATAATATGTGATCCGGACAGAAAGAAAAAATTATAAAAAATTCTTGCAAATTTGCAAACTTGCAAATAAAAAAAAATAATTCAAAAATTTTATAAAAATAAAATATTGTTGGTTTTCCATAGATTATAATTTTATCCGATAGATTTTTTATGTACATTCTAAATATATATACTTTTTATATGTTATTTCATCGATAACTATGTGAAAAAAAAAATATTTCGAAGGGACCGCACTATTGTCTTTTGTTTACACAAAAGTTGAGTTTGAACGTCGATTATAAAAGCAAAACATCTCGTAAAAGTGTCGGATAAGTTTTATGCGCTGCTATGACTCATATGCTGCTCATAAATGTAACTTTCGTCGTCGCGCGCACAAACAGATGTTTGGGAGAGCAGAAACGCGCGCTTTAGTGCATTGTGTACGTAAAAAATGAGCCTGTAATTTGATACCCCTGAGTGTTGAGAGGTTAAGCAACTTTCGCAATGGTCGGTTACGAGCTGGGGTGCGATTCTCTAACGAAGTTTCACCGTCACATCGTTGTTCACTTCGATTCTTTATGTCAAAATTCATAATAAACAAGTGAAAGTCAAGCGAAAATAAACGTCGAGTTTGTTGATTGAATCTTAGAGAATCGCACAACTGGATGACCAAAACTTATTATCTCGAGCTGTTGAACTCGTGGAGCAGTTGAGCTGCGCGTGGCGCAGTTGAGCTGCCCCTGGCGCAATGGTGTAGGCGTTCGGCCTGCGATCTTGATTTTAAGCAACTTTCGTAATGGTCGGCTACGGGCTAGATGACCAAAACTTATTAACTCGAGCTGCTCCGTGCTCCGGAAGACACGATCCCTCAAAAAACGGAAATAGCGGAAATGCCTTTTTTGTATGTCATTAAAGGATTGTTTGTATCACCGGTGAACAAACAATTCCTGAGTATACCGTTAGCACCGGCTGCATTTGCAGTCGTTAATAATCCATCAAACCGCAATGGGCCTGCGTGGCGATTCATGACATGGCCTATGCTCATTATCCATCCATAAGGAAGGCTAGTGGCCCAGCAGTTAGGACACTAAAGAGACTGATGAAGAAAATAGGAAGCAGAAATCGGGTTACCAGCTATAAAATGAAGATACAGTATAAAACAAAAGCAAGTGTGAATGAGCTGTACCTCATCCAATTAGTATTTGACTCAATGTTCTGGGTAGTTCGCGGAAGAGCTGTGTCATTCGTGTCGAGTTTCAGACAAACACATTAATTGGGCCTAAGGCTGCCGTAATGCGGATACAGGGCTCTAGAATTCACTAGTTAAGTCTTACCTTATTTTACTATCGGTAACGTAAGCGTCATCGTTGATAAAGTTATGTGGCTTTTATTTAATTAGGTCTTTTACAAAAATACACACACATTCTTGTATATATAAATTAACACTCAATGTTCTGGTAAGTAGACTGTGGTAATACTGTCAAAAGAGTTGGAATATGTGAGGTCAACCGCAAGGAGTTTTCATTGCATTATTTCTTAGTTGCTACGAACAGAGAAAAAAATCTTTCCGTGTTCTGTGGCTACGAAATACGGCGAAATATACAATACGCCTGCGACATATAATAATATGTTACATTGTGCCTATACCCTATACGTTCTTATTCAAAAACATATAACTGTTTGCTAAAGAAAATACTTTGATCAACAATAACAGAAAAAAACCGGCCAAGTGCGAGTGGGACTCGCGCACGGAGGGTTCCGTACCATTATCTACACAACATTGGACAATATTTTTTATTACTTTTTTGCATTCACAATGCAATTTTTTTATTAAAAAAGAATTATTTAAGTATACGATTACGAACGGACGTCTATTTTTTATGATTTAAATAATTACAAATGTATAGTTTTCAGATTTTTCCCTGTACTTGTAGGTAGAAGGTATAAGATGATATTACTTGTCTTGTCAAATTTCATAGTTCTGCTAGACTAGATCAACGGGAAGTACCCTAGGAATTTTGATTCCCTCGGTGTGTCGAAATAAGCGTTTTTTGCGGCATGAACGGCAAAATCTTTTTTTTTTTTACGTTAACTTAGCAGTTTGATTTTTTTTTATTCAAGGGACCGTAGCCCTTAGTATATGGTTTTAATCTCAACTCGATACCTCCATGCGTTCCCCAGATAAAGGGTCTTGACAGACAGACGGACAGACAGACAGACAGACAGACAGACAGACAGACAGACAGACAGACGGACGACAAAGTGATCCTATAAGGGTTTTTTTTTCCTTTTGAGGTATGGAACTCTAAAAAAATTTGGACTACAGCCCAAATAGAGACCACAGCGAGACAATGTAGAAATCCGTAATGTCATCCAGCATAACCACGGACTGCTTTTTTTGTTCAATATTGAAAACACAGTTTTTAGAATCTACTTTGGATACGAACCTGGGATATTTGGGTCATAAGAAAAAAGTGTGTAGTAAGACAGAACAGCATATTATTATGTGATGTCTGTTGAGTTCTATACATCTGTAGGTAATTCATGAAGTCCCACAAACTGTACAAAGCAATTCCGGTCTACAAACAAAGTCGGGAGCTTTCAATGTGAACTTTATATCGAAAACCTAGTTTCCACATGTCTAAAGTATGCATTTAATAGAATAGAGAATCGATTTTCATTTCCTGTATGAACTAGAGGTTTAGGGCCAGAATGAATAATTAATCCACAGATAGGGATAGGCATGATCCAGATTAGTTGCTAGGCAACGTTTGATATTAACATACAGGGTGTTAGGGGCACCGTTGCAAAAACTTTAACCATGGGTTCAGGCCATCATGCTGAACAACGCACAGCAAGATTTTTTTGTCGGAAATGAAAAAAATATTTCGATGCTCCATACAAAATCTCCCGCTTAGTTGCTAATTTTGTATGAAAAGTTGATTTTTTTATTCATTTCCGACAAAAAATTCTTGCTGTACGTTGTTCAGCATGATGGTTTGAAGTCATGGTTAAAGTTTTTGCAAGGGTGCCCCTAACACCCTGTAGAATTAACGACAGTTGCCTGATTGTTGCTAGGTGTTGCCCAGCAATTAATCTGGATCATGCTTATATCCCTATCTGTGGATAGATTATTAATTCGGTTATACAGGGATAAGTCAAGAATTTTCAAAAAATAATTCCAGAACTCCTATTTCATTTCAACACACATTTCAAATTCGTGTTTAAAAGCGACGGCGTTACGTGGTTAAAACCAAATTGTCCGCTTGGTTATGTTTATCTACGTGAAAATCTTTAATCTGTTTTATTCTCGTTATAATCCAATTATCCAATGCTGATTAAGGTTCAGCGATATTATTAAAGGAAAAGTCAACGTTTTATTTTGGCTAAATTCTCTGTTAAATAAATCGTTTAAAAAATGAGCGCCATCGGGCCTCTGATTTCGGCAGCTCCGTTTACCTGTTTCCATGACCTTTCAAAAGTAATTTGTTTCTATCTTACTTACTTTATGATGAAGTAACGCATTCTTCAGACAGAAAGAGTGGGTTATTTATATTATTATATATAGTTACTTTCTGTTATTCGAGTCGAACACCATGTTTGTGAGACGGTAAAACAATACCAACGCTTCCGTTTGAAAAATGAAAGGCATACTTTATCGAGACATCGGAGAATCCAATTCTGTAAGAGGTATCTGATAAATATATATGTTTATAAAGCAAAGTATCTTTTAAGACATGAGTATGAAAGCGTCTCCACCGAGACAAACCTTTTGTAACAAGACAAAAGGATTGTCTTTGATATAATCTCTTTCACGATATAATCTCGTAAACCTACAAGCGATTATGGCTGTGTGTGTAGCTGTAGAATTAATTTAAATAGCTTTACAAATGTGTAGGTGTTGAAAATTCTATAATCTTGTCTGTGCTCCTTGCGTATATAAAATCCATAGACTATTTTTCTCTCTCTCTGGTAACACTGCCGTCTAGTAAAGTAAGTTTTGTGTGCTCGTCCAAATTTTAATTCTATTAATTATGAAATATGTACCTATTTGAATATAATAATGATATTACGATAATCCCTGACTGTTTATTACAAATCGTGTTTATTGAATAAACGCGGAAGTATTATATCTGAAGATTTCGTTTGATTTGCGTGCTCGTCATATTCCACGATCCCTGACTGCGCTCTATAGCACTGCTAACAGGTTAGTGGTCCAGAAAGGTTTTTTGTGCATAACCCAGAAAGGGTATTTTATTAAGATAGCGCTTGTGAAGATCGCGAACACGAATCGCACTTACAAAGACATCGTGGTGTGGCATATTTTACATAACCTCAAAATTTTCATAACCTCAATATGAACGAGCCGCAAGCGCAACCGAACAATGGCGTTTATAGCACGATGACATCGACATCAATTGAGAAATTACAAGGATTGGACAATTATCTGTCATGGAAGTTTGCCATGAAGATGGTTTTGACGTTGGAGGGTCTTTGGGCTTGCGTGGAAGGCACTGAAAACGACGAGAATAAAAACGCAAGGGCACTTGCTCGGATTTGCCTGTCGCTTCAACCCAGCCTGTACCAGCTTGTGCGTGATTGTACTAATGCAAAGGACGCGTGGACAAAGCTCGCTGACACTTTCGAGAACAAAGGACTTTACAGAAAGGT
The DNA here is from genome assembly GCA_949710035.1 of Crambus lathoniellus. Classification (NCBI taxonomy): domain Eukaryota; kingdom Metazoa; phylum Arthropoda; class Insecta; order Lepidoptera; family Crambidae; genus Crambus; species Crambus lathoniellus. The sequence goes on along the minus strand of OX453303.1, from coordinate 16,995,937 downwards.
ACTGCTACTGAGACAATTACACCGTGTCGAATACAATCATTATGCCAGTATGTCCGATTACATCGAGGGTGTGATGAAGCTTGTTGCCCAGCTATCCGACATAGGCAAGTCAATTGAAAATGTGGTGCGCACAAGACTACTGCAAGAAGATCATCGACGCAACAATGTCCATTCTACTGATACTTTGGCTTGCGTGGCTAACAAGAAGAGGAACGTAAAGATTACCTGCTCATACTGCAAGCGTGCTGGACATGTAGCTCGGAGATGTTTTAAGAAGAAGCGTGAGGAAGGAAGAGAGAAGCATCAAGACCATACTTTGTATGCTTCTGCCTACTCTGCATGCACCTCCGGAGAATTCATCATCGACAGTGGCGCTACCAGCCACATGTGCATGAACCAGCAGATGTTTACAGACTCAAAACAAAAGAAAAGTGTAATTACAGTTGCAAATGGTGAGCGACTTAATAGTGACTTTATTGGTAAAATTTCCCTTCTTGATAAAGTTTCATTAGAAAATGTATTACATGTTCCAAAGTTATCTAATAATTTGATGTCTGTCAATGAAATCACTGAAAAAGGCTATGTTGTTACTTTTGACAAACACTCTTGTAAGATTTATGCAGAAAATTCATGTAAAATCATGGGCAACTATGTCTTATCTGCTGACAAAAATAATGGGCTTTATAAATTTAAGTTGCAAGGGCAGCCCACTCCCGATGTAGGTCATTCGGTTTCCCTTCGATCTATGCAGGGAACACAGAGTGCCAATGCTGCGGCCTGTGCACCTATGGGTGTGTGGCATAAGCGTCTTGGGCATTTACATCCAAATGGTATGTATCAACTGCGTGGTGGTGGTCAATGTGTTGGTGTCGTTTTTCAGAATGAAGACGATGTGCCAGGCAGCTGTGTCTCGTGCCTTACCGGGAAGATGTCTGAGGCATCGTTTCCTCGGGCAGGCAGCAGACGTGCTGCTCGTCCCCTTGACCTAGTCCACAGCGATGTTTGTGGCCCGATGCAAGTGTGCAGCTGGAATGGAGCCCGCTACTTGCTGACTTTTACTGATTGCTGTACGAGGAAGACATTTGGATACCTCATGAAGTCTAAATCAGAAGTAAGTTCCCATTTTATTGCTTTTAAAACTATGGTAGAGAAACAGACTGGTTTGCATATCAAAATCTTACGAACCGATAATGGTACTGAGTATTGTAATAGTAACTTGTCAAATTTTCTTAAAAGTCATGGGATTATTCACCAAACGTCTGTGCCTTACAGTCCTCAGCAAAATGGGACTGCAGAGAGACTGAACCGAACGATTCTTGAAAAAGCTAGGTCCATGTTACAGGAGTCTGGTTTGAGTGATCGGTACTGGGCAGAAGCTGTGATGACAGCTATTTACTTAAAAAATAGGTCGCCTAGTAGATCTTTGTCAAACAAGATACCCGAGTGTGAGTGGTCTGGGCAGTCCAAAATTGACCTCAGTCACTTGCGTGTATTTGGCTGTATAGCATATTCACACGTTCCTGATCAGAAAAGGCGTAAACTTGACGCTAAAGCCAAACAATACATATTTGTGGGCTACGGTGAAACATGTAAAGGATATAGATTAATTGATCCCAATAATCCTCGTAGAGTAATTTATTCACGAAGTGTTATGTTCCTAGAGGATAAATTCATGAGAATGGACGATTTTATTAGGCAGGCTAGACATAGAGAGCATTTTATTATACATGACCAATTTAATTTTACGAATTTTAATAATAATGATTTTAATATGACCGAATTTAATAATTCCAATTCTAATGATAATACCAATTCTAAACCTATTCAATGCAGCAATATTAATGAAACCCCTGTAAATGTTTCAGATGCGGAAATGACACCGAATGCGTGCTCGCCGCTGTCTGACTCCTACCACTCGCCTGATGAGATGGGCGGTGATGAGGATGACGTGAATCTGCACTCAGGCACCCTGTCCTCTCTGCCGAGCCCTTCATCTCGAGGAGGAGAGTCTGTTACCCCGGTGGAAGCCGACGCGTCGACGTCTCGCTCCATTAGGAGTACTAGAGGTATTTTCCCAGGGAAATATGATGATTTTGAATTATTCTTAGCTGCTGAGAATAGTGATCATGGTCATGGTTTTATCGATGAACCACAATCATATGACGAGGCTATCAGTTCTCCTGAAAAAAATGAATGGGTCATTGCAATGAAAAACGAGTATGATTCTATGATAAAGAATAATGTATGGGAACTGGTAGACCGTCCTTTTAGAGAGAATGTAGTTAAGAATAAATGGGTTTATAAACGTAAACATGATACGTCAGGTAATTTGTTAAGATATAAAGCACGTCTAGTTGCCTGTGGTTATAGTCAAAAAGAAGGTAAGGATTTTTCAGATGTTTATTCACCTGTCGTACGATTTCAAACCTTAAGACTTTTGTTTAGCATTGCAAATCAGTTGGACTTAAGTATGGATCACGTAGACGTTACAACCGCATTCCTTAATGGTGAACTTGATGAAGTGATCTATATGGAGCAACCGGCTGGTTTCAAATGTAATAATAATAAAGTATGTCTATTGAAGAAAAGCTTGTATGGCCTTAAACAGGCATCCCGTATGTGGAATGTTAAAATTCATAATGTTTTATGTAATGATGGCTATAAACAAAGCAAATGCGAGCCTTGTGTTTATGTAAAGAAAACTAAAGACGAATATATAATATTAGCCTTATATGTAGACGACTTTTATATCTTTCATAATGGCTGTTTAGATAAATTACTTTCATTGTTAAAACAAAACTTTGAAATTCGATGTGCGTCAAGTTAGCAGCCTCACAACAGAATTAGATGGTTTTGATTATGTCAAAAAATACTGTATAAATAGTGTTAAATAGTGATGTATATTAAATAAATAGTGTAACTTTGATTCAAAAGATATTTGAGTATCTTAGTGAGGCTGCTAACTTAACGTCAAGTTAGCAGTCACCTCAAGAAATACAGTTCGTATCAATGTGATTTATATGTCAAAAAATACTGTATAAATAGTGTATCGTAAACGCAAAATTTCAAAAGTAGTGCTTTAATACAAGCCGAGATATTAGGGTCTCTAAGTGGGCTGCTAACTTGACGTTTCTTGCGATGGAGATTCCAGGGAAACAGGTACAAGTTTTAAATAAATAAATACTTGAAAAAATACTGTGTGAAATAGTGAATCTTAGGATATAAATAAAAAAAGAATTCTTCTTAGCTATTTTCAAAAAATCTAATGTTAACTTCTACCATACATTCGAATTTAGGTACAGTCGTGTACAGTTTTCTTTAGACGTACCTACTGATATTGTCAAATTTTTATTCCAGTCATTTTAAATGATACATAATCTATCGTATTATCATCATCATCATTTCAGCCGTACGAAACCCACTGCTGGGCATAGGCCTCCCCCAAGGATCTCCACAACGATCGGTCCTGCGCTGCCCGCATCCAGCGGCTTCCCGCGACCTTGACCAGTAGCCCGATTCTCGTAATATAAACCGTGACGATATCGTAGCGATTTAGTCGTTGAAACCATTTTCGTATTCACAACTGTCGATAGAACTTGAGCGGCAGCGATTCTATCGAAGTGTCGTCGAAGTGTATTCTGGTACATTAATCGTCCTTCAATCGTTTCAAAACGATAACTCGAAGATATTCTACTATTTAGATGACCTTTGTTTCGATCGGATTTCAACGACTAAACGTCAAAATAAGCGATCCAAGTGTCGTTGGACAAAACTTCAATTAGCTGGAACTTTTGTATGTGAAAAATAAGCTTGGGGCTAGCATATTTGTTATTATTTATTTTTTATTTTATTTAATAAACTTTTGTACATAATACATAGGTAATGTAATATACAAGGCGGACTTAATACTAAAAGTATTCTTTGCCAGTCAACCGTTGGAAAACAGAAAACAATTAAAGTGGTACAAATTATATAATTATCTATAAGTAAGTACTAATATTATAAAGAGGTAAGATTTGATTGTTTGTTTGTTAAATTGTTTTCATTGAATAGGCTCCGAAACTACTGGACCGATTTAGGAAATTCTTTGATCATTAGAAAGCTACATTCGTTCAGGTACCACGCGGATGAAACCGCGAGAATCCGCTAGTATATTATAAACATACAAAATATACGCTACATAATCGACGCAAACAGCGTAAACGGAGAAATAAATTGAGAGCTGCAAGATGGGACGCTTTCGAAATGCCGGAGAGACTTCAAAATGTTGGTTCAAAATGAAGTATTTAGAAAAAATCGACCCGTCTCACAACCAGCTCCGATGGGACTCGAACCCACGACCTTTCGCTTTCCGGGCGACTGCTAACGCTGACTATACAGCGAGTAAGAAGTATAGGATAAATAATAAATAATAAATAATAAATAGTAAATAAAAATAAATAATAAATAATAAATAATAAAGAATAAATAATAAATAATAAATAATAAATAATAAATAATAAATAATAAATAATAAATAATAAATAATAAATAATAAATAATAAATAATAAATAATAAATAATAAATAATAAATAATAAATAATAAATAATAAATAATAAATAATAAATAATAAATAATAAATAATAAATAATAAATAATAAATAATAAATAATAAATAATAAATAATAAATAATAAATAATAAATAATAAATAATAAATAATAAATAATAAATAATAAATAATAAATAATAAATAATAAATAATAAATAATAAATAATAAATAATAAATAATAAATAATAAATAATAAATAATAAACAATAAATAATAAATAATAAATAATAAATAATAAATAATAAATAATAATAATTAATGACTATTTATTATTTATTATTTATTATTTATTATTTATTATTTATTATTTATTATTTATTATTTATTATTTATTATTTATTATTTATTATTTATTATTTATTATTTATTATTTATTATTTATTATTTATTATTTATTATTTATTATTTATTATTTATTATTTATTATTCATTATTTATTATTTATTATTTATTAAAGAACGATCTAATCTATATAACCTGAAAGAATACAACTAAAAATCTTTACATATCAACGACATTTGAGGAGTTGTACCTTCCATCACCAGCTCATCAGCATGTGATGATGACTACCAGATGCAAATACTTAAAAAACTTTAGAAAATCTTTAAAATACGTAAATTACCATAAAATTTACGGGTTTCCCTCGATTTCCCCTGGATTCCACCATCAGATCCTAACTTGGTAACAATGTGACTACCTCAGGAGTTTACTCTTTCGAATAAAAAAATAATCATTGAAATTGGTCAATAGTTCGCGAAGATATTGACGTGTAAAGCAGGAACTACCAGTCAAAAACTATGTGTTTTTTCAGGATTGTGAAAAAACTACTGAACTGACTACTTTAACTTTTTCATGAGACCACACATAAACTACCTACCTATTTTCTTTCAGATAAAAAAATAATTATTAAAATCGGTTAACAACTGGCGAAGTTATGGTAAAACATACATAAAAAAAATACTGTCGACTTGAGAACCTCCTCTTTTTTTGAAGTCGGTTAAAAAGTGGGTAGAAATATATTTGTTTAAATACCTAATCAATAGCATTAAACCGATTATACGTATGTATTGATACAATCAAAAATATATATTTCACTTTTTTGCTCGATAGTACGCACTTCACGATTGAAATAAAGTTTGAACCTTATTACTAAGGAGCAAAGTTCAACATTGATCGTCAGCATATATTCAGATTATTATGTAGAAGTTTACATTAGATTTTTTGAAAATAGCAAAGAAGAATTCTTTTTTTATTTATATCCTAAGATTCACTATTTCACACAGTATTTTTTCAAGTATTTATTTATTTAAAACTTGTACCTGTTTCCCTGGAATCTCCATCGCAAGAAACGTCAAGTTAGCAGCCCACTTAGAGACCCTAATATCTCGGCTTGTATTAAAGCACTACTTTTGAAATTTTGCGTTTACGATACACTATTTATACAGTATTTTTTGACATATAAATCACATTGATACGAACTGTATTTCTTGAGGTGACTGCTAACTTGACGTTAAGTTAGCAGCCTCACTAAGATACTCAAATATCTTTTGAATCAAAGTTACACTATTTATTTATTATACATCACTATTTAACACTATTTATACAGTATTTTTTGACATAATCAAAACCATCTAATTCTGTTGTGAGGCTGCTAACTTGACGCACATGAAATTCGTCATTTAGGTAAATTAAAGAATTGTCTTGGCATGAATGTAACTAAAACTAGTAATACAACAATTCTTGATCAATCAGATTACATAAGGCGCATTTTGGCTAAATTTAATATGACAGATTGTAAACCTGTAGCCACTCCATTACCAGTAAATTGCAAGCTAGATAAGTCTGATAAACAATGTTTGCAAGATGACATTTATCAATATAGACAGTTGTTAGGGTCACTTATGTACCTATCTGTGTGCACCCGGCCTGATATATCCTACGCATGCAGTCAGCTGAGTCAATATAATACATGTTTCGACATAAGTCATTGGCGCATAGCTAAAAGAGTGCTTAGATATTTAGCTGGCACCATAAATTATGGTCTTTGTTTTCAAAAGAGTAATAATTTAAATATTTTAGCTTACGCAGATAGCGATTGGGGGAATGACTTGTCGGATCGCAGGTCTTACACTGGTTATGTAATAAAAATTGGTAAAAATGTCATCAATTGGGAGGCTAGAAAACAGCGATGTGTGGCTTTATCTAGCACCGAAGCAGAGTATATTGCTATTAGTGATGTATGCAAGGACATCTGTTTTGTTAAGAATTTCTTGTCAGAAATAATTGACAAACACTTTGATGTCACTGTATTTAACGACAATCAAAGTGCTCAGAAGCTATTGTTAGTAAAAGAATACTCCCATAAAAGAACAAAACATATTGACTTGCGATACCATTTTGTCAAACAGCTGATACATGAGGGTAAAGTTTGTGTTAAGTATTTGTCTACTGATAATATGCTTGCTGATATATTAACTAAGCCTTTATGTATAGATAAGCATAACTGTTTTGTGAAGGGTCTAAAATTGAAATGTGTAGAGTCATGAAATGTAGTAATTTTTTTTAATTATATACCTTTCGTTCACAGTAAATGCATGCTGTATTATAGTACTTGTTGGAGCACATAAGGAGGAGTGTTGAAAATTCTATAATCTTGTCTGTGCTCCTTGCGTATATAAAATCCATAGACTATTTTTCTCTCTCTCTGGTAACACTGCCGTCTAGTAAAGTAAGTTTTGTGTGCTCGTCCAAATTTTAATTCTATTAATTATGAAATATGTACCTATTTGAATATAATAATGATATTACGATAATCCCTGACTGTATAATACAAATCGTGTTTATTGAATAAACGCGGAAGTATTATATCTGAAGATTTCGTTTGATTTGCGTGCTCGTCATATTCCACGATCCCTGACTGCGCTCTATAGCACTGCTAACAGTAGGCCAATAGAGTTTTTATTAGGATCACTTAGGACGTTCGGCGCCGATGTTAAATGATGATTCATGATAATGAAGTTTTAGCTGAATGACAAACTCAGTATTCAAATATTCATGCTTGATTGCTACAAGTTAGGAAAATTATAGACATGAAACTTCCGCTTTTTATTACTTTTTGTTACTAACTCTTTTTTTTCAATAGAAATACTAAATCACAATTTCGAGCATGTTAGCAGGGTTGCATGTTTTTCTGTAATCCATAAATTATTGTCATTATTAGTCTCTCGAAGTACCTTTATGTCTCGTATGGAAAACAACCCCCACATTTTTCAATAGGTAACCCGCCAATGTTATACGACCTGATTATAGTCATTGCAGGGAAGAAAGCGCGTAGGCGGTCATTCACATATAAATGGGAACAGTATCTGTCTATCCAGGCATAACTCATGAATGTCTGGACCTGGTTCGACGTTCGCACCTGTCTCGGAATTAACAAAGTATTTCAGACTTTTTGACAAAATGGAAATGAGGAGTGTTTGTGTTTTGTTTGCGATCGTATTTTGTTTAGTTGTTGTCTGTGAAACTTTTCCGTTTCGAGGGGGCAACATTGATTATGTGAGTATTTTTACTGTTTATTTTTGGATGTTTGTTTTGTTAACAATATTCTAGGGTTGACGGTTAACATAAAAATAAAACAACAAAATTAGTTCATATTTCTAAAACTAATCTAAGATCTAAGAATATGATAACATGCAGATTGTTTATAATAGAAATGTAATAATGTAATATATGTACCTAAAGGTAATAGTAATGCACGATTTTACTCCATTTTAGTATTGATATTTAGGTTTACCTATTCATGTAAGTTAACACAAACCTCGCCATTAAAAACTGTTCACAAAGCAGAATTAAATTATACCTATTTAAATCGATTTTTATTTATTTGAGAGTTAGCTGTAATTGTTCAAAAGAAATCCACAACCGCAAAATAAATCCATATTAGGCATATATTAGGAAAACTAGCCCTTCGGAGGCTGCAACATAAATAAATGATATGGTTGGTCATTTCATAAAATAGTCGTAGGTATTTCATGATATTAAGGTCAAAGGTTGTTGAAAATGTCATTAAACGTTGACTATTCAACGATATTGTTAATTTAAACTGGTCATTTCATGAAATGCGACCATTTCATGAAATTCTCGATCATTTCATGAAGTGAGCAAATGACCTACGATATGGCCACGACATAGATACTTACCTACTAGCTGACCCGGCAAACGTTGTTTTGCCATTTAAAATTGAGAGATGCTAATATAGCTATTAAGAATGGGGGTTGATGGTAGAAAGGTGTATTTTTAAACGACTTCAAAAATTTAAAAGGAGGAGGTTATCTATTCGTCGCGTTTTTTTTATATGTATGTACACCGATTACTCGAAGACGGCTAAACCGATTGAAATGATTCAAACGTTATAACATCAGGTTTTTTCCCAAGTTGAAATTTTTAAATCGGTTCAGTAGTTTTCAGGAAATCTTGAAAATACTGTCGTTTTCGTTACCACTTTATGTGAATTTCTTACGTATCTTTAGGCATAACTCCTTTGTTTATAAATCGATTTAGATGATTCTTGTTTTGTTGGAAAGGGGAGACCTCAAGGTATTTTAACCGACTTCAAAAAATGAGGTTCTCAGTTTGATCACATACCTACCTATTTACTAGAATACACGTAAATTGCCTGCATGATGGACTAAAAAGAGTGAAATAAAAATTATTTTTATAAAAAGTATTTTTATAGTAAGTACATCAAAAAAGTAAGAAATAATTCCTCACCAAATAACGTAAGTACTTTGAAGTCTGGTGGGTTTTAACAAAAACAACAAAAAATTGTACATAGGATGTTTCACGCTAGACTTCAAAGTACCTACTTACGTTATTTGGTGAGGGATTATTTCTTACTTTTTTGATGTACTTACTATAAAAATACTTAAAATTTAGAAGAGCGCAAAAGCCAGCAGTGAGGAAGTCGGTTCTTTGAGAGAGGCCATGGTAGAGCAAACTAACTTGACTTTAAGCCATGTCGCTCAATGGGGTGACGATAATAATTATGGTCAATTTTAATGCCATCAAAACCCAGGCGTGTCTTTTTACCGCTAAAAGGAGTCCTTTTACCTTAACTCCTACTTTCCGAGGTTCAACTGTACCAATTGCCGACAGTATAGATCTTCTTGGCACGAAGTTAACTGCGGACCTTAACTTCGGCGACAGCATTGAGTGCAAAGCTCAAACTGCGGCCAAAAAACTGGGAATCCTGAATAAGGTTAAGCGATACTTCACGCCAGGACAGCTTTTGACTCTTTACAAAGCGCAAGTCCGGTCATGCATGGAGTATTGCTCTCACCTCTGGGATGGTTCGGCTAAGTACCAGTTAGCTGCACTCGACTCAGTGGAACGCAGGGCCAGAAAACTAATTGGAGACGATGTGCTGGTTAAAACCAAGCTACATAGTCTTACCCATCGACGTAAAGTGGCTTGCTTGTCGGTTTTTTACAGGCTGTACTTCGGAGAGTGCGCTTCTGAGCTGCATGAGCTCATTCCGCCATCCCCGTTCTACCACCGAGAATCTAGGCGCACAGCAGGCTATCATCCTTACTTGGTTAACATCCCGCGGATGCGTACCAAGCGCTTTTCATCTTCCTTTGTGATGCGCACCGCCAAGGAATGGAATACCCTGCCTGCGTCTGTTTTCCCGAATGACTACAACCCTGTTATTTTTAAAGCTAGAGTGAATAGGCTGCTTCTGGGTAAGCTCGCCCCATCTTAGGCTTCTTCTCAACCCTAAGGTTCAGTATGAAGCCAAGAGCAAGCCCATACTATATAAAAAAAAAAAAAAAAAATGTAATTTTTTTGAAGGCGGTTTTTTTTGAGCCAAATCATAAAAAAAAAGATTAGTCCAAAAATAAATAAAAAATATTTTGGGGTGGGCCATCCTTATCATTATCATTTAGGGGTATAGAAAATAGTTTACCGAAGGAGTTTTAAATATTAGAAGAATTATTTTTATACGTATTACGTACGTACGTACCTATGTATTTACCTACTGTAAGTAGGTATCGTAATGTACGACCGGGCTAACTTAACCTACTTGTCTTTGTGTTTGGTTTAGTTGGAGGCACTCCGGCGAATGCAGCAGATACCCCAGTGGCACTGCATGCGGTACCGGCGCCTGCAACTGCACGGCCACTGCAACCGCTGGCTGATGATGAGGCGCACGTAAAAGGTGAAGATGATTATACTCTTGGCCAGTTTTGGCCAGGGCGACAGCGTCCTGATTTCGCTCATTGAAGGCTCTATGTGTAAGAGAACAAAAAAACCCTGTATTTCGGACCCTACTCACTTAAATTTGTAGTTGGAATTTCAAATTTTTCAAATCACCAATAGGGTAATTCATTATTATGAATTACCCTGTTGGTGATTTTTTTATTATGTGATTCATATTGGTCGGAGCTATGCATGTGCTGATTAGATCGCACAGATTTCTATTTGTTCTCATTCATTGAAATGTCTTTATGTTTTCTTACTGTCTTGTTAGGACTCTAACTTATGGCATAATGTAAGGATTAGTCTAGAAGTCAACAAGTTCACAAAATTAGTATTATATATAATTATGACAATATGTTTATATAGGTATATTTAAAGCTTTTCTATGCTGACTGAATGTGTTTAAGTGGATTAGATAGTTAGACATATTTCGCTAACTAATAAATTATCGTTATTAATGTTTATTCTTTTATCATCACTATTATGTAGGAGCTTTTTTTCTGTACTGATTTCTTGACAATACTTAGTTTAGTATTTTGTGCCATAATATTTGTTAAAAATGGAAAAGATATGGAAACGACAGAATTTTTAAGTACTTATGCTCGAGTGTATAATAATAATATAATAGACAATAATGTTTTTATGTTAAAATAATAACTCAATTTAAAATAAAATACAAATCGTTAATTTTGGTTTTATTCATAAATATATGTTTTGTAGAATGGAGATTCACAAGTTGTCAAATGATTTTGAGGAAAAACATTACCCTAGTACCTACCTACTTTACAAAGCAGCCAGAAATTACAAGAAAATATCAGTCTTACGTAAAATTAAGGATGTGATCCCGTATTGATAGAAAAGTTAAGAGTAGGCAGGTGCGTTATTTTTATTTTCTATTTGTAGGTCCCCTATAAAAGCAAAATGTTTATTATGTTATTATATTATTGTTTATTATCTATTTTAAGGAAACAAACAATATATAAGAGCCACATAGGTTCCAAAGGTACATATTCGTCTACAAATGTTCTAACTTTTTATAAATAAGTAGGTATAGGTATAAGGTGCCCTGTAATTATATCAAATATTTTCAGGACAGAACATATAAGTACTTAAGTCATATGGATAACGTATCAAAAATATTTCAAAAATCCACACGTTAGTTCAGAATTTAATATTTCAAACAAAAAAATAATGCCATAGTATTTATAAAATAAGCTCAACCTGTACATGTGCACTCACACAATCATAAGAATTACTAAGAATACGCATAGCATTCGCTTATTTATTTTTAAAAGCGCCGCCCGCTCATTTGTGCAAGAGTACGCTAGTGCAAGTCGTTGCAAAAATAGTGGTTGCTCAGCTGTTTAGGGATCACCCTACCTAATCTCCTAATCCTAAATCCAGGTTACCTAATCACAAGAAACATCAGTTTTTTGTGATTAGGTAACCAAGTTGTTTGTCATATTATCTCGCAAACTAACCTGCAAGAGTAGGTACTCCATTTTTTGCTGACCTCTTTTATATGACTTGTATGTTATGCCCTGAAAATATTTGACACTAATTACAGGGTGCATACCATCAACTCTTATTGCGGTTTTGTTTAGGACCTAAACTGATCTGCTTCGCTTATTCGTACCACGACAGCTTAATATCAATGACAGCGATTCAGTGATCGATCAATGACATTTCACAGCCGCTAAGCTGTCAGGAACTCTTATTTGACTTATAACCCGGTCGATTTAACATGTCACCTGCAGGTTATACCCGTCCCTCTCACTCTCCGGGCATGACAGAATCGAGTGAAAGAGACGGGTAGAAGAAAAAGGACACAAATCGTTCGGTCATTAACATTTAGCAATTCATTTGCGATCCAGTTTTTAGAAGGTCAGAGTACGAAAGAAAGCAATTCATTTTAGGAACCTATTCTGCATCGCGCTATTTTTGAATCGCTGTCTGAAAGTTGATGGTAGGCACCCAGGGCACCATATGTAGAGAATCTAAGGTAAGTATACCATAAAGTTAATAACTATACCAATCGGAAAAGGTATATTAACTTTATGGGTAATACCGACTACCTAGCAGATTTTTAAAGAAAATATAATAGGAAACAGTAGGTATTATCATTGAATAAAAAATTGAGCTTTATTGCTACCTTTAGGATATCATCTAATTTAAAAAAGCGTGGGATACTATTGTGTTTTGATTTGTGTTGTATATGTATATTTGTATTGTATAAACATTGTTCGCAATAAAGTTCACACGGTGATGTGCAGTGGTTACATACAAGAGAAAGATCGAGGTGTTGACTGTTGCATCAGACGTCAGCCCTAACACGCGTCTTCCTGCCAAGAAACTGGGCCACTTCCAGAATGTACTTGCCGTGTTCTGCTTCGTTCCATCTCATCAGACGCGGTTGATTTGCTTCTTACCCTAATGATAATGCCCTATTTTGTTATACACGTGAAGACATCATGTGCGTACGTATTGAATTGTTTATAGATACTCTGAATTGTCATAAATAAGTTTTACAAATAAATATTCTACTATTTCTAATCTCTCAACATGTAGAATGAAATAAGTCTTATTTTCATTAATATATTAAGGAAAACAGCTCATTTCCGAGTGTTTGGAGTTTGGTTTTCATTTTATCTGGATTATGTACCTAAGTACATATATATATCTACATACTTACTTACATTATTTTACTAAACATGTACAAATTATTGTGTGTATTTATAATGACAAGAGCTTTAACTTGAAATAAAGTAAGGTTCTCAAAAGTTGTCTTCTACATTAATCTCTTAAAATCATTCAAGTTGAAGAGTCAGATAACAAATTTGCTTAATGAAGTAACTTGCTTTAAAAATAAAGAAATGACCTAATAATTTGTGGGGAATACTTGTAGCTTAGTTTGTTTAGGTTTTTGCAGATTACTCTTCACAGTAGGCTTCTGTATGGTATTATAACTAGGTATTGATGAATTTACTCCACTGCTTGGATAGGCTGTTTGCTTCGGGTCTATATCGAAAGGTATATCTAATGGTTCTAGTTTAACTGTAGTGATGGGTCTGAAGTGAACGACTTGTCTTAGCTTGCGTTTCTTTCTGATTGCCATTAAATTGCTTCCTAATCGAACTGTGAAGAAAAATATGAGCTCTACGAAGCTTAGGATGCTAGCTCCGACGAAGAGGCCTGCAGTTCCTCCCACTGAAACTGAAAGACAGACAATAAGAAAAGTGTTGACTTCTATGGCTTGCTAATGATGTTCTAATGTGTTTTTTTATATAAAAATCTTGGTTTAAATAAGTATGATGACAAATTGTTTTATGCCAGATTTTATGAAATGACTTATTTTTATTGTTCGTCCATCTCAAAGTAGAGTGCTTGTCAGATAACTCTCCGCGTGACTGGGCATTTTTGGCGCTAGTTTATTTTTAGTTCTAATGGTTGTGGTAAAAGAGTAGTAGGTAGGTACTTACTCGATTTCGACCGCGCGTGCGCGCGCGACTTATCTGGCTCGCACGCTAGGTACAATCGATAGCACTCTAATCTTTACAGTTGCAATACAAAAAGGGAGTCCTAAGGGCGTTTGTGCACTACACTGAATTTTACCGATCCGGCGATCCGGTTTTTTCCGGACCGATATGGCAGCAATGAAAAACATATGGGCGCTTGTGCACCACACTGAATTTTACCGTCCGTCATTTTACTTTTCCCCATTCCGGACCGTTTTTTTCCGTTCCGAGATGACGGCAATGAAAAACATATGTACGCTTGTGCACTACACTGAATTTTACCGTCCGGAAAAAAACGGATGGTTGTATTTTAATCATAAATCACTACATAGTATAAAACAAAGTCGCTTCCCGTCTGTCTGTCCCTATATATGCTTAAATCTTTAAAACTACGAAACAGATTTTCATGCGGTTTTCACTAACAGGTAGCGTGGTTCTTCAGAAAGATTTTAATATATAATTTATGAAAGTTTTGTGTAAATTGGTAGAAATATAACGATAATTGTCGAAAGTGCCGGCAAACGGCAAGCCGCCCGGGAGTTTTCTGCAAAAACGCTGCCTAATCCTTTCGAGGTTTAAAAAAATAATGCATGTTGGGATATTCCTCTTCTATAGATCTACAAAAAAGTCCGCGATAGCATATGTCTATCTTTTAAGGATAGCATATTATAGCCATATTATCTCTTAAAAAATGGTTACGGTGAACAATGCGGTAATTTGGAAAGCTATTTAAACGGATACAGTATTAACCCTTATCAATCTAAATACGTTAGTTGCTTTAAGCATTTCATGCACATTATTTTACTCTTTTACACCATATAATTTAAATGAATATCTTAGGAGTTATCGCAAATAAATTAACGCACGCCAAAATAAATTCAAGCGCCTTTCTCGATTGACGACCGATTTGGCGCAGGAGTAGGCTACCCACCTTCTGCGCCAGTGGTCTCGGGTTCGATTCCCGAACAAGACAAATATTTGTGTGCATGAACATGTCTATTTGTCTTGGTCTGGGTGTTAACTATGTATAATATGTATGTATTTACAAACAAAAAGTATTTAAGTATATATTTATCCGTTATCAAGTTTTCCATGATACAGTTTCTTAATGAAATTAAAATGGGCTTAGATAATTGGTGTGAATGTAAGAATTTATTTATTTATTATTATTATTATTATTTTTCACCAATAACACGTAATATATCTAGCACCAAAAATATGGATTTTGAAATTTTTGTTTGTCTGTCTGTCTGTCTGTTGTCCGTGTTTCACGCAAAAACTACTAAGCGGATTTTGATGAAACTTTTTTTGTTATATAGCTAGCTGTAGACATTCGATAGTAGTTAAAAAATAATTTTTCATCAAGCCTCAATTAATTGTGATTTCGGTAAAATGACCCTGTCAGGTACCTTTCACTGATAAGAGGATGAACCCAAAATTCTTTCTGTCTTCTACGTCTTCGTACATAAAGCAATAAAGCAAGTAATTGCTGACGTTCCAAGGAACTCATTATTCCTCTCGTTTAAAACGCGTCCGTAGAGTGTAGTTTCAAAGAGATCACTGCGCTGCCCCGGCCAGTAAAAAACCGGACAAGTGCACAAGCCTATCATCCGTGTTTTTCATGCCACGCCGGTCCGTAAAAACACGGACCGCCGGATCGGTAAAATTCAGTTGTAGTGCACAAACGCCCTTAGGCCAGTTTAGTTAGACACAGGTGGAAAAGGTGGAAACCGCGCGGTTGAGACGATCGCGCAGTTCTTGCGTTTACGATAAGGTGCTCATTTTAGGAACTAAATTAAGATCCATACTGCTGACAGCTGACAGTCTTCGATCAACAATACCACAAGATAACGCTTCACGAACTAAAACAAAACGCAAATATGGCTGGCACCGACTGACTTTGTTTTATACAGAGGAAAAGGTTACGAATGTTACAAACTTATTCTACGTCAAAAATTATAGGAATCGAAAAGAAATAAGAGCGCACTTCAAAGGTGTGCTTAATAAAATACAATACTTTATTTTCATTTTCAAGTATCTAAAACTTAATCTTACCAACTAGATCGAGTCGGCTTCTGACGACGTTTCTTTTAAACCTTTCCGTAGGGATATACGCCAGAGCCAATTCCACATCAGAAAACCTTTGCTTTTTCTGTCTAAAATATAAAAAAGTTTTCTTCATAAATTTTGTAAGTATAAACTCTTACTAATCTAGAAAAATTAGAACAGAAATTCATATCTGTTTGGCTTGATATATATCTACTATGTGTCTATATTATACAGGGTGTCCCACAACTGTGCCACATGGAGGGAAAGTACCTCAAATACTGTAAATATTAAATTTTATTGAAAGAAGACTTCATTTTTATTTTAAAAAACGAACTGCTTTCAACGAATTTTAAATAATAGCCTGTCTGAACTGGGAATCGAACCCGCTTAATGTGATAAAAATACTTCTCTAATTTTATTGTGTTCGCGTTCAGGCATACCAGCCCGAATATATCACAACGTTGATGTCTCGTATGACGATAATCTGTTATACTCACGTTCTAACCACATCTCTGACGAACGTGATCTCTTTTTAATTGCAGGGAGACAGGCCGTTGCATCCAGACAGACCCCTTGCCCCAAGCAGGCTAAAGGACCGTGAGAAGATCCTCTTATGTTTTTCGAATTACTTAACCATTAAAAAACCAGTTTGTCTTACGTTCGATCCACGTCCCTGACGACCGTGATCTCCTTCTCATTGCAGGAAGGCAGGCAGTCGCATACCAGACCTGACGCCTTGCCCCAAGCAGGCTTGAGGACAGTGAGTAGATCCTTATTTGTGTTCAGACATACCAATCCAGATATATCGCAATGTTCTAATTCAGCTGAAACATGGATCAAGTAAATTGTATGGTAATGACCTGTATTTTTTATAAAATTATAGATTTTCCGATATTACCTACCTATATCGATTAGAAGCAGCATGAGGGCTTAGTTTTAGCTTATAAATGTGAAAATGAGTTTTATGAGATATTTCGGCAAATCATAGATTATAGATTGTTCTATATTGTTGTACTTAAAATTCTTAACGCAAACGTGTACAAACTACACCCAGATTTAATGTGCTACACTAGACCACGTAATAGTATAATAGGGTGCTTTAAATGGCTACACTACAACTACGTTTATTCGTAATGATAACAGTTAGAACAGGCTCCTTTCATTCTTTGGGTTAAGGATATAGCATAGGTAAAAAAAATATCGTCGATGGCCGTTGCTTACACAAGCGAGGGGGTGCTGGGATCGGTAAGACTCCGGCCGCGGCACTCTCGTAGACTGAGAAATACGTGTAGACGCGGCATGCAGCGCGCATTCTATTTACATCTAAAATATCACCTATGTGCGCTTTTACTAAGGAAATTATATTATGTAGAATACAAGAAGAATTATTAATGAATATTTATTGTAAACGTCGGTTTGTAGGAAGAGTAGATCTTAGATATTATTCGTATGTAGTAAAAAAAGCTTTTTTTAACAAAGATAGTCACTTCAAACGATTCTTCAAAATGCAGAACACAGCAGCAGCTATTTATATTTATTTTCTATCTCTAAATCATTTCGATAATATATCCATTATCGAAATGATCTTCGCAGGCAAAACTACAACATTTGCTACAAATTACACTGAAAAAAATAAATAATGTATACTGCTCTAACCAGTAGGTACATTTTCAGATTTATTCCAATCAAATTAATAAAACTTATAATTTATTATGAAAAAATATAAATAACTCATACTAGCCCATCATCTAATACTTTTTTACTCAATCAAAATAATCAATATTTAAATAAGAATACCGTTTATATAAAATCACGCTATCAATCTATAATATAAATCAATATATAAAAAAACACTTACTTAAATAAAAATATTGTTTAAGTACAAAAAAATAAAATAAAATACATATTATTCCAATACCAAAAATGATAATATCAAATAATACAATAACTTGTGTCATTGAAAATTGGAAGCAACGATCACATACACCCAGATACAAGAAAATATCTAAAAGTTAGTTTTCGACATTTACCCGCCCGAGAATCGAACCCGGGATCTCAGAGATAGTGGCACCTAGAAAACCGGTGCGTACACCAATCGGCCACGGAGATCGTCGAATTTGTTTAAACAAAATGTAGCGCAACTGAAATAATTGATACTTTGTTTACTAATGTAAACTTGCCACGTAAGGTTATAAATCAGCCACTTTAAAAAAACCTTTTTTCATTAATCATTTTAAAATATCTTTATTTTTCATTGTCACTATTTTTCGCCATGTACGCATCATATCCCTTGTGCTCCAAAAATGGGTAAAAAACGTAAAAACTTGCCTAACGTCAGGTTCTTTTTTCTGGTTAAATATTATGCGATATGCTGAAATATTTGTACTAATTAAAAATTAATACCGAAGCGACAGCAACACAACTATATGTTAAAATTTTGTGCAAAGAGAGCTCTACTTAATTCTGTGGAACTTTATTAAAACTAGCTACGCTTTTCTCCAAAAACGAACTTCTTGTTTTTTCAAGTCGAATCCTTGGAACGGCAATCTTATTTTTATTTCTTGTTTTGAATTGATATAAATTGCTACGTTTTACAAATGTATTGAGATACTTCTTCACATATACCATATTCTCATATATTATTATGTATTGTCCTGCAACAGTTAATATGTTGATTTCTTTTAAAGAATCTCTTGGCCGAAGTTTGTATATGGCGCGAATAGCTCTTTTCTAAAGCACAAAAATACTTTCGATGTTAGCTGCTGAACCCCAAAGTAATAGGCCGTAGGACAATACACTCTAAAAATAGCTAAAATAGATTAACCTTGCCGTTTCAATATCGTTTAAGAGCCTGATTTCTTTAACAGCAAATGCCGCAGAACTGAGTCTACCGGCCAAGGCTTCAATATGAGGGTCCCATTGAAGTCGATAATCTAATGTTATATCTAAAAATTGAGTACTGTTAATTAATTCTACTACATTGTCATCCAATTTTATGTGAATATCAACCTGTCTTACATTTGGCATGGATATTTTTTTCACATTTTGTTTTTTTTCGAGTTTAATGATAGATTAATTGATGGTACCACGGCAAAAAGAAATTGCCACAGTACCATCAATGGTACTGTCTAATGGTACCATGGTAAAAGAATGGATTATTGCTATGAAACCAATGCGCAACTTTCGATAAAGTACTATTTACTTCGTCAGAGCAATTATTACCTCTGTCAACTTTAAAGACTAGAGGAAGTGTCATCAGCAAATAGCACTGTCTTGCATAAATTCTTTGCTTAAAAAGGAAGGTCATTTATATAAATTAAAAACAGCAAAAGGGACCAGTATTGACCCCTGGGGTACGCCCATGTTGATAGGGGCTCCAGTAGACTCAGTTTTGTTGATAACTACTTTCTGTGTTCTTTCACATAGATATGATTGCATAAGGCTAACCGATTTATCATAGACACCATAATGTTTTAATTTCCTTAAAAGCGTTTGGTGATTAACACAATCGAAAGCTTTGGAGAGGTCACAATAAATACCAACTACATCTCGCTTGCTCTCCCAAGCATCAAATATATGTTTTTAAATATAATATGATAGGATGACATACCAAGACCAGTATGAATTAGATCCCATCTCACAGGACACCATCGATTTTGGGAATGAATTGCTAGAAGCCATATCCGAAACAACGAGAGAAAAGTGGAACAAGCTAATCGAAGGCGTAGAAGGCATGGTGTTTTATAAGGAAACTAAATAATGATCCTAAAATCGCTGATCGTCATTCCAATGTGACCACAAACCAGATCACTCACCACTTACTCCAAAATGGGAAAGCTTCCACGAAAAGTCTCCAGAAGAAATTTACACGAGACCCTGGTAAAGAGGTTAACCACTTGGACGAGGCTTTTACAGAAACAGAGCTCAAGTTTGCCCTTGATAAGCTCAAAGAAGGTAAAGCCGCTGGCTTTGACAACATCACGGTCGAGCAGCTGAAACGGTTTGGTTTCGTACTACTTATACAAAACTGTCATTTCTTGCATGGCAGTTTCCAAAGGATATGTAATCTAATCACTGACGTTTTAGCCACCTACTTTTAATAAATGACATTTGTGGCAGAGAGTGTATATAAAACTTCTTCGAGATTATTTGTTTTTATGAGTTTATTATCTTTGATATAATATGTTTTTCAAATATCACATTTATGTTATGTGAAGAGCAGAGGCTTCTGATACAGGTATTTTTATGTACTTAAAAGGGGTCTCTGGCCACTGGCTGTTGTAAAATGATATTTGAGTGTAAATAAATATTTTTTTTTGATTTGATTTTGATGTTAGTCAGTTTAAAGTTAGCCCGCCATTTGTTTATACTTTGTGCAATGAAATTTAAATAATGAAATAAATATTCCTCCTTCGGAAGTACTTGTACCTATGCAATATTTCATTAGAGTATCAAAAATTTTACTCCGACTATGCAAGTCTCCTTACAGAACTCCGCAAACTTATCTGACGCGGTGGTTAAATTTGAGAGTTTAAACTGTCAATACAGCTGACAGACCTTTCATTCTTTTTATTGCTACTGGCGCCTCAACCATCGGTTTTAGATATTGTTGTGGGAATTTCGAATTTCGAATTTCAAAACCGCGAGAGCAAGAGCATGTCTTGCAAGAGCCTCTAATTTTGTACTAGGTATTGAATTATAATGGAAAAGAGAATTAGTAATAAAAAACAGCGAGTTGCACTCCGGGAGTGCCGGCAGAAGTGAAAACTTGAATATAAACGTTGTGCATTTTTGATATTTTTAAATTTTTAACCAGTTGATTTTTAGAAAATATACTTATAATAATGAACTAGATGCGTTGATAAAGGGCTCCGTAGACTTTTTCACAAAAAAAAGGAGTTTGGACAAAAAAAAAGAAAATAATACGGACTGGATTTGAACCGAGGTCTTCTGTTCTGCCGCCGCGCGCCGCCTGTTTTGTCTAACCAAGGTGCCAGAGCTATCAGACCATCGGGAAAGATGGCGAAATTTGCCTTCGTATTCTAATGACATTGTAACAGTTTTTCGATCAGGCCCCCAAGTTGCCCCAAGTACGTCTTACGGTCACGTGATCCTGGGACCGTACTCTGAAACGCAAATCCGAAACTTCGGTTAGCCCCGCCCCTATCACTCGATTCCGTTATGACTCGAGAGTGAGAGGGACAGGGCTAACCGAAGTTTCGGATTAGCGTTTCAGAGTAGGCCCTCTGACGCGAGTTAAACAGCTTTTACCCATCACAATAAATAGTGCACAACGCCGCTAAAGAAGTTGTCACTTCAAGAATGTTTTGAACCTGAAATTTTCACAAAATGGTGCGGTATATGTCCCTCACTCAAAGGTAAGAAGCTGGACTTTTCACAGTCTCATAAAATTGGTGTAATGGTAATATTAGATCAACTAGGTATATGAAAAAAACTTACGTCGGTTTTATTTCAAGAATTGCTTTTTATTGCATTATGTCTCTGTAAAAAACTTTTTCAACAAGTGAATTTCTTATTTCTAGATGCAATTTTTTACACCTACCTATCTTAAGTTTCTCACATTTCCAATTTTGTGAGGAACCTAAAACGAACATAAATTTAATATACAGTAGTAGAAGTTAGAAACTTAGACTAATTATGTACCTACCTACAACACAACAAAATATAGGTACTAATAGTACAACTTTTATGGGCTCTTAAGTATCTTAGGCAATATTACTTATCCGTCACTTTTATTTCAAACTATTAATGTTTGCTTTAGGTAATGAGTAAAATTATTACTTGTCCTAGGTTACATAGGTCTATGGTTATGCAATAAATGGCAAAGCACTCATCTATACCCAATCCTGAAGCGCTAGTTCAATATTTCCTAGCAAAATAAGCATCATTGAAAAAAATTAGGATCCTGGTTTGAGTTTTTTTTTTCAATTTTGGCGCAATCGGAGCGATACAGTCTCCACGTCCAAACGCCGCCAATGCCAGGCGGAGACTGAAGAATTATGCTGCGAAACGGTGTACGATGCATTTTGGGATACTAGTTCTTGAATATAAACATAACAAAAAAAAATTTTAGTAACTTCCCTAGATATGACTAAGAACTACTTACACACAAAAAATTAGCTTGATTACTCAAATAGTTATTGAGATAATTGAGTTTAAGACGGAAAAAAGGGGTCTTGAAAATCATTTTTTTTTAGAACATTGTATTTATTTTATTCAAATAAAATTTAGTAACTTCCCTTCATAAAGAAAAGATCTATCACATATAATATTTTGGAAGACCTAGCAATGATACTTTGTCAGGAAATTTAATTTAAAAACATTGAAAATTCTGAGTTTGATCGCCGGAATGCCCTTAAGCAACATCTTCCTATTACATAACCGTCCGTCAATTGAAATTGCACAATAGATGGTCTTATCATTATTTCTCTATTCTCTCTATAGTTCCTTAATGTCAAGGTCCCGAGAATTTGTCTAGTACAATTCTATTGTGAACTTCGCTAAATGAACTTTAAAGTTGCACCCAGGTTGCACCCAATAACCTCTTCGCTGTATACTAAGTGAAATCCCCCTTAAAAGAAGGCTGTGTACTCACTGGTACCCGGCATGAGGTGATCGTTGCACCCACAGGTTTCCATCTGAGCTTTTCTGCGGCACTCCACGATGCATCCGCTGTACGAGTAGAAGGGATACAGGCCTCCCTCGTTCTCAGTGTCCAGGCGACAGGCTCGCTGCTCTATCGTCGTTTGCACAACTAGAGGATCGTTTTCGATGTTTCTCACAGTTATATGACGGCTGGAATAATCGAGCATTATTAACGTTTCAAGGACACCAGTAGTTGTGCAGCATTAAATGTTGGTAGGTATACTATTACTACTACTTCTTAAGTTAAACTCTTTAGCACTTTCCGGAGAATGTAGATATGTTAACAGTGATGGGTTGTGGGGATTTAGCTTGCAATTCTGTAAGTTTTAACAACTTGGAAGGGGTTTTTATAGCGCTTTAAAATGTTTTCGAATTCCATATCACCCTTAAACTTTATTGTCCGTGGTCCACCTGCGTTGTCAACCTGGGTGTACCACGGGAAATATTTTTTTTTCTCGTGGTACACCCGTCGATCTATATAATATGGATATTTCACCTAACTACTTCAGTAGTGCTGTAACTTATTACCTGTAATTGTGCCCAATTTGTAAACGAAGAGTGGACGTCCTGAATGTCGTCAAAGTAGGAAGTTCCTCAGGCCCTAAGGTATACATCTACAAATCATAAAAAAACATGTAACAATTTATCACATTTTTCAAAGGTGACTCTTTCAAAATAAATTATGTAGCCCTTTGCAACGTAAAACAAAGGTTAGATTTAAATGACTCTCTCTCTCTCTCTCGTTGTAAGTGAACTTACCATGGCCTGCGCAGTGGTTTGGAATTTGATGACAGCTCGCTTCTGTGTCATGTTTGTCATCATCAGATATGGTTTAGGGTTCCTGAAATATTTGAAAGTAACCTAACTAAGAACAACTACCATAAAATTTTTGTTTATAGTGAAAATTTATTATTAGCTATTATTATTAATTAATTTATAACCGCCTCTGTGGTCTACTGGTTCACACCACCAATTTCGATTCCTGTGGGGGTACATATTGTATTCGGTTTGGTGGTGGTAGGACTTGTTCTTAGTCCTCCTGGCTAGCTATCACCATCTTATCTAGATCTAAGT
Organism: Crambus lathoniellus; assembly: GCA_949710035.1. NCBI lineage: Eukaryota > Metazoa > Arthropoda > Insecta > Lepidoptera > Crambidae > Crambus > Crambus lathoniellus. The sequence goes on along the minus strand of OX453303.1, from coordinate 16,971,782 downwards.
CTGACGCCATAACAATGATGTTTTCAGCATTATTTGGTTCCGGCAGTTAGAGATAAGATAGCCAGTTCCTAAGTGATTGAGGATTCCGGCAGTAGTGCGCTTCCACCTTCAGCCTTATCACCACTCAACATCAGTTGTGTTGTGATGAAGGCTAAGTGATAGCCCGTTGTAGATAAAAACAAATTAATTCTGTTCTTTTGAATTGATGTGACGATAGACCAGACCATTGGACCTAGAGTTTAAACGTAGGTACTGAAATTAGATTTACTTCTAAACATCGTTTGTGTTATGACAATAATGTGCTACCGATTTAAGTATCATGTCGTAATACTCACGTAGTCTGAATAGAATTTAGAATAAAACAGGATCCAGTATCCGTATCTATAGATTGAAAATACTCGCAGCAGCCAAAAGGTTTGTCATTGTAAGAACAATTTGTAATGATTTCTGGACATTTTCTGCGCAGGAGTGTTACGTAGTACGTATAGTTGGACAATGGACAGATAGAGTCGGGATTCTCGACGTAACAATTGTCCACCAGGCTGTTGCAAGTACCACGGAAAAACAAAATTTCTCGTAAAGCATCTTCGATATCTAGGTTGTGGTCGGCTGGCCAATATCTGCAAACATTTATAATGATGTGGTGGAAATACGTACCTACGTACGACCTCGAGGTCTCAGTTTGGTTTGAGAGGCAAGTCCCAAGTACAGTCTGCTTGTGACCACGGCTATAGCAATATAGCCGAAACGTCAAGCTGTAAGTACATAATGTACTACATAATAAATGTCGCGTTGAGTCTCGTTACTCTTGTTTATAAGTCTAGTAAGGGCTGATTTTACAATCCTCAGATAGAGGTCAGTGCCTCATATAATAGTTAACAGTCAGTTGTAAATGTCAATCTCAAAACAAGAGATATGAATGACAAAAATTGCTTTTTAATTTGGAGGTAGGTATTAAACGAAATCAGACGAATAATTTTCATCCTAGCATTGAAAAATCGGCTCTGAGTTTAATATATAACACTAGTTTGAAACTACCGATAGTTGATACTAAAAACATGCCTGTCGGCAATAGTCATAAACCAGCTACAATAGCCACATTCTAGCAGTTGATAGTCGTCAGTTTTAGTTTTAGTCGGTAGTTTCTTTCCGGCCGATAACTTTTGACACTGGTCCGTGGCACCCAGCGGCCACACGCTAGGCCTGCGCCTTAGCCGTCTCCTAAACATAAAGGTAACTGTGTGGCCTGTTCCGTTTAATTTACAGGCCCTTGCCGTGGAAAGGGTTAGGCGTTACAGTGGGAATGGGTCTGCTCTTATCTGCTTGCCTTAAAATGTGTTTTCTTTTTGTTTTTATTCATTTTATTAAGAATTACATTTGAAACATGTATGGCGCAACTTGCAGTATATAGTAGAATTGTCTTTTGTTTTTAACTAATATTAAAGCTTTAAGTAGAGTTCCTAAGTAATTGAAAATTGTTCACCGCTATGATCATTAGTTCGCCTATACTTAACTGTATTTATCATAACCCATTGTGTAATTGTGATGGAAACTGACCTTAGTCATACCATGTTAAGGTCATTTTTCAATTTGACGACTCTGTATGAAATAAAACAGGGAGAAAAAAACAACCCTTGGAGTTTCTTGCCGGTTCTTCTCCAAGGTCTCCCGCTGTAGGGTTTGCGAACCGATGGCGTAGCTTCTATGACGTTCACAAGTATTGTAAGTAAAAATCTAAATTGAATAAACAAATTTGAATCTTGAATATTGCCAACAGGCGGACTAATAGTCTGTGGGGCCCTAAAGTAAGTACATAAAAAAGCCCTTAACAAAGCTATTTTCGTAGTTCAATTGTAGCTTTTATTATGCAGTCGTAGTACAAACTTATCAATGTATTTGAACGCGTTGACTTGGTTCTCCCATTCGCAGATGGCCACTGTAGGCATCTCGGTATTCCATTCCAAGTACGTGGTCTCCACGCCGAAGCTGATGGGGTAGAACACGAAGGCATCCCACGCTGCGATGATCAGCACTGCTGAACCACACCAGGATAGCACCACGAGGACTACCCAGAAAATTCTGGAGAATGTCACAGTTGTTTAGGAAAAAACAATGGCAATGGAACATTTTAAGGGTTTCGCAGCCGAATGGCAAAAACGGAACCCTTTAGATTCGTCATATCTCTGTCTGTCGGTCCGTCGGTCCGTATGTCACAGCCACTTTGTTCAACAACTTTAAGACTACAGTGTAATACTAATTCGTAGAGTTGTGCAAATGCTTTGAATATGTAAGTAGCTATGTATTCTGTGCACCGCTTTACGATTTTTTCACAATATTAAAAAAGTAAGGGGGGCTTCCTATACATGGAACTGAAACAAAATTTTTTTTTCTACATACCTATTCGTCCCACACGTTTGGTGAAAAAAAATCGTCTATCGAGATACCTACAACTTTTACCATTTTTTCTTATCCTACTATCCTACTAATTAATAAACGTGAAAGTTTCGATGTTTAGATGTTTGGATGTTTGTTACTCAATCACGCCAAAACGGCTGAACGGATTTGGCTGAAAGGGACACAGATGCTTTGTAGCCTTGAGAGTAACATAGGTTACTTTTTATTCCGGAAAATATAACATTCCCGCGGGATAACGTCGTGTAGTCCACGCGGGTGAAGCCGCGGGCGGAAAGCTAGTAATATTATAAATGTGAAAGTTTAGATATTTGAATGTTTAGACGCCAAAATGGCTGAAGGGATTTCGCTGAAATTTAGGACAAGTAGATACTCTGTAGCCCGGAGAGGAACATAGCAACTTTTTATCCCTGAAAAATATCACATTCCCGCGGGATAACGTCGTGTAGTCTACGCGGGCGGAAACCTAGTAGGTAGTTGATATTTTGAAATATAGACACTTGCAAATTGGTAAAATGTGTGCCGGGGCGGGCACCTCACATTTAAAATTAAAATAAGAGAGTAAAAAATTAAAAATTAAATATTTTCTATTCAAGTATCTTAGTAATCACTTTAAATTGGAACGAAAATTGGATCGAAGAGATATTAAGCAGTTTTTGGGATATAAATTATGTTACATTTGCGGTTTTTGAACACATTTTAAAAAACCGCAAATGTAATTTTGTCATTCAACCAACACTATGAAACAGTTTTTTTTGCTGGCAAAAATGATAGCGGTATTTTGGCGTGGGTACAGACACAGCCTTCTGTATCGTCTTCTACGATAGAGAAGGCTGTGGTACGGATCGAAACACTTCACGGGCGAGTCCGACTCGCTCTTCGCCGATTTAATAGTTATATACAAAGTAAGGTGAGTTGTTGTAAGGCACAGCCTTTTAAAATTGTAGTAGGTCAGATCTGAAATGCACATTAGTCCTAAAGTTCGAATAACCTCCGGTATAAAAAAGAATATCAGGTTGGCCTGCCTCGACCTCTTCCCTCTCTCTTTGAGTATACTATGAAAGATTGTTCTTTTACCATAGCATTAATAGCATTGCCATAATAGTAGTTTATGTGACTGTCGCATAAGGAGGGGTATTAAAACACGAGTGGGAGTTTAAAAAACGAGCCTTGGCGAGTTTTTTAATAGTATTCCACGAGTGTTTTAATACCGAGTTATGTGCAGTCTCATACACTACTTTATCTACACTCATTACATTTATTATATATTTCAAAAATAAAGCAAATCAATATTAATTATAAAATGTGAATTGGTGCCAAACCCCACTCATAGGAGTCTATGCGGTCTATTCCTTCTAAATTCAAAATTCTAATTTTAAAAACGTTTCTGATTGTTGCCGGCTAATAGTCCATGGAAATCGTACATTTTGCCTTGCGTTAAATGAGGTAGTTCTGATTTTTTTGTATGTTAGTAGTGATGAGATAGTAATGACAAATCCAAGTTTTCCACCTCGAAAGCCCTCCGGATCATTGTTAAATATTTAAAAATCCAATAATTTTTTTGATTTTTTACAGTTTTTGTCAATTTTTACCACCAAGGACCTGTGTTACGGCAAAAGTTACTAAGCACGCTTTAAAGTAGACTAAATTTGCAATAAAAAGAGAATAATTTGGTTCTTGTAAGTCAAGTTGTAGTTTTTAAGATGGGGCTATTTAAAAGTTTGCAAAAATTCAAAAAAGGATGTATTACAGTTTTTTTAGTTTTCGACATTTTGACCCATAGTCGTGGATTTATGGCAAAAGTTAAATTATTAGTTATTAAAGTCCATTAAATTTCCAACAAAATGAGACCAATTAGTAATACCAACTTACACTTGATAGTTCCTGAGACAGCTGTTCAAAGTTATTGAGGTAAGTAAACAATTATGTAATAGAAGGGTTTGCAAAATGAAGTACGCCCTAAAGGAAGGAGGATCTGGGAGGTGGTGGGATCAATTATGTACATTGTATGTATAATTTTGATGGACCAGGCACGTCCTCTGAATCCACAGCACACTTTTTGGGGGCAGCTTGCTGAGGTATAATTTCTTCATCGAACTGCTCAGGAAGGTCAAAATCGTCCTTTAATGGTGGGTTATCAATCAATGGTTCATCAATGTCATCACACATCAGGTCTGATATGTTCTCGCATGATTGGCCAATGCAGTAGCTGCAAACACCCGAACATTTGAGTTCTGCTTTCCTGCAACCACATCTGCTGGTACAACCTTACATCTTGAGTATGCTTTCAAGGTGATTAAGGTTTGCGTGTCATTAACAGGGTAGAACGGGAACGCCTCCCAGATCCTTCTTCCTTTAGGGCTTACTACCTTTTGCAAAGCCTCCTATTACATACTTGTTTACTTACCTACCTCTATAACTTTGAACAGCTGTGTCTTAGGAACTATCAGGTGTAAATCGACATAATTAATCTCATTTTGTTGGAAATTTAATGGACTTTAATAACTAATAAACAATTTTTTGCCATAAACCCACTACTAGGGGGTCAAAGTTGACGAAAAATAAAAAAACTGTAATACTTCCTTTTTTGTGATTTTGCAAATTTTAAAATAGCCGTATCTTAAAAACTGTTTGGCTTACAAAAACTAAATTACTCTCTTTTTATTGCAAATTTAGTCTACTTTAAAGAGTGCATAGTAACATTTGCCGTAACTCAGATCCTTGGTGGTAATTATTTTTATAAAAAAATAAAACCGCCTTCTAAAAAACCACATCCAAAAAGTAAGAAATAATTCCTCACCAAATAAATAACGTAAGTACTTTGAAGTCGGGCGTGAAACATGTACAATTTTTTGTTCTTTTTGTTAAAACCCGCCCGACTTCAAAGTACTTACGTTATTTATTTGGTGAGGAATTATTTCTTACTTTTTGGATGTGGTTTTTTAGAAGGCGGTTTTATTTTTTTATAAAAATAATTTTTATTTCACTCTTTTTAGTGCATCGTGCAGGCAATTTACGTGTTTTCTGGTAAATAGGTATGTGATCAAACTCAAAACCTCCTTTTTCGAAGTCGGTTAAAATACCTTGAGTTATCCCCTTTTCAACAAAACAAGAATCATCTAAATCGGTTTATAAACAAAGGAGTTATGCCTAAAGATACGTATTAAATTCACATAAAGTGGTAACGAAAACGACAGTATTTTCAAGATTTCCTGAAAACTACTGAACCGATTTCAAAATTTCAAAAAATGGGACCAACTTGGAAACCAACCTGATGTAATAACGTTTGAACCATTTCAATCGGTTCAGCCGTCTTCGAGTAATCGGTGGACATACATAAAAAAAAAAAAAAAAAAAAACATACATACAGACGAATAGAGAACCTCCTCCTTTTTGATTTAGAAGTCGGTTAAAAATTTACAAAATCTGAAAAATATCCGAAAGTTTTATGGATTTTTAAGTATTTAACAATGATCCGGAGGGCTTTCGAGGTGGAAAACTTGGATTTGTCATTACCATCTCATCACTACTGTCACTACTAACATATAAAAAAATCAGAACTACCTCATTTAATGCAAGGCAACACCACTTATTTGGTACGATTTCCATGTACTATAAAGAAGAGCTTGAAAAAGTTGGAAGTCAGGGCCGGTAAATCCTACGGTTGCCATGGAGACTGTAAATTTAAGAAATATAAATGTTTTATAATGAGTGACAGCTGTATCCGGGTGTTGCATAATGGTTATTATGAAACACCCGGATACAGCAGCTTTATTTTTTAAAGTTGACTATGGCATAAAGTGTATCAGTATACGTTCAGGCATGAGTTCATAATTCGAAAATTATAACATGAGTGTAGATAAAGTGTTATACATAATACCTACACAGCTACTAATAATATTATTTCGCTGACTGGCCGGTTTTATACTCTACCTTTCTATCCAATGTTTGGTGTCATCGGCAATGAAACGTAGACCGGCAAAAGTGCAGTTTGCACAATAATCCTTCAGCAATATCTTACAAATATGTGGCATTGTAATAAGAATTAAAATATTTCACTTTCTACCGCTATTCTAGTTCGAGTGACAGGATGTTACAACCTTGTTCAATATTAAAAAAGATTTTAATTCGTAGAGTTGTGCAAATGCTTTGAATTTTTTATGCGATAATGATATTATAATTGTGCAATGTCATGATTATACAGTGATCGTTGCATTGTGAAGGTTAAATAGCAATTAAAATATTGTTATATTGGACTATCATTTTATTGTATGCTTCATAACGAATAGATTATATTAATGACTTATATTATTTAGTTAAAAGTTATGCCAGATTAACACATAGTTACCAAAGGCATTAAACGAATAACAATGCATATAAACGTATACATACCTAACAAAGTTCGGTCTTAGTTTGGAATGAAAAATATAGTAGTCAATCAAATAGATACGGATATTGATAGTTAAGTATTTGTAAATTGTTGACTTACGGTTTAAAACACAGACACTTATTACAACAGTTCCTCCCTTACTTCTATATTTACATTACAATTTACAAGTTGAGCTTTATTTTTAGGATAACATCACATTGATATTTTGTACTTTGCATATTTTATGTATTGCACATTACGATCCCCTACAGAATGTTGTATTCTCTCACAAACCTTAGAATACTTTAATTAAAAATAACTTTTTTTACTTTCCTCGATGCCTAATAGGGCAAAAAAAATTGTGTACATAATTTAATATCACGAAGGCCAGACGTAGGAACGTAAATTCAAAGTTTCAACTTGATTGACGTCGTCGTGCCTTCGTGAGAAAAAACTAACTGCACCAGAGAAGAAACTCATTGCATTGTCCTATTTTATAAATGTTGCAGCAGGTCAGGGTTGTGCAATAGGTCGAAATAGTTTTCATTGGTAAGATCGTTCTGCCTATGTTGATAATGATGCTGAGGCTGTTGGTGGGAGTGAGGTCGTCGTTGGCGGTACGTCGTGGGATTCGTGGGCCTGTAGTAGCCTGGCAGGCGCGGGAACAGCCCTGCGTGCGTCAGAATGTTGTAGATCTCTTGCCGGGGGACTTCGTCTGACTCGCGATGGCGTACCTAGTAGAATTACATTATTATTAGGAAGGTCCTAAAGTTTTATATCATTGTCAGGTTCGATTATGTTTCGTTGATAATTATAATTATAACTAAAGGGTTTAATAAAAAGTAATTTAATTTTTGATTTTGTTGTGACAATAATTAAATTACGTCTCGTGATTCGTTGATGTCTTTTCTACCACTTATCTACAACTTATCAGTATCATCTACCAAAGTAGTTTTTTTATGTGAAAAGTAAAGTGTTTTTTTTATGACGACCGATTTGGCGCAGGAGTAGGCTACCTGCCTTCTGCGCCAGAGGTTTCGGGTTCGATTCCCGAACAAGACAAATATTTGTGTGCATGAACATGTCTATTTGTCTTGGTCTGGGTGTTTTCTATGTATATTAAGTATGTATTTACAAACAAAAAGTATTTAAGTATATATTTATCCATTGTCAGCCGAACGACGCCCACTGCTGGGCATAGGCCAGCAGTGGGCTTTATCAGGCAGTTTATCCATTATCAAGTTTTCCGTGACACAGTTTCTCAATGAAATTTACATGGACTTAGATAATTGGTGTGATTGTAAAAAGTTATTTATTTATATTTATATTTATTTATTTATAGAAACTGATTAATATAACAGCAGGAGTGCAGGTACTAAAACAATAACAATTTTCTGATTTTAATTCGTGGAAGCACAAAAAAAAATATTTTGAGTGGCTGCAATAAAATTCCTTGTAACTATATTTATCGTCAGTGCTTCGGTAGCGTTGAAAAAATATTGCAGAAATTATTTAAATGGACTGAGGCTCACTGAATTTATTAATGAAATGTCTCCTTTTTTCGTCAGTTAACTTATTTTATCAATATGCCTTACTTTAAACATCCAACCATTACAGGACCGAACCGAAAATTGTTTAACTGCCACAATCGCGAAAAAACGATCTCAAAGTTCTTCATTATCAGAATACTTTTACCAGATTCTGATAATGAAAAACTTTGCTGAATGAACTTTAAAAATAAGCTTAATGAAGAGCTTTTTCTTTACAGAAGCTGGTAGGTGACAAGATCTCTCGCATGTGAGGGTTGTGTTGTGCAGTGCCAGGCTTCACAGGTGGTGTGGCAGCCTCTCCTTCTCCTGACAAACTGCCACCACTGCGGGGTGCGGGGCGAGGCATCACACTAGGGGAACCAGTGACTAAGAACAGCGCTCATTATAAAAATATGCTCACCAGAATCTCTCCCTTATGCAAGAGGCTGGTAAGAGGCAGGATCTCGCGCAGGTGGGGATTGTGCAGTGCTGGGCTTCGCAGGTGGTGTGGCAGCCTCTCCTCTTCCTGACGAGCTGCTACTACGGCGGGGTGTGGGGTGAGGCACCACACTAGGGGAACCAGTGAGAGGAGTAAGAACAGCGCTCTCATCTTCGATTACTGCTGAATAAAATTGTTTGCATTTAATTCAAAGAAAGTAGAATTAATAAATATAGTTAAGTACCTATAAGAAATTGCTTTTTAATAACAAATGCTCCATTATGATAAGTTAAAACAAATTTTTTGGGTCATTGGGGAAAACGGTATGTTGAGTAAACTTATCAACTGTTGTTAAAATATTGCTTTCAATTAAAATTTAAGATCGTAGCTTTGCTAATACCTACTATAGCGCCATCTTGCTTGAAGTGTTACTTTTTTAACAGCCACAGTAGTAGCAATGATGAAAGAATATAAAGCCATTTAACACATTTTGGAGAAGTATGAACTCGAGCAGTTTTTCGAAAGTTCAGATAGGCTTGCTTGCATAACATGTGGTCGCCGAGCAAAAGATGCACAACAAACAAACTCTATTTTTAGAAGTCACAATGAACGCTGCCTCAGCTTACATAATCAGTCAAGGGTACTCTAATGAAACTATGGTAATGCAGATTTTTTGAACTTGACATATATCTGTGTTGAATTTTATGCAAATACTAAGCGTCATGGTTTCTTTAGTCTTATAGTCATCAGGGTCATTATAAGATGGAATATATTTTGATTCGCAGACAAGCAAAGGCGTTAACCTTTTGGCCTTTGTTTTCTCACGATCTAGGTTGTTAAGACAAATGCTTTTGGCTGTTTCTCATATTAATCTTGATTACAGTTTTGTACTAGCGAGTTTGTAACAAGCACAAATTGCGTGGAATGTTATGAAGAGACGGGGTTTTACTATCAACTAGTTGGAAGAGACTTTCTGCCTCCCCGCATGTTCTGGTGCGGGGTTTGTTCATGGGTTTGGTCTTTTCGATCACGGCCGAACACAGCTGACAGATGCTTGTTGACAGGCGCAGTATTGCATTTCCAGTAAAATAATAGTAATAAATTCCTTATATTTCAGGCTACTACAATATTCGTATAAGAATATCTGGCCCAAGTTATAATAAATAGGCACTTTAACATACATACTTTTGTTATATTTATGTTAGTCTGTAAGGATTATTCTTAATTACGCTATTTAAAGAAGAGGGAAATAAAAATGTCACGAACTTATTGACCTATTGACCCTCGTACGTGCTCGTACTAAGGTTTGTCACCTGAGGGAAATAAATACGTCCTATAGTAAACACATCATTTTACCCGACTGCAGCAAAGCCCAAAGGAAGGGTTATGTATTTGACCTGAATATAATTTGTCTGTGTCTGTTCCTGTGTTCCCTCGTAACTACTAAACGGATGAACCGATTTTTATAAATAATACGTCGTTAGATTCGTCATAACTCATAATGGCGCAAGTGACACTATATATATATATAAAAAACAAAATGGCGAGTTTTTGAAGGCATATTACAATATAAAAAAAAAAATTACCAATCCCATCAAGTGGGGTATTGAAATAAAGAGTTACACGTTGGCTGCGAGGCTGATTTACATGTTTGTTAATCTGGTGCGTTAATAGGTCCAAAGAGCCCCTACCCTACTTGAACTTCAGTGCGGCAATAGGTCCATTGTGCCCCACCACGCAAGAAAATAAAAACTGTTTCTATTTTCGTGGAGGTTTACAGTACTGCACATAAATTTATTCCTTAGCAATCAACATCTGCAGGGACTAAAATATAGATAAAAAAATATCGATAAAATTTATCGATATTTCTATTATCGATAATTATATCGAAAAAAATATCGATAAGTAATAATCGATAAGGCCTTGCTGCGTCATACCATGTATGCATGTTGCCAACTTTACGTCCGCCTGGATATTGTCTGGTGTGTTGTGGTGTGTGTGGCTCACACACTCACACGCCACACACATGGGGCGCGCCGTTGCTGTTATTTATCTTTTACTTATATTCTTTTAGCGCACTATCGTTATCTATACTTATAATAAAACTGTAAACGAGCCGATCTGTACAATGAAAAGAAATATAAAAAAAATATGTCCAGGGGCCTTCTTAAACGAAACAGATACCAAAAATATGGTTTTTTAAATTTTTTGTCTGTCTGTCTGTCTGTTGTCCGCGTTACACGCAAAAACTACTGAACGGATTTTGATGTTTTTTTTTGTTATATAGCTATTAGTCCTTGCCAACATATAGGCTATAATTTATTTTGAAGATCAGTATACCTGATGTGGAACCATAGCAGTTCAGCCAAAATATGAGAGATATAAAAATACCGTCTTAAGATAAATTGTTAAACGTGATAAGCATTTTCTATTGACGTACAAAGTTTGAAGGTCTGGTACACCTGATGTGGAACCCTAGCAGCCAGGTTAAACTATAAGAGATACAAACTTAGCGTCTTAAGAAAAGTTGTTCAACTTGATGAACATTTTCTATTGACGTAAAAATATCGAAGGTCTTGCACACCTGATGTGGAACCATAGCAGCCAAGCTTAACTATAAGAGATACAAATAAAGCGTCTTAAGAGAAGTTGTTCAGCGTGACAGGTATTTTTTATTGGCATACAATAATCTAAAGTCTGGTTTATCTGATTTCTCCCAAGAGTCCAGATAAAGCTTAAGATATACGAATGTGGCGCCTTAAGGAAGGTTGTTCAGCAAAAGAGCACTATCTGTTTACGTATTACACAGCGTGATATCACAACTGTTACTTTTTACAAACTTCTTATAATATCTTAAGCATTCAAATAAAATAATTTCTTAAGAATTGATTGAAGCACAATTGATTGAAAAACAAAAATTCGTAAATAACATAAGTTGGGAGTACCTCCACGTGGTGAAGGCGGAAACAGTTTAAGTAGGTACTGGCTAAAACTCCCTTTTTAATACTATCTATATAAATGCCTTCGGGCTTATGTTATTGTCATCGTTTACGTATACGTCAAATTTGGCACAGTAGCCTTCCCGGCAACGCAGGGGAGCAGCCATCAAATTTTCCGTATATTTTAGAGCCACAGAACACGGAAAGATTTTTTTCTTTAGTGATTTGGTTAACATTAACTGGGTTTTGCATTGTTTTGCTTTTGTTCAATTTGGTTGTTGCGACATTCACTGAAATACCTACACGAAAAAAAAAACAAGTCTTTCTCAGTATTCAAGAGACTCCAAACGAAAAAGACGAGATAGATCTCACTCAAGAAACTGAGGAAGAACATGAGACACGCTTAGAAGCAAGACGAGATCGTTACTCTGAACCTTTGTTTTTGGAAACAGATATGCAAAGAGAAAACAGATTAGCTGCTGATCGGGAACGAATCGCTTCTTCTCATGCCTCAGAGACGTTAATGCAGCGTGAAGCGCGACTTACTTCTGATCGTCAGCGTCATGTTACATCTCGCGAAACTGAGACATTCACTCTGAGACCGTGAGCGTCACTATATCTCGCCAGTCTGAGACACTTACTCAGCGTTATACGCGTCTCACAGCCGATCGCGAACGTCAGATCTTATCTCGCGAGTCGGAAACATTCACTCAGCGTGAAACGCGTCTCACAGCCGATCGTGAACGTCACATTATATCTCGCGAGTCAGAGACATTGACTCAGCATGAAACGCGTCTCAGAGCCGGCCGTGAACGTCACATTTTATCTCGCGAGTCCGAGACATAACTACTTAACGGGTTTTGGTGAAACTTTTTTTATATAGATCTTGGTCATCGGCAACATAATCGGCTGTAATTTATTTTGAAAATCGAAATAACTGCTTTTTATCGTGCAAATTTATTTAATTCCCAGGGATGACGTCGTGTAATCCACGTATCCACGATATGCATAATAAGCCTAAAAAATAAAAATGCTGTCGAAAGTCACTATTCCACGCGGACGAAGTCGCGGGCACAGCTAGTGATTAATAATTATGTTAGTATTGTTTTGTAATAAGTGATTGACATGCGTTAGAAAACGAATCCTTATAATATAACTGAATAAAAAAATTACCGGATAGTCAACCATTTTTTTAATTTTTTTGATGTCGTTTTTTTATTTAACTTAGTGCTACTTTTGGCGGCGCATCAGATATTGAAGATGACCATATATTATGATGACGTGCCAGATTCTTTGGTGGTAGATTTTTATTGATGATATCCACCATATTCCATTCAATCATCCTTAGAACCTATGAATCTGGAACCCATCATTCTTTGGTTGGGAGATTAAAATTAAAATATGTTTTATTTTAATTAACTCGTCTGTCCCGAAGCCTTAATAAGGCGTTTTTCAAAATGGCCGCATCTGTCAAAGCATTATAAGGCATCGGGGCGATGGAACATTTTGGTACGTTTGTACTCTATTCTGCTACTCCTATTTGTGTTTTACTTGTTTATTGTCGGTGGGATTTAACACTGAAGCGATAAAACGTCACAGTATTAACGTCATTGGATTTCTAAATTTGTAAACAAATAAACTTCACTTTCACTTTTTCTACATATAAGTAAGGGTGTATTCCACGTATCAAAGATGGATGTTGAATGTATAAAATTGAACGTCAAAGTCTTCAAATTTCTTTAATCAGATGCATATTGGAGAAAGATCTCTGTTAAGTGGAACTACCCTAAGGTAAGTAAACGACCACTTGACACTGTCAACACTGTCAAGTGGTTGGTTACAAATTTTTTGACGTCAGAACATGGCGAAGAGCGTTTTTACCGGTTAATAAAACGCGAAATTTTAAAATCATGTTTTGTAGGTTCTTATGTTTTAAAATTTTAATTTAAATACTTACATTTTTTGGTGTAAAAGGACAATTATTAATCGTTTAGGACACGATGTTTAAATGAATACTTCCGAGACATTATTAATACGTTTTCCTAACCTAAATAATTTTTTTTTCATTTTTTTTCGGTGATGTGATGGAAATTTTCATTCGATGTATCAAATTAAGTATGAGTCAAGTAGCCTATTAATAAATTTTTTTTTTTTAAGTATTAATGATGACATTGAAGTATTAATTTGAATTGTAATAGCATTTATTTATTAGAATTTTTTTAATTGGTTAGTAAACAAAGAATTTTAATTTTCATTAATTGAAGGAGGTAATTTATTATATATTTTAATAGATGAATGTTATGTACTATTAGATGTTAGTTTTAATCTGCAACTTGGCAACATTAACTTATTTTTGTATCGTGATGGATATTTCGATGGAATATCTTGTCGTTTTCTGTAAAATTCGCTATGTTTGCGTACAAATTTGCAAACTTCGTAAATATACAAACACGGCAGGGGCAATTTCTAGAAACTGTGTCTATGTGAACTTGATGACAGATAAATATATACCTAAGTACTTAAATATTTTTTGTTTGTAAATGCATACTTATTATACATAGAAAACACCCAGACCAAGACAAATAGACATGTTCATGCACACAAATATTTGTCTTGTTCGGAAATCGAACCCGAGACCTCTGGCGCGGAAGGCAGGTAGTTTACTCCTGCGCCAAATCGGTCGTCAGTAGTGATGTGCCGCTGGGAATATTCCCATTTCCAAGTAATTTACTCTTTGTAAATTTACGGGAATATTCCCAATGTTCCCGGGAATATTCCCAAGGTTCCCAGACTAATTTAATTTCAAGAATGGCAAATTTTCTGTCATATTTATACTTACTAGTTTTTGCCTGCGATTATACTTCTCTTAATCTCTATTAAATCACAGAACAAGACTACTGAATGTTAAACTACATAGTTTAATTTGTTAACTGAGCAAAGTAACGGTCTTAAGCCAACATACTTTGCAGCATTGATTATTATAGATCCCCATAGCCAAGGAAATCAAGGAATAGATATCACATCGAAGAAAATATTAACGGATGCCAAGTGACTAAAAATGTTAATCAAGACCTTTTAACTTCTTAAAGATTTATCAAACTACAAGTGCAGACGTGGAATTTGGAGTCGTCCCGTCTTACAACTAGCTCCGATGGGACTGGAACCCATGACCTTTGTACGGGCGAATCGAATTTATTTAATACTTCTTATAAGCTGTTGGCCAGCGTTTATTTCATCAATGTGAAGATATTACTACCCTCGATTTTTAATAATAGAATATTTGATAAGATCTTTTTTTATGTGGAACTGGGCAGGCATTTGACCACCATCTTGTTTAATCATAGGATGTGGTTTAAGATGCTGGATGTTTGCCCAGGATGCCTGTTCACTCTGGCCTTGAAGTGTTCAAGCTTGTAGTTATCGGGGATCACATAAGCAGGCTGCGCATTCCGCATAAGAAACGAAACTGCGAAGCGCTTGGTGCGGACAAGTAGAGTGTCAACAATATAATAATGATAAGATAGCCAGCGTCAGGTTCCCCGATGGTGGAAACGGGCTGAAAGAAAAAGGTCGGGCAGTTCTCTCGCACACTCCCAAAAGCGTATTCTATAAAATACCGATAGACACGCAACTTTGGGTTGGTGACTGGCATTCTGGAGTTCCGCCAGCGCCGTAGCCAACGCTGAGTTTCCAATGAACCTCCTGAGACGGTTTTCAATCGATTCCAGAAGTTCTAGCTGATACTTAGCAGAACCATTCCATAAGTGACAACAGTACTCCATGCACGGACGAATCTGCGATTTGTATATCAAAAGCAGTTGGTCCGTCCGGCGTGAAGTACCATTTAGAGCCCTAGAGAAGACGCCCAGTTTCTTAGCAGCACACTTTGCAATGGAATCGATGTACTCGCCAAAATTCAGGTTGGATGGTGAGTTCAGGCCAAGCAGTTGCAGATGTTCAGTTATCGGCAAGAATACACCCTGGAAAGTTAGAGTCAGTTGGAAAGGACTCCGTTTTGCAGTGAATAAAAAAACCAGTGTTTGAGTAGCATTGAAAGTAGCAGATTAATTTGCTCAACAAGGGACTCTCGACAATAGCAATAAATTATTTATGATTTATGACAAGACTGGATTTCATCATTCGTAGCCTTTACAGTTGAGTGAGATATATCTGATGGTAGTTTCATCTGTATACCCGATAGTATTCCTCAATGTCTCAAGACTAAGGGTCTTTGACCAGTGTGTGTTGCCAGTTATGACTTACTAGCGTTCCCGTGGGAATATCGGGATAAAAAGTACATATAAACCTTCCTCTTGAATCACTCTATCTATTAAAAAAAACGCATCAAAATCCGTTGCGTAGTTTCAAAGATTTAAGCATACAAAGGGACATAGGGACAGAGAAAGGGACTTTGTTTTATACTATGTAGTGATGGAAGCGAGACGTGGTCTTTTACTATGGGTCTCATAAGAAGGCTCAAGGTCACCAAGCGAGCAATGGAGAGAGCGTTGGTTGGTATTTCCCTGCTCGATCGAATCAGAAATGATGAGATCCGCAGGAGAACTAAAACGACCGACATCGCTCGAAGGATTGCTCAGTTGAAGTGGCAACATAGCGCGGAGAACCGATGGCCGTTGGGGCGGAAAGGTTCTCGAACGGTGACCGCGAACCGGACGACGTTCCGTGGGCAGCCCCCCTACAAGATGGACCGACGACGATCTGGTCAAGGTCGCGGGAAGCCGCTGGATGCGGGCAACAAAAGATAAAGGTCTTGAGACTTTTTGCCGTGTGAATATGCCATAATAATAAGTCTGCGATGTGACTAATCTTGTTCTTTTTTTAACAAATAATGAAATGTAGTAAATAAAGAGAAAATAAAATAAATAAATACACATGTGGGGAATATACGTTAATCAAGCTGTAATTTTTTATAAAAGTTTGATATTATATTACGACATCATGATACGACACTATTGTGATTCAAGTTATTTTAATAAATGACTAGCGGATCCTCGCGGTTTTACCCGCGTAGTACCCGTTTCCGTGGGAATATCGCGATAAAATATAGCCTATGTCAGTCGGGAAGAATGTAGCTTTCTAATGGTGAAAGAATTTTTAAAATTGGTCCAGTAGTTTCGGAGCCTATTCGATGCAAACAAACAAACAAACAATCAAATCTTTCCTCTTTATAATATTAGTATAGATTATTATTAAAAATATTACAAAAATATCTGTTTTACTAAGTAGGTATTGGGAATATTCCTGGAAACATTGGAAATTTACTGGGAATATTCCCGGGAAAATTGGAAACTTTCGCCATAGAAGTGATTTTAAGTTTGGCATATTCATTTTGCTGTGTAATTTTGGCCAATGGAACGGTTACCACAAAACAAAAAAAGATTGAAATCCTACTGATATTATAAATGTGAAAGTTTAGATGTTTGGATGTTTGGATGTTTGGATGTTTGGATGTTTGTTACTCAATCACGCCAAAACGGCTGAACGGATTTGGCTGAAATTTAGGACATAGATACTTTGGAGCCTGGAGAGGAACATAGGCTACTTTTTATTCCGGAAAAATATCGAATTCCCGCGGGATGACGTCGTGTAGTCCACGCGGGCGAAGCCGCGAGCGGATAGCTAGTACATTATAAGCAATTTTCCCCAATATTTCCACTTTTGGGAATATTGCCGGGAACGCTTCTGGGAATATTCCCAATGTTTCCAATATTTCCGGGAACGGCACATCACTGACGACTCGTCAGGTATCGTCAGGTAAATATAAGTATTTTAAAATAAACAAACACAAAAGTCACTTTACCGTGCGTACGAAGTCGCGGGCAACAGCTAGTATTGATATAAAAAAATATATTCTAACAAAGCTTTAAATAAATGCTATCAAAAAGAAGTCGTAATGCATTCGTATCGTAATTTGTTATCGTATTGGGTCATTACGTTGTATTCGTCATTCGTATTGGTACCGTAATAGCCACAAATAGGGTAAATTACTAAAATACGCAAAGAACGCATTTAAGTTGGTAGCTATCTGCCGCTTGCCAAAACGCAAAACAAAATCAAACGCTTGTCGTCTTGCCGTTGTTGTCGCTTCGACGGTAATCCCCCGATCCGATCCTCTCGCCCTGCTAAGTTTGGCAACGTCGCGCGTCGCACTCGCACGTTTCGTACATTATCGATATTAAAATATCGATAAAATTATCGATATTTTAATCGCTATTTCGTATCGATATCCAACTATCGAAATTTTATTTTATTATATTATTTGAAAAATATCGATATAAGTCCCTGAACATCTGTTAAGCAATATGGTTCTAGCTTCGCCCCGCCATCGATTAAATCGAGGGGCATTTTAGACCTTTAGCCGCACTGAATTGACCGACTTAAGCTACATTACGGATGGGACACGATTACAATATTGTCGAGTGAGAATACGTTTGCGCAAAGATGGTTGTATGGAAATCGCACAAACGTTTTCTCACGATACGGAATAAAAAAAAAATCTGTCTTAAAAAGTAATTTTATTTTTTTTACTTCGAATGCTTTTCATTAAAACATTGCAAACATAATTGTTGGTGGCATTCCGAGCATTTTGTTTTAACTTTTTTGCATTTAACGTTATACTGAAATATTATCGAATTCCAACAATAACACATACATAGAGGTTAACATGTTCATTGCGTTATGAGGCCGAATTAACCTCATGCGTGACTTCTCGTAGGTGCGGCAGTTAAAATCGCGTTCTTGCACTCTGTGCGGGGGGTGACTTTGTTAACATTTCTATGAGTATTATAACAGGGACAAATATACAGAAAATTTTTTTGACCAGTGCACAAATTTTTAGGATCAACTCAGAATCGGTAAGTGAACAACTTTCTCCTAGAAACATGGGTCGAAATACGACAAAAAATTTTGGACTTCCCATACTAATCCGATCACGTGATCAGTCCGATTTGTATGAAGAGTCGATAAATTTTTGTCATATTTCGACCTTTTTTTTTTTTTTTTTTTTTTTTTTTTTTATCCCTCTCTCCGCTTTAGGCCATGGGGGACCAGAGTGGTACGCTCCCCTCGGACCAGCGGTTTGCCCGGCTATCCGGGCCTCTGCGCGGCCATCGATGACAAACGTTGCCATTTCTTACTTCTCAGCCAACAAGCCATCTCCCGCCCCGCACCGCCCCGCTAGGGTGGAATGAGGTGCGCGAATCGCCGCCTCCTCCGCCCCACTCGTCTTCGTCGGAGCCGATCCGCATGAGCCTCCTCTTCGCGGATACGCTCCGATGCCTCCTTTTGCGAGATCACGTCCTCGCAAAAGGAGACCGCCGCCTCCCAGGATCTGTCACCACCGAGCATGGCCCTGGCCATGCCAGGCAGCGAGAGATCCCTGCCTACCACAGCAACAAGATTACACCGCTGTGGGGACCAGGCAGGGCACACCTGTAGAGTGTGCTCTGCGCTGTCTTCCTCAGCGCCGCAATCGTGGCACCGAGGGGTCGCTTCACTTCCAATCCGGAACAGGTATTTCCCAAAGCATCCGTGCCCGGAAAACACCTGTGCCAGCCTGAAGGTCAGCGACCCAAAGCTCCTATTGCACCACTCTCTCAATACTGGGCGGATGGCCCCAACCGTTCGCCTGCCAGCCGGATCCGCATCCAGCAGTGCTTCCCACTGGATCATCAAGTCTTCCTCCGCACGGCGTCGGGCAGCCGTCCTCTCCGCCGGGGCTATGCTGTTCCCGCTCGCTAACATCTCTCTCCTCTGCTGGTACACCTCCATCAACACCTGGGCATCTAACTCCCAGGGAGGTGTACCTGCCAGCGCACACGCTGCATTGAAGGACATGGTCCTGTACCCCTTGGCGATTCTTATTGCAATCGCCCTCTGGGGCCGACGTAGGCATCTTCGATTCTCATCGTTGAGCTTGTCGGCCCAGACTGGCGCTCCGTACAAGGCCATGCTCCTCAACAGACCGGCGAAGAGCCTCCGGCATGTGTCCCCCGGGCCACTGGTGTTGGGCAAGAGCCGTCCCAATGCCCCAGCCGCCTTCCTCACCCTCGGGGCCAGCTGACGGAAGTGCTCGTCAAACTTCCATCGCCCATCGAGCACCAACCCCAGGTATTTTATCGACGGGCGTAGATGAATTCTCGCTCCGTCGACGCATATATTCGCCCCCGCTGGAGGGCCCCTTCGTGGGCCATGAAAGAACACCGCCTCTGTTTTCTCGATGGCCACGTTCAACCCTAATATACGAATTCTCTCCGTCACAAGGGAGGCCCCAATCCCCGCTAGCCTCCTCACGTCCTCATACGTCTTATCCCTGGCTACGACTAACGTATCATCGGCATAACAAATGACTGCCATTCGAGGCAAAAGGACGCCCCTCAGCACCCAGTCATATCCAATGTTCCACAGGAGCGGACCCAAAACCGATCCTTGTGGAACACCGCACACCATCTCCCTGGCAACAATTTCCCCATTTTCAGCCGGGTAGAGGACCTCTCTGTCTTCCAAATAGCTCTCCACGATCCTGAGCAAATACGGCGGCAGGCCGTGGAATCGCAGAGCCTCTCGAATGACCGAGAAGGGAAGCGAGTTGAACGCGTTCCTGATGTCTAACGAAACTGCGACAACCACCTCCCCTCTTTCCTTCGCCCTCTCTACCAGCTCTCTGAGCGAAAGGAGTGCATCTATCGTGGACCGTCGCTTGCGAAACCCAAACTGGTTCTCCGCCAGGTCCGGGCCCACCGTTTCCAAATGCTGGACGATACGCTCCGCTATAATCCGCTCAAGTAATTTCGCGAGCTCGTCCAGCAACACTACCGGACGGTAGGCGGATGGAGAATCCAGAGGCCGGCCATCCTTAATAAGCAGGCACAGGCGCCCTCTCTTCCACTGCCTTGGGAACACACCTGATTCGAGACAATCACTATATAGTTCCCTTAAAGATTCCCCTAGATGTTTTAAGGCTGTCGGGAGGATGCGCCCGGGGATCCCATCTGGGCCAGGGGACTTTTTCTTGCCCTTCAGACGGTCCACCACTACTTCCATCTCCAACTCCGTGATTGGCGTGAAGACCGACTGTACCTCAGCCGGGCGCTGGGGGGCCATTAGTGGAGCCACTATGGGGGCGTTTATGGGGAAGAGGCTCGCTACCACTCTTTCTCGGAGCTCCGGCTCCATGGTCTCCATGGGAGGCGCCTGATGGTTGAGTTTTTTTCGCACCATTTTGAAAGGCCTTCCCCACGGGTCCCGGTCCAGTCCTGTGAGAAACTCGTCCCACGCCAGAGTTTTGGCCCTGATAATCGCCGCCTCCATTACCTTTTTGGTAGCTAGGTAGACCTCTCGGAGCCTCTCCTCCTCTTCCGGTTGGCGTCTTCGCCGTCTCCTGCACCTCTGGTATGCTCGACGTGTCCGTTGGCATTCGGCTCGGAGAGTTCCTAGTTCCTCCAACCACCAGTAGACCTGGGTCCTTTCATGAAGGCCATGTGCCCTGGGCATAGCGGCGTTGCACACCGACGTGAGGGACTGGGTCAGCCGGTCCACTCTTTCCTCAATATCCCGGCCCCAGCCCTGTGCTTCGCTGCACCAGGCCTGGACAAGCGCCTCCTCCTCCACACGTTGCTCATTTAGCCGAGTTATCGCCCACTTTGGGAACTGCTGCCCTACAAGCCTTCTCCTCGGTAGGGACCACCCAGATCGGGATGTGACCTCGAAGCGGATATACCTATGGTCGGAATGGGAGTACGGTTCCACCATAACTCTCCACCCGCTCACTCTGCGAGCGAGAGCGGGAGTGGCGAGGGTGAGGTCTACAATAGAGCCTCCGTTCCACCGAACACAGGTGAAAGTTGTGCCCCGGTTTAGACAATCGAGGCCGGCGGACGCCATCCATTCCACCACCGCCCTACCCTTGGAGTTGGTGACAGGGGAACCCCAAACCGGGTGCTTGGCGTTAAAGTCACCCGCCACCAGCACCTGAAGCGGTGCAAGGCGCCGTACCACACCACTGACAACATCCAGCCAGCTCTCAAAGTCATTCAGGTGCCGATTTGGGGAGAAGTAAGTGCCTACCACTGCGAAGTCTCCCCAGGTCGCAGCCACATAGCCCGGTCCTCTTTCTCTGACCGAAAGAGGAGGGGAGTGGGCGGCCCGTATCGGTGCTAAAATAGCGACGGTGTCGTCCTCAGCCCTAGCCCAGTTGTGACGATCTGGCACATAGTAAGGCTCCGACACGATCACCAGATCAGACTTCCACACCGCTGCCTGCTGCATAAGAAGATCCTGTGCAGCAGCAGCGTGGTTGATGTTCACCTGTAGAATATTGAGGGGCCGTATGTCCATTAAGGTGCCGTCTCATTAACCTCCATGGCACCTTGTGCCCCGTTGTCAACTCCCCTGACTTTGGGGAGTGGCTTCGGCTTAACAACAGGGGGGCGGCAGATCTTGCTCCCCATGATGTGCTCAGCAGGTAGCTTTGCTGCCAGACAAACCGAGCACTTAGGCTCTTCCGTGCAGGTCGCCGCCTTGTGTCCATCCCGCCCGCACCTATAACATGCGTCAGAACGGTCGATGGTCTGCGGACACATTCGACGCATGTGCCCCGGTGCCATACACTTATAACACCGAAGCGGGAGAGCTTCTAGTGCCCGGATTTGGGCACAGCTCCATCCCACCATGAGCTTGCCGGACTCAACCACCAACTTTGCCGCCGACGTCGGACATTTCACCATCGTGGCGAATAGACCACCGGGCCCGGATCTAAAGGGGCCAACTTTGATAAGCTCCTGCGAGCATCCGCCCTTAACTGCAATCGCTGCCTGCACATCTTCTGCTAATACAGAGTCATCCAGCCCGGAAATACGCAGATCCACGCACTTCACGGGTCTGGTGACATTAGCAAAGCCCTTCAGCGCCTCCTTAAGCTTTGCCGCCATGGTATCGGCCTTCTCCACACCTGTGGGGCCGGGGATCTCTATCATGCGGGCTCCTGACTGTGTTGGCTTGACAGAGATTCTTTCAAGACCCAGCTCTTGCAGGCTAACCGCTGCCCTGGCTTTTACTATGACCTCTGCATACGTGACGCCTTGCGCCGCTGCCTCATCTGAGACCGTCAACACTATCGCCGCCGTGCGAGGGGGGATCAATTTGGGCCCCTTATGAGCCTTAGGTGCTGGCTTTGGTTTTGGTGGCTTGGCTCGGGTTTTTTTCCCCTCTTTCACCACCCCACCCCGCCCGTTGGCCACCTGCCACGGGGCAACCTCCCACGGAAATTCTGTTACTGGAGCAGAAGATGCCACCATCTGCGCATAAGAAGAGCAAGAGGTTCCTGCCACCGCTGGATTAGGCTGAACCTGCGCCTTATGCTTGGAGGCATTCACAGCGACTTTTGCCGCGTTTCGTCTATCCGCCTCTAAGGGTGGGCGGGGATTCGGATTCGGAAGAAGTCTGTCCTCCAGGCCCTCAAACCTCGCATTTAGCATGAATCCGACCGATTCCATAACTGACCTACGGACATACTCGGCGAACTCGGCTGGACTTGATATATTCTCATCGACTGACTGACGCCCACCTTCTACGACCACTACTTGAGGCTTGCCATTAGCACGTTTCAGTTGGGCCACTTCTCCACTCTTCTCCTGGTAGCCTCTGCGGTGGGCCTCCATATCCCGTTGCAGGTCAGTTATCTTCTCTCGGAGGCGAGCGTTCTCCGCTTTCACGCTCCGTATCTCAGCTGCGAGGTTTGACGCACTCAGCTCCTTCAACATCCGCGTGAGCCTCTGAGTGGATTCTTTTACTACTCCTTTCTTACTAAACTTTTTGGAGTTACCAACCGCCCGCCAGATCTTGTCGACGTCGGCCAAAGCCGCTCTACCCCACTCTTCCGGACCAGCCTCTGGAGGTGGTATCGGCTCCTCCGCGGAGCCCGGACCTGTTGACTCTTCTTCTTCCCCCAGTGTGAAGTCTTCAGAGCTGCTCCTTAGCCGGCGCATGCGTTTCTTGGCCTTCGACAACCCAACAGTGGTCCTCGTCGCTGGACCATTAGCCTTAGCTTTACCAGCCTTCGCTTTTTTACGCGGCTCGACATTTTCCGAGTTGGCTCCAACATTGACCGGGCACTCCCCGGAAAGGGTAAGCTGTTGACTCCTCTCCACTGCTGCCACAGACCTAGTAGTGGGGCGCCTCCGACTCTCATGAGAACTCGAACACTCACTGAGTGCGTCGTCCGACATGACGATCACGCCGTCATTGGCACTGTTTTGGAACGGACCCTGTGCGCTGTCCACTAGGCGGTAATTGCCCCCCCCAGAAACGGTGGGGCTGCCCGCGACTAATGCCGCGGGGAGGGATTCTCCTGCCGCTGAGCGGCCGGTACCCTCCTGGGGTAATACTGTTTCATTACTCGCCATTTTCATAAGTTGAACCTCTTTGTTACAGGGGTAAGGTCCCAGATCCCCTTTGCCAGACTATCAGCCACCGCCGCAGTAAACTACCGCGGCGGTGCTCAGGGTGCACCACGGGAAGGTTGTCTGGCGTGGCACCCCGTCATATTTCGACCTATGTTTCTAGGAGAAAGTTGTTCACTTACCGATTCTGAGTCGATCTTAAAAATTTGTGCACTGATTAAAAATTTACCCTGCATATAATTGTTCCTTTTACGAAGCCTAGCCTAACGGTGCAGTTAATACTATATAAGGTCGAATAGATCTCATACGCACTGAATCGAAATTTTTCCGTACAGTGCGGAGGGAGGTCTAATCTGCCTCAAGAGTTGTAGGCCTCATAGCCGCACAGAGTGAGACGCGGGTGAAGCGGGCGTAACCCATCCTAGCTTTAGTGTTGTGACAGGTTTCGATACGGAAGCAGGTTGCTGGCCGGCGTGCTTACATTTTTATAAGTGTAGTTGAAAAAGTAGTTGGTTTTCGTATTAATGTCAAAGTCAAAGTGAAAGTGATTTTTATTTACAATACTTGTGAATGTCATAGAAGCTACGCCATCGGTTTGCAAACCCTACAGCGGAAGACCTTGGAGATGGATCGATCAGGCTGTAAACATACATCACAAATATCACAATCCGATGTTTCTATATGCAAAAGAATCAACTTGTCTTACATTAGGTAACGAAAATTTTAAACACTTAGTTTTCTTTGAGTTTAATGATAAATTATTACTATTAAACCAATGTGACACTTTTGAAAGAGCACTATTTACTTCGTCAGAACAGTCATCACCTCTATCTACTTTAAAGACTAGAGATGTATCATCTGCAAATAGCACTGTCTCACATAAATTCTTCGCGTAGTAAGGAAGGTCATTTATGTATATTAAAAACAACAGCGGGCCCAATATTGATCCTTGGGGTACGCCCATAGTAATGGGAGCTCCGGTAGACTCAGTTTTATTAATAACTACCTTCTGAGTTCTTTCATACAGATATGAATGCATAAGGCTTACTGACAATATATAGTCAATAAGTAAAAGTACATACACATTTTCTCACACACACACATCTATCCACTAACACAAACAAACACTCATCCACCCACACAAATACGCACACACGTACATTCATACACATATACATTTTACAACTTTTCATCTTTTTGCCCTGTTTTGACTTGAAAACATTTTAACATTTTGATCTCATTGAATTAATATTATAATATTATCGTAACTGCAACTCTCTTTTACTCCCATCCCTAGTCAAGACACAAATCGAACTTTCTTTCATTGCGATGTGAGGCAGAACAGATGTCATATATATTTTTTCTTTTATTCAATACTGAAATGTCATAACTGTCGGCGAAGCTAGATTCGACTTTAACAACTATTTAAGTTTAATATGGTAGAGTTTCAAGCAATTATTGTCACATTTGGCCTATTTTGAGGTGTTTTTTAAAAACAACATTTTGTGAGGTCGGAAAGGTCTAATACGCACTGCAAAGAAGTTCAACCTTGCTTCGAAAAGACCTCATACGCACTGGCTGAAAGTCCATGAAAAATGGCTCCGCAGCGAAAGTGTTAAACTGATAACCCCATTTTTTTAAAGTCGGTTAAAAAAAACAATTCCGTCCAGGCGTCTCCGAAAAATCGGGGAACATTAAATAACATTTATAATAAAAAAAACACATACCGACGAATTGAGAACCTCCTCCTTACAACAATAACGAACAATAAAAACTATCGTCTATCACTCTTCGTGTGCGGCACGTCACTGCCCGTGAACATTGGTACACACTCAGTGCGGATGGGGCAAAATGCACCTAAAAAATAAAATAAAAATAAATAAATAAACGAAGATATAAGCGAAAATTTTTAGCTTATTTCAAGACTTGTTGAACTACTGTAGCTTTGTAATCTTTTACAAATGAACTTCGTCGCAATATTAAAATGTTGTAATTATTCACTAGTATAATATTAAATTATATATATATATACTAGCGGCCGCCCGCGGTTTCACCCGCGTGGTTCCCGTTCCCGTGGGAATATCGGGATAAAAAGTACATATAAACCTTACCCTTGAATCACTCTATCTATTAAAAAAAAACGCATCAAAATCCGTTGCGTAGTTTCAAAGATTTAAGCATACAAAGGGACATAGGGACAGAGAAAGCGACTTTGTTTTATACTATGTAGTGATTTTGCAGTCGTTAATACCCACCAATCCGCACTGAGCCCGCGTGGTGGGTCATGGCTCATTCTCCTTATTCATCCATAAGGAAGGCCAGTGCCCCAGCAGTGGGGACATTAAATGGCTGATGATGATGATGATGATGATAATATTAAATAAGGTTTCAAAGTGCTACGACTCTGGGCCCATTTTGCACCTTGTTCTTTAAAAGTTTGACAAATTTCTTGAAAACCATTTTTTTAAAGTGCATGTCTCCGTAACTATCTGTCCTAGTAACAAATTTTAAGTGTTAAGGCGCTACTCGGAAAAATATGGGCTTTTTGATTTAAAACTATAGGACGGTTACAGTTGTTAAAAATCTGGTAATAAGATATATATTTCTTCATACCTTTATCTAGAATCGTGTAGTTTCAAAAACACGATTTTATGATTTTGCCTCGACACTTTTTATTTTCAAAAAGACCTCTAAAAAATACGAAAAGTGAAGATTATTCTTAAATGGGGTTACTTACACTATTGGAAATTGGTTTAATAAGTAGACACCAATAATATTGAGGATCGTATAGAAGCATTTTTTTTAAATCGCTGTAGTTTTTTAATACGAAGTGATTTTGTATTTTTTTTTGCCTAATCTGCAAAATCGGTCTCGCTCCCGCGCGCGTCGTTTTCTCATTGCTATCTCGCTTCAGCACATTTTTTCCGAGTATCGCCTTAATTATAGAAAATTTAATTCTCTACAACATTGTGAAGACTCTTCTCTGGCTCAAATACGCCTAAGAAATTGCCCTTTTTTTCAATACGGCGGCGGGGGCGGAGGGCGAGGAATTGTGCATTTTGCATTTTAAATACTCACTAACCATCCTAGACAGCATATCGAAAATTCAAAACTACCGGACCACTTGTAAGCTAAAACACACTATTCACTGGACTATAATAGTTGGTATGACCACAGATAATATAATACTCTCATGAGAAGCGTGACTTGCATGATGCATCTCTCCGGCTCAGTAGTTATTTGTTACGTTAATGACCAAAGCTCATGGTATAGTGATGGTAAGTGGTAACCAAACCACGTGCTTGCTTTTCGATGGGAACCGTTGCGTGTCGACAATGACCAAGGTCGACAGAGTACACAAACACCACTTTCAAATGGTTAAATGTAACCGCACAATCATTATTATTGGTCAATGGTCTCGAGTGTTCATATTTGTACACCTCCCTCGTCTGACGAGTGGAATTGACGAAATAATCGCCATATAATGTCAGGGTACAAGGGCGTTAAGTATGTGTCGATAATCAAAATATAAACAAACATGGAATGGCTTTTACTTTTACAATTTCAATCATGAAAATTTCAAAATTATATAATACTAGCTGTGCCCGCGACTTCGTTCGCGTGGAATAGTGACTTTCGGCAGCATTTTTAATTTTTTTAGCTAATAAGGTTTTTCGTTTTTTGTGTATTTATTTTATATATATTAGTTTAGCGCTATGATACATATTAACACATTAAAAAATTATTTCACATAGCCTTCCGCCCGCGGTTTCGCCCGCCTGTACTACACGACGTTATCTCGAGGGAAAGTTATATTTTCCCGGGATATCAATTAGTCTTTGTCACTCTCTAGCTCATAAAATATCCACATACTAAAAAAACACGCCGATCCGTTGCTCCGTTTTGACGTGAAAGACGGATATACAAACAATACAAACAGTATGTCAAAAGAAAGAACTTATCACGCTGAACAACTTCTCTTAAGATGCTAGGTATGTCATATAGTTTAACCTGGCTGCTAGGGTTCCACATCAGCTGGCCTAGCATGAACGGCTTTTATCATGCGATATGATATAGCTCGTCATGCTGTCTTGCTTACCTACCCCACTAAGGTGGAAGCAAGACGTGCTATCATATCGCGTGATATAATGATGGTAATGCTAGCCAGGCAGGTGTACCAAGACCTTCAAACTTTGTACGTCAATAGAAAATGCTCATCACATTTAACAATTTTCCATAAGACGGTATTTTTATATCTCTCATAGTTTGGCTGGACTGCTATGGTTCCACATAGCTATATAACAAAAAAGTTTCATTAAAATCCGTTCAGTAGTTTTTGCCTGAAACGTGGACAACAGACAGACAGACAAAAAATTCAAAAACTATATTTTTGGTATCTGTTCCGTTTAAGAAGACCCTTGGTGGTATATGGAATGGACATGGGCTTCATTTGACATTTGATGCCCATATTTTGTGCTTTTAAGGGCAAATGTCAAATGAAGCCCATGTCCATACCCATAAATTTTTGCCGGTAGGTGGCCCCCTGAATAGAATCGCATACATGGAAAATGAAGTATTTAGAATAATCGACCCGTCTCACAACCAGCTCCGATGGGACTCGAACCCACGACCTTTCGCTTTCCGGGCGACTGCTCTAACCACTGAGCTACGGAGTCGTTAGCTCAGTCGTTAGCTCAGTGGTTAACGACTCCGTAGCTCAGTGGTTAGAGCAGTCGCCCGGAAAGCGAAAGGTCGTGGGTTCGAGTCCCATCGGAGCTGGTTGTGAGACGGGTCGATTATTCTAAATACTTCATTTTCCATTTTTCGGTAATAAAAATTGCATTGTGAATGCAAAAAACTAAAAATTAAAATAAGAATCGCATACAGTTTTATAATATATATAAATTATTTTATTTATTTACTTAATATACACGGTAATTTTTTTATCACCCCGGATAAAATTAAAAGGATTATTCTGCTCATGAAAACAAACAATTTATATTATGGGACCAACACTAAAATCGCAAAAAACAGCTATTCCATACAAAAGTGCAAAAAATATTTAATCAAAATGTATGGAACAGCTGATATTATTTCGCGATTTCAGTGTTGGTCCTATAATAAGAGTTGTTTGTTTTCATGAGTAAAATAATCCCTAAAAATATCCGGGGTGATAAAAAAATACCGTGTATATTACATAAACAGTACCTACGTATTAACACATTAAACATTTATATCACATAGCCTTCTGCCCGCGGTTTTGCCGCATGTACTATACGACGTTTTTTCGATGGAATGTGATATTTTTCCGGGATAAAATTAGCCTATGGGACTCTCTAGCTCCTAAACTATCCACATACTAAGAAAAACAGGTCGATCCGTTGCTCCGTTTTGACGTGAAAGACGGACATACAAACAAACACTCTTTCACATTTATAATATAAGTATATATTGTATGTCAAAAGAAAATACTTATCACGCTGAACAACTTCTCTTAAGATGCTGTATTTGTATCTCTTATAGTTAAGCTTGGCTACCAGACCTTCGATATTTTTCCGTCAATAGAAAATGTCCATGACGTTAAACAACTTTTCTTAAGACGCTATGTTTGTATCTCATATAGTTTAATCTGGCTGCTAGGGTTCCACATCAGGTGTACCAGACCTTCAAACTTTGTACGTCAATAGAAAGTGCTCATCACGTTTAACAATTTTGCTTAAAACGGTATTTTTATATCTCTCATAGTTTGGCTGGACTGCTATGGTTCCACATCAGAAATTGCGATCTTCAAAATAAATTATAGCTTGATACACCATTTTTAGAAGGTAGATTCCTATTATAAATTTTGACGAAAACTAAAAAAACTGTAATACTTCCTTTTTTTTGAAATTTTGCAAACTTTTAAATAGCTTTATCTTAAAAACTATTACTTACAAAAACCAAATTATTATATTTTTATTGCAAATTTAGTCTACTTTAAAGCGTGCATAGTAACTTTTGCCGTAACACAGGTCCTCGGTGGTAAAAATTTACAAAAACTGAAATAAATCCGAAAATTTAATAGATTTTTAAATATTTAACAATGATCCGAAGGGATTTCGAGGTGGAAAACATGGATTTGTCATTACCATCTCATCACTACTAACATATAAAAAAATCAGAACTACCTTATTTAACGCAAGGCAAAAAGTACGATTTCAATGGACGAAAATGCCACGGTTTTGGCCACTTATTGATTGCTGAACGTTTGTAAGTACTTATAGCGATAAAACCAACCCAAATCCAGTTTTAATCAATATATTATTTTGAATGTGCTAGAAACCAATCATTTGCCACACAATAATTTAATTTTGTATAAAGGTTGATAATAACTCTCAATTCATCCTTACCAAATTTCTTAAAATTTTCAAACAAAAAATTCTTAGAACAGGAAATGGCGTTTATTGAAAAAAAAGTACCACATAAGATTTACTAACGTTTGTAATTTTAACCTTAAAATCCCTACTTTTAATTTCCATTGGCAAAAATAACAAAAAGTTATAAGTAGATTGGGGTTACTTTAGGAAAAAATGGGGCTACTTTGATAATTTATAATGTGGTATAAAAACAGTATTATTCGTAACTAGCTGTGCCCGCGACTTCGTTCGCGTGGAATAGTGACTTTCGGCCGCATTTTTCATTTTTTTAGCTAATAAGGTTTTTAGTTTTTTTGTGTATTTATTTTATATAAGTATATTAGTTTAGCGCTATGATACATATTAACACACTAGCTGTGCCCGCGACTTCGTCCGCGTGGAATAGTGACTTTCGGCAGCATTTTTAATTTTTAAGGCTGATAAGCTATTTTGTTTTTTTTATTTATTTATCCTACTTATCCTACTAATATTATAAATGTGAAAGTTTAGATGTTTGGATGTTTAGATGTTTGGATGTTTGTATGTTTGTAACTCAATCACGCCAAAACGGCTGAACGGATTTGGCTGAAATTTGAGACACAGATACTTTGTACCTGGAGAGGAACATAGGCTACTTTTTATCCCGAAAAAATGTCACATTCGCGCGGGAAAAGGTCGGGAAGTCCACGCAGGCGAAGCCGCAGGCGGAAAGCTAGTTTAATATATATTAGTACAGCGCTATGAATGCTATGATACATATTAGCACATTAAAAATTTACATAACATAGCCTTCCGACCGCGGTTTCGCCCGCATGTACTACACTACGTTATCCCGAGGTAAAGTGATATTTTTAGTCTATGTCACTTTCCAGCTCCTAAACTACCTACATACTAAAAATCAAGTCGATCCGTTGCTCCGTTTTGACGTGAAAGACGGACATAAAAACAAACACACTTTCCTATTAATAATATTCGAGATAGTATGTCAAAAGAAAATACTTATTACGCTAAACAACTTCTCTTAAGATGCTATATTTGTATCTCTTATAGTTTAGCTGGGCTGCTAGGGTTCCACATCAGGTGTGCCAGACCTTCGATATTTTTCCGTCAATAGAAAATGTTCATTACGTGAAACAACTTTTCTTAAGACGCCATGTTTGTATCTCATATAGTTTATCCTGGCTGCTAGGGTTCCACATCAGGTGAACCAGACCTTCAAACTTTGTACGTCAATAGAAAGTGCCCATCACGTTTAACAATTTTCCTTAAGACGGTATTTTTATATCTCTCATAGTTTGGCTGGACTGCTATGGTTCCACATCAGACATTACGATCTTCAAAATAAATTATAGCCTATATGTTGGCGAGGGCCAATAGCTGTATAACAAAAAATGTTTCATCAAAATCCGTTCAGTAGTTTTTGTGTGAAACGCGGACAACAGACAGACAGACAGACAAAAAATTCAAATACTATATTTTTGGTATCTGTTTCGTTTAACAAGACCCCTGGTGGTATTTTTTTCTATTTCTTTTCAATGTACAGAATTGGATCGTTTACAGTTTTATTATAAGTATAGACTAGCTGTGCCCGCGACTTCGTCGGCGTGGAATAGTGACTTTCGGCAGCATTTTTAATTTTTAAGGCTGATAAGCTATTTTGTTTTTTTTATTTATTTATCCTACTTATCCTACTAATATTATAAATGTGAAAGTTTAGATGTTTGGATGTTTAGATGTTTGGATGTTTGTATGTTTGTTACTCAATCACGCCAAAACGGCTGAACGGATTTGGCTGAAATTTGAGACACAGATACTTTGTACCTGGAGAGGAACATAGGCTACTTTTTATCCCGAAAAAATGTCACATTCGCGCGGGAAAAGGTCGGGAAGTCCACGCAGGCGAAGCCGCAGGCGGAAAGCTAGTTTAATATATATTAGTACAGCGCTATGAATGCTATGATACATATAAGCACATTAAAAATTTACATAACATAGCCTTCCGACCGCGGTTTCGCCCGCATGTACTACACTACGTTATCCCGAGGTAAAGTGATATTTTTAGTCTATGTCACTTTCCAGCTCCTAAACTACCTACATACTAAAAATCAAGTCGATCCGTTGCTCCGTTTTGACGTGAAAGACGGACATAAAAACAAACACACTTTCCTATTAATAATATTCGAGATAGTATGTCAAAAGAAAATACTTATTACGCTAAACAACTTCTCTTAAGATGCTATATTTGTATCTCTTATAGTTTAGCTGGGCTGCTAGGGTTCCACATCAGGTGTGCCAGACCTTCGATATTTTTCCGTCAATAGAAAATGTTCATTACGTGAAACAACTTTTCTTAAGACGCCATGTTTGTATCTCATATAGTTTATCCTGGCTGCTAGGGTTCCACATCAGGTGAACCAGACCTTCAAACTTTGTACGTCAATAGAAAGTGCCCATCACGTTTAACAATTTTCCTTAAGACGGTATTTTTATATCTCTCATAGTTTGGCTGGACTGCTATGGTTCCACATCAGACATTACGATCTTCAAAATAAATTATAGCCTATATGTTGGCGAGGGCCAATAGCTGTATAACAAAAAATGTTTCATCAAAATCCGTTCAGTAGTTTTTGTGTGAAACGCGGACAACAGACAGACAGACAGACAAAAAATTCAAATACTATATTTTTGGTATCTGTTTCGTTTAACAAGACCCCTGGTGGTATTTTTTTCTATTTCTTTTCAATGTACAGAATTGGATCGTTTACAGTTTTATTATAAGTATAGATATAGATATTTTTTTCTATTTCTTTTCAATGTACAGAATTGGATCGTTTACAGTTTTATTATAAGTATAGATAGATAGATATAGATAGATTGTATCTCTTATAGTTTAGCTGGGCTGCTAGGGTTCTACATCAGGTGTGCCAGACCTTCGATATTTTTCCGTCAATAGAAAATGTTCATTACGTGAAACAACTTTTCTTAAGACGCCATGTTTGTATCTCATATAGTTTATCCTGGCTGCTAGGGTTCCACATCAGGTGAACCAGACCTTCAAACTTTGTACGTCAATAGAAAGTGCCCATCACGTTTAACAATTTTCCTTAAGACGGTATTTTTATATCTCTCATAGTTTGGCTGGACTGCTATGGTTCCACATCAGACATTACGATCTTCAAAATAAATTATAGCCTATATGTTGGCGAGGGCCAATAGCTGTATAACAAAAAATGTTTCATCAAAATCCGTTCAGTAGTTTTTGTGTGAAACGCGGACAACAGACAGACAGACAGACAAAAAATTCAAATACTATATTTTTGGTATCTGTTTCGTTTAACAAGACCCCTGGTGGTATTTTTTTCTATTTCTTTTCAATGCACAGAATTGGATCGTTTACAGTTTTATTATAAGTATAGATATAGAAGATAGATAGATATAGATAGATTGTATCTCTTATAGTTTAGCTGGGCTGCTAGGGTTCTACATCAGGTGTGCCAGACCTTCGATATTTTTCCGTCAATAGAAAATGTTCATTACGTGAAACAACTTTTCTTAAGACGCCATGTTTGTATCTCATATAGTTTATCCTGGCTGCTAGGGTTCCACATCAGGTGAACCAGACCTTCAAACTTTGTACGTCAATACGTTTTTTTTTTTGTAAATGTCGTTACCTTACTAAGAAACGCTGGCAAGTTTCTTGCGCCCATTCTTCTTGTCAGTTAAAAAAGTCTTGAATGGGTGGGTGGTAGGAAAATATTGACGATTCATAAGTACATATTTATTATGTCTAAGTGAATAAAGAATATTTTTATCTTATCTTATCTTAATAGAAAGTGCCCATCACGTTTAACAATTTTCCTTAAGACGGTATTTTTATATCTCTCATAGTTTGGCTGGACTGCTATGGTTCCACATCAGACATTACGATCTTCAAAATAAATTATAGCCTATATGTTGGCGAGGGCCAATAGCTGTATAACAAAAAATGTTTCATCAAAATCCGTTCAGTAGTTTTTGTGTGAAACGCGGACAACAGACAGACAGACAGACAAAAAATTCAAATACTATATTTTTGGTATCTGTTTCGTTTAACAAGACCCCTGGTGGTATTTTTTTCTATTTCTTTTCAATGTACAGAATTGGATCGTTTACAGTTTTAATATAAGTATAGATAGATATAGATAGATTGTATCTCTTATAGTTTAGCTGGGCTGCTAGGGTTCTACATCAGGTGTGCCAGACCTTCGATATTTTTCCGTCAATAGAAAATGTTCATTACGTGAAACAACTTTTCTTAAGACGCCATGTTTGTATCTCATATAGTTTATCCTGGCTGCTAGGGTTCCACATCAGGTGAACCAGACCTTCAAACTTTGTACGTCAATAGAAAGTGCCCTTCACGTTTAACAATTTTCCTTAAGACGGTATTTTTATATCTCTCATAGTTTGGCTGGACTGCTATGGTTCCACATCAGACATTACGATCTTCAAAATAAATTATAGCCTATATGTTGGCGAGGGCCAATAGCTGTATAACAAAAAATGTTTCATCAAAATCCGTTCAGTAGTTTTTGTGTGAAACGCGGACAACAGACAGACAGACAGACAAAAAATTCAAATATTATATTTTTGGTATCTGTTTCGTTTAACAAGACCCCTGGTGGTATTTTTTTCTATTTCTTTTCAATGCACAGAATTGGATCGTTTACAGTTTTATTATAAGTACTAGCTGTGCCCGCGACTTCGTCCGCGTGGAATAGTGACTTTCGGCAGCATTTTTAATTTTTAAGGCTGATAAGCTATTTTGTTTTTTTTATTTATTTATCCTACTTATCCTACTAATATTATAAATGTGAAAGTTTAGATGTTTGGATGTTTGGATGTTTGTATGTTTGTTACTCAATCACGCCAAAACGGCTGAACGGATTTGGCTGAAGTTTGAGACACAGATACTTTGTACCTGGAGAGGAACATAGGCTACTTTTTATCCCGAAAAAATGTCACATTCGCGCGGGAAAAGGTCGGGAAGTCCACGCAGGCGAAGCCGCAGGCGGAAAGCTAGTTTAATATATATTAGTACAGCGCTATGAATGCTATGATACATATTAGCACATTAAAAATTTACATAACATAGCCTTCCGACCGCGGTTTCGCCCGCATGTACTACACTACGTTATCCCGAGGTAAAGTGATATTTTTAGTCTATGTCACTTTCCAGCTCCTAAACTACCTACATACTAAAAATCAAGTCGATCCGTTGCTCCGTTTTGACGTGAAAGACGGACATAAAAACAAACACACTTTCCTATTAATAATATTCGAGATAGTATGTCAAAAGAAAATACTTATTACGCTAAACAACTTCTCTTAAGATGCTA
This sequence comes from Crambus lathoniellus, assembly GCA_949710035.1. Lineage (NCBI taxonomy): Eukaryota > Metazoa > Arthropoda > Insecta > Lepidoptera > Crambidae > Crambus > Crambus lathoniellus. Next base: position 16,935,902 of record OX453303.1, on the reverse strand, counting down.
TATTTGTATCTCTTATAGTTTAGCTGGGCTGCTAGGGTTCCACATCAGGTGTGCCAGACCTTCGATATTTTTCCGTCAATAGAAAATGTTCATTACGTGAAACAACTTTTCTTAAGACGCCATGTTTGTATCTCATATAGTTTATCCTGGCTGCTAGGGTTCCACATCAGGTGAACCAGACCTTCAAACTTTGTACGTCAATAGAAAGTGCCCATCACGTTTAACAATTTTCCTTAAGACGGTATTTTTATATCTCTCATAGTTTGGCTGGACTGCTATGGTTCCACATCAGACATTACGATCTTCAAAATAAATTATAGCCTATATGTTGGCGAGGGCCAATAGCTGTATAACAAAAAATGTTTCATCAAAATCCGTTCAGTAGTTTTTGTGTGAAACGCGGACAACAGACAGACAGACAGACAAAAAATTCAAATACTATATTTTTGGTATCTGTTTCGTTTAACAAGACCCCTGGTGGTATTTTTTTCTATTTCTTTTCAATGTACAGAATTGGATCGTTTACAGTTTTATTATAAGTATAGATATAGATATTTTTTTCTATTTCTTTTCAATGTACAGAATTGGATCGTTTACAGTTTTATTATAAGTATAGATAGATAGATATAGATAGATTGTATCTCTTATAGTTTAGCTGGGCTGCTAGGGTTCTACATCAGGTGTGCCAGACCTTCGATATTTTTCCGTCAATAGAAAATGTTCATTACGTGAAACAACTTTTCTTAAGACGCCATGTTTGTATCTCATATAGTTTATCCTGGCTGCTAGGGTTCCACATCAGGTGAACCAGACCTTCAAACTTTGTACGTCAATAGAAAGTGCCCATCACGTTTAACAATTTTCCTTAAGACGGTATTTTTATATCTCTCATAGTTTGGCTGGACTGCTATGGTTCCACATCAGACATTACGATCTTCAAAATAAATTATAGCCTATATGTTGGCGAGGGCCAATAGCTGTATAACAAAAAATGTTTCATCAAAATCCGTTCAGTAGTTTTTGTGTGAAACGCGGACAACAGACAGACAGACAGACAAAAAATTCAAATACTATATTTTTGGTATCTGTTTCGTTTAACAAGACCCCTGGTGGTATTTTTTTCTATTTCTTTTCAATGCACAGAATTGGATCGTTTACAGTTTTATTATAAGTATAGATATAGAAGATAGATAGATATAGATAGATTGTATCTCTTATAGTTTAGCTGGGCTGCTAGGGTTCTACATCAGGTGTGCCAGACCTTCGATATTTTTCCGTCAATAGAAAATGTTCATTACGTGAAACAACTTTTCTTAAGACGCCATGTTTGTATCTCATATAGTTTATCCTGGCTGCTAGGGTTCCACATCAGGTGAACCAGACCTTCAAACTTTGTACGTCAATACGTTTTTTTTTTTGTAAATGTCGTTACCTAACTAAGAAACGCTGGCAAGTTTCTTGCGCCCATTCTTCTTGTCAGTTAAAAAAGTCTTGAATGGGTGGTAGGAAAATATTGACGATTCATAAGTACATATTTATTATGTCTTAGTGAATAAAGAATATTTTTATCTTATCTTATCTTAATAGAAAGTGCCCATCACGTTTAACAATTTTCCTTAAGACGGTATTTTTATATCTCTCATAGTTTGGCTGGACTGCTATGGTTCCACATCAGACATTACGATCTTCAAAATAAATTATAGCCTATATGTTGGCGAGGGCCAATAGCTGTATAACAAAAAATGTTTCATCAAAATCCGTTCAGTAGTTTTTGTGTGAAACGCGGTGTAACGGCTGCCATTTTTACTTACTTCTTTCATTGTTTTATCCATAATAATCGCACCAACTATTAATTTTATGAAAAAATCATTACAATTATAAACAAATATGGTCTATTCAGTTCTATTGTATTTATGTGATAGGAGCTGTCAATGTCAGATGCCACTCAGCTGTCTGTTTGTTTGCGATGTTCCGAAGTAACATAGCTATAAACCGCCGCGCGTTCCGTGGCAGCCTGTGATCTGTATGCGGAATACTTTGATTGTAGTTTCGTGCATATTTATATTGCATTTCTTAACGTAACAACATAAATAGTCTATTGGAAGCAATTTTGTCTTACGCGCGCCATAGATTTTTACTAAATTAATCTTCCAGATAATTCTGAAGTCTTCGCGACGTAATTAGACTGTGCCTTGGCTGTATGATTAAAATCCAATGACAAGTTGAATCTATCTATGCAAAAAAATTATAAACCTACTTACAGCCGGAATGTTCTGGAAGACCTTTAGTATAAATAGGAGAATCCGCTAAAGATTTCTCTTTTTTCTGGTTTTCGCCCCAACATAATTGGGTGAGTGTTTTGTGCGCGTTTTATTTTCGTGATAAATAAATTATATTCTCGGTGCTATAACCTCAAACAGCCGTTCATCAATTCTATTCTTTTACATATTGTTTTCGATGAGATGTTTATTTCGTCATCGAATTTATACTGATATTGGCCGCAATTGCCACACGGTGAACGGAATACTAAATATTCCGGGATCCAAAAGCAATTTACAGCCTAAGATTTCTTTGTAACCTTGTCGTGACCGGTACCTAGTAAGAGTGGGTTGTCTTTATTCCAATACATTTTAACTTACACCTTTAAATTGCCCCTCTTGTTCTGTAACTTTTAATTAGTATAACAATAGCCGCTGGCATAAAAGTTAATGTGCTCCTCTTTCCTAATAGTAACCTAATTTAAATGACAATATTCCTATCTCAATTGTAGCCCAGTGTCATACCCACTCATACACAGCGGTCGGATTTAGTGAACACATGTTCATACCTGTTATCGTAACATTTCAGGGTCGTATCTCCGGGCAACATCTCCCCGAGTCACTCCGGTACCTACCTGCTCCGGTCTACCTACACGCCGAGTACCTGCTTACTTCGTGCCGCTCTCCACCTGCTCCTGCGCGCTTAACCGCTAGAGGTCTGCACTGCTCCGGTCTACCCCGGAACAGAACCCGCTGCCCCTAAACCCTAGCGGCTTCACCTCTCCTTAGGAAGTTATAAAGCTAAGTTGACCTTAGACTTCCAACGCCGATCACCGAGCCAGTTACCCCCCCTGTAATTTCATTTTAAAACGGTCTAACCGAATTATACATTTAATTTTATATACATCTTTTATTTCTGAACTCTTGCTCTCCGGCTCCTCCAGCCAGGAGCGTTTCAGTGGCGCCCAGCTCATTCAGGCTCGCTTGGTGATCAGTGCTTTATTAATTTATTTATTTTTGTGCTTCGTATGTGGGTACCTATTTTTTTATCCGAGTTTGTGTAACGAACGGCTAACCGTGGTGATTTAACTGTAATATTTTCTTTAAATATCAGCCTTTCCTTGGTTCTAAACCAGGAAGCCTGTGATTTTTATTTTAACCGACTTAAAAAAAAAGGAGGTTACTTACCTTTCCTTAATAAATTTTTTTTTTTTTTTTACTTTTTAACTTAAAGCCCTTGATATTCATTTAACCTACTTCAAACAAGGAGGTTATTTACTTTCTTCATTTAAATTGTAATTTTTTTAAATTGAACTTACAACGGTTATAGTTACCCACATACCCCTTTTGTTACTTAAGTAGTGGTTGCACTTGAGTAGGCTCGTCGCGCAAAAGACTCACCTAACGTACTTAAATATGGCTGTGCGTAAGATAAATTTTCTTTCCTTACAAAAGTCGGAACTTGAATACGAAGTCGGACTTCGCGGAGAAACACCGGCTGATAACGTGGCCGATTTAAGGAAGCAAATTACAAAGATCTCTAAAGAACTTCCTTCTGAGGAGATTTTAGCCTCGCATTTGTCTTCTGCTGACGACTTAGACGGCATCTCAGCCGCATTAAACAAATCTAATAAAAACCTTGAATTATTAAAATCTAAATTTGATAGAGGTGTTTATTTGAGAACGGAGGTTATTCTTAACCACGTTTTTCATCGGCTCGGTAGAGTTGATGCGGCCGAGGACGCGTTATTATTGGGTGCCCTTGCTGAATGCAAGCGCGGCTTGAAGGCCCAAGACAAGGAACTGTCCACTTTAAAACCTAGGGAGACACCTGTCTCAGGCGCGAATGCGGGTGACCCTTTGCTCCCCGGTCCTTCTACTTCCAGCCGAGAGCAAGTCAACGCGACGGAGTCTATTATTAATGTTACTGTCGATCGGGCTCTTTCCGATTTCACTAAACTTAAATTCAACGGGAAAACTTGTGTTGTTTCCTTTATTCAAAAGGTTGACGAGTTTGTCACAGCTAGGGGCATAGATTATAGTAGGGTTTTGTCGTTTGGTTACGAAATTTTTACCGACGACGCCTTGTATTGGTTTCGTTGTGCCAGGCCAAAAGTAAATACCTGGGGAGAGTTAGTAGCCTTGCTGAAGGCTGATTTTCTTCCGAAAAACTATGACTCTCAATTTAAATCGGATATTAGAGCTCGTACCCAGGGTGTTAACGAACCAATTGCTATATATCTTTCCGTAATGGAGGTTATGTTTTCTCGCCTCACGAAACCAATATCAGAGGAAGATAAATTAGAAATTTTACTTACTAATATTAGGCCTTGCTACGCTAATGCTCTTACTCCGTCTTCGGTGATAAACTCCATCGACGATCTTAAAGCTATTTGTCAACACGTTGAAAAAATACAGTGTCAAGTGGCAAATTTTGTTGAGCCTTCTGCTTCTAATATGTCGAACTTAGCTACGGAGTTCGTTTACCGCGGTGCTACTAGCACTCCGGTTGTTAATAAACCTTTTACTAAAACTAATAAGTCATTTGTTTCAGCTGTGAACAATGATAATATATATTGTCCTAGATGTCGTTCTAACACGCATAATTTGAAAAACTGTACTCAACCACGAACAATAGTTTGTTTTAAGTGTGGCAAAGATGGTGTTCGCACCCCCGAATGTCCGGATTGCAATAAGCCTACCAATCAAAAAAACTAATTGATCGGGATTGTGAAACTAGGCAGCTTCGCTCGAGATTCTCTAGTCGTTGCGATGAAGCTGAATGGAAAGAATGGTTATCTATTATATCGAATCTATCTCATAGTCATTCTGAGTCTCCAATCCCGGAATCTGAAATTAATTTTTCTCGACCGTATATTTCTGTTATTATTGGTGATAATCATGTCGTTGGTCTTTTAGATACCGGTTCCGGCATATCCTTACTTGGGAATAATTATCAGGAATATATATTAAATCCTAATAATAAACTTTATTCTTGTGACCCGTTACAGCTTTCTGCAGCTGGCGGTCAAACTTTTACTGCCTCTAAATATGTTATTCTACCTTTAAATTTTAAAAATAAAACTATTCATATTAAATTATTTGTTGTGCCGGAAATTAAAAACAATTTAATTCTTGGTATGGATTTCTGGAGGAAGTTCGAGTTGTTTCCGAGTGAACTCGATAGCCTTTTGCTGGATGAGTCTAACGAATTTAATATATCTAATATTGCTCTTGACGATCCTAAACAAATTTGTTCGTACGCTCAACTTAACAACGAACAAAAAGAAAACGCTGATAATATTATTTCTCAATTTCGTAGCATTTCCTATGAAAAATGTGGTTTAGGTCGTACTTCGTTGATCACTCACGCTATAGATACAGGTGACTCTGTTCCCATTCGACAACGTTACTATAGAATGTCCCCTCAGAAGCAACAAATTCTCTCCGATCAACTGGACGAGATGTTGAAAGAAGATGTTGTCGAACCATGTGAGAGCCCTTGGTCTAATCCCGTGCTTCTTACTCCCAAAAAGAATGGCGAGTATAGATTCTGTCTCGACAGTAGGAAACTAAACTCTGTCACTCGCAAAGATGCTTACAGCTTACCTTATATAACTGAAATCCTAGATAACCTTAGGGATGCTAAGTATCTATCGAGTATAGACCTATCTAAATCGTTCTGGCAGGTATTAATTAAGCCTGAAGACCGATGTAAGACTGCATTCTATATTCCCTCTAGAGGAACCTTCCAATTTAAGTCTATGCCTTTTGGGTTGACCAATGCACCTGCCACGCAGCAAAGATTGGTAGATTTGCTGTTTTATGGTCCTGAATTCGAAAATAAGGTCTATGTATTTGTTGATGACGTAGTAATTGTGTCTAATTCCTTTCAGGAGCACATTTCTTTACTTTTACGAGTTTTGGAGAAACTAAAGTTCGCAAATTTAACTATAAATTTCGAAAAATGTCAATTTTTCAGAGAAAAATTAAAGTATTTGGGTTATATGGTCGATTCGAATGGGCTACACGCCGATCCGGAGAAAATTGAGGTCATTGTGAATTATCCTACTCCTACTAACAGGAAGGAAGTTCGTCGTTTCTTAGGTACTGCTTCTTGGTATCGTCGTTTTATTCCCAATTTTAGTTCATTGGCTGCACCATTGAACAAACTTACCTCTCAGGGTAAGAATGCAATTCCTTTTGCCTGGTCACCAGAAGCAGAAACTGCCTTCAAGAAGCTCAAAGAGTGTTTAACGTCCCCTCCGATTTTATCTTGTCCGGATTATTCTGAACCGTTTCAAGTCCATACCGACGCTAGTGATTACGGGATTGGAGCTATACTAACTCAAATTTTAAATGGCGAAGAGAAAGTTATAGCCTATATGAGCAAGTCCTTGTCGGCACAAGAACGAAACTATAGCGCTACGGAGCGGGAAGCGCTCGCAGTAATTGTGTCTATAGAACATTGGCGCTGTTATTTGGATAATGGCCGTAAATTTACCGTTTTTACTGATCATTCGTCTTTAAAATGGTTTCTAAATATTAATAACCCTACAGGTCGACTTGCCAGATGGGGAGTACGTCTTTCTGCGTTCAACTTCGACATCAAACATAGACGTGGCAAGGATAATGTCGTTCCAGATTCGTTGTCCCGTGCGGTGCCTGTAGCGGCTATAGATAGCGTCAACCGATCTTCTTCACCTCCTGTACTTGATCCCTGGTATTTGGAGCTATTTGCCGGTTGTCAAAATTCCCCTACCTCTTTTACCAATTATAAAATAAATAATAATAAGTTATATCGCTTCATAAAAACTATAAATCCCTTAACTAGAGAATTTGAATGGAAGGAAGTTGTTCCTAAAGAATCTAGAATTGATATACTTAAAGACTATCATGATAATCCTACTTCTGGACATTTAGGGATATTTAAAACTTTTAAAAGAATTTCTTTAAATTACTTCTGGCCTGGCATGCATAAAGATGTCGTAAAATTTGTTAATGAGTGCGATGCTTGTAACTCTCACAAGCATGCAAATCATCCTACCTTAGGATTTATGGGACGACCTAAGGAATGTTCTAGACCATTCCAAATGATTAGTGTGGACTTGGTTGGTCCCTTACCTATATCTAGAAAACAGAATACTATGCTACTTGTAGTCACTTGTTGTTTTTCGAAATACTCGCTTTTGTTTCCTATCCGTCGTGCTACTGCCGACATTATAACTAGTTTAATTGAAGAGAAAGTCTTTCTTGTTCATGGCATTCCTAGTACTGTTTTGATGGACAACGGTAAGCAGTTTGTCAGTCAAAAGCTTAATCACATGTTTTCTCAATATAAAATACCAAACGTACGCTTTACTCCTAAATATACTCCACAGGTAAACACGGTTGAGCGTTATAATAAAACCATCATGACTGCTGTTTCCACCTTTATTGAAGAGGACCACAGGTCCTGGGATAACAACATTCCCAAAATACAATTCGCACTTAATACAGCCGTCAGTGAAGTCACAGGTTATACTCCGTCATTTCTGGTTTACGGGAGAGAGTTAGTGCCGTGCGGTTCTCACTATCTTGATGTTGATCTGTCCGATGAAATTGTTTTTGCGCCTAGGGATGTGTATGCTGAAAACACTGGTAAACTTAGAAAAATTATGGACCAAGTGCAAAGTTCTCTTATCAAGTCTCATTCCCGAAACTCTGGGCATTACAATCTTCGTCGCAAAAACTATAACTTTAACGTTGGTGATACTGTTTGGAGAAAAACTTATTATCAAAGTGATAAGGATAAGCAGTTTTCTAAAAAACTTGCTCCTAAATATATAAAATGTCTCATTAAATCTAAACTATCTCCTCTAGTTTATGAACTTGAAGATATGAATGGGAAAAATCTAGGTTCCTGGCATATTAAAGATTTTAAAATAAATAACTATTCCTAAATTAAATAAATTTTTTAAATAGAAATTCTACAAAGTATTAGTCTTCGTCGTTATTTTTACCTTTTTATAGCAAAATTTTGTTTTAGATGTATTGAATAAATTGTTGGTCATCGTTTTTACTTTTTAATTTTGATTATTTTTAGCTAGGGCTTTTATTGCATAAAATTATACATAAATATAATTTTAATTAAATACATTTATAGCTAGGAAACCTGTTCGTTTGAATTGTGTCTGCATGAAGTTTATCTCTCGACTATTTTATTTTTAATTTCGCATTGTTTTAACATTAGCATTCTCAACGGGAATGTTGATTCAGTTACACTAAATAACTGGAATTCTTTTCCTGTCTTGCGATTCTTGGTCCTTGTACCGTTCTATTCGATTAGTCTTGAACTGGTTGTCGATACCTCTCGTCAATTTTATGGTGTTACTTTTACTGTCGATAACGTACAGTTAGCTTATCTTATTGTATACTGCTACTCTAAACCTTAGTTTTGTATTCGGTGGTTTTGTGTTTCTTAGTGGATTTTTCCCAGGCAAAATCCTTCTCTAAAAAGGGGGATATGTAACGGCTGCCATTTTTACTTACTTCTTTCATTGTTTTATCCATAATAATCGCACCAACTATTAATTTTATGAAAAAATCATTACAATTATAAACAAATATGGTCTATTCAGTTCTATTGTATTTATGTGATAGGAGCTGTCAATGTCAGATGCCACTCAGCTGTCTGTTTGTTTGCGATGTTCCGAAGTAACATAGCTATAAACCGCCGCGCGTTCCGTGGCAGCCTGTGATCTGTATGCGGAATACTTTGATTGTAGTTTCGTGCATATTTATATTGCATTTCTTAACGTAACAACATAAATAGTCTATTGGAAGCAATTTTGTCTTACGCGCGCCATAGATTTTTACTAAATTAATCTTCCAGATAATTCTGAAGTCTTCGCGACGTAATTAGACTGTGCCTTGGCTGTATGATTAAAATCCAATGACAAGTTGAATCTATCTATGCAAAAAAATTATAAACCTACTTACAGCCGGAATGTTCTGGAAGACCTTTAGTATAAATAGGAGAATCCGCTAAAGATTTCTCTTTTTTCTGGTTTTCGCCCCAACATAATTGGGTGAGTGTTTTGTGCGCGTTTTATTTTCGTGATAAATAAATTATATTCTCGGTGCTATAACCTCAAACAGCCGTTCATCAATTCTATTCTTTTACATATTGTTTTCGATGAGATGTTTATTTCGTCATCGAATTTATACTGATATTGGCCGCAATTGCCACACGGTGAACGGAATACTAAATATTCCGGGATCCAAAAGCAATTTACAGCCTAAGATTTCTTTGTAACCTTGTCGTGACCGGTACCTAGTAAGAGTGGGTTGTCTTTATTCCAATACATTTTAACTTACACCTTTAAATTGCCCCTCTTGTTCTGTAACTTTTAATTAGTATAACAATAGCCGCTGGCATAAAAGTTAATGTGCTCCTCTTTCCTAATAGTAACCTAATTTAAATGACAATATTCCTATCTCAATTGTAGCCCAGTGTCATACCCACTCATACACAGCGGTCGGATTTAGTGAACACATGTTCATACCTGTTATCGTAACATTTCAGGGTCGTATCTCCGGGCAACATCTCCCCGAGTCACTCCGGTACCTACCTGCTCCGGTCTACCTACACGCCGAGTACCTGCTTACTTCGTGCCGCTCTCCACCTGCTCCTGCGCGCTTAACCGCTAGAGGTCTGCACTGCTCCGGTCTACCCCGGAACAGAACCCGCTGCCCCTAAACCCTAGCGGCTTCACCTCTCCTTAGGAAGTTATAAAGCTAAGTTGACCTTAGACTTCCAACGCCGATCACCGAGCCAGTTACCCCCCCTGTAATTTCATTTTAAAACGGTCTAACCGAATTATACATTTAATTTTATATACATCTTTTATTTCTGAACTCTTGCTCTCCGGCTCCTCCAGCCAGGAGCGTTTCAGCGGACAACAGACAGACAGACAGACAAAAAATTCAAATACTATATTTTTGGTATCTGTTTCGTTTAACAAGACCCCTGGTGGTATTTTTTTCTATTTCTTTTCAATGCACAGAATTGGATCGTTTACAGGTTTATTATAAGTATAGATATAGAAGATAGATAGATATAGATAGATTGTATCTCTTATAGTTTAGCTGGGCTGCTAGGGTTCTACATCAGGTGTGCCAGACCTTCGATATTTTTCCGTCAATAGAAAATGTTCATTACGTGAAACAACTTTTCTTAAGACGCCATGTTTGTATCTCATATAGTTTATCCTGGCTGCTAGGGTTCCACATCAGGTGAACCAGACCTTCAAACTTTGTACGTCAATAGAAAGTGCCCATCACGTTTAACAATTTTCCTTAAGACGGTATTTTTATATCTCTCATAGTTTGGCTGGACTGCTATGGTTCCACATCAGACATTACGATCTTCAAAATAAATTATAGCCTATATGTTGGCGAGGGCCAATAGCTGTATAACAAAAAATGTTTCATCAAAATCCGTTCAGTAGTTTTTGTGTGAAACGCGGACAACAGACAGACAGACAGACAAAAAATTCAAATACTATATTTTTGGTATCTGTTTCGTTTAACAAGACCCCTGGTGGTATTTTTTTCTATTTCTTTTCAATGCACAGAATTGGATCGTTTACAGTTTTATTATAAGTATAGATAGATAGATATAGATAGATTGTATCTCTTATAGTTTAGCTGGGCTGCTAGGGTTCCACATCAGGTGTGCCAGACCTTCGATATTTTTCCGTCAATAGAAAATGTTCATTGCGTGAAACAACTTTTCTTAAGACGCCATGTTTGTATCTCATATAGTTTATCCTGGCTGCTAGGGTTCCACATCAGGTGAACCAGACCTTCAAACTTTGTACGTCAATAGAAAGTGCCCATCACGTTTAACAATTTTCCTTAAGACGGTATTTTTATATCTCTCATAGTTTGACTGGACTGCTACGGTTCCACATCAGACATTACGATCTTCAAAATAAATTATAGTCTATATGTTGGCGAGGGCCAATAGCTGTATAACAAAAAATCTTTCATCAAAATCCGTTCAGTAGTTTTTGTGTGAAACGCGGACAACAGACAGACAGACAGACAAAAAATTCAAATACTATATTTTTGGTATCTGTTTCGTTTAACAAGACCCCTGGTGGTATTTTTTTCTATTTCTTTTCAATGTACAGAATTGGATCGTTTACAGTTTTATTATAAGTATAGATAGATATAGATAGATAGATATAGATAGATTGTATCTCTTAGTTTAGCTGGGCTGCTAGGGTTCCACATCAGGTGTGCCAGACCTTCGATATTTTTCCGTCAATAGAAAATGTTCATTGCGTGAAACAACTTTTCTTAAGACGCCATGTTTGTATCTCATATAGTTTATCCTGGCTGCTGATGTGGATCAGGTGAACCAGACCTTCAAACTTTGTACGTCAATAGAAAGTGCCCATCACGTTTAACAATTTTCCTTAAGACGGTATTTTTATATCTCTCATAGTTTGACTGGACTGCTACGGTTCCACATCAGACATTACGATCTTCAAAATAAATTATAGCCTATATGTTGGCGAGGGCCAATAGCTGTATAACAAAAAATCTTTCATCAAAATCCGTTCAGTAGTTTTTGTGTGAAACGCGGACAACAGACAGACAGACAGACAAAAAATTCAAATACTATATTTTTGGTATCTGTTTCGTTTAACAAGACCCCTGGTGGTATTTTTTTCTATTTCTTTTCAATGTACAGAATTGGATCGTTTACAGTTTTATTATAAGTATAGATTAAGTAAAAAATGGGCATTCTATCTATAGTCATATTAAGGCTACCAAAGGTTTGTTGAAAAAAAATGGAAAACAATAATAATTCAGTCAAACAAGCGTTGTCAACAAAGTCAACCCCTCGAATCAAAGTAACAAGGACGTACCCAGGGGGGGGGGTCCAGGGGGTCTGGACCCCCCCCCAACGGACCCCCCCGACAAAAAATCCTGGGTACGTGCTTGCAACGTAACCCCAGTTTAACGGTACTAACTAACTTAACTAGCTAACTTTTATAGCAAAAAGTGGCCAAAACCTTTAAAGATATATTTTCCTTTATAAGTCGGTTTAATTATTTAAAATTACTTTTTTTTCCTTTATGTACGTACATATTATGCTGCATCTTTCCCTAGACTATAATATTGCTACATTCATGCCGTGGGTGTCGCTAGAGCCGACTAAGATAGAACAGTCATAAGAAGACAGGAAGCAGCTTCTGAAATCTGTGATTGCCATCCTACTCAACAAGCGTAAAGGGGAAAATCTCCCCTTTGGGGGGTGACTTATACCCAGTAGTGAGTGTTTTACAGTAAAAGGGTGATTTAGACTTTATTGTCTCGGTAGAGCGCTCGGTCGAAGTGGTTAGCGCTCAGTCTACGATTATGATCGTTAAGCATTTTCCCAATGGTTGGTCATATGATGGGTGACCAAAATTTTACTATTTTGAGCACCATCGTGCTTCGGAAGGCGCGTTAAGTCGTTTGGTCCCGGCTGCATTTGCAGTCGTCTTTACCCACCCCGGGGCACTAGTGGTGGGTCATTGGCCCATTCTTCTTATCCATCAATAAGGGAGGCCTGTGCCCTAGCACTATGAAAATGGCTTAATGCGACTTTATTGTCTACTCAGGGACGTCTTATAATCTTTAATGACATTTAAGTTTCTTGTTGACACTTTCTATCTGTAATAGCTACCACAACCAGTGGCGTCCGTATGTATATACCGACTGCCATCGGCTTCCCTTTTAAAATCCCTGGATCCCCACCCCACTGATCCACTACGAAGATCATTCATAATTGACACCAATTTTTGGTCCCTGCTTACCTTTCGCCATATTTTAACGCCTCGCCACTGGTAGCTACTTAATAAAATTGGAACGATTGGTATGTACTAATTGTAGTTAAAAGTCAACTGACGTAACTTAAAATGACAGTAACGATACATCCTTTTGTACTAAATCTGAAGCAAACAATACTCTTACTATTACGTTTACAAACTAGACCGGCTTTTACTAGATTGAGCGTGAGACTTCCGCAGAGAGTGAACGTGATCGAAATAAAAATAAAACAACGCCAAACATTGGTTATACAATAATTAATGATGACTTAAGTGAATTATGACATCACGAAATAAGATCGTTTCTTTCTACCTTTCGTTTTTTTCCTACAACGTATCGTATTGATAGTAAGTACTTAACTGATTTCGATTATTATTATGATTTTAAATAAAGCTGTGTTCCAAATCACCGAGGAGCTCGAGATTAAACGCATATCCCGTGACCAGACCATTGCGAACACAATCGCAGGTCAAAACAGTGCAACTTGATTACTAACATGTTTATTTGAATTATACCTAATTGTTTATGTTTTCAACAAAAAACAAAAGACGAAACCCTTAGGATCACTCGTGCGTCTGTCCGACCCGGAGTTACAGCCAATTTTCTCCAAAACTACAATACCAAATGAGTTGAAATATGGTACTTGTGTGCTTTTCTGTGACCCAAAGACGAAGGTATAACGTAAACAACTGAAGTTTGAATTGGGAGTTGATTTTATGGGAAAATAGGGGAAATAAAATATTATTATTTATTACTAAGTATACATAAGGAAGGCCAGTGCCCCAGCAGTGGGGACATTAAATGGCTGATGATGATGATGATCATGATGCATTTTTATTACTTTATCATGTATTGTGACTTGTGACCTATCAAAAGAAAGGCCTTGTTAGGGCTTTCAAAAGTATATAATTTTTATAGTTCTTAGGTGGTGTTTTTTAAGTTATTCAAGTAAGAAGACGAAAATTTACCATTTCCCTACCTTCAATTTGCACTGAAACTACTGGAACAAATGAGTTGAAATTAAACATATAGTATGCTTTTCCGTGACTTGAAGACAACTGAATTTTGAATTGGGGAGTGACTTTAGCGGGAAGAAATAAAAAATAGGTTTAGTAAACTGTATTGCATACTTACTAAGGATATAAAAAATATTTATGTAATAGTTTTACAGTAAATAGTTTAAGAGTTATTCAAGAAAAACGACGAAAATTTTCGAAAAAATAATATTGAAGGTACTTATATGTTAGTTTAATTATTTATTGAGAAATTTAATTTAACTTAACGCCACATCAGTAGGTATGTATCTGTCCTAGAAACAAATGTACACCGTTAATTATAGAAAATTTAATTCTCTACAACATTGTCAACAATCGTCTCTGGCTCAAATGTACTTAAGCGAAGAATTAAGCGAAAATCTAAAAAAACTGCCGATTTTTTCAATATGACGGCGGCGGGGGCGGAAGGCGAGGAATTGTGCATTTTTAATACTCACTAACCATCCTATACAACATATCAAAAATTCAGAACTACCGGACCACTGTAAGAGAACCCCCATTAATTAGTCTCTATTTACTGGGTTATGGATTGAAATGAATAATTTGAATAAAAATATCAAGAAAACCAAAATTATGCATATCCGTCAATATACACAAGCACCTAATCTGACCACTCGTCTTGGTGATGATGCTACAGATCCTGTCAATGCTATAAAGTTCTTAGGTACGTTGACTATCAAACTAACTGGCAAACTCATGCAAATGATTTGTGTAGGTACACGCTTGAGTATATTTGTCTTCGCACTTCAATCCCTGTCTAAAATAGCTAATGAGACAGACAGTACTAACTCCTTATAACAGTTATGTTAGAAAAAAATCTTGGGTTGGATCTTATAACAAGTCGCCTTTTTTGAGGTTAATTGAGGCTGTGGAGGTGTTTTTGGGCTTCGCATAAAATGCTTTAAAGCAAATTTAGCTGCCGGAAATGAGTCATTTTTTTAATTTTTTTTTTTACTTGAAATGAAACGTTAATTATGTACTGCATTTTATGAAATAGGTTTTAACTTGAATTTTGCGTGAAACGAAACGTAAATCAAAAACCACAATTTTGATTAGGTGACTGACATAACATTAGACAGATTGCGTCATTCGTGTTATTTTCATCGTGGTAATTTTCATTCTGCACAGAAGGGGGCACTATGGGTCTGGGACTTAGAAACCGTAGACCGTAGGTCACGTGATAGGTGCGAGGAGCGTAGCGACGAGCGTGTTAGGTTGACATGAACCCAGCGCGCGAGCCCAGCGAGCGTAGCGAGCGTGCCGCGGCAGCGGCCGGCGAAGCGCTAGAAACGACTTTATGCGTACTCTCGAGCGAATTTTGAAAGTCGATTATCTCGGAAACTAATAGGCGGCAGCGATTTTAATACTAAACTTCTATCGCTCATAACTCGAAAACTACGCAACTCCGGTAGGTGGGGTTTGAAAAGGAGGGTCACCTCCCCCTCCCCCTCCTCCCTCCCAAAAACCCCTATTCAGGCGACTTGTAACGATTTTCATACTAACTTCTATCGCTCATATCTCGAAAACTACGCATTTCCGGCAGGTGGAACTGGAAGAGGGGGGGTCCCCTGACCCTCCCCTCCCCCTCCCACCTCCTAAAAAAACCCTAGCGAGGCGACTTATTTTAAGATTTTTACCAAAATCTTTCCATGTTCTGTGGTTGCGTCTATTCTACGTTATGGAATTATATTCTGGGGAAATTGTGCAACCAAAGAAATAGTTTTTAAAACTCAAAAAATGTGCATCAGGTCCATAAAATGTTTGAAAAGAGTGGATAGCTGCAAACAACATTTCATTGACCTAAATATACAGTACCTACCTTTCCTTTACATTATACGTAACAGTAATGTTTGTCAGTAGGAATCCACATCTATTTTCCACAACATCATCTGGCCAGTTTTTAAAATTTTTACTTTATTGCATACACAATGCAATTTTTATTATTGAAAAATGGAAAATGAAGTATTTTAGAAAAAATCTATTCGTCTCACAACAACTCTTTCGTGTGTGAGGGTGCCTAGTAATATCTTCACATTGATGAAATTAACGCTGGCTATACAGCGTTAAGAAGTATTGGATAAATTCGACGCTTCTCGTAACGACTCCGTAGCTCAGATGCATTCAGGGGTTAGAGCAGTCGCCCGGATAGCGAAAGGTCGTGAGTTCGTGTCCCATCGGAGCTAGTTGTGAGACGGGTCGATCTTTTCAAAAATACTTTATTTTCCATTATTCAATCATCTGGCCGTACACCATGGAAATAAGTTAAGTGCGCTGATAATTAAAACAGCGCTGAAAGGAATTTACTGAATGGTACCTAAAATTTTTAAGAAATTGCCAATAACAATAACAATAAAAGAGGCTAATTTGACTTCATTTCGCCGGGCAGTTATTATCATCATTATTATTAGCTAAAGCCTAGCTATATACCTTGACAGAGTTTTTCAATGACAAATTATAAATTAATATTAAATAAATCGACATTATGATCTTGACTTAATTTTATAAATCTTTAATATTTTTGTATTTAATAACTTTACCTACTTAATATTAGGTGTCATTTTAATTGCATATTGAAACAGATTATTTAATAATTGTGTATGCATCTCACCAATTGTAATTGTTATATTTAATTGCTTTTGTCATAATCGAAGCATCCATAATCAATTATATTAAGTACCTATTAGAACACTCCAATCTATATATTTGTACGCTTAATAACGGCCTAACATACTCTTTCACGCCCAGTGTTGCCTTACTGCCTCCCGGGGCACTTGGAACTGAATAGCAATAGGTTGCCTTTAGAATTAATCCTACTAATATTATAAATGTGAACGTTTAGATGTTTGGATGTTTAGATGTTTGTATGTTTGTTACTCAATCACGCCAAAACGGCTCAACGGATTAAGCTAAAATTTGGGACACAGATACTTTGTGGCCTGGAGAGGAGAGGAGAGGCCTATGTTCCTACATAGGCTACTTTTTATCCCGGAAAAATATCACATTCCCGCGGGATAACGTCGTGTATACCACGCGGGCGAAGCCGCGGGCGGAAAGCTAGTTTTAAATATAACTTTGTTTTACTTATTTACTCCGCCCCCCCCCAGATCTCTTATTGCCTTCCTGGAGAATTTTGCCTGAAAGAAACACTGTACACACCATCTGTATAAAACCTATGTCACAGATTACTAAATAGTTCCTATGTTTACAAATAAATGAATTTGTATTTGTATTGAAAATTTGACCAAGTAACTTGCAGGGTTTTTGACGTTCGTAATTTTTCCTTTATATAGTTCTTTACTTAAAATATTACAGGAAAATGGTATGCGAATAAACTTACATTTTAAGTTGGTAAACATATTAAGTATCACACACGAAATGTATGGAAGAATTTATTTCTCAATTACAATTTTAAATGTGTACTTATATTGAAAACACTTATTCTATAACATAGGGGTCCCTATACATATGGGCCAAATTAGAATAAAAGGTAACTTGTACGTTCTATAAAATGAAACTAAGATTGAGTATCTGGTTTCTGTCGGAAACCTCTCCACGCGAGTTTTACTCGTACCAGTGCAGTTATTTAGCTACAGATTGGTGCTCAAACAAAGAGGAATAGCAAAAACTTTCTTGTATCGTTTTTGCTGATTGTACTTCGGATAAGTTTCGTGGACCTATTGGGAATTCATACTTATATGAAAATCCTTATCCTTACTTCCTTACTTATATTATAAATGCGTCTCTGTCTGTCTGTGTGTTACACAATCACACCTAAACTACTGAACCAATTTGAATGAATTTTGGTACAGAGATAGTCTAGAGCCTGAGAAAGGACATAGGCTACTTTTTATTCCTGAAAAATATCACCTTCCCGTGGGATAACGTCGTGCAGTACACGCGGGCGAAGCCGCGGGCGGAAGGCTAGTTTTAAATATAAGTACCTATGTTAAAATTTTATGGACCCGGTGCGAAAAAAAGAACAATAGAGTCGTGGACCTATGGGAATAACGCCAACAATTTTATGTTTGTAATGAAATTATGAAGAGTTTATTGACTTTGCACTTTTATAATAAGGATTATTGATGATGATAAGTACTACGTAACGAATTATTTTATCAAAATAAAGGACATTTTATCAACGAAACCAACCTTGAAAATTCCTTTCAATAGGTATCACAATCCTTAAAGCACTATTCAAACAACCAAAACCACAGACACTTGTTTGTTTGTTTGTTCGTAAGCACTTCGTAACCGAAAGTACGCGATGTTCGAATGCGGTTTATTTGCGGTGACTGCGTGTTGCGTCGCGTGAAGCGAGGAGAGCGGTCCGTACCACCACTATCGGCATTGCATGCAACGATGCAAGTGGCAAAGTCACTTTCTGATTGAATCCTTCACTCCATCGGTACTTAGTGGTTAAAATTCACTAATTGTTCGTTAAACTCGTCCTGAATTGATTCTGAAGTGTACCTAAGTTTGCCAATGTGCGAGCATGGTAAGTGATGGTAACGTTTGTTTTTTTTTTTACTAATGGTAGGTAAAGAAATGAGATAGAATTTTAACGCGAAAGCGATCGTAACGTTTGCACATTGACAAAAGAGTACTGTTGATATCCAATAACGTTTTAGAATAGGTACTGATGTATAATAAATTGCCCAAAAAAGCTATAAATATATAAATGTAAATAATTTTATTGGAGAATGGAAGTAAAACTTCGGCACCACTACTACCGGCATTGCAACGATGCAAGTGGCCAAAGAACTTTCTGTTTGAGTAACTCAACTAAATGTGATTGTATCGTATCCTTAATTTAATTTCGAGACTGGACTCAAACCTGTACCCCGAGTGTAAGTTTTAATGTCAAGCAAACGCAAACTATTTCGATTCCGTATATATTATTATTATTATTATATTATATTATAAGTCAATTTGTATGAAAACTATATAAGCGCGCTACTCGCCGCTAGAGGCGCTAATACAGTTTTCATACAAATTAACATAAATACGCAATCGAAATAGTTTGCGTTTTTTGACATAAAAACTTACACTACGGGCACAGAACCGTATACACTCACATTGCCATACGGCATACGGGAACTCTTAAGTTTATCTCTTATATCTTATAGTTTACCTATAAATTCCACTAACAATCGAGTCAAGTTAAACCTTTTGTATAACAAACACATGAGTCAAATGAAATTCATGTTTATTTAAAATTGTAGAGCATGGCAATTAAACTTTCATTTCCGACTAATAAAATAAATTGAAGATTGTGTGAGGTCATTCATTATTTTATGGCCATTTAAAGTTTGCAACGACTTGACCAGACTGTATTAAGGCGAGTGTAGGTTTGAACTAAAACTAAGATGTTTAACATAATTTTATTGTTTTATCATGCAGATTAATGCAAGTTGCTCAAATCCATTTACATCCAATCGAGAATTTAGCTTAAAGATGAGTGTGACTTAGATTGTGAATAAGAGTATTGAGTTGATGTTGTAATTTTCTATGGAAAAGCTGTTTACAAAAATTTAAAAAAAGGATCTTTCCTTTAAGTAAAATGAGCTAACTAAAGGATTTAAGGAAGTTCCCCTCCAGGGCCCGTAATTTTTTTTCACTGTATAGATATTAATAAAATATGTTGGTATCACAATTTTTTCCGTGTTCCGTTTTCTGTGGTTGTTATGTTATCCAATAAACCCGAGCTGGAAAATTATTCGCCCAAAATGGGTTGATTACATAGTTGGTACGTCTTATAGCCAAATGTAACATAAGCTAAATGATAGGTGATGGGTAGACCCGAGGGCAAATCAATTTCTGTCGTCAAGCCCATTGATTCATGAACCGTCGGAAACGGAATCGGATTCGAATTCTGTGCTTTAGTGGGTGACAGAGACAGGGCATTATGTCGAGAGCGTTTCCGATGGTTCATAATCAGGGGACTGATCTGCTTTCGACTGTAGGGCAGATGTACCCTTTGTGGCCACTTTAAGGATTTTTTGACTTTTAAGCACTAAATACTAAATGGTTTTAGGTATTTAAGACAAAAATTATATCTTATATTATAGGTAATTTATCTACCTTTTAAGGTACTTACATAATTCAAATTTAAAAAAGTGAAATAGTTTTTTGTATATAAAACAAAATGTGTGAGAAGTGCCAAATGTACCAGTTTTGGCCACTTATTGATAGTTAAACTTTTGTAAGTACTTATAGCGAAAAATCAAAACCAAACCCAGGTTAAATCAATATATTCTAATGCGCTAGAAACCAATCAATTGCAAAACAACAATTTGATTGCAAAAAAACAAAGGTTTATAAAGTATTTCATTCAAAACATTTTTTTTTAATTGTCATACAAAACATTTTTTAAAACATAAAATAGAATTCATTGAAAAAAATCGTATGGCATAAAAAATTGTAACGGTTGTTATTTTTACCTAAAATACCTTATTTTGATTGCCTTTAGAAAAATTGGTAAAACGTTTTTTAGAAAACTTTTAGAGCAAATAGTGGCCAAAACCGGTACAGTGGCCAAAACCGGGACTTCTGCCCTACCTAAGAAATAATAATTTTAACCTTTCTCAACAGCATTGCGTTCAATACTTGTTACTACATTACCAACGGATTAGAGCTTATGTCATTATTACCTATATGTGAAGGCTCCAGTTCTTCAAGAGAGTGCTATTTCAGTCAGCAAAAGTGCAATAGAATGTGCAATATAAATGCCGTCTATGCAATAGGCAAACAAGTCTACTACATTATGTAACTACCAACCAGTTTGATCTAAGGATAATCTATATAGGTATATAAAATTATATTAAAAAAACCTTTTATTTAAAATCAAGCTTTTATTCAAATGTCCTAAAAATAATAAAATAAACTTTGTATCAAGTCAAATCCAACAAATTTATTACATTAAACAATTTATTTGTTTTAAAAGCTTGTCGCTTTATTTAATTTCATATGTCAAATATAAGTTAAAGCATTTGTGTTTAGTGCAAGCCCAGTAACAATAAAATCTCGCGACAAGCTTTTAAAACAAATA
This sequence comes from Crambus lathoniellus, assembly GCA_949710035.1. Classification (NCBI taxonomy): domain Eukaryota; kingdom Metazoa; phylum Arthropoda; class Insecta; order Lepidoptera; family Crambidae; genus Crambus; species Crambus lathoniellus. Next base: position 16,914,672 of record OX453303.1, on the reverse strand, counting down.
AATTGTTTAATGTAATAAATTTGTTGGATTTGACTTGATACAAAGTTTATTTTATTATTTTTAGGACATTTGAATAAAAGCTTGATTTTAAATAAAAGGTTTTTTTAATATAATTTATTTTTGTATTTTTAGTTATTATTGGACGTGTTTCTAAGTTGCTTCATTTCATTTAATGCATAATTATTGCATGGTCGTTTGCCAGTTAATTTATTACAGTCTAGCTCTTCAACTGCATCAAGTCTGCAAACACACAAATATATTTTACCACCAAATAGAGATTGTAGATTCTTACTACAGACACACATATTCATTAAATACAAGGCATATTCACATAGGTATAAGAGAAGGAAGCACTGTATTACGAACAAGAATAGAAAACACAAATTAGACCCAATAAGACAAAAAGTTCAAAATAAAAATGTGTGTGTGCCGTGCCGCAGCAGTACTCAATGGTCGCAGCTCAGCGTCATATTACTTGTCTTGCAACGCAAGCAAACGCTGATTTTCAGTTGTAAATTTTAGTACGTATTTCAAAAATAAATACTAAAGAACAAGACACATTTAAGTTTCTATCAAAGTTGATAAACATAGTACATAAAGAAAAAAAGGTTTTTTCTTTTCTGTAGGTAGACTATGGTTGTATTAACTTGGAGCCATCTGTCGTTGACTTTAGTGAACTATTTATGTGCAAAGTGACACATAGGGTCTGAATATAGCAACTTCGCGTTTTTTCCTTTTTTTTATAGTTCGTTCGTTCTTATAGCCGCTACACACGTCCAGACCAGACCTAACCGCCGATTTGGTGCGGACGAACTTTGCTGTAAAGCAAATATAATCCGTGCTACACACGTTCGTACCAAATCAAAATTAAATCAAATCAAAAAATCAAAAAGCTACACCAAATCTGGTCTTGGCCAAGGCTTTGTATCACATCACTGAACAAGGCCTTGTATCACATCACTTTTTCTTATCAAATACCCACAGAAATCACCTGGATTTGCCAATGCAATGCAACGGGCTCGTAAAGAAAAAGACCTATTAACAAAAAAGGTCTTGGATTTGAAAAAAATTGAACGGTACCTGTCATAAAAAAATGACGAAAAATTCTTCAAAACCATTTTGAGTAGCCTTTAACTGACAGGGAAACTTCATTTTTAATTAAATGTAATTTTTTTAAGTAATTGAGAAAAAGCCTAAGTCCAGGGACTTTAAATTAATGTTTTAATATAAATAATAATAATTTTCACTTCTCATTCTCTAAAAGTACGCAAATATAGCCCTACGAAGCGGGACTAAATAACCACTTTAGTCCCTAGGGAGTAAAATGTAATTACTTTTTTTAATTTCCTTCATGTGACATTAGATAAACTCAAACAGCCAGTGAATATACTATTAATTGTGAAGTGTGGACCATCTTCATTGCGAAAATGTTAAGATGTTTTTTGTTTCATGGTTTTTCCGCAAGGAAGGTGGCGCCATGTGTTTTAAATTGTCAATTTATGACTGGTTTAGCGGAAAAAACTTACTGCGAGTTTTTGGCGCCATTTTGGCGAGTTAGGTTGAGTGGATATTTTAATTAATCGCAATTTGTTTCATAGTGGATTTTGTGACTCAAGATAGGTGTGGTTTTTGTGCCCCAAGTGTCTACGCAACTGAACGATATGTAGAATGATTAAAATAGGCGCTATCTCGGTAAAGTGATGCCGAGTGTTTTATTATAGTGGTGTGGTGACTAACCTCAGCAAGAATAGGGTATTTTACTGTTGTTGAAATGTAGATATTTAATGATGACGTTAAAAAATATTGCAATTAAGAATACCAAATGTGAAAAAATAATTTGAATCTGTTTTATAATAAAAGAATTATAGTCTGTTTGATTTTGACTATAGCTGTCTCTTTCTAAAACGAAATCTTCTATGGCGTGACTATGACGCTACTAACCCACTGACGTCACTAAGATAGCGTCCTGTCCTTGTCTAATTATAAAGTTTGAAGTCCTATATCTTTGAAAATATTCAAGATAATTCAAAATGAAAACTTGTTTTGTGTAGCTAATATTTCGAAAAACATTTTAAAGAAATAAAAAAAAATCAGTAAAATACCGTCTTGACGCCAAAAACTCCAAGGAGCACTGGAATGTAACACACCTACATTCTTATGAAAACATAAGAAACTATAATAATTAAATAATACTCAATAATTGGCAGTATGGCTAAATGTCTTGGCCTGTCCTACAAAAGGGCGAATATTTTTACTACTACTACTACTGACCGCGAAAATGTCAGAATTTGTTAAATGTTTTTGTACTAAATTGACTAGTTTTCTCGCACTCGAAGTGAAAAGTACAGTTTGCACCTCGAGACTAAACGCCAACTTAATATACCCTCGGTTTCATTGACTCCCTCGCACGCTCGGGAGCCAAACCACCTCTGGTATATAATGGCTTCGTTTAGTCCCTCGTTATAAAATATTCTATTGATAATCTCAAATTTATGTAAATAGTATATTATAGCATACTTTTCAAACAGACTGTTTTTTTGTCTCCATAGCAATTATGTGACATGGACTCATGTTCTTTCTCAAATAACCAATTCAAATCGGCTGTCGGGTTGGGACGTGTGTTCTATTACTAGTTGAATTTAGAGAGTGCGCCAGATAAGTCTGCGCGGGGTCAAAATCGAATACTAATATTTTCCATAAGCTTAGAACAAAATAATGTACTGTAACTAGCGCCATAAACGCCCCAGTCGCAGAGTTATCTGACACGCACTCTATGAAGATTGCGCTCGCTGAATGCTCGCTGATTATAACTTTATGGTACCTACCTACATTGACAAAGTGTCAAGTAACCATCACAACAAAACAAGAATATAGTACTTGAAAATTTGCAAGAATTCTGAATTGATAACTATACTGATTATATATTTAATTGCATTGTCATCGGAACTAAAGGTGAATTCCAAATTTCAGCTCAATCGGACATTGGTAAGTGGGTCAAATTTAGCTCGCAAGATTTGACGAACGGACATGCATACATGCATACATGCATACATACACTGCAAGTTAAATAAAAGCTTGTAAAAATGAATCCCTATTTCCCTTGGTCACGACATCACGCGTGAACGGCTGGACCGATTTGGCTTATTTTGGTCTTGAAATGTTCGTGGAAGTCCAAGGAAGGATATAGGGGTAGGGTAGGGTAGGGGTAGGGGTAGGGGTAGGGTAGGGTTGGGTAGCTGTAGAGTAGGGGTAGGGTAGGGGTAGAGTACGTGTAGGGTAGGGTGGAGTAGGGGGTAGGGTAGGGTAGGGGTAGAGTAGGGGTAGGGGTAGAATACGGGTAGGGTAGGGTGGAGTAGGGGGTAGGGCCACGGGAACGAAGTCGCGCTGGGTCAGCTAGTTAAATATATTAATGGATAAATTTCTCAAGGGATTTGAAAGTCCTGTCCTGACTAATAAGTCGTGGGACAATGTAGGTGCACTGTTTTACAGGAAAGAGTGAATTTATTTGTTTTTGATTATTTTTACTTTTTTGCATTCACAATGCATTTTTTATTATTGAAAATGAAGTATTAGAAAAAATGTGCTAGTTCTGAGATGGGTCGATATTTTTCTAATACCTACTTATTTGTTTTTTTTATATCGAATTAGGTAGGTATAAGTCTTCGATCAAAAATAACACCTAGTTCATAAGTACTTATTTTTAGAAAAGGTTCAGATATAGCTCAAAGCAACAGTTATTCATTAGATCAAACTAAACGATTCATGACTTCTTGGAAACATCTAGACTAGACCCAGATCTATATAAACAGTAAATACTAAATGATAATTTCTCTCCTGTATCAGCAGTCAGCAGACACATTGGAACAGCAAAAACTGACTCACAAAAATAAAATATTATAGATAAAATCAACTACCTACATGTCATTCGAAATACTGTACACTCAAATCACCTCAAATGGCGCAATTTGATTGAAAATCAATACGCTCTGTTATTGAGAGGTAGATAATGACTTTAAGCCTTTTCAAGTTGTATGCGTATTTGTGTATAAGGTATGAGTGTAGTTCACATTTTTCTATGGTTTTATTGAAAAGATTTTATCAAGACCTATTGAATTTCAACATAAGACATAGAAATATTTTACCTATAGACAAGTTAATAAAAGTTTATTTTAAATTTAACAATTTATGGCTTCCCGCGGTTTTTAACGCGTAAGTAGTACTCGTTCCCGTGGGTATGTTGGGATAAAATATAGGCTATGTTATTTGGTAATAATGTAAGTAGTTTCTACTGATGAAAGTACCTACTATTCTCAAAATCGGTCCAGTAGTATTTGAGTTTATCCATTACTAGCGGATCCTCACGGTTTTACCCGCGTCACAGCCTTAGTACCCGCGTGGCATCCGTCCCCGTGGGACGAGATATCGGGATAAAATATAGCCTATGTTACTCGAGAAGAATTTAGCTTTCTAATGGTAAAATAATTTTCTAAACGGGTCCAGTAGATTCGGAGCCTATTGGATGCAAACAAACAAACAAACAATAGTGGGTACGGAACCCTTCATGAGCGAGTTCGACTCGCACTTGGCCGATTTTGTTATAATATTAGTACCTATAGACAAAAAAAAACAAAATTTAAGTAAAATCTTTCCTCTTTATTACAAGCTTTTATTTATTTTGCCATGTTAGTTAATTTGTTAGTTAGTGGGGGACAAATCTTGCAAGTTTTAATTGAACCACTTCCCAGTGTCCGATTGAGCTAATAAAACTTTGCATACAGGTTTGGTTTGGATGACAATACAATATTAAAGTACAATCAACAAAAAAGCTTGTCATACGGACGAAGTTTTTACAAAAAACTTATAGTATTAAAGTATACTTAGATAAATATTGGACACCATCACGTACATTGTCCCAATCAATACCAAATTATAGTAGCTTGAGCACTAGCGTTATGATAGAAATTGGAAACAACGACGGGTATTACCACATACACCTAGACCCGAGGAAATATCGTTTTTTATATTTATCCGACCGGGAATCAAACCCGGGACCTCTAGAGATAGCGTCACCTTGAAAACCGGTGCGTTCACCACTCGACCACGGAGGTTGTCGAGAATAGACAGAATAGATGACAGTTATATTAATGATGTAGCGTGTGTATCATCTACCATTGTTTTAAATCTTCTTTGACTTGAGTTAAAAGAAAATCGTTCCCTAAAACTCGAAATGAGTTTCTATTATAATGACTCAAGTGCAAATTATCTTTGTCCGAAGGTCTGATTACCGCGTTCATCTCAAAACACTGGCAGCAAGTACTTGGCGCGAGTGAAGGTGGGCGTGCGGAGATGGTCAGATTGTTGCAACGGCTGCGGCTGTTGCAACCGGTCACGTGCCGGCTCGCCTCTCCACTGAGCCGCCAATACAACCCACTTACATAGTTTTGCTCATAGAAAGGCGAATGGGAAAAATCCTAATCCTAGACTCACGCTTGTGTTATGTAAAACAATAACAACAGGTGATCTACTAGGTTTAGAATTTAAAATTATGCCAAGATTGCTAAGTTTTATGGTAGGTACCTACCTATTCTTTCAAAATTGTTTGCAAAGCAGGTGTCAATATGACTAAATTGTGGGCTAAACGAGAAATTAATTTACATTTATGAAAAAATCTTTGATCTACAATTTCTAACAATATTCAAAATAACAGTCATATACCAAAAAAACATTTCAAAAAATTACACGATAAGAAGTGATCAATCACAGCAATTAACTCCGTCAAGTCAATGTTTGATCGTATCGAATAGAATATTAACAACTGACATTTGCTTTACGAATTGGAGCACGACCCTATAGGTGGTTTATTTTCTATCACCTACGTGCAAGTATGGACAAAAACGAAGTTTATGGTTTACCGGACCACGATTACAAAAAACATCAGAAAACACCCAATCAACCCGAATTGGGCATCATAAGAAGTAGTTTAAAAGCAATCACAAAAGAATACTGCGAAGAGTCTTCCATAGGGGGCCTCAAACATCTGGTTAACGAGAACACACCATATTTTGAAAGGTACGAACGGTCAACCACTCATTACTTACGTCTTACGACTTTGTGAACTTGTTTAGTACGATGGCTTAGACTTGTTTGTCGCAATTACCTACCACTGCTTTTCAATGTAGTAGCGTTACGTCAGAGTACATGGTGTTATATCATATGAACTTGCAAAAAGTTTAAGTTTCGCATTCACATCTTTGCTAATATGTAACAGCTAATTAAGGATAGTTACCGGTAGAAATTTCTCACATTTGTTTCAGAATAATATGGATTATTACTATGGTTGGGTCTTTGGTAGTTTCCGTATCGCTGGTTTGGATTACTTTCATGGCATTTTTCTTGGCTCCATTGGTCACCACTCAAATGCCGGAGGGTAAACGTGTTACAGACATTATTTTTCCTGCGGTCGGAATTTGTACTAATAACAGAATGAGTAAGCGTGCTGTTGAACTATTGGCGAAGTCGCTGTACGTACAAATATAATTTATGATGTTTAATATTCTTGTAATTTATTATCTGCACCACATTGTACAGTATATCTATTAACATAGACATAGGAAGAAATAATGGTACCATTTTTGAATTAAGAAGAAACTTATTCAATTTAAATTAAGTCTAGGGTTGTTTTTATTATTGTCTGATTTGTCTACCAGCGAAGGAAAAGGTTGAGCCTTTAAATATAGCCATTGCGCAATTTTTATTGCGCCTTGAACGACCATAACTTGTTTTTAGCAATCACAATATTACCTAAGCTTTATATTACCCGGTTATTTATTTTTAGATTGTTTTCCATTCACAGAGTACAAGAAGAGCGCAATAAAAAGTACACTGAAGATGAAATGGTTTCAATGCTGTTCGGACTTGGTCAGTTATACGATTTACGAATGGCCACCAACTATTCGGCAATGCAACTCCATGATGCTCTGGGTCATTATCAACCTAATGATCTCATAAGGAAAGTCAGTATAACAACAATACGAGACTAGTCTTTGTTACCATAGCAATAAGAGCTACGTTACCCAAGGTTACAAACTTATTTAGAAGATTATATTATACAGTTTATTGATTACATAAATTAAATTAACATAATTATTGAAATATCTGCTGCACTCTGCTATTATACTCAATGGTATTTCTTAATACAAACTTCAAATAATACCTCAATAATCTTGAATGTTTAGGTCTCATACATAATGCAAATACAATGAAATGAACATAAAGAAACGTAATTCATTTGAGTGGAGAAGAAGACAATAATGATGACTTGCTTGAATTTTTTTTAAGGCAAACTAAAATTATATACTTAGGGAATAGTTTGGAGACGCACAGATCGATGTATTTCATGTTATTAGGAGGTGTATGTAATTTTTTTCCTAAACCTAGGACAACCAGCATTTAAAATGAGAATAACTAACCTATCGAAATTATACTGGGGTCTTCCGCAAAATTCCCTGGTTCAGCTGGCTCTTTAGTATGCTTAAATATTTTATACGTAGGTAGTTATTTTCTTAAGTATAGGAAAAATGTGATAGTAAAAAAAAAATACTATCACATTTTTCCTATAAGTACTTACAAAATTGCATTGTGAATGCATAAAAATAATATAAAATCTAAGTTATTTTCTTGTTAAAACAATTCATTTTAGTTCATCATGGTGTTCATACTTTGACATTTAATGCGACACGACGATGTCTAAGACGCTTCTAAAGTTGAGTAGGTAGTCGTCGAGTATTCGGGCGTTAGATTATTTATGTATCCCCGACTGAAGTTAACTTGCCAACAGGTAGTAGATTGGAGACAGATATTTTCATTAAGATATTTGATATTTGTTTACAAGCAACGACTTACTTGTTTTCTTATGCAGTTGACACCCCAATGCGAAGACCTGTTGGTGCGATGCTCCTGGAACGACGACCCACTGAACTGCTCAAGGCTATTTGATTTCCGGCTCACCATGAATGGATACTGTTGTACTTTTAACTATTTGAGGCAAACGGACTTTCTGTTTGAAGAGTATGTAAAATAACTCTTTTTTTCTTTACTTACTTCCTTCATTTATAAAGTTCTCAAGATCAAGAACCTTAAATTTTGTTCGCCCAAATACTGGAACTCTACTACTTAGAAGCATCCTTAACATGATGGCGTCTCTGTCATACCATGGTCATTACTATGACTTCTAAGATGACAGGAGATAATTATTTTAGACGCTCCTAAAGTGAAGTAGTGTTCGAGTATTCACACGCGTATATCGTGGTAAAATGAGAAGTATTATAAATAGTGTTGTAGTGTTGTTGTAGTCGGCAAACTAAAATACTGTAAGGGATGTCGTATAACTATACTTGTACCAATTCCAGAAAAGAAAATACAGAGAGCACCATAAACATGTACCAGTACGGAAACAAGTCAGCTTTTGACTATGATCAAGGGTTAAAAGTACTGATTCGACTAGAAGAGAACGATGACTTTTATTACAATATACCACTCAGGGGAGCACAGGTAGAGCCACATCAATGATTTCTATAAACCCATATAAACAGACTTTTGTGCACACATCAATAAAAATCAATAATCATTGTTCTGGTATCTTTAAACTGTTGAAAGGTAAATCATGATTATAAAACAATTTGTTTTTATTTTAGTTACAATTTTCCGACGCTTACGATTTTCCCGATTCGCCGAGTGGTAGTTTTGGAATGCAGATGATAAATCCTAATGTACAAGTAAGTACTTAGGATGCCAATATGTGTTTACGAGAAGCAAAGAATGGGCTTTTAACTCAATCGATATTCACCCCTTTGCGTTTGAGCCCACTGGAATGTAAAAGTGCCTTTTCACGTGAATGAACCGGTTTTAGAGTTTTAAGAATCTTTTATAATATATTTATAGTTACACATTCTGCAAACAACATGGGTACCAAATATTTATATAGTTATCAGTCCCCTAATTCACATGCATTCCTATGGATTTTCACTGTCACACACTTCAGAATCATCATCAGCCATTTAATGTCTCCACTGCTGGGACACAGGCCTTCCTAATGCATGGTTGAGGAGAATGACCCATGACCCACCACGTGCCCAATGCAGATCGGTGGGTATAAACGACTGCAAAACGGAGGAGCTCGAGATAATAAATTTATGGTCATCCATCCCGTAACCGACCGTTGCGAAAGTTGCTTAAGGATATAGCATAGGTAAAAAAATATCGTCGATGGCCGTTGCTTACACAAGCGAGGGGGTCTAAAATATCACCTATGTGCGCTTTTACTAAGGAAATTATATTATGTAGAATACAAGAAGAATTATTAATGAATATTTATTGTAAACGTCGGTTTGTAGGAAGAGTAGATCTTAGATATTATTCGTATGTAGTAAAAAAAGCTTTTTTTAACAAAGATAGTCACTTCAAACGATTCTTCAAAATGCAGAACACAGCAGCAGCTATTTATATTTATTTTCTATCTCTAAATCATTTCGATAATATATCCATTATCGAAATGATCTTCGCAGGCAAAACTACAACATTTGCTACAAATTACACTGAAAAAAATAAATAATGTATACTGCTCTAACCAGTAGGTACATTTTCAGATTTATTCCAATCAAATTAATAAAACTTATAATTTATTATGAAAAAATATAAATAACTCATACTAGCCCATCATCTAATACTTTTTTACTCAATCAAAATAATCGATATTTAAATAAGTATACCGTTTATATAAAATCACGCTATCGATCTATAATATAAATCAATATATAAAAAAACACTTACTTAAATAAAAATATTGTTTAAGTACAAAAAAATAAAATAAAATACATATTATTCCTATACCAAAAATGATAATATCAAATAATACAATAACTTGTGTCATTGAAAATTGGAAGCAACGATCACATACACCCAGATACAAGAAAATATCTAAAAGTTAGTTTTCGACATTTACCCGTCCGAGAATCGAACCCGGGACCTCAGAGATAGTGGCACCTAGAAAACCGGTGCGTACACCAATCCACCAATCGGCCACGGAGATCGTCGAATTTGTTTAAACAAAATGTAGCGCAACTGAAATAATTGATACTTTGTTTACTAATGTAAACTTGCCACGTAAGGTTATAAATCAGCCACTTTAAAAAAACCTTTTTTCATTAATCATTTTAAAATATCTTTATTTTTCATTGTCACTATTTTTCGCCATGTACGCATCATATCCCTTGTGCTCCAAAAATGGGTAAAAAACGTAAAAACTTGCCTAACGTCAGGTTCTTTTTTCTGTTTAAATATTATGCGATATGCGGAAATATTTGTACTAATTAAAAATTAATACCGAAGCGACAGCAACACAACTATATGTTAAAATTTTGTGCAAAGAGAGCTCTACTTAATTCTGTGGAACTTTATTAAAACTAGCTACGCTTTTCTCCAAAAACGAAGTTCTTGTTTTTTCAAGTCGATACCTTGGCACGGCAATCTTATTTTTATTTCTTGTTTTGAATTGATGTATATTGCTACGTTTTACAAATGTATTGAGATACTTCTTCACATATACCATATTCTCATATATTATTATGTATTGTCCTGCAACAGTTAATATGTTGATTTCTTTTAAAGAATCTCTTGGCCGAAGTTTGTATATGGCGCGAATAGCTCTTTTCTAAAGCACAAAAATACTTTCGATGTTAGCTGCTGAACCCCAAAGTAATAGGCCGTAGGACAATACACTCTGAAAATAGCTAAAATAGATTAACCTTGCCGTTTCAATATCGGTTAAGAGCCTTATTTCTTTAACAGCAAATGCCGCAGAACTGAGTCTACCGGCCAAGGCTTCAATATGAGGGTCCCATTGAAGTCGATAATCTAATGTTATATCTAAAAATTGAGTACTGTTAATTAATTCTACTACATTGTCATCCAATTTTATGTGAATATCAACCTGTCTTACATTTGGCAGGGATTTTTTTTTCACATTTTGTTTTTTTTCGAGTTTAATGATAGATTAATTGATGGTACCACGGCAAAAAGAAATTGCCACAGTACCATCAATGGTACTGTCTAATGGTACCATGGTAAAAGAATGGATTATTGCTATGAAACCAATGCGCAACTTTCGATAAAGTACTATTTACTTCGTCAGAGCAATTATTACCTCTGTCAACTTTAAAGACTAGAGGAAGTGTAATCAGCAAATAGCACTGTCTTGCATAAATTCTTTGCTTAAAAAGGAAGGTCATTTATATAAATTAAAAACAGCAAAAGGGACCAGTATTGACCCCTGGGGTACGCCCATGTTGATAGGGGCTCCAGTGGACTCAGTTTTGTTGATAACTACTTTCTGTGTTTTCTTTCACATAGATATGATTGCATAAGGCTAACCGATTTATCATAGACACCATAATGTTTTAATTTCCTTAAAAGCGTTTGGTGATTAACACAATCGAAAGCTTTGGAGAGGTCACAATAAATACCAACTATATCTCGCTTGCTCTCCCAAGCATCAAATATATGTTTTTAAATATAATATGATAGGATGACATACCAAGACCAGTATGAATTAGATCCCATCTCACAGGACACCATCGATTTTGGGAATGAATTGCTAGAAGCCATATCCGAAACAACGAGAGAAAAGTGGAACAAGCTAATCGAAGGCGTAGAAGGCATGGTGTTTTATAAGGAAACTAAATAATGATCCTAAAATCGCTGATCGTCATTCCAATGTGACCACAAACCAGATCGCTCACCACTTACTCCAAAATGGGAAAGCTTCCACGAAAAGTCTCCAGAAGAAATTTACACGAGACCCTGGTAAAGAGGTTAACCACTTGGACGAGGCTTTTACAGAAACAGAGCTCAAGTTTGCCCTTGATAAGCTCAAAGAAGGTAAAGCCGCTGGCTTTGACAACATCACGGTCGAGCAGCTGAAACGGTTTGGTTTCGTACTACTTATACAAAACTGTAATTTCTTGCATGGCAGTTTCCAAAGGATATGTAATCTAATCACTGACGTTTTAGCCACCTACTTTTAATAAATGACATTTGTGGCAGAGAGTGTATATAAAACTTCTTCGAGATTATTTATTTTTATGAGTTTATTATCTTTGATATAATATGTTAGTCAGTTTAAAGTTAGCCCGCCCTTTGTTTATACTTTGTGCAATGAAATTTAAATAATGAAATAAATATTCCTCCTTCGGAAGTACTTGTACCTATGCAATATTTCATTAGAGTATCAAAAATTTTACTCCGACTATGCAAGTCTCCTTATAGCCGCTACACACGCTCCTATCCGACCGCCGATTTGGTGCGGGCGAACTTCACTGCAGATCTGAACCGCGCCTACACACGTTCAAACCAAATCTGCCGCACCAAATCGGTCGGCGCTACACACGTTCCGATTTGGTCTGGCCGACCTCTAGCCGTTGTTGCAGTGTTGCCAGCCACTGCTAATCTCCCAATATTATTATTATTTATAAATACTGAAAACATCAATTTGCTTGCAATAAATAAATGAAAAGGTTTTCAATGTTTTATTACTATAAAAAAAACAATTTTATTATTTTTTAATTTTCTGTTATTTTCAAAAAAATACTAAAACATGCTAAATATTTACTAAAAGCAGCACTTATTTATGCCCTTTTTATATTTATTTAGTTTTACGACAAATTGCGAGTTTTTAAATAAAATATTCTAAAAAAAACTAATAGATAAAAAGATTTTTTTCATAAATGGCCATATTTAAACCTTTCGTTCGTTCAGTCCTACGTAAAACTCATGAACGAGCATTAAATTGAATCCTCTGAAAATCCCTTAAAGTAATTCTATCTGCCTTAAATATTTCCGCTTTTACATATTTTCTCCCTAAATCTAGGGAAAAACCGCCAAAATTGTCAACACTGCCAAGTTGGTCCGGTCGGAAGCCTACACACGTTCCGATTTGGTAGGAAGTGAAGTTCGTGCGAACCAAATCCGGCCGACCGCGTCAAACATGAATAATAATAATTATGGTCGGACGACTACGCTACACACGTCCAGATTTGGTCTGGAGCAGACCAAATCGGCGGTCGGATAGGAGCGTGTGTAGCGGCTATTATAGCATCTACACACGTTCCGATCCGACCGCCGATTTGGTCTGCTCCAGACCAAATCTGGACGTGTGTAGCGTAGTCGTCCGACCATAATTATTATTATTCGTGTTTGACGCGGTCGGCCGGATTTGGTTCGCACGAACTTCACTTCCTACCAAATCGGAACGTGTGTAGGCTTCCGACCGGACCAACTTGGCAGTGTTGACAATTTTGGAGGTTTTCCCCTAGATTTAGGGAGAAAATATGTAAAAGCGGAAATATTTAAAGCAGGTAAATTACGTTTAAGGGATTTTCAGAGGATTCAATTTAATGCTCGTTTATGAGTTTTACGTAGGACTGAACGAACGAAAGGTTGAAATATGGCCATTTATGAAAAGATTCTATTTATCTATTTGTTTTTTTTAGAATATTTTGTTTAAAAACTAGCAATTTGTCGTAAAACTAAATATATATAAAAAGGGCATAACATCTCATCAATAAGTGCTGCTTTTAGTAAATATTTAGCATGTTTTAGTATTGTAATGAAAATAACAGAAAATTAAAAAATAATGAAATTGTTTTTTTATAGTAATAAAACATTAAAAACCGAAAATATTTTTCTTTTTAATTTATTTATTGCAAGCAAATTGATGTTTTCAGTATTTATAAATAATAATAATATTGGGAGATTAGCAGTGGCTGGCAACCCTGCAACAACGGCTAGAGGTCGGCCCATGGTCGGCCAGACCAAATCGGAACGTGTGTAGCGCCGACCGATTTGGTGCGGCAGATTTGGTTTGAACGTGTGTAGGCGCGGATCAGATCTGCAGTGAAGTTCGCCCGCACCAAATCGGCGGTCGGATAGGAGCGTGTGTAGCGGCTATTACAGAACTCCGCAAACTTGTCTGACGCGGTGGTTAAATTTGAGAGTTTAAACTGTCAATACAGCTGACAGACCTTTCATTCTTTTTATTGCTACTGGCGCCTCAACCATCGGTTTTAGATATTGTTGTGGGAATTTCGAATTTCGAATTTCAAAACCGCGAGAGCAAGAGCATGTCTTGCAAGAGCCTCTAATTTTGTACTAGGTATTGAATTATAATGGAAAAGAGAATTAGTATCTAATAAAAAACAGCGAGTTGCACTCCGGGAGTGCCGGCAGAAGTGAAAACTTGAATATAAACGTTGTGCATTTTTAATATTCTTAAATTTTTAACCAGTTGATTTTTAGAAAATATACTTATAATAATGAACTAGATGCGTTGATAAAGGGCTCCGTAGACTTTTTCACAAAAAAAAGGAGTTTGGACAAAAAAAAAGAAAATAATACGGACTGGAATTGAACCGAGGTCTTCTGTTTGGCCGCCGCGCGCCGCCTGTTTTGTCTAATCGAGGTGCCAGAGCTATCAGACCATCGGGAAAGATGGCGAAATTTGCCTTCGTATTCTAATGACATTGTAACAGTTTTTCGATCTGGGGGCCGATTCTCAGGCAATCGAGAAAAGTTCACTTTTATAGCTCGAAATTCAAATATTTTACGAAGATAAACACATTTTGTGTATTGTCAGAATTTCACAATCGAAAAAGTTCGATCGAAAACCAGTCAAACGCAACGAGTGGTACGGACCAATCGATGTTCGTATACGAACTTAGCTGTCAAAATGAATTTTTTGACATGTGGGACAGATTAGTTTGTTTGAAACGTTCTAACTTTTTAATAGAAACCACAAACAAATTGTTCGACATACGAATTACCACACTGAAAAAGTTCGAATGCCTGAGAATCGGGCCCCAGGCCCCCAAGTTGCCCCAAGTACGTCTTACGGTCACGTGATCCACGCGAGTTAAACAGCTTTTACCCATCACAATAAATAGTACACAACGCCGCTAAAGAAGTTGTCACTTCAAGAATGTTGTGAACCTGAAATTTTCACAAAATGGTGCGGTATATGTCCCTCACTCAAAGGTAAGAAGCTGGACTTTTCACAGTCTCATAAAATTGGTGTAATGGTAATATTAGATCAACTAGGTATATGAAAAAAACTTACGTCTGTTTTATTTCAAGAATTGCTTTTTATTGCATTATGTCTCTGTAAAAAACTTTTTCAACAAGTGAATTTCTTATTTCTAGATGCAATTTTTTACACCTACCTTAAGTTTCTCACATTTCCAATTTCGTGAGGAACCTAAAACGAACATAAATTTAATATACAGTAGTAGAAGTTAGAAACTTATACTAATTATGTACCTACCTACAACACAACAAAATATAGGTACTCAAATAGTACAACTTTTATGGGCTCTTAAGTATCTTAGGCAATATTACTTATCCGTCACTTTTATTTCAAACTATTAATGTTTGCTTTAGGTAATGAGTAAAATTATTACTTGTCCTAGGTTACATAGGTCTATGGTTATGCAATAAATGGCAAAGCACTCATCTATACCCAATCCTGAAGCGCTAGTTCAATACTTCCTAGCAAAATAAGCATCATTGAAAAAAATTAGGATCCTGGTTTGAGTTTTTTTTTTCAATTTTGGCGCAATCGGAGCGATACAGTCTCCACGTCCAAACGCCGCCAATGCCAGGCGGAGACTGAAGAATTATGCTGCGAAACGGTGTACGATGCATTTTGGGATACTAGTTCTTGAATATAAACATTACAAAAAAAATTTTAGTAACTTCCTTAGATATGACTAAGAACTACTTACACAAAAAAAATTAGCTTGATTACTCAAATAGTTATTGAGATAATTGAGTTTAAGACGGAAAAAAGGGGTCTTGAAAATCATTTTTTTTAGAACATTGTATTTATTTTATTCAAATAAAATTTAGTAACTTCCCTTCATAAAGAAAAGATCTATCACATATAATATTTTGGAAGACCTAGCAATGATACTTTGTCAGGAAATTTAATTTAAAAACATTGAAAATTCTGAGTTTGATCGCCGGAATGCCCTTAACTTCAACGATCGCAGGCCGAGCGCGCGAACTTTGCGCCACGGGCTCCTCCACTTCAGAATAGATAAATACAAAGCACAGATAGAACTTGAATCCGATTGCCGTTTTGAACGGTTGTGAAATATGGGGCAGATTTTAGATTAGATATTCAAGCGACTTAAAATAATAATCAACGTATCTATCTCGAGTTGCTGAGAAGGGAACATTTAAAATTAAGAAAAATAGAGTTTTCATTGTTAAATTAAGTTTGTTCTAGAAAGCATTTAATTTTCTAAATAAAAATTTCCAGATGACGGTTTTAGTAACAGCTACAATAACGGAGGCATCCAGAGACATTCTACACGTGCCGCTTTCATTAAGAAAATGCTTGTTTTATGACGAGTCGTCTTACCTGGCCTTCTATACGTACAGTGACTGCATGCTCAAATGCCGTATGCTGTTCCTTCTGGAGAAGTGCAACTGCACTCCATTCAACATACCGAGGTTGGCGAACTCGAGAACCTGTGACTTGACTGACATACCCTGCTTGAAGATATACTACGGTAACTACTTAAGATATAATAATTATATATCTTGTGCTTCGTAACCAGTGGCAATCCCCTAATTAAGGAAACAATTTTTTTTCTCCGAAAATATGTGACGACAGCTGTTTAGATTTTTAAGTAAAAATACTAAGCCAATCCAAAATAATAAGTTTTCCTTAAGTAGATACTTCCAAAAAGATCTGCCATACAAAACGTGCCGTAACTGATATTTATTTTAGTATGTATTGATTACATATTATCTACCTACTTATGTCACTCAACGTAAGATAGAAAAGGAATATAGAATTTATTCCCGAGATTACTGGAAGAGAACTCCATACAAGGAAATCTTCAAAATTACCGAGCATTCATCCAAATCACCGTGTATCTCTCAATATGGGACGTTGTTGGAATTTCTGTGGAAAGCGGAAGAGGCCAGCCACAAAATAATAATAATAAGAATAGAATTTAAATAACCAAATATCATTTTCCCACTCATTGATTATGCTGATGTCTGTTACTCTAACTTAAATGAGGATCTTCTTAACAAGCTCGACCGGCTTATTAATTATGCCATCCGTTTTATTTTCTGCCTTCGCAAATTTGATCACGTCTCGGCATACCGGTCGCAGCTTAAATGGCTTCCCATCCGTCAGCGCAGACAACTAAGGTTGCTTTGTACCATAAACTTATTATACTCTAGTAATAGACGGACAGAGTTCGCTTGGTTGTGAGACCGAAAATGACATGAGCTAGTGTGTGTAATTTGTAAACGTGTGTGTGAGTTTTAGAGCTGCCCTCAAGCCCATTTTAGGTTGTCGATAACAATAATGTAAATAAAACACAAACAAGATTGAATAATTCATAATGATATGAAGTATACTTCAATGGACCTAGGAAAAAAAAATAAAGTTCATGTTATTAAAATTTTTACTTTTTTTGCACTCGCAATGCAATTTTTATTATTGAAAAATGGAAAATGGATTTTATTTTCTAAATACTTCATTTTCCATTTTTCAATTATAATGGTCATTTCACTTCAATACGATAAGTATTTACAAAGTTATTGTAAAAATTAATTTGCTTAAAACACTATTGCCTCGGTTGTTCCCTAGCAATCGGCTTTTACCACGTTCGACGTCATTCCTCCCGACCGCCCGTATACCGCACCGGCCGGTCATACTTACCTACTCGCACCGCACAGCTGCACTGGTTGAAATCTTGTTTTTTAATAAAACTAGTTCTGGAGTTTTTGGAGTCCCTTTTCATCGCATTGCACCAAATTTTTCGATTTTTTACGAATAAATATTTTTATTCTGCGTTTTGATCGAAGTATTTGTACATAAGAGGCACAATACAGTATTTAAATACCTTAGGTACTTTGTGAAGACATGTTGATAATTTTCTTGAATAATACAATCTATATATATATAAAATTCAAAGTCCTGACTGACTGACTGACTGACTGACTGACTGAGATATCAACGCACAGCCCAAACCGCTGAACCTAGAGACTTCAAATTTTGCACATAGATACGTTATACAGTGTAGGCATCCACTAAGAAAGGATTTTTGGAAATTCTACCCCTAAGGGGGTGAAATAGGGGATAGTTGTTTGTATGAAAGTCCGTCAGTTTTGAAGTTAGGATCTTCAAATTTTGTATTTAGGCTGGCAATTGAAAATTAGTATTTACCTGTGTCAGCGTTTTTGACAATTCCGCCCCCGAAGGGGTGAAAAGGGGGATGAAATGTTGTATCTGGAAAGTCCTTCATTTAATTTATTATTTAGGCTAATGGTCGGAAAGTAAAACAAATAAGCAAACACATAAGTATTACGTATTTTTTCGAAAATCAACCCTTTAGAGGTTAAATGGGATAAATAAACCTAAAAATCGATATGGATGTCGTTATTGAGGTTTTATGGGATGACGATTGCAAAAATGGCATTTATTTTGATGTTCAACACGCTGAACATGATTCAACCCCTAAAAGGTTGAAATAGGGGTGGAATTTTGAATGAAAAATCAGGGGTAAAATAGACATTTCAACGTGAAACTTTGTAGGCTTACTTCTTAAAACAAATAGACAACCCATTTCGTAGTTTTCCGAAAATCAAACCCAGGGGGGTAAATAGGGGATGAATATGTGTATGAAAGTCCGTCAGTTTTGAAGTTAGGATCTTCAAATTTTGTATTTAGGCTGGCAATTGAAAATTAATATTTTCCTGTGTCAGCGTTTTTGACAATTCCACCCCCGTAGGGGTGAAAAGGGGGATGAAATGTTGTATCTGGAAAGTCCTTTATTAAATTTATTATTTATGCTTATGGTCGGAAAGTAAAACAAATAAGCAAACACATATATCGTATTTTTTCGAAACCAACCCCTTAGAGGTTAAATGGGATAAAAAACCAAAAAAATCGATATGGATGTCGTTATTGAGGTTTTATGGGATGAAGATTGCAAAAATGGCATTTATTTTGATGTTTAACACGCTAAACATGATTCAACCCCTAAAAGGTTGAAATAGGGGTGAAATTTTGAATGAAAAATCAGGGGGTAAAATAGACATTTCAACTTGAAACTTTGTAGGCTTACTTCTTAAAACAAATAGGCAACCCACTTCGTAGTTTTCCGAAAATCAAACCCAGGGGGTAAATAGGGTATAGAAACCTATCTTAAGTACCCTAAAAGTTCTTGGTACCTAACAAGTTCTTGGTACCTAAGCTACTCAGAACTAACTTTTTGATTGTGAAACAGACACTTATTATTTACTAGCTTCCGCCCGCGACTTCGTCCGCGTTGACATTCGAGAAAATACTTAGGGGACCAATAACCAGGATAAAAAGTATTCTATGTTTTAATTTTATAAAAATCCGATCAGCCGTTTTTACGTGATTAGGCGGATCCTCCCTCACCAAGTGAGCAGCCTCGTGCGAGGCCCGCCACACGTGGTAAACGTTCTGCCTCGCGCGAGGCTGCTTGGTGAGGAAGGACCCGCCTAATCACGTAAAAACGGCTGATAGGATTTTTATGAAATTAAAACATAGAATACTTTTTATCCTGGTAATTGGTCCCCTAAGTATTTTCTCGAATGTCAACGCGGACGAAGTCGCGGGCGGAAGCTAGTATTGTATAAGACTATACAATATTGTATTATTCAAGCACGCATTGTGGCTGTCACGAAAACACTAGCACGTGGAAAATTGAAAATGAAGTATTTAGAAAAAATCGACCCGTCTCACAACGAGAGGGCCTACTCTGAAACGCATAAACCGAAACTTCGTTATACCCGTCCCTCTCACTCTCGAGTCGTGACAGAATCAAGTGAAAGGGGCGGGGCTAACCGAAGTTTCGGATTAGCGTTTCAGAGTACGGTCCCAGCTCCGATGGGACTCGAACCAACGACCTTACGCTATCCGGGCGGCTGCTCTAACGACTGAGCTACGGAGTCGTTAACGACGACGACAACGACGAATACAACGATCAACGACTCCGTAGCTCAGTGGTTAGAGCAGTCGCCCGGATAGCGAAAGGTCGTGGGTTCGAGTCCCATCGGAGCTGGTTGTGAGACGGGTCGATTTTTTCTAAATACTTCATTTTCAATTTTTCAATAATAAAGACTGCATTGTGCATGCAAAAATTAAAAAATTCAATAACTTGGTGGTCATTTTTAAGAATCTTTAAAAATTCATTGTGAAGTATTTTGAAGGGCTACGGTAAAAAATTAATGACATATTTTAAGTTAAAATGTATATATTTCAATAATTAAAAAATAATTATACCTTTCCCAAACCTATTGAACATTAATTATTGTCCTCTGAAGAGAACAATTTTATTTAAATAATTTCTCAGGGTTTCTTTGCAGTTTTGCTTGAAATATTTGCTGCACACCACAGAGTTTTGGCGAAGCTCCTAGTCTATGTATTAATTTTATCCAGTTTAACTTAATCACTGGATTTACAAGAAAACCTGAAAATATTGTTAAATTAGTACTGAAGTAGGTATAATTTACTATTTAAAAAGTTTCGGTTAAAATCAGCTTTAAATAAAACTATCAGTGTTCACAAAGACAAACACAGTTATATTGGAAACCATCGACATGACATGAGTATCGATAATAATATCGATAATTTTTGATCAACCTCTACGTCATATTTTCTCAAGTTCACGGATATAATATCTTTTTATCTAACACATAAAGTTTAAAAATCAGCCTTTATTTAGAAAATAGGCGGTAAATAGTATGATATTAATGTGTCACTTAGTGTATTTGGGAATATATTCAACTAAAATATGAACTATGAAAATGGTAATTGTACAATCCTATTTACCTGTGAAATTAGTGTTTATTTGGTTTATTGTCGTAAGTAACATTACAATTCAACACAGAACACTACACCATTATTGATTTATATAGCTATAAGAGCCAAATCGACGCGATCGCGATAAAAATCACAAAATAATCGAGTGAACGCTTTTCATCAAGATGATAAAAGACGCTAAATAAGTCAAATCGGGTTCTGCTGTCATTTTCTTCCAACTCTTTCTCGCACATAGCTTCTGCCGTAAGGACTGGTTTCTCACTCGCACCATTGTCCGTCTATTACCCCTAGTATAAATAAGTTTATGCTTTGTACGCTATTCTCTATTTTAAATAATCCCTTTTCACAGGGACTTATATCGATATTTGAAAAATATCGATATAAGCATAAAATTTCGATAGTTGGATATCGATACGAAATAGCAATTAAAATATCGATAATTTTATCGATATTTTAATATCGATAATGTACGAAACGTGCGAGTGCGACGCGCGACGTTGCCAAACTTAGCAGGGCGAGAGGATCGGATCGGGGGATTATCGTCGGAGCGACAACAACGGCAAGACGACAAGCGTTTGATTTTGTTTTGCGTTTTGGCAAGCGGCAAATAGATACCAACTAAAATGCGTTCTTTGCGTATTTTAGTGATTTACCCTATTTGTGGCTAATACATCGTAATTAATGACCCAATACGATAACAAATTACGATACGAATGCATTACGACTTCTTTTTGATAGCATTTTGTTGAATTTATTTGAAGCTTTGTTTGAATATATGTTTTTATATCAATACTAGCTGTTGCCCGCGACTCCGTACGCACGGTAAAGTGACTTTTGTATTTGTTTATTTTAAAATAAGTACTTATATTTACCTGACGATACCTGACGACCGATTTGGCGCAGGAGCAAACTACCTGCCTTCCGCGCCAGAGGTCTCGGGTTCGATTTCCGAACAAGACAAATATTTGTGTGCATGAACATGTCTATTTGTCTTGGTCTGGGTGTTTTCTATGTATAATAAGTATGTTTTTACAATCAAAAAATATTTGAGTACTTATATATTTATCTGTCATCAAGTTCACATAGACACAGTTTCTAGAAATTGCCCCTGCCGTGTTTGTATATTTACGAAGTTTGCAAATTTGTACGCAAACATAGCAAATTTTACACAAAACGACAAGATATTCCATCGAAATATCCATCACGATACAAAAATAAGTTAATGTTGCCAAGTTGCAGATTAAAACTAACATCTAATAGTACATACATAACATTCATCTATTAAAATATATACTAAATTACCTCCTTCAATTAATGAAAATAAAAATTCTTTGTTTACTAACCAATTAAAAAAATTCTAATAAATAAATGCTATTACAATTCAAATGAATACTTCAAGGTCATCATTAATACTTAAAACAAAAAATAATTTATTAATAGGCTACTTGACTCATACTTAATTTGATACATCGAATGAAAATTTCCATCACATCACCGAAAAAACATGAAAAAAAAATATTTGGCTTAGGAAAACGTAATAAAGCGATATAATGAAATAAAAGTACAAGATTGATAAGTAATAATAATTTTAAAAATATATTTTTTTATTTTTTATTTGAACTAATGAAAACACATCATCCATGTTAGTGTAGTCAATGAAGCTAGTTGACCCCCACAGTAATTCCTCAGTCAGAAAAAACTTTACATCATGATAAAGTATTAATAAATAAAAAGTATGGTATAAATTTCCAAAAAATAATAATAACAGAAGATTAGGTATTTTTTAATGAAAGTCTTATTTCATTGATATCTTTTTTAGGAAAAATGCTCCGTCAAAATTTTCTTAACCGGACATATTCATGTAACGTATAAAACAATAATATGAAATACTCAAAAAAATATCCCAGCAGAAACACCAAATTTTAATAAAACAAAATGGGGTGACTTGGACTGAAAAATGTCTCTGTCGAACTTTTAACGGAATTATAACATTTTGCCAAGCATACTCATGTTTGAAAAAAGTTTTGGATTTTCATCAAGTATCACATACTTACTAGTATAAATAACTCATCTGGTAAAATAAATTTGGACTGAGAAATTACTCGGTTCAATATATAAACAGATTTGTATATTTATGTATAAATACCTAACTTCCGTGTGAGTTTTTTTTTGGATAATCATTTGAAAGTTTATGGCTCATGCTATTTTATAACTCAGCAAAGTTTCATCGACTGAGGAATTAGTGTATGGGTCTCCATACAAAGAATCTGTTCATTGCCTACACTATGTTGAGACGTATTGGATTTCTAAATTTGCAAACAAATAAACGTCACTTTCACTTTTTCTACATATAAGTAAGGGTGTATTCCACTTATCAAAGATGGATGTTGAATGTATAAAATTGAACGTCAAAGTCTTCAAATTTCTTTAATCAAATGCATATTGGAGAAAGATCTTTGTTAAGTGGAACTACCCTAAGGTAAGTAAACAACCACTTGACACTGTCAACACTGTCAAGTGGTTGGTTACAAATTTTATGACGTCAGAACATGGCGAAGAGCGTTTTTACCGGTTAATAAAAAGCGAAATTTTAAAATAAAGTTTTGTAGATTCTTATGTTTTAAAATTTTAATTTAAATACTTACATTTTTTGGTGTAATAGGACAATTATTAATCGTTTAGGACACGATGTTTAAATGAATACTTCCGAGACATTATTAATTAAAATAAAACATATTTTAATTTTAATCTCCCAACCAAAGAATGATGGGTTCCAGATTCATACGTTCTAAGGATGATTGAATGGAATATGGTGGATATCATCAATAAAAATCTACCACCAAAGAATCTGGCACGTCATAATTCATGGTCATCTTCAATATCTGATTGAAATAGCACCCAAAATAGCGCCGCCAAAAGTAGCACTAAGTTAAATAAAAAAACGACATCAAAAAATTTAAAAAATGGTTGACTATCCGGTAATTTTTTTATTCAGTTATAAGGATTCATTTTCTAACGCATGTCAATCACTTATTATAAAACAATATATAATTATTAATCATAACGATAATGCGCTAAAAGAATATAAGTAAAAGATAAATAACAGCAACGGCGCGCCCCATGTGTGTGGCGGGCGTGTGAGTGTGTGAGCCACACACACCAGACAATATCCAGACGGACGTAAAGTTGGCAACATGCATACAAGGTATGACGCAGCAAGGCCTTATCGATTATTAATTATCGATATTTTTTTCGATATAATTATCGATAATAGAAATATCGATAAATTTTATCGATATTTTTTTATATCGATATATTTTTTTATCGATATTTTAGTCCCTGTTTTCACCTGATTACTTGAATTGCAAGTTCTCATACCTCTGCGATTCTCATGACCGTCAACTCCGCTCTTCCGATTGTTTAGCTCTCTCTACCCCTCTCTTCCACTCCGGCTATATGTCGGATTCCTTCTCACAGCAAGCTATCCGTCTTTGGAATGGTCTCCCAGACTCTATTAGGAGATCTCTAAGCAAGTTCTCCTTCAAAAAGAATGCTCGCGCTGTTCTTCTCGCAGGATTACGCACATGAAGTGGAATACCATATCAGTCATCATTCCTTTCTGTGTTCACTGTGTATTATTTATGTATATATTATAATTATTTGTATGTATGTAAAATATATATTCATGTATATATGTATGTATGTATATAAGTATGATAAATGTATGTAACCAATGTTTTTTTTTTTTTTTTGTAACTAGATTAAATATTATAAAACACATAAGATAATATACGTAAGTAAATAACTTACCTACCAACTCGCAGACAAACCTATCATTAGGTTTTGCGAAGAAATGTAATTGAAATTGTAAATTGTTTTTGTGTAATAAAGTTTTTAATAATTAATAATAATAGTATTTTAAACGTATATTAGGTAATTGTATTCATTTTTAAGTCAGATTTTTTTATTATTTTATTTGTACCGCCTTCGCTTGTCTCGTTTTTCCCAAAGGTTGGCTGGTAGAGAATGCTTTTAGCGTTAAGCCCGCTTTTTGTACTCTACTTGATGTAACTGTACAATAAAGTTTAATAAAATAAAATAAAATAAAAAAATATGTACATATATCTTTCAGCTCAATCTGTAACAGTTCGACCGTACACGAAGAACCCACCAGCGGAATTAGAATTGGACCTCGTTGGTGGTGGAGTGCACTGCCCCTTGTGCTACCCCACTTGCTCCAAAACTGCTTACAACTACTACTTCTACAACGTCAAGATATACCCAGAACTACTCAATTTGGATCAAGATGCTGATAGAGATAACTGGCTGTGAGTAATTTTATCTGAAACTTACCGTCAATATAAGGGTTAGGAAATCAGTTACTGTTCCTGTGTGTGTTTTTGTTGCCTCGTAGGTACTAATATATATTCTGTGCTCGTAGGGAAGTTAGTGATATTGTCAGTCATACAATACAATAGGTCTTAAAGAAAAACTCTGTATCTTCTATTCTATTTTTTGTCTGTTCCACGTTGAAACTGGCATGCTTCTATTATTAACGATTCCATACAAAAACAGATTGCTTTCTGAATATGACCAAAGAAGGGCTAAAGAAATACTCGAAAAATAGTACTTAGGTAGAAATTTATTGAAAGTATCAAAATAGAAAAGACAACAAATTTGGTACATACTAGCGTCGAATTTCGAAAGTTCTAAAAGCGCAGTTGTTTATAGGCCCTTCGTTTCGAAACGCCGCTTTTTCGATCTTCGATTTTGGACTTCCTACTTTTTGAAGCCAAACTTTCATATCTTCAATGGCGGGGGCAGGCCCTTGTAACTGTCCTACCACAGTACCTTGCGCTGTATTCATCACCCAGCCTTTCAGTCCCAGCTCGATTCCTTTTCTTTGTGTATGTTTCCTGAAGTAAACACCTTGAACTCGTCCGAATATTTCAAAATCTGCGGTTGTGAGACCTGACTTTTTGTTAGCACTAGCCATATCTAATTAATCCACTATCACAGCAAAACGCTAAAAGTAAATTTATATCAATCGAATTCCAACTTTACTGTCACATTTTTTGTTGTTATCGGCGAAGGCAAAAAGACGTTCATGACGTTCAAGTCACATGGCATTTTAGAGAGTACACAATCAACCTTGCCGAAAAAGACAAAGGTTGCTACGGCAGAGGTTGTCATGGTGCTAACAAAGGTACTTTGTGGTGCTAACAAAACTTGCTATCTTGCTATTAGTGATCTGTGACAGTTAACATTACAGCAAAGCAAACACAAACATCACTAATATCTGTGATATGATATAGTATGATATAGATCTATTTACTTTATCGCTTTAAAAAAAATGGCGGGCTTAACGCTTACCCCCGAATACTCGAATGCAAGCTACTCAGCTCCCAAAGTTAAGTAGCGTTTGAGTATTCGGGCAAAGAATATATACACTTACGTGAATAAGAGCATTATCTAACAACCAACCTATAGGAAATAAAAGTTCAGTTTTGTACATTACAGCAAAGCAAACACAAACATCACTAATTTCTGTGATATGAAATCTATTTACTTTATCGCCTTTAAAAAAATGGCGGGCTTAACGCTAACCCCCGAATACTCGAACGCAAGCTACCACAGAATAAATAATAGTGCTAAGGCACAGAAGACTCACTCTGCAAGCTCATTCAAATAAAAATAAACCTTTCTGCGTGGAAATAAAGTCCAATTCCGGTTGCTTTGTCATCGTTTGCCTATTGTTATAATAACCTAGAGTTCGCGCATGCAAGCAAAACTGTACCCAATATCTACGCGCGAGCGTTTCTATTTCTATGAATGTCTCAAACAGCTCGCTCGCTGGTTAGGGTTGCGAGCGACTTGCGAGTTCGGTTTTGTTGTTTCTTTTGTTATTCTTTTATTTCATCATGTCAGCCGAACGACGCCCACTGCTGGGCATAGGCCTCCCCCAAGGATCTCCACAACGATCGGTCCTGCGCTGCCCGCATCCAACGGCTTCCCGCGATCTTGACCAGATCGTCGGTCCACCTTGTAGGGGGCCTGCCCACGGAACGTCGTCCGGTACGCGGTCGCCATTCGAGAACCTTTCCGCCCCAACGGCCATCGGTTCTCCGCGCTATGTGTCCCGCCCACTGCCACTTCAATGATGCAATCCTTCGAGCTATGTCGGTTGTTTTAGTTCTCCTGCGGATCTCATCATTTCTGATTCGATCGAGCAGGGAAATACCAAGCATCGCTCTCTCCATTGCTCGCTGGGTGACTTTGAGCCTTCTTATGAGACCCATAGTCAAAGACCACGTCTCACTTCCATAGGTCATTACTGGCAACACACACTGGTCAAAGACTTTCGTCTTGAGACATTGAGGTATTTCGGACGCGAATATATGTCGGAGCTTCCCAAACGCTGCCCATCCGAGCTGGATTCGACGAGAGATCTCTTTCTCAAAGTTGGACTTACCTAACTGGACCGTCTGTCCTAGGTAAACATAGTGGTCAACAACTTCGAGTGTAATGTTCCCAACATTAACTGGAGCGGGTGCAACATGGGCATTGAACATGATTTTCGTCTTGTCCATGTTCATCTTAAGACCCACTCTTTGCGAAGCATTACCGAGATCTTCGAGCATTGTGTTCAGGTCTTCCAAGGTCTCAGCCATAAGAACTACATCATCGGCAAACCGTAGGTGTGTTAGGTACTCGCCATTGATGTTAATGCCGTATCCTTTCCAGTCCAGCAGCTTAAAAATATCCTCCAACGCAGCTGTGAACAGTTTGGGAGAGATGACATCTCCCTGTCTCACACCTCGCTGTAGTTGGATAGGATTAGAGCTCTGGTTCTGTAATCGGACCGACATGGTGGCGTTTTGGTATAAGTACCTCAGCACCTCGATGTACCTGTGGTCTATTTGGCACCTCTGGAGAGACTGCAGCACCGCCCAAGTCTCAATCGAATCAAAGGCTTTCTCATAGTCCACGAACGCCAAGCAAAGTGGCAAGTTATACTCTTCGGTCTTCTGTATAACTTGCCGCAGCGTATGAATGTGGTCTATGGTACTGTAGCCTTTCCGGAACCCGGCTTGTTCGGGAGGTTGTATGTTGTATAGATCGTCCACGTCTATGCTGTTCTCAAGGGCTTCGAAGCGGTTTTGAAGCTCGAGCTGAAAGCACTCGGGGTTTTGAATTTGAGCTGGTATTGGTCGGAGCGTTCTTTTATTTAGACATCCGTAAATACAACAGTATCTTATATACGGATTATAAGAACGTTTAGTAGTCATTGTTCGGTGCGCAAAAATCACAGAAATGATCGATCGTTCCACGCGCGAACGTGGAACGTACGAGCCGAGCGGCATCCTTCTGCCATACGCCTGCCCGGCTGGCGCGCCGGCCGAACGCACCTAAACTGCGGAGTGACACCCCCCTGAAGCTACTCAGCTCCCAAAGTTAAGTAGGTAGCGTTTGAGTAGATATTCGGGCGTAAGAGCAATATCTACCAACCAACCTTTATAATGAATAATAATGAATGAATGATTAATAAAAGTTCAGTTTTGTACAAAATGTCTAATGTACTTATCCATGTACTTCTTTGGCTACAGTTGCAAGCATCATGTTTAGTTTAACATTTGCAGAAGGGGAGTCAATCTCTCATCAACCTCGATAGTGCAAATCCGCTACGGTCGGGATTTCGCCGACTGCTACGGCCAAAATGTCATCATGAAGTGGTTCGACTTGATAAGTAAGTAAAAATTCTAAGTAAAAAGCCTTCTGGGGCCCGATTCTCAGGCATTCGAACTTTTTCAGTGTGGTAATTCATATGTCGAACATTTTGTTTGTGGTTTCTATTGAAAAGTTAGAACGTTTCAAACAAACTAAGCTGTCTCACATGTCAACAAATTCATTTTGACAGCTAAGTTCGTATACGAACATCTATTGGTTTTTACCACTCGTAGCGTTCGACTGGTTTTCGATCGAACTTTTTCGATTGTGAAATTCTGACAATACACAAACTGTGTTAAAATATTTGAATTTCGAGCTATAAATGTGAACTTTTCTCGATTGCCTGAGAATCGGCCTCCTGGGGGCCGATTCTCAGGCAATCGAGAAAAGTTCACATTTATAGCTCGAAATTCAAATATAACACAGTTTTTGTATTGACAGAATTTCACAATCGAAAAAGTTCGATCGAAAACCAGTCGAACGCAACGATTGGTACGGACCAATTGATGTTCATAATCATAATCATAATCATAAATCATTTATTTGCTAGAAACGTGGTATACAGGTGGTATAAAAGTTTACAGATCGAGCATGTTCTGCCATCTAATAATAGCATGCAAATATAAATAAAAAGAAGAGGCTGAGGTTAAAACATGTCAAATTAATTGGAATGGGATAATTAATGCATGTCAAAAATTATCATTATAATAGAAAAATGTCAAAATATCGGGAAAATGTCAAATATCAAAATAAATTTAAAGTGAATACAATGTCAATAATAACGATTGAAACATTAATATAAATTGTCCAATAAATATTCATTCATTTAAAATCTAAATATTCCTTTACACTATAGAAGCAATGCTCTAGTAACCATGTTGTCAATTTACGTTTAAATATATTATATGGCAATTGCTTTATATCGTCAGGCAGCTTATTAAATATTAAAATAGCTTGAATATAAGCATTTCGCTTAAAAATTTCAAGTTTACATTTTGGGAGAAACACTCTATCTTTGTGTCTCGTGTGTCGCATTAGCAAATTAGAATGCTTCGGAAAGTAACCTTCGTTCTGCCTTACAAAGATGCAAATATCTTTAATATACATACAGGGGAGTGGGAGTATTTTTAAATCTTTAAAAAGGGGTTTGCAACTGTTAGTACTCCAAACATTACACATGGCCCTTAAGCATTTTTTTTGCAGCCTGAAAGCTAGCAAAATGTCGACTGAGTTACCCCATAGCAAAAGTCCGTAGCTAAGTACTGACGCGACATATCCATAGTATGCAGTAATAGCCGCTTCCATGGACACAGTTTGCCTTAAGCGCCTGAGTGCATACACAAATCTATTTAATTTAGCACACACTTTTTCAATATGTGCCTTCCAGTTACAGTGCTGGTCAATTGTAATGCCTAAAAAGTCAGTTGTTGCTACAGCACAAATACGTTCATTGTCAAAAGTTATGTCCCATTTAGTATTATTTCGTGTGTTTGTCTTAAATTGTATTATTTTAGTTTTTTGTATATTTATAATTAAATTATTATTATTCAACCAATTATTTATAGCATGTATGCATTCAGTTATTTTATCTCTTAACTTATCATGGTCTTTGTCTTTAATAATAAGTGTAGTATCATCCGCGAATAAAATGGTTTTTTCGGATGTTACATCGGGAATGTCATTAATATAACTTAAGAACAAGAGTGGTCCCAGGATGCTTCCCTGGGGTACACCACAGCAGTTTTTTTTATAATCAGATCTAAAGTTAGTTTTTGTTGGAATGGACCTAGTGTCAGTTTTTGATGGAATCTTAATGTTTTCTGATATTTTTGTTACTTCTACACATTGTTTTCTATCTTTTAGGTAGCTGCTGATCCACTTGTGTGCTACCCCCCTTATACCATACTTATCCAGCTTATGCAACAGAATGGTGTGGTCTACAAAATCAAAAGCCTTACTCATATCTAGAAATATGGCTGCAATTGGAGTTTTGTCATTAAGGCTCTCTATTACAGCTTTCACTAAGTCAAAGCAAGCATGATGTGTTGATTTGTCTTTCCGAAAGCCAAATTGCTGTGGATGCAGAACACCATTTTTCTCAAAAAAATGGTTTATACGTTTTAGCAGTGCTTTTTCAAAAACTTTTGAAAGAATTGGTATAAGCGTGACTGGCCTGAAATTGTTGACATCTTTAGCATCACCTTTCTTAAAAACAGGCTTAACAACAGAAATTTTCAGTTTACTTGGGAAATCTCCCGTTGTGAACGATAGATTTATAATGTAGCTTAATGGCTTGCAAATATGTGCAGCACACGCTTTTAAAGACGCAGTATTGATCTCGTCGTATCCCACCGATTTTTTATTATTAAGCGTCATTATCAACTTGTATATTTCCTGTTCATCAGTAGGATACAGAAAAATTGAGTTTGGATTTTCTTTCACAGAATTATTTGTCCCAGACTTATTGAATGTTTTATTTTTGGCAACGTTTATATAAAATTCATTGAAAATGTCAGCAATATTTTTAGGGTCTGTATATGTCATATTATTTAAATTAATTATGTCAATTTTATTGGATGACGGATTATTATTTATTTTCTCATTTATTATATTCCATGTCGCTTTGCATTTATTTATGTTTGATCTTATACAGGATATTTTTTTTATCAGTGCACAAATTTTTAGGATCGACTCAGAATCGGTAAGTGAACAACTTTCTCCTAGAAACATAGGTCGAAATATGACAAACAATTTTTGACTCTTCATACAAATCGGACTGATCACGTGATCGATTTAGTATGGGTAGTCCAAAAATTTTTGTCATTTTTCGACCCATGTTTCTAGGAGAAAGTTGTTCACTTACTGATTCTGAGTCGATCCTAAAAATTTGTGCACTGATAAAAAAGTTTTCCTGTATATTTACTATTTTGTAGTCGTTGAGACTTATTTACACACTTCTTTAGGATATTTGAATATTTTTTATATTTGGTTTTATTTAACTTTTTATTTACCCCATTAAACTTATATTTTATATATAGACTTCTTTTTATAATACTTGATTTTTTTATACCCTTAGTCAGTTAGTTCGTATACGAACTTAGCTGTCAAAATGAATTGGTTGACATGTGGGACAGTTTACAGTCGTCACAAATTAAGATGCCCGTTTTGACACATGGTAATGACCCTAGAATGTAACTTGTTACGAAAACCAAAAGATCAAATATATACTGATTACTTATCAAAGGTGTATGAAAATAATATGTTACATTTTTGAACGCATTATAAATTAAGGCAAAGTGTATTCCTCGTATTATTTTTGCGTTTATTCTAAAGTAAACGCAGATTCGATTAACTACGAAACGTCTCGAAAAACAGTTACGTTCTCAGTCTTTATTTTTTTAAATACTAGTGTTGTAACCGTTGTGTGCAGGCTTTCTCCAGCTTCATTCAATTTTATCGAAATAATCGTTATAACCACTTTAATAGATTAATTTGTAAAATTGATATTTTTTGTGTGAAAACTAGATTGGTGCTTAAGCATTAGTGAAATTATGAATTGGCAACAATGATTTCGATAAAACGGTTTCTAGGCAAAGGCAAACTTATCCAAGGAGAACGTTTCGAAAGAACCGAATGAAAAAAAAAATCTTTAAATAAAACCTAGACAACCTTGCACATCTCACCATGTCGAATCGTCACGTTCACCTTTCCAGAGATTTCTTAAAACACGTTTCGTTCGGCTTGTTCAAAGCGTTCGCATCGGACAAGCGTGCGTTTACCATAAGCTGTACACGTTAGTCCAACCACTGGCCAATACATCGTACATTGACACTTTTGAACGAACAAGACGTTTAAAAAGGTTCTTTCAAAAGTGTTAATATACGACGTATTGGCCAATGGTTGGGCCAACGTGTACAGGCCGCTATAATAAATAATGTGGCTACTCTATGACCATATCTATGCTGTGAGCTGTAGTTAAAATACTTGCACTTTTAGAGCCAACGCGCACTTGTGATTTTTAGTTGACCGATAGTTTAGTCAGATTCGTAAGACGATCGTGCGTGATCAAACTGTCGTCGGCCGATAGTTTGGTTTTGAGAACCTGCGAGCACTTGTGATTTTAGTCGATCGATAGTTTAGTTGAATCCAGGCGCGCGCTCACATAGTCCTTCATGCACAGGCCGATAGTTGTCCGATAGTTGTATAACTGTAACTTTATCTATAGTTGTGGTAACTATTGGCCAGTCATTTTCGATAGTTCAATACTGAATGCGCAGTCTACCGATAGTTGGGCGATATTTTAGTTGAATGCAGTGCGCGCGCTCACATAGGTAGTCCTTCATGCACATTACCGCCCGACCGATAGTTGTGCGATAGTTTGATCGTACAACTATCGGCCAGTCATTTTCGATAGTTTGATCGGTCGGATTCGGTCGATAGTTTAAGCGCACTGACGATTGCCACTGCCATATAACTCTATACTGAATCCGAGAACGACCAAACTATCGCCTGCGCGTTCGCTCTTACATAAATTATGCAATTTAAGTGTATTCGATTCAAGTTTATATAACATAAAAGGTCAACTTATACTTTAATAAATATGTTTATTAAAAGTATAATTACCTATATAGTAAGTTTAACATTTTATAATAACTACTTTAGTCTTAATCCACATAAGTTGCAAACCTACTATAATCGATTAGTTACTCAGAACCTTAATCGATTAATCGCGAGAATTGATCACAGAATCGTATGGTACATGCCTAATCACGTCACTTTGGCATGTGTCAAAACGGGCATCTTATTTTGTGACGACTGTAGTTTGTTTGAAACGTTGTAACCATGAAGCTCGACTTAATACTGAGGTAACTGGAGAGTGCAGTACGATCAATTTTTTGTCACCACAAATTACACAGTGGCTGTCTTCCGTCTCACCTACACTTTAAAAAAATACGTATGGTCATATGAGACAACTGACAGCCACTACATACATAAATGTCAAATTTGCTGGGTACACTTTTTTATTCAGGGTGAGAACTCCAGTTACCTCAGTATTAAGTCGAGCTTCATGGTTGTAACTTTTCAATAGAAACCACAAACAAAATGTTCGACATACTATGCGATTATTATAAGAATAGGATAGGGACGCCGCCATGTTGTGACGTCAAGCTGTCAAAGTGCTGTCAAACTAACTTCACTTCACTTCAGTATGGTGTGCAAAAAAGAAATTTAAATCGTGAATCAGGGGGCTGATCATGTCATAGCTTACGATAAATTAATAATGATGTTCGTGCAAACCAAAACATATGAATAATTTGCAGATAAATACAAATCATTAACTTGATATTTTCGAAAAGTATAGGACTCATGAAAGTATGCTTTTACGAAAATGATCAGGTAATTTGAATCTCAATCAAATTAAAATTTTGTGATATTTAACTGCTGAACCCATTTTTTCATACTTATTGTTCTGCGGGGTACTTTAATACTATGCTTCAATAACACAGAATAAATTGAATGTTGATGCTATTTACTGGTTTAATATTTAAATTAAACAGGAATTCAAGTTATGAAAATAATTTAATAATCAACTTTACAATAAAATTGGTAAATTGGGGGTCTAGTGAAAAATTGTATTGGTCTATCATGGTAAAAGGATTGGCCAGCTAGATTATGCACGTTGATTGAAGTTAGATTCGGCAGAATCTAGCTGTTACCAGGGTGCGCCAGGTATTGGTATCACGGGGAGTGATTCAATCAAGCCACTCGGGGAGGCGCCTTTCGTGAATCCGCCAATTGTAAATCAAAACACATTATTCTTG
This sequence comes from Crambus lathoniellus, assembly GCA_949710035.1. Lineage (NCBI taxonomy): Eukaryota > Metazoa > Arthropoda > Insecta > Lepidoptera > Crambidae > Crambus > Crambus lathoniellus. The sequence continues at coordinate 16,880,196 of OX453303.1, read as the reverse complement.
CTAATGCTATTCCACCTCTTCTATTCCATTCATTTGAGAATCATCGTCCCGCTGGTCTGAACTGCTACTGCAGCTGCTACTGCTACAAAGACATTGAAGACTTTTCCTTCTGACATTGCAAAGTACTGTAGAAATATGCTCTAGTATTTTATCAAAGCTTTGAACAAATACTCAAATACCCGTGCTACACTGTCCAAACATTTATTCAAATGTTTGTGCTATGTCTGGCGCTGGCATAACGAGTAGGTGGATTAAAAAAATTAAAAAAAACTTCGTTTTGAAAGTGGCAATACTCAAACCACGTTCTGCCAAAATAAAAAAAAACTATTTTCATTTTGTTTTGTACTTTCTTGCGAACTGTACCTCTTCAGAGTGAAGTTTGTCAACAACCCGTCCTATTCTTATAATAATCGCATAGTACGAATTACCACACTGAAAAAGTTCGAATGCCTGAGAATCGGGCCCCTGAACATTCGTAGTTCGTATCATAAATCATGATTTGCACTAAATAAGACAAGTTACAAAGTTTCCGGTAGAGTAGAGTAAGTATAGTGATTAAATTAGATGGTCCAATCTTACCTAATAGCACATACATACTTACGTTAGCCGTAACTGAATAGTCTACCAACTGTTTTAAATTATGTTGATGTGTGTTTAAACCTAGCTGTAAAGACTGTTGCGTTAAAGATTTTTCCATTTGTCAGGTAATATCGGTTCCACCTGCGGCTTCGTGACCGGATTCAGCTTCGTGTCAGTCCTAGAATTCTTCTACTTCTACATCGTGAAGCTGCTTCGAGAAATAAGGAGAAGAAAAGAAAAGGTCTATGCTACGACAACATTCAGCCACTCTGCGCGATTCGAATCTCTCTCGTCGAAAAACACGCCAATTTATTGGAACGAAATAGCACCGAGCACTTACAATGTAGAAAACAAACTCATTCAAATAAAAACATAAACAGTAGTTATACTTACTTAGGAAGTCGATTTTAGTATATCAAAATTTACAAACGTTTGGCATAAAATCCTTATGAGCGCTTTGAGCTACACTACAATTTTCTTTATTGTGAGTTTTATTTAACTCATGGCTTGACAAATAACTATTGAATACCTAATAGTTATATCTAACTCAACTTACACAATAATTTCACATAGTACCTTAGTACTTTATTATTATAAAAGTGAAAGTGTGTTTGTGAGTTTGTGCGTTTGTCCGTCTTTCACGTCAAACAAAACGGAGCAATAGAACGCATTTTATTCCCGGAAAAATATAACATTTCCTGGTATAGGTAGTCCACGGCGGGCGGACCCGCGGGCGGAACGCTAGTAGTTAGGTACTTAATTACAATAAAGATGTCAATTAAAATCCAAAGATTATGTCCAAATCTCCGATCGAATTATCGAAACTGTATCAAATGTAAAACTATAATAAGAAAATTTTAAAGGAACCTGTAAGCTGTAAATGATCGATAAATCGAGATGTTAAGGTTTATAATCGTATCCATTTTATTTCTTGCTTTAATAACACGAAGTGGACATTCACGATATTCCTACTAGTGTGGCACAATAGCACTATCGGTACAGAAAATCAACCAGCTGTGCCGATTTCAATGAGATAATAATCAATGTTATGAGTTAATATTGTTTGTAATTATAATTCGATTTGGCTTTAGGAATAGTTATAATTGTCGTAACGCACGAAAATGGTACTACTGAATTAATAAATGTTATTCGAATTATTGGTATTTTATTTTGGCTGTTTGAGAGCTATAGTCATGATTAAGGAGTCTTTTAAAGAATCTTTCTTAATATGGTGGGATGGTATAAGGAGTTTACCTGAAACTACTTCCATACATGGCTTCAGGTTTATCGCTGACACAAAACGACACAGGGCTGAAAGGTGAGGGATCAATAAAAGCATAAACTTTTACTTTGACAACCAACTTAAATTCAATAAAAGCTCCTGAATTCTGAACTTCAGAATTTCGGTTTTTGAATGACACCAAAGGTACGATCGCCCATTTAGTACATGCAAAAACTATATTGAAACTTATTCCAGAGAAAAAAATCTTTCTGTGTTCTGTGCTTATTCCTTTTAGGTACTTCCTTTGTTTTCAATAAAATTTAAATGTTTCTCCTTTTCAAAAGTAGGTAAGTAGTACTTACCTATTCGTATTTCATAATAGTACTAGTATCTAGGTAAGTACATAAGTTTCATCGATATTGGTATTTTGTCAAAAAGTATTGTGGATAACGTGGCCTAAAGATACCTTACGCCTCAACAGAATTATCTACATACATAATCGATGTCTGAATGTAAAATTACAGGTTCTTTTGGTTGATTTTCGTCGGATTGTCTTGGTACGGTTCCTTTCTGTTAATCGTGGCTCAGTATGAAGCTTTTCTGAATCATCCGATTTCTTTCGTCGTGGAAACTACTTACAAAGATTGGAATACACAATTCCCTTCTGTAGCAGTGTGCGAAAATGATAACACCAAACGTATCGAAGAAGTTTCTGATAAGTAAGTGTTTTTAAATTCGTCATATCATCAGTCATTTTAATGTCCCCACTGCTAAAGCACAAGACAGGCCTTACTTATAAAAGAATAAGGAAACTGGGTCAAGATCAAGACCTACCATGCAGGTCCAATGCGGTGCTGGATGGGTATGACAACTGCAAATGCAGCCGGGACCAACGGCCTAACGTGCCTTCTGAAGCATGGAGGAGAAATAGGAGAAGGATAGGAGCCCAAGTGTTGGGTCACCAGCCGTTGCAAAAGTTGCTGAACAATCACAATCACACTAACCACTGCACACCGGGCTGCTACTTACAAAAACAAAAAAAACTTCAATAGTTTCAAGATTATAACAATCACTAAATAATTCTCTCTTCGCTTGAATTTTTACACTCGGTTGCAGAAAAAACGGGCACTTGCTTTATTTTCATACAACACAGTCTCAATTAGATAAGATAAGATAAGAAAAGATAAGATACTTAATCATTTATTTCATAGAACATGGACAAAAGTTTGTTGATGTCAATTTGTGATACAGTGCCACAAACTTTGCTGTGCCGGTGGCCAAAATATGAGACTAGCGTGTTTTTTTTAATGTCATTTTGCTGTCAAGTTGATGTCCAACCATAGCGCTGCTAGCGGCTGAAGTTCTTAGAAGTCAGGGCCGGTTAAATTGTTACAAAAAAAAGAAAACCGTACGTAGCGCCGCTGTCACCGGAACAGAAAAGGTTGTGGCACTGTAGTTGAGCTCATATTCGACCGTCTAGACGTCATAGAAAAGTTTACTTAATTTACAATAATTTTTTAAATATTCCCAAATAAAATACATACCTATTGCAGATCATCTCCTCGTTATTTCTTCACTCTACCCTATACCACTATATCAAACTGCAAAATGACTCATCTTTCAAATTATAGCCGCAAAAAGAACAAACAATTTCCCATTTCCCCACAGCGGAATTAAAAAGATTTAAAGTTTGTTCACGTTCCATACATTGTTCTATGAAACTCACTAATCCTCCATGGGAATCCCCTACTCCTTTCCTTAAAATATAACTATTGCACTACTTGTCTTATTTTCGTATGGAATGTTCAAAAGAGAAATAAATTCTTATCTACGTACTGTAAAAATAGAGAAATACAAAGTTTTTTTTTTAGTTCAGACCGGGATGTGTAAATCGGAAGTAATATTGTTTTCAAAAATTTTCATTTTTTTTTGTTGTTTTTCCGTATTTTATACTCTTATTCGATAGGTTTTTTCGTGTAGATTCTAAATATACTTACATACTTTTTATAAGTTATTTAGAAAGAAGAAAGAAAGAAAATACGTTTATTTTGTCACAGACTCAAGATGGTACATAACAGAAATACACCTTAAATAATAACAAAAGAAAAAAAACAAAAGGAAATGTAAAAGAAATGACAATAAATAATGATATTCACTGTCTCACGGCTGCGCCAAAACAGGTGGCCAATTCAGCATTTAGTCAGGTGTCTTAGACGCTGGTTTTCGATTGGCACCTATAGATTTTTTTTGACAACTATGTCTGTCAAGAAGCATACTCATCTATACTAATATTATAAAGAAGAAAGATTTGTATTTTTGTATGTAACGTATAAACTCAAAAAGTACTGGACCGATTTAGAAAATTCTTTCACCGTTAGAAAGCTACAGTCTTCCCGAGTGACATAGGCTATATTTTATCCCGATATTCCCACGGGAACGGGTACCACGCGGGTGAAACCGCGGGCGGCCGCTAGTGATGAAATAAGAATAAATGGATTATTTGTTATATAAATTAGTCTTTAATTAAATATATATTAAGTATATTAAAAACAGGTGATTGAAAATAGTGGAATTGAAAAAAAAATATTAATAAATATTTCATCGATAACTATGTGAAAAAAAATATTTCGAATGGACCACACTATTGTCATTTGTTTATACAAAGGTCGAGTTCGAACGACGATTATAAAAACAAAACATCTCGTAAAAGTGTCCCATAACCTTTATTTGACGCTTTGAGTCATCAGCTACTCATAAATGTTAATGTAACTACAGTCGCGCTAAGTATAACCATGTTCGGGAGAGCGATAGCGCGGGCTCAGTGCTTTGTTTACATAAAAAAATGGGCCATAAAAAAATAGGAAGGGATTTTGAAAGTTGTTTCAAATGATTATCGAAAAAACAAACATTTATCCATCCAACACATTTGACATAGAAATTACTGTAAAAATAAACAGACAGTAGGTAAACTAGCCATGAAGTGAGCATGTTAGTATGAAAATAAGGCAAGTGCCCGTTTTTTCTGCAAAGGGGTTTATCATCAAGCAGTTTTCCTTCTTGCCTAACAATATTGTTTATTTCCTGTGGTTTTAACTCTCAAACAAACCGAACACAAATGTTCACAAAGAGTCCTATTTCAGATTATGGGGGCCGGACCATGACTTCAACATGGAGGAAGTATTAAAAGAGCTGGCGTATTTCAAAGGCATAACTTATTACATTTCTGAATTTTGTGGCTTGGAAAACCCTTTACCTGAATGTTTTTCAGACAACCTCAGACACATTGCTGACTGGGTAAGTAAAATGGATTTTTTTTAAACTTTATTAAGTAAATACCTAGGTAGATATGATCGGTTGATTTAAAAAATGTACTTACTGGCTACATGTTAGGTGATGATGGCAAGATGTTGAATTTAAATCACCGCTTTTAAGGTTTATAATTATAACCAGAGGGGTCTCATCACGAACAAAAAAAATAAGTTCAAAATTGTCTCAATAGATGGCGATACGTGTTTCGCTTACGGTTTTATCATATCAAATAAAACGAAAAACCACAATAAAAGCCACTGAAAAGTGTCATAAATTTACTGTCATATTTAAAAAAGAATCGATTTACAAAATGTTCGTATTTACAATACTATTTGGAGCATTTTAGAAATTCAATAATATCAATACCTTTCTTGCCCGCAAGCATGCCCGAAAGCACTTAGCTTATGCTTTACGCTCGCTTAGTTGTGTGATACCTGCTATTCAACACTAGATGGCTCTCGTGGCGCTCGTATAAAGTTTAAAGGTCGTAATAAACCCTGGGAATTGTAATTCGTAAAGAATTTTTGAAAAAAAATTTTTTAACTATCGCTGATGGGATAGGATATTAAATAATCCACAGATTACGATAGAATGTTATCATATTATTATATTTGCCTTAAAGCGCTACTCGCCGCTAGAAGGCGTTTTTGTGATGGCGAAGTATTAAGGCCGGTACACACGTTCAAGCAATGTCTGCTTCACCAAATCTAGTCGGCGCTACACGCGTTCCGATTTGGTCAGGCCCCAGGCCGCACCAAGCTGTAGTTGCATGTGTTGCCAGCCACTGCTAATCTCCCAAAATTAATATTATTTTTGAATACTTAAAACATAGATTTGCCTTCAATAAATAGATTACAAACAAAAATATTTCCGGTTTTTTATTGTTTAAATTATTATAATAATTCTATTTCATTATTTTTTAATTTTCTGTTATTTTCATTAAGATACTAAAACTTGCTAAATATTTATTACTTAAACCAGCACTTATTATAAATAAATAAAATAAATAAATAAATAACTTCTTACATTCACACCAATTATCTAAGCCCATTTTAATTTCATTAAGAAACTGTATCATGGAAAACTTGATAACGGATAAATATATACTTAAATACTTTTTGTTTGTAAATACATACTTAATATACATTGTAAACACCCAGACCAAGACAAATAGACATGTTCATGCACACAAACATTTGTCTTGTTCGGGAATCGAACCCGAGACCGCTGGCGCAGAAGGTGGGTAGCCTACACCTGCGCCAAATCGGTCTTCAAATCCGATGGATCCGATCCGAACTTATTGATGTGGTGTTATGCCTTTTTTATATTAATTAAGTTTTACGACAAAATGCGAGTTATTAAATAAAATAAACAAAAAAATAGATATAATAATATTTGCATAAATGGACAGATTCAAACCTTTTGTTCGTTCAGTCCTACGCAAAAGTAATGAAAGAGCAATTAAATTGAATCCTCTGAAAATCCCTTAAACCTCGGACGACTACGCTACACTCGTCCAGGAGGGCTATAGGCTAAGAAATATTACGGATATGGGCATGGGCTTCAACTGTAATTTGAATTCCCTATTTTGGTAGATTTTTGCTGCTTTGTTCTATTGAACGTTGCTAGCTAGCAATTATTTTACCCGAAGTCACTAAAGAGGGAACAGATAGCGGCAATTTTTTTTTATAAAATTGACCTAAAGTTCGGAAAAACGTATGAATTTCATATCCATAAAGTTACGCGGTAGCCCCCCAGATTTGGTTCGGAGCGCAAATTGGCGGCGCGGGGCGGTCGGATCGGAATGTGTGTACCGGCCTTTAGGCGGCGGCGTTGCCAGCCCAGCACCTCTGTCTCCGCGCGGATTGTTCGAGTGTGGGCGCATGCCGAGCCGACAACGCGTGCGACGCGAATTGGCAACGTCGCGGTCGGTCGTCGTCGTCGTTGTCGCACAACACAATTTCGTAATCTAGCGGGATTTAGTTCAAAATATTGTCCCAAAGATCTATTACCTACTCTATTGGTGTGTATTTACTAACCCCCGAAGCAAAAAAGGGGTGTTATACTAGAAGTTTTTAACCCCCGCCGACGCATAAGAAGGGGTGTTATAAGTTTGACGTGTGTTTGTATCTGTCTGTCTGTCTGTCTGGGGCAACGTAGCTCCTACACGACTGGACCGATTTTGATGCGGTTTTTATTAATTGAAAGCTAAATTAAATAAGATGGTTCTTAGACACGTTTGATGGAAATCTATCTGACCATTTATGGAGATGGTCAACTGCCTGCCGAAACGTTAAAAGGTACTCGGTTGGTTTAATTCTAATAAATTAAACAAAGTGTTGATTCTACTGAATCTAGTTTTTCGTTGTTAATTAGAATTTTCACAGGTACCTACCTACCTAAGTAGTCTGCCTGTAGGTACATTCGGCTAAGAAAAAAGAATGCACTTTGTTTTCTTTGCATCAAGCTGCGAATTATTAGAGTTAAACTAACCGAGTACCTACTTGTGACAGTGCTTTGTTTACAATGTCGAAATTGGTTTTGTTTCTGTCTATGTTAAATATTATAGAAGTAGGTATCATCTGCAAACAACACAATATCACAGAAGCTTTTTGCAAAACTGTGCCTTATTGCTCTATTATAACTTAATAATTTTAAGTAAATTTAATATATAAGGCCTTATAATTTATCCTACTAATATTATAAATGTGAAAGTTTAGATGTTTGGATGTTTGGATGTTTAGATGTTTGGATGTTTGTTACTCAATCACGCCACAACGGCTGAACGGATTGTGCTGAAATTTGGGACACAGATACTTTGTAGCCTGGAGAGGAACATAGGCTACTTTTTATCCCGGAAAAATATCACATTCCCGTGGGATAACGTCGTGTAGTCCACGCGGGCGAAGCCGCGGGCGGAAAGCTAGTAAGGCATAAATTTGTAGGTATGGCTATTAAGTTACGGCAGAATATTTTTACCTGTTAAATTACCTGCCAATAGTGGCAAGATATTTTTTTTTTCTAAACAGATACTGGTGGCAGACTAGACACTTCCATAAAATAATGGACCTCTTCGATTTATATTAATCGAAGATGTACCTACACCCTGGGCAAATTTAGGTGCAATAAAAAAATGGTACTTACCTAGCAAAAAAATTCTGTCTGTCTGTATGTAGGTACCTACCTAGGTATACTAAACTTTCATTATTCGTAGTGCCTATTTAATGCAGTTTTTTAGGGTTCCGTAGCCCAATGGCAAAAAACGGAACCCTTATAGATTCGTCATGTCTGTCTGTCTGTCTGTCTGTCTGTCTGTCTGTCTGTTTGTCTGTCTGTCTGTCTGTCCGTCCGTATGTCACAGCCACTTTATTCCAAAACTATAAAAACTACACAGTTGATACTTTTTAGGTAGATGTATTCCGTGAACCGCTTTACGATTTTAATACAATAATAAAAAATAAAACAAATTAAGGGGGGCTCCCCATACATAGAAATGAAACTGAAAAATATTTTTTCAACAAATATATTCGTGTAGGGTGTCTATAGATAGGTCTTTGAAAATAACATGGAGGTTTCTTAAATAATTTTTTCTCAAACTCAATATTTTGAAAGATAGAGCCTTCCAAAGTGGTAAAATGTGTGTGTCCCCCCCCCCCCCCCCCCCCTCTAACTTTTGAAATAAAAGAATGAAAAATCTAGAAAAAATATATGCTGTAGATTTTAATAAAAACTTTCAACGAAAATTGGTTTGATCGATACATAGTCAGTACATTTTGAGATATAACACATTTTCAAAAACCGCAAATGTAACTTTGTCATTCATACAAACACTATGAAAAACAAAGTTATATTTTGCTGACAAAAAATTATGTTGGAATTTTGGCAAGGTATAGGCAATCGGTACGTTAAGTGTGTACGGAACCCTTCATGGGCGAGTCCAACTCGCACTTGGCCGATTTTAGGTTTTTTATTTTGTATGTAGGTAATTTAAAAAGGAAGATACTTATAAAAATAAAATTTAAGAAACTTAAAAACCCTCGACTCAAAAAAAACTTACAAATGTAAAAAGATAAAATTTCTCTCTCGGTCGGGGGACCCTCAACGTATAATTATAGGTAAGTACTTACCCTTTTAGTACCTACCTAGGTACTTCTATTTTGTGGTCCCCCGATTGAGATAAATTTTATTTTTTTACTTTTTTAAGTTTGTTTTATGTCGGGGGTTTTTAAATGTTTTTCTTTATGAACTACTTAATACGACGGCATATTTTTTCTGTTTTCACGACGGCATATTTAAAAAAAATGCAAATGTTTATTTAAGAAGCAAAGAGTCACTCTTGTGCTTTTTGCAGCGTTAGTTTATGTGAGTTACGATTACAAAGTGATTATAAAATCATTAGCACTCATTAGTGTGAAAATGGAAAATGAAGTAAGTATTTAGAAAAAATCGACCGATATTTTGGCATCTATTATTAGGTACCTTTAGGAAGACCCCTGGACGTAATTTATTTGTATTTTTTTTCAATGAGCCCGAAGGCATTTAAATAGATTGTATTAAATAAAATAGTAGTTTTGACCAGTACTTATACTGTTTCCGCCTTGACCACGTAGATGTAGGTAGGTACTCGTAATTTATGTTATTTACGAATTTGCATTTTCATTTCAATTTATAATCAAGATTTTTAAAAGAATTGATTAAAGTAGGTGTAGGTACTTACATGGATCTTTCAATAAATTCTAAAGAAAATCTTTTATTTGAATTCTCAAGATATTCAGTATAAAAAGTTTGTAAAAAGTATGATATCACGCTTTGTGGTGTGGTTAAGAATGGTTCTAATTCAAATTATCTTTCTCAATATCTGGAATACTTAAACAAATAGTGCTCATTCGCTGAACAAAGGTTGTTCAGCGAATGAGCACTATTGTACCTTAGGCCGCTATATTCGTATATCTTAAACTTTATCTGGGCTCTTGTGGGACATCAGATGTACCAGACTTGAGATTATTGTAGGTCAATAGAAAATACTAATCACGCTGAACAACTTCCCATAAGACGCTATATTTATATATCTTATGGTTTAGCTGTGCTGCTAGGGTTCGACATCAGGTGTACCAGACAGACCTTCGACATTATTACGTAACTGATACACTGGAGCGGGTGCAACATGAGCATTCAACATGATTTTCGTCTTACCCATGTTCATCTTAAGACCCACTCTTTGAGAAGCATTACTGAGTTATTTAAATTTTTACTTTTTTGCATTCACAATGCAGTTTTTATGGTTGAAAAATGGAAAATGAAGTATTTAGAAATAATCGACCCGTCCCATCGGAGCTGGTTGTGAGACGGGTCGACTTTTTTAAATACTTCATTTTCCATTTTTCAAGCATTACTGAGATCTACGAGCATTGTGTTCAGGTCTTCCAAGGTCTCAGCCATAAGAACTACATCATCGGCATACAGTAAGTGTGTTAAGTACTCGCCATTGATGTTGATGCCGCATTCTTTACAATCCATAAGCTTTAAAATATCCTCCAACGCAGCTGTGAACAGTTTCGGAGAGATGACGTCTCCCTGTCTCACACCTCGCTGTAGTTGGATAGGATTAGAGCTCTGGTTCTGTAATCGGACTGACACGGTGGCATTTTGGTATAAGTACCTCAGCACCTCGATGTGAACTATGGTACTATAGCCTTTCCGGAACCCGGCTTGTTCGGGAGGTTGGAAGTCGTCAAACCTGCGAGCGAAACGATTCGTAATCATACTCTCGAAAACATTTTATAGATATGGCTCAGAAGCGAGATGGGTCTGTAGTTCTTCAAGAGATTCAGACAAGATTCCTTCTTGAAAAGTTATTTTTGTCATTCTTATGTCTGTCATGTAGTTTTACTCAGCTTTCTAATCTGAACACTGATTAATGAAATATAATTATAACTTTTTTTTTATTTAGCATAAAAAAATACAATTGAGAACTAAAGCTACATTACTTACACAAAGAAAACCACATTGGCTTATAATATGTGTCAGTGTGACATACAATGTAGATAAATAAGAATTAATTAAATACTTAAATACTCTTATGATAATATGGTTATTTCATCATCATCATTACACAGCAAGTTAAATGAAAAGCTTGTAAAACAAAAGTTAATATGTTGTTTTAATAAAAAAGGGCCACTAATTTCAGCAAACTTGAAAATTCCTGATTCCCGGGAATGAAAAAACCCGGGAATCCCGAAACCCTAGTCACAATGGGCGTTTTCACATTGGACGATAACGACACCGACACGATATTCATATATCGTCAGCTCGGACGACAACGATATCGGAACGATATCGTCCGCCGATGGGCGTTTTCACATTGGACACCGACACGATATTCATATATCGGGACGATATCGACCGCCGATATCGGGACGATATCGTCCGCCGATATCGGAACGATATCGGTATGTGACACGATAACCAGCAGCTTGCTATGCGGTTAGTCACAGTGCGCCAGCAAAAGTATTCGCGCGATTCGAGGTAATAATGGCAGCAGTGTAGTTAGTTACCTACGTTTGCTTTAAGCTTTATATTTATGGTGAAAAAAAATGATATCGTTAAAGAACATTTTAATTATTTATTTTAAAAAATAATAGCGCCTTGAAAAATGCAACCAAAAAGTAAGAAATAATACCTCTAATACTGTATTCACACTAAATAACATAAGTGCTTTGAAGTCGGACGTGAACATGTACAATTATTTTGGATATTTTTTTGAAGGCGCTTTTTTTTATCAGTAAGTACTTAGTAAGTTTCTGTCTTTTTAGTGCATCATGCTGGCAATTTTCGTGTATCCTGGTAAAAAAAATGGGTATGTTAGGATGTGCACATAAACTGCATCAATAAAAATACTCTTCTGATGAAAACCGTATCAAAATCGGTTCAGCCATCCGTGAGATAATCACGGAAAAACATACATATTATGTAAATACGGGTCAAACCTCCTTTTTTGAAGTCGCTTAAAATAACAAAACATTATCCTAAATGTAACAAGTACTTTACAACAAAACACAGGTCAAACTGAGAAGCTTCTTTTTTTTTTGAACTCGCTTAAAATTATTACTATCGATGGGAGAGGTGAGGCGGTAGGAGACCCACTTTTTGGGTTTTTACGCTAGAAACCACCGCTAGGTAGCGTAGCGCCAGTGGCTTGACTTGCTAGGTGTGAGTTCCGCGACGATGCCTGCTTGTTGATCGGTGGAGTAGAGACGCACATCAAGTTGTGCACATCACGCCGTGTGCACATGCGAGTCAAACTGAGAACCTTCTTTTTTGAAGTCGGTTAAAATACTAAAACCTTCTCGTAAATGTACTAAATAGGTAGTTTTCTGAAAACCGCATCACACGGACAAACATTCATACATGCTGGTCAAACTGAGAACCTCCTTTTTTGAAGTCGGTTAAAAAACTAAAACCTTCTCGTAAATGTATTAAAAATGTAGTTTTCTGAAAACTGCATCTCACGGACAAACATTCATAAATGCTGGTCAAACTGAGAAACTCCTTTTTTGAAGTCGGTTAAAATACCAAAACCTTCTCTTATATGTAACAAATACTTTTCTGAAAACCGCATCTCGCAGACAAACATTAGATACATGCGAGTCAAACTGAGAACCTCCTTTTTTGAAGTCGGTTAAAATACTAAAACCTCGTAAATGTAACAAATACTTTCCTGAAAACCGCATCAAAATCGGTTCAGCCAAACGCGAGATAATCGCGGACAAACTACCTACCTACTTTATTTACTATACCTTGAAAATAAAGTACCTACTTACTTAGGTAGGTAGGTACCTACTAAAATTTACTCGTCTCTTAACTATCTCCGATGAGACTCGAATCCACGACCTTTCACTTTCCGGGCGAATGCTCTAACCACTGAGCTACGGAGTCATTGTTTTTTCTGATAGGTACTTCATTTTCAATGATTAATAAAATAGGTATTGTTTTCTACGTATGTACGGTCGAACCAATTGAATCGCAACCCATTTTGCTAATTTGTTTGAAAACGCAAATTATAAAGGTAAATGTCAATGTCAATTAGTTTGAGTTTCAATAATTATCTGTTTTAGAAAATTAACTTTCGGTGGGTAAACTAATCGATTAGTTCGACTGTAACCTGTACTTTAATTAAAAAACTATAAAAAGCTTGTTCGGGCAAAGGTATATTGGGTAGGTAGGGTACAACAGTCAAACTTTACTTCTTAAATCGTGAATCGTGATTCGCTCGTGGCGTGACCCACCATAAGTTCATTTTCTAAGGCTGGTTTCACAGCTCTCCGTGCGGCCCGCGCGGTCGCTCGCATCGCAGCCGCCCGCACACGGGAGCCCGGAACGGAGAAACGGGAGGCGCTAGAACATCGTTTCACATCACAGCAACGCGGGTCGGTCCGTACGGCCCGACTATTGGTACCTATTCTACCGAATCCGGTGTGTGAAAGAGCTGTGTAACCAGCCTAACAGATTTTAAAATTCTGTAAGGTTGCGATTTAAACTTGTTGACATTGACACTGACTTTTATAGTTTTGACGCTTCCAAACAAATCATTAGCAAAATGGGTCATGACATGATTCAATTGGTTCGACTGTACCTACCTTATCAACTAATATCACATCATCGGCATCGGCAAGTTGCATTGCATTGCAACGCGTGCGTGTTCATGTTCATGTACGCTACGCAACCCAGTAAAGTAGCACTCAATAAAAAATAAGTCTTACGTATACTATTTTTAAAGTTTGAATTAGCATATATAGGCGGTTACTAGCGCCACCTTTTGTCCAGGGGCTTAAAACAGTTCGTTACATGACTAACGCTATCTGTTGACGGGAAGCGAAAAACGGGCTCGGTTGACAAAGCACAGCTCCCTTCAATAGCGACATCTAGCGAAATAAAAGAGGAAACTAAACTGCCCGCAAGTTTTTGCCCGCTAGGGACGGTCACATTTCTTGTATGGGATGAGGCATCTGTACTAGTATAGTATTATATTATCTGTGTTATAACCCAATTCGAATACATAATTTGATAGTAATGTGAAAATAATGTGTGTGTTACCTATTTGTGTCTTTATAAAATAATAAAATATAGATTTTCCTTTAGAACATAAAATAAGAGTTAAACGTCTTTTGTCTTTTAAGGGGGGTCGGTGCAAGACGACTTTCTTTTTTACTTCATTCTTAGTCGTGGGCCACACTGGAGCGGCGCGTCTTGCGTCCGCGTTGAGCGGGAAAAACAAATATGTATATTGAGACGGACGGGAGCCACACTGGCGCGTCCGGCGGTTGGCGCGACCTGCGGAGGGAATAGTATAGTACGTGTTCGCGCGTCCTGCGGATCCGCAGGTCGCCTCCGCGCCCCGCGGTCGCTCCAGTGTGGCCCACGACGACCACATGTCAACACTTTAGTTACCTACTCCCTTCTTTTTATACGTTACGCATAGTTCTCCCTTGTTAGAAAAAACAACGTTTGATCTAATTTTACTTTGTATAATGTCAGTTGGTATAAAATCGTTTGGCATAATTATTCATTTGACCTGAAATCTATTTGTCATAATATTGTTTAGCTTAAAGATACAATACATATAAATTTGTTTCATATAATAATCGTATGTCCTAATATTTATTTGACACAATCTTCATTTGGCCTAATTGTCCTGTAGAACACGTGATAGGTTAGAAGGTAGATTATTTTTTTGTGAAACAATCCATAAATTGTTTTGATACAAAAACCTATCACGTGTTTTACTTTACAGGACTTTTCTACCAAACGTTTTATATAAAACGATTATTATGTCATATGAATAATATGTCAAGTAAGTTACAGCGCAAACGTGTTTATTATGCCCAAGCTTCACCTGCGTCTAATGCCATTAATTAGCGCGCTATTTGATATAATACGCAGGTGTAGCCAGGGGGGCAATTGCGTAAGATAATCGTATTAGTTTGACAGTTCATATCGTATTCAATCGGCTGCAATTTGTATGGAATGACATTTATTATGATACAATATGAACTGTCAAATGAATACGATTGACTTTACGCAATTCCATAGCGTGTCTTAGCTTAGCGCACTAATTTGATACAATTAGCTCGCTAAGACGCGCATGCCGTTATTAACGCCGTTAGGCGTCATGCAGGTGAAGCCCCAGCATAACAAATGAATATTACGTCAAACAAAAATTATGTTAACCAATTTTATACCAAACGATTATTATGTTAAACGTTGTTAGAAAAAGTGAGATTAGACCAAACGTTATTACAAACAAGGGAGAACCGTTACGCACACAGTCGACCCATCTTTTTTTTGGGTAGTCTTTCTCTTCATCCATTAACGTTCATTTCTATGACCTTTCGTCAGGCGGTTTTCTTTCAACTTTTGCCTACCACATGGCACCAGTTATAGCAAAACCTTCAAAATTCCTACTGCATACCATATTCACATCCATCGCTCTAATGACGTAATTTGTCTTTGATTATACCTAATATGTATAATCGTTATACAAACGATGGTAGGTTCGAAGTAGCTGTGAAAATACGCTAACGAACTGTTCGTGGAATGGGCAGCCGTTCCGCTGCTGCGATTACTTTAGACCGATGGAGACCGAAGTCGGAGTGTGTTTTGCTATCAACACTATCCAAGGAAGGTAAGCGAGAATATGTTATAAGTAGGAGAAATAATACAAAGAAACTTCTTGTTGTTTTTTTCCTAAGTGAACAATGTGAAATGAGAGCCAAGTTCATATGATAAATTAAATGTCTTGGTAGTTGACTTCAACGATAAAAGAAGTGAGATCTAAATGGGTGCCAAGTGGGTTGAAGGTCTCATTTTTCGCCTTTTGGATTATATCTCAGAAACTATGCGTCCTAGCGACATACTCACTATGTGCAAAATGAAAGCTGATTAAATTTGCTATAACTATACCTAACTTCTATTCAGTCAAGTTTTCGATATCTTGTATAGTTTTTGAGATATTTGCTAAAGTCTGTAGTTTTGGAAAAAAATATTTTTGCTTCACATTTCACCTTTTGACAGGATAACTTTTCAACGATGCACCCAAAAACTATAGGTTGTATGTAGAACATTAACGTTGGGTAAGTTCCCAACGGATTCGCTGTCATACCGTTTTGTCACACTGGTGTGACTACGAAGAATTTTTTTCTTCGTAGTCACACTGTTTGGTGTGAATATTAGTAAGCTACCAAAACATGAGACTTGTTGTCACACTACTAGTGCGGGGAAATTAATACCCTGTTTGTGCATATTTTATAACATGGATTGCAAACTTAGCATTCCTCAGATTTTAAAATAAAACAAAACATGTACCTATGTACACAATACTTTTTTAATCTAATAAACTAAAAGAAAACATAAATAAATTCTAAGGTAAAGTAAAAGCTAAAGGTAGGTGAGTACTTTAAAATGAAATAGGTTCTTTTTAACATACAACAGAAATGAAAATAAAAAATACCTATTTTTTATGAAATGACCGACAGTATCCTTCGTTACCCTCCCTACTACCAGACCTTACTACTTCACTGATAGTAAGGAGGGCAACTTTTATTACCCGCCTTACTACTAACGGCTGTAGTAGTAACACGGGAGATTTACTCCCGGGGATTTACTACGGGGGATAAGTAGCCCCCTGAGTCGAATGAAGTAATAGGCACTAGGCATATTGGAAAAATATTGAACAATAAGTACCAGGGCAGCCTTAGCAAAAAGGAGATATTACGAGTATACCTACTTAAAATATGCTGCTGCCTATAAAACTCAAAACATCTAAAATAACTCCTAGTTAGCTTTGCAACCCTGGTACTTTCAGCTAATAATATTTTAATAATTAATTTAGTATCATATTACGTACGTATATTGTATCAAAGTGGTATCAAATTATCAAGTGATTTACGTCAAGTATGATTTTTTGAAAATGGTGTGACTATTAGGAAAAAAATTCTTCGTAGTCACACCAGTGTGACAAAACGGTGTGACAGCGAGTCCGTTAGGATTAAATTCTCTTCAACAATATATTATATTACTACTAGCGCTCCCCCTGCGACTTCGTCCCCGTGGAATTGAGTTCACAAAAGTTTCATACAAACTTTGAACCCCTTAGAGGGGGAATTTCCAAAAATCCTCTCTTAGTGCTACCCTACACTCCTCAAAGAACATACATGTAAAATTTCAGGTTCTTGCGCCAACTAGTTTCAGCTGTGCGTTGTCTGTCAGTCAGTCAGTAACGCAAAAGTTTTATATATGGTATACTTACACCTCTAAATTTTAATTTTATTAGTAAAAGATTTTAGGTATTATAATAAAAAACCGGTCAAGAGCAAGTCGGACTCGCGCACCGAGAGTACCGTACCATCATAAATATAAATAAATAAAACGTGAAAATGTTTTTATCGGCGGCGAGGCTAATATTCGTCAGAGAATTTGCGATGTAGATTATATTGCAGTTTATGTGCCATCTCTTGATCGATAGCGGAACTAATGTAATTTTTGTAGATGATGTCTGAAAAAGTTTACTATTTAATAATGTATTTACAAGGTAAACCGACGATCTGGTCAAGGTCGCGGGAAGCCGCTGGATGCGGGCAGCGCAGGACCGATCGTTGTGGAGATCCTTGGGGGAGGCCTATGCCAATATCTACATTTCAACAACGGCAAGCGGCACGAATTGATTTAATGATTGTATTTTACAGAGAGAAACACGGTCCTAAGTTGCCCATGATCAGCAACAGGACGACTGGGCCAGGAATCATCAAGTTCGATGTTCTAGTCACTGCCAACATATACGTGCTCAATGAGGAAGAGGTGCCTACCTTGACGACCATGAGTTCAGATGTCCTGGTTGTAGGGCCTGAAATGAGTCAAAGGTATATTTTTTTTATCCACAACGGGATAGTGCGTAGCCTTCATCACAACCTGATGTTAACTGATGATAAGGCTGAAGGTGGAAGCGCGAACTGGCTATCTTATATCTAACTGCCGGAACACAACAATGCTGAAACACATCGTTGTTATGGCGACATACTTAGATAAGATGATGGTTGCTAGCAAGGCGGATTTTGAACAAGCCCTAACTAGAGCGAGTACAATATGTAATGTAGGTAAGTACCCCCACTGGGAATTGAACCCGGGACCTCTGGGTCTGAACCGGTTATGTGTACCACTAGACCACAGAGGCAGTTAAAATATTCCTTAAAGCTATAGAAAACTTAGCATGCTTTATTTATTAAATTAAAACGCTGGCTTATAGTGCAGGATAAGAATAAGTACCTAAATAAGAATCAAAAAGTTCTAGGAAAACTCGACGTGGCTTCTATTCTATCGTCTACCTACGCCAACTTCTAAGCTCTAAGCTCCGCGAGCAGTCGCCCGGATAGCGATAGGTCACAGGTTCGATTCCTACCGGGAGCTGTAGGTAGTCGGGAGGCACATCGATCTCTAGCGATTTCTTAAAATTATTGTGAAGTAAATACCTATGCCGTGTATCCTTCCATAAGGTAGGCCTGTGCCCCAGCAGTGGGGTAGTAGGGACTTATAATGGCTGCTGTGATAATGATGATGATGAAATTATGTATATCATTGCAAATGCACAAAAGTAATAAATATTTTATACAAGCTGCCCCGCCCCGGCTTCGCACATCTATAAATTTTCTTTTATACCAACCTTGTCCTGATAATACCAAACACAGCAAAAAAATAATTACCTAACTAATTTGGTGCAGTCGTCGTTCTAAAGTTATGCCGCAGACTTAATACTGTGGTTATGCGCTTACATAGGTACAATTCGGCAATTCATTTGTATATAGCCCGAGAGCCAAACTAATTCGCTCTATGGAGACTCAAAAATAATTCTATATCAGTAATTTCTTAACATTGAAAATTAGATTAGCTAGTTTAATAAATAATTCATTAGTAATCCACCAATATTTATGACAGCGACATTAAAAAAAAAAAACAAATAAAAAGCTTTAAAAAATCTATAAAAAATAGGCAAAAATGGTATAAGTGTTATTCACTTTACATTTGAATACATTTATTATTATCTTTCGTAAATGTATATAATCCCCCTACATTTGTAAATGAAAAACAAATAAACTTTTAAAAAAACTCTCTACGTAAACTCAAATTGGCATTACACCTATGTTAAAAATGCTATCAGAAACAACCGACTTCTTCCTAAAGTATTAGTTTCCCGTTTTATATATTTATGGATTTCGACTTTGGTGCTTAGACATGGTTAACATAAACACATGTTAACGATAAAATTGGTGATAGCATATTTGCTGAAAGAATTGCACCATTTTCGGGGTAGAACTTTTTTTTTATACCTTCCAATGCGATATTATGTTGGATTCCAAAATATAGTCTCTTAAAATTATATTTAAGGGCCGTTTACAAAAATTTGGCCTGTTATTGAATTTTTTACAAAAATATCAGAATAGCTCTTGGGGTAATAGTTATAGAAAGATTTTCGTATTACGATTTTGTACTTTGTTATTTCGAAAATACCTTTAGCCTAGCCTTCGATCAACAATAACACCTAGTTGATCGAATACCGTAGCAATGCGACAGACTCGCAATAGCAGTCGAGTGTGTATAGTGTAGCGTCGCATTAAGGCGCTGGCGCACGGCGCTCGTGCGCCGCATCTGGCGTGTGACACCACTACAGTGCATTTCCATAGTAAGCATTCGGACGTCGCGCACAGCGTCACGCCGGACGCGACCTACGGCGTTTGTTGCAGACCACCGCCTAAGACAGAAACGTACTGGGTTTTTACATTTGATTTTAATATACAGGGCGTCCCAAAATTAACTCACATGGAGGGAAAGTACCTTAAATACTGAAGATATAAAATTTTACTGAAAGGTGACTTCATTTTTATTTTAAAAAGAAAACGAACTGCATTCACCGAATTTTGAATAATCACTTGTCTGAACTGGGAATCGAACCCGCTGAATGTAAAAAAAATATTTCTCTAATTTAATTGTACCGATCGAAAGACTCGATTATACCTAAGTATTTCTTCTAAATAACATAGCATCTTAAATAAAAGGAAGACTACGAAATTTAACATTTAATGTTGAATAACAAGTTTGTGATAGCCTTTTCTGTGACTGTCGTGCTCAATACAGACTTTAACATTTCAATGTAGGTATTACTAATGAGTGAAGATTGGAGCAATTATACCTAATTCCCTATCATAAGTGTTTGATAATGTGATAAGTAACACCACCTCGATTGGTTTTAAAAAGTTTGAATAATTTCGTGCGGGTTCGATTCTCGGTTTGGACATGCTATTATTAAAAAAAAAATTTAATAAATAAATAACTTCTTACAATCACACCAATTATCTAAGCCCACGTTAATTTCATTAAGAAACTGTATCATGGAAAACTTGATAACGGATAAATATTTACTTATAATTATATTTTTTGTTTGTAAATACATACTTAATATACATAGTAAACACCCAGACCAAGACAAATAGACATGTTCATGTACACAAATATTTGTCTTGTTCGGGAATCGAACCCGAGACCTCTGGCGCAGAAGGTGGGTAGCCTACCCCTGCGCCAAATCGGTCGTCTACAAATCGTCGTCTGAATGCAGTTCTATTGTTATTTAAATAAAAATAAAGTCCTATTTCAATAAAACTTTGTATCTACAGTATTTGGTGTGGTCTATGCCACCAAGTGACATAGTCATTGGAAGCCCTGGGGGCGTCCCACGACTATGCCATATGTTGGAATAGACCGCACCAAAGTAACTATTCAAACATTTTTAAACCAATCGAGCTGGTGTTACTTAACACATTATAACTTTATCAAACACTTTATGATGATTGCTCCAATCTTCACTCATTAGTAATACATTGAAATGTTAAAGTTTTGAGCACGACAGTCACAGGAAAGGCTATCCATAACGCTGCACAAACTTGTTATTCAACATTAAATGTTAAATTTCGTAGTCTTCCTTTTATTTAAGATGCTATGTTATTAAGAAAAAATGATAAGGTATGATCGAGCCTTTCGATCGGTACAATTAAATTAGAGAAATATTTTTTTTACAGTCGGCGGGTTCGATTCCCTGTTCAGACAGTTGATTACTTAAAATTCTTTGAATGCAGTTCGTTTTCTTTTTAAATTAAAAATGAAGTCTCCTTTAAGTAAAATTTTATATCTTCAGTATTTAAGGTACTTTCCCTCCATGTGAGTTAATTTTGGGACGGCCTGTATAATACATCAAACCTACTTAGATAATTAGATGATTTATGGCAAATTTAATTGTCTTTCCCTGAAATACCTGAAATCTGATACACACTTGACGGTTGTTGCTGTTTTCTAAATACCCACTCGAGGGGACTTTTTTTTTATATGAATCCATTTATTATCCTCAGGCGGTTAATAACAATTCGCAATATCGAGAATGATGTTGGAGCCAGAATTATTAAACCAGACAAGCGTAAATGTCGTTATACTGATGAAAACTTCCTAGATGTGTACGGGTACTACTCCTATACCGCCTGTACTGTGCAGTGCAGGAAAAATGCCCAGCTACGTCTATGCAACTGCACTAACTTCTTCATGCCTAATGTTCCGGGTTACATGAGATGCAACATAAGTGGAATCATATGCTTAAACAACCACGTCAATATACTCTCTGTAAGTTTATTTTTTCAACAACTACGCGTAATCCTGTGCTGATGGAATACCCTTTCCTGTTAATCCTAACCATTCTGAATACTCGCACTGTGTCAGGTCAAAATGTTATGAATTGTGGAGAGAATATTTTGATAAGATATCGACAGAAAAGGGTATATGGTACAAAACTATCCAACCACACCCATTATGTTCCCCTTGGATATACTGTCCCCTTAGCAGAAATGATGTTGTCATGGCTTTAAGGCTTCGTTCCGGCCATGAAGTTTGACTTAATACTCCAGTATTAAGTCGAGCTTCATGGTTCCGGCACATGCCACTGAACAAGTACGCATGCATGATGAGAAAGATCCAGCTCATTAAATAAAGATTAAAAAAAAACTAAAAACTACGCGTACTAGAAGAACTCCATTTTCTCGTGCCGTTGTTGTATGCGCCTAGTAAGAAGCACAGCACAGCAAAAAACAGGCGGTATCTTCTGTGAAAACTTGGTGACTGGGATCACCAATCCACCTTTCAGGCAAGATTGTAGCAAAACTCCTTTAAGGAGGGAAGCCTATACACCACCCAAAGTGGGCATATTTGGTGGAAAATTATCAATTTAATTTATCTTAATTTTCAGGAGCATTTTTTATAATAGTTACAATAAATAAATATTTAAACTTTTAGGTCCTAAAAGCCCAATGGTCTTCCCGTTCTGGGTTGTACTGCAATTGCCTGCCATCGTGTACCGAAGCCGAAATAACAACTGTGAAGGACTTCAAGATTGTTACGACCGAGTCATTTTCCACTGTGGAAATCGGCCTTGCGATGTTACCGAGTGAGAGATACAAGAGAAACGTGGTGCGTGGTGTATTGGACTTAGTGGGTAAGTATAGGAAATAGCTTGGGTATGTGGTTTTAATGTAGGTACTATTTATTTCTTATAAAAGCCATGAGAAAACTTGGGTTTTTTGTAAAACAATCAAATAGGTCACGCTGTAGGTAAGTAGGCGCATAGCATTTTTTGGAACATTTTATTTCTGTAAAACAATTACGTACGTATTTATCTATTTTATGAATTTACATAAAATACCTACACAATAGTTAAAACGGCCGTTATTTTATGTTTCTAGTCTCAACTGGAGGGACAGGAGGCCTATTCTTAGGAGCCAGCCTTCTCAGCTTCGTAGAGCTCCTGTACATTTTGCTGATCCGGCCGTTTTGCAGTATCTACAGCCGAAGAAATGATGATCGTTGGTATAAGAAGTTTGGCATGCGGAAACTTGAAGATAACAAGTTTGTACCCAATGCTGATTGGAGTTACAGAAGGTTCAAACATGAAGAGTCCGTCAATAGCAAAAAACAATAGAAATATACAGAAAATTAATTGACTTTATATCAAAAGCAATCAAACTAATTTTAGTTACAAGCTTTCGAACAAATGTAATTGTTATAGCACGCAATTAAATTTATATCACACCTACCTGTTCCTACCAATTCTGTTGTACCTAACCAAGTTGTACCTAACAATTATGTAGATACCTATACCACAGTCTACTTACAGACTGTGCCTATACTGTCAGTAGTAGGTATCTACAGAATTGTTATTCTGTGTCAAGTAGGCAATATTTCTTAACTATCTCATCAAATATTTCTAACACCTTCTCTCGGTAATCCGTATTGACTTCCATTATATTTTTAATGAAAGCACCTTTCTCTCTTGACATTATTTCTTCGAATTGCGTTGTATCCGTGAAAAATTCAGTTATTAAATCGTCATTGATCCAAAATTGTGGAATCAAACAAGCGCACAATATAAGGGCCCAAAGTCTTTGCTCTTCAGCTGACTCGAAGAATTGTTTCTCAGTTATAATGTCATCTATGAAAATGTCGCAACTAGCAAGAATTACTTTCAGCTCCTTGTAGTAATGGTTAAGAAACATTTGCATATGTTGCTCCCTGAACGTGGGGTCTAAATTACAATACAGAAGGAGCATGACATCTCCAGCAGGTGGCTGGCATCGAACTGCTTGGAAGTCTACCAACACACAGGCATCGGGTAGAAATGAGTCTTCAACTTTTTCATAATGGAATAAAATATTGTTGTTCCACAAATCGCGGTGGCAAATAACATTTTTATATTTAGTAGAGCAGTCGCTCAAAGTCAAGGCAGATAACCAAACATCCGTCCACGAAGTTTCTATCAGTGCTTTATTTTTTTCAGTAGCATATTTCGAGAATGCCAAGATTGCGTCTAGAGCACCATTCATGCATTGTTGAAACCAAATATCGTTTGCTTTATAGCCACCTTTATCTAGAAACTGTTCAAATTCATTGTGAATAATATAAGGGCGTCCTAGAACTTTAGTTTTTCTACTTTCGAGTATAATAGAAGACGCGTGGAATCTGGCTAAGGTCTCCAGAGCACGCAAAGTGTGTGGTGTGTCGAACCGCTCGAACTTATCATAGCTTTTATATTCCAAGGCATTCAAATCCTCAAACACCATTGCTTCTTCTAAGGATGTTATGAATACAGCGCTCCAAGGTCTTACACCTAAAACAAATAACATTTCTCTTACTTGGTGTAGTCCATACTAATAAGTATTATAAATGTGAAAGTGTTTTTGTTTGTTTGTTCGTCTTTCACCTCAAAATGGAGCAACGGATCGACGTGATTTTTGGTATGGAGAGTTTGGGATCTGGAGAGTGGCATAGGCTACTTATTATCCCGGAAAAACATCACATTCCCGCGGGATAGCATTGTGTAGTCAACGTGGGCAAAGCCGCGCTGCTTATACTTGCAAATTGTAAATAAATAAAATAGAAAAACTCACCAGGAACTTCCATCCTTTCTTTTAAAACAGAGTAGAAAAACGTTTCTTTCTTGAACAGTTTCAATTCCTTTACCATATTTGCTTTGGCAGCATTTTTGGAAACTGCCTTTATGAAGAAATGCAAAACTTTCTTTTCAAAGCTGTCCAACGTGAGATTTACTTTAAGTTTCCAGTAGTCACACAAAAATCCCAACATTTTGGTACTTGCATGGTCGATGACGAAATCATCAATTGACACATCTTCATCTGTATAACCAGCTTTTTTTACAATAAACTTCACATCTTCTTCGCTGAGGTGATTTAAATTGCGCGAATTATTATCGTTCATTTTAAAAGTACCTCTAGTTGAAGACTGATTACGTATACTATATTACATGTTCATGTAATTTACATAATTGTTAACATTTCTTAGCTCATTTCTATTACTAATTGTTTGAAGAGAATTCAACCAGCATCTTATCTAGTATGATAAGGTGCTACTTGAATTCTGTTCACTCTGTTTGTCAACTAATCCCGAAGTCATGCGAAAGACGTAACAGTAAGCTGTAAAATAAACAGCA
Source organism: Crambus lathoniellus (assembly GCA_949710035.1). NCBI lineage: Eukaryota > Metazoa > Arthropoda > Insecta > Lepidoptera > Crambidae > Crambus > Crambus lathoniellus. Next base: position 16,855,003 of record OX453303.1, on the reverse strand, counting down.
AATCCGTTGATAAAGTACATAGCTATATCTACAGGGTTATTTTTTTAACACCCATAACCTTTAAAGAAAATTACGAAACACATGTTTTTAATTTAGAGCCATTCATAGGTATCCTAAAAAAGTACATAGCTATATCTACAGGGTTATTTTTTTAACACCCATAAAATTTAAATGTTACATTAAAGAGTCGCTGATGAGCAAAGGATACTATAAAGTAGACGATTATTTGAATGACCGCAATGCATGGTCATGATGTAACACATAACATAATCAATGTTTAATATGATGTATTTTTATACTAAGCAATTGTTGTATTAGTAACGATATGTTTTTTTTTTGTAAATGTCGTTACCTAACTAAGAAACGCTGGCAAGTTTCTTGCGCCCATTCTTCTTGTCAGTTAAAAAAGTCTTGAATGGGTGGTAGGAAAATATTGACGATTCATAAGTACATATTTATTATGTCTAAGTGAATAAAGAATATTTTTATCTTTTATCTTTATCTTTAAAGAAAATTACGAAACACATGTTTTTAATTTAGAGCTATTCATAGGTATCCTAAATAAAACTGCGCGCGCTAACGCCCCCCGCGCGCCTGCGATTTCTAGACTTCATTTTGACATTTTGCCTAGCTACAACTGCGTGGCAGATATAACTCTGCGCGCGACTAGGGCGTTCTTGGCGCTTGATAACGTGCATTTTTTTGTTCTAAGCTTATGGAAAAGATTAGTATTCGATTTGGATCGCGCGCAGACTAAACAGAAAACACACATAGTTTTTTATAAATGTATACTTAATGCCTGGAAAAAAATTGATGGTGATAAAAAAAGAACCCTGTATACTTCGATCAACAATAACACGTATCTATATTATTATGTTAGTTACTTATATTGTTTGCACGATGTTATACAGTAGGTAGATACGTTTTGCGATAAAATCAACCACACAAGCGACTATCAAACATAAATAAGGAAAGAAATACAACGACCTCCGGACTCCGTGGGCCTAATGGTGTACGCACCGATTTTCACGCTACCTCTGAGGTCCCGGGTTCGATTCCCGGTTGAGACAATGTCGAAATCTAACTTATCGATATTTTCTCATGTATGGGTGTATGTGGTAAACTTCTTCTTTCTTGCCGATTCCCAGAACAGAGGTGGCTAAGCTTTGATTTGGGATTGAAACAATGTAGGTACCTACTTATGTGATATTGTCCCAGTAGGTAGGTACTTACCTAATTATTAAGTTATTATGAAAATTACGAACTCTGGATGACTTCGCGGTTATTTAAAAACACGATACTGCAGCAGTTATTTATTTATGAATTTGAAATACACGAACGCTGAATTCAGTTTAGACAACATATTTCATAAAATATAGCGATCAACAATCTCTTCAAAAATATCGCTTACACGCTTCCGGTATCGAACATCTTGCATCGCAGTTTGAATGAATTCAGCACTACGAGACACTTCGTTAACCCTATACGAACCATCAGGGTGGTTGAATATTTTCTCTCGAACCTCTACCTCCATAGTGGTGATGGGCACAATGAGTGACGCTTGAACGAGAGCAAACGGAAGGCTATCTTCATAGCATTCTTGTAATGTTCCTCTATCTATTATTAAGTTAATATCAACATTAGATGCTGCAAGTTCTTCAGACAAGGATTCGTAATAGATATCTATTAAATCAGTTACATTACTTTCCCTTACATCTCTACGCGTGCTGAAATAAATAAGTGATGATAAATCTAGCATAGGAGAGCAATATATAACAGTTTGGAAATCAACAAAAATTGCATGAATGTTGCCATCATTTTCCTCCTTCAAGAATATATTATTTGTCCAAAGATCCCGATGTACCACGGCATTTCTGTATTTTGAACTAGGCTTCATGAGAAAGAAAGCTTTGTCATATAGCTTAGTTACAACTGATTCGACTTTTTCGATAAATGTTGGGTTACGTCTATGTTTCGAATACACTTTCAGGTAGTCTATCACAGCATTTCTTCCTGCATTTCTCCAATTCAGCCCTCTCTCTGGTTCTTGCAAATACTCGCTATATTCATCCCAGATTCTGAAAGGTCTTTTAAGCTCTTTGCTTTGTTTTTCCTCATAGATGTAAGACTGGGCATGAAACTTAGCCATTGTTATCACACACGCCTTTAGCTCGTTGAGTGGAAGGGTGTACCGGTGATCGGGCATTTTGTATCCCAAAATAGTAACGTCTTCAAATACGTAAAGGTCTTCTCTGACGAATAAGCAAGTTGGACGCCACTTCGATGTTCCTACAAAAGAAAAAAGTGTTCGTTTATGGGTCTCTTAGGAAGACTCAATCAAGGTCAATCAGCGAGCGACTTCAAGGTGACCGACGATCTGGTGAAGGTCGCGAGAAGCCGCTGGATGTGGGCAGCGCATGACCGATCGTTGTAGAGATCCTTGGGGGAGGCCTATGCCCAGCAGTGGGCGTTGTAGGTACGGATATGATGATGATGACAAAAAATATTAGTAGTGTAGTAGGTACAAACCGTGCCGTAGACATCTAGGTAGGTACTAGTTTTATGTACATTCATAGGTATGAAGCATAGGTATGTACATAAAACTAGTAGTTAGTACTGTGCGCTCTTGAATTAACAATCTCAAACTCAAAAAACTCTTTTATTCAAATAGATTTACAAAATGAAATACTTCTGAACATGTAAAACTTTTATAATTTGGTTCTCAACGAGTCACAATGTAGGTATCTCGATAGGAAATATTTCCCCAATAAGTTAGGTACCTACAATGTTACTCGTAGAGTGTGTCACACTGGGGAAAAAAAATCCACTGCAAAACAAACAACAGAATTGATTTACCTATATTTCAGACTCACCTTTTTCAAATTTCTTGAATAGATCGTTCAACATTACGTATTCCTTTTTAAAAAATGACAACTCTTTCAAATACTTTGCTTTCCATTCGTCAAACCTGGGAATGCATTTTACGAAGCACTTAATTTGCTTCTTCTTCACTTCATCAGACAGAACGTCTACTGTTAGCGTTAAATGTTCACCTAAATAACCCACTAAGTTGCTAGAAAAATCTGTAATGGTCCAATTAAGAGGTGTTATGTATCCAATTTGTTTTATTATTATTTCAATTTCTTCGTAAGTTAATAATTCCATAGCGTTGCGTTTCGCTGATAATGATTTAAATTATAAACTAAATTATATCACGTTGTGTGATAAAAAACCAAGGTGTTTTAATGAATATGTTACACTCTTAGAAGCAATCGCTCATTGAGCGAAAAAACAGCTCATAACGCGTTGTGGTCACTGTATTCTATTCTAATCAACAACAATGTAGGTACCTACTCAATAACTGTAACAAAACTAGCTTTCCACCCGCGGCTTCACCTGCGTGAACTAGACGATGTTAGCCCGTGCGTGGGAAGAAAATATTATACCTGGGTAAAAAGTAGCTTAAGTATATAAGATTACAATTTCTCCGTTTTGATACTGTTTGGTACACTAACTAGAACGCGTCATGGCCACAATGCGTTGTAGTCGTAGAACATGACAGCCATGCATGACACAAATTAGGTATGCTATGTAGTCTTTCTGTGATTGTCACGACGACGAGTCGTGAGCGTTTTTACAAAAGCCAAAGCACGATTTCACGATGCGGTTATTTTACTGTAACCACAACGCATGATGAGTTGTTTTTTCGCTCAATGAGCGATTCCTTACTCAGAGCGTAACAAATATATTTGCAATGCAGTCAGATCTGATAAAAAGCTATGTGTATTTGCTTTCTAAATAAAAGATAGGTAGTTATTTACTTAATTATAAGTAGCGTTGACATCACATCAAGCTGCCTAGTGACAACCAGTCTAATTTGATCTATCTATACTAATATTATCTATATAGGGAAAAATTTGTTTTTTGTTTGTATGTTTGTCATGGATAAACTCAAAAACTACTCAACCAATTCAAAATCTTTCATCAATAGAAAGCTACTTTCTTCCTCGGTAACTAAGGCAAATTTTTTTATCCCGCTTTTCCTACGGGAACGGGAATCACGCGAGTAAACCGCGGGGAGCCACTTGTACGTGATTAGGGTGCGCGGGACTGTGATGATTAAAACATTCCGTAACTTTAAGGCTTTTTATTAAACTTATAAACCAAACACACTTTCCGTTGTATTCAAGTCCAAAAATGGTTCTTTTAAGATTTTCTTCAACTTCTTTTCCTTTATGCTTTCGTAGTTCGGAGTCCAAAACTGTGTAACTTTTGGTGCGAACGGTCCGTTGAGTTTTGGGGTTTCTTGAGGTTCCTCATCGGAGTCAGAGTCCACCTTCATGGTCTGTTCCTCTTCGTCAGGAGTTTCTTCCGGCTGTTTTTGTCCAGACATGTTTTGCAAGAACGATGTACAGAGCAAACTCACGGGCGGTACCATGTGTGGAGAAGCAGTTAAAAACTGAAAATTAAAACAAGGCTGAGTTAGCATAAGTTACAAACACGGTTTGAGTAAAAAATAATTTAATGAAATATTTTAGAATTGCTAATTGCTAACTGTACCCGTCTCGAACTACATAATTGCAAAACCAATATTTAACACAGATCTATAAATTAGGTACATAATACACTTCCATCATATCAACTAAACATCTATATCTAACTAAGAGCTGTTTCAGACTATAGCGTTTTATACGCATACGCATACATGCGCTTCCATAAACGAGTTTATACGCAAGCTCGTTTTTGGAAGCGCATGCAGGCGCGTATAAGCGCACCTTTTGCCACACGCGCAACTCGTATGAGCGTTAGCGCGCTTTTTAAGTTCGTATGAGACAAAGAGACCACTGACACCACTACCAATTCGAGCGAACACGCCGAAATATCCGGGTTTTTGAAACGCGTAATGTAACGCGGGTGTAAGCGCGTATGCCGAAACGATCGTTTACACGCAGAAAAAACATTAGTCTGAAACCGCTCTAACGCTCGAATAATATAGTTTGGGAGAGTCTCAAACATCGCCCTATTGCATTAAATGACAAAAATATGAGAGACGCCATGATGTCCCAATGCTCGCCATGCTCCCAAAGTCGAGTCGCTTTCGAGTAGTTACTCAGGCGTAAATCATTAGGAATTGATATATTTCTTTCTGTGCAAAAATAGACCTCGAGCTAAAAACCATGTAACACTGTTCTAGGATTTGAGATCTTAACACGTACAAAATAAGAACTATTTTAGTTTACCTGTAACAAGGCTTCGTGCCCTGTGGAATTGGCGTCAAACGATTGTAAGTCTAAAGGCGCTGCGGGCTGGACTTCAGACAGTTGCTGTTCAGCTAACAATGTACTGAAGTTGGAAGAGGGCAATATACGACGGGACATCACTTCTAAACGGCCTTCTTCTTTGTGCTCCGGTTCTACGCTGTATATTTCCTGTAAAAGTAATTAGTGTTTTTCTTCACATATTTATATTTCGAAAGACAGGTAAATAATTAAGGAATAATCATATGTACGTTAAATTAAATAGGTTTAATAACCCAGGAAGAATAAAAGTAATTCTAACTGAAAATTGAAAGTATTTTAAGAGTAAGTAGGTAAAATTGTGATAGAAAAAGCCACCAACCCACTCCCAAGAATAAAATGTTTCCTATTCTTACATAATCGGATTGTGTATGCATAAAAACATACTTTCAAGTGTTTCAAAGTCACGATCGATACAATATGCAAGTCAGAAAACTTCAATATTTTGTAGCATACTTACAGAATCATTCCTCATTACATAAAGTCTGACGTCATCATCAGACGAAGCACCGAATGTGCACAATTTAAACACGCCAGTTTTCGGATTTAGCAGGCTTTTTCTAGATAGTATTGGCGATGGATTATGCGGACTGAATACAAAAACTGAAACAACAATAGATCCATGAATAACGTACTCTCTATGACATACGCAATAAGAACGGTTTTCGTTAATAAATAATAATAAATTAATATTGAACACCATCACACATATTGTTGCAATACCAAATAAAGTAGCTAAACCACTTGTGTTATTGAAACAACCAAGATAAAATATCGAAAAGTAAGTTAACACATTTACCCGATCGGGAATCGAACCCTGAACCTCAGAGATAGCACCAATTGAAAATCGGTGCGTACACCACACCCCACTCGACGCTGGCGGTCGTCTAACACGTCAAACAGTACATCAAAACCATTTATCTTATAATGTGACAAAAAATACATAGCGCAAATAAAACTTACTATCATTGTTGGTAGTGGTGACGGCCATTTTGTTCGAGAATGGATCAGCTGTGAGATCTGTGGGATTTATTTGGACTAACCACTTTACAGTGAGCGACAAAAGACTCCATACTGCAAGACATTTTTCCGTAGTACAAACCAGCTGAAAGAGAGACGATTAGTTAAACCATTTAATTTTTATATTACACTTGCGGATTCTCGCAGTTTCACCCGCGTGGTACCCGTTCCCGTGGGAATATCGGGATAAAATATAGCCTATGTCACTCGGGAACAATGTAGCTTTCTAATGGTGAAAGAATTTTCTAAATCGGTTCAGTAGTTTCGGAGCCTATTCGTTGCAAACAAACAAACAAACAATCAAATCCTTCCTCTTTATAATATTAGTAGAGAAGTATAGATTTTACAAAACAAATTTGATTACAATAAACAAAATTTTATTTGGAACCATAACTTGCCAAATGATGCTACTCATAAAGCTAAAGCCGCGTTACATCGCGAGGCGTGCGACACGAATGGTTCGTCTCGCATGCCTCGAGCTGTGTGGACGTGTGCTCACAGTGAGCATTCGCGTCATACGATCATTGCGAACGCCGCCTCAGTACGAGCCCTGCGCTCCGTGTGGACGGACAGGTGTTGTTTGCGTGTTCTACTGACGAACACCGTGCGTGGTGGTTTGCGTGCTCAGCTTGAGCATGTGTCGTTCGGGACGCACGTATAAATGTACCGTCGTATGCCTCAGGTTGAGGCATGCGAGACGAACCATTCGCGTCGCACGCCTCGCGATGTCTGTACGCGGCTTAATCCTAACATAGTGTTTGTTTAATATACCTACTTAAAACTAACATCATGTGCAATCACTAAAATTCTTACTCAATTATTATTATTTACCGTCACTGGCACACGAGCCCCAAACGCCGTCACTTGAAGCTAGAAGAAGAAACAAGTGGCGACTACCGGCGTCAACAGTGTGCGGCGAGTTTATACAATAATGTATGAAAATTACAGGAAATAGGTCGGTGGCGGCGTTTTGTGGTTGTGGTCGGTGACCCGTGTGCGGCCAGGCTTATTTATACCTTGTAGTTTTTTTAGTACTTACATAATGAGCTGCATCTTGATTCCCGAATTTGACATGAACCCCTTTAGGCCGCAAAGCAGGATGAGATAGAGAGGTTCTCAAGCTACACAAATGCGTATCCCATAAGGTCAATTTGCATCCAAACCACGCCGCTATAAGGGAACCATCTTGGGAAACAGCCACTCCTCCCATATCGAAATCCCCATCCTTCTTAACATCAGAATCAAAAACGTCAGCGTCGAATAATGATTGCTCTTTATGAATGTTGAAAAGCTTCCTAATAATGTCATTGCGTCTAAAATTTTGAGTCAAGTAAGGAAACTCGTCGCATTCCCCTGAAGGTAGACCGTCACCAATTTTGAAGCTATTCAAAACATTACTCGACATAAACTGCGCAATCCCTGAAGAGTAGTAACACGCTGTTAAGCAGCTCCATGCTAACTTTTTGGAGGATTTTTCTCTTTTTTCTCTTTTCCATACGCGGAATTTTTGGTCGGCGCCGGCGGACACGCAAAATTCGCCTTTAAAGTTAAGTGCTAGAGAGACTACATTGCATCCACCGTGGGAGAGGTTGGCACAAGTGTTAAGTTTGAACGGGGAAGAATTCTTCTGTTGTAGGCTCCAGAACTTGAGCATTTCTTCGGGGTACATTTGGCCGTCGTTTCGGTACTCGGAGGTGACGAGCCATTCTCCGTTCCCGCTGAGGGCAGCGCACGTCACTTCTGTCTCTAAAGGTAGTAGATTTCCACGATTCGGAGGTATACTGTTCATTCCGGTTATATCTATCTGCAATTTAATGATCAATTCTAAGAAATGAGTTGTCTAGTCTGCCCTTTTACTCATGAAACAAATTCTAATGGCCATTAATGAATTAATGTCAAACGTTAAATTCGTGAACCTTATCGCCTTGCAATAAAGCCCTTACTATGACGTTTTACAATTCCCATGCAATTTTTTTCAATAGTGAGGGGGCTGATCTTCAAGTTATGAATATAGCTATTGGAGATCCCTTTAATGTCAATTGTAATCTAACTTTAAAAACAACCTCAAAATGAGTGTTACACGAATTTAGAAATTAATTAAGTGTAAGTAACAAAAAAAATGTTAACTTTACCAGACATAACTACATTGGCAATATACTATAGAAATACATTATTTCTTACATTGTACAGCACTTTATCAGTAGTAGTGGAATACAGCTGCAGATGTCCAGTCCTTCCCCCCATGAGGAGTGCACCCAAAGTCTTGTGGTACAGGAGCGAGGTGCCGATCGCTCGAGCCACTGGCGACAGCCCACCGCACTCCAATATTGTTGACACAACGCGCATTTGGGCGCTCGCTATTACTACAGCTGTAAAAAAGGAAAACAATGGAAGATCATTGATTTTATGTCAAGTCAAGTAAATTTTGTACAAGTGCGACAACGTTTTCTGTTCCGGTGGCCAAAAACTGGAACTGACGTGTTTTTTTTAATGTGAATTTGCTTGCTGTCAAGTTGTTGCCCAACCATTGCTGCCGGTTCTTCTTCTTAAAAAGAAAGGGCCGGTTAAATTCTATTTGTGTATTTGTAGCACAAAACGAAGAAAAAATACATAGCGCCGCTGTCACCGGAGTGCCCGAGCTTCACCGGCGTCTAATGCCATTAATTAGCGCGCTATTTGATATAATACGCAGGTGTAGCCGGGTCTTAGCGAACTAATTTGATACAATTAGTGCGCTAAGACGCGCATGCCGTTATTAACGCCGTTATGCGTCACGCAGGTGAAGCCCCGGCAGAACAGAAAAGATTGTAGATCTTGTAGTTTGTGGAACAGCTGACTTTTTTAAACCTATGAATGCAGTTAAGTAATACTTAACTAATAATATACTATATTCCTTTTCAAAAATAAAAGAACGTTTCCTTTGACAGAAATTTACTATCACATTATTTCGAATAATTCCACCCTGTATACTTACAATTGTTGGTAAGTGTGATAGCAATATGAGAGTTGTTCACAGAAATATATCGTATCATTCCAGGCAGTCGAGGAATAAACATTTTTTCATTTGCCTTAGTTGAGAGATTTCCTATTGTCCATTTGATCAATACTTTTTCCATTCCACCAGAAAAGAGGTAATTGCCTGATAAATTAAACAAATAAAAAAATTATTACTAAGTTAATTGCTTAAATTAACAATAATAATAATGCTTCCTCCTTGTAAGTATTTTTTCTTTATATATTACTTTGTGTGTAACAAAGGAATACATAAAGAAACAATCACAAACACAGACCAGGAGGTGAAAAAAAAATCTTACTAATATATATTTTTTTTTAATTTTTTTTATATCCACAACGAAGCAGCACTTGCTTTCATCACACCTGATGTAAAGTTTGGATGTTTGATACTCATTCACGGCAAAATGGATCTGGATGAAATCTGGCACAGAGATAGTAAGTCTAGAACTAGATGTTAGTCTAGAATAGCTCGTTCCCACGGGAAAACATTGTGTAGTTCACGCGGACAAAGCCGCGGGCGGAAAACGAGTAATTAGATAAGAACAGATAAGCTCAACTCACACTGGCGCAGAGTCGAAACGACAATCTGAAATTTTACATCCATTTCTCAGAAGAAATATGCGCATTACAGAGTGGAGATAAGGGTGAATTTGCTTTGTGAAATTTCAGATTGACGCTTCGACTTTGCGCCTGTGTGTGTTGAGCCATAGGGGGAGTGAGTGCATAATATTTAAGCGCTCTTACTCATGGGACGCCTGTAACTAGTTTTAAGAACTCTTACACACTTACCTAGTTCAGAAAAACATACAGCCATTGGAGGCAAATGGTGCCAGTGCATAACTTCTCTTGCAATAGTAGAATAATGAAATAAATTGCCTCTAATGACTGTGACTCGTCCTAAAGTGTCTGTCATTGCTACAGCATTCTCTTTGCCATGAGCTGCTACTGACAGCACCCGTAATTTATTGTAATTCAATATTCTGAAAAAAGCACAGAATTATTATTATTGTTTTAAAAGATTTAATAAATACAGAGTTTAGATTAATTAATTAGCTCTTGATTAAATTCAGAAATATTGAAGGATCCAAAAATATCTAAAAATTAAGTAGTCATGTGATAATTTTATGCTCTTTTACTGGTAAGAAATAATTATCAAAATTCTAAGGCCTAGATTATAGTATTGAACAGACAATAATCTGTCTATGATTGCATACATACTCTGTTCTAACATGTGGTTGATTAAGATTTTGTATGAAAATACATTTTGTTCCATTTGATATAGCAGCAAATCGTTCACTATTGCACCATCCAAGAGATACTGTTATCATGCCTGTAGAAATGGGTTTAGTTTCAGGATATTCTTGCACTAATTCACCAGTTTTTGTGGAATATTTGGCGAGGTGTAAGAAGTCATATGGGGTTACTGAAGTGGTGACAACACAATTTTTGCTGTCAAATAAATTGAAGGATACCACAGAAGAGTTCTCTGGAATCACAAGTTTCTGAAAAAAAAAAAGATTTGTTTGGAGGGTTTTGGTTAAACTAAAGAAAAGAAACCATGTATGAAAATATTTAGTACTAGCTTCCGCCCGCGAGTTCGTCCGCGTGGACATACTTATACGTGGAAATACTTAGGGGACCAATAACCAGGATAAAAAGTATTCTATGTTTTAATTTCATAAAAATCCGATCAGCCGTTTTTACGTGATTAGGCGGGTCCTCCCTCACCAAGCGAGCAGCCTCGCGCGAGGCAGAACGTTTGCCACGAGCGGCGGGCCTCGCACGAGGCTGCTCACTTGGTGAGGGAGGACCCGCCTAATCACGTAAAAACGGCTGATCGGATTTTTATGAAATTAAAACATAGAATACTTTTTATCCTGGTTATTGGTCCCCTGAGTATTTTCTCGAATGTCCACGGGGACGAAGTCGCGGGCGGAAGCTAGTAAATAATAAGTGTCTGTTTCACAATCAAAAGTTCTGATTAGCTTAGGTACCAAGAACTTTTAGGGTAAGTACTTAAGATGATTTCGGTTTCTATACCCTATTTACCCCCTGGGTTTGATTTTCGGAAAACTACGAAATGGGTTGCCTATTTGTTTTAAGAAGTAAGCCTACAAAGTTTCAAGTTGAAATGTCTATTTTACCCCCTGATTTTTCATTCAACACTAAGATAAGATAAAGATAAAAATATTCTTTATTCACTTAGACATAATAAATATGTACTTATGAATCGTCAATATTTTCCTACCACCCATTCAAGACTTTTTTAACTGACAAGAAGAATGGGCGCAAGAAACTTGCCAGCGTTTCTTAGTTACAAGTTTGTAGGTAACGACATTTACAAAAAAAAACATATCGTTACTAATACAACAATTGCTTAGTATAAAAATACATCATATTAAACAGTGATTATGTTATGTGTTACATCATGACCATGCATTGCGGTCATTCAAATAATCGTCTACTTTATAGTATCCTTTGCTCATCAGCGACTCTTTAATGTAACATTTAAATTTATGCAATGGTAGTTCAATTATACGCTGTGGAACTTTATTAAAAAAGGCTATGCTTTTCCCCAGAAATGAGGCTCTGGATTTTTCTAGCCTAAACTTGGGAACGACAAGTTTATCTTTATTTCTTGTGTTAAAGCGATGAATATCGCTCTGCTTTACAAATGTATTATAATACTTTTTCACATAGATTATATTTTCATAGATGTATTGTCCTGCAACAGTTAAAATGTTTATTTCTTTAAATAGATCTCTTAAAGAATCTCTCGATCGGAGGTTGTAAATGGCGCGAATAGCCCTTTTTTGGAGCACGAATATACTGTGAATGTTAGCGGCTGAGCCCCACAACAAAAGGCCGTAGGACATAATACTATGAAAATAACTAAAATAGACTATTCTAGCCGTTTCAATATCGGTTAAGAGCCTTATTTTCTTAACTGCGAATGCGGCCGAACTGAGTCTACTCGCCAAGGCTTCGATATGAGGATCCCATTGTAGTCGCGAGTCTAATATAATACCTAGAAACTTTGTATTGTTAATGAATTCGACCATATCGCCGTCTAGTCTTATATGAAAATCAACTTGTCTTACGAAAATTTTAAACACTTAGTTTTCTTTGAGTTTAATGATAAATTATTACTATTAAACCAATGTGACACTTTTGAAAGAGCACTATTCACTTCGTCAGAACAGTCATCACCTCTATCTACTTTAAAGACTAGAGATGTATCATCGGCAAATAGCACTGTCTCACATAAATTCTTCGCGTAGTAAGGAAGGTCATTTATGTATATTAAAAACAACAGCGGGCCCAATATTGATCCTTGGGGTACGCCCATAGTAATGGGAGCTCCGGTAGACTCAGTTTTATTAATAACTACCTTCAGAGTTCTTTCATACAGATATGAATGCATAAGGCTTACTGACATTTCAGAAACACCATAATGTTTTAACTTCCTTAATAGTGTTCGGTGATCAACACAATCGAATGCCTTGGAAAGGTCACAAAAAATAGCGATTACATCCTGCTTGTCCTCCCAGGCATCAAGTACATGTTTTAGAAATGCAACCCCAGCATCAGTTGTACTTTTACCTTTTGAAAAACCAAACTGTTTCTCATGCAGTATACTATTTAATTTAAAATATTCTAAAAGTTGAGCATAAATTAATTTCTCAAATATTTTACTTATTGCTGGTAGTATGGATATAGGTCTAAAATTTGCTGGGTCACTTTTGTCACCAGCTTTAAACAGAGGAATAATTTTACTATTCTTCATTAAATTAGGAAAGACCCCTTCACTTATACATTGGTTAAAAATTATTGCTAATGATGGAGCTATCACATCAATTATTGATTTGATGATACTTGTAGATATGCCCCAGAGATCTTCTGTTTTCTTAATATTTATTGCTTTGAATGCTTTAATAATATCTTCGGTAGTGACATAGCTAAAACTAAATGTTTCCTGGCACTTGTTCACACTTCACCCCTATTTCAACCTTTTAGTGGTTGAATCATGTTCAGCGTGTTAAACATCAAAATAAATGCCATTTTTGCAATCGTCATCCCATTAAACCTCAATAACGACATCCATATCGATTTGTAGGTTTATTTATCACATTTAACCTCTAAGGGGTTGATTTTCGAAAAAATACAAAATATGTGTTTGCTTATTTGTTTAATTTCCGACCATAAGCCTAAATAATAAATTTAATGAAGGACTTTCCAGATACAACATTTCATCCCCCTTTTCACCCCTTTGCGGGTGGAATTGTCAAAAAAGCTGACACAGGAAAATATTAATTTTCAATTGCCAGCCTAAATACAAAATTTGAAGATCCTAACTTCAAAACTGACGGACTTTCATACACATATTCATCCCCTATTTTACCCCCTGGGTTTGATTTTGGGAAAATTACGAAATGGGTTGCCTATTTGTTTTAAGAAGTAAGCCTACAAAGTTTTAAGTTGAAATGTCTATTTTACCCCTGATTTTTCATTCAAAATTTTACCCCTATTGCAACCTTTTAGGGGTTGAATCATGTTCAACGTGTTAAACATCAAAATATATACTACTAGCTTTCCGCCCGCGGCTTCGCCCGCGTGGACTACACGACGTTATCCCGCGGGAATGTGATATTTTTCAGGAAAAGTAGCCTATGTCCTTTCTCAGGCTCTAGACTATCTCTGTACCAATTTTCATTCAAATCGGTTCAGTACTTCAGGCGTGATTGTGTAACACACAGACAGACATTTTCGCATTTATAATATAAGTAAGGATTTTTGCAATTGTCATCCCATAAAACCTCAATACCGACATCCATATCGATTTTTAGGTTTATTTATCCCATTTAACCTTTAAGGGGTTGATTTTCGAAAAAATACGAAACATGTTTTTGCATATTTGTTTTACTTTCCGAACATAAGCCTAAATAATAAATTAAATGAAGGACTATCCAGATACAACATTTCATCCCTTTTCACACCTTCGGAGGTGGAATTGTCAAAAACGCTGACACAGGTAAATATTAATTTTGAATTGCCAGCCTAAATACAATATTTGAAGATCCTAACTTCAAAACTGACGGACTTTCATACAAACATTTATCCTCTATTTCACCTCCTTAGGGGTGGAATTTCCAAAAACCCTTTCTTAGTGGATGCCTACACTATATAACGTATCTATGTGCAAAATTTGAAGTCTCTAGGTTCAGCGGTTTGGGCTGTGCGTTGATATCTCAGTCAGTCAGTCAGTCAGTCAGTCAGTCAGGACTTTGAATTTTATATATTTAGATTTCCTAGACTTTTTTGTTACTAATGAGTTTTCGAATTACCTAAAAACTATCTAAAAAAATCCCTGTTGCAATCAAATGTACCCATGATTGTACATACATACTAGCCCTTTTGGTATTTGGTATTGACACTTTTCCGCATTTAGACTCATATTTGGTCCGTTATGCGTGAACATGGCTAGTCGAGCCATCCTAGCTCCTTCCAGAAGCGCAGAAGCCTCCTGGGGCGTTCACAGGCTTCTAGGAGCGACCTCACCTCTGTGAGGATTTCTGTTCGTTGTGCGGCCAAACCTACGCACTCCAGGATCACGTGGGCGGCTGTTTCCTCATACTAGCCCTTATTTTAGTATGAAGTGAGTGGGAGCAGTACAGTCATTTGGTGCTAAAAAAGGAGGTTACCTGGAAAGTTTTCCTGAGTTTTGAAAATTGGTGATTTGATAGATTTCGAGTTGCTCTTTTCGAATTTTCACGTTGCCACCTCGTATCTTTGCCACTCGCACCACTATATTGGAAAAGGCACTCGAAAACCGGTTTATTCGAATAATTATGGTTTGACTCAGTTTACGATAAAAATAGTCATGCAATAAATTAAAATAGAGAAAATTTCCTACAATTTATGTAGTAACCTTCTTTTTCCCCAGCTCTGGAAACCTTGTTGATAATTATTTCTTGCAAATGCAAAAAGGGATGTCGGGGCGCCTGTGGATGCAGAAAGCCTGGATTAAAGTGCTTTGTTATATGCAACAATTGCAATAGTGTCTGTGATAATTTGTATGTTTCACTACAATATCATATGATGGCTGATTGGAAATGGAGAAGAATAATATATAAAAAGAAAAAAAAAACATATGATAGCGATGAGGAGGAAGAAACAGCATATTCTCATTGAGGGTCAAGGGGTAGTCCTCTTGACTAACCTCGTTGTAGTCAACAAGCTGATGATTTCATCGCGTGCAGATGACGTGGAAATAGTTTCTATTTGCGAAATTTCGCTCAGTACCGAAGACAATGAGCTTTCAAAACCTGCTCCAAGAAGAATAGCGAAGTGAAGGAGAATGCGCAAAATCTTGTAATAGTGCATAACAAGTGGATAATGCCTACTAGAGAGGATACCACATAAAAAAATGTTTTAGCCAAACGAGTTATTTGGCTAAATCACGTGTTGGAGTGGACTTTGCGGCTCTTGTATGCTAAAACTATTGAATTTACAAAAAAAAGCTTCCTTTTTTGGTGGCAAGCGGCAAAGAGTGGCAAAAAGAAAATTCAAAAAGAGCCCACCGAAATCTATAAAATCACCAATTATCAAAACTCCCATACAACTTTCTAGGTACAACTACCGAAAATACGGGACTATAGTGTTTTAAAATAAATTAGAATTTGTATTAATACTTACTGTCTCTCTGAGTACTGCCCCATTTTCCCATGTCCAGGTTGTAAGGCATCCGTTTTTTGACAATCCATACAAGTTGTAGTCTTCATCTTTGGGGAATTCAATACCAACAAGTTCATCTACTGCATTTTCCGTTTCAAGAGTTCGAACACAGTCTCCAGTCTGGATATTGTAAACTCGCACTACATTTTCAACAATTATTGCTATTGACCTGAAAACAAAGGTAACAAATTAAATAAATGCAAAGAAACTATTGTAAATTGTAAGAAATATTTTACGTACAAATTGTACTTTTTTTTTAATAAATAAATAAAATACACATAGGTACATACTTTTTTCATAATAACAGAATGATATTTGCTACTTACTCTCCATCAGGTGAAAAAACCGGCCTGCGTTCAATTATACTCCTACCAGCTTTTCTATGAAATATGTACTTAGAACCCATATTACTATCATTTGCTGTTTTCACTCCCATTTTGATTTAAATTACATAACAAAATATTTTTCCACTATTTAAAACTTCACAACACCATATGACATAACCTCAAAATGTGTTTGACAGACAGGTTGACATTCACATGACAATAGCATGTTGCCAGTACCCAATGCAGATATTACCTTTCTTAAAACGACACACAAGATAAATATTATCTTTTGATACCGGCGCCGGCGGCGCGGCGACAGGCGCGGCGCCAGACATAGCACAAACATTTGAACAAATATCTGAACAAATGTTTGGACACAAGTGTAGCACGGGTATTTAAGTATTTGTTCAAAGCTTTGATAAAATACTACAGTACTTTGCCATGTCAGTAGGCAAAGTCAAATATTTGTTCAAATGTTTGTGCTATGTCTGGCGCCGCCCGGCGCCCGGTGCGGTATCCTACTAATATTATAAATGTGAAAGTTTAGATGTTTGGATGTTTGGATGTTTGGATGTTTGGATGTTTGTTACTCAATCACGCCAAAACGGCTGAACGGATTTTGCTGAAATTTGGCACAAGGTTACTTTGTAGCCTGGAGAGGAACATAGGCTACTTTTTATCCCGGAAGAGTATCACATTCCCGCGGGATAACATCGTGTAGTCCACGCGGGCGAAGCCGCGGGCGGAAAGCTAGTATATTATAAATTAATGTGAAAGTGTCCTTGTGGGTTTGTCTGTTTATTTGTATATCTTTACGTCAAAACGGAGCAAAAAGGATCGAACGTGATATAATAATCACTCCATACCTAGTACCTATAGCTAGGGCTTGCATTGCAAATATTCGACAAATTTTAGGTATTCAAATATTCGAATATTTTGTCTCAGACATTCAAATATTCGAAAATTATTCGAAATATTATAAAATCAAATAAAACAGGGTTTTAAGTGGTAAGAACACTCTTTTGCAATGAAATGAAAAATGCTTCTGTAAAGTTTTTATGAATATTTATTGCGACAAAATGTTATAAAATCAAACAACTTCTTTAAGCGTAAGCCCGCACAGCGATTAAAATTCGCGCGATTAAAAATCGCGATTTTGTAACACATGGAATTGTATGTAGGTACACGCAATCGCGATTTAAAAATCGCGCGAATAAAAAATCGCTGTTTGCTGTGAAATAATCGCGCGTCTTAACCCGGCGGGAGGCGTGCCTATTTCTAAAATTTATTCTGTCGCTACCGGGTAAAAGTTATAATACAGGAGTGTTTTTTTTTCATTTTTAAATATCAACTATCTGTATATTTAAACTTTGAAGTAAATAAGTAAAAATTAAAGTTTACTTATTTTATTATATTTTTTTATGTTTATCATTTTAACTTTTACAAAATATAAAACTCTTGCGTTACTGGCTGACTGACAGACAACGCACAGCAGAAACTACTGGGCGCAAGAACCTGAAATTCGACATGTATTTTCCTTGTGGAGTGTAAGGGGGGACTAAGAGAGGATTTTTGGAAATTCCTGCTCTAAGGAGGTGAAAAAGGGGTCCACGCAGATAAAGTCGCGTATGGCTAGTATTTTTTCAACTGACATTTCAACTTC
This sequence comes from Crambus lathoniellus, assembly GCA_949710035.1. Classification (NCBI taxonomy): domain Eukaryota; kingdom Metazoa; phylum Arthropoda; class Insecta; order Lepidoptera; family Crambidae; genus Crambus; species Crambus lathoniellus. Next base: position 16,836,947 of record OX453303.1, on the reverse strand, counting down.
AATTACAAAATGACATACAGGTCTCGGCCTCACTTTTTGCAAACTTAGGGCTTAGTATCTGAAGTCGAAAAGCATTGAAGTGTCAAGCCCTGAATCGTATCGACTTGATATTAATGGTAGGTATGTACAGTCACGAGCAATAATATGTATACAACATAGGACTGTGTCATATTACTAAAAAAATAAATAAATAAGGTAAATAGGGTTTAGGGTATTAAATCATTGTGTAACTATCCGTGTTTTTGCAAAATCTAGTATTTTCACAAAAATCGATTAATCCATTCATCCTACGACAATATTAAAGGCAACAACCGTTACTGACTGATCTATCGACGCAAAGCTCAAGTCACTGAATGGATTGCGTTGAAGTTTGGCATGCAGATAGTTATTATACCTAGGCATCTGCTAGGAATGTATTTCTCGAAATTCGAGATCGAGGGAAACGGGGTCAAACGTTTGTATAGAGAAATAGGAAAGAATATCCATACTAATATTATAAAGAGAAAAGATATAGGAAAAATGTGATAGTAAAAAACCAGGAGCCCTATAAGTAGCTTTCAGGCGGAATATACTTATAGGGCTCCTGGTTTTTTACTATCACATTTTTCCTATACTTACAGAAATTGCATTGTGAATGCATAAAATAATTTAAAATCTCAAAGAGAAAAGATTTGTATTTTTGTTTGTAACGAATAAATTCAAATACTGGACCGATTTTGAAAATTCTTTCACCAGTAGAACGCTACATTCTTCCCGAGTGACATAAGTTATATTTTATCCAGATATCCCACGGGAACGAGTACTATGCGGGTAAAACCGCAAGGAAGCCACTAGTTGTTGATAAAAAAAGATCTAACGAGTGAACTCCGTTACTCCGAGTCTAACTCGAGTGAGTGAAGCCGCGGGTGAAATATAGCTTTAAAATAAAGTATGTTTTTTACTTTCAAGTTTAATTCTTAATAGTTTGGAAACTATTTTATTCTTACATAGGGACTCCACGGTGTTTTACGTGGTACCCATTTTCGTAGGAATATCGTGTTAAAATATATTCATGTCAATCAGAAATAATAAAGCCTTGAAAATCAGTCCAGTAGGTTTATTGAGTTTAGGCATTACAAACAAACAAAAAATCTAACTCGTACTCGTAGTTTACTCTGAAAGATCTAATCTTATCTTAATTAAGATCTCTCTTTTTAGTATGCTAAAAAACTTATTAAAAAATTTCTTAAAGCGTATTAAAACACAAAAATATAATAGTAATTATTATGTCAAACTTATTATAAAATCTTCAACTAAATCATTCCGTCCGCCGCCGCTGCTGGGTTAATTTGACGTCCCGCTCATCATACGCATGCGTACTATAGATAGTCAGAGTGAACTACGAGTACCAGTATTCTATTTTCATATAGAGGTCTGAACGCGACGGTATACTTCTGATTCTGACTCATCGTCTGGCCGACGACACGTCGGTACAATAACGCGTATTAACGTTCGGTACCAGTCAGCCGCAGTTTTAAACGGTCAAACGCTGTTTTGACGAACAGAAAATATCTACGTAATTAATGTACCTACTTTATATTGTGTTGTTTTGATGTCTAAATGGATGTAAAAAAGGTACATCGAGGTGCTGAGGTACTTATATACCAAAACGCCACGATGTCAGTCCGATTACAAAATCAGAGCTCTAATCCTATCCAACTACAGCGAGGTGTGAGACAGGGAGACGTCATCTCTCCGAAACTGTTCACAGCTGCGTTGGAGGATATTTTTAAGCTTCTGGACTGGAAAGGATGCGGCATCAATGGCGAGTACCTAACACACCTACGGTTTGCCGATGATGTAGTTCTTATGGCTGAGACCTTGGAAGACCTGAACACAATGCTCGAAGATCTCAGTAATGCTTCTCAAAGAGTGGGTCTTAAGATGAACATGGATAAGACGAAAATTATGTCCAATGCCCATGTTGCACCTGCTCCAGTTAATGTTGGGAACATTACACTCGAAGTTGTCGACCACTATGTTTTCCTGGGACAGACGGTCCAGTTAGGTAAGTCCAACTTTGAGAAAGAGATCTCTCGTCGAATCCAGCTCGGATGGGCAGCGTTCGGGAAGTTCCGGCATATATTTGCGTCCGAAATACCTCAATGTCTCAAGACGAAAGTCTTTTACCAGTGTGTGTTACCAGTAATGACCTATGGAAGTAAAACGTGGTCTTTTACTATGGGTCTCACAAGAAGGTTCAAAGTCACCCAGCGAGCAATGGAGAGAGCGATGCTTGGTATTTCCCTGCTCGATCGAAACAGAAATAATGAGATCCGCAGGAGAACTAAAACAGCCGACATCGCTCGAAGGATTGCATCATTGAAGTGGCAGTGGGCGGGACACATAGCGCGGAGAACCGATGGTCGTTGGGGCGGAAATGTTCTCGAATGGCGACCGCGTACCGGACGACGTTCCGTGAGCAGGCCCCCTACAAGGTGGACCGACGATCTGGTCAAGGTCGCGGAAAGCCGCTGGATGCGGGCAGCGCAGGACCGATCGTTGTGGAGATCCTTGGGAGAGGCCTATGCCCAGCAGTGGGCATCGTTCGGTTGACATGATGATGCTGATGGATGTCTAAATTGTCATAAAACGCACCCAACATAACATTTTTTGAAATAACAATAAAAGAACTCCAAACAAGCTTGAAAACTAATCTACAAAAACACAAAGTGTATCTTTATGTTATTAAAATTTTTATTTCTTTGCATTCACAATGCAATCTTTATTATTGAAAGATGTCGTTTTACGACTCCGTAGCTCAGTGGTTAGAGCAGTCGCCCGGATAGCGAAAGGTCGTGGGTTCGACTCCCATCGGAGCTGGTTGTGAGACGGGTCGATTTTTTCTAAATACTTCATTTTCCATTTTTCAATGTATCTTTATCTCAAGACAAAGGTTTTCAATCAATGTGTCTTGCCTTCTTCACCTATCGGATGGAGACAACCACCCTGACGGAGAAATCTGCCGAAAAGCTCCATGTCGCATGGCTATGAAGCGCTATTCTACTGCTTCTTATTATCCTGTGACTATAGTATACTAGTTAGTATACTACGCACACATGCACGTATGATACGCACACATACACAAAACAGCCAGTCAGCCCAGTGATGCCAGAATGAGGAGATTGTTTCTAAATTTTGGAATTTTAATATTTCTAGTGAGCAATTATTTTATCAAAAAGATTTAAAAAAATATTATTTTCTATGTTAGGAAAAGTATTTATTGATTGATTACTGTATTAATTGATTGATTACTCGGGGTTTTAAATTTAAGCCGGTATTGGTCGAAGCGTGGATTTTATCAGTCGCGATCTTTCAAGCTTGACGTTGATATTCAATGTGCCTCTGACCATGCGGTGATCGCTTCCTGTCTTAACAGCGTTGATCACAATGACATCATTGAATATGTACTTCTTTGTCGACATGGTAAAATCGATCTCGACTTTACCGTCGGGACTAATCCAGGTCCATTTGCGGCTTACGGGCTTGTTACAGAAGGAGTTCTCCCTCTCCATGAAGTCTGCCAGCATCTGGCCTCTTTTGTTCCGTTGCCCAAATCCAAATTGCCCCACTCTCAACTCATCACCGCAGCGTTGCCCCAGCTTTGCATTAAAATCCCCCATCATAACCGTGTTAATTTAATGGCTTTATAGTTATGCATGGCTTTAGAGATCTCCTCATACATAGCCTCCACTTCGACATCGTCGTGTATCGAATCGAGGTCGGAGCGTAGACCTGGATGACATTCAGATAATATCGTTTCGATTTTCTGAGTATCAGGTATGCTACCCTGCTCGAGACACTTCCGATGGTGATCACGTTGTTGACAAGGAACTTGTGGACGATGAACCCGACACCACCTAGGGACTGTTGGTCGCCCTCCCGGTGGTATAGTAAGTTACCGGATTGCAGGATAATCGAGTCCTACCCCTTTCTTCGGACTTAAGATAACCCAATGATATCCCAATGTAACTTACTAGTTGCCTCTTCCAACTCTATTAGCTTCGCGTCGAGCCTTAGTGTACGCGTGTTGTAGGTTGCCAGGTCAAATCGTCGGTGTTGGTAGCCGGATCTTACCCCGGCGATTATCGCAGTATGGCCTGGTGTTTCAGGAGGCGCTGCTGCCCGTCTCCTAGAGAGTTATTGCTACTAAATGATTATAGGTACAATGAGTTATTAGTAAAAATAAGAATAGTGCTAACGAATATTAAGACCAAGGATAAATGCAAATGAAAAAAGGGTATTACAAGGAATATTAAAATGAAAAACAAGACAATACCTTTTTTATACTAGTATTTTGGGGGATTTCAGAGAGATCTGGGGGAAAGCCAGACGTTCGTAATCTGGAAACACTGTAGTTCGTGTATTTCGCGATTTTTATATCGCAGTGCGTGGTAGCAAAAAATTCACGATTAAAAAATCGCGCGAATATTTAATCGCGCGATTAAAAAATCGCAGTGCGGCCTTAGCCTAAATGAACCCTGTCATCATTGAGATCATCATTACTTGGAAATTACTTGGAAAGTTGCAAAAGAAGTGACCAAACTATACTAATACTATGATGTGGTGCTGGTGTGCAAGATAAGTATGAAATCATGCTTGCTGCCCATTTTACTTTTATGAGATTTTATTTTTATAAGATACTTTAACTCTTATGTCATATATTTTTGACATGTAGTGTAATTTTTCTCACTCACACTCTGAAAGTATTTCCTGGCATTTCGTGAGAAAATTTTTATACAAGCCTAGTACTGGAAGCTATTTGCATTTTCTTGAATGATTAAAGCCCTCGCCTGCGGCTCGGTTTTCAAAACCATTCTCGACAGTTCTCAGCTGCAGTAAATGCAGCCTTATTTTATATAGAAATACGGCAGCATTCAGTTTGGCCCCATTCGGCCGCCCGGGCGTGAATCTATACTCTTTATACTAATATTATAAATGTGAAAGTGTGTTTGTTTGTTTGTTTGTGTGTTTATCCGTTTTTCACGTCAAAACGGAGCCACAGATCGACGTGATTTTTGGTCTAAGAATAGCTTGAGCTGGAGTGGAGAGTAACATAGGATATATTTCGGAAAAATAAATAAACATGGTAATTTTGTATGAAAAATCGTTAAACTGTCGTACCTTCGATATAATACTGTCATTTTTCTGACGTCGACGTGCGGTTAAAGTCAAATACCTACTAATCTTTTCAATGAGCTTAGACCAAAAATATGTACTGTAACTAGCGCCAAAAATGTCTCAGTCGCGCGTGCGCGCCGAGTTATCTGTCACGCACTCTATTTCACAGAGTATTTTTTTATATTTAGGAAGTAGAGACCAATCTTGGGCCTCTTTATTGGAATTGTATAATAAGCGCTATCTGTTGTCTGGTGCAGGCAGCTTTTGGTGTATGAACATTAGAGATAGTCTTATTAATCTTATTATTTATTAATTTAAATGGCAACTTTGTGTAAATCTTAATTAGATATAAGTGATACGAAGTTTACCTGGTCTACTATAATTTATATGGCAAAACAACGTTTGCCGGGTCAGCTAGTAGGTTATAAAGCATAGTTTACATTAGTCGAGTAGGCGGCCGAGTCACGTAGGGAGGGACAAAAAGCAGGCTAACTCGACCAATGTAAACGAAAGGGCAAGTAAACTGGGCCGAGTACTGAGCGAGTCGAGTGGTCTCGCGCGGAGCCTAGTTACTCGGCCGAGTTGTTCCCCCACCACTTGTAACTCGCTCGACTCGTCTGCCTGCACGCCCTGTGTAAACCGTTGACTCGCTCGGAAAACCAACTGGGCCCAGTACTTTTACCAGAGGTTCTGGGCCCAATTACTTTACCAATGTAAATGGTGGAAGGCGAGTCGAGTAATGCCTCAGTCACTGGGCCCAGGTTGCTAGGCCGAGCTGTTCGACTAATGTAAACTAGGCTTTTGAATGAATAAATAATATAATCTAATGTTGAAAAAATAAGAAGATATGACAAGTGATCGCGAAAAATGTGCAAAAGATGTAATAAAAACAAAAACTCCAATCTTTTTAGTAATACAGCAACTTGAAATTTTTACACATGCTGAGCTTTGATAGATTGATAGTTCCATTGTTATCATGCAATGCAACTAATACAAGCAAGGAAACACAACACTTATCCATTTGAACTTATAAATGTATGGACTATGTGTAACTTATAAAGGAATGGAATGCGCTGCACGCTTATGTGTTCCCGATAACTACAACCTTGGTATCTTCAAGGCCAGAGTGAACGGGCATCTCCTGGACAAGCATGTAACATCTTAGGCCACATCCTGTTAACAAACAAGATGGTGGTCAAATGCCTGCCCAGTTTTATATTTAAAAAAAATGTACGCATACTATGATTTGCATATTCTTAAATAAAAAAAAGTGGGGTTATATTTTGATGCGATGTAAAATAACACAAAACCTTAACAACAACAAGAATTATATAATTATACTTACTTACATGAATGACTAAAACACACAACTCGATAAAATTCTCATATAAATTACAGTTATTTAATACACGGTTGATGTTAATGTTAGCAAACAATTGCGTCGATCGAGTGGCACGAATGGGTTGGCCGAAGTGAGCGCGAGCGATCGCTTCCGTGAATAGTTCCAAGAGTTCCCGAATGACGGCGAACACTAACGAGCCTTCTTTTGGATGCGTTCACGCAAGATACGTTTGATTAAATATGATGTTTAAAAAAACGAATATTTGTATATTCGTAAACATTATTCGAATATTAAAATGGGACGAATATTCGAATTATTCGAATATTCAACTGCAGGCCCTACCTATAATCTATAACACAAAGTCGCTCTCCGCCTCTGTCTGTCTGTTACTAAGCTTTCTTCTTTTAGACCACGCAACGGATTTTGATGCAGTATTGATCGTTATTTAGAAAATTTATTCCCGAAGGTTTAAATACATACAACAAATTTTAATTAAGTACCTATTTGTATAATAGAGGAAATTCCATGTTTTGTAATGAAGCTGTTAAAAAAAACGATGTTTCTAGCGCTTACATTGCAAGTTTAGTTCGCAATTATTACCTATGCATCAAAATAATGTACAATGGAATTAAATACTATAAAAAGGCATATAAAAAGTCTGCGATAGCATATTTGTATCTATCTCATCGATTGGCTCGCAGTAATCATCCATAAGTAAAGTAATTTACTTTATTTGCAAAGCTAATTTAACTATTCAGTATAATCCTTATCTATAGAAGTTATCACAGATTTAAAATTTCACGCAACCAAAAAACCCCTGGCAGCGAAACAGTTGGCACCGCATCGCGGCACATAGCAAAGCAGAAGCGATAGCACGTATTTCACAGAGTGAATGAAAATCTTTATTAATTGTTAGTGATACGAAGTTCACCGGGTCCACTAGTGTTTAATATTGCATTTTAATGGGTAAAACCACAGCCGTCTCTATCGTCTTTACTCCTCTAACCGGTTTACTCCTCTGAGTACTAAATCCTATGGAGGTGGCATACCTACGAAAAAGTGAGGTGTAACTAAGTCACAATGTAAGAAAATCTTGGAATTCAATTTTAAACTACTTCTAATTGTCGTATTAATCGGTCCGTCATTATCGGTCCAGCCGTTTCAGAGATTAACCGGAACAAACAGACAGACAGACAAAAATTGTAAAACATGTCATTTTGGTATATGTACCGTATATTTAATCATATGCACGTAGTAAAAAGCGGTTATTTAATGTTACAAACAGACACTCCAGTTTTATTTATTTGTATAGATGTGTAGAAGATATGCCATCTCCATAGGATTCAGTACTCGAGGTTTACTCGCTGTTTACCTGTCAAACGGTGCAAACGGTGTCAAATCGGTTCACTTAAAACTACGTTGCCAACTTTATGCGCATGGCTTGTAGAAGACGATAGAGATGGCTGTGGTAAAACACGTGTGTTATGGCGCAAAAGTAAACTCATTTCTTTCTGGGTACTTAAGAGTCTGCGCGCGGTCGAAATCGAAAACTAATCTTTGCCATATAAACTTAGACAAAAAAATGTAATGTAACTAGCATACCAATTAACTCCTTCTCTGTATTATATAAAATAATAATAATTCAGTGCTAATAATTAAATTCAATTTATAAAAGTATGCAATTTTTCATCAATGTTTTCGATGTTTTCTATGACGTTATCACGTAAAATTATCGTCCATAGATCGATTATTTTTATTTGGAATTAATTTCTCTACATGCATACGTTTCTGTTGTGTTGCTATATTTTATTGAAACAATAAAGTACATAAAAGGTATTTTTTAATGTTGTATGGGACTTTTATTCTGAGCATCCAATAAGCAAATATACACGTGTGGCTGGGTTGCATGCATAGTAGGTAGGTACGGTCGCCAGCACGTCAGGTTGTAACGATGTCGATTCGTACCAGTCATTATGGATGGTTAAAAACTCCATGATGGCTGGAAACTCCATCTAGTTCTACATACTGGCCATTAATTTTATCGAGCCCTATCCTGTTCTTTCAATTCAAATTCAAAATCTTCGTTTCACGTGTCCTGTTCATCATTTTTGATTCAGTTCTACTAAAATCACCAAGCCGTACAGAGCTCTCGGAGCATTACCAGTTTTTTATACCAGTTTGAGTTGTTTGTTATAGTTTTAAATAAGTGGAACCCTTGACCCTTGGAAAGGGGTAAGTTTTCATCATCATACCCACTACTACCTACCTACCTACTTTTTGTTATTCATGTATTTTTTATCTTGTTGTTACAGTTCCTATGCTTCCTATTCTTCCGATACGTTTCTTTATTACTACCTTTACAATAAAAAGTCAAGTCCCTATAAACATCATCTTTTTATTCATCTATTATCTACAAATTAAATACTGGGCGGTGACTTCCGACGTTCCGGCTAGTGTACCACTGGCCGACGAGGACGACCCGTCGCACTGGCTCTCCGGCTACGAATTGAACACCCATCCCGTCACAAGGTTACTACAAAATGTCAAAATTTATTAATTGAAACTGAACTCTATCTGTTGAACATAAGGTTGAATTTTATTTAAAGAAATTTGACAGTTTGTAGTAACCTGACGTGCTGGCGACTGTACATGGTACAGTTCGGCTACAAACAAGTGCTATTTTAACAAAATATGTTCGTAGTACAATTATTATTAATCTTAAGTATTATTACAGGACAGTAGGAACGATAAAAACAACGATAAATTGGTATGTTTATATATTTCAAAATCGATTGTTGCCGGGCTGCGATGAAACACACCTAGGGTTACCATCTGACAGGCATTTGCCGCATTTGACAGGCATTTTGAGATATAGACAGGCGTGCGGCGAGTTATTGGGTAACTCGCCATCATAGAATCTCGTCCAGCGGCGAGTTTACACCTGAAATTTTTTGAGGTAGTAAACTGGCCACTGGTTTTTAATGTTTTTTGGCGACATTACGCCACCTGAAATTGTTGATAGTACTCTCGACCAACATCAAAGTAAACTATTTTTAACCGACTTAAAAAAAGAGGTTCTCCGTTTGACCTGTATGTATGTATGTTTGTATGTACTTATGTATAAATGTTTGTATGTGTGTATGTATGTAGGTATGTATGTAGGTATGTATGTTTGTCCGCGATTATCTCGAGTTTGGCTGAACCGATTTTGATGCGGTTTTCAGGAAAGTATTTGTAACATTTAGAATATTACAGTTTTAGTATATTAACCGACTTCAAAAAGGAGATTCATCATGATGCATTAAAAAGTGTGTAATAAAAATTATTTTGTTAAAAAATAGAACCGCCTTCAAAAAAAAATGCCATCAAAAAGTAAGAAATAATACTTCTTATATTGTATTCACACCAAATAACGTAAGTACTTTGAAGTCGGGCGGGTATTAACAAAAAACAAAAAATTGTGCATGTTTCACGCCCGACTTCAAAGTAAGTACCTACTTACGTAATTTGGTGTGAATACAATATAAGAGGTATTATTTCTTATTTTTTGATGCCGATTTTTTTGAAGGCGGTTCTATTATTTAACAAAATATTTTTTTTCCTAAATTACATGGTAACTCAGTTTTTTAATAAGTACAAATAAATTGTCACGAGCAATTTTGATTAACGTTAACATCATAGGACTGTGTCATAATAAGTCATAAAACATCTTTAATTATGTTTTTCTTCAAGTATAGCAATATGGGTATTAAGGCGAGGATTCCCGACCGAAATAGGCATGCTAACGCTTGCTCGGCCGCGCTCGATACACTTCGCGCGGACCCAGAGTGGCAGCCGGCAGCGGCAGTGAACTGTACTCGCGAGTAGGGATTGCAGTACCGGTACTGAAATCGGATTTGTATTTCCCGGTACTGGATCTACCTCAGTACCGGGAAATACCGGGAAATTCGATACTTTCGGTACTAGAGAAAATATGGTTTTATATGCTTGTTGAGCATGAAATAAAACGTTGGGAATAGTTTTAAAGATGTTTTATTAGCACAACAGTTACAAAGGAGATCAGTCAAATTGGACCAAAAAAGTAAAAGTGTCGGCCAACGAAAACAAATTGCACATTACTATTGTAAACAATGAAACAATCATTTTTTGTTACGACGTAAACAGTGTACGATTAGTAGCCAAGCAGTTATTTAAGTTTGAAAATGACATTATTTCTTCATTTTCAAACTTGAATACAGATTGGCCAAAGTGCGGCCAACAAAAATAAATTGCTGATTTCTATTGCAAATAGTGTAACCACCATTTTTTGTTATGACGTCAACAGTGTACGATTAGTGGCCAAGCAGTTATTCAAGTTTGAAAATGTATTTTTTTTCTCTTCATTTTCAAACTTGAATACAGCTTGGCCAAAATGCGGCCAACAAAATTAAATTGCAGATTACTATTGTGAATAGTGTAACCATCATTTTTTGTTATGACGTCAACAGTGTACGATTAGTGACCAAGCAGTTATTCAAGTTTGAAAATTACATTTTTTCTTCATTTTCAAGTTTGAAAATGAAGAGAAAATGACATTATTCAACAAACTAAATATTACTAACACAACTTAAACAAAAAAGAATTAACTTGTCATAAAATTTCTTTTCATTCTTAAATCTTAACTATTAAATATAATTAATAATACAGTTATTATTTACTTACTTACTTACAGTGACTGAGGATTCCGGAAGTAGTGCGCTTCCACCTTCAGCCTTTATCACCACTTAACATCAGTAAGCCTAGGATGACCACCCAAAACGTGATATGTATCGCATGATACAGCGACTTATCGACATTCAAACGTCAAACAAAACCCATAGTCTTTTGACAGTTAAACCGGATACCTTATCATATCATATCGAATTTTGTTGGTCATGCTAGGGGGGCTGGTGTGGTGAAGGCTAAGGCCCGTATTCTTGAACGACTGATCTCTTCTCAAGAACAGTTAGAAAGGGATGCATGCAACGAATACATTCATCCCTTTATAACTATACTTGAAAAGAGATCAGTCGTTCTAAAATACGGGCCTAAGTGCTACCCCGTAGAGAATAAAAAAAGACATTCTTCATTTTTTTGGTTACTTTTCGAGGATTTCAATAGTTTTTCTAATTTAAGATAAAATATCGTGATATCTGAAATATCTTGTTTGGGATTCGGAAATCTCGCTTGTGAACTCTACAACACCATCTTCTTTGCCAGAGGAACCCTCTTCATTCTGAATTCTAATGAATCTTTGATTTTGCAAACGCACCAGATCAACTAAAAGTATATCTTCATCATTGTCTTCTTCCTGTTCTATACACGTATCTAAAGCAATAGGACTCTTCTTGTAAAATATGTCGAAGATTGAAAGCTGTACTGCATAAGTAATAAAATTACAGCATTTACAGCTTGATAATAGTTAAAAAAATATTAAAATTACTAAATCTTTTTGTAGTACCGAAATTCCCGGGAAATGGGTTTTATTTCCCGGTACTACATGCGATGAAATTTCCCGGGAATTCCCGGGAATTTCAGTACCGGGAATTCCCGGGAGTAATCCCTACTCGCGAGCGCCCCGCGAATCGAAAATCATTTAAAATTCAATAAAAATTTAATAATGAAAAAAATTACTTTATGACGGCCGGAATCTCTCAGCTATTCAAGGGCAATTATTTTCATATGTTTTTCATTAACTAAAACCAAGTATACTGCAAGTAATATTATATTTGAATTATTATTAGATGGATGTTTAGAATTTTATTTGATACAGTAAAGTATCACCAATGGAAAATATAACGGCCGGAAGCACTAGATAAAAGACTGTAAAATAACATATACTTTTTGAGTAGGGCAGATGTACCCTTTGTGGCCACGTTAAGGATTTTTGGCTCTTAAGCACTAAGTACTAAATGGTCTTAGGTATTTAAGAGATAAATTATATCTTAAACTATAGATAATTTATCTACCTTTAAAGGTACATTTTTCAAATTTAAAAAAGTAAAATAGTTTTCTGTATATAATACAAAATGTGGGAGCGGTGCCAAATGTACCGCTTTTGGCACCTTATTGATAGTTATACTTTTGTAAGTATAGCGAAAAATCAAAACCAATAGGTTAAATTAATATATTCTAATGCGATAGAAACCAATCAATTGCAAAACAACAATTTAATTGTAAAAAACAAAGATTTATAAAGTATTTCATTCAAACCAAATTTCTCAAAAGTTTTATACAAAACATTTATTAAAACAGAAAATGGGATTTATTGAAAAAAAATCGTATGACTTATGGAATTCTAACGGTTGTTATTATTACCTTAAAATACCTTATTTTAATTGTCTTTAGCAAAAATGGCGAAAAGTTGTTAAGAAAACTTTTAAAGCAAAAAGTGGCCAAAACCGGTACAGTGGCCAAAATTGGGGCTTCTGCCCTACTTATGATTTGCGAGAAATCCATAGCTTAAAACACTCTATTTTCGGGAATCATCGCCTTAAATGAAAGGCCCAGACGAGTACATTTCAAAAATATATAATTTATTATTTTGTTAAAAAATAGAACCGCCTTCAAAAAAAATGCTATCAAAAATAAAATTCTATTTTTTAACAAAATATTTTTTATTTCACACTTTTTAGTTCATCACGATGAATCTTCTTTTTTGAAGTCGGTTAATATATTCAAACTGTAATATTCTAAATGTTACAAATACTTTCCTGAAAACCGCATCAAAATCGGTTCAGCCAAACTCGAGATAATCGCGGACAAACATACATACATTTATACATAAGTACATACAAACATACATACATACAAGTCAAACGGAGAATCTCCTTTTTTAAGTCGGTTAAAAATAGTTTACTTTGATGTTGGTCGAGAGTACTATCAACAATTTCAGGTGGCGTAATGTCGCCAAAAAACATTAAAAACCAGTGGCCAGTTTACTACCTCAAAAAATTTCAGGTGTAAACTCGCCGCTGGACGAGATTCAATGATGGCGAGTTACCCAATAACTCGTGCGGCCGGCGCTGGTCAGAGACAGGCATTTTTAAAGTTCGACTGCGAACCTATTAAGCACTCAATAAAAAGAAAATTTGTAGTTTTTCTCTGAAAAGTAGGGACACGAATGGCGAAATTACAGAATCGAGCAAGATCTTTCAGATTTGTCACGTTATGAGAACGTGCCACGTATTTTTCTTTTGGTGAATGCTTTGTGGAAGTTGTGGAGTAAAGAAAGAAATCGTAAGAAAGAAATGAAAATGATTATGGAAACCCCAAAAACAAAATTAATCCATGTCTTGTGAAAATTTTGATGGATTTGATTTTTCAGAACAAATAATATCTAGTGTAAAATATAAAAAAAAACCTAGTGCAGCTACCTTGACAGAAACTTTTTTGTGACAGGCATTTTTCTGAAAAATCAGGCATTCCAGTCATCTTAGACAGGCATCCCTTCTCTTATGTGTGGTAACCCTAAACACACCATAATCGTTTTTTTTTACCACCCAATTTGGGTAATATTTCAAATGATAGCAGCCCCTGTCTGTATCTGAATAAATAAAAAAAAACACAAATCGAGTAAGTACAAAGAACCGAACGTACAATACAAAGTCAAACCATTTGTGTATGCTTGTAAAATAAACTGCCCAGCAGTGGGCGTCGTACGACTGACATGATGATGATGATGAAAATAAACTGATTGTAACTTATACTATTTTGCTGCAAAGAAAACCACCTATTTAATTTTTTTATTCAAGTTTATATAATTTAGTAGAAGAGGTTGGAACGAAACGAAACGAAACGAAACTGTCATTTTGACATTTCGGAATTTCGAATTTTCGATATTTCGCCAACACGCGACGAAGTCTGTGTGTTTGTTTTATTTATTTGCAAAAGTTTTATAATTTTTTTTAAGAAAAGAAAGTGTATGTTTGATATAAAATGTCGAAAGAGATAGTTGAATCTCAGCTACAAGTGCGCTTTGTCACTAAACAAGAACAGTAAGTACATACAAACCATAAACCATAAACTGTGCCTTATACTTACCGGGAGCAACGTGGTTAGAACAATGTGGTCAATCTTTATTCTTACAGATATGCTGTGCCTGATAGTCCCTACGCCATCCAAAGTAATGTGCAGCCTACTGAACTCAATACCCTTGTTAATGCTCTTCTAAAGGAAAACAATGCTTCCTTGCAAAAATCAGTGGAATTTGATTTCTTGGTATGTGGGGAACTTCTTTGCACTTCGCTCGCAGAGCATCTGCAAGAAAAAGGAGTTTCTACTGAAGAGACACTAGAAATTGAGTATATTGAAAGGTTCCCTGCACCATCACCTCAGGATTGTTTGATGCATGATGATTGGGTGTCTGCGGTACAGGCTCACAAAAATTGGTAAGTGAACCAACATTTAAAAGTAGGGATGCAACAATACCAATACTAATACATAATTTTTTTCGATCATTAGTTATCAACATTATGATACAATTATGTACAATTCATACTTTTCCATAATTTTTACAGCTCCAAGTGAAACAACATTGTGTTTTCTCAATAAGAATCTGCCTGTTATGTAAATTTTTACTTTTTTGCATTCACAATGTAATTTTTATTATTGAAAAAGGAAAATATTTTAGAAAAAATCAAACAACAACCAGGTCTGATGTTTCTGATGGTTGTGAGACGGGTTGATTTTTTCTAAAATACTTTATTTTCAATTTTCAAGAATTTGCCTGTAATAAACTATGGATCAATTACATTATTACAAAAATGTTAAAGTAAATGAAACAAATTAATTTTTCCCTTTTACTAAATTGCCCTTTTATAAAAGGTAATGTTATTATAAAATTAAATAAATAAATCAATTGTTCATCAAATCAAAAATTGTGTCATTTCTTTTTTGTTTTACTTAGTCTTAATCCTTACTTATATTATAAATGCGTCTCTGTCTGTCTGTGTGTTACACAATCACACCTAAACTACTGAACCGATTTGAATGAATTTTGGTACAGAGATAGTCTAGAGCCTGAGAAAGGACATAGGCTACTTTTTATTCCTGAAAAGTATCACCTTCCCGCGGGATAGCGTCGTGTAGTATACGCGGGCGAAGCCGCGGGCGGAAGGCTAGTATTGATATAAAAACACATATATTCAGACAAAACTTCAAATAAATTCAACAAAATATTATCAAAAATAAATTGTAATGCATTTGTATCGTAATTTGTTATTGTTTGAGCCATTATGATGTATTTGTCATTCATATTGGTATCGTAATAGCTGTATTGTTGCATCCCAATTAACAAGTAATGGTAAAAGTATAGTATGTATGTATGTAGTAGTTTAGTTACCTTTAGTTACCTAAAAGTGGTAAAGTCCATTCAATCCAATTTTTGGTTGTAGATGGCTGTGTCTCTTTACAAATGTAAAACCCAGACATAGAACAAAAAAAACACAAACACCACATTAATGTTTGTCTTGGGTGGGGATTGAATCCCCAACCCCTGACTCCAGAGGTATAATCAGTATCATTGGGCCAATGCATCGGGAATATTCGGGAATTACAATTCCAACATAAAAGTTTTTTAATAAGCATAATAATGAATATATGGTAGATTAATATATTTGTATTTGCTATTAAATGTCCATTCATTCAGTTTATTTTCTTTCTACAGGATTCTTTCAGGCAGCTATGATAACAGTATCCATATTTGGAGTACAAAGGGACAGCATAAGCTAGCGATACCGGGTCATACATCGCCAGTAAAAGCTGTCTCATGGGTCAGTTTCAATGATGAGCAAGGAGTATTTATTAGGTATGTACATTTCATACTGTTTGTTCATAAACAGAAGTACAGTTTGAACGTAATTGTTACAAAAAATATTTTTTATGTGGATTTGATGCCTTTATAATTTTATTTGAATACAAAAGAGCATTGAATTTAAAATGAAATGGGCCGTCTGTTTTTAATTAAAGCAGGTACCTTAAACAAGATGATAAAATTAGATTTTTATTAAATTTTACGTACTTATAGTGCCTTTATTATCAAATGATGTCTTCAACTATGTCTGTACTAGCCTTCCGCCCGCGGTGGACTACACGACGATATCCCTCAGTACCTAATGTGATATTTTTCCGAAATAAAAAGTCACTCTCTAGCTCCCAAACTAACCCCATAACAAAAATCACTTTCATCCGTTGCTCCGTTTTGACGTGAAACCCACAAACACGCTTTCACATCTAGTCTATAGTAATATTATAAAGAGGAAAGATTAGTATGTATGTAAAGAATAAACTCAAAAACTACTGAACCGATTTTAAAACTTCTTTCTTTATCCCCATATTCCCACGGGAACGGGTACCACGCCGCTAAAACCGCGAGGATCCGCTAGTTTTATGATATTGGTATGGATTAAGGGTAACTTTGATGCATTTCTTTTGATCTTTATAACAATCAGTCTCTGTAAATGGGTTAAGCACATTACGCTTGGTACATCGTCAACTGATCAACACAAATATTATAAAGAGGTAAAGTTTGTTAGTTTGTAATTATAAAGTATCTCTGGACCTACTAGACCCCAAGCATGGTAAACTCTCGTTCTCATATACAATACTATCCATCCAAATGCTGTCAGTTGCCATACCTAAACTAGTTTTATCGTGTATTGAATTTTAGTTCCGTAAATGACCGTAGCGGCGCGCGTACTCTAGTTTTAAACCAAACTGATACAATCATGATAAGGAAAACGAGAGATTCCCGTGCTAAGGGTACTGATTTTGAAAATTCTACCACTGCTAGAAAGCTACATGAATCCTGTGCCATAATGTCTATATTTTATCCCGATATTCCTACGGAAACAGGTACCACTTGAGAAAAAGTATAAAGGGCCCCAAAGACTGTCAGTACGCCTGCTGACAAGGGCCTGTCGGTTAGCCGCAACAGGCTGCACACTTACGATTCCCTTTAAGGCTTAGGTTAGGACTGACGGCAAATGCGCAGGCATAATATGTGGCCGCTGTGTGGCGCGGACCTATGTCGACAGTTATCGGCCAGACAGAAACTGCAGACTAAAACTAAAACTGACAACTATCAACTGCTAGTGTGTGGCCTCAAAGCCTGTTTTCGACTATTGCCGACAGGCAATGATCGCTATAGTGTGTGGCCGATGGAGGTCTCGAACGGCAGACGGCCTATCCGATCTAGGACTGCAAGCGGACTGATAGTCTATGGGGCCCTTAAGTCACAGCTAGTATGTAATGAGAGTGGTTTTCATACTGTTACTGTTTCCACTCGACAAAATTCTTAACCACAAACAAGTGGTAACAAATTTGGTTACTTTCAGTGGCTCTCATGATCAGTCAGCAATGCTCTGGGTGTGGAATGTAAAAAACAATTCAGTGGACTGTGTAGTGACTTGTCGTGGTCACGACAAAGGAGTGGAGTGCTTGGCGGTGTCAGCTGATGCTCTTCGGTTTGCAAGTGGCAGCTGGGACACTAACATTTGCCTTTGGAGTACAAGTGAGCTGGAAAAAATCATTTACCTACCAAACACATTTCTAAAAAAAATACTTATTACTACACTACATTCAGTGAAGCAAAAGACTTTAAGTAAACAATCTCGACAGGTCTCTTTATCTAAGAAATGGATTAAAAATTAGAAATCTGTATTTTTACACACATTATTTATATAATGATATGAAAACACGGAGTGTCGTTGAATAAATAAGTGACTCATATTTTTATTATTGCATTTTATATTAAAGGACACGTCAAGATTGCTTAGGTAAAATCTTTTGTTCCACTGAATAGACTTATAAAGGGCCCCACAGACGATCAGTTTGCCTGTCGGCAATAGTCGAAAACCGGGGGGCTACCGGCTAAAAAAATATGGCTATGGACATGGGCTTCATTTGACATTTGATGCCCATATTTTGTCCTTATATGGGCATAATATGGGCTTCAAATGTCAAATTATGTCCATGTCCATACCCATAATTTTTAGCCGGTAGCCCCCCGGCTTTGAGGCCACACACTTGCAGATTGTCGACATTGCCATACCCCCCCAGCGGCCACACACATACCTGCGCATTAGCCATTAGTCAGTTCTAAATCTTATAGGGAACTGTGAGGTGAGTGTGTGGCCGATTGCGGCCAACTGACAGTTCGTTGCCAACAGGCAAACTAATCGTCTGTGGGGCCCTTAAGTAAATACAAACGATTTGGCGCTGATGTATGAATATCTGCCTTCCGCGCCACAGTTCGATGTCGGTGTTTTGTATGAAGTATGTATTACAAACAAAAAGTATTTAAGTAAGTACTTATATATTTATCAGTTATCAAATTTCCATGACACAGTTCCTTATTTCAATTTACATGGGCTTAGATATTGGAAGTGATTGTAAGAAATTATTTATTTAAGTATTAAAAAATTTTTTTTACTGAACAAAAAAATTTAATGCAACCCTATTTCATCTGAATTATTCTTGGCTGGTAATTTAATACAAGTTCTTTAAACTTGATCAGTACAAACTTTCAATCAATATGTATTTTTATTTCTCTTTTATTTAATATCTTTATTCTCAATACTCAATACTCAATATCTTTATTGCATTCCATAATAGTGTGTAAGGTGTTACATAAAATTGTAAGTACAATTATGGGCCCTGCTAGGCACAACAATTGAGAGAGGGAAGACCTTTATTATTCATATTTTGTCTTAATTAATTAATACTTAACTTACATACTATTAAATTAATTCTTATTACATTTATAACACGTTAAAATATATATATCATAATTTCTTTATTATTTAATAGGTTTGACAGATGAAGACAACATACCAGCAAAGAAAAGAAGTAAACCAGACCATGGGAATACTAGAGTGAGTTTTGTATCATCGTTTCTTCCTTTTCAAAATGTTTCTTAGCTTAGCTCTGACTGAAGGCCTACTCTAATTCAACGAAAAACGAAACTTCGTTAGCCACGCCACTTTCACTTGATTCTGTCATGCCCGGAGAGTGAGACGGACGGATACAACGACGTTTCGTTTTTCGTTGAATTAGAGTAGGCCTGCTGGTCTCTACTGAGAGATGGGTTGGCTTCATTCTATTACAAACTTTAAAAAAAAATCAAAATAGGTGGGAGCTACCTCATTCGGTCAGTCCACCATGATGTTTTCACTGTTAAGTTATAGTCTTCGATCAACAATAACACCTAGTTCTAGATACACACTTGGAGTGACAGATATGTCCAAGCCTCATAAGCCCAATTGAGAGTATAATTATAAGTAGATTATTTTGACAGTGTCAATAATACTAAGGTATTTCAAGCTTGAAACGCTTCTTGTCATTTATAATATAAGATCGTAAAATTCGTAACCTTTTTTCTCCGTTTAAAAAAAAAGTCAGTCTGGCCATATAAAGTTTTCATTTTGTTCGTAAGCCTACATCTAGTACTTTTGTTGATTTAAGGTTATAGTATTAAAATCGCTGACTACTGTTCCACTAAAATATATCTGAACACTGATACTAATAAAAAAAGAATTGAAATATACGAAGTTCGCCGGGTATATTATATAATTATAAAAATACTATTATTTCAATGAATGGAATGTGCAAACATTTTATATGTGATATATTTTCTCAGAGCCCATTAACCACACTCAAGGGACACCGAGAGGCAGTATCCGCCGTGCAGTGGATGGACTACAACACAGTGCTCTCAAGTGGATGGGACCACTTGTTGAAGTTGTGGGACTGTGAGCTGGGCGGCATCAAACAAGAAATAGCTGGTAAGTGTCTCAATCAGCAGTTTCTATCCCCATTGCTAATGCGCTGGAACCTCGTCCAATAAACATCTTATGACGCTACTTGGTGACGTCACAAAGATGACGTTCTCTCCTTGTCTAATTAAAAAGTTTGATGTCCTACAACTTTGAAAATATTCAATATATTTTAAAATAAAAACTTGTTTTGTGTAGCTAATATCTCGATTTTTTAAAAATAAATAATGAAATATCAGTAAAATATCCTATTGCTGCAGTAATACAGTTTTTTTTCAAGTGCCTCCAAAAACAAGCTATGGGTGTCAATCTGAAAGTGATCGCTATAGGTAAATCCCCCTGGTTCAAGTGTTAACTTTTTAACCCCTGACTGCAATACGAGGGGTGTTATTAGTTTGACGTGTCTGTGTATCTGTCTGTCTGTCTGTGGCATCGTAGCTCCTGAATTAATATAAAATTTGTACAACGAAAGTGTAATAATGTTTTGTATTTGTTTCAGCAAACAAAGCACTGTTTGACGTGGATTGGTCGCCATTAAGCAACAGTATCATCACAGCTTCTGCTGACAGATACATTCGACTGTATGATCCTCGGTCCACAGGTATGTTCTATTATTATATGGTATATTTATATAGTGAGGAAAGGAAAACATTTGTCAGCTATCACATTCATTCCTTTTATTAAGTCTTATGATATAAATTTTGAAACTAAAACATTAAACCGATAACTGCATAGAAAATTATTCTTCCTTTTTATTCAAAATTGTATACCTACATCTTTGACCTATGTCTAGTTTCATATCAAAATTAAACTTTTTTAGTAACCATTACGAAAATTGAATCAGATATGTTCTATTTAAGCATAAGTATCTTAGATTTCTGCGTAAACTGTTCCACTTTTACTATTTATTTTTATCACGATCCAGGACCTAATTTCAAATATAGTATAGTTGCGTGACCACAACCCCTGGAAAGGTGCCGAATCGTCGAATGAAACAAAAAAATATATAAAAACACATTGAATATTGCTATGAGTATATAAATAAAACCGTATGTTCTACTTATCAGTGTCGGCAGGCGTCTGTCACTCGATGTAAACTAAACCAAGAAATTGCTTTATCACCTTTAGTTTTAAAATTCACTGTATTCTGTAAATCAATAAGGTTCAACGTTATTGAAATATCATTCAGATCTGAGCTTTAGCGATATTTTAAATGTAAGGGAACTGTCAACAAAACTGTTAAAGCACTTTCCTGGTCGACCTTACTTGCGCGCAACTCTCGCCCGGCGGTGCAAATCCATAGAAATTAGGTTCGCAAAAGAGCTAGAATATATGCGATAGAAAGAGATGCAACGAGTGGCCGTTTGTAATTTGCGCTGTACAAGCTGAATAACACTTTATTGCGTTATAGTTAGAGTTGCTATTTATTTAAATGGCTTAGCGGAGTGCAATATCTGTTACGTAGTAACTATTTAGTAATCTGTGGTGTCGGTGTCTGACAAGGTACACGGGATCGAATCTGTTTGAAAATCTACTTTGGGGCTGTTTTTTTTATTTATATTTTTTCCTATATTTGTACATAATAGCATTGTGAATGCATAAAATTAAATTTTGTTTTAGAAAGTATTGTAAAGACCACGTTCTCGTCGCACACCGGCTGGGTGCAGTCCGTCCGCTGGTCGAAGACTCGAGACACGCTGTTCCTGTCCGCTGGCTATGACGGCCAAGTGAAACTGTGGGAGACTAGAAGGTAAGTCTTCGAATATGGTCAATGGTTCGAATTTGCTGACTTTAATATTATATTGTCATCCATACCAAACCTGTAGGCATTTGAACTCTCAATCACTCACTCAATCGGACAATGAGCTTGTAAGATTTGGTCCACACACTTACACGGCAATTCTGATAAAAAATTGTAAAAATCCACCAGCTTCGCAAGTAGATTTTCTGATGGGATTCGAACCCAAACCCTTGGAAATCGAGTCCAATATTCTCACCAATTAGATTAGATCTCAAATAGGGATTAGAGTTGGTTAGTTAAAGTATTGGCGACCGCGACTGACTGCTTAGTATGAATATAATGTTATATTATTATGCTAGCCACGCCCACAGGACGTCGCTTGCCTTGTTCAGGGTTTCATACAAATTCATACTAAGCAGTCGGTTGCAGTCACTCGTCGCTGTCGCCAACATCGGAATAGGGTAGGTGACTGATACTTTTTAGTTATAATAAATCTTTTTCGTAATATTAGCAACACAATACAGTGGTATACTTTTATTTCAAATATCTTGAATATTTTCAAAGATATAGAGCATCAAACTTTCTAATTAAAAAAAAAGAAAAAGAGAGTGCTACAGACATGTGACGTCACTTGCCTGTAGCGCCATAATCTCGCCATAGAAACTTTATTTTAGAAAGAGACGGCTAGTTACAATTAATTAACTCATAATCGCACAATTAACTCATAATCGTAAAACAGCTTTTTTCACATTTGCTATTCTTAAAGGTTGCATTTATGATGTAATTTATAAATATCTACATTTTAATAACAGTCAAATACCCTATTAACAACTTTTAGTTGGATTTGAATCAACATATTCAATATTTTTTTCTTTTTCCAGTCCACGTACGCCTCTCTACGATCTGAGTGGTCACGAAGACAAAGTGCTTTGCTGTGATTGGTCGAACCCTATGCTCCTTGTGAGCGGCTCCAGCGACAACACTCTGAGGATATTCAAAGCGAAACACGCCATGACTAACGCGTAAGACACGTTTTTATTACAACACATGGACCACTCACGAAACAAAGGAAATTGAAACTTATCTCTGATACACAAGAGGCAAAATTGCTAGGCAACGTTTTACATTGCCTAGAAAATACTTACCTTGGCAGTCGTATCATTCAAAAATGGTCTTAAGATAGTAAGTAATAGGGTTCAATTTCTAAGTATTTAAAATGTTGTATATGTATATTAGCCAGTAAACGTGTTAAATGGAAGATTGTATGGGAACAGTGACATGTAAAAGATTATTATACAAGATTTCATTGATTTATCGCTTTTGAAACTGGCCATTCATAATGTCTGTATGGAAATAGGGATCATTTAAGGATAAAATGTTCAGTTTCGATTGCAATACATTACAAAAGCATGATTCTGATGTATGTCTCTGTGTAAAGGTGTTATATAGTTGTAATAAATTAGTTTTAATAAATTTTTGCTCACTTTTATTTTCTACACATACATCATTCAACTATCGTATCAAAATTTTGGTTGCTGAACTAAAATCAGTCTTAATAGTAACAACATTAGAATTCATATTTCACTATCAGCATCACTTTGCCGTAATATTGTGTTGTTGGAAGAGATAAATGAGGTAATTTTAACGTGATTAGTCTACCAATGAAATAATGTACTAGATTTGGTTTTGCTTGTTTTATTTCAATCATTTGCTCTTACAAAATATGTTCAATGCAAAGGAACATGACTTGTCATAATAAAACATGCTTCTTAGTACCATTTTGATTTATTCATATATTATTTTAGTTTTCCATTCAGCATAACTATAAATAATGCGGGTCACATAAAATGCTCATAGCACAATATAGAAACTTGCAAACACTTTGTAACAAAATAGATACATAACTTTCCTCTGTCTTTTCTCTGCGAGAAATGCTTTTACACTATTATCATAGTTATGCCAAACCTCACACCATAACACAACGAAGCAACATGTCCCTTAAAAATATTCTTTCTTACCAACAATTTCATTTCTTTTTTTTTACATTTTATGAAGTTTTATTTCGCATTTCGTATTTCTAGACTACCTAACTAAATTTTTATCTAAACTATTCTACTATCTAGACTAGTCTGCTGGGTAGAACACCACACTATATTAATACACATTGGACAAATACATTCGTATCGACACTTCCGACAGATTTTTTTCATTAGTTTTTCTTTCTTTACACTTAACCAACTACATAACAAAAGAGGTGAAAGCAAACGTTGTTCAACTGAAACTTATCCCAAGAATGTGTTCTCTATTCCTTAGATCGTCCTTACGCTACGCGGCGGCGCGCGGGCGTGGCGCGGCGTCAGTCCGTTCAAATTAAATTATTTAATAAACTAACAAAGGAAACTAGCCTAGAGCCGGCCGCGGCCCGCCCGAGCCCCGCCATATCCTAGGGCTCTATGCTATCTCTTAGCGTCGAAACATTTTTTGCTATTCTAACCTATCTATAGTTAAGCCTAGAGTACAACTAGCCATCATATCGACGTCCTCCCTATAGCTTCACTATTCACTGATGCAAAACAAGTCGAGCGTTCACTTATAATTTAAGACTTAATTTTAAAAACATTTACTTAACTCTTCAATTATATTTATCGACATGATTTTCTTTTTATTTGAATCATTGTTTTGGTTTTCGAGAACTGGTTCCCCAATACGCATCATTTGTGCTCGTTTCTGTCGTTATAGCTCTCATTATATAACAATTTCTTCGTTCGTAATCTCATAGTATCTTTATCACACATGTCTAGAATGTAAGTGAGTTAACTAGGAACATCTAAGTTTTACTGTCGATATCAATTATTAGCATCATGTGTGAAAAATGCAACGATTAGACAGCCACATTATCTTGTTGTTACAAAATATTTTAAACATAGTTTTTACATTATCACTACGTGTGAATACGGTAAGTTCTCTATTACCTGTAAAAATATTGTGTAAAGCACATGCAACTGTTATATTGTATAACTGTTATCTGTTCATTACTTTAAAGGAAGCTGAAGGCACTACCATCAAAATTAATTTTATTGCTTCAATGGAAGGAAAGCCTTAGAAAAATAATTTGGTGCTAAAATACATTTGCCTCTGACGTGATACACGGGACCTTTCCTCGCTACGCTACAGTCTCTTAACACAACATCGGTACGTCTAATCTAATTATTTGCATTACACGTTAAGGGAACAACGAATTTGCATTGAGGGATGACATCTAACGTAATCTAGGAGGAACCGAAACAGACGAGAATACACGGATTACACGACGAGGACCAATCGGAAATCATAGTACATCCACGTAGATAAATAATTTGTGTTTATTACGTTAACATCAAATTTAAATGCAAGTTTAGCGGAAATATCTATCGGAAGACTGCTTTTACAGGAAGCCACAGTGTACGTCGAACACTAAACGATCAAATTACTTAACTAAGTACCAGGCGACGCTCGGTACTACATTGCACTTCGAGGTTATTATACTTTTTCACAAGAAGTAAAGGCGGTTTCTTAGTCAGTTCAATAAATTTGGCTTGATCAGAAATTATACGCGTATAATACTGATCTGCGGAGTATTATGGTTCAGTACGTTGTTGTAACGTTATACTAATAAAAATCTCACTTTGATTAGCCTTGGTGAGGTGAGTTTTAGTACCGAACCGGTCGCGTGTTTCGGTCGGCTTTCGCAGTCGGGCAGTCAGCGGCACCGGGGCGTACGCGCGTGCGTCGCTCGCTCTGTACGCACGTTGTACGTGTACGTGCACGCCCCACTCGGCGCGGGTCTTCAGCAGTAATACGAGTCACGTTTCACGTGCTATTTTATGTACACCCCAAAAGTAATTCAGATACGGAACAGTACAACTTCAGCCTTCTTAATAATAACAAAATAATATAAGGAAACGAATACAGTTCTACTTATTGATCCAAAATCTACGTTTTTTCATTCAAAACCTGCCGTTAGCTAGTCTCAGTTCCTGTATAGTTTTACATAAAGTCGGTTCACAGGTTTTGAATAAAGTGGTTACCGCTTAATTGTCAGTTAAAATACAGTTAATATATCAAACATTTAACTAGTCTTCAGTCCCTGAGTTGCATATATATTTTCCTACTTCTTACTTGACTTTAATGATTTGTATACTTTGGTTCTGATGAAACTCTTGACGTGCCAAAATAGAATTAAACAGTTGCGATATAGTAGGCTTTTACTCGTACCCATCAACAATGTATATACATGTATACATATCCATGTATAATTTATATATATTCAATATAAAAATATCAAATTTCATATAAAGTCATAAAGTGTACCCAAAACCTACGTGATGGTACAAAAAGTGCTCATTCACACCAAAACGGTGTTACACTTTGGATTTCAAATCCATTACATTTCATAATGTGGAAATCAATCGTGGAATTTTAGTTTGAAGTTTTCTAGTGGAATGTGCCGACCGCCTAAATAATAACAACTACAGTTGATTCAGTACATGATTCTCAAAAAAGGATCACTTCATTATTCACGTATTCAAACATGAGTTTTCAACGTACAAAAATTTGTATAGAGTCGTAAAATGTATAAATAGACTTTACATACAACTGCTTATTGCTAAATGTTGCCATATTACCAACACTGCGACGGCAGTGCGCGCCCGATCGCGGACGCCGGAAGCAGGTTGAGTCCAAAACGGGTCGAGAAATATTCGGAAGTTACAGTATACACAAATTCAGTCTGTCTTGGGGTTTGGCAACGACGTCTCAGAAGTTTAAGAGTTTAATGTCTATTGCGACAAAATATACAGCAAATCATCCTTAACTAATTGTGATGATAAGGTAGAACTATGAAACGTATTGCAGTATAAGGCTTTCAAACGACGAGGATGACGTTCATCAAAGATGCAAGGCGACTCAAGCTGCCGAGGTGTTCGGGCACAAGATAACAGCGTCACTAATGTGCGTCAACATAACATTAACGACAATTTAGGTACAAGCGATCCATGGAAGACTGCGCCGGTATGAACTATGACTGTAATAATGTAGATAATACTGTACAGGTATAGTACCATTTTTGAAATAAAATGACTAAAGCACCATGTCAAACACATGTTGAACATACACGAACTAAACTCCCGGCCGACCGTCCGTGGTCGGTCACACCCGCTCCGAAGCCAATACTCGGAGCAACATTATTGTTCTTATCCATTAATTTTTTATTTGCATTGCTGTTCAACTACAACATGACAATAAGAGCTTCTCTTTTGAATGTATTTTTAAAATACCTAATTTTACTGAAGATTCTGAACCTTCGCCATAACATTAATCATACAAGAGCTATTTGGTGTACCCATGCACCTTTACTAACCGTTACACACATAAGTCGTTATTCATTACAATTTTGTAGTAAGTATATACTTTGATTCCACATGATATGACCTTTTCCACTTATACTTCTATCCTTCCCCTTCAGATATTGCTTTCCTTTACATCCTGACAAAATTTTACCAGGTAAAAAACTTTATTGGTTTCATTATAAAATAAATATAAAACAATAGCCATAATATCTATACATCTGATTGTTAGGATTGCACGCATTTATTCTGTGTGGTAGTATGAATTTCCATAATCCGATTTTAAAATTTTCAGTTTCTTATAATTTTAAAATATGACACTGAACGAAATAAAAAAATGAACCTTTCCCTTCCAGGGGACAAGTAAAAATTTAAAATTTCAATCATGAAATTATACTATGCTAAAATAAATACCTAACTATCTTAAATAATCTTGTTAACATGTTCAAAACTGCGCCTAAAATCTTAAATTTAAAAAATTTCATAAAACAATAATAAAATTATAATGTAAAAACACATTTAAAATTGCAGCTATATCTATACATCAAATCCTCTCCTCGAACCGTCAAAAGACCTCATCAAAACATCACAGCGAATCGATCGTCCAGCTAAAGCCAGAGGGCTGCACCCTCAGAAAGAAACGGTGAGACGCGTACCAAGTATGGGCTTGACTAAGGTCGGCGGAGCTTTCGATGAAGTCTGTAACGGTCGCAAATTAAAACTAAAACAAATTAACATTGTAAAAAGTCACAGTTGCTTTGATTTTTGGCTCTTTTACAGCTTGATTAACGACCTGGCTTATGGTCTACTTGGGAGGCGGGTACGTCTGGTAGGCCTCGTCGGGCGACGCGGCCGTGGACGCGTGCTCGCTCTCCATGGGCATCTGGATGATCGGCGGGGTCGGGCCCGTGAAGTACTGGTACGGGTGCGACGTGAAGTACTGAAACACACAACGACACTACTCAGACGCTTGCTCTACATTTCAACCGACACGGATGCGGATATATCGGTGTGGGTACCGCAAATAACACGAACGCTATTCGTTTTGTGATTCACGGTGATGCAATGAACCTTATTCACGAAACAAAAGGTCAACGTTAAGAAAATTCAGTGCGGCAGTTATCTGTTAGAATCGTGAATAAAGCTCAATAATGGTTCTAGCTCGGTTAATCAACTAATTGACTAATAGCAATAATATACAATTTTCTAGCGGTTGGTAATCAAGTCCGAATGTTAAGTCTTTGACACCCAAAGCAGATACATAAAACATTGATAGGACAAGCATTGGGCTGTAAAAAAACTCATAATTATCTCGCTATTTTTCAGTAATACGAAGGCGCGAGAAACGTATGAGCTTGTGCAAGGTACCAGCGTTCAGAGAAGCGGGGAGCGTTTATATATTGTGAGTGGAAGCAACAGGATTGGCGGGTTCGAGCGATCGGTTGCTGTTAAAAAACATTAGCACTCACGTATAATTCGCTATCCGGCCTTATGCTGTCCCAGTTTACCTGGAAAACGGAAAACATCAGTCATTTATTGATTTGATTTGTTTGACTGAATGTTTGTCGTTTTTTTTGTATAAATCGGCCGTATGTTTCAGTTTTTGTTTGGGCTTGTCCAATGTGTAATGTACAGTGACTTTTTATGGTCATAGGTCATGCTAATCTATGGCGCGTCTATTTAACAAATCTAGAAGTGTAGAGCCCTGTCGCTCGCTTGTGGTCAATCGCGCTGCTTGCTTCCATTGCAGATTGAAAATGTTTACCTACCTTTTCACATTGTAAATGGAAAAAATATACATTGACTTTATTTTACCGTGTAGCTTTACTTACGTATGGAGCCAGGCATTTATGCATCATCAGACCCTTGATTGCGGAAGGCAGAACTTATTCAGATTTTTGGGTGTTTTTACTTCAGTGTTGACTTGTAGAAAGGCGATGGTTTATCTTAGTGATCAAATATGCCACAACTTGACAGTCAGTGCGACATGTGTGCAAAATAGGTCGTTGCGTGTCGCATTAACTACTCACGTAGGAACTGACTATGTGGTACAGTGATTGGTGCACGCTGGTCGTATTTACTCGTACTGTTCTGTATTTCCTCGTATACGATATTCGGTAAAAGATATCAAGGCTTTCCACTATATGCTCTGCGCATATGCAACTGCTCTAGTAGCGAAAACCTTAGCGCTTCTGGAGCGTGCAATGTAGCATTCATCACGACGACTGCTCCTTTCGATGACGATTTGTCGCGAAAGCAGTGCGACCTCTACTTTAACAATTGTAGTTGCGCCGAGCGCAGAGCGGCGTAGGCCGGCAGCCAGGCGGCTGGGTGCGCCCCGTGTTGGTGGTGGTGCTGAGCGAGCATAGTGGATACCCGCTTGTAAAAAATGACGTGATGTTTATTGCTTACTCCCGTATTGACTAGGCTCGCTGTCGATCGGTATGTGCGCGGGGTGCGCGGGCAGGATGAGCGCGGCGTGGCGTAGGCCAGCAGCCAGGCGGCCAGGTGCGCCGCAAGATGGCGGTGGTGCTAAGCGAACATATAGTGGACACTCGCCTGTAGGAAACTAAGGCATCATCTAAAATGCATACTCACGTATTGGCTAGGCACGCTGTCGATGGGTATGTGCGTGGGGTGGGCGGGGTGCGCCGCATGCGCGGGGTGCGCGGGAGGGATGAGCGCGGCGTAGGCGGGCAGCCAGGCGGCCGGGTGCGCCGCGTGGTGGTGGTGGTGTTGCAGCGGGTGGTGGTGGAACGCCGCCACGCCGTACACGCCGGCGCCGCCGCGGTACACCCCCGCGCAGTCGGCGCCCGCGCCGGCCCCGCCCACTCCGCTTGCGTACACGCCGCTTACTCCCATCGCCTGCCGCAAACAATATTATTGAGAACCTTTTTGTTGTTTACGAGTGGTAAATACTGGTTTAGAGGTACTCGTGGTGCAGTGGTAAGCGAGTTCGGCCTGCGATCGTTAAGGATCACCAATTTTCGCAATGGTCGGTCACGGTTTGGGTGACTAAAAATTGTTAATCTTGAGCTCCTCCGCGCTTCGGAAGGCACGTTAAGCCGTTTTGGTCCTGGCTCCATTTGCAGTAGTTAATACTCATTATCTATTCGTCGTCGGAAAGTCCTGTGCCCCAACGTTGGGGACAGCAGCCAGCAGCAACAACACGAATTTCGCTATGTGGTATTTCTCATCATCTTCCTGATCCATTTTGTTCCAATTTTGTTTGGGATCGGCGCATCCTTCTCCTCCACTCCACTCTATTACCTGCCATCACTTCATTGACTCCTATCTCATTCATATTATTACGCACACATTCTAGCCATCTTTTTTGCGGTCCAAATCTTCTTTGACTTCACAAGTATTTATATTTATTTTTATATCGTTAATGACCACTAACCTGCGTGATGGACTCATTATTGTCCCTCCACGCCCTTCCGTTGTTGTCGTTTTGCTTGTTGTATAGAGCCTTCTTCTTGTTGCCACCATCAGCGAATTTCACTAATAGGGGCTCCTTGGCACCGGGAATTGGATTCCCGTTAAACATCTAGAAAAAAAATATAATAGGTTAAACTCACGATAGTAAATTTTGCTTTTTAAATCTACACAGGTAAAGATTTTTGTTTTCGAAACTTTGGGTTCCTCTCCATTTTTACAAGACTGCTCGAAAAAAGGAGTGTATTGTGTTTAGGGTTACCTGATTGAGTTTTATTAGTCATGAATCTCATATGGTAAAATCTTAGTAGCAGATTACTAAACATTTAGCTGGTTCGTCTGTTACTTACTCTTTACTACATCATGCTTTGTAACATTAATAAGTATTTGCGAGTCACATTCGGGCATATGAGAGAAAACAAAGAAGCGTCGTCGTCAACAGAACTTATAGATACGCCAAAGAGGGACATCTTCATCACAAAAACAAAGAAACCAATAGGTACCTGAATTATTTGCTCGCACTTCTCTCTCGACTCCATCCGCGCGAAACCAACACCCTTGCTATGTCCATGGGTGTCGCGGAGGATCCTCGTGGAGACCACTTGCCCGAACTTGGCCAGCAGTTGGTCCACATCGTTCTCCTTGAAGTGCGGAGGCAGATTGGCCATGTACAAGTTGGTCGGGTCCTGCTCTTGTTGCTGCAAAACCCAGTATTGGCAGATGAGAAACTGAACTTGTAAGCTCACTAACATTATTTAGCTTTGGGGTAGCCAGATTTGAATGAAATTAAGAACTTTTAAAATTTCAAGCTGAGATCTTGCCGCAAGCTTTGAGCAAATTGTCTGGACTGTCTGATTGTTAACGTTAAGCTTAGTCCTTTAAAAATATTGTGTTCGGAATATTTCTGGAACATACTTTACTCATGAAACTGAATGTAACGCTATAATATTCACTGTAATTCCTATTAAGAAATTAAATAGCACATTTATACAGTTTCTTAATGATTTGAATGATTGTTATTGGACAATATTCGTAAATTTTTTGATTGACTGGTACTTTAATATTGTTATAGAGTTGAAAATTAATGTTAGTTGTTGTTAGTAGTCATATACGAGTGCTGTTGCTTCTTGCTAATGGAATTATTGTAAGCAAATAGGTATGTGAATAGAGAATCAAATGTTTCTCCGGGAGGTCAAAATTAGCTTTAAGCCCGCATAGATTATCTAGACACTGAAGCCAGCTCCGATGTAAATCAGCAGATTTATCTAATATACTAAATAATATTAGGTAGGTGTTATCAACGAGATGGGCATATACAGCATAGAGATTATTAAGCTAATTATAGTCGCATACACACTAATTTAATATCGAAAGCATAGAAATACCCGAGCCCAATAGCGAAATACATTGTTAAAACGCTGAAGCAACGACAATAGTACAGAATTAACGAAACAATGTTCGAAGTAGAGGTAACAAGCGTTTATTTGCATTGACTGCGTACCACTGAGGGGAGTGAATACTTACAACACATTAGTGTCAAGGTAAGGTTAGATTAAGCTGACATACCAATTATCACTCGTGTCCAAAATTAACAGAGAAATGAATGATCAGGCAGGTGCCGTGACAGTGGCCACCGCCATGTTTCGAACACTATCGCCCATAAACGTCGATGTTCTAACACATCCTATATCATCTAGTAACACAACTATTGAATTAAACAAACATGGATTATGGGGTTGTAAGACTCGCACTAGAACTTCTCCTCACTCAGTATAGGGCGGGATGTTGATGCTATGATTATGCAAACATTTCATATATCTAGCAAATGTAATAATAGATAGAGAACACTGCTTTTACCTTTAATTGCTCAAATAGGTTACAGCGTTTTATCGATAGATAATAGGGTAAAATACTAAAGCTATAAGTAAGGGTAGAGGGAATGTTGGATCGGATTAGTGGATAGGAATCGGTTCAACTGGAGACGGAGTCCGCTTCTTATAAAATGTTTTAGAAGAATATTGCGCGCTTCCACTGAAAGGCTTTTAATTCATTTAGAAATCGATATCCAATGCGAAAGGGAAGTTCCGTTTCTAATCAAGATAGATGATAATGAATTATCTCACCAAGAACTAGATATATTAGATAGGTATATCGATAGGGTAGCAAATTGACAAAGAATGCTTTTAATTCAGACTCATAAATGGATGAAAGGATTATTCGTGGCAATGTATCAAAGAATGAAATTAGTTAAAAGGATGTGAGTATTTAAAGTTGGTAAGGATCGTGAAAGTTTGTTAGTGGAAAAGAAGTGGATTAGAGAGCGGTCTGGGAGCAGGCGGTTAGTCATAATAATATTACTTGCATGCACAACGTACACGGTTCAGTCTACGCAGGAACCAGATACCCACTTTAGCCATCTGGGCCTGAACACCTTTGGCTTGTAATCCCTTTACAGCAGCCTCCGCCGACGCGATCGTCTCAAAATCTACAAAACCGTAACCTGTAGGAACAAAAGTGAACACAATTTATAGTTATGGGTTACCTTTCACAAAACTCGGTTTCGCATTGGATGATTCATGCTATAAGTAGCTAATATTTCAAGGATAGTACTATGAATACATCCGAAAATGGATCTAGTGATGACGAATATATTGCTTACATTTAAGTAGCGTGATGGGAATGTGAATTAAATATCTTATTTATATATCGTGGTATTATATAGACATAAAACTTTACTGTGCATCTTCCTTATTGCGATAGTAATAAAGTTCATATTCTGTGCTTTGGTGCGTTTGAGTGATGATGATTTCTACTTGAAAATACACGCAAATTGTGTAAAATAAACATACCATAATCGGATAATGAGAATGTCATAATAAATATGAATCAAAATATACGTATCTAGTGTTCGTGCATATATTGGAAAAAGTCTCACCATAGATGGATTAGTTTAATGAAGGTATATGGTATTCTAGAAAATATTAATACTGTATTAAATAATTCTGTTACGATTAATTTTACAGATGCAAATCTATTCCAATATGTTAAAGGATAATTATACATACGTGAAATAAACTATGCACAGATACATTTAACTAGAAGTATAGGAATATTAGGTCGCTATGATAGTGGAAGAAGAATGCGGCAGTGAATGTTGTTTACCTTTACATTTATTCGTATTTTTATCCAATATTGCTTTTGTTGAAATTATGTTGCCATACCTGAAATACAAAGTTACATTTTAGCTCGATTCTTTTATTCTGAAACAATACTTTTGAAGCTACGACAAAGCACGTAAATTTTTCAGTCTTATGTTAATTGGATGGGGAAAGTTCATTCTGTCTGCTCTTATTAGAATTACTTGCAGTATTTTTGCATCACAGTCAAAATATCGTTCTTACTGTGTCATTACACTGAAACATGTAATGACATTACACTGATGATTGAGAATGATTTCTATAAAAAGAATTGAGTAAAGTTTTTCTTATATTGTTGACATAGGGTACCTAATCAGTTCCTTAGCAAATAATCCTTTCACAAGGATTACAAGATTTCTTTCTTTTATATAGGTGTGTACCTATATTCTTTACACAAAGCTTTATAACTTTCCACAAATTATAATTATCTCATTATTTCAAACAAACACAACTTTCCGCTGGTACCGCCCAGTTACACAAGCAGATAACGTTATCCGAAACTCACATCTGGCACATTTGGACGAGGTCCTTATCAGTGGTGTTTTGGTTAAGCCCCCGTATGTAGAGGTTGGTGCGGCTGAGCTGTTCGCCGCCAGCGCCCGTGGTGGAGGCCGAGGAGGCCGGGGGCGGGGGCGCGGTGCTGAGGCTGGTGGACCGGGTGCCGCCCGCCGAGCCGGTGTTCGAGGACGACGAGCTGGCCGTGTTGGCGGGGGACGCTGCTGTGGGAACACGGGTCCCCGTCGCGCCGCAACCGCCGCCCATCGTCGCACCCGTGTACTGCAATAATAAGGCCTATATTACGCTTTACGTCTTGTTGTTACTATTAAAATTGTATTCAGATTTAGTGCTCTGTCTCTTTGGGATGCCAGCAGCATTTGTATGACTTTTGGCGCAAGTGACGTAGGGTTAGGAATTTTATTGCCGTCGGCTGCTGCCGTTGCTCCCATGGCGCTCCAATGATAGAGCCCTTAATTATACTCTACATTAGGCAATCCGCCCACAAGCAGCCATCGCTAAACGCATATTTTGTGCGATTTATAGAACGTAGGTATATTAAATTTATAGAACAAACCAACAAAAATAGTCGCCGAAAAACATCTTTTTTTTTAAGAGTTACAATAAATAGTTTGTCGGCGTGTTGTCTAAAAGGCGTGGATGTAAAATCCTATTTGCAAATTATTGTGAAATTGATAAAGTATTTTAAAATCTTAAGTTGGAGGACCTTAACTTATTTTTACACTAATAATCTTGACTTACAGGTAATGCTCCTAAGTATCTAGATAAACTTATCTATAGATACCTACTTACTATTTTACGTAAATAAGACATGAATAAAATAGGAAACAATACTCGTACTACAATAATTGTGTAAACAATTTGTACAAGTAAAGCCACGTTCGGAAAATGTATTCCGAAGGAATCTACCGGAAAATAAATGGCTCTTTTCATTTGTTCTGCTATCGCACTTTCAAAGTTCTCTTCGTAGGACCGTTTGTTAAAAAATCACAATAAGATATGCAAAGAATTCTGGAATAACGTTTTACTTATTTATTTCAATCTTTTAAAAATGCCTATTCTCGATAGGTACTAATCATAAACTTATTTATACTACTAGAGCATAATAAGTTTATGGTACTAATATAAACTTTGGTGACCAAGATGAGGAGTCCGTGGCGCAGTGGTAAACGCGCTCGGCCTGCGATCGTTGAGGTTAAGCAACTTTCGCAATGGTCGGTCACGGTATGGGTGACCAAAAACATTTCATCTCGAGCTCCTCCGTGCTTCGGAAGGCACGTTAAGCCGTTACTGGTTGCATTTGCAGTCGTTAATACCAACCAATCCGCACTGTGCGCGCGTGGTCAGTCATGGCATGGCCCATTCTCCTTATCCATCTATTATCCATCCACTAGCGGATCCTCGCGGTTTTACCCGCGTGGTACCTGTTCCCTTGGGATTATCGAGATACAATATAGCCTATAGCCTTCTTCGATAAATGGAATATCCAACACAAAAATATTTTTTCAATTCGGTTCATTTCTGAGATTAGCGCGTTCAAACAAGCAAACAAACTCTTCAGCTTTATAATATTAGTATATAGATAGATAGGGAAGATCATTGCCCCACCAGTGGGGGTATTTAATGGCTGATGATGATGATGACCTAGAAAAAATATAACTATCTATTTCTCTCTATCTATCATATTTGCGGAAGCTTGGTTTTTGCCCAGCATCCTGTGTTGTCGAGGTAGGAGTATATTCTGGTATCATTTAAAGGTCTTGCGCTGTAAGGAGTGTCGTTCAGTGCGGGTAAAACTGCGGCCGGCCACTAATGGTATTGTAATAGAGATTATCATGTTATTATATTATTAACAGCGGTTTCCTGGTAATAAAGATAACATATCGAGTACCTGGTGTAACCGAGCAGATTATAAATTATGTTATCATCATTGACTTAGCAGATCCATTGTAATTGGATGTTAATATTAATAATTCAATGTCGACTATTTTAGGTTCAGGCAGTTCTGTCAGACCTGAATAATTTATTCAGTAGGTAGGTACATTATCTTATTATTATACAGAAACTGTATTGTTGAATTTGGAAAATAGTGATACAGTAAGTACCTAATAATAAGTGTACCAGTAATACTTCAGTAATATACCTAAGGTAATTTTAATTTTTCGTGTGACCCATTAGGTGATCATTAGACGATCTATTTACACAAATTAACTGTTAAATTAATACGGTTACTGTGAAAGATTGACCACATCCATCCATCAAAAAGTAATCAGTAAGAAAAATCATTCGATTTTCATTTTCGTTAGAACGCGCAAGTAGTTCGAAAAATTCAGTGAGATTGTATATTAAATATACTTGTATATTCTTCTTCTTTGTCGGTACACTCTTGGCAGAGTGGTCATGGTCGCCATTTTAAGTGTTTGTTGTGACCCGCGTCACAATTCTCCGCCATTCCTCCCTGGTAGCCGCCCTCCTGGTGCGCACTTCATCTTCATTTACAGCTGCTTTGATTCGGTCTGTTCATCTCATTTTGGTGATCCGCCACGCGGTCGGATGCTCTCTACTTTGCCCTGCACCATTGCTGCCGAGTTCTTGGAGTATTGAGATATTAGTTCGAAATTCTGTCCACGATACTACAAGAATTCTTCTCCAGCACCACATTTCGAGAGCGTCTATTCTCTTCTTCTCGCTTTCCCGTAGGGTCCATGTCTCTGTGTCATAAAGGAATATGGGGAACACGAGAGCTCCAACTAGTCTGGTTTTGGTAGCCTTAGTAATGTTGCGGTTCTTCCATATCCTTTTTAATTTGTCTATGGCTGGTAACTGCCATACGCCGCTTTATTTCATCGATACATCAGCGCTCCGAGATAGATATATGATTGAACCACATCGCAGTTCGCATTTGTGTGACTTCAGGCGAGTTGTTATTGGTACGGTCGACAATCATCATCTTTGTCTTCTTGTGATTGATTTTTAATCCAAATTCATGACTTACGATTTCCATCCTTTGGAATATATCCTTTCATATGGCAAATACTAGTGGAAAAAAGGGGTAGGTACTATCATCAGGCGTATCTTAGGTTCGAGATTTTGAGCCCACCGATCTTAACGCCCGCCGTCCTCCCAATCTTCGAGCGCAAATCTCATTGTGAGCTCCGTGTAGATATTGAACAGGAGAGGAGAGATACACATTCTTGACGGACTCCTGCACTGGGATGGAAGTCACTCGATAGAGCGTCTGTTCTTACTGACGCTGTACCTTCCTCGTAGAGACGCCTGAGAAGATGCACCAGATGTTTCGGCGTACCCATAACTAGTATAGTGTCTGCCACAATGCCGGCCACTTTACCGAGTCGAACGCTTTTGAGAAATTGACAAAACACATTTAAGTTTGCTTGTTGAATTCTCGCGCTTTCTCGATAATTTGGCGCTTCGTTAATATTTGCTCAAGAGTACCTTTACCCTTGACGAAGTCAGCTTGTTCGGGTGCAATTTTTTTGAACAGATAAAGGCGCTCGTTCAAAACATGAAGCAGTATTTTGCTGGTGTGAGATATCAGCGCAATTAGGCGATAATTACTGCATGTTTTGGTGAAACCTTTTTTATGTAGGTAATGGTTTAATAAACACAGTGTGAGCCCATTCCTTCGGTCATGTCCCTGTCTGCTATATCTTGTTACATAGCGTTTTAAAGATGTGGACGCCATGTTCTCCCATAGCTCTAATAGTTTCAATCGGGATTGCGGCTTTATCTAAAGCTTTTCCATTCTTTATATTATGTTTGATAGCGGCCCTGATTTCCTCTGTGAGAATATCCGGTTCTATCTCGTTGTCAGCAGGCTCCGTGAAAGTGAAAGATTGTGAGTATATAGGGTAGTATTATGGAGGTTTTGGTTACGTCGTATTGATAAAAGGCAACCGTTACTGACTAAATTACAAACAATACTATTTCTTACCCTTAAGAAAGGATTTCCAAAATTCACCCCTCAGGGGACGTATTGAGAAAATGTGAAAAGGTTATTGTTTATAAAGTTGTTATATATGTCGCAGGGATTTTGTCAAAGTCGTGATATTATTATAATTCCACTAGTGAAATTATAATTTCGCGTGATATTATAATTCCACTAGTTAAATTATGAATAGACAGTACGAGACAATATGCACACGGCTGCGAGCTCACGAATTTGCCTCGTAAAAGTCCTGTACTCCTCGGAAGTCCTGTAGAACACGTGATAGGTTAGAAATTTAAGGTGATCGCGAAGGCGATTGCCTTAAATTTCGTGGTTATTTTTTTTTTGTGAAACAATCCATAAGTTGTATTGATACAAAAAAAAAACTACGAAATGTATACAGATATCACGTAGCTACGTCTATCTACGCGTAAAAAAGCTAGTTGTACTATATGTATCTACTAATGCTATTTTTTGTGCATAGGTACTTACATACACTGCTATAAGTGCCAGTCCCTGGGTCTACGCCGTAGTTCGTAACGAAGATCGTAAACGAAAGTACTTTCTTCCTAGTTTATTTCGGTTTAATTGAATGTAAGGTGACAAGGAGCTCGTAAGTGTAATATCTTCGTTCGTTAGTTCACGAAATGGTAAGGGGTGATTCTGCAAGTTCGTGATAATAAAGGATGGCGTAATGGTTATGTTCATTGGTACTTTTGTGAGTATTTTTCATGAGAAGTGATGTTTTCTCAGTAAATGCCATTTTCCATGTTTATACGTATTGCATGTATTTTAAACAAAATACTTAGTACTGTTTTATTTTTGTAGATCCTGACTTCTAAACTGAGGGCTCTTTATGAATTACGTTTCGAGCAAAAATATCCTTTGCCTAGTCTACTTTTGTATTCGCGCAGATAAGCTATTGTTTTCGTAAACCGCTTCTTCTTTGAGAGTATCCTAGCCAAATACGAAGTGTCCCTTTTCACGTGCTTTAAAATGATTGGTAGTCTCCTTAGTGTCTCGGTTACTTAAACGTCAAGAAAGTTTTGGGTTCGAATTGCATACTAAAAACGGAAAAGGGTAGGTAAATTGGACGATTTCGATGACTTTATGTAGCTATGTAGGTTCGATTTAGCTAATTTTATCGACACCTTAACGTAGTTTGGTTTTCAGTGTAGTCCTTGTGTTCTCGCATAAGCATATATTTTCTCAAAGACTTATAGGTACCTAGGTATTTAATATGAAGCCCTTCCCACGGGCACCTCCTACATTATGTTATGACATTAAATGGAATGTGTTTAATTTTTCGGAGTAGTCCTCCATACTGTTTTCTCATAGGTACCTACATTTTCACTAAGTAGCAATCTTCATTTGTTTCAGTTCGATAAGATTATCGATGTCGTCAAGCCTGAACCGGGCTTAGTTCGTGAGGCGTGTTAAGGTGGCGGCCATTAGTTATTTAGCCAGCGGTAATGAATAGGGAGGAGAGGTGTAATGAGCGCGTGGCGATGCAGAGCACGCACCCCTAATCGACTCGCACGCTGCCACAGGGTTGCCGTTTGTCAGATACATAATTATTAACACTTTTGTGAGTCATAAAAACATTATCGCCTAAAACTCGGAGATTTGAATTATATTTTATAATGTTTAATCATTCTGCTTGTACAACGATTGTAAAATGGAGTTTTTTTTATTGAACACAGTAAGCTAACGGAGTATCATGATTATTTGCGACAACTTTTTACTTATATCCAATCCAAGTTCAAATTATTTGAGTAAAATAATTCAGTAAATCTATCAGTTTTTGTTACGTTTTGACGCCTAATTTAAATTAATTTATTTGATGAATATTGACTACCTGGAAATCGGGAAAGGATAGGGTTACCTTTTCGAAGAGAAAAATATTTTCCAAGCAGTAGTAATAGGCTTCTTGACTCATACTTAATTTCATACATCGAATGAATATTTCCTTTAGTACCTACTTGGCTTAGGAAAACGTAATAAAGCGTAAAAAATACATACTTATTCTTATTTTTAATTTGAACTGACGAAAACACTATCGACCATGATGTGACGTCATAGGATTTGTTTACAAATAAACTTCAATGTACTCGCCACATAACTTGGCACGTGTCAAGATCTGGAACTAAAATATAACATGGTAATAAGGCTCATTTTTCCTACCGACCACTACGATCAGCGCCCTCTGATCTGACAAATGCCAAGTTATGTGGCGCGGACTCTACTAACATAGTTGTCATCCACAGATCGACAATCTTTTCTGTTCCGGTGACAGCGGCGCTATGGTTGGACAGCAGCTTGATAGCAAAATGACATTATAAACAAAACACCTTAGTTCCAGTTTTGGCCACCGGAACAGAAAACGTGGAGTAACTGTGACAAGTGTTTGTTTACATATAGGTGACGTCAGAGCACCGATGATCTATCGACCAACAAGGCTGGTTTTTCAAAAACGATTTTTTAAAATAAAGTTTTTGTAGGTTTTTATGTTTTAAAATAATATTGAATATTTTTTTTGGTGAAACAGAACAATTATTAATCGTTTAGGATATAAATAAAAAGGGTCAAGTAGCCTATTGCTAACATATGCGAAACAATCTCCTTATACTATTTGTGGAAGCTGGGTTTTTGCCAGGTAGCCCGTCTCGCCGTGGGTAGGAGTAGAATTATATTTCTGGTATAATTTTAAAGGTCTTGGGGCGTAGAGCGTTTGCAAATTTTTGTTCAAGTCAACGGGAAGGGAATTATGCGGGTAATCCGCGCGATGTACGCAGCTATTTATATAAATCGATCTTAAGTATCAACCCTATTCGAACGAGAACGTCGTGAGTACCGCACGGTCACATCGACCGTACAGTTAGACGGATTAACGAGCATCCACTGGCTGACAAACGAGTCCTTAGCACGAACGAACCTAGGAAATGGACTATGGAGAGAATGCCACTCCACCACTGATCGCCGTAAGTACCTATTTATTCTAATTAAGTTATCTTGCCAATGCGGATTCTTACCGCTTTTGCTGTTTTACGACTACTGTTTAACAATTACACTTTAAATAAATGGAACTAGTTTAAATCTTTCTAACTATTACTGGCTACGTTTGAAGTTACTTCGTAGAATTTCGCGCGTACTTACACATAATTGTATCAATAGTTTCTTTTTGGGTTGGTTACTTATTTATCTTGTACATACCTGACTAGACTACCTACCATATACACCGGAAAACTTTTTAATTACTAATTTCTCATTGCTAGCTCGCTAGCTCATGCGGGCGATGTGCCGCGAGCGGAAATCTAGTTTAGAATCGATCCTAGTTGACAATTATTATGTTTTAATTTATTATTGTCACCAAACTGAAAAAAGCAGAAAGTATAAAGTAAAATAAAAGACGAAAGCACTGGTTACTATTTTCGTTATGTACGCAAAGCTAAAAAGGCGACGTCAAGATCCGACAGGCTAAAAGAAATTCAATGAATTTAAACGCCTGATTAAAACTAAAAATATACATTATTTACCCCGTTACTTACGTGAGTAAAAGGAAGTTGAATTCGTGGTATTTATAAGATCCTTGCGTGACTTAGTGCCTACTTCACCGATTTAAGCGTAAAAGGTAGTGATTATGTTGTTCGAAAGCTGTAAATCTTAAATTTTAAGTGTGACTTACTATAAGTATACATTTACCTAAATCTGAATTTCCATTTCACGTTTGAAGAGCCGTGGCGCAGTGGTTAGCGCGCTCGGCCTGCAATCGTTGAGGTTAAGGGGGGTTAGGCGGTCAGCGAAAAATCACTATGAAATCAACGAGCTCGAAACTAAAAATCGTAAGCGAAATTCACACCTTTTATCAAAAAGTTAATAAAAATGTGTAGTTTTTTTAAAATCTAAAACAGTCACGAAATAGAAAACTGCACTTGCAGTCGCTAATGCCCCTAACCCGCACTGGACCCGCGTGGTGGGTCATGGCCCATTCTCCTTATCCATCCTTTATTACATTAAATGGCTGATGATGATTTCCTCGTTTTCAAGATTTAATAAACCTAATATATTCTTAGAAACTGTAGGTTGGAAAACCGCACTCGTGTAAACTGTGACATATGGATATATTAGTGGTATCACTAAATATAATTTGTAGTGACAACACCAAGCGGACACCCACTTCCGCCCAAGATGTCTG
Organism: Crambus lathoniellus; assembly: GCA_949710035.1. Lineage (NCBI taxonomy): Eukaryota > Metazoa > Arthropoda > Insecta > Lepidoptera > Crambidae > Crambus > Crambus lathoniellus. The sequence continues at coordinate 16,794,232 of OX453303.1, read as the reverse complement.
TCATGGCTGTATTCCTTGTTGTATGTAAAACGTGTGCTTTGATATTTAATAAATAACATCATTTCAATACCTACATCTTTTATTAAATACAACACATGGTGTCAGGTGTGGGGTTAATAAAAGATGTTAAATACAACACATAAACTGCGGAGGAACAAAAGACTGTTTAATACCTATACAAGAAAGTTGTAGGTTGTTTTGTTGCCTATGTCGAATATAATGTGTTTACATACTACTGTCTACTTACAGATACGCAATTTCTTGGAAGTACCTTCAAGACACGCGTACAGGGTGGATTTATTCGCGTCATTAGTGCGAACTGAAGCAGAGCCACTACATGTGTCGTTATTTGCATTTAGTTAACATATTGTATCCATAAACACTGACGGCACTGGGACTCATTCAGCTTGGGGGACTCATTTTGACGCTCAATTCGATTGTCTGTTCGACAATTTAGTAGGCGTTTAAGTAGAATAGGGTTTTAGTTGGATTCTAATTATTTTAAATTAATTTGGCAGTTACCCGTAGTAGTTCACCAGGAGTAGAAAATTGAGATGGAACAGAGAAGAAAAAGTGAGATAAATCCTGTATTTAAATTACTTATGTTAGGTACTTTTAATACCTACTTATTTATTGTATCTATAAACTCTGTCGGCACTGGGATTACGTAGGTAGTAGGTACTTAACTAATATTTAATCTGTGACGTAGGCGTATACCTACCTAATAGGTAAGACTAGGGAATTAGTAAGACTTGACAGCTAAATTCTATTATCGAAAATCATTTTTTTATCTCGTCCGTTATAATAACTACGCGGGGGTAGCAACTAGCAAATAAAGCAGGCAGAAAATAATAATATATTTCAACACAGCCAAGCCAATATTTAAATTGCTTCTAATAGTAATTCCTGTTCTAGACGTAGGCGTTATACAAATAGAAAAGATATTTAAATTAGCTTATTTTGTAGAGTTTGCTGAACCATATCAGACTGAAGACAACCGTTGAATACCAATTGCTCTGGTAAGGAGTTTGTGAAACAAGATTATTTTATATTGGAGATTTTTCTAAATGTCTCCTTATGCTTGGTATTAAAGAGGCTAACGTCTTATGAAGTAGCAAAGAAGATCGCATTATCGAAATAAAATTCAATTCGTAATACAAATTGGTTTGACGGCTAGCGCTGCCGTTTCAATTGGACCAATTTAAGTTAACTGCTGAAGACCACCAACGTTGTACCATCACCAACGTGTATCCACGGTAGGATTACAATCATGTAGGAAGCATAGCTGACTAATTTGTTTCGTACCTACAACAAAATGTAATTTGGTTTGTTTTTAAATGAGGAAGGAATGCAGCTGCCTTGTAAGAAGGATTAGTTCCTAAGTTTAATTGGTATTTTAATGTTCAGTCGTTAACGTATCTATTAATAAATAACAGCACCATAATTAAAAATAAGAAATAGCCATCCGTCAAAATCAATCAATCAATCCATTTATGTTGACAGTAAATGTGGCTTTATGGACTATGGAATAGGAATACCTACCAAAGAGAAATATAAATAGGAATACGGAGAATACTCTACATGTTTTTCCTTAAAATCAGCTTTAACTCCATATGGAGACTGAAAAGTATTCACTTCTTTATATATATTTTCTCTAATAAAATAAAAAACCAACGTTTAAGCGCAAATAAATGAAAAACAAACATTTATTTGTTTTTCATTTATTTGTTAACAAATTATTAGTTAAAATATGTTAACATACAATAATACGATACATATATTCAAGAAGAATTGTAATTTTTTACTGACAGATTACAGCGCATTTTTATTAGGTAGGGACGGATAAGTGTCGGTTGTTACCAGTTTTAGATTATAACATTTATAAGCTATCATTATTAATATTATCTTCAATTTAAAAAATCTAAGCATTCGATTAAGTATTAGTCACTTAGCTCTTAATTTGTATAATAATTTTAGTCAAGAAAATGAATAATAAGTAGTATTTTCGAAAAGAAAATTGCATGCATGTGCACATAAATCTATAAGTACCTACTTATTTGTAATTTGCAGTGATGAAACTGGAAATATATTTCCGGGAGGGAATAAATTTAAATTTTAAAAATGGCTATCCTATTAAAGATTTAATAACCTTTTAAGAAAGTTTATATAACAGTTAAAATTGTTAAAACCTTTAAAGTAGGTAAGGTATAAGGTGAAATGTGATTACAGCTATTAAATCCACGGCCCAGCAGTGGTCCACCTGTGCAATTTACCCAATTTAACTTGGTGACGTGCTTGGAATTTCGGACCGTTTATTAAGCCGGTCGTCGTCCTTTGGGATGGACCTATTACAAGGTCACGTTGTTGATATAATATGGTTGTACTTAAAATAGATACCTAGATAATTGTGGTATTTTTTGTATTATTATCGTGAGGTACTTACGACTTTGGGCGAGAAATTATTTATGAATGCTATATGAGCTACCCTTAAGTATATTCAGGAATAGGATGACTTTGAAGTCTTTAGCATCCTTTTAAAATAAGAATATAGGTAGGTACTCATGATACTTAGAGTCCTTTCTCCAAATATCTGCGCCCCAGGGCATCGCTCCCGTGGAATTCGGGATAAAAATAGCCTACGACATATTCTTTAACTAACTTACTTACCAAATGATACAAAAAAAATTGATAAATTTAAAATACGAAAATCGGTCAAGCCGTTTCGGACACAAGATTTTGACACAACACTAAATTGTTACTAGAAGTTTTTACCTACTTGTAGGTATATTGGATTAAAAGTCTCGCCACCCGATACTGCCCAAAATTATGACATTTGATCTAACGCAGACGAAGTATTGTATGGGCTTCAGCATATATTTTTTTCCAAATTCCAAATAATTGATTGTGAAATGCAGGTGGGCTTGTTTTGTCATAAATTAAGTACCTACCTACCATAAAGTTAATATACCTATCGGTACCTACATTGTTCTTTACTTTCTGTCAAGTGGCTCCAGCGAGCGTCCAGTCAGAGCCGCGCATAGACTTTATTTATTTGGCAGAGTTATATTCCAATCACGTTCCAATCAATTGTGTTCAAAGTGACTGTCAAATCATTACCGCGATATAAAATGTTGTAAAGGTTGTAAGAACACTCGTATCTCAATTCCAAAACAACTGAGATTTTTTATCGCGATTTCTGTCCTGTTATTTCTAGGTATTTATATCAAATTGTTCAATAGTTCGGCGGTTTCAACGAACAGACATAGGCACGTATTTACCTCAACCAATTATGTGGATTGGATAAGTTTACTCAGCTTCTGGTGAACATGGTTGTTGGTGTACAACTTTGTCACAATAACTTAGTCAGCTATCGAGATCGTAAGGTCGATAATCTGTTTATTGGGTGCTTCCCTTTGACACGGAACTAATACCTTATTGTCTGGGTCGTAGCCTGTCTGGTGTTCGGCATTGTTTGAGACTGTGCCGGGGTTTTCTGATGACGTGGAGACGAGACACTTCTCAATAAATTTAATTTTAAAGCTTAAAGAAGAATGGGCAAAAAAAAATGTGTGGAGCTTGGTCTATGTTTTATGCATCAAGCGCCAGTCTCAGGAGTCAGGACTAAGCATTTCTAGAAAGGCATTGATATGCAGAACTATTTAAAAGAAAAAAACAACAATTGTTTGAGTACACCGGTTAGTTTAGTAAATATAGAATATTTTCTTTAATATTTAAATGACTTCCCGGGAAAATGAGACACGATAGATGTTCGTTTGTTGTGTGGCCCCATTCGGCCGGGTCGGCGGGCGTCGATACGTTTAACTGTATCACAAAAACTAATGATGTTGACTGAATAACAATGGTTTTAGTTGAAATGAGAAACATGTTGTTAATTCGACTGTTTTGATATAATAAATCCTTACATTTAGCATATACTTAACTATAAAAATAATAGGAAATATCAAATCAAATCAAATCAAAATATTTTTATTTCAGCTATAAAGCCATACAAATGAAAGATAGATATTTCATTTTTAAGTACCTACTTACAATCTATACTATCTATACTAATATTATAAAGAGGAAAGATTTGTATTTTTGTATGTAACGAATAAACTCAAAAAGTACTAGACCGATTTAGAAAATTCTTTCACCGTTAGAAAGCTACAGTCTTCCCGAGTAACATAGGCTATATTTTATCCCGATATTCCCACGGGCACGGGTACCACGCGGGTGAAACCGCGGGCGGCCGCTATAAATAAATAAAATATGTATCACGGTACCCGTATTTATATTTCTAACCATGACTCGAGTTGCCTGCCATATAAAAAGATTGTATGGGTACTTGAGACTGCCGTATTTTTTTTGTTTTTCATTATTTATAGACCAAAAAGCCTAGTCTCTTTTAAATTATTAAGTACCTAATTAGAAATGATTGAAAATGAAATATTAGAAAAAATTGTCTCATCTTTCAAGTAGCTCTGCCGCATGCCACCGGGACGGAAGACCACCACTAATTGGAGATTGAGTCGAATTTTTCAAATAAGTCATATCATTTTCAATAATTAAAAATTCATTATGTTATGCAAAAAAGGAATAAGTAGTAATACTTATTTAGAAATTATTTATAATTTACAGCTCATTGTCCAATTTATGTAGGTAAATATTCTACTAAGGAGATAATCTAACTTGTCTACCACTGTTCTCAGATGCGACAGCTACGAGTAGCTAAAGCAATGCCTATCTTTTTTCTATTTAATTCTTTAATAATTATTTATTTTCAAAAGTAGGTAAAAGCATTTTTACCTAAATGTTCAGTCAGCGTCTAAGAGCTTGAAAGGAATGAAAGAGCTTTGGATAGCGTCGATAATTCCCACTCCATAATGTTCGTGTAAATAATTAAATACAGAAAAAATATTTATTGTAGGTAATTTAAAATATTTAACGATGATTTAAATTAATTAATAAGACCAAATATTCCTAAAGAAATATAATTCTGACGATTTTAAAGAGTTGAGGCGCCAGGAGGTATTTGGTGTTTAGCAAACATGATGGACTCCCGACCAGTGGCGTGTCTGTCATGAATATTAACGCCCTTCTTTTTATGTGTATTCCTTTATAAAAGATACATGAATGTCAAATAAGGCTGAACCTGCTTTATACGACGCGACCACGTGTCTGTCCAGTTAATCGACGGGATGTTGTTATGTAAACGCGAGCAAAGAACATTTGCATGTGATTATTTTAAACTCTTTTTGGGGGCTGGTGACGGAGAATTTTCTCTCGTGTGTGCGGTGTGTGTGAATCTGCAGATTGTTCATTGCTGTTTACTTTGACTTCTAATTAAGATTATTTGTTTAGTGTTAAGTTCAAGTCTGTACTTAGTTTCTCTCAAAAGTGAGTTGGTAACATTGAGTTATACTAAAATGTTTGTAACTAGGTACTATAGGAACTTGTAGTTTAAAAGAAGCAAGCAATTTGGCAACTTAGTCAAATATTTGGGTAGGTTATTTAAATTAGAACTTGAATTTTTGAAAGGCTTCATTGCATGATTATCATATTTAATGGGAAAAAGTTAAGGGACTAGATTTTGAAATTATTTACCTAATAAAACAGTAAGTAGTTCCTAAAAGAGTTTATTTTCAGCGTTGTATAAAAAAACTTTTTACCTACTTAAGTAACTAGATTTTTGCCAAAGCTCTGCAGCGTTTTCTTTTACGCTTTTTCTGAAACATGAATTGAGTTTCCGACGACTAATAGTTTTGTCGCAAAGAGAACAAGAACCGGCGTTTTTATCAAATGTCCGCTATTCTAGTTGACTCGGAACACTGATTGGAGAAAATCGAGTAGGTAGGTTGGTATCATCATACGGGCCTGTTTGGAGCAATTTTTCCGGCGACGTTTTTCTAATGGGAAATTCAAAAGAGGTTCCAATCAGCCTGGCTCACAGGCGACAGGTGTCACAAGCGGAAGGCTTCCGACGACTAATCACCTCGTCGCGAACACATCCGAACTTTTGACGTGAGCCCGAGCGAAACTTTCCACGTGCGGATTTTTCACTCATTTCATCAAAGTCGAAGCGTAAGCCCCAGAGAGATGTTCGAGAGAAAAATATCGTTCCCTCAACTTGTTATGATTTATTTGAAATTAATCTTCTTATTACGTCGCCGTTGAAGTATTCTTGAATCCCTAATAAACGAATAGCTATGCTACTTTTTGGTAAATATTGTGGCAGCTTTTTATTAAGCTTTAACTAATGACTACTTAATGGTTAATAGCACTCATTTTAGATTAGTTAGGTACTCACATAAAAAGTTTTCCAAAGTATCTTTGAAGCAATAGATACAAATGTAAATATAAATCAAGCGAGTGAAATAATTTAAAACCTCACCCGAGAATCACGAGACTCACAGATTGTTATACTAAGCTGTTGCAAAATTAATCCCTCAAGTTAGTATCTCTTAAAAGGTTTATCTCTAAGAAGGAGTGAAGAATTTACCGACGCAGCAGTATTTTTTAATTAAAAAAAAATACTAGGAGAAATCTCTAATCTATACAAATACTACTTAAATAAAATTGGAGTGTCTGTTTGTAATATTAAAATAACCGCTTTTTACTACATGCATATCATTATATATACGGTACATATGCCAAAATAACATTTTTTTCAATTTTTGTCTGTCTGTCTGTCTATCTGTCTGTCTGTTCCGGCTAATCTCTGAAACGGCTGGACCGATTTTGACGAGACTTTCACTGGCAGGTAGCTGATCTAATAAGGAGTAACTAAGGCTACTTTTTATCCAGATATTCCCACGGGAACGAGAACCACGTGGGTGAAACCGCGGGCGGCCGCTTGTATAATAATAAAGGTGATTCGTCATTCTTAGAAAAAATACCTACTTTAATTCTTTATGATAACGAGGTGTTAACAGTGTTAATGTTTACTTTAGTTACTTCGATAGGAAAAGATATAACTTTTTCGTTTAAATTGTCCTCATTTTCCTCATGTTTTAAGGCGAAGTTACATTAAGAATGTATCGCGCGCGAATGCTCGTTAATTTTTTTACTAAAAGTAAAGTTAGTAAGTAGGTACTTACCTACCTACATATTTTTAGAAGACTATATATCAACTAAACTTATAACTGTTTCACTTTCAAAGTGGAAATATATTTTTAAAAGAAGCCATTGTAAACTAAATAAAACTCTTTGTAAAACTAAATAAATAAGAAAGAAGATTTTATATTATTTTTATGCATTTACAATGCAATTTTTGTAAGTATAGGAAAAATGTGATAGTAAAAAACCACGAGCCCTATAAGTAGCTGTAGATATCCCGCCTGAAAGCTAGGTACTTATAGGGCTCGTGGTTTTTTACTGTCACATTTTCCTATAAATAAGAAAGAATCTTAAAAAATTACGATAATTTTTTGTTTATTTCTAGGGCTGTTTTTTTCAATCCTCCGATAAAAGTTATCAGTCAGTTTAATAAATAACCAACCAAAGTAAATGTCAATCTCAAAACAGGAGAGATATGAATGACAATTGCTTTGAGGTAAGTAGGTACTTACTTATTATAAAATTAAACGATATCAGACGAATAATTATTATCCAGGCATTGAAACGGCCCTTAATTAAATAGATCGGTTTGAAACAAGCATTTTTTTCTAAAATGTTTTACAAGTAGGTATAACATCTATAGAAGTAGGTACAGACAAGAAATTAATTGTATTGCAATCACAAATCGACTCTCATCTCTTCATTTACCCAATATAAAATAAACAATCGATATTGAAAATGAGAGGGAAGATTATTTGAAAGCAATTTCAGAGTTTATCAACATTGGAACGATGCGATAATATCGACGTACACATCCGTACTTGTGACGGGCGGAGATGACGTCACGAAAAGTGGGGAGAGGGGTGAGCCGACAGCATGGCGAGGAGGGGGGAGTGCGACGGCACTCAACAGTTGGTCCCGGCTCGATACCGCGGCGCGTGCGTGCCGCGACTGACGTCACATGGCCACCATGCAAAACATATGCTTCCAACTTCCAACAGTTCCAACCCCAACCACCCTAAGCAGTAAGTAATAAAGCCTCGAATCAAATAGCACCTCCACAATGTATCTTTAAGCTTACGTTGACGAGTTCGTTAATTACCAACGAAATCGGCGTAAACTAGCCCGAAGTTTGAGTTATTAAGCGATGCAATTCCGTTTCCAATTTTAGAGTAGCCCGCAATGGCATGCGGGTACCGCGGACAGCTGGCCAAATGGCCGAAGCTCATGGAATGAAACATAAATCCGTTCAATTTATTTAAATTAAGCAGTCCATTTGTTTTATCGCTGTTTCAATCAGAATCGATGAATCAATTCCGCGTGCTACGGGACATTATTACCAAGAATTTGTTATGAACTTGTGAAAGGTTTTCATTTATAAATTTGACAGCTTAGGTTAAAAATGTCATAAGTCAAACATCTATAAACTTAGGCACAGTCGAACCAATTGAATCGTGACCAACCATAAGTTAATTTTCTAACAGATAGGTATTAAAATTCAAGAAGGTCAAAATTCGAATCTAGTTGATATTCAAACAAATTATTATTAGTAAAATGGGTATGATCCAATTGGTTCGACTGTACATTGTGATTTGAAATTTTCCATTGCAGAGGCATTTTCCACTGCATTGCATCCATTCCAGAGGAATTGTAGACCACTTGTCAAATCGCACCTAGGGTTATTGGGGAGTATTGTAGTGGTTTTATTTTATTCAACTATTATTTATTTTATAATACTTACTAGCTTTCCGCCCGCGGCTTCGCCCGTGTGATATACACGACGTTATCCCGCGGGAATGTGATATTTTTCCGGGATAAAAAGTAGCCTATGTTCCTCTCCAGGCCACAAAGTACCTGTGTCCCAAATTTCAGCTAAATCCGTTCGAGCCGTTTTGGCATGATTGAGTAACAATCATACAAACATCCAAACTTTCACATTTATAATATTAATATAAGTAGGATTATAATCTTATAGCTGTAGTTTATTTTGTAACTTAAAAGAAACACTATATTCACTTAGACATAATAAATATGTAGGTATTTATGAATCGTCAACATTTTCCTACCACACTTAAAATATAGTTTGATTTCCCTTCATTATCCCAAATCAGAAAATGACAGTTTCAAGCACTAATAAGTCACTAAAGTTAACTCAAGAAGTAGATCGAAATATTTTCTTAATATTGAGCATATTCTCGTTTACAGGTAAGGAAAGGTTCTGGAGTACTCCCGAGAGCGATATAAGGGAATTAATTTGATTGATACAAGATAATTGGGGGAATGCGGGCTGAATTGATGGACGGCCAAAATTAATTACCCGTCGCATTTAGTTTTCTATTATTCCCGCTGATTGCCGATTGTTGCTGGAACTTGTAACCTCGCTCCCAATTACGCTTGTAACATTGTTAATATTTTATGTTTGCTTTCTCTCCCAGCTTTATTCGATTAGCCTTATACATAAACGTTTCTCTGAATACCCGACTGTTAATGTCTATCTCTTTGATCGTTTGCGACAACAATTGAGCATCAAAATAGATTTCCATTTTTCCCCGTAAATAGACAGGTCAAACGCTGACAGAAAAAAAAATCGTTCTCCCGAGTTCGGGTGTATTTAAATATCGGTAGGGGCCCTAGCCCGCGTCACTCCGACATTAACATAATTCAACAAAAAAATACCCGTCCTTGTGTAGAAAAAAGGGCTTTTTTGCGCGATCTGACCCGACCCGACACTTCACAGTATTGAACAAGTTTCGATAGCAAAACAGCCCTCCAACTTATACGAGACGGAAATGCTATTTGAATTTACGGAGAGCAGCGGGGCGAGGTTAAGCGAAGGTGTAACTACATTAGCGATAATCGTAAGAACAATCGCCTATTAGAGATCTCGGTCGGATGTGACGCGACGCGGGCAATAAGCCCAGCGTGAAATATTCTCACAAAACATTAGGCGGGCCATATTTCCGCGCGCGCGAGGGGACAGGGTCCTTCACCTTCCGCCGGAGCCGAAATAAATATAATTCCTTGGATGACAGATATCAGCAATCCTTGTTTATTTATACTTTCACCCCGAGTTAGGTAGGGTCGCCATGTGGGACGAGCCCGCCTCATTCAACAAAAGTAAACTATTATCCACGTTGAATCAATAAGCCCCTTCGAGCTGATCGAATTTATAAATCGATTCCGTATTGAAAGCGTCCCGGTTTATCCATGGTCATCTACGGGCACAATCAGACGGTCTATAAAAATACAGACCCCATTACCCGCTCGACATTGAAAAAGGACCTCTTAAACATAAATAATACGGTCGGCGTGAAACCTCCCAAAATAAATGTGGTAATTTCATTTACAAAAATTTTGCCTCACGGCGTACATTTAAATACATCAGCATAATCTTTGACTGTATTGCGTACGTGTGGAAATGGGCCGGAGGGGGTTAGGTGTTCCGTTCCGCCTAGGCGTTTGTAATGGCGACGACGAAAGGAGCGCGAATATAAATACCGCAATATTTCCCGTTGCGCGCTTTCGCTGGACGACGCGTCGGCATTACGAGACGCGGAGAGATGTTAAAAGATACTTTTTCCCCATCTGAAGGAAGGGATTAGACCGTTTTGGCTATAACACGCTAGTGAATTAGAGACGGGCACTTATGTCGTCGACGGTCGCGATAAAAAACGTTCGGTCCCTCCACCAAAAAAGTAACCTCTATTTAGGGCCGCCACTTTCGGGAGAGGGCGCGATGAATCTAACGAGCTGCGGAGTTGTGACAGCCCTGACAGCTGACATATTTCGGTCATTAATCAGACGGTCATAGATATATGTTAGTGCTACAAAGTGGGGACTGCTATACCCAATCATGCCGTGAAAAAGTGAAACAAACTTAGAAGGTGAACAAACTGTAGCTCCTTTTAGTTGCTACTTGGAGTATTTTAGTTTCATACTTAAGTGTTACAAAGAAGAAACAACAGTCGGGAAAGGATGGACCAAATTGGAATTAAAGTATCTAGATTTTTTGTATCAAAGTTAATTCAAGGAGCTACTAACTCAGTTATGTTTATATGAGGCGGGTATTTAAATAAAACATCTAAATTATTATACCTAGGAAGATAAAAATAATATTTATCCGAGTCGACTTGTTATCCAGTCGTTCAATTACAATGATTTATTCATAGTATAGTGGTGTCAGCTTATAATTAAAACGAGCATTGTTTTGAGAGAATACCAACGAGTGGAAATAAAACATGCTTATTTATCTTGAGTAGAGAGCGGGTGCGCCGGCCGCCGTCGAAGGAAGACGCCCTCACCACAAAAAAAAAAACATTAGTTATAGCAGGGGTTCCCAACTTTTCTTGGTCAGGGACCACTTTTATAATCATTCTTGTCAGCAGGGACCACAATGTAGGTATAATAAAAATAAGCTGTAATAATCAAACTGAAACTTTAATTAAAACTCAATAGGAACTTGTATAAAAAGAAATAATAAGATTTTAAGGATAAACTTCTGTAATTTGTATTATTGGAATTTCTGTGAGCTTGCGTCTTCTTCACGAGTTCATTCAGCTATCCTAGGACTAATATTGTTACTCAAAGCTACAAGCAAATCATCACTTACTTTCAAACGATTTCTCGCCCTGTTTTTATTACCAACAAAGCAGAGAAGTTGAGAAAACCATAAAATAGCGAAAGGCGATTTCTCGAAGTTAAGTATAAGGAATTGCTTTTTTACACCAAAACGACTCAAGTAAATTAGATTCAAAAGCAACCTTGCAGTTTCTGTCATTTTGGAATTCAATGAGTTCTTCCTGGATTCCTTCATGAACTTCACCAGCGTGGGTGTCCGTGCTAAAAGGGTTACGAATCAGCTTTTGATCAACTTTAGCTTCTTCGGTAAATTCTGGGATTTACATAGGTAACGATTGAATTCATCAATCAACATTTGTAAATGAGTCTTGATGTTTTCTTGTATATTTGCTTTACTAGCGTCATACTTTTTGTCTTCCACAAGTGCTTTTAATGTCGCGCAAACGCTGAATAATTATTTTCTTCAATTTCGCGCTTTTATTTGCAAACTTTAGTTGTGGTTACGTCAACAACTAAAGTTTGCAAATAAAAGCGCGAAGTTTATCTTTAAAATATAAGCGCGAAGTTTATTTTTAAAAATGAATATACTTGCGACGTTTTCTAATTGTTTGTTTCCGGTTCTTCTCACTCAATGCACGACGACCAAGGAACGGCTCACTGCCCGCTAAATTTGAAATCATGCCGTGGACCATATTTTGGCTTCTGCGGACCACTGGTGGTCCACGGACCACTGGTTGGGAACCATTGAGTTATAGGAACAAAACTTATGAGTAAGTAGTTTATGTTATTAGTTTATTGTTTCTACTTGTTATCGTCGAAAAGTTTATGAGTGCATGTAAATGAAATTTTGTATGCGGACATGTCCATGTGATCCACAACCAAAAAAATATATTGAAAAACGTTAAATAAAGTGTATTTTTTATTTTATTCAAAATTATATAAATATAACTTACGAATTCACTTAAGTGCCACAAACATTGCATCGAAAAGAAGAAAAAAATATTTCCACAGTCTAGTCAAACGGTAAGAAATAGCAAACACATTCTGTAAACGTATGAAAAAGGGCCCGGGTTGAGTGAAGCCAAACAGTCTACAAATGTTATAGGCTCCTTTATTTTAGGGTGCCGTCGCCGATAGCCAATAAACCGGAGTGAACGGACCTCGAACACTCGGTGCTTTTAAAACCGGATACACTTGGAACAGTACGGACTTTTGGTTACCAAATGTGTTAGTATAGTGCTTATAACACGTATTAATAGCTTTTTATCCTAATAATACAAATTAGCCAACAGGCCTATTTAGTGATGGAAAAGTTTCAAGTCCTTTTATTTTAGGATGCTTATGCCGTCCGCTCCGAGTTTATACAGGAAAATACTGAAAACTAAGTTGACTATATTAGCACTTAAGTTAGAGTTATTGGTTTCTATTCTTTTGGGGGTGCCTTACCCGTCGGTCGCGTATAGTCAATGTACTGGGTGCTTACCATCAACTCTTATTACGGTTTTGTTTAGGAACCTAAACTGATCTTCTTCGCTTATTCGTACCACGACAGCTTAATATCAATGACAGCGATTCAGTGATCGATCAATGACATTTCACAGCCGCTAAGCTGTCAGAAACTCTTATTTGACTTATAACCCGGTCGATTTAACATGTCACCTGCAGGTTATACCCGTCCCTCTCACTCTCCAGGCATGACAGAATCGAGTGAAAGAGACGGGTAGAAGAAAAAGGACACAAATCGTTCGGTCATTAACATTTAGCAATTCATTTGCGATCCAGTTTTTAGAAGGTCAGAGTACGAAAGAAAGCGATTCATTTTAGGAACCTATTCTGAATCGCGCTATTTTTGAATCGCTGTCATAAAGTTGATGGTAGGCACCCTGGAATAAACAGACCTCGAACATTCGGTGCTTTTAAATTCGATATGCTTAGAATAAAACGGACACTTGTTATTAAACTACCTAACTTGCGAAACTAAAGTCCTAATTAGGGCGTAACTGAAAATGATGCTTCAAAGAGTTTCAAGTGTGAACAAAGTTACCCAAGGACACATTTCTTTTGTACATTTTCAGTACCGTATTTAAGTACTTTATTGTCCTGTTCCGTTCCATTATTTCGAAGAGGCATAGCAATTACTGTTCCAATAATTGATATGAAATATGAGTCCCGTTTAGGAGGACATCTTCCTTCACATCTACGGAATAGCAGATAATCAAATAATACGAGTACTAATCTATAAACGCGACGTCGAATCGACCTTTTTTCGTCTTCAGAGCGTCCAGCTAAATTTATTGAACCAATACGGGGATATAAAAGTAACGTCCCTTATAGGCACGAGTTTTATTTGTGACGCCAACGTTTATATTTTCCAGACACTTTTATATTACGTTTAACTATCGTAGAATAAGTTTTACAGTGATTTTGGGTATTGTTATTTGGGCATTAATGTTATACCTAAGTCACATTATCCATACAAACTAACTAAACAGTTTTAAAGTTATGTAAACTCAATTAGCTAATGGTTTTTGGAAAGGTGCAGCATATCCTATCTTAAATCTATACCATATAAAATCCTTTGTCCTGAATCACTGACGGATAAACGCACAGCCTAGCCGCTGCTGATCGTAGAGACCTGAAACTTGGAGGGTGTGTTCCTTGTATGATGTAGGCATCCGATAAGAAAGGATTTTTCGAAATATACACCCCTAAGGGGGTGAAAAACGGGGGTAAAGTTTGTATTGGACAACGTGATTCCTTTGTCCAATCTTCTTCAAATTTTGCATAAACATTCTCTAACAGAATTAATCGAAGATGTGTTTCATATTTCATTGAAACTCATCGCCTAACAGAGTTAAAAAGGGATAGAAAGTTATTTTGGGGGTGATTTGCATCTAAGTTGATATCAATACTCCTTAGTGCTTTTGATTTTTAATTTCATTTTGTTTTGACACATGTTTGAAAACTCAATCCGTTGTTTTTACCGCACGCTTTTACCGTGTTTTTACAGTGCGACGTACACTCATTGCTACCAAAGAGTAGTTATAGTTATGTATCAACTAGCAGCGTATTGCCACTATAAATTAGGAAGGCGAAAAAAAGCGTCAATTTCCACGAATGAGCTGTCATAGAACCCATGCCACATTAAAAAGTACCTTAGCAAAGTTTGACTTGAGTTTTTGCATTTTGGTAGTTTAAGAGTAGGAGAATGTCCGAATATTATTAATACGAAAGTAGCTACTGTTTGTCTAGGTATCGTAACCTTCTTATGCCTAAAACACTGATCTGACTTTCATGTTTGGTACAAAGTATAGGTAGCGTGCTCGGCCTGCGATCGCTGAGGTTATGTGACTTTCGCAGTGGTCTTTCACGGGATGGCTGTTGTTAAAAAATATATGGTGCTTCGGAAAACACGATAAGCCGTTGGTTCTGGCTGCATTTGGATTGATTAATACCCCATAACTGCAATGGGCCCGTGTGGAAAGAAGGTCATGGTCCATTCTCCTTATCCATCAATATGAAGGCCTGTACCCCAGCAGCGGGGACATTAAAATGGATTGATGATGGTGCTGATAAGACCTTAGAGAACGCCTATTTACCTACTTTTTGACATGAAACTTTGCGATGTACCTACTCAATTAAATTACTCACGGACGGACGTAGTCGCGGCCGTCCAATCATATTCATATTTCTACTATCCCTATTATTATTATAAATGCGAAAATTTATGTTTGTTTGTTTGTTTGTCTGTCTGTATGTTCTGTTTTTACGTCAAAACGGCTGAACCGATTCAGATGAAATTTGGAATGGAGATATTTTGTGACCTTAGGAAGGACTTTTTACCGCGGGAATAAGGATAATTCCCATGGTAAAATAAGTTTTAGCACGGGCATAGCTGTGGAATGGAATTGGTATTGGTGATAGTTTAAGTTAATGGACAGGATTATATTTAGAATAGAGACAGTTTAAGGCCCTGGCAAAGATATATTACTTTTTACCGCGGGAAAAATCTCATTCCCATACGAAAATTATTTTAAGCGCGGGCTAATTTGCGGCCAGAAATTGGTAACTATTTAAGTACTTAAATAATTTGAGACCCTGGTAAGGATTATAATAGGCTATTTTACTTTTTACCACAGGAAAGTATCATATTCCCACGGGAAAACCAGTAGGTAGGTATTATTTGTTAGTCCGTCTTTCACGTCAAAACGGAGCAACGGATCAATGTGATTTTTGGTAGGTACGGGGGTAGATTGGGAGCTGGAAAGTGACGTAGTTTATCCCGGAAAATATCACATTCCCTGAGTATAATGTCGTGTAGTACACGCGGGCGAAGCCGCGGGCGGAAAGCTAGTAAATAATACAATTCAATTATAAATAGAGCAATAAGTGTACCTATAATTTAAGTACTTAACTAGGTAAGTATGTAATGATAATTACATACATGATATTCCTAAATTGGTATCTATTTTAAATTATATATGAGTAGGTACTTATTCGTTATTGTTAGGTTACTGCTGTTAAGATATCAGTCTCCGATTAACATGTCACAAACAATTACAAAGAGTATCGTCAAAGTAACTCAGTACAATGTTCAATTAAATCAAAGGATAGCATTGCAAATAAACTTCCATTGAATTCTTTCTCCGATTCTCGGTTTCTTTTGCGCTGATCTTCACTGGGGGGTAAAACGTTAGACTAAACATTTGCGTAGAGTTTAGCGAGAGCTCAGGCCAGATGTCGCAGAGAGCATGTTCTCGGCTCATGCACACTCCCTCCCCCCACAGGAATCTCGTAAAAGGAATTTCTCGCCCTTATCGCTTTTTCAAATAAAATGTAGCTCTACGCGTCGCGACGCGACGTTCGTGTTTTATTACGACGCGTCGCTTGGATTTATCTCATGGTCGCCCGACGAGCGGCGAACAGTTTTTTTTTAGATCGGCAACATTTGAAAAAGAATCCCGTTTATGCGATTCGCTTCCTTCCATCTTTCTTAGTCTCTCGTACGTGCTAGTAGACCCTGATAAGAATCCGATAAATAAGAGAGTGGCACATGCACCTCTGGAAAATTCCTAATGGAAGCGTTTCTACGTGCTACATTCCAGTTATCAGTATTAAAACGACATGAACGGCGCCTTTAAAATAACTAAACCTTTTTTTGAAGTGAAAACTTCCTAAGCGGCGTTGTGCACTTTTTGTAATGGGTAAAAAATGTTAAACTCGCGTCAGGATCAGGACACGTGACCGTCAGATCGAAAATTCGTAAGACGGACACGTGACCTGAGGGCCTACTCTGAAACGCAAAACCCGAAACTTCGTTATACCCATCCCTCTCACTCTCCAGTTGTGACAGAATCGAGTGAAAGAGACGGGGCTAACCGAAGTTTCGGATTTGCGTTTCAGAGTATGGCTCCTGATCGAAAAACTGTTATAATGTCATTAGAATACGAAGGAAAATTTGGCAACCGTTACCAAAGTAGTAATAGCTCAAGTTAGAAAAAAACGGGAGGCATTAAAGCCAGAAGACCTCGGTTCAAATCCAGTCCTTAAGTATTTTTTCTTTTTTGACATAAGTAGTTATTTTTTTTATGAAAAAGTCCAGGGAGCCCTTTTCACTTCTGCCGGCACTCCCGGAGTGCAACCCGTTGTTTTTTTTATTGTCTCATGTTTTAACTTCGTATCACAACACAACAATTGTATTTCTAGAAAAGCTCTAGTATTTTATGCTCTATATTTTACTTTTATTTGTTACTAGCGGCCGCCCGCGGTTTCACCCGCGTGGTTCCCGTTCCCGTGGGAATATCGGGATAAAAAGTACATAAAAACCTTCCTCTTGAATCACTCTATCTATTAAAAAAAAACGCATCAAAATCCGTTGCGTAGTTTCAAAGATTTAAGCATACAAAGGGACATAGGGACAGAGAAAGCGACTTTGTTTTATACTATGTAGTGATACGCTATACGTTTACAGTGCCACAAGCTTTTCTGTTCCGGTGACAGCCGTGACAGAGGAGCCACTTGCAATACGAAATTAGCTGACAAAATGGACTGTCGTATGAAAACTGTTTTAGTTCCAAAGATAATCACCGGAACAGAAAAGCTTGTTGCACTATAAGTTATACGTTAGCCTTTTTTCTTCTTCAAATTCTGCAATTCATTCGCCTCTGTAGATTCAACAACCATAGCCAACCATAGATCACTAATGAAGAATGTGTAGACTCTATTAAGTTAGAGTTTCCACACGCATTTAGGACGGGGCGGAAGCGCAAATAAACTTGTGTATTAACTAGTTTTATGCAAATCACGATCGCAGTGTTTAAGTGTTCGGGCGAGCATTAATCAAGTAATATTGTTGTGTGTAGCGTAACGAGTCGACGGCGACGGGAATTGATGGAGCGGTGTCAACGCGCCGACTTGCGGTTAATTATCCGGCCCGTCCTTAGGGGCATCGATCTATTTACCAGACTTCTGGAGCTATACAACATTTGTATCACTGAAGAATCTTGTTGGAATTAAAGAAATATCCTTTCGAGAGCTTTAAATAAGAGTAGAATGTACAAAATCTGGTTGAAATTAAATTATAAAGGTTTTTGAGAGCTTTCAATGATACTCGTAGTTGTTTGCACAAAATATTATTTACTTGACTTCTGGAGCTATAAGTACTACTTACACTTGTATGACTGAAGAATCTTGTTGGAATTAATTTTAAAGCTTTTCGAGAGCTTCCAATGAGAGTTCTTTGTGTAAAAATATATTATATCATTGGGATAAAAAAGAAACATAAGTTCTAGCCGTTAGCTTTCTAGTTTTTATTTAAACATATGTCCTATGGTTAGGCGCTATCTTCATAATATTTTATGAAGAATTAAGAATTGAATTTAATAGCTTCTCAAAAGTTTCCAATCAAAGTAAGTGCTTAGATTTTCCTTTAAAAGGCGTTAGCTAGCTGATTAAGCTTTAAGCGTTTACCAGATTTCGGAGGCTGATCGAAGCTTGTATGACTGGAGGATCTTGTAAGAATCAAAACTTTCTGAGAGCTTGCAATGAAAGCAGTAAGCATCAAAATTTACTTTGAAAAGAAAATAACCAAAGAGTAAGTTTTAGCCAGTAGCGTTCTAATTTTTCAAACAACCAACCAACTTTTTTACCCGTAACCCGTTACATAACAAAAAAGAAGAATTATTAATAATCTACTTATTAGTTAAATATATTTTTAATTTGTTATCCAATTCCATATCCATTATATTGAATATTTAAAAGACGTGGTTAATGAAATCCAAATGAAGCCATAAAGAGCACGAAGTTCGAGAATACTACCTTTTCAAGCTCCTTTATTAAAGAACTATTCACTCCATCAGTACAAAAAATTCAAACTACCAACCTGATTTGTAAGTCGCCTTTGGATCAATTGGATTTACTTAATAGAGCAACTTTTTTCTCCCCTCAACAAAAATTCGTTAAAAAAATGTAAACAGTCCCATTGTAGTTGGAATCAGGGAATCATTTCACAGTAGGTAGTGGTATAAGTGGCTTTATGTTGCTAAATACATTTCAGAAGTTTGTTACCACCTGCTTTGTTAATATTGGATTCTTGCAAAATTTATTGACACTATGTGGTGTTTTGTTTACCTTAAACTTTGTAATTGGTTTCTTAGTTTGTTTTTAAATAGTTTTTGAAAGAACAAATGGATACACTTAGGCTTTTGACTGATTTTAGTTCTTAGTTTTAGTTTTTACTTGATTTAAGGTCTTTATAATAACATAGTGGCTCCTCGCGGTTTTACCCACGTGATACCCGTTCCCGTGGGAATATCTACTAGCTTTCTACTGCTGTGAGAATTTTCACAATCGGTCCAGTAGTTTTTGAGTAAAAGAAAAGATTTGTATGGATTTTAAAGTTTCATGGTCATTATCATAATAATAATTACGAAAATCGGGTGTTTTACCATATATTGAGATATTCGAGTCCCCGATATTTCGACACAGTGATTATGCCGCATGCAACTGAAAGCTGTTAATCTTTTTAACACGATTTTGTATCTCTATTTTGATGTTTCATTACTGCCTACAACTAACTAAACAATCAATACATTCTAAGGCGTTTTGCTAAACGGTAAATTTATGACTTTCTCGAGGAAGAAAGACGTGGTTTGGCTTTAAGCGACGACGCTAACGTAGTCGAAGCTCGTAAAATGTCTCGTAAACGGACCTTATTAGGATATGTGTGGCGACGGCGGCGCCGGGACCACGTATGTGATTGATATCTAATCTTACTGGTAATGAAGTGTAAGTTATTATATCGTGTGACAATAGCGGTGCTTACTTTGCACTTTCTTGATTAGGGATTCGTGGAAGTAACGGCCAGAATCTTATATGGTATTCTGTTGGGTACTTAGCAGTTTTCCTGTATGCTTGTTGTTCCTATTCTATGTGTGTGAATAATATCATAGAGAGTTAGAATTTTCCTTTTATATATATATAGGTATATATTTTCCCGTTTTTTATTTTAGAGAAACTGATTTGTATCGAGTTAAAATGTATTATGTTTAAAGCTTCGGCCAAACCTAACCTAGGTATGTGTTGACAAAGCGGAAAGCACGCGACGCGGGGAAATGTCATCGGATTTCCGCTTTGCCGACGCGGACTTCCCGAATCGTGGTCGCAGACTGCGATCGCAGTGTATGCGAGAGACACCGTGTCTTCGTCGGTCCAATCATAGGGTCCATCGCGCGTCTGAAGCTCGCGCGACTGAAGCTCGCGCGACTGCTCCCGCTTCGCAGACGCTTGGACGCGTCTTTTAGGCCGATTCTTTATGGCTGTATTTCATTACAGCAGCAGCCTTTCTACGACTTTTCTTAGCGTCTGTAAGACGCCAAGCCGTCACCAAGTGAAGTAGGGTTACTAAGAGGTTGAGTTGTGTTAATTTGGTGTTTTAATTGGCGACGCTTGCTGGCTTCGCGTCGCTGCCATGGCATCCCAATGAGATACAACCCCAGGGGCCCACAGACAGACTATCAGCCTGCATACAGGACGCCTGACATTCGATTTTTGTAAGTATGTAAAACTGTGATTGCAGCCAACTGACAGGCCTACAGGTTGCCTACAGGCGAACTGATAATCTGTGGGGCCCTTTAAGGTATAAATTAACTTGTTACCTGGTGCGGCGTGTAAGGACTAGGTGCCGCCGCGTAGGGCTGCGGCTGCGGCGGCGGGTAGCGGCAAGGCGGCGGCGCGTAGGCAGCTGCCCACTGCTGCGCGCCGCCGCGGTACTGAGCGCCCGCGCTCGCCATGCGCGCCGCGCACGCGCCCGCGCCCGCGCCCGCGACCGCGACCGCGCCTGCGCTTGCGACCGTCACTGCGCCCGCGCCCGCGCCGCTAGCTGAACGACAACCGCCGCTGCTCTGTGAACAATAAAAAAGAAATGTTATGTATGATTAATCACACAATTTCAAACATTCGGTAGATGTACAAAAGCAGTAAAAGGATTATGTTTACGAAAACAAAACAAAATAGGTACCTACCTAGATTTTTAGTTGAATAATACAAGAAAAACTAAGAATGTATTGTACGTGTGTGCAGCAGCCAAGGGAAATTAAGGGAAATCTTTACCTACTCACTTAAATTTAAGATTCTATTGACCGTTTTATCGAATTCTTTTCAAAATTATTGGTTGGTACCTAGCGACCCGCCACTACAACATACCACCATTAATATCATATCAAACAGCTCGTATTACTACTAGGTACGTAATACGTAGTCCTACGTAATACCTGACTCAACAATCACTCTATTTAATTATATTTGATGAAAATACGTAGCATAGAGAAAGATTTAAGGTACAGCTGACGGAAAGCTACTTTATATACTATGTAGAGAAGTGTTAATAATGTTTAGGAATAAAATTTACATGATAGAGCTTTTTGATTGCATATTTTTGTGACCAAAAAATTTAACTTAATAATAGATACTTACTTTAAAATATCGCGTAAAATTAGGTACTTCTTCTACCACCAAAGTATTATCGGCATGATAGCAACCCTAAGATTTCGCTTCTGCGACTACCTCGTGTTTAACGTTAATAGTTTAATGTTCCTTAACAAGCTTTTAAAAATTATTTATAGCGCGCCTTCAACTGTTTATATACAAAGGTGTGTTTCAAAGCTCAGCGGTGTTTATATTAGTCACTAAGGTGCAAAATTTATATAATAAACCGTTCAAGAAGTTTTAAATTCTAAAAAGTTTAGGTTTGCTTTTCGTATGTAAGATTTTTCTTTTCATCCGCGTTCTGTAGATACAAAACCTATTCGTGTGAGTAAATAAGTGTTTCTTTATCGAGATTTATAGAGGTTGAACGGTACGTTTACGAAATATAGTCAATTACAGTGAGTCGAGTGGTAGACACATTAAAATGATTATCTTCGCACGCCGCGAGTAACTTTCACTGTAGTCCTCATTTGTTTAGTTGACACAATAATGGTGTGTGAAGGGAGGCGAAGTGGATGAGATATCGAATTACGAGTTGCATCTTGCACCAATCGGTTTTGAATCGAGAGCAAACTATATGCGGTTATCCGTCTTGTTTTACGTGAACTTAATCCTCTAAAAGTCTAGGTAAGTAGGTATATTTACTTTGATTTTTTTTATATTATCTTACGTAATTTTAAGTTCATATCGTCGAATAAATACATTACCAACGATTACCAATAGCTATTTTAGGTCTAGGTATATTTCAGTTGATTTATTAATATAATAATAATAAATAATAAATAATAATAAATAACTTCTTACAATCACACCAATTATCTAAGCCCATGTTAATTTCATTAAGAAACTGTATCATGGGAAACTTGATAAACGGATAAATATATACTTAAATACTTTTTGTTTGTAAATACATACTTAATATACATAGTAAACACCCAGACCAAGACAAATAGACATGTTCATGCACACAAATATTTGTCTTGTTCGGGAATCGAACCCGAGACCTCTGGCGCAGAAGGGGTAGCCTACCCCTGCGCCAAATCGGTCGTCAAATAATATTAATACCTAGCCTAAAAATACGCATCTCATCTTCGCCAGGTCTCAATTATCCCATATAGTTTTTAATCTCCTGCGTTGGGTGGAGTCCTACATTCATAACCGTAGCCAAGCAGTGGCACTAAAAGGTTACACATCTAAATTCCTTGATGTTACTTCTGGAATACCTACCCCAGGGCTCCCATCTTGGCCCACTTTTATTTAACTTGTATGTTATTTAACTGTTATGTTAACGACATGCACAAATGCTTTAATGGCTCTGACCACCTTTTGCTATGCTGATGACACCAAAATATTCCGAGTTATTAAATCTCATCATGATTGTCTCGTGCTCCAAGCTGATCTTAACTCACTCCAGGAGTACTGCGACGGGAAACCTGCCCCCGCTAGACAAGTGGCTTTCTATTAGCGAATTCGCCATTCCAATAGAAAGAAATGTATGGGATTGAGAATAGCAATCAAAATGTCACGTGGCCGCTAATGTCAATCCAATACATTTTCTTTCTATTCGACTGGCGAATTCGCTAATAGAAATCCACTTGTCTACAGGAGCAGTTAATTTTGAACCCACAAAAATGTTGCACCTTTTTCAGAAAACATAATCCTTTAAGTACTCCAACTTTATCAGCTCTCCAGTCAGAATCTCAAGCGTGTCTCTTGTGTCCGTGATATTGGAATCACACCCCTCAAAAAAGCGATCACTCTTAAAACACTTTAATTTGTATATGTCCGCAGTCTGCTGGAATTTGGTTGGGTGTGTGGAGCCTGATGTATTCTGTATATATCGCTAGATTGGAGAAAATTCTGAATAAATTTCTAAAAGCTCTCGAATACTTACAAATCCAGAAGTTTCTTTATTGATTATGATAATATATAGCTTATAGCTCTTAATACTTGGAGTCAATGTTTCTATATAAATTAATTAACGCTCACATTGACTCAAGTTTTCTTTTGAAAAAAGAAACGGTTTTATTGTTCCACGTGCCTCATCTAGGTCAAATAAAACATTTCACGTCCCTTTCAGTTATTCAAACTACGCTAAAAATACGACTCTCGACTACGAAAGCGCTCCTGTGACAATTACAACAAATTATTTAACAAAATTGATATCTTTCTGAATTTCATTGGCAAGTACAGTCAGCATCAAAAGTAGCTTAGCATATGAAATTTTCAAATTATTGTTACGGTTGAAATGACCACAGTTGTCTGACATAGCTTTTGAGTCAAAAGTACATGACCGTCACTAACTTCTAAATAAACTAAACTAAAATTTCAAAAATAGATAATTTTAGGGAAGTTCTAAATTATTTAATTGTGTGTCATTTCATAAATATCTGACATGTTACTGTTTCATATGTAACTGAAATACATTTGTGAAAACTCTTTGGAATGTATCTAAATAAATGATTATTCTAAATATAAAAGATTTTTTTCAATTTGATTGTCTTGCGGTGACATAGTTGACAATGTTGACATTCACATAAGTTCCAAAATACATATCTTTATGGGGAGGGCTACCACGAAAATAGAACTTCGAAAAAGCTGTCTTCAAAAGATATCGTATCGCCGTCTTTGTTCATACGTATTTGAGCGTCAGAGATGGCGACATGATCGTCAGATCGAGCCGTATTTTCGATGTTTGATTTTCGTGATAGCCCCCCTAAAATCTA